>JARFIY010000057.1:0-1376247 GCA_036346155.1 Sinelater perroti | reverse complement strand
AAACGTCATCAGTGCTTACTCTAATAAACATAAAGATGGAAGCATAAACCAGAGCAACGAGCTAATCAGTGAACGGTTCAGACGACCAATGGAAAATAGAAGACTTAAAAGGACGTGACCAGAAGACCTAGCTAGATGAATCCAGAAAGCCGTCAATGAATGGCCCCTGACTCAAGCGAACTAATTTGAATACATTTACTTATTACTGTATTAAGTAGATTGTAAATATACATTAAACAAATAAAAAAAATGTAACAACAAAATTAAAATATTTACAACATAAACAATATGGTGCACATTAAAAACAACGTTTACAGATATATGTTGACAAACTTTAAATATTGAACTTTCTGGTATGCCCTATGAACGTTGAGTATTTGCATCTGTACAGTGGTATCTAAACAAATAGCAAATTACACCAAAGAGCACCAGTAATGCCGTATATTTGTAAAATGGGTTTTAGAGAACATGAAATTATATTTTTTTTTGCAAATGTCAGATTTTTCACATTTTGGGTAGTGAAAATCCACGTGATATACACCGTTGCATAAACAAAAATGCACTTTGGTCCGAATTGTAGAGTGGAGGAATTATTGGTTACTATTTTTTAGAGTAAAGCTGGTAACGCTGTTACTATCAATGGTTTACGTTATCGGGAGACGTTAGAGAATTTTGTTTTCTCCATAAAGCCAACTACATGAACTGTTGTTTCAACAAGATGGAGCCATATGTCACACAACACGTGAAACACTCACTTTGTTTCCAGCCAAATTCTCTAGTAGCGTCATCTCGCAGAAGGTGATATCCATTGGCCACCGCGGTTTGCGACCTAACCTCATTAAACTTCTCTAAAAGTATGGTCGCATGTCAAAAAATTCTTTTCCGCCGTAAAATAACGATGTTTTCGTTTTTTAAAAGTTGTTAAAACCCTTTACGCTTACGTCATTTGGGAATAAAGAATTTTAGGATGTTGCGTCAATATTAACTGCCTCTCACGGAAATAAACTTTAGATGCTAAGCAAAAATCTTCAAGGAAAAATCAGGAGGATTGCTTAGAATTTCTAAAATCGGTAAACCACATAATTCTGCTTTAGACAACGTAACATGAATACACATAAGACAGCGCAGACGTGCTTAAAGCTCAGTCGGCACAACTCAACCAGATGTTACAAATCACATTAACATTTACCTTGCATGCGTGGAATAAGTGAACCCGTTTGAACCCCAAAAATTAAAACCGAAGCGTGGAGATCGGTTGGGGGGCCTTTTATGTGCGCGAAACAAACTGAATTAGATGTTGAAATCGAAACACCAATTTAGCTTTGCTGCAGACGGCTTCATTCATTAAAATTCCTCGGTACTGAACGTCTCCTTAAACCTTACTGTTTGGTTTATTCCAGCAGTTTATATTTAATCGCTGTATTTGTACCGCCATCCGTATTTAGTATTGAAATCAGCCGCCTCGATTAATACAAATGCGATACAAGGCGGTACAAGAGTTACGAAACCTACGGCGTTATTAATTTTTATTTGAAAACATTAAAGCTAACAGGGCTACATCTCGGAATATGGAAACGGCATGAATAACCATAAGCTGCAATGCGGCTGATGTCTCAATAAAGCACGTCCTTAAAATATGCCGAAACCGACCAAACGCTAGTTATAATGAGTTATCACACGAAAAAATGTTATGTAAATATGAGGAACCTTCAACAGGCATGCTCTGGGATGTCATTAGGCTGCCCGGCTCGAAATTTATAACATCGTTTTCCTTACAGTTGTAGCGATTAGAGGCTCGAATCTAGTTCTAACTATAACAAATCGAATTATTATTCGGAATGCCGCGGCGGAGCAGCGCGCCGGCCCGCGCAGCAGAAGATTACATTACCGAGCTTAAGTAACAAAGAGATCCGTTTTTAAATATTCCAAGGCCATAAGGCGAACGTCACTATCGCTTTTTCGGACGATTAATAATAAAATCACGATTATTAATATCCGCGGCAGAATTTAGCATTTTATAAATGGTTCGACAACAAACGCATTTATAATGGCCGGAATCAAGGCCTTCCATTTTTGAACATTATGTGATTCTGCGCCAATTAGGCGCACTTGAAGCTCGAGGTGAGCTTGAGGGAGCCCACGTAACCTCCCATGGCCGAGGCTTCAGGGAACCGATAACTAATAGAACGTGTTCCATCTTCACGATATTGCATTGTGCCGCTCGTTCGCCTGAAATGTATTTCAGTTGCAATGACATTACGCGAAGGCGTACAAGGTTTGGTGCTAAAATAACTGAACTAGTCTATAAATGATATAGAACCATAAAGGTGAGCATATGTCATCTTTATCTTCATTGCTCAACTTTAAGAAAGCTACTTTATGCACGCAGTACAACTAGTAAAATTCTTATATCGTCGGAATTTTAGGAGCTTGTCGTTGTTTAGAAAATATTTTAATTTAATATGAAAGAAGCTGCTCCAACCTACATATCAATTTATTAAACAAAAACGCCAGATTACTGGAACGTACAGAGGGAAAGATAATGAGTTATTGGCGTAATACTACGGGTCCAATTGTAGACAAAGCGGAAGACTACAGAAGCAGACATTCATACGGGTTGAAGAACTATATATTGTTGAATATCGAAGATAAAATTTGGCATTTAATAAAAGATCGTATAAAATATATACAATGCAGCGTGTACCAGTCTTTATACAGATAACGGCAGAAAGGCGAATTACATTCCATGCAGTAACAGATACACCAGATCTATGAGCACTTGTAGATAACAAAGGCCAACGCACAAAGAGTCGTCATACTTTTATCGCTCAGAAGAAGCTTATGGAGGTATGCCAACAGTTGCGGCATCTCTGTGATGTAAATCCTAAGTCACTTTATGAACGTTTGGTCGCAACTGACGAATAGCGGTTGCAGCAATCTCATAAAAGCATTACCAGTGGGCGGTACTGTAAGCCACCGAACAAACACTGTCATTAATGTATTCGGCAAAGTAGCCAGCGCACTGATTTAACATACCACGCGTTGCCTTACATCAGTCGCCACACCGTTGCTGGATCTTGCTCCTAGCAACTATGCACTATTTGACTTGATGAAGAAGACAGTATGCAATAAGTCCTCCTCCAACGACAAACTTTAGTCGACAGTCCGCCATGCTACACCCAAAACTGCCTAGCAAAGAAATAGACATTTAAGAAGATTATAAATTTTTCAATTGGTTAGAAAATTAAATGTTAAAGATATGCATCGCTGAACAATCAACTTTATGTTTTAGCATAACTGCACCTATATCTTGTGTATCTGGTTCTACCGTATTATTAGACACTAGACAAACCATTCGTTGTGGAAAGCAACAAAAGATTTAAGAGGCCAGTAATACAAACCCCACCCATAAGAAAACCTGATCGAAACTGGGCGCAGTCAGACATAGAAAAGAGTATTCGCGGATCATCTTTCAAAGTGTTCTCTCAGTCTCAGACAATGACAACCAAGATGAAGAAATTGAAGACTATATTAACGCCCCTGTCAACTATCACTGCCCGTTAAGCCTTTTACACCAGCAGAAATTCGAAAACAAATCAACAATACAAATTCGTACAAGACCCTGGGTATGACCTCATAGTCGGGGAGATCTTAAAACATCTACCAAGAAAGGCAATCGTGCTATTAACTACCATATTCAACAGCATCCTTCGATTATGCTATTTCCCAGTTCAGTGGAAACACGCGCAAATAATTATGGAAACCAGGAAAACCACCACCGAACCTTCATCGTACCGTCCAATAAGCCTGCTGCCACAAATGTCAAAAATATTTGAAAACTTCTTCTCGAATAACCCAATCAACACTCACAGACGACATAATCCCTCAACACCAATTTGGATTCAGACAAAAGTATTCCACAACACAGCAATGCCACCGAATTGTGAACAAAATCAAAGAAAGTCTCGAAGAGAAGAAGATGTGTGCTGCGGTGTTCCTTGACGTACAGCAGGCCTTTGATAAGGTTTGGACCAACGGATTATTATATAAATTAAAAGGCATTTTCCCAGTCCCATATACCTACTCCTAAAATCTTACCTTAATGAAAGATCCTACCAAGTAAAAGTAAACAACTCACTCTCCGACTACCACCCAATTAAAGCTGGAGTGCCGGCAGTCCTTGGGCCACTACTACTTAATATACACTGCTGACATTCCCGTCACAGAGAGCACTATGATGGCCACATTTGCTGACGACACAGCAATCTTGTCGTCCGATATCGATCCAGCAAGAGCTTCTAATAAACTGCAAGATCACCTAAACGAACTACAAGACTGGCTAAAACGATGGAAGATCCAGGTCAACACCGAAAAGTCCGCCCAGATCACGTTCACCACAAAACGAAGCAACTGTCCACAAGTTAACATAAATAACACTGATCCCACAGAAAGCCACATTTGGGCCTACATTTAGACCAGAGACTCACATGGAAAGAGCACATTAAGGCAAAAAGGACACAATTGGACCTAAAAGTGAAGAAATGAACTGGCTACTAGGAAATCTCTGGAGAACAAACTGATCATCTACAAATAATTCTAACACCAGTCTGGACCTACGGTATCGAACTGTGGGGATGCAGTAAGCCCTCAACACAAAATCCTACAAACCTTTCAGTCGAAGACACTTCGCATGATGGCCGACGCTCCCTGGTACGTGTCCTCCCACAACGATTTTGGAATATCCTTTATAAAAGAAGTGATCAACCACCACGCCAACAAATCCAAACAACGCAGCACCAACCACAGCAACCAACTCATAAGTGAACTATACACCCAACCACAAATTGAAAGAAGACTTAAAGACAATGGCCAGAAGACCTAGTTAACTAGGAGAAAGTGGAGAACCGTCAAGGGACGGTACCCAACGCTTGCCATGAACCTTGCCTCATATTTACTCATTACTCTGTTAGTTATAGGAGTAGATTGTAAATTAGCAAATGAGTAAATAAAAAATTTATCAATAAAAAATTGTTAGTCCCAAGTTCGATGAGATGAACTGCAGACTAGGGTATTACTTGAGGGTATAGCTTAAATATAGGTAGTTTGGAAAGTTGTCTTTTATTGCCCCTAATTAATTTTGTCATATACACACACCATTGATTGTCTAAACAAAATTCTGCTATTCTAACAGTCAAATATTTTATACTTAAAAATTCAATACCTAACTTTTTTATGTTATGTTTACCAGAACAAAGCAATAAGAAGCATATTTTTTATTTTGTATTTAAGTATACAATAAAACAATATAAAAGGGCTATCTTGCCTTAAAACGTTGACTACCACTGCAAATTTTAGAATTTCTGTCTTAGAAGGCAATTTTATTTAACAGTATTTTATTTAAAATTTTACAAAGTTTACTATGGTTTCCTAAAAGCGTACAAAGGGTTTTAAAGGTATGTAGATCAGAGAAAACTACTGACTGGAAAAGAAATAAGTGCTACGCTAATTTAACTCAGCAGGAATTTGAAAATATTCGGGTGAGTACAATGATGACAAAGTTGTCCTATCTTAAAGATAAGATTGTTTCCAAGCCTGAAGATAATCACAATGCAACGACATAAAATAAGGACGACAATTTGTAGACAAATTTAAATTACAACTGGTGCACTTATTATTTCTTTTGAAAGAGTTTCTTGCATTACTTGTAGAACTAACTAATTTAAATACTCAGGAAGAACAAACTTAAACAAGTAGCAACAAGACGCCAGCTTTACAGAAATGTAAGTTATTGGACTTTATTACAAATGCGCCTTTGTTGTTTTTAATATAATTTTTTTCTGTTAATATGCACCTACCGACACTGCAGCCTTAAAGGCTTATTGCCTGCTAAAATGCACTTAGCCAACTTAACACTACGACGTAACATCCACCCATGAGTATCCAGCGAGACTCGAACTCGCCCGCGCGCTAGGTCCATGATCACTAGTCTACTAGACCAATAAAGTACAAGCAAACTTAAATTCCAGTTAATACTGGGTTTTTATTTTGTTGATAACTCAATATTATCTTCCCAAAACTATTGAAGGTAAAACGTATGTTAAATCACTTTAATAATATTCTATGCTAAAACTATGTGCTAGATAAAAATACTTGTATAGGCAAATAAATGATGCTGCAGCATAAAGATTCAACTTCTACCAGTATATACAAAATAAAAACCCAAATACGTTATCAAATTTAATGAATTACGTGTTATAAAAATAAAAACTTTTAGGAGAGTCTATAGCCTCTAAAGCGCGAATGGGGGAAAGCTCGATGGATATGCCAAGTAGAAAGAATATAAAATACCTCCCGCGGACCAACAGGTAGCAGCGTCTGTACCCAACATGGGCGACTGTTCTCTATCTTATGAGCGGCTGCAAAAGAAACTCACTAACCTGCATTAAGATAACGTGGCAAAAAATTTTTTGCATAAATTAGTTTTAGGTTATGTAGGGAATACGCCCTTGAAAAGATAAAGCCGGTCCGAACTTGCTTACAAAGTTATAGCTATTTTAGTGAGCACGGTTCAGAGGCCACCTTGAGAAACGTATGGGTAACAAGTTGCAAAACATAAAATAAACTCGGGGGCCGCGAAAAATTAACAGAAAATTTAATTAAAATAATGACTACCTATTATCGCTTAGCAATAAGAAGAAATAGTGAAAGAGTCGAGGGAATGAAAAATGCTATTATGGAATCTTATCTGCACATGACTTCGACGAATGAAAAGACTTTACGTAATGAATACTTTAAATACTTTTCCTGAAAAGTTGTGTTTTTTAAACTGCCGAGGAATGCAGAGAAAAGGGATTTCATTTGAATTAATTGCCGTTTGGCGTCAATGTTTGAAACTGTTTTCTCCACAGCATGAACCTACTTTTGTACGTAATATGCTGTACAACAGGCTTTTTTGTATTAACAAAGTTAAAAAAATTAACTTTTTTCACTTGACATTTTTTTGCAAAAAATATTATCCTCGACTTCCAGAGTCGCCCACACAAAGTTCTGCGCTTATTGAGTCACTTTTTTCTATATGAAAAGTAAGGACCTTTTTTAAATAAAACTAAAGTGATTTTTAATAAAAAGATTCCTAATAACATGCAAAAACTATTACCAAGATTGGTTTACTTACTTTCCTTTAATCCACTCCTAAATATAAGTCTATTTTTTAAGCACACTAGGTTATCCCTTAAATCCTCTAACCGCAACCTTTCAAATGACTACAAAGAATACAAAACAGCAAGTTCTCGGCGGCCTGCAAATTCAATTACGACAGCAGACCAGGAATGCTAAGGATCACCGAGTTAAAGTAGGCGAAATTGGTAATGGCAATGGTAAATATGTGAACATTAACGCAAAACAAGAAATATATGAATTACAAAACGACTTGAAAAGGTAACATGGGATGTAGACTTATGTGACGTAATGAAAAAGGAGAAATTGATCACATGGAATTAGGTCATACCCTATATTACTGAGGTGCAGAAAACGCAGGCCAAAGAGAAATATGTTTTATGATAGCACATGTTTTAGCATATGTCAGCAACTCAGATAGAGTAGCTGCCGTAACATTTAAGATCTCCAACAAATGTACAGTAAAATGCAACCAGTGTTACGTACCAACATCATTACGTCCTGAGGAAGAAGACAAAATATTCTACAAAGATATAATAAAAACAAAAGTACACATGTACTAATTATGGGCGAATTCAATGTTAAATGGGAAAAACAACCTGATAAAACAGGAAAATATATGCAAATTTAGCTTTGACCAAAGAAATAAAAGGAGATCTATGCTATCCAACAATGCTTATATTGGATGAATTCGGTCTTTAAAAAATAGAAACAAATGAGATGGACATGAATCAGCCCTAACGGCCAAACAAAAACAAAATAGATTATATCACATCAAACAAACAACAGATAAAAAAGGGCGTTAGTGTCTTAAATCCATTTCAAATATTTAGTGACTGTAGATTACCAATAAATCCATGGATTTCGGCCTGGAACGCTATACATGTATTGCAGCAGATTACAGAAAAATGCCAAGAGTATAATATAGACATGCATATGTTATTTATTGACTTCTGACAAGTGTTTGATAAAGTCAAGGTTATTTAAGGGCATGAAAAATTTACCGATTCCGGCCAAACTGATAAAACTAACCCAAATGACATTAGAGGGGATCCACGACAATGGCCAGAACGGCAGATGGAATAACTGATAGCTTTGTAATTAACATTGAAGTACGTCAAGGTGACGCGCTGTCGGCAACAATATTCAACACTGTACTAGAAAACATCATAGGAAAAGTAGGTGGATATGGGTTAATAATAACCAAACAGATACAAATCATTGCTTATGCTGACGATGTGGTGATTATTGCAAGAAATGTAAGAGCGCTATGTGAGACAACTGAAGCAAACAGCAGAAGAGAGCGCTAAAAGTAAATAAAAACAAAACAAAATATATGCGCAACTATAAATACAACTAAAAATAAAAGCAAGAAACAAGATTTCGAATAGGAAAATATGTATTTGAAGAAGTGTATACATTTAAATACCTGGGCAAAAATAGAAATAATATGAATGATAGAGGAGAAGATATAAGAGACAGAATACTAGCTGGAAACAGAGCCTACTACAGTAATAAAAATATTTTGAAAGATAAGAGCAAAATTACGAATATACACAGGACTAATAAGACCAGTTGTGATGTAAGTAGCCGAAACACTATGGCTAACAAGAAGAGAAGAAGAACATCTAATAGAAGAATACTCAGATTAATACTGGGATCAAAGAAAATCAATAATATTGAATACCGCTCGAAGATAAACCACGAAATATTAGAAGAAACAAAGGGAAAAGACACTGTGAGAGCAATTAAAACGCAGAGGTTGAGATGGATAGGACACATATGGAGATCAAACGATGATAGAATGATAAAAAGAATAACACTGTGGCAGCCAATATTAGTAAAGCGAAAAGGGAGACCAAGGATGAGATGAATGGATGAAGTGGAAGAAGATATAAAAAGAATTGAAATCACAAGATGGAAAGAATGACTGCAGATAGAAAACAATGAGACATTGTTGAAAAAGCTACAGTACACAGAAAGTTGTAACAAAGTGAGGAAGATTCAAACTAATCCATTTGAAAATAGGATGAGAGCTCCAGATAGAGCGGTCACAAATCCCTAGGGATAACAGCCAGTTATATATATATATATATATATATATATATATATATATAAATCGTAGTAACTTATGTTTTAAAATTTTTATCTATAAATTCATTTTGTTACATAACATTTATGTTACTATAGTTATAAAACTCAATTTTGTTTTAATTCAAATTGCTAATTTACAATCTACTCTGTAGTGAATAATAAGTAAACATTACAAAGTAGGTATTGACATGAGGAGCACTATCCAGCGACGGGTCACCAGGATTCACACAGGGAGATCTTCAGGCCAAAGTCTGTTTAATTTTCTAGCTTCAGGCTGTTGAGAATAGAGATCAGCAGTTGACTGGGATGTCCCAAAGAACGTGCTTTATTTTTGGCAGCCGAATTTCTGATGACTTCAGTAAGGAAGGAAATTTGGAGGTCAAAGTGGATGGTTTTCGATTGGTAGAACTGAGAATATTTGTATTAGATGTTTTACTGCATCCCCAGAGCTCGATGCCCTAAGACCATATAGATCTAAGTATGACTTTATGGACAAAAGCTTGTTTTCAATGGACAATTGGGATTTGCGTCTAAGCAGCCAATACATATTTTTAGTCTTTATATTTAATTGTTGTCTTCTGGCTTTGATATGAGTTTTCCAGATAAGTCGCTGGTCTAAGTGAAGTCCAAGATATTTTATTTCTGTTGTTATAGGGATGGGTTAGTCATAGATGGTGACTGAAAGATAGGTGCAGTATTTAATAGTAAAGGTGATTTGAGAGGATTTTGCGTTATTCATTTTAATCCTCCAGTGTGGGAGGAATATTTTCAGATGCCTGATTAGCATCATTATTAGAAGATAGGTTGCTGTATCGTCAGCGAATGTAGCAATAAGGGTATTGTCTGTTGTTGGAATGTCTTCAATGTAGAGGAGATAAAGGAAGGGACCAAATACACTGCTTTGCGAAACAGCAGTTGATAGGATAATAATTTGACAATGTGCCTTGGTATTATCCTTGAGTTATGTAGGATTTAACAAGGCGGAAAATTGGATGAGGAAGCTTTTTCTTGATTTTATAAAGCAATCAAGAGTGCCAAACTTTGCCAAAAGTTTGTTGTATATGTAAGAAGACTGAGGTACAAATTTTTGATTTCCCTCAAGGGCTGTTTTGATGTAGTTAAGTATGCGATGGAATTTCCGGATTGTAGAGTGACCTTCTTGAAAACCAAATTGATGAGTGGAGAGTATCTCCTCAATAGAAGTTTCTTCAATGATACGGTGGAGTAGCATGCGTTCGAAGATTTTTGAGAGGAGAGGCAATAAGCTGATCAGTCGGTAAGAAGTGGGTTGTTTGCGGAGGTTTACCTGGCTTTTGAATCATAGTTATTATTGCGAAATTCCATTAGGTAACAAAATGAGGCGATCATACGGTTGTAAATTGTGGTGATGAGGGTCGCAGCTTTCTTAAAAAGATGCATCAGAATGTAGAACTTTGATGAGGTTGTAGCCAGGAGCTTTAAAAGAGTTGGTTAGGTTAATTTGTCTGTGCACTTCTACAGGGGAGATTGGTCTCAAGAGAGTTATCTAGGGGTGATAAAATATTCTTCGATTTCTATGTCAAAATTAATGTTGTTAGATTGTAAAGGAGTGAATATTTGTTCGAGGTGCTCTCTAAGAGTATTAGTTTTTTCGACATTGGATCGAGCCCAACTTCCATCAGGTTTCCTTAATGATGGTATTGGTATAATGAGCTGTTTAAACTTTTTAGTAGCTTTCCAGATAGTGCGATTGTCTGGTGATAGATTGGAGAGGTGGTAGTTGAATGTTGCATTTCTGTTATCGTAAGTTTGTGGGTTGCAGCTTTCAGAGCAGCCTTATCTCGAGGGTTTTTGCCATTTGGCGCGGGCTCTGCGTTTTTTCATTACAAGCTGCCTAATAAGACGCGGTATATTATAAATTTCGGGTGCCATTTTGTGTTCGATTGGAGTAGCTTGTCAAGCAACTTCTTATACGAGTGTTTTAATGTGCTCTACTATATCGTCTATTTCACTTTGGTTGCGGAGCTGTCCAAATGAGGATTGTTAGGAGTTAGTATTATTGGAAAATGAACCGAACTAAAGTCAAAGTTGATTTCTGTTTTGCTATAGTCGTTAGAGATACCTTTGGTGATCGCAAAATCGAACAGATCAGAAATTTTTACAGGGTCTATTGACCAATAGGTTGGTTCACCATTTCACATGTAGCTTAGGTTGTTCTTCTGGGTAGTATGAAATAGTGTTCTCCCCTTAGCTGATATCAGCCTGGATCTCCAGTCGGTGTGCTTGGCGTTCCAGTCACCTGCCACTAAGAAGCGAGAATCAAGTGGGCGTAAGAAATCTTTAAATTCTCTGGTAGTGATGGCATGTCTCCTACTGTCAGTGGTGAGAGAAATAAGTTAACTTTAACTAGAGCGCATTGGATTTTGTTTGTTGAAAAAGCCGGCAATTGATAATGATCGATTGCTGATCTGATTATAATGGCTGCATCTGCGAGAGCAGTACCATCAGGATGATTTGCATAGTAGACATTGTAGTGTGGTATTTTTATGGTCGTGGTAATTGTAGAGTGGCTCAGATATGATTAATTGATTTTATTAAAGTTTAGAAATAATATAACTTCGGGGATATAATTTTTTAGTCCGTTTGAGTTCCATGCCGCTAGTCGTAACGAGGTAGCCATTATTGCGTTATTTTGTTTATGACGGTGGTGAGCATAGTCAGTATCATGCTGTTCTGATTGAGTAATTGGGGGTGGATTTTCTAGTTAAGATTTGAGAATAAGTAGTGAGGTGCGAGTCGAGAATAGTTTTGGAAGGTTAGTAAATGGCTGATGTATGTGAAGAAGAATTGGTTTTCTAAGTAAATTGGAATTTAGGCAGATTTCTGTTTTTTAGATCTTTGTATACGGTACATCCTGTATAATTGGCAGGATGGTTGCCGTTGCATAGTGTACACGAGGCTGGCGTGTCCTAGATATTTTTATAACGTATACTGGCGTGAGGTCCTCCACATTTGACACAGTTATGAGGTTTAGTGCAGTAGCTTTTGGAGTGCCCGTAGTTCTGACAGCGTGTTCATTGGGTAATCTTATTTTTTATTAAAAGTGCTTCTACTTTAATTTTTGTATTTTGTGTGAATTATATTTTATATATTTCTTTGTTGTTAGCATAGGGTTCAAGATCTATGAAGAACATCGGCAGCGAGTCTTTGGTTACCCTATGCCGGATGTTTATTTGGTTTCGTACTGAATGGCCTGATTTTTGTAGCTCATCGTTGATATCTTGGGGAGGAATTGAGTGATAAAGGTCACGTATGATAACCCTGTAGGTTCGTTCTTGTTTTATTTGGTAGGTGTGATGCACAATGCTTTCGTTACGTAAATGGGAAATTAGTTTTTTACACGCATCAATGGTTGTCGTGTTTATTTTTACGCTATTCTTTGATAACGACTTGGTATAAAATCTTTCATTTTCGATGACAATGTTTAGGCTATTAATCATAGCTTTAAAATTTGTAACTCCGTAAATGAACATGGGAGGAGGGTTGGGGTCTGAAGATTGAGTTGTTGAGGTGGCTTCATTAGCATTTGTGGTGCTTCTATTACTTGAATCGTTGCATTCGTTTACAGTCAGTGGCTGAAACCAATTATTAATGCTTATTGAAGGTGCATTATCATTTGATGTTTGTGTAATTATTTTCCTTTTTCTGATGAAAGCTTACCAGGGATGTTTGGTAGTAGTAGATTCTTGCTTGTCGTTCATGTTTTCGACTTCATCAGTTTCATTATTGGAGCAAACTTGTACAGACTGAGAGTACGTAGCTGTATAGTTATTAATAGTGTTGGGAATACCTGTATTAGGTATAGAGTGGTATTGTTGATAGGATTGGGGTGATGCATATTGATTTTGGCACATTTGTGGCATTAATTGATGAGCATATTGAGTTTGATTTATGTGGTTTACGTAGCTTGGTACATGCGGTGTCCGATTTTGAATTGATGACGTCGGTTGAAAGTTATTCCAGTTGTTTTGAAATTGTTGGATGGTCCTGGTATAATTCCGCTGCAAAAATTTTCTGTAAAAGCTGAATAATATAAATATAAACTTAGTTGAACTGTAGCGGCAGTCGTTAACACTCGACTCTAACCACTTCCGGAAGCTGTCCCGATTGGCTGCCATTCTTTTACTTCTCTTAGGTGTTTTCCTCTGTTCTACCTCTCTTTCTAAGCTCTGTTCCCATGTTTCTCGTGGCCTTCCTCTGCTTCTTGTTCCTCTGGCTTTGCTTCTAGAATTCTTCTGGGGTCTCTATTTATTGACATCCTCACTATGTGCCCATACCACTGTAATTTGTCTCTTCTCTACCTCTTGTATTAGCGGTTGCTGACCTACTTCTTCTGGTTATTGTATTTCGTATGCGATCTCTTTTTGTTCTACCTACTAGTCTTCTTAGATATTTCATTTCACTCGCCGTAATTTTGCTTCTGGTTTTATCTTGTATTGTCCAGCTCTCCGCCCCATACGTTAATACTGGTGTGTATATGCTTTTGTATACCCTAAGCTTTGTTTGCATGCTTACTTTTTTCGCTATTATTGATTTGTTAATCGCATAATATACTTTGCTTGCTTTATCTCTTCTATTCAGAATCTCCTGTTCTATCGTGCCAGTTTTATTTATTATCGTTCCTAAATATTCATAGTTATTGACCCATTCTAGTTCTTCCCATTGCATATTATTCTTGTGTTTTCGTTTGTATCATTTTTCTCGATTTTCATAATTTTAGTCTTGTTTGTGTTTATTTTCATACCTCTTCTTTCTATCGTAGTTTTCTAGTTGAGTCTGCTAGAAGCACGATGTCGTCTGCATATATGAGGCATTGTATATATATGGGCTCTAAATTCCAATTTCCTACCTTTACATTGAATCTTGGTTCTTTTGCTTCCTGAATAATCTGATTCATTACTATTAGGAACAGTAGGGGCTCAGTGAGTCTCCTTGTTTGATCCCTTCCATTTCAAAGCTTTGAGATTCTTTCCTTTAATTCGCACTCTTCCTTTGCATTAACGTATACTCTTTTTATGGCCTGTTGTAGTGGGTATGATACATTTAGTTCTGCTAGCGCATTCCATATTGTTTGTTTGGGTACTGTGTCAAATGCTGATTTTATATCTATGAATGCTAGATACAAAGGGTTTCCCTTTCTAATCTCTTTTCTGTAACTGTTCTTAGTACAAAGATATGATCTTGTGTTTGCCTCTGTGGCCTGTAAGCGGCTTGTTCTTCACATAGTTTTTCTTCAACTTCTTCTCGTAATCTTCTTTCTAGTATTCTTGAATATATCTTCTGTACTATTGAAAGGCATATTGCCCTGTAGTTGCCGCAATCGTTTGTATCTCCTTCTTGTGTATAGGTACCACTATGTTTTCTTCCAGTCATCTGGTATTTTTCCCTTTCCAGGCTAGTTGACATATCTCTTTATCCACTTTAATATTCTATCTCCCCATTCTTTATCATTTCTGGAGTTATGCCATCTCTACCTCCTGCTTTTCCTTGTTTAATATGTTTTACGGCTTCTATCACCTCTTCTATTTCTATGTCTATTTCTTCTTCTTCTTCCTGAACTGTTCCTCTTCTCTCTCTGCCCCGGATATTATCATCTTTTAAATATGTTGTTGTAATACTCTCTCCATGCCTCCAAGATTCTTCCTTCTTCTGTTTCTACTATGCCTTTGTTGTTCCTTATACTCCATACTTGCTTTCCATATTTCCCTCTTAGCCCTCTGATTACTTTCCAAAACTGTCTTCCGTTATCTTCGTTGAATTTCTAGTTCTTTTCCGAATTCCTCCCAAGTTTCTTGTTTTGCTCTATGTACCGCTTCTTTGGCTTCATTTCTTTTATTTATATAGTGTTGTTTATCGCAATCTTTCTTACTTTGTATATACCTTTTCCAAGCTTTCTTTTGATCTTTACTTTATCTTTTACTTCTTCGTTCCACCACCGGGTTCTTTTTGATCTCCCTTTACTGTTACCTTTCCGCAGGTCTTTACTGCCTGTTCCACTATTTCTGTTTTAGTATTGTCCACTTCTTTCCATGGGCCATTGGTTTCCTTCTTCTGCTTCTTTCGCTTCTAATCCTTCTAAGGTGTCTTCTAATCTGTTTTTGAATTCTTTTGCTTTTTCTGGTTTTCTTAATACTGATATTTTTATTTTCTGATATTCTCTTTGTTTCCTGGGTTCCTGCTATAAAATCTGGTGTCTGTTATTAGCAGTCTGTGGTCTGTATGCAGTTCGGCCCCTTATTACTTTTACATCTGTTATGGCATATTTCGCTTCTCTGTTGTATGTTATATAGTCGTTAATGTTTTTTCGCTTCTTCCTGCTGCCTCAAAAGTAATTTTGTGTATTATCTTATGGTTAAAGTGGCTGTTTCGATTAACATTTGATTGGTAACACAAAAGTCTATCATTCTTCTTCCGTTATTATTTATGGTAGATTCTCCTCCATATTTACCTATCGTGCCATATCCTATATCTTGTCTATTTCCTATTCTGGCATTCCAGTCTCCATTTATTAATATGTGTCTGCTTCTTTCTCTCCCTTTATCTATTTGTACTTGGAGTTCTTCGTAGAATGTCTCTTTCTTCTGTGGAGTTTTCTGTGGGGCGTAGATCTGTATTATGGTTATTTCTTCTTGCAGTTTTAGGTCTACATATAATATCCTTGCATTTACCGCTTCCCATTGTTTTACTTGTTGGGCCATCTGTGTAGTTAGGATTATTCCTACGCCCTCTTTAGCTCGTCCTGCTGATCCTGAGTATATAAGCTGGTAACCTTGATCTAATAGTTGTCTTCCGTTTCCTTTTCTTCTTTATTTCACTTATACCTAGCATCTCCATATTATATTTGGCCATTTCTTCTATTATTTCTACTTCCTTTCCGTTTATACCGTTTACATTCCACGTTCCAATTCTTATCCGTGATTCGCGCCGAGTCCGTTTCCCAGTTTTCCGTCCATTTCCGAGGCGATTGTTTGTTCTCTGAATCTGTTTACCTTGTGCGGGTGATTAGCCCAGCCACAAGGGCCCCGTTACCTCGGGACAACTGGTATCAGGTTACACCCCGATGCTGGGTCGCCAGAGCCTCGTCTGTTATCTAACAGGTACCACGTGTAGGTGAGGTTGGCATTTGGGTGTCTAGATGTTGGCGCCACCCCTTACCCCCCTCAATTACTTTGTATAAATTTTTATATATATTTTTATGTTCTTTGATAAAGATAGAACATTTTTTTGGGAAAATTTGAGGCTATTATAAAGTAGTTTGAATTTAATTATATCTTGCTTTGTACCTGGTGTATCTAAGAAATGTTATAAACAATACCAAGAACAAACAAAACAAATATTACAAGCAAATTATCTTTATTGACCTTCAAAATAAGCGACATCCATTACAACACACTTTTGGTAATGTACATAAAGCTTCTGAAAACTTGATGGCAGAACCTCTGTCACACGTTTCTGAATAACCGCCATGTTTTGTGATGGTTAGATTCCCGATCTAACTGGTAGCACCAAAGCTACATCGTTCACAAAAAGAATGGATTCTGGTTACACATATTAAAGATGTCTTTAAAAGTTTGCTTTTTTTGGATTTCTGTTTGTTTGTCATCTTGTGCAGTACAAATCAGGAATAAATCTTTCGGCTACTCAACTTCACAGACGATGTTTTAGTTAGAGATAGTTAGAGTAAATCTAACTATAATTGTTGTCGGTCTAAATAATTCTGCCTTGCTGCAGCCAAAGCACTTAGATTTCTTAAGTAAACAATCTTCTTTTTCCTATACTTCCTTTTCCTCTTATATTTTTTCTAAAACTCATTGCATGTCAGAAGCATTCCACCTCTTTTATTTTAATGGTATTAATTATTTTATGCGTTTATTTGTCACTTCATCATTTATCTATTTGACCATCATCTGTCTATGATATTCGTAGAATCGTATGGTAATGCCACGTTTCAAATACGGCAAGATGTTTCATACCTGTTTTAAGGTCCGTGACTCGCACGATAGAGTAAGATATTCAAAGGCGCTCTATCTAAGATTTGATTGCGATATTATGATAAATTCGGCCATTTTTAAATTTCTTTTGAGTCCGTATAGGTTACAATATGTGTTTTCAGCAAGATATTTTTGCAAATTCTCATTTTTTCTCGTAAATCGATATCATGTCGGCACTTAATGCACTCACGCGACTGATTTTGGAGTACTGTGCCTATATAGCTAACTTGAACTGTTTCCTTTCTGCCTCAGAAATGTTTGAACTAGCTGCAAGCACATTTTCTGCTCACAGTACTTGTCTCGTACACTTACACCAACATTTTATGCCTTTTCCCAATTTGTATTAGAAATTGGTGTTAAATATTGCTCGGACAGTTCATGTTAGGTAGCGCGTCTTAGTGTTTGTAGATAGCTATGTACTTACGTATGTTTCTTGCCTGTACTGTCGTTAAGGTTTTAAACTATTCACCAGACTTTTGGACACATTGTAGCAATAAAGATGTTTTGAGAATTTATTTATAGCTACTTATAATGATTAATAATATTAACAAAAATATTTTAATTCAATTCTAAATACATTTATAAAGAATAAAAAATGTGTATTACATAATTGAGAATACTCCAATATTGATTAAATTTCAGTTTGCATACCCAATACAGGTCTTTTCGAAACATGAGCATTTGACGGAAAAGCGTACTCGCACATGGTAACGCGGCTCGAATTTCCTTCTAATCCCCAGCGGGGCTAAGGCAAGTTCATTAGCTCCAGATTCGATTACTTCCTTTGTCTAGAAAACCAGCGGCAGCGGCAGCGGCTCAGGCTGAGCATTCCCGCTTTCTCCCGGCCCCATATTTATTCTCGGAGGTATGCGGCAAAGGACAGTCCGATGCAGATAGTTTTGAACTTGCAGCAATGATAATGTTCGCTGACAGACCGTGACTCCTTCATAGTTAAATTGCATGATATGACATTTAGAGTGTCACGAAAACAGGCGACCGAGCAAAAGGGCTAATGCTAATACACACAAATTGTGTAGGGCATTGCGCAACGGACTGAAACTGCTCTTTTGTTTGCCTCGGACCACTTTTCGTTTCTTCAGTTGCCTATTTAGTGACATTGGAGACACTTTTGAACAGCTAATTAGTGCTCGTGTGGCAAAACTAACTCAATTTAGATTATCGGTTACTGATTGGATTGACATGTCCTGCACAGTGTACTTCTTTGACTACATACGAAGTCGAACTAAAAAATTCCCATTTTGAAGTTTGAAATTATTTAACCCCGCGCTTTACCAATTTAATTTTAAATTATAAATCAGTTGAATGTATCTAATTTTTCGTTTTGATTTTATTTTCACCTCGTGTATGTAACGTTACATACACGCTTTGACTATAAAAACAGAAAAGGCAATTAAAATAAAAAATTTACTGTTTTATATGTTCTGAAAGAAGATTTTTCAACATTTAAACTAAATTTCTGACTCAATTTCAATCAATTAATATAAAATTAGGAGAGCATAACAGCGACTTAGGGAAAAAGCGGATGATGGCCTAATCTGTAACCGAAACGAGAACCTAAATCTGATATACGAATCTGTGAAGATTTATTTTATTTACATTTGAGTCATAAGCGTTGTTAATTGCCTTTGCATATTAAGATTTTGATGATTAAACAAATTTTTAACGTTAAGCAAGATTTTTATCCAGATTCTTCTACTATAAATGTAATAAAACATAGTCTGCTGCGCTGTAGCCATTGCTTTGCGGTTTTTAGACCAAAAAACCGAGTTTTCGAGAATATATATACATGACTTCTAATATATAATTTTTATTTGCTCTTGTGCACTACTTGGCACTAAAAAACGTTTATATTTTGTATGCTTAATTCTGTAAAAGAAATTAGTTAGTAAAAAGCAAAACTGAAAAAATGACATAATGGAACTATAAATAATATTGAGAAATTCTAAATATTAACACCTTAATTAACAAAAATACAAAATCAAAAACATTATACCAAATGTTACTAAATGTTTCATTATATGTTTATAGTAAGAATAAGTACAGAAGAGGGTGTAAATATAGGCACCTATTTTGTTTCTTTCTTAAAGTTACTTTCATTTGGAAAATTCTAGATTTTTGACCTTCAGGAGGTTCTCATAAAACTTTTTTGCTTTTGATAGCTTATTATGTGTAGAATATGTTCCCAAAACGATTTTATCAAGAACAACTTTATAAAAAAAATATATTGCGAGGCTTTTTATCACGATTTGGCGTTGCAACATTAATTGGAAAATCCACGTCTACAGTTTTGGGTGTAGTTATTAAATCTGTCTACTGCCAAAGCTGCGCCAATTGGAAATTAAAGAAAGGTTCCAGCAAGTATGGTATTTGGAAAGAAAGTTACGACGAAGAATGCGATGCGAACTATGATGGAAGTGCAGGGAAGATGGAAGTTGATGTAATAAGAGAAATGTTTGCGCAATCGACTGAATTGCTTGGCGTCAAATATGAAAACTATATAGGTGATGGTGATACAAAAACTTTTAAAGTGATTCAAGACCTTAATCCTTATGACTATCTCATCGTAAAAAAAGAGTGCGTAACCCCGAAGACCATTCGTTGTGGAAAGCAACAAAAGATTTAAGAGGCCAGTAATACAAACCCCACCCATAAGAAAACCTGATCGAAACTGGGCGCAGTCAGACATAGAAAAGAGTATTCGCGGATCATCTTTCAAAGTGTTCTCTCAGTCTCAGACAATGACAACCAAGATGAAGAAATTGAAGACTATATTAACGCCCCTGTCAACTATCACTGCCCGTTAAGCCTTTTACACCAGCAGAAATTCGAAAACAAATCAACAATACAAATTCGTACAAGACCCTGGGTATGACCTCATAGTCGGGGAGATCTTAAAACATCTACCAAGAAAGGCAATCGTGCTATTAACTACCATATTCAACAGCATCCTTCGATTATGCTATTTCCCAGTTCAGTGGAAACACGCGCAAATAATTATGGAAACCAGGAAAACCACCACCGAACCTTCATCGTACCGTCCAATAAGCCTGCTGCCACAAATGTCAAAAATATTTGAAAACTTCTTCTCGAATAACCCAATCAACACTCACAGACGACATAATCCCTCAACACCAATTTGGATTCAGACAAAAGTATTCCACAACACAGCAATGCCACCGAATTGTGAACAAAATCAAAGAAAGTCTCGAAGAGAAGAAGATGTGTGCTGCGGTGTTCCTTGACGTACAGCAGGCCTTTGATAAGGTTTGGACCAACGGATTATTATATAAATTAAAAGGCATTTTCCCAGTCCCATATACCTACTCCTAAAATCTTACCTTAATGAAAGATCCTACCAAGTAAAAGTAAACAACTCACTCTCCGACTACCACCCAATTAAAGCTGGAGTGCCGGCAGTCCTTGGGCCACTACTACTTAATATACACTGCTGACATTCCCGTCACAGAGAGCACTATGATGGCCACATTTGCTGACGACACAGCAATCTTGTCGTCCGATATCGATCCAGCAAGAGCTTCTAATAAACTGCAAGATCACCTAAACGAACTACAAGACTGGCTAAAACGATGGAAGATCCAGGTCAACACCGAAAAGTCCGCCCAGATCACGTTCACCACAAAACGAAGCAACTGTCCACAAGTTAACATAAATAACACTGATCCCACAGAAAGCCACATTTGGGCCTACATTTAGACCAGAGACTCACATGGAAAGAGCACATTAAGGCAAAAAGGACACAATTGGACCTAAAAGTGAAGAAATGAACTGGCTACTAGGAAATCTCTGGAGAACAAACTGATCATCTACAAATAATTCTAACACCAGTCTGGACCTACGGTATCGAACTGTGGGGATGCAGTAAGCCCTCAACACAAAATCCTACAAACCTTTCAGTCGAAGACACTTCGCATGATGGCCGACGCTCCCTGGTACGTGTCCTCCCACAACGATTTTGGAATATCCTTTATAAAAGAAGTGATCAACCACCACGCCAACAAATCCAAACAACGCAGCACCAACCACAGCAACCAACTCATAAGTGAACTATACACCCAACCACAAATTGAAAGAAGACTTAAAGACAATGGCCAGAAGACCTAGTTAACTAGGAGAAAGTGGAGAACCGTCAAGGGACGGTACCCAACGCTTGCCATGAACCTTGCCTCATATTTACTCATTACTCTGTTAGTTATAGGAGTAGATTGTAAATTAGCAAATGAGTAAATAAAAAATTTATCAATAAAAAATTGTTAGTCCCAAGTTCGATGAGATGAACTGCAGACTAGGGTATTACTTGAGGGTATAGCTTAAATGTAGGTAGTTTGGAAAGTTGTCTTTTATTGCCCCTAATTAATTTTGTCATATACACACACCATTGATTATCTAAACAAAATTCTGCTATTCTAACAGTCAAATATTTTATACTTAAAAATTCAATACCTAACTTTTTTATGTTATGTTTACCAGAACAAAGCAATAAGAAGCATATTTTTTATTTTGTATTTAAGTATACAATAAAACAATATAAAAAAGGGCTATCTTGCCTTAAAACGTTGACTACCACTGCAAATTTTAGAATTTCTGTCTTAGAAGGCAATTTTATTTAACAGTATTTTATTTAAAATTTTACAAAGTTTACTATGGTTTCCTAAAAGCGTACAAAGGGTTTTAAAGGTATGTAGATCAGAGAAAACTACTGACTGGAAAAGAAATAAGTGCTACGCTAATTTAACTCAGCAGGAATTTGAAAATATTCGGGTGAGTACAATGATGACAAAGTTGTCCTATCTTAAAGATAAGATTGTTTCCAAGCCTGAAGATAATCACAATGCAACGACATAAAATAAGGACGACAATTTGTAGACAAATTTAAATTACAACTGGTGCACTTATTATTTCTTTTGAAAGAGTTTCTTGCATTACTTGTAGAACTAACTAATTTAAATACTCAGGAAGAACAAACTTAAACAAGTAGCAACAAGACGCCAGCTTTACAGAAATGTAAGTTATTGGACTTTTATTACAAATGCGCCTTTGTTGTTTTTTAATATAATTTTTTTTCTGTTAATATGCACCTACCGACACTGCAGCCTTAAAGGCTTATTGTGCCTGCTAAAATGCACTTAGCTAACTTAACACTACGACGTAAGATCCACCCATGAGTATCCAGCGAGACTCGAACTCGCCCGCGCGCTAGGTCCATGATCACTAGTCTACTAGACCAATAAAGTACAAGCAAACTTAAATTCCAGTTAATACTGGGTCATTTTTATTTTGTTGATAACTCAATATTATCTTCCCAAAAACTATTGAAGGTAAAACGTATGTTAAATCACTTTAATAATATTCTATGCTAAAACTATGTGCTAGATAAAAAAAATACTTGTATAGGCAAATAAATGATGCTGCAGCATAGAAGATTCAACTTCTACCAGTATATACAAAATAAAAACCCAAATACGTTATCAAATTTAATGAATTACGTGTTATAAAAATAAAAAACTTTTAGGAGAGTCTATAGCCTCTAAAGCGCGAATGGGGGAAAGCTCGATGGATATGCCAAGTAGAAAGAATATAAAATACCTCCCGCGGACCAACAGGTAGCAGCGTCTGTACCCAACATGGGCGACTGTTCTCTATCTTATGAGCGGCTGCAAAGAAACTCACTAACCTGCATTAAGATAACGGCAAAAAATTTTTTGCATAAATTAGTTTTAGGTTATGTAGGGAATACGCCCTTGAAAAGATAAAGCCGGTCCGAACTTGCTTACAAAGTTATAGCTATTTTAGTGAGCACGGTT
This sequence comes from Sinelater perroti, assembly GCA_036346155.1. Taxonomy (NCBI): domain Eukaryota; kingdom Metazoa; phylum Arthropoda; class Insecta; order Coleoptera; family Elateridae; genus Sinelater; species Sinelater perroti. Next base: position 1,353,104 of record JARFIY010000057.1, on the reverse strand, counting down.
CAGAGGCCACCTTGAGAAACGTATGGGTAACAAGTTGCAAAACATAAAATAAACTCGGGGCCGCGAAAATTAACGAAAATTTAATTAAAATAATGACTACCTATTATCGCTTAGCAATAAGAAGAAATAGTGAAAGAGTCGAGGGAATGAAAAATGCTATTATGGAATCGTATCTGCACATGACTTCGACGAATAAAAAGCCTTTACATGATGAACACTTTAAATACTTCTCCTGAAAAGTTGTGTTTTTTGAACTGCCGAGGAATGCAGAGAAAAGGGATTTCATTTGAATTAATTGCCGTTTGGCGTCAATGTTTGAAACTGTTTTCTCCACAGCATGAACCTACTTTTGTACGTAATATGCTGTACAACAGGCTTTTTTGTATTAACAAAGTTAAAAAAAAATAACTTTTTTCACTTGAAATTTTTTTGCAAAAAATATTATCCTCGACTTCCAGAGTCGCCCGCGCAAAGTTCTGCGCTTATTGAGTCACTTTTTTCTATATGAAAAGTAAGGACCTTTTTTAAATAAAACTAACGTGATTTTTAATAAAAAGATTCCTAATAACATGCAAAAACTATTACCAAGATTGGTTTACTTACTTTCCTTTAATCCACTCCTAAATATAAGTCTATTTTTTAAGCACACTAGGTTATCCCTTAAATCCTCTAACCGCAACCTTTCAAATGACTACAAAGAATACAAAACAGCAAGTTCTCGGCGGCCTGCAAATTCAATTACGACAGCAGACCAGGAATGCTAAGGATCACCGAGTTAAAGTAGGCGAAATTGGTAATGGCAATGGTAAATATGTGAACATTAACGCAAAACAAGAAATATATGAATTACAAAACGACTTGAAAAGGTAACATGGGATGTAGACTTATGTGACGTAATGAAAAAAGGAGAAAATTGATCACACTGGAATTAGGTCATACCCTATATTACTGAGGTGCAGAAAACGCAGGCCAAAGAGAAATATGTTTTATGATAGCACATGTTTTAGCATATGTCAGCAACTCAGATAGAGTAGCTGCCGTAACATTTAAGATCTCCAACAAATGTACAGTAAAATGCAACCAGTGTTACGTACCAACATCATTACGTCCTGAGGAAGAAGACAAAATATTCTACAAAGATATAATAAAAACAAAAGTACACATGTACTAATTATGGGCGAATTCAATGTTAAATGGGAAAAACAACCTGATAAAACAGGAAAATATATGCAAATTTAGCTTTGACCAAAGAAATAAAAGAGATCTATGCTATCAACAATGCTTATATTGGATGAATTCGGTCTTTAAAATAGAAACAAATGAGATGGACATGAATCAGCCCTAACGGCCAAACAAAAACAAAATAGATTATATCACATCAAACAAACAACAGATAAAAAAATTAGTGTCTTAAATCCATTTCAAATATTTAGTGACTGTAGATTACCAATAAATCCATGGATTTCGGCCTGGAACGCTATACATGTATTGCAGCAGATTACAGAAAAATGCCAAGAGTATAATATAGACATGCATATGTTATTTATTGACTTTGACAAGTGTTTGATAAAGTCAAGGTTATTTAAGGGCATGAAAAATTTACCGATTCCGGCCAAACTGATAAAACTAACCCAAATGACATTAGAGGATCCACGACAATGGCCAGAACGGCAGATGGAATAACTGATAGCTTTGTAATTAACATTGAAGTACGTCAAGGTGACGCGCTGTCGGCAACAATATTCAACACTGTACTAGAAAACATAGGAAAAGTAGGTGGATATGGGTTAATATAACCAAACAGATACAAATCATTGCTATGCTGACGATGTGGTGATTATTGCAGGTTAAGAGCGCTATGTGAGACAACTGAAGCAAACAGCAGAAGAGAGGCTAAAAGTAAATAAAAACAAAACAAAATATATGCGCAACTATAAATACAACTAAAAATAAAAGCAAGAAACAAGATTTCGAATAGGAAAATATGTATTTGAAGAAGTGTATACATTTAAATACCTGGGCAAAATAGAAATAATATGAATGATAGAGGAGAAGATATAAGAGACAGAATACATTGGAAACAGAGCCTACTACAGTAATAAAATATTTTGAAAGATAAGAGCAAAAATTACGAATATACACAGGACTAATAAGACCAGTTGTGATGTAAGTAGCCGAAACACTATGGCTAACAAGAAGAGAAGAAGAACATCTATAGAAGAATACTCAGATTAATACTGGGATCAAAGAAAATCAATAATATTGAATACCGCTCGAAGATAAACCACGAAATATTAGAAGAAACAAAGGAAAAGACACTGTGAGAGCAATTAAAACGCAGAGGTTGAGATGGATAGGACACATATGGAGATCAAACGATGATAGAATGATAAAAGAATAACACTGTGGCAGCCAATACTAGTAAAGCGAAAAGGAGACCAAGGATGAGATGAATGGATGAAGTGGAAGAAGATATAAAAGAATTGAAATCACAAGATGGAAAGAATGACTGCAGATAGAAAACAATGAGACATTGTTGAAAAAGCTACAGTACACAGAAAGTTGTAACAAAGTGAGGAAGATTCAAACTAATCCATTTGAAAATAGGATGAGAGCTCCAGATAGAGCGGTCACAAATCCCTAGGGATAACAGCCAGTTATATATATATATATATATATATATATATATATATATAAATCGTAGTAACTTATGTCTTTAAAATTTTTATCTATAAATTCGTTTTTGTTACATAACATTTATGTTACTATAGTTATAAAAACTCAATTTTGTTTTAATTCAAATTGCTAATTTACAATCTACTCTGTAGTGAATAATAAGTAAATAATATTACAAAGTAGGTATTGACATGAGGAGGACACTATCCAGCGACGGGTCACCAGGATTCACACAGGGAGATCTTCAGGCCAAAGTCTGTTTAATTTTCTAGCTTCAGGCTGTTGAGAATAGAGATCAGCAGTTGACTGGGATGTCCCAAAGAACGTGCTTTATTTTTGGCAGCCGAATTTCTGATGACTTCAGTAAGGAAGGAAATTTGGAGGTCAAAGTGGATGGTTTTCGATTGGTAGAACTGGAGAATATTTGTATTAGATGTTTTACTGCATCCCCAGAGCTCGATGCCCTAAAACCATATAGATGTAAGTATGACTTTATGGACAAAAGCTTGTTTTCTATGGACAATTGGGATTTGCGTCTAAGCAGTCAATACATATTTTTAGTCTTTATATTTAATTGTTGTCTTTTGGCTTTGAGTTTTCCAGATAAGTTGCTGGTCTAAGTGAAGTCAAAGATATTTTATTTCTGTTGTTATAGGGATGGGTTAGTCATAGATGGTGACTGGAGGGCAGGTGCAGTATTTAGAAGTAAAGGTGATTTGAGAGGATTTTGCGTTATTCATTTTAATCCTCCAGTGTAGGAGGTTTAAGTGTAGCTGAATATTTTCAGATGCCTGATTAGCATCATTATTAGAAGATAGATTGCTGTATCGTCAGCGAATGTAGCAATAAGGACATTGTCTGTTGTTTATGTCTTCAATGTAGAGGAGATAAAGGAAGACCAAATACACTGCTTTAAAACAGCAGTTGATAGGATAATAATTTGGCAATGGGCCTTGGTATTATCCTTGAGTTATGTAGGATTTAAGAAGGCAAAAAATTGGATGAGGAAGCTTTTTCTTGATTTTATAAAGCAATCAAGAGTGCCAAACTTTGCCCAAAGTTTGTTGTATATGTAAGAAGACTGAAGTACACATTTGTTTTCCCTCAAGGGCTGTTTTAATGTAGTTAAGTATGCGATGGAATTTCTGGATTGTAGAGTAACCTTCTCGAAAACCAAATTGATGAGTGGAGAGTATCTCCTTAATAGGAGTATCTTCAATGATACGGTGGAGTAGCATGCGTTCGAAGATTTTTGAGAGGAGAGGCAATAAGCTGATCAGTCGGTACGAAGTGGGTTCTTTGCGGATGTTTACCTGGCTTTTGAATCACAGTTATTAGTACAAATTTCCATTAGGTAAGGAAATGAGAGAGGGCGAGCATACGATTATAAATTGTGGTGATGAGGGTCACAGCTTTCTTAAAAAGATGCATCAGAATGTAGAACTTTGATGAGGTCGTAGCCAGGAGCTTTAAAAGAGTTGGTTAGGTTAATTTGTCTCTGCACTTCCACAGGGGAGATTGGTCTCAAGAGAGTTATCCAGGGGAGATAAAATATTCTTCGATTTCTACGTCAAAATTAATGTTGTTAGATTGTAAAGGAGTGAATATTTGTTCGAGGTGCTCTCTAAGAGTATTAGTTTTTTCGACATTGGATCGAGCCCAACTTCCATCAGGTTTCCTTAATGATGGTATTGGTATAACGAGCTGTTTAAACTTTTTAGTAGCTTTCCAGATAGTGCAATTGTCTGGTGATAGATTGGAGAGGTGGTAGTTGAATGTTGCATTTCTGTTATCGTAAGTTTATGGGTTGCAGCTTTCATAGCAGTCTTATTTCGAGGGTTTCTAGATTTTTGCAATTTGGTGCGGGCTCTGCGTTTTTTCATTACAAGCTGCCTTATATGACGCGGTATATTATGAATTTCGGGTGCCATTTTGTGTTCGATTGGAGTAGCTTGTCAAGCAACTTCTTATACGAGTGTTTTAATGTGCTCTACTACATCGTCTATTTCACTTTGGTTGCGGAGCTGTCCAAATGAGGATTGTTAGGAGTTAGTATTATTGGGAAATGATCCGAACTTAAGTCAAAGTTGATTTCTGTTTTGCTATAGTCGTTAGAGATACCTTTGGTGATCGCAAAATCGAACAGATCAGAAATTTTTACAGTCTATTGACCAATAGGTTGGTTCACCATTTGACACGTAGCTTAGGTTGTTCTTCTGGTATGAAATAGTGTTCTCCCCTTAGGTGATATAAACCTGGATCTTCAGTCGGTGTGTTTGGCGTTCCAGTCATCTGCCATTAAGAAGCGACAATCAAGTGGGCGTAAGAAATCTTTAAATTCTCTGGTAGTGATCGCATGTCTAGATAGACAATATACAGCTCCTACTGTCAGTGGTCAGAGGAATAAATTAACTTTAACTAGAACGCATTGGATTTTGTTTGTTGAAAAAGCCGGTAATTGATAACGATCGATCGCTGATCTGATTATAATGGCTGCACCTGCGGGAGCAGTACCATCAGGATGATTTGCATAGTAGACATTGTACTGTGGTATTTTTGTAGTCGTGGTAATTGTAGAGTGGCTCAGATATGAGTAATTGATTTTTTTAAAGTTTAGAAATAATATTACTTCGGGGATATAATTTTTTAGTCCGTTTGAGTTCCATGCCGCTAGTCGTAACGAGGTAGCCATTATTGCGTTATTTTGTTTATGACGGTGGTGAGCATAGTCAGTATCATGCTGTTCTGATTGAGTAATTGGGAGAACATGTTTTTAAATTTATTCTGAAAAGTGACGAATTGTTTGTAATATCATCATTGGAGGTGGATTTTCTAGTTAAGATTTGAGAATAAGTAGTGAGGTGCGAGTCGAGAATAGTTTGGAAAGGTTAGTAAATGGCTGATGTATGTGAAGAAGAATTGGTTTTCTAAGTAAATTGGAATTTAGGCAGATTTCTGTTTTTTAGATCTTTGTATACGGTACATCCTGTATAATTGGCAGGATGGTTGCCGTTGCATAGTGTACACGAGGCTGGCGTGTCCTAGATATTTTTATAACGTATACTGGCGTGAGGTCCTCCACATTTGACACAGTTATGAGGTTTAGTGCAGTAGCTTTTGGAGTGCCCGTAGTTCTGACAGCGTGTTCATTGGGTAATCTTATTTTTTATTAAAAGTGCTTCTACTTTAATTTTTGTATTTTGTGTGAATTATATTTTATATATTTCTTTGTTGTTAGCATAGGGTTCAAGATCTATGAAGAACATCGGCAGCAGTCTTTGGTTACCCTATGCCGGATGTTTATTTGGTTTCGTACTGAATGGCCTGATTTTTGTAGCTCATCGTTGATATCTTGGGGAGGAATTGAGTGATAAAGGTCACGTATGATAACCCTGTAGGTTCGTTCTTGTTTTATTTGGTAGGTGTGATGCACAATGCTTTCGTTACGTAAATGGGAAATTAGTTTTTTACACGCATCAATGGTTGTCGTGTTTATTTTTACGCTATTCTTTGATAACGACTTGGTATAAAATCTTTCATTTTCGATGACAATGTTTAGGCTATTAATCATAGCTTTAAAATTTGTAACTCCGTAAATGAACATGGAGGATTGGGGTCTGAAGATTGAGTTGTTGAGGTGGCTTCATTAGCATTTGTGGTGCTTCTATTACTTGAATCGTTGCATTCGTTTACAGTCAGTGGCTGAAACCAATTATTAATGCTTATTGAAGGTGCATTATCATTTGATGTTTGTGTAATTATTTTTCTTTTTCTGATGAAAGCTTACCAGGATGTTTGGTAGTAGTAGATTCTTGATTGTCGTTCATGTTTTCGACTTCATCAGTTTCATTATTGGAGCAAACTTGTACAGACTGAGAGCACGTAGCTGTATAGTTATTAATAGTGTTGGGAATACCTGTATTAGGTATTAGAGGTAGGTATTGTTTGTAGGATTGGGGTGATGCATATTGATTTTGGCACATTTGTGGCATTAATTGATGAGCATATTGAGTTTGACTTATGTGGTTTACGTAGCTTGGTACATGCGGTGTCCGATTTTGAATTGATGACGTCGGTTGAAAGTTATTCCAGTTGTTTTGAAAATTGTTGGATGGTCCTGGTATAATTCCGCTGCAAAAATTTTCTGTTGTAAAAGCTGAATAATATAAATATAAACTTAGTTGAACCGTAGCGGCAGTCGTTAACACTCGACTCTAACCACTTCCGGAAGCTGTCCCGATTGGCTGCCATTCTTTTACTTCTCTTAGGTGTTTTCCTCTGTTCTACCTCTCTTTCTAAGCTCTGTTCCCATGTTTCTCGTGGCCTTCCTCTGCTTCTTGTTCCTCTGGCTTTGCTTCTAGAATTCTTCTGGGGTCTCTATTTATTGACATCCTCACTATGTGCCCATACCACTGTAATTTGTCTCTTCTCTACCTCTTGTATTAGCGGTTGCTGACCTACTTCTTCTGGTTATTGTATTTCGTATGCGATCTCTTTTTGTTCTACCTACTAGTCTTCTTAGATATTTCATTTCACTCGCCGTAATTTTGCTTCTGGTTTTATCTTGTATTGTCCAGCTCTCCGCCCCATACGTTAATACTGGTGTGTATATGCTTTTGTATACCCTAAGCTTTGTTTGCATGCTTACTTTTTTCGCTATTATTGATTTGTTAATCGCATAATATACTTTGCTTGCTTTATCTCTTCTATTCAGAATCTCCTGTTCTATCGTGCCAGTTTTATTTATTATCGTTCCTAAATATTCATAGTTATTGACCCATTCTAGTTCTTCCCATTGCATATTATTCTTGTGTTTTCGTTTGTATCATTTTTCTCGATTTTCATAATTTTAGTCTTGTTTGTGTTTATTTTCATACCTCTTCTTTCTATCGTAGTTTTCTAGTTGAGTCTGCTAGAAGCACGATGTCGTCTGCATATATGAGGCATTGTATATATATGGGCTCTAAATTCCAATTTCCTACCTTTACATTGAATCTTGGTTCTTTTGCTTCCTGAATAATCTGATTCATTACTATTAGGAACAGTAGGGGCTCAGTGAGTCTCCTTGTTTGATCCCTTCCATTTCAAAGCTTTGAGATTCTTTCCTTTAATTCGCACTCTTCCTTTGCATTAACGTATACTCTTTTTATGGCCTGTTGTAGTGGGTATGATACATTTAGTTCTGCTAGCGCATTCCATATTGTTTGTTTGGGTACTGTGTCAAATGCTGATTTTATATCTATGAATGCTAGATACAAAGGGTTTCCCTTTCTAATCTCTTTTCTGTAACTGTTCTTAGTACAAAGATATGATCTTGTGTTTGCCTCTGTGGCCTGTAAGCGGCTTGTTCTTCACATAGTTTTTCTTCAACTTCTTCTCGTAATCTTCTTTCTAGTATTCTTGAATATATCTTCTGTACTATTGAAAGGCATATTGCCCTGTAGTTGCCGCAATCGTTTGTATCTCCTTCTTGTGTATAGGTACCACTATGTTTTCTTCCAGTCATCTGGTATTTTTCCCTTTCCAGGCTAGTTGACATATCTCTTTATCCACTTTAATATTCTATCTCCCCATTCTTTATCATTTCTGGAGTTATGCCATCTCTACCTCCTGCTTTTCCTTGTTTAATATGTTTTACGGCTTCTATCACCTCTTCTATTTCTATGTCTATTTCTTCTTCTTCTTCCTGAACTGTTCCTCTTCTCTCTCTGCCCCGGATATTATCATCTTTTAAATATGTTGTTGTAATACTCTCTCCATGCCTCCAAGATTCTTCCTTCTTCTGTTTCTACTATGCCTTTGTTGTTCCTTATACTCCATACTTGCTTTCCATATTCCCTCTTAGCCCTCTGATTACTTTCCAAAACTGTCTTCCGTTATCTTCGTTGAATTTCTAGTTCTTTTCCGAATTCCTCCCAAGTTTCTTGTTTTGCTCTATGTACCGCTTCTTTGGCTTCATTTCTTTTATTTATATAGTGTTGTTTATCGCAATCTTTCTTACTTTGTATATACCTTTTCCAAGCTTTCTTTTGATCTTTACTTTATCTTTTACTTCTTCGTTCCACCACCGGGTTCTTTTTGATCTCCCTTTACTGTTACCTTTCCGCAGGTCTTTACTGCCTGTTCCACTATTTCTGTTTTAGTATTGTCCACTTCTTTCCATGGGCCATTGGTTTCCTTCTTCTGCTTCTTTCGCTTCTAATCCTTCTAAGGTGTCTTCTAATCTGTTTTTGAATTCTTTTGCTTTTTCTGGTTTTCTTAATACTGATATTTTTATTTTCTGATATTCTCTTTGTTTCCTGGGTTCCTGCTATAAAATCTGGTGTCTGTTATTAGCAGTCTGTGGTCTGTATGCAGTTCGGCCCCTTATTACTTTTACATCTGTTATGGCATATTTCGCTTCTCTGTTGTATGTTATATAGTCGTTAATGTTTTTTCGCTTCTTCCTGCTGCCTCAAAAGTAATTTTGTGTATTATCTTATGGTTAAAGTGGCTGTTTCGATTAACATTTGATTGGTAACACAAAAGTCTATCATTCTTCTTCCGTTATTATTTATGGTAGATTCTCCTCCATATTTACCTATCGTGCCATATCCTATATCTTGTCTATTTCCTATTCTGGCATTCCAGTCTCCATTTATTAATATGTGTCTGCTTCTTTCTCTCCCTTTATCTATTTGTACTTGGAGTTCTTCGTAGAATGTCTCTTTCTTCTGTGGAGTTTTCTGTGGGGCGTAGATCTGTATTATGGTTATTTCTTCTTGCAGTTTTAGGTCTACATATAATATCCTTGCATTTACCGCTTCCCATTGTTTTACTTGTTGGGCCATCTGTGTAGTTAGGATTATTCCTACGCCCTCTTTAGCTCGTCCTGCTGATCCTGAGTATATAAGCTGGTAACCTTGATCTAATAGTTGTCTTCCGTTTCCTTTTCTTCTTTATTTCACTTATACCTAGCATCTCCATATTATATTTGGCCATTTCTTCTATTATTTCTACTTCCTTTCCGTTTATACCGTTTACATTCCACGTTCCAATTCTTATCCGTGATTCGCGCCGAGTCCGTTTCCCAGTTTTCCGTCCATTTCCGAGGCGATTGTTTGTTCTCTGAATCTGTTTACCTTGTGCGGGTGATTAGCCCAGCCACAAGGGCCCCGTTACCTCGGGACAACTGGTATCAGGTTACACCCCGATGCTGGGTCGCCAGAGCCTCGTCTGTTATCTAACAGGTACCACGTGTAGGTGAGGTTGGCATTTGGGTGTCTAGATGTTGGCGCCACCCCTTACCCCCCTCAATTACTTTGTATAAATTTTTGTATATATTTTTATGTGCTCTAAAAATTCTTTGATAAAGATAAAACATTTTTTTGGAAAAATTTGAGGCTATTATAAAGTAGTTTGAATTTAATTATATCTTGCTTTGTACCTGGTGTATCTAAGAAATGTTATAAACAATACCAAGAACAAACAAAACAAATATTACAAGCAAATTATCTTTATTGACCTTCAAAATAAGCGACATCCATTACAACACACTTTTGGTAATGTACATAAAGCTTCTGAAAACTTGATGGCAGAACCTCTGTCACACGTTTCTGAATAACCGCCATGTTTTGTGATGGTTAGATTCCCGATCTAACTGGTAGCACCAAAGCTACATCGTTCACAAAAAGAATGGATTCTGGTTACACATATTAAAGATGTCTTTAAAAGTTTCCTATTTTTGGATTTCTGTTTGTTTGTCATCTTGTGCAGTACAAATCAGGAATAGATCTTTCGGCTACTCAACTTCACAGACGATGTTTTAGTTAGAGATAGTTAGAGTGAATCTAACTATAATTATTGTCGGTCTAAATAATTCTGCCTTGCTGCAGCCAAAGCACTTAGATTTCTTAAGTAAACAATCTTCTTTTTCCTACACTTCCTTTTCCTCTTATATTTTCTTGAAGTATGAGACGTAAAAGTAAGTAATTCTCTAAAACTCTTTGCATGTCAGAAGCATTCCACCTCTTTTATTTTAATGGTATTAATTATTTTATGCGTTTACTTGTCACTTCATCATTTATCTATCTGTCTATGATATTCGTAGAATCGTATGGTAATGCCACGTTTCAAATACGGCAAGATGTTTCATACCTGTTTTAAGGTCCGTGACTCGCACGATAGAGTAAGATATTCAAAGGCGCTCTATCTAAGATTTGATTGCGATATTATGATAAATTCGGCCATTTTTAAATTTCTTTTGAGTCCGTATAGGTTACAATATGTGTTTTCAGCAAGATATTTTTGCAAATTCTCATTTTTTCCCATAAATCGACATCATGTCGGCACTTAATGCACTCACGCGACTGATTTTGGAGTACTGTGCCTATATAGCTAACTTGAACTGTTTCCTTCCTGCCTCAGAAATGTTTGAACTAGCTGCAAGCACATTTTCTGCTCACAGTTCTTGTCTCGTACACTTACACCAACATTTTATGCCTTTCGGTCATCGTTTTTCCCAATTTGTGTTAGATATTGGTGTTAAATATTGCAGGGACAGTTCATGTTAGGTTTGTAGATAGCTATGCACTTACCTATGTTTCTTGCCTGTACTGTCGTTAAGGTTTTAAACTATTTGGACACATTGTAACAATAAAGATGTTTTGATAATTTATTTATAGCTACTTATAATGATTAATAATATTAATACAAATATTTCAATTCAATTCTAAATACATTTATAAAGAATAAAAAATGTGTATTACATAATTTAGAATACTCCAGTATTGATTAAATTTCAGTTTGCATACCCAAAACAGGTCTTTTCGAAACATGAGCATTTGACGGAAAAGCGTACTTGCACATGGTAACGCGGCTCGAATTTCCTTCTAATCCCCAGCGGGGCTAAGGCAAGTTCATTAGCTCCAGATTCGATTACTTCCTTTGTCTAGAAAACCAGCGGCAGCGGCAGCGGCTCAGGCTGAGCATTCCCGCTTTCTCCCGGCCCCATATTTATTCTCGGAGGTATGCGGCAAAGGACAGTTCGATGCAGATAGTTTTGAACTTGCAGCAATGATAATGTTCGCTGACAGAGCGTGACTCCTTCATAGTTAAATTGCATGATATGACATTTAGAGTGTCACGAAAACAGGCGACCGAGCAAAAGGGCTAATGCTAATACACACAAATTGTGTAGGGCATTGCGCAACGGACTGAAACTGCTCTTTTGTTTGCCTAGGACCACCTTTCGTTTCTTCAGTTGCCTATTGAGTGACATTGGAGACACTTTTGAACAGCTAATTAGTGCTCGTGTGGCAAAACTAACTCAATTTAGATTATCGGTTACTGATTGGATTGACATGTCCTGCACAGTGTACTTCTTTGACTACATACGAAGTCGAACTAAAAAATTCCCATTTTGAAGTTTGAAATTATTTAACCCCGCGCTTTACCAATTTAATTTTAAATCGTAAATCAGATGAATGTATCTAATCTACCGTTTTGATTTTATTTTCACCTCTGTTATGTAACGTTACATACACGCTTTGACTATAAAAACAGAAAAGACAATTAAAATAAAAAATTTACTGTTTTATATGTTCTGAAAGAAGATTTTTCAACATTTAAACTAAATTTCTGGTTCAATTTCAATCAATTAATATAAAATTAGGAGAGCATAACAGCGACTTACGGAAAAAGCGGATGATGGCCTAATCTGTAACCGAAACGAGAACCTAAATCTGATATTACACGAATCTGTGAAGATTTATTTTATTTACATTTGAGTCATAAGCGTTGTTAATTGCCTTTGCACATTAAGATTTTGATGATTAAACACCTTTTTAACGTTAAGCAAGATTTTTATCCAGATTCTTCTACTATAAATGTAATAAAACATAGTCTGCTGCGCTGTAACCATTGCTTTGCGGTTTTTAGACCAAAAAACCGAGTTTTCGAGAATATATATACATGACTTCTAATATATAATTTTTATTTGCTCTTGTGCACTACTTGGCACTAAAAAACGTTTATATTTTGTATGCTTAATTCTGTAAAAGAAATTAATTAGTGAAAAGCAAAACTGAAAAAATGACATAATGGAACTATAAATAATATTGAGAAATTCTAAATATTAACACCTTAATTAACAAAAAATACAAAATCAAAAAACATTATACCAAATGTTACTAAATGTTTCATTATATGTTTATAGTAAGAATAAGTACAGAAGAGGGTGTAAATATAGGCACCCTATTTTGTTTCTTTCTTAAAGTTACTTTCATTTGGAAAATTCTAGATTTTTGACCTTCAGGGGAGGTTCTCATAAAACTTTTTTTTGCTTTTTTGATAGCTTATTATGTGTAGAATATGTTCCCAAAACGATTTTATCAAGAACAACTTTATAAAAAAAATATATTGCGAGGCTTTTTATCACTATTTGGCGTTGCAACATTAATTGGAAAATCCACGTCTACAGTTTTGGGTGTAGTTATTAAATCTGTCTACTGCCAAAGCTGCGCCAATTGGAAATTAAAGAAAGGTTCCAGCAAGTATGATATTTGGAAAGAAAGTTACGACGAAGAATGCGATGGAAGTGCAGGGAAGATGGAAGTTGATGTAATAAGAGAAATGTTTGCGCAATCGACTGAATTGCTTGGCGTCAAATATGAAAACTATATAAGTGATGGTGATACAAAAACTTTTAAAGCGATTTAAGACCTTCATCCTTATGACGATCTCATCGTAAAAAAAGAGTGCGTAGGCACATACAAAAACGTATGAGAACTCGCCTTCGAGCAGTAAAAAAGGTACGAAAAAGGGTAAACTAACAGATAAGGATTTTTGATCTGATCTGATTTTAGAAGAAACCCGAATTCATTAGAATATATGAAAAAAGCTGGGTGGGCAGTGTTTTATCCTAATATTTCAACAGATAAAAATCCACAACATTCGTACTGTCCGGCACGCACAGGCAGTTGGTGCAAGTGGAGAGTGGCTGAAGCTGACGGAATTCTCAAATCAATTAATCATAAGCCTCCTTTATTAGAAGCAGTTCAAGAAGCCATTAAACCCGTTTTCGAAGCTTTGTTAACAGATTTGATAAATCGGTGTTTAGGCGGGAAGACTCAAAACTCGAACGAGTCCGTCAACGCTTATATATGCAATCTTGCGCCGAAATATCTGCACTGTGGCGCAAAAACCGTCCAAATTGCCACTTATATGGCTGTCTCTCTATTCAATGAAGGCCATGTTACTCTAGTAAAAATTATGGATTTGTTGGAAATCACAATTGGACTTGAAATGAACAACTTTGACAAGGTATCCGATGATGTGCGTTCAATGCTGCTGAACAGAGTATGACAGCTGGAGCAAGAGCAGCTTTATGAAGTTGAGGAAGGATTAATATATGGACCTGAAATCTCTGATTAGCCGCAAGGTACATTAATTAGATCTTTACCCAAATCTTTAAATGAGTTTTAATCGAAACCATGTTTTTGAAACTCGTGGGAACTACAACTCAAAAATTAATCAATGGATTTTTTAATTTTAAAGTATATTAAATTTATTGGAGCCTATACATGTGAAAAGATTCAATTTTCTGTTAATTTTTTTGTTATAACACTTTCAAAAGCAAAAATCGGTGCCAAAAATTTGCATGTCCACCATTTTATTAATTTTTTACTTTTTATTGATATTATTTTTACGAGTTCTGAATTTTTCACGAGTCGAACACCTTCTCTTCGGACGGTCACATTACCGAACGAATAACTAATTATAACGTCATTATTTTTAAATAAATTTTTTTCTGTATTCTAATTCTTGATAAATAGGTACAAAAAACTTGAGTACTTTCTTTGCTTCCTTCTATGAAAAAAAATGAAGAAAATCATGTAATTTTTGGGTCGCTAGAGGAGAACCTCCTCTTCATTTACAACTAAAACAAATTTACTAAGTGAGAGGAGGCAAAACAATGATTAATATCAATTATTTCAATTTGAAAACAAAGATTTAAAAAAGGTTTTAAAAGAGTACCAAAAAATAGATTCCAAATATGGGCCCTCTCCAGAAAAGTGACAAAAATAGTTTAAAATGTTTTAAAACAGCATAAAACAATAAAAAAAACGATACAAAGAACAAGTTGTATATCCGAGAATTTTAAATGAACAAATCAAAAATTATTTACAGAAATCGCAAACATAAATGGGTCTTTCAGCTCTGGCACAATCTAAGTGTGCCCACATTTGACACATAACACATTTAACACACACTTCCCCGCGAGTGTCTTAAGAGAACTTTTCATCACAAAATATGCAAGTTGCATTGCCCGAGTCTGGTTTATCCCCATCGTTGATATCTAGGTCATCATTGCTGTCCATAAGAGGAGGGTCGCAAGAGTCTGATGAGGATTTGTATCGTTTCGTAGGTTAAATTTTTTTTCTGAAAGCTTGGGTCTTCCCTCCCCTGCCTCCTGGCCGGTTTCTAACCCCAGGAAACCCCAATGACCTTTTCTTGGGAGCACTTTTGTCAAGCGACTTGGTCAATTGATCCTTGTATGACGTTCCAGTGATGAGGCCGGCCCTTGCTGCTTTGCGTCCTTGAGTAGTAGTTCTCTTCTTAATACTGGGGACAGGAGAATGTGGAACGGGAAAACTGCTTTTGACGTTCCCGGGAAACATTGCGGTATTTCAGCAGCCTGATCAACTGACATTACTAGAGCCTGATGTGCTTGTATATCAGGATAACTCGAAGGAGAGGCAGATGATGTCGATGGTCCAGATAAAGAAAGTGGATGAGTACGTGTTTCTGAAACTTTATTTGCCACTATAGAGCAAGTTTTTCCTGCAACCAACTCAGCAGCCATAAAATCTGCGTCGGTAAAGATGTAGCGGTTCATAGGGTATAACCCAGTTACTTTGCTAATTCAGCCGTTTGGGAACGAATGTAGGCTTGGCCAAAATCTTCCATAACATTATAGGGTGCGAGGCATGCCAATTCTGTTGCAACCATACCATCGCCGCTTCGCTGTAGTACGTTTTCAGAGGCTCCATAAAAGTTTTATCTAGGGGCTGCAATTTGTGGGTGGAATGGGGAGAAAGTGAGATGCTAGTCACATGGTTCTTTCTGGCCAAGTCAATCACACCTGGATTTTAAACATGGCTATAATGACCGTCCAAGATGAATAGAACAGGTCTTTGTTTAGTAGGACATATTTTCTCAATGAAGTGAACGAACCATTCGGTGACCAAATTGTTTTGAACCCATCCTGAAGGATGGACTCTATCAATTACACCATTATTAGATCTTAGGTCATATTTGTTCTAGGGAAAATTATCATTGGCGGGACATAATTACCACAAGCGCTCATACTTGCGATAATTGTGATTGTAGCCCCTCTTTCTACGGACGTTAAAGCTGCAATTTGTTTTTTCCCTTTCATTCCTATCACTTTGGGAATTCTCCTTTGGACAATGGCCAGGCGCGTCTCGTTCAGGTTATACACTTGGTCTCCTGGATACGAGTGCTTGTTGAAAGCGTCTATCAATAGATCTAAGAAAGCTGTAACATTTTCTTTATTGAAACCCAAAGCTCTGGCATATAATATTCCACAAGGTTTGCGAATTGACAGCTGATCCTTGAGTTTTTCAAGAACAAGGTCAGCCCAAATTCGTCCTGCTTTTCCGTTTTTGAAAGGGGCTATCAAGCCATTTTCTGGGTAAGTAAATATGCCATTCTTCTCAGGTTTGTCAAAGTGCACCCAAAGAACTTTTGCTCCATCACGGGTAGGTAAGAAACTAACTGCTTTTCGAGCTCTGCGTTTAAGAATGGTTTCCTTTTAAGCCTTGTTTCTTGAATCGCTTACTCGGGGGTTTTAAGAAACCTTTGCAGAGTACTACGAGGTACGCCTAACCTTCTTGCAGCACCTTTCACAGTAGACTCCTTTGCTTTCACAGCTGCGATGGCACCTACCATCTGGTTCTTACATTTATAGAGGTCCTGGAAATTCTGAAAACAACCAGAAAAAACGTTAAGACAATTTGAAAAAAAAATAAAGAAGAAACGATGCGATGTCGTTACTCGAGGATTTATTTTTAGCTCTTGCTAAGTGAATAATTAGATGTATATAATGTTACATTATGCACATTACACAATATATTATAAAATATAACTAACAAATACTTTGAAGTGAGAAAACTTTAAAATGTCCTTATAATTATCAAAGTATTTGTGAGTTTTGTTATATAATATATTGGGTAATGTGCAAAGTGTAATATGTTATACATCCGGTGTTCCGAAAAAATAAAAAAACTAAAATAAAATAAACCTCAATGTAAAACGTTGTACAGTTTTTACCCTCTTTAAGCCTCAAGGAGGAGGGAGGTCGGTTAAAAAAATCTAAATACTTTTGTTGCTATGTCGGTTGTGCAAATTGCTATTCTCCCGTAAAAAAATCGTTGAAATGATTTATGTTGTTTAAAAAAAAATGGGGGCCCATATTTACTAACTCTACCTAAGCAAGATGGCCACTATCACATGTGAACTAAAGGTGTGTGTGAGTAGGCGTGCTTGTACAACTAGCTTAGGAATCTTCGCTTTCTGGATATCGCTGTGAAATTATTTTAAACTATAACTATATAAACTATAAGGCAATGAAACAAAAAACAATTTCACATACCGGTCAAAGGTTTGCAGTTCAGAAGAAACTTCAATTCGCACAATAACTGACACTGCATTCACACTCACTGCTATCTTATATCAACAAGTGGCGCCGTTTACAGTCCTGGCCACTATTCTGCAGCACATCCCATAGCCCCTTGGGGAGGGGTGCCTATATTTACACCGTTTCCTATACCATTAGCACATAAGAAAAAAAGTTGTACGGCGTAGTAGTAAGAACATAAGGATTGCATTTTTTAGAAGCTAAAAAATAATCAGGAACTTTGGAAAGTACATTATGGAGATAATCTACAAAAGCAAATTAGACTTGCTAATTTTCATTTAAGTGACAGAATGATACTTTGCAAAAAAATAACTTGGATAGAATGAAGTAGTATGACTTTCTTTTTATCACTCTTTTCTTTCATCCATGATACGCAAAGAAAAAAACGAGAAGGAAAGGGATATGAGAGATCTTGGGTAAATAATGATGTAGCTAACAAGAAAATTTTTGTTTTGCATAAAAATAATAGCGTAACTGAGGTTACTTTAGGATCTCAGTAGAGGATAAGTCTACTATAAGAATGCGAGTCTGTAAGATGTTAGACTGAAGGAAAACAAACATTACACATCGCTACCGTAAACTGGGGCGAGACTGGCTTAAGCCTGGAGATTTTGGCCCAAGTCCTAAAAATGTTCGTTTTCGGTGGCGCTGTTTAGCAGATACCTTTATTTAATCAGTTTTGGTGGCAAACGGTAGCTATAGGTGGCAACAATATTTACGGTATTTAGTTTAGTTCATATTTCAACACCTACAGCGCCACTTAAGACAACATTCGTTTTTGATGACACTGAATTTTTCTAACTTTCGGCAAATGAATTTTTTTATTTTCACATGCCTATGGAAGATATAAATAATGTGGAAAGTTGAAATTCTTCCACCTTGTTTAATCTGACGGACGTTTTATGAGTTTGGCCCACGGTTTGGGGTGACATTGGCCCAACTTCATTTCTTTGTTTTCTTTCGTAATAATGCTCGTCACGTTCCTAAATTCTCTTTTTTGAAAATTCTAGCAAAATTTTGTGTAATTTCTTTGCAGTCACGCCCCGGAGTCACCAAAAAGTTGGGCTTGCGTTCCTACAAGAACTGCAATCCTCAGGGCTTGCAAGAATTCCTGGGAAGTATTAGGTCTGTGCAACTAACTCAACGAGCTGCTGAAATAAAATACAAAATTGCGAGATCAACAATTAGGAACAAGCTGAAAGGTCTGCACAACAAACCGGCGGGTGGCTCTCACGTGTTCAGTGTCGAACAAGAAGTTGCGTTTTCTCAACATCTCATTAAATTGTCGGACTATGGATTTTCAGTTGTCACTTCAGATTTTCGAATGGTAGTTGAGCAGTGTCTTAATAAAAAATGAAGACCTACAATTGCCAAGTTTAAGGAAAATGATTCTAGCTACGACTGCACACAGTGTGTAATATTAAGAAAGTGCATGCTTAATGAGTATACGGACAATTTGAGTGTTGTTCTAAAGGATGTTCCACCATCCTGTATTTGGAACTATAATGACATAATTTATTAACAAGAAATTTAATTTGACTTACATGCTATTTGTTTAATTAACTAAAACTTACAACACAGTAAGCAATTAAAAATTAAAAATCCAAGCTATTAGACACGTCACTTCATTATAAAGTAAGAACTAAAAATAAACTATTTGAAAAAATATTAAAATAAAAAAGAAAATAAAGTAAAGGCAAAAAACGTATGTGCTAAATAAGCACATAAAATATTAGAAACTTTACAGACAAGAAACATGAATAAATTGAAGAACTTGAAAAGGTGCTTATAGATATACCAAACATAATAGAAATAAAAAAGATCAGATAATAAGAAATAATGCTAATAGAACGTCATATGGTAATCTATAGCAGTGTAGACCAATATGTTAAAGCAAAGGAATGTGTATATTGCATCAAATATCAAAAGAAATTGAAATATAAAAAAATGGCAAATCCTAGAGAGTATACTAGTAACAAAACTGAAAGTAAAGAATAGAGAAGTAACAACAAGAAGCATTAGTCACTTGTGGGTTTAATGAAGATAATGTAATTAAAAAAGCACAGGCTTCTAAAAAATTAGCTGAGGAAATGGACAGTATTAGAGGCAAACTGATATTGTTGGGAGATTTCTTAAGCTTTGCTAAAGTAATATAAAATTGCATTATCTTTCCTATTTTCTAATTTATTTAATAATTTTTCTTTAAATGTCCTACTGCTTTTATAACCATGTCAATTTTTAAATGTTCTTTAGTAAAATATTTTGTTAATACTTTTAATTGTGTTGGCTGTACCTAATCCTCTTATAAGATTATTATTTTATTACTCACTTTTTCTAACATCTATACTATATTTCATGATTTACTATTTTTCTTTTATTGCCTTATTGTTTTAATTTATTCATTTTCTTTAATTAAGTTTTCATTTTTTTGTAATTTTATTATTGGTGCATAAAATACTTTTTGTTTCTCTTTTGTAGATGTTCTGTTCTATGTTTTTTAGGTCTCCTATCTAATTTATCACCTTCTTTTGGTTTTACCGAAACTTTTTTTATTTTTCTCGAAATAGATTTCCGTTTAATTTGAAGATTTCCCTTCCCTTGCATTCTGTGTGTTTTGTTCCAGACTGTTTTTGTAATCCCTAAGTTTTTTATTTTGTTTGTAAGTACATGTATTTGTCACATAATGTTAAAGTATGATCCTAGTTAGCAGCAGATTTCCTGAAGACCCTTTTACGCACATGTTAATAGTTTTACTAAAAGGAAGATGGGGAAAACCTTATAGACGCTGGTCTTTCCGCGTAAAAAACTGTAAAAAGTAAAAAAGGAATTTAAGACGAGACTAAACCAAGTGAGAATAAGTGAGAACCAAGTGGAATAAAAAGCCCCGGTGACAACGAGCAATTGTTCAAATTACAACCACTGTGGCCTGACTTGAATATGATCTCAAAATATGGTATGGTGGTAGAGCAATTGTTTGAGGGTAGTTATGAGATTCAGTTTGCTACAGAGAATTTTACTATAAGATTTCAGCACGGAATAACATGTAGTGAGCCAAGATACACTCTTGCTACATGAACAGAACAAAGTACTTTGTGCATGTTTTGTTTGACCAAACGAAGGCAGGTGTGGACTTCGTAACAGAGTATTTCTGCAGCTGTAAGAATGGAGTACGTACAGTTGGATGCTGCTCACACATGATGTGTATCGTAATGTATCTTACTTAAGCACGATATGAGCCTCCAGTATTTTTTATAAGTTTTAAGGCCTATATCTTTGAGAGAGGTCGTACTGGGTTGGTTCCTTAGATAATATTTCTCAGGACACTTAGGGCTTTAGATTGACATAGGTTTCGTGTGGGTACCGAAATTTTTAATTTAGGGCCCAATCCTCCTTTACACTTAACGCCTAGCGATTATATCTTTGCTTTAAACTGTTACAATTCTGTCATTAGCAAAATGGAAGATTCTAATCAAAAAGTACCCGAAATTTGTCATTTAAACGAACCACGCTTAAAATATTGTCAAAATCAAGTTAGTGCATCTGTCAGTTGTTTACGTGTCAGTTTTGAGCGCAATCTGTCTGATAGTTTCTACGTAAACAAGTGATTGTTTGGTGTATTTTGCGAATTGCACTATGTCGAATTTAGTTGAGTAAGAAGTCTGCCTGAAATTATGTGTTTGTAACAAAATATCATGTGCGAAAGCGTTAAAAATGTTAACGGTGTTCTACGGGTACTCGACGATGTCGAAAACACAAGCATGCGAGTGGTACACAGAGTTTAAAGTGGGCCGTACTGTGGTAGATGATTTGCCTCGTTCCGGTCGTCCATCCACCTCTGTCACTGACGAAAACATCAAAAAAGTTAAGAACATTTTGCTCGAAGGTCGTAGTGTGAGCATCAGGAAGATGATCTTGGTATCTCGTCCGGATCGGTGCAGAGCGTTAAGGCGGCTTTACACGACGCTAGTAACTCGTACGAGTCACTAAAACCGAGTACTCACTTTTAGTACTTTCCTTGTGTAAATTGGTGTTCTGTATTCCAGTGGAGTACTCGCTGCAAGTGTCCATGCCAGTCGAGTGAATAGAAAGCAATCCTATTTACTGGAACAAGTTGGTTCCCCCACCAATACTTCTCCCACACAATACTTGTATGACGTACTAGCACCGTTGGAGACCGAATACACGATTCAAGTAACGCGTACGAGTGGTTAGTTTAGTGCTACTGAAGTGGTTGATAGTGCGTACCACGTGTTTTGTAATAGTTTATCGTAGCGTGTAGCTTTTTAAAATGGCTAAGTGGGGCGAAGGTACCACTTTAAAATTTGTGGAAATGTATAGAGACGAAAAATGTTTATGGAATACAAGCCTGAATAATTCTAAGAACAAATCGGCCCGTAAATCAGATTTATTAAGAATTGTAAAATAAATGAATATATCTGATTTTGGTGTTGCTGAGGCAAAAAATAAAATTAAGGATTTAAGATCAACATATAATCAAGAGCTTGTTAAAATTAAGAAATCCGAACACTCTGGAATGGGCACCCAAGAACTTTACAAGCCAAAAATTACGTGGTTTGTGGTTATACACTCATTTAAGAAAATCGTTGACAAAAAACGTGAAAGCATGGTAAGTAATATATTTATTTTTTAAATTTTACTTTATAATTTGGTTCACAATTAACATAATACTTTAATAAAGCATTCGATTTGATCAAGAAACTGATCCTTCATTCATGAAGTACTGCATATATTTGTCTCTTAATTGTCTTGCGATCTGAGATGAGTGGTTACTTACCATGCGTTCAATCGACTGCAAACTATTTATTTCCTCCCTCCATGCTCCCGGAATAATTGAACTATGCTCAATATCTTCTTCATCTACTGATCGTCTAGGTAAATAAATATTTGCGGTCGTACCTCTTAACCAATTGTGTAAAACGCAGCAAGTACGAACTATCTTGTCAACAGTTGTAAGTGTACAACCTATTGGTTTCTCAAAGATTCTAAATCTGCTGGCTAGTATCCCAAAGGCGTTTTCAACTATCCTTCTAACTCGGGATAATCTATAGTTAAATAGTTTTTGTTCAATTGACAACTGAATGCGCAAAAATGGTTTGAGTAAATAGGATTTTAGTGGGAAGACATCGTCCCCAACAATAAATCCTCCATTCGGCAAAATGTTGTTCTCCAAAGCTGTAGAAATAGGACTTTGAGCAAAAACCCCTCCATCCGATGCCTTTCCATTACATCCTACGTCAATGAATCGAAAACAGTAATTCCCATTAACAATGGGCAGTAAAATGATGGCGTTTTGCTTTTTATAGTTAAAATATTGGTTATCGCAATGGGGAGGAGCACGAATGTTGATATGTTTCCCGTCGATTGCTTCGTCACACCCTGGAAAATTCCAACGAGTATTGAAATCGCGTTCTATAGTTTTTCATTCCTCTCGAGTCTCTGGTCCCGGTGAAACAAAGAAATGTCGTATGAAATTTAATTTAATACTATTAATAAGTTTAGTTTAGTTCTAATAGATATAATTATTATTTTGCAGAATGACGGAGAACCACACGACGAGGAAAAATCGCAAATGCTTTTAGAGGTATCTCAATGGAAAGAATCTCAAACCCAAGAGGACTCTCTAGTCCAAGAGGAGCAAGACATGCAAGAGAAATCAAGGCAAAGGAGAAAAAATAGTCTGTGGGAAAATCAATTGAACAAACAGACTCATGTCATAAGTCCCGGATCTGCACCAAAGCGTAGAAAACTATTAAATACCAGAGTGAAAGAAGTTGCTTCATGTGTCATTAAAAACTTGGCCGGGTCTCTTTTGAATGTTGAAGACGAGCAATATGATGAATTCCAACTTTTTGGTCTCAGAATTGCAGCCCAACTAAAAAAAAATCCCCTTGAAGATGCTGTATTGGCGCAGAGTAAAATACAGGCTCTATGAACAAGATAAAGACTAAAAAGTATGAAACAAAGTAACTTGCGCACAGAAATTCCTTTGTCGAGCAGCAGTACGAATTCATCAATATTTTCTCCACAATCTGTTACCTCATACGGCTATGAATCGTCATGTGATATACAACCACAAGAAGCTTCACCAATGGTTGATCATAATGCCCCAAAAGAAACGGACTTTATAGCACAGGCTCTATCAGAAATTCATGATTTATAAATCAAAATAAATTGTACGGGAAAAAAATAAGGTAAGCCATCTAAAGTTTCATTTTAACATTTAAAATTTGCAATTTTTTATTACACAAAACAATCAGTCCATTTTTGGGAACATAAGAAATAGTAGACGGCTTACTTCTTTTTTTCCTTGCACTCCTCGTATGCTAATTCGAAAAACAAATACTTACCTTAATAAATTCTTTTAAGACATCGAAAATTGCATCGCAGACTTCTGGTATAAATTTTCAAATAGTAGGTCTTCAAACACGGAACTGCAGTTGAAGATTTCGAAAGCTATTTCCAGTTGCAAGGTATGAGAGGGTTATTTCCAACTTTATTCGGCTGGATATAGCTGCTCTCATTGTTCGGTTCGTTGTATTCGTGGCGATATTTTCTCCAACAGTAAATTAAAAGAATCTGGAGACATTCGCATATAATTTCGGTATTTGGGAATGTCCTCTAAAGCCAGCTTTTTCAGAGGCGTACTTGAGGCCCCACGCGCGGATCTTCTATTCATATTCTTGTTGGCACGTTTTCTTCCGATTCGATTATTTCCATCAATTCTTCGCACAATACTTTAATACACGTCTATAAACACTTCTTGATCAAAGACTTTCTGCATATAGTGCTCATCTTTGCAAGAAAATAAAACAAAAACTCGACTACTGGAAATTTCCGCTAAACCGAGTGGCGTCTACACGTTAAACACCAATTTTAGCGTGTAGACGCCACTATCCTGGTGAAACGCTCGCCTCCAGTACGCACCTCAGTGACTCGTATGAGTTACTAGCGTCGTTTAAAGCCGCCTTTAAGCACGAAGTTTTGGGCACGAGACGAGTTGAAGCACGGCTTGTGCCGAGAGTGCTGAATTTTTTGCAGAATCAGCTTCATATTGCTGTCGCTGAAGAAATGCTTTCTTTGGCCAAAATATTATCAAAGGCAGTATTACCTGTGACAAGGCATGAGTCTATGAATATGACATTGAAACTAACCAACAATCAACGGAATTGCGTTTTTCAGACGGACCAAAACTCAAAAAAACACGATAAGTCGATTCAAAATCAAAGTTTTGTTGACCGCTTTCCTTGAGTGTTATGGTGTGGTCCACTTCGAATTTCTTCCGCCAGGCCAAACTGTAAATGAGGAGCGTACTGAAACGTTTGAAGGAAAGTGTTCGTCTCAAGAGGCCGGAATTGTGGAGAAACAACTCGTGGGTTTTCCACCATAACAAATTACCGGTTCACACATCTCATCTTGTATGCAACTATTTGAACAAAAACAACAAATACCGTATCGCAAGCTCCGTATTTACCTGACAGGTGTATTCAAGTTACAACTTTGCGGAAAGCGTTTTTGAGACGGTTGAGGTGATAAAGGAGAATTCGCAGAAACAGCCAAAGGTGGTTCCAAAATCGGCTTATGAAAAGTGTTTTGAAGATTAAAAGAAGCGATGAGATATGTGTTTTGCTTGCGATGGAGACTACTTTGAAGGTAATAAATATCATTAAACACCGTTTTCGTTTGATTGACACATTCCGGGTACTTTTTCGACACTTGATGTAGTACGTAGTTTAATTACATTTTAAAGAGGGCGAGAGACAAGAAGCAACTCTTTTAAAATTTCTTTATAGTTTCAAATGTCCCAGACAACAAATTTGCCATTCTTAGCTTCGCCATTGAGTTAATGTGTAGACGTTTAATAGATTTTTGATTTCTAATTGTTTACCCTTGTTGTAAGCTTTAGTTAAGTACACAAATAGCATGCATATCAAGTTTTTTTCAGTTCCTTGTCAATAAGTTACCAAAAATATATACTAAAGGTATATAACATTGTTAATCAAACTATTAGAATATTTAACTTCAAATAGTGATAAACAAAATTTAAAACCGTTATTATCAAAATTGTCACACAATGGGTATTTCAATAAATTATTCACCTATATGAATAACATGAAATATATGGTAAATAAAATATAAAATTCTAATTTAAAACTAGCTCCATAAGCTTTATATTACAGACATTATCCATAAAATAAATTGCACACAAACACACACACTCGCACACACACACACACACACAAAGTACGAGAGTACTTTTAAATATCTAGGATCAGTTATAAAAAGTAATGGGACAATAGATAAATAATAGGATCAATATGAAGAAAGACAAGAAAGGCACTAAATAAAATTATATACTAGAATTATAACACTGGATACCACTCCACTAAGCTAAATCGTATCAGAACAAAGCCAAACTATTTATTTTATTTTAACATTAGGCGAAAGTTTACTCTTCACTCAAATGGAAGGAGTTATCACTTCACTCATGTTTTTCTATTAAAAGCTTCATTATTTGGATACGATTTAATGAAGTGAGGGGTGCTTGTTGAAATGCCCAAAAAAAGAAAAGATTATTTGCCTCTATCGTACGCCTAAACTATTGGCCTTCACAATTAATGTTTGCGCAGATAATACTAATACTAAAACCAGATAAACCTCTTAAAATGTCGGGGGCTGTCTTCCAATCAGTCTACTGTCCCAAAAGTCTAAACTTCCAGGAAGATTTGTAACTAATCGATTATACTCAGCTTATACATTAAAAAACTGAATCTCAGAATATTTATTTGGTTTTAAAAGACAGCATTCCAATACCTCCCAGTTCCTTGGTGTTATAAACATAGACATTATAACTCATAAATCTAAATTATGCTGTCTTGCAGTGTTTACAGGCATAGAGTAGGCCTGTGACAAAGTTTGGCATGTGGCCTCTTATATAAGAGTAATTCAATTTTGCCAAGTGAATATTACCTACTTCTTAAGTCTTATTTGAGCTACCGAACCTTTTAAATAAAATATAGTCAACAGTACTTTGAGTTTATTTAATTTGTTCTGGTATTTCTCAGGAAAGTGTCCTTGGATCATTACTACACACCAGACATACCTACAACAGCAGAAACGCACATAGGTACTTTTGCAAGTAACGTGGTACTTCTACCTAATTACACAAAGCCTCAAACAGCTCTTCCAAACTTCCAAACCTATTTAATTTTTCATAAATCTGGATAAACAAATGACACATAAAAATATACAAAGCGAAAAGTCATCATATTAACTTTATTTTAAATCTTATGGAATGTTCATCAGTATATAAGTAACATACTAATAAAAGGTGTCCCAAAATTAACGCAAGATTTGAATTAAATAGAAAACACAGTTTTTAGTCTTTTGATTGTAATTTTTTTATTGAATCATAAAGTACATAGGATAGGTTATTTATGAAATAACACATCGGGCAAATGGCCTCCACGGCTTTGCATACACATACGCACTCGTTTGTCGAAATTTTCCATGACCATTCTGCATAAATGTGGCTGAATTTCGTTGATGCAACGTTGAATCTCCTCCTTTAAAGCACGCGTTGTTGTGGGCTTGTTGACATAGACCTGTGATTTTAAATAACCCAATAAAAAGAAATCTAATGGTGTTAAATCACAGATCTAGGGGGCCAATTCTGATCACCGAAACGAGAGAGTACACGACCTGGAAATGTCTCATGCAGTAATTGAAGTGT
Source organism: Sinelater perroti (assembly GCA_036346155.1). Lineage (NCBI taxonomy): Eukaryota > Metazoa > Arthropoda > Insecta > Coleoptera > Elateridae > Sinelater > Sinelater perroti. The sequence continues at coordinate 1,325,976 of JARFIY010000057.1, read as the reverse complement.
TTCACGGGCTGTATGGCATGTGGCACCGTCTTGTTGAAACCACATATTGGCCACATCAATATCATCCAATTTCGGCAAAAAGAACTGTGTTATCATGTCGCGATATCGAGCACCAGTAACAGTCACTGCTTGACCAGCCTCATCAATTATGCCTCCAGCCCAAAATCCACACCAAACAGTGACACGTTGTGGATGCATTTGTTTTTCGACAATCACATGTGGGTTCGCAGAACCCCAAAAGCGGCAATTTTGGCGATTAACAAACCCATCAAGGTGAAAATGTGCTTCGTCGCTCAGGATGATTTTGCTCGAAAAATCAGCATTCATTTGTTGATGCTCAATAATCCATTCAACAAACTCTCTTCGCTGTGCATGGTCATTAGGCTTCAGTTGTTGTGTTAATTGAATTTTGTAAGCATGGGGACACAGATCTTTAGTGAGTATACGCTGTAGAGAGTTTCTTGAAATTTGCAATTCTTGTCCACGACGCCGAATTGAGGTTCCTGGATTGTCACCGACACTCTCACGCACTGCTTCGATGTTAACATTTGAACGGCTTGTTTTTAGACGACCAGTGCGTTTGGCGTCTCCAACGGATCCTGTCTCTCGGAATTTTTCAATTAATCTCTTCACAGTTGATGAAATGAAAACACTATTCCGACCATATTTTGTATGAAATTTTCGAACAGCGGCCGCCAAGCTTTCATTATTTTTGAAATATTGTTCAATAATGAAGACACGCTGTTCTATCGTGTAACGCTCCATTTTCACTAACCCTAAAGTGTCAGCTGTCGATTTGCTTTTGTTTTAGGGTTGTCAACACTTTACTGCATAAATGGCGGCAAATTTAAATCTTGCGTTAATTCTGGGACACCCTTTACCACAAGTAAATGAAGCAGGCTATCCAGGTCTCTACTTGACCAAAAAACTTATTTGAAAACAACATAGACCAACAAAATGCAAATAAAATAAAGCAAATAATAAGAAAAATGTAATGGTTGCTCAAGGAAAAGTCTTGTCTCATTTTGAAAAATAAAATTCTTCGTTATAAGATAACAACCAAGTCAATTTAGAAGTATGGTATTAAACCCTGGGACTGTTCCTATAAATCTAACATCAACATCATACTGGACTGTCAGTCAAAAACGCTCAAAATGATATGCTTTCTGGCATGTTAGTAAACTAACACTATATACTGAAATTGGAATGCCAACAGTAGAAGAGGAATGGACCAAAGTATTTTCAAAGAATAAAAACTCAACTTGAATTGTACTTGCAACTTGATCTTCCCCTTAGAAAATTCAAAAAAAGTAACTCATTATTCTATGAGGAAGATAGCTTTAAGGTATGGGTTAAAACCTCTCGATGTATTTTATCATGCCATTGTCGCTATCCTATAAACTAAAAGAAGGATATCTTTGTAAAAAGTTCCGACTCTTAAATACTCTAATAAAAAAATCTGTAGTATCTTCTATTGGTAGATACTAGTAGATTACAGCCCAGCGGGGTTGGTGGATCCTCAACTGGGCGCCTCCCCAGGTGGCGGATAGGGGAACGCTCACTAGATATAGTGGGTACCGGGGAAATAAAATACCCGGGGCGGACCAAAACCACACAGAAGGCAATTTCCGAATGACGGACCTAATGGCTCAATTTTGGGAAAGCAGGAACAGGCTTTCTCCTTATGGAAAGGCGACGGATGAACTAACATAGTCAACAGCGGCTACCAAAGTCTTAGTAAGTTAGACTACTGAACGCTCCCCAACCCGTCTTGCCAACGTGGGGTTCTAAAGGCTAAAAAACCCTTCATGAAGAAATGCAAAACAAGCACCGGCCCTCAGTCTCCGGCAGCCGGAAAACCGATGGGATTAAACACCAAAAAGGTGGCGACCATCGATGGAACGGCAAAGAGGGTGCTAAGAATCCACGGAGTCTAAACGAAAGCCATCACCAGAAAACCACGAAAACCACAAAACTATGGATAGGAACTCAAAACATAAGAACATTACGAGTACAAGACCGCATAACAGAACTAGAAAACGAATTGGAAACAATTAACTGGGATATAATAGGTCTCAGTGAAACAAAAAGAAAAGGAGAAACATGGTTAACACTAAATTCCGGCAATATACTACTAAACAAAGGAAAAGACGACGAAAGTTTGAATGGAGTAGGCTTTATAATTCGGAAGATACATGCACATCGCATACAAAACTTTACAGCCATATCAGATCGTGTAGCATATATAATATTCCAACTGAACAAAACAAGTGTATATAATTCAAATATATGCTCCTACAACATCTCATGAAGAAGAAGAAATAGAAGAGTTTTACGACCACATTAGAATCGCCTTAAACCAACCTGTCAAAGGAAAAAAACAATACAGTGTACTCATGGGAGATTTTAATGCAAAATTAGGTGTAGAGAAAACAGAAGAGGAATATTGGGGAAAACATGGATTAGGACATCGAAACGAAAGAGGGGACAAATTAATTGAATTCTTAAATGAAAATAAATTATATGCAATGAATACATTCTTCAAGAAAAACCAAGTAGACGATGGACCTGGATAAGTCCGAATGGCAAAGTAAAAATGAAATTGATTTCATTCTAAGTAACAATAAAAACATCATTCATGACGTATCTACCTTAAATCGTTTCGATGTAGGAAGCGACCATCGACTCGTAAGAGCGAAAGTAATAATTAACACAAAGATGGAACGCCCAAAAGATTTAAAAGAATGACACCGATATTAAAATACAGGACATAGAAAACAAGAAGGAGGAATATCAACAAGCAGTCGAAAATAAACTAAACGATCTCGAACAACGAAATAATGATAATAAAATTGAAACATTGCACAAGGAAATCTTAGATGCTATCTCCCATGGGACCAAAATAACAAAAATAACAAAGAAAGTAACTGGAAAATCCCCAACTCAAAACGAAATACAACTTTTAAGAGAAAGAAGACAACTAGTTAGTGAAAATAAAAGAAATACAACAGAATACGGCAACTTATGTAAGACTATTAGACGAAAAATCAAAGAAAACAGAATCAAAAGACAAGAAGAGAAAATAAATAAAATAATTCAGCAAAATGGAGCAATGAAGGTACTACGACCAACATTCGGGAAAAAACAAATATGTGCATTACGAAACAGAAATGGGGACATAATAAGAGATAAAGATGAAATACTAAAAATAGTACAGGAATTCTATAAAGAACTATATGAATCAAAAGTAATAAGAATCGAAAACACCCAAGAAACCCGTAAAGAAACTGCCAAAACCCAAAATTTTGGTTCTGAAGAATTGCCCCATATAGAAGAATACGAACTAGAGAACGCACTAAAGCAAATGAAAGCAAATAAATCACCTGGGAAAGACGGCGTCGTAATAGAACTGATCAAATGGGGGGGGGGGACAAAAATTAAAACGAAAAATAGTAAATATGCTAAACAAATGTCTGAGCCAAGCAGCTATACCGCAAGATTGGAACGATTCCATTGTCATTCTTCTACACAAAAAAGGAGATCACACGCGATTAGAGAATTACAGACCCATATGTTTGTTATCAGTATTATACAAGCTAATGACAAAAATAATAACAAATCGATTAACCATCAAACTGGACGCATACCAATCAGAAACTCAAGCCGGATTTAGAAAAGGCTATGGAACCAGAGATCACCTATTTACAATGAAACTATTAATTGAAAAAACCAATGAATATAACATACCTCTTTACCTGGCTTTCATAGACTTTGAAAAGGCCTTCGACTCGGTAGAAACATGGGTAATTACAGAAGCACTTAAAAACGGTGGAATTGACCAAAGATACATAAATCTCTTGAACAACATCAGCAATAAAACTACTGCTACCTACAAATTACACGATGAAACAAAACCGGTTGAGTTAAAACGCGGGGTTTGGCAAGGCGATTGTCTGTCTCCTAAACTGTTCACGCTAGTGTTAGAAGATATGTTTCGAAAAATTAAATGGGAAAACTATGGGGTAAACATAAATGGCAGAAAAATAAACCACCTACTGTATGCAGATGATATCGTTATCATTGCTACGAACCAAAACGACCTACAGTATATGGTACCAGACAACAAGCAGAAAAGATAGGTCTGAAAATGAATTTAAACAAAACAAAAACAATGATGCCAGAACATCAGGACATAGACGAAACATTAAAAGTTGGAAATGTAACAATTGAAAATGTTAGTGAATACATATACTTAGGACAAACACTCAGGATTGACCGTGACAGCCAAATAACAGAAATCAAAAGAAGATCTCGATTAGCATGGATAGTCTAAACTTACTTTTATTTTGAACTCCAAAAAATATTGCCCAACATCTTAAGACGAAAGTTTTTGATAAATGCATCTTACCTGTAATGACCTACGGAAGCGAAAACTGGACCCTAACAAAAACCCACTTGCACAAATTAACAACCACTCAAAGAGCAATGGAACGAAAAATGCTAGGCATATCACTACGTGACAGAAACACTAATGTATGGATTAGGGAGAAAACAAAAGTGACAAATGTTATTGAAGCAATAGCAAATCTGAAATGGAGTTGGACCGGACACCTTGCCAGAACACAAGAAACTAGATGGACAAAAACAATGCTTCAGTGGCGGCCGTGGGAATATAGAAGAAACAGTGGAAGACCACCCAATAGATGGTACAACGATATAAAAAAAAGTGGCCGGATTGAAATGGATACAGGAAGCTCAAAATAGGACCAAGGAGAAGTCAATGAAGGAGGCCTTCGTCCAGTTATGGACCGAAACGGGCTAAGAAGAAGAAGAAGTAGATTACAGAACAGCTAATTGATCAGTTCAAATCTTCAAAATAAACTTTTGTTTAAGAAGATTTATAGTATAATAGAAAATTAATCAAAAATTTTTTAACATTTTAAAACTTCTAATTTGTTTTAAATAACTTAAACGTAGTGTTATCATTTTACGGTTTTATAAGCTTATCTTAGAAGGAAGCAGCATTATATAAATAATCAAACAATACTTAACTGCTACTGTTAATTCTTTCACAAAGAAAATTATGCTGTATATAAAAATAGCAGTAAAGCTGGCCCTTATATACTGTTCTAATCTCAATAATATAAAACTTTTTTTTTGTATATTCAATTCTAATAGCTTTCATAATTTTATAAATGTGCTGTTTTTCTAACTCCCTTTGCTACTTTTTGTCTTGTATCTGCGGGTTTGTTTTCTTTTCCTCTAGTCACTTCCTCCTTAACTTATGGTTTTTCTTTCTGAACTATTGCCTATTATTTTTTTAAACCGAATTTAATTACCATTATAAACAGTTTTCAGGTACCTTATTAGACTTTTTAACTTTTTAATTGCTGTTTTTATTTTCATTTTTTAATTATAGTTTTATCAGTTCTATAGAACAACCTTTCTAAAGCTACAAAAATTTATTTTTGTGCAACGTTATAACAGTATATTCTTTTAGTCTTATCTGCTTGATCATCTTTTATTGCGATTATAAATCATGCAGCAGTGTGATGCTTTTTTCCGTTTTTATTACTATTTGATGTGTAATTCGCATATGTGCATTTCTGTTTGTTTTTATTACTCTTGATTTCATCTTTTTTCTCTTCGCTCACTTCTTTTTTGTATTTATAATCGAATTGCATTATAATTGGTGTGAAACATAAGTTTTGTCTCTTATAATTATACTGATGATACACACGCATAGCGATATATATTTATGTATGTGTGTATATATAAAAGAAGGAAACTAATAAAAAAATAATGTTTAGTAACACGAAAAATGAATAAAATTGCAAAAAATTAAACGACATAAAATTAAGATAATAGCCTTACAGGGAATAAGACGGAAAAAGCAAAGAAGAATTGATAAAAAAGATTACATATTATATTATGCAGGAAAATACAAGGATTCGTTGAATTTGATAGTGTTTTTATGCAGATAAAGAATCATATAAGGGAAATAGTAATTTAAGTTAAAAATATATCGTACTAAAGAATAAAAAATAAAAGTCAAATCACGAGGAAAAGAATTAATTTTACGAGACACTAACAAATATGAAACCTAGCCGCAGAAATGAATATGTTTTTAGTTAGCACAAAATTTAACCATAAAAGAGAACATAAAGAAACATGGGTAATACAAGAGAAAACGTACGGAAGTCAAATAGACCATGTACTAATTAACCAAAAGGAAAGAAAATGACACAAGATTCTATAGAGGAGCAACTGTTAATTTAGACCACCACCTAGTTATAGTAGAAATAATGCTGAAAACTTTTAATACAGAAAAAGAATTGAAAGAAGAACTAAATAAAAAATCGAAGAAAGAAAATATTGAGGAAGAATGGGATAATATAAAGAGAAGTATTATTAAAGCATTGTAAAATAGAATAGAACAAAGAAATAAATGGTTTGATAACGACTGCAAAATAATAATAGAAAAGAAGAAAGAGACAAGACTAAATTGGCTAAAAACAGTAGAAGTGAATGAATATGAAGTATATAAAGAATTAAGAAAGAAAGGCACGAAACTACTAAAAATGAAAAACACAATGAATTGAAGAACTGATGGATAGTTAGAAAAGAACAACAAAAACAATACTAAATCATAAGAAAATTATAAAGAAAGAGAACAAAAGATGGCAACAGCAAACAATGATAGTGACGCATGGGAAAATTATTTTAAAAATTATTAAATATGGAAAAGGGAAAGAAACTTGATGAAAAGGAAGAGGATATATATATATATATATATATATATATATATATCAATGAAGAAATAAATGAAGAATTAAAACCAACAAGAGAAGAATATTATAAAATAATAAAAAATTTAAAACGAAATAAAGCGGCAAGTCCAGATAATATATGTAATGAATTGATACAAAATGGAGGACAGAATATTTCGATTGATTGAGAAAATATGGGAAACAGAAATAATACCCGAAGAATGGACACTTGGACTAATAACAACAATATTGAAGAAAGGAAACCCAATGGTATGCAATAATTACCGGGGAATAAATTTGCTGAATGCTTCATATAAAATATTAACATTAATGATACTAAAGAAAATGAGGAAGCAGTAGGGGAATACCAACAGGGATTTCGAAAAGGAAGGTCAACGATAGATGCAATCTACATACTAACACAAATACTAGAAAGAGCTTATGAAAATAATATCGACTTACAAATAATCCTTGTGGACTTTAAGCAAGCTTTCGACAGTATAAAAGGCTAAATGATTATAAAAAACGCAAAAATAGGAGTACTAAACAAATTAATAAGATTAATACAAATGACAATAAAAAAATCGAAAGCAGCAATAAATTCAAAAACAGGACTGTCAAAAGAATTCGAATTTGATTCAGGAGTGAGGCTAGGCGATGAATTATCCGCAGCGCTATTTAATATAGTACTTGAAGGAGTAGCTAGAGACTGCAAAATTGAGGGCACTAACATAGAAAAAATGGTGGAGGTAATTGCATACGCTGATGATCTGATTCTAATATCAAGAACTGAAAGACATCTAGCAGAAATAATATTAAAAATAGAGAAAGGGACAAGAAAGAGAGGATTAGAAATTAAGGAGAACAAAAATAAATCTATGAAGATAAGCAGAGGACGTCGTGAAACTAATAAAAATGAAAGAAGAATAGGAAAGTTCAAATTCGAAAAATTGAGAGTTTCAGATAATTGGGTATAATGGTAAATAGCAGGAACAATTGAAGTTTAGAAATAGCGCAAAAAATTTAGGCAGGCAATAGAGCATACTTTAAATACAAAACGCTGATGAAAAATAAAAAGATAACTACAGATACAAAAATAAGGATTTATAAAATAGCAACGACCAGTGGTAACTTATGCATTAGAAACCATGTGTATAAAAAGAGACCAAGAAATATTTAAAAAATTTGAAAGAAAATTATAAGAATTATGGACCAATAAAAATATCAGAAAATGGGGCATAGGAAATTAATGAATTTTAAAATCTAGAAAATACTGAAATATGAAAATATAAAAAGATAATACAAGCACAAAGAATATGATAGCTCGAACATATATACCGAAAAGAAGAGAGATTAATACATAGAAAAATAACAAGATGAAACCACACGAGAAGAAACAGAGGGGTAGACCGAGATCACGATGGATAGATCAAATAATGGAGGATATTAAACTGCGAAGTTGGAGGAGAGAAGTAATGAGAAGTAAGAAAGGTAAAAAGAAATATAAGGAAGACAAGTAAGAAATCAAAGACGATCACAAAAATCAAGATCTATAAAGCGCATAGAACAATGAAAAAAACAGTGGAGACTTCCACAAAAAATAATGGAACTCTATATAAAGAGTGATTAGAACTTTAATCATGACTAAAACATTGTAATAATAATAATAATAACAATATACATATATTAGAATTGTCCTTTCACCAAACTTTTCTTGCAATATGTCAATAGTGACATTATCAGTGTGAGATGTGACACCATCTCGTTAGAACCACATATCTTCCAAAACAATTTCATCTAAATCTGTTAACATAAATCGGTACAGCTTACCAGTCATTGTAACTGCAAGTCCTACCTTGTTTTGAAAAAAGAATGGTTGGATAATGCCACCATACCGTCAACCACACCATACAGTGACCTTTGCGGATACAAGGGCTTTTCGTGAATGATTTTAAAACATTTGGACTCTTACCAAGAGTTATTGAAATATTTTACCACAAATCGACGTAATTTTGTTGGTGCATTAAACATATCCCAATCTTAACCAGAAAGTGAGCTTCTAACTACTGAGAAAATAATTTTTTCCCAATATTCTGATCCGTTTCAAGTTCAGTTCTTGGGTCAGCACAATCTTAAACGAGTACAAACCCAAATCTCGCAAAATACGCAAAGTTGTCGTTCTTCTGAACCCTAACACTTGAGCACGATAAGGAATCGATAAATTTTTGGATAACAGCTTCTATACAGCAGTGCATGGTTTCCTTTTAATTTGATGTCTTGTTGATATTTTCGCATCGTAAAAAGTAAAATCCCTTTCAAATTGTTCAACGATTCGACGAGTGCCAAGCATAGAAGGGCGGTTATGTGGACCATAACGCGAAGAGCACATTGAGTGTTCACAAAAGAACGCCTATTTTCATAAAATTTTTGGACATTACATAATTAAATGTTGCTGTACTTAGTTTTGATTTATGTGCTTGCTTTGTTATATACCCGTTGTCAGTCTAATTTCAAGTTTCGTGTGGACATCCTCTGTAAAAGACAAGATGGTCATGGGTACATAAAGAACAATTTTCGGGAGTATCCTTTGCTTCTTTTACAACTTTACATCTGACGTGTGACGATTGCAGTATAATTTAGTGTGTCTGGTATTGTTGGAACTTTATAGATTGAGCTGTTGGTCAAAATGTAACATAATTATGGTATAATTTAATCGTGCAATAATTTATCTCGGTTTAAACGAAAAAGTCTTTCAGAGCTCACAAAAACATTTGGTAAATTAAATTTATATTATGTACAGTAGTAAAACAACTGCGCGTTAATCACAGAATCAAAATTTATTATGGATATTATTTTTCAATTTGACTAAGCGTCAAAAGCCATTGACACTGCAATGTAAGTAGAAAGTCCCCAATAAAGTGTAGACTTGATATCTTTAACCTACATAAAATTTAGAATGTCGGTCCAAGCGCTTTAATCATTTACACTGTGGCACTTTAACGTCCAAAATTCAATAGACGGACTTTGAGAACACAGCCGCTCTCGTTTATGCTCCAAAATTTATGTTTTAAGAGACAGCTCCGGCCTTTTGTCGCCGGGAATAGGTTGCGAGAGATATTACGTTTATGATGCCCAATAAATTATGGCCCATAAACGCTAAATCGCCGTTCAAATGCCGTTTAGAAGATTAAGGATTAGCATCTGCAAGTGCGACTGCATCGCGTCTAATAAAAATTCTAAAATTGCTATTTAGCTTTTATAGCTAACACGAATGTAAAAAGCTTCTTAAGAAGTTCAGATGGTAAACGCCCACAGACAGACTGTATTTTTGACGGTTTTATGGCCTCATAATCTTATGTTTTCTAACAGTTTTAAATTCAAAGGGAACTCTGAATCAGCAAGCAATGCCCAGTGAATTCTTTGCTCAAAACTGTATAAAAGCAGGTCAAGTACAGTCTTCCCTCTTTTAAGTTTCTAGTTCTCCGTCACAACTCTTTATAGCGCATTTTAATTATAAAATTAAAGGAGCAATTTGTAATTTAAAGCCGTACTCTTAATTCACTCTAGAAGAAATGCCATTTTTTAGCCGACACTAACATGTTCGAACGGACTTTCCGGCAATTAAGGCGAAAAAGTTGCGCCGCCGCGAGTTTTCGCCCGGAATGCACGAAAATCGTCGTTGTAAGTTACTTTGAAGTCTCACTAAAAATGCCTCAAATTTTCTGGAAGATAGTCATCGGCCCCGGTATTTACAAAACGCGCGCGGTTCTAAATCAGATTTTCGGGCAGATAGCGTACGCTACCAGCAGCCGGCCGTGTAGATCTGTCTTGTTTTTGTGGAATTTTTTACGGCGGAGGAAGCGGCGTCGCGTTTGAGGCGCGGCGTCATTCATGATGATTTTGTCGCGTATTCGCCAATTTAAATTTTTCAGCTGGTTTGCTTGCATACAGGAATTTTTTGTTAGTGGAATAGAAAATTCCGTTGTTGGAATGTGAACACAGGTAAAATATTTTTTATCGAATAACACAAAGCACAGATTTGAAAAGATTTTTATTTAATAAATATCTGCGCATTTTTCAGTAATTGACAATCAAATGTGGTTTTATAAAAAAAATGATAACGTTTTTATACTTTATTAGAGAAATTAGCCAGAGTGGTCCTGTGGTTGAGAAGCGGGCTGCGATGCTGACGGACCCGGGTTAATTCCTCGGTGCTCTTTGATGCCTGCCCCCTATCGGAGATGGTGCGCGATGACCGGGCAGAGAGAGCGAAGATATGAGGGCCTTAGCCTTTCAGTTCGCAGGCCGTAATTCCACGCGGGGAGTTAGAACCATTATCTTGAATCAAACATCTCGTGCGCTAAAAAAATAAGATACTTGCCATAATTATATGCAACACTTTTCTTTTACTTAATGAGTTAGTAATTCCGTTTACGTTGACTTCATTGGAGAGACTTAGGGTTCCTGGTCCAACCCCTAACACCTGTTCTCTTGATTAGCATAGCGTGGGTAGTGGATGGTCGTCTCCGTGCCGCCTCACAAATATTAGGGCGGTTGTGACTAGCACCTCTGCCGCCTCATACAAGGTCTGTCCGGAAAGTAATGCGCCCACTTTTGATTTAAGAAATTTATTAAACCGATTCGTACAATTACTTAATCTTCTTCGAAATACATCCCTCCTGCTTCAACACACTTGTTCCAACGAGATTTATATGCGTCGTGGAAGTCCTTCACTGAGATATCCTTTAGTAACCTCGTCGTAGCCGCCTTGATGTTCTCCAGGGTCCCCAAATGCTGTCTTTTGGGGAATTTTTAATCTTTGGGAACAAAAAGAAGTCGGTCGGGGCCACATCAGGACTGCAATAATTCTTGACACATTTCCACTCGATTGTTCTTTTGGTCATCGGTGAGCACTCTTGGGACAAGTTTGGCGCACACCTTCCGCATTTGAAAGTTTTCCGTCACAATCTCGTGCACATTGGTTTTCGGGATATCAAGTATTTCTGACATTAGGCGGACACTCATTTTTCGATCAGAGTTCAACAATTCGCACACTTTGTCATCTCGCGACGTTGACCTGGTCGTTGTTCTTCGGCGACCTCCTCACGACCACCTTGAACATTTTATGCCACCTTTTGCACTGTGAATATGACATGCAGTCCTCATCAAAAACCTTCTGAAGCAATTCAAAAGTCCCCGACGGCGTCTTCTCAAGTTTGAAACAAAACCTCAGCGCGTATCGCTGCTCGAGAGTTTGTTCCATCTTAATTTTGACAGAGCACTCACACAAAGGTTCACTGAAACAGGCACTGTGACTCTCCAGGAGCTCGGAGCTGACTGGCGTGGGTCGCGCTGTGTTTCCAAGACTCCCCCCCTACCCTTTCCGTGCAAGCAGTAACGCTGTGCGACGGATAGTCGCGACAGAAAAAAAATAGAGCGCATTACTTTCCGGGCAGACCTTGTAGTTGTGGGGACCATAAACGGTGATGTTGCTGTGGCCTTGAATGGAACTATAAAGGTTTTGAGCGCGGAAAGAAATAAATTTCTTGGTGGTCAAAATTTTTGCATTTCTATGGTTTCGTACAAACCATAAAACACTAAAGATGGCTCTTAAAGTCCGATATGGAACGACCTGGAGCTTCTGAACATGCCTCTTTGCGACGCAGCCCAAAACTGAAATCACATACGTCAAGACAGGGTAAATGGTTGTTTTATAAATGATCAGCTTGCTGGGGCTTGACAATCGGCGAGGGGGTGGATTAGAGAGTCCAGTGCTAATCTCGCCGACTTGGGTTTAGTGACACTGCTTTATCTGTGTGTGATGTAACAAAATTTGGTATCAGAAGTTTTTGAGGAAGCCGAACGCTGGCGGCGACTGTCACTTCTACCCGCTGTTGTGATGATACACAATTTTCTGGAGCCTAGACTCTATTTCAGTGGTAGCTTCGTTACTTAGTCTTACGGAAGAAAATTGTATCTAAAGTAAATAATAATTTTTAACTCTTTTTCTGTGATATTTATATATTTTTCGTGTTCTAATAAAATATTAATTTAAATTTAATCTAGATATTCGAGTATTTTTCCCTTATACGAGGTGCGTTCGAGGTATAAGGTCTCCAAATTCTTTTCTCAGTAGTAAAAGTAAGTAGAAACATACGGTTTACTATAAAAGACGGAGGAAATATTTTTAAATTTGCAACATACAATGTACTAGTCGAATTACCGCATTGCAGTGATGCTTAGTAATATAATGGCGATGTTTTAGTGTTCAAGAACAAAGTGTAATTAACAGTTTTTTCTTGAGTGGTGACATTCGAAATTCATTTCATACGAGGTGCGTTGAAGGCGTTATAAGTGTCAAAATATGCTTTACTAGTTAAGTAAAGATCGTCGAGCTAGAACAATACGGTTTACTAAACAAACCATAATGGAGAATATTTTATGGAAGACCGTCGATTGGGCTGACATCAATGTATTGCGAATTGATACGTTCATTTGCAGTGTTGAGTTTCTTTAAGGCGGATTGATTTTACGAATGATGACTGACAAATACAAGGCTGCACGAGTGGTAATACCTTAGGATTTTCGATCACAATGGACACTTTCCACGGCTGCTCATTTTCCAATCGAGTCGTAGTTGCGTTAGCAATTTTCTAATGAGGGAAACACACCCCTAAAGAAATGATCTCAGTAGGCATGGAATCATAGCGACGAAATTTTTTGATGAGTAGTAGTCGAGGTTACTAACGTGATGTTTCTGTAATAACATCGCTTTGGCCAATAAAACCAAAAAATTCGTTAGAAACAAATGCCTTGTTCAAGTATATATCAGCCGCTTTCTAATAGGACGCTTGTAGTCGCTGAATTTCGTATGCCCCTGAGATGTCCGCGATCACCTCCAGTCTTACCATCTATGGGGACGTTGGATTCTTCTGAATAATCTTTGTTTATTGGCACACCATGAGATCCCGCCAAAATTGACGTGCCAAAATTTTGATGCTGTTCATTGACAATTGTGCTAATTTCATTCCTTCGTATGGCATTTTCTCGTTTGGCGTTTTTCCTCAATCGATAGTGTCGGCACTTCTTTTGCATTTAGGGTATATCTTTCTTAATAGATCCATGCTCACTGTAGCCTATGGCTTACTGTGATTACACTAATAAAATAAATGTACAACCAATCTGTAATTGATGTCCCTTAATTCAGCAGATACAGGTCCTTTACAGGGTGTGTCTGGAAATCTTTCGGTTCTAATATTGGTCTCCCGAATGTATGTTGCCTTTTCTCCACAGCGCATCGCACTTGCATAGGATATGTAAGGCTGTTTCTGATTCTTTGCTACAGAGTCTGCATGCAAGATCACCATTTAATTTACCAATTTTCCAGAGGTGTTCTTATACGGTCGCATGTCCTGTAAGAAACCCCTTTGGTTATCTTTAGCTGTGGCCTACTTAGGTTAAGGAGTTCTGCAGCTTTTTGACAAGGTCTCTTATTGAAGGTTTTGCTAAAATTATGTCCTGGTCGATTCTTCAAGTACATTCGATGATGAGTGCGTATCCTCTCCTTAATAAAGCTTCAGACAGCACTTCGTAAAATTCCTAATGCAGGATCTGAGCCGACATAAGCTTCACTATATCCCTGCTAAGAATCAAAATCACAGTGCAAGTAATAATAAATGATTAGAATGCAAAAATTGGAGGGAAGAAGAAAGACGACGATATATTTATCGGAAAATTTGGACTAGGAGATAGGAACGACAGAGGAAACAAATTAGTAAACTTTCTTCACGAAAAGCAGTTATATACGATGAACACCTTTTTTGAAAAACCACAACAAAGGAAATGAACATGGATAAGTCCAAATGGAATAACTAAAAATCAAATAGATTACATAATAACAGACAAAAAACAAAACATAAAAGATGTATTATCAGTGTTAAATAAATTTAATATAGGAAGTGACCATAGGCTAGTGCGAGCTAGACTAGAAGTTAATATAAAGTGGGGAAGACACAACCTGATAAAAAGAAGGCGGAAAAGATATAGCAAAGAGTATATAATACAAAATAAAAGAAGATACCAACTAGAAATAGCTAAGAAATTAAAACACCTGGATGACCAAGAACATCTAAGTTTAGATCAACACGCAGAAAAGGTAACAGAAGCAGTAAAAACATCTTTAAAAATAGATTTTACGAGCAAAAGTCCCCAGTAAAACTTAAAAATAAGCGAATAAACTGAAAAACTAATAACAAAAAGGAGAAATTTGTTAAGAGGTACGGTAGAATATAACGAATTAAACAAAAGATTCAAAAAAGAGATTAGAAAAGACATACAAAAATATAACACGGAGTTAATACAACAGACAATAGAAGATAATATGAATATGAAGGTGTTAAAAACAAAATGATCTAAAGGCAAGACCAAAATATACCAACTAAGAAACAAGAATGATAAACTACTTACTAGAAGAGAAGACATTAAAAAAAGAACAGAGGAATTCTATAAAGCCCTGACAAAACCTAAGATGACAGATTACTCGAAGATGTACCTCAATTACAAAGGATAATTCAGAATGTTAACTCAGAAGACACCCCCCAAATAGAAACTGACGAAATGACAATCACACGACCACTGGGCGAACATTATAATTAACTGACCCAGGACTACAAAACGAAGTGTAGGAAAACTTCTAAAACGATGGGCAGACGATATAGTGGAGGTGGCTGGAAAAACATGGCAGAGATTAGCAAAGCAAGAAGACAAATGAAAAATTAAAAGGAAGGCCTATATCCAAAAGTGAATTACATAAAAGGCTGAAGAAGAAGATATCTCTGCCTAGCCAATTCATTGGCTTTTTCATTGCCGTAGATACCGCAATGCCCAGGTGCCCATAATAGTTTCACCCTGTTGTGTTTTGCCAGTGCACTGAGTTCGTTGATGCATTTCCATACCAGTCTAGATGATGTTTTAGTGCTTGATAAAGCCTTTAAAGCTGCCGAGCTGTCTGATATAATATAGATCCGCTGGCTCCTGTAAGCCCTTTTACCGTTTTCGCGCACACACTGAAGTACGGCGTATATTTCTGTCTGAAAGACAGAAGCGTACTGACCCTGGAAGCCTCAGCATATATTCCAGCTCCGGTACCCACATCGGCTTGTCTAAAAGTCTCGCTCCTACCTCGATCCTGCATGATCACTTCAATTAGAGAGTCGTCACATATTTTTGAGATCATGTGATCTGTCCTCATTTCCAGCAGAGGGCCCCCCAAACTATCAATTATTCTTGTTTGGCCTGTACCCATATGTCTTGTACAGTGAATGGTGCAGCCTGTGGTGACCCAGTCTTGCCTCCCCCTGAATTACCATGTGCAGAGGTGGGATGTCTAGAAAAGTCTCCATTGCTGCAGTGGGAGTGGTTCTCACCGCTCCTGTAATGCCCAAACAAGCAGGTCATTGTACTCTGCCTAGTTTTAGTTTGGTGGCTTCTTGTGTAGCTTTGTACCAAAGCTAAGTATATAGAAGAGGGTCTAACCACTCTGGTGTACAACCAGTGCACCATTCCTGCATCTAGCCACCCCGACTTGTCGTGCATCCATCTGACAACTGCTAGAGCTATCCCCGATTTGTCGACCACTTTTTCAATATGACAGTTCCAAGTAAGTTTAGAATCGAAAACGACTTCTAGATACCTTACTTCTCCCTATATGATGATTTCTTTTCGCCAAGGAAAAGAGGTGTAAACCCCTGTAATTTTTTTCTTTTGCCTAAATAGTATAATTGTGGTTTTTACGGGACTGACTTTGAAGCCTTTCTGTTCAGTCCATTCAGTTACCACGTTCAAAGCCCTCTGCATCCGTTCCTCGATTGTGCCTACAAATTTCCTTCCACCAAGACAACTAGGTCATCGGCATAGCCTACAGAAGAGAATCCTTCGTCTTTTAAGTTTTTTAAAAGTCCATCCATTACCAAGTTTCATAGCAGGGGAGAGAACTCCTTCCCGAGGACACCCCCCGCTACCTGGACCATATAGTTTTGTCATAGATAAACGAATAAACCATCCTTCCTTTGACCATGCAATCTATCCGCCTGCAGCAGGACTTCTCCAGGCCACGCTCTCTCACATCCGAGGTTATGGACTTAAAAGATGTATTGTCAAAAGCCCCTTCTATATCCAAAAAGGCACACAGAAAGATTTCTTTGTTATCCGGCGTTTTCTCTACTCTCCAGGTGAGGTAAGAAAGTGCTGTTTCAGTCGAGAAACCAGCTTTGGCAAATTGCTTCTCATATAGTGGTTGGTATACCAGTATACCTCCCCTAATGTCCTTATCAAGCAGTTTTCCAACGTTTTAAAAAAAAACAAAAACATAAGACTAATTGGTCTGTAACTCTTTGCCTGCAAATAGTTGGCCCGACCAGAATTTGGTGTAAATACCATTGTGGTAAGTCTCCAGTGCGCCGGCACTTATTCGCATTTTCGATCGGATCCGCCGTATTTTTAATTTCAATGCCTTGCAGTGTTCCCAAATTTAACAGTACATAGTTCTGAATAGCTTGAAATCGTTTGCAATACTTGATTCTACACGAAACAGTTTTTTTTTCAAACTACGCTAGAAACAATGACACGTGTTCTCCAAGACCACTCGGCGGGTACTCATTTGTCGTTTCGTTATTCAGAAAATCCCCCCCTCTCCCGTGCATCGTATGAAAGCGGCGGAAAATGTTGCTAATTTTGTTAACGCTTTCAACCTTCCTCTGTCGAACGCTGCCCTTCCCGCCCTCCGCCCAGTAGTCTTCGAGTATTAGTTGTTACAAACTTTACTTTTTACTTTTCAAACGACACTCAGTTTTCATACCGAATTTAAAGACGTTTTTACGTTAAGATGTGTAAGTCTAGACGTAAGATTACGTAAAGAAGTAATATAAATAATATATATGTTAATTGTAACTGTAGATTAAATTCGGTACTTTAGTCCAAACCACAGAATTTAACATCCATGGTAATGTTGTTTCTTATTCTTCTTTTTTTCTATTTCGTAGACAGAATTCCCTGTTCTTTCTTCAGTCATCCTTTAATTTAGATCATGGTGCCAACGTTTTTTGACGCGTTCTATCGCTTTTCTACCAGTCTGTAATTTGGCATTCTTTCCATATGTTCGTGCCATTCTGCTTTTCTTCCTTTTATTTAATTATTAATACAGCCTGTCTTACATATGCGCTTTAGATCAATGTTTTATTTGTTATTCTTCTAAGTACTCTCATCTCTGTCGTTTCTAACAGTATTTGTGTTGTGCTAGTGTGAGATCTTGTTTCACATATGTATGTCATGACTGGTCCTTATTTTGGTTTCTGTTTTTTTAATTATTTTATATTTGACCACATCTAACCTACACCTTATTGGTTCTTTATTTATCACTATTCACTGGATATTACCATTATATTTCTGTGGAGTAATTTAAATTGGTGTAATAGCGATTATTATGGCGCCGTCTGCATAACAGAGATCTTAACTCCGTATTTTTCATTCTGTATCCTCTTTTTGTTTTAACTTTCTTGATGATCTCGTCCAGTACCATATTGAACTGTGGAAGGCTAAAAGAGTCTTTCTGTCTAATGCCACTTTTATAGTTTATGACTTGAGTAACTCTTGTTCTGATAACTTTATCTTTTGTAAATATTTTCGATAATCTTTATTAGGTTTAACGGTATATTATACGTTCTTTGTTTAAACCCTATAGATATGCTGGTACGTTATATTGCAGTTACTTTTAGCTGTCTTACTATAAGCACGGCTATCAATACCTTCGTTTCACTCCTCTGTTGTCTTATAAACCTTCACATTTTTGTCTTGTTGTCCGTAGAAATCTAACTTTAGTCCTTTCGTAAATCTCTCCCAGTACTGTTTTTATATACCTTGTCAATTCGTGGGTCTTTTTTCTTAGTCTCTAATATTCTAAGTAGTCCTCATTATGTTTAGTTGTTAACTATTTTATATACGCATTTTTTTCTGGTGGCTTCTTACTTAATTGCCTTTATAAACCATGGTGTTTTGGTAGTTCATCTTTTGTTTTTATTGATAGTTTTAGTTTCGAATGCTCTTTGAGGCGGCGGCAGTTAATGTTTTATTTATCTTGATCCAGCTGCTTCCCACATTATTTTTGCCGCTGATTAGATTTTTTCTTCCATTCTCCTTTGATAAAGTACTTTGATTGATTCGTCTTGTAAACTTTCTACCTCTATCTTTGTTTCCAGTTCTTCAAAATTTTAATTAATTCTTATCTCATTCATAGTGCAAAAGTCTATCAACAGGTCACCGTTTTTATTTCTTATATTTTTATTAAGTCTTTGTTTTACCTCTCCTAACTCTGTATCTCCTATTCTAGCATTGAAATCACCCATGACATTTATTATTTGGTAATCCCCCAATTACATTCTGCAGTTTTCTATACTGGTTTGCAGTTTTCTGGTGCGTATACTCCAATCAAATTTTCTTCGATTCTTCCATAACCAAAAATGCAAAGTAGTTTGATTTGAGTAGTCCCCGAAACCAAACTGTCTGATGGATTATTTTAATATCAGCTCTCAATTTATATAAAAAATTTCTAATCCAACCATATATTTTTAAATCAATCCTCGTCCAGTGTAATAAATATAAGTCCAACAATTTTAGCACGCCGTTTAGATAACTCTAAGCTTACTGCTGTGGTAATTAAATTCCGTTTTGATTTACACATTACAAAAGTAGAACAAGGATTTTAAATAATTTGTATTTGATGAAACGTGAGAGTTGGAGAATTAGTGGTTTGATGTTATTTAGTAATGTGCATTTAAGTGTAGGTGAATAAGTTTCTACGCGATAATATGTCTTAACATTCTCTACAGCCACTCCCACAGCGGTTGCCTAATTCACCATCAACTGCAGTGACTAATAAGCATGCAGCTATTATTTCTGCAGAGAACTGATAACTAAATTACAGATAATGCTTGTCTAGCATTTAAAATAAATTTGTCTAAACTAGGCTAAATACCGAAATAATAATTCAAGTTAATGTTATATTTAAAACAATTTTTGAAAATTAGAAAATGGACGATTGTAGTGAAATACATAAGAACTTAGTTCTTGCCAAGTGTAATTTTAGCATGCGTAGCTTGTAAATTTGGCGAAACTAATTTACTTTAAATGTTTGGATGTTTCTAGGAATAAAGTGTGGATAGAACCTTAAACTCGCCTGTAAAGTATTATATTACCGGTTGCAACACTACGCTAAATGATCAGCTTTCCAATTTATATCATGAAAACGCAACTGCAGCTATCCTTTTTGTTACTACAAAAAATCATCCTGTTTTAAAATATTTATTTTGCAAAATATTAAATTGTACATGAAAATGAAGGGAAACGTCCAAGTTTTTATCTCTATCACATATGTTCGATGTGAGTTTTTCGCCTTACACAACACACGTGTAAACTATAGTCCAATTCCGTCCACACACGCTATAGTGTGTCCCCATTAATGCTTCTCTCAGTAGCACTGTGTGCCCTGTACGATACCTATTGTAAAAAAATTTATTGTTTTTCAAAATAATTTCCCCGGTGGTCAATACATTGTTACATGCGCCGGAATCAATTTTCATAGCACATTTTCCATAGCGAATCAGGTATCTGCGAAACATCTGTTTTGAACGAATCAACCTCCTCTCCGGCGTCGACAGTTCGACAATCGTTGGCCACCCAGTTTATTCTTCGCGTGTGAGGGCAAAAAGAAATTGTTAGGAGACAAATCAGGATTGTGCGGCAGATGACCCATCAATTCGACATTTTGAGTGCTCAAAAATCCAGTTGGTTGCGTCGATGTGTGTGAGCTCGCATTGTTAGGTGGAGAATGTTTCGGCGTCCCGTGTTGGTTTTTTTACTTCTTCAAAGACTTCCGACCACCAAATGGTTTTGCATGATTTAAAATTGTCTGTTTTACTTTGAGCGCGAACGACTTTTGTTGGGTTTGACTCATTTTGGATGACCCATACACTCAATTGCTGTTGACTTTCGGGCTCATACGCATAAATCCAAGATTCACCATAAGTGATGGCGTAATTTTCAACTTAATAAAAACAAAACAAATAGCCTCCGCATGACAAAACTTTCTGAGTACGTATGCCGTCAAGTATGTCAAAGTGTATGATCAAACGTCAGATCGCACCTAGCACTCGCAAGATTTCCAATTCGCAATAGATATGGAGGAGCCTACGTAAACACCTTTTCACCATCCTTGGCTGTAATATCGACTTTCGGTCTACCTCTCGCTTCTACTTTCTAACGGTTTCTTTCTCATTATTTCCACAACTATACCAGTATTCGATTATTTGTACTCTTTCGTAGATACCGATGCCATTTGAAAATTGATTCCACACTGGTATTGTCGGGTAAACAACTTACATGATTTTTATAAAGTTTGCTGAAATGGTTTAGAGATGGTGTTCATAAAAGCAATTACATCTAATTAATGACCACCTTGTATCATCTCTGCTGTTTAACATATTTCCCAAGACAATTTTTAGAGAAGCCTTAGCAGAAGGAGGACAGGTAACAATTAAGAGATAGGCGAATAATATTGAGATCCTAGCCCACAACGAAGATCTACAGAGAATAATAAAAAATACAAAAATCGTAAGTAAAAGATATAGTCTTAATATGAATATTAGTAAAACCGCATGCACCCTACTATTGAACATCTCCATCTTTATAAATATTTAAAAATGCTAATTAACAAAAACGGCCACCACAATAATTGCTGGCGCGCACACAACCAGCCCGATTAACTTTCAATTAAAATGAGAAATATGTTGGGAAGCATAATTTGTCACCCAAAGAATAAAAATGGTTCAGTATTACGTATTACCAGTTTTACTATACGGGTACTTAAACTTTTGATACATTGATCTGCAACAAATTTGTTAAGAATGCAAGAATGGTAACCCCACAAAACTCGATTCCTCTGTTCTCCCGAAAGGCCGGAGAAATAATAATGTCAAGTAAGCTGAAATATACAGAGTTTTGATGGCTTTGAGCCAAAATGACAGGTTTTGTAATATCAATTATATTTGCAAAAGAAAATATCGATCATTGTTTTCACAATTATTAGTGTCTGATTTCGAACGTATATGAATTGTATATACCAGCATGGCCCCAATAGGAATCTTTTCATTACAAAAACTTGAAATCAAATTAATGGGAGAAATGGGGAAACATTTTTTCTAACCTTACTTTAATCCCAAAGAAGAAACCTATTGTAGCCCTCTGAGAAAAATATAAAGAAACAAAAAACAAAGAGATCCTCATTTGGCCACACGTACTTAAACTTCGTTATTGATATATCTGTTAAGAGCTTTCACTTTTCTTCCTCTTCTCGTCGTGGTAGCGTGTGTATGGGTTGCAGGGTTAGTGTCGTATCTGCATCCATTTAGAAAGGAGACAGCCTTTGGACACTGCGTACAATTTCATCACACTCCACTTTCACCTTGGATAGACGTAGCAAATCGTCGAATCGAAGTATCAAATAAAGTATCTTCACCTACTGAATTCTTTTGGTATTGTTGCTTCCAATAAATACCAAATCATCTTCTTCCAGCGTGCGTGTTGTTCGTCTTCGTAACGTATTAGCGTAGTATAATCATAATCGCATTTTCTGCGCCTCCATCATGTCGCATTCGAAACAACTTACACTCTCAGAAATATGTAAAAATAAAGCTGGGGTAAAAGGTTTCAAATCTTGGGAATCTTAGCTAACATACGTAAGAGATCGTGTACTTATTACCTCTGCGATTGTCTTAAGAATAGCTTGGAGTTCTCCAAAATTAGGCGTACCTTTTCCCACCATCCGCTCCACTAACTGGACGTGACAGGTGAGAAATAAAAGTCATTTCTGGAAATCTTGTCCTCATTTTGAAGTGAAATCCAGTCGATCGTCTTAAACAACTTGTCTGCACCACGAAAGTTAGTGCCGTTGTCCGAAAAAATTACATTCGGTTTTCTGTATTTTTCATCGTTCCTAACCAACGCAAGCGAACGTACTAATCTTCCTTGCAGTTTTAAAGTGAACTATGTGACACGCAGCGCAGGTGTAGAACACCAACTGCACCTTCTCGTTTTTCAAAATAAGTGGCCTAGCTAAATCAATCTCTACTACCCCAAACACATTTGTGTCTTTTATACGATCGAGTGGAAGGGCAGCAGAACCTGCTTCAACTGCTATTACAGCGATTACAGTTGTAAATTGTACTGAAAATATATATATCGTGCTTTCAGAATCTAATAAAAATTGTCAGCATGAATTCAACACCAGGATAACAACATGATAGGTGAATTTCACGTATAATTTGTTTTACCCATTTTCTTTTATTAGTAATCACCTAAATCCTTGCAATGGGTCAGACAAGTCTTTACTCGCAAAATGTCCACTTTGTCTTTGTGTATTTCAAATTCAATTGAGTTTGATCTTTTTGCTGCAGTGAATACATTACGTTGAATTTGGGGTATAAGCATTAGATCTCCATCAGGAAGTTTATTTATGGAAAAGACCCTGTTTTTGTTGTTTTTCTTACAAAATATATTATGTAGAAATCTTCGTATACAAACCGTAATTCGTATTTTCGTGGAAATGAACATGTCGAGAAAGAGTTCACCATACAAGCTGATCCGTTCTACTATTTCAATTTCATCAAATCTAAAAATAAACAATTTTGCGAAGGCAGATCAGCTGGATTCATGCTGGTGGATAGGTACCTCCAATCTTTAGCTTTACTTATCTTATTTATCTCCTTCGTCCTTTCGTAAACAAACGTTTCCATTTCTGATGCATCCCATTAGCTCTAGTTTTGGAACAGTTATTTTCTTAGCAAAGACGAGTTGTACGTTCACGCACCTTTCCATTTCTACTTGCAAAAATACCTGAGTGGGGTAAGCGACTTTTTTTGCATCTGTACACGTGTGTAAAATCCGGTTACTTCTTTCTCTCTATCCACCATTAGATAAGCGAGGGATACGTAATTGTTCCAAGTTCTTTGCTTCATTGCAGAACTTCCAAAACATCCGAGTCTCACATTCGGACAGTTTCTCATCCCATTTTAGCTTTTTTAGTCAGTTTTGTTGGAGCAGTATTTTTATAGCAAACAGATTTGGACAAGTGAATCCAAGAGGATCAAATATTTTTTGGGCAGTGAATAGAATCGTGCGTTTCGTAACCTTATCAGGTATTACAAAATTCTCTATATTGACGTAAAATACGTCGTCTTTCTATCCCACACAAGTACAAGTATTAAAATATTTCTCGCATGTTCGGCATAATTCGTATTTTTCTTGAAAGTGAAATACCGGGAAAGAGTTCACTACACAAGTTGATAGATTTGGGCTAGGTATTGAGAATATCTTCCGCTTTCTCTGCATTTTTTTTTTGTTATATATTTGTATCATTAAGCCAAGAACCACCCCACATTTTCAAATTTAACAAATCTGAAGACGAATAACCTCGCGAAGGTAGATTTTCCGGATTAATCCTGGTGGATACGTACCTCCAATCTTTAGCCTTATTTATCTCATTTATCTCTTTTGTCCTTTTGTAAATAAACGTTCCCCACTGATTTTTACTTCTAATCTGCTCATCGACTGCTCGTCTTCTCGTCGTCTACCCGCCCGCCTGTCGTCTGCTAGTCTGCTCATTGTCTACTCATCTCCTCATTGGAAAGTACATGCGTAGATTTATTATGCGTCCGTGTGCGTGCATGTGTGGTTGCAGGCTATGCGTTGTGAGTTTCTCATTTTCGCTCATCCATGCATCTTTATCAACGTTTTAGAATTGAGCTCAGAATCCTAACCAGTCGATCAATTCTCCTGAAGACTTTGACATCTGCATAGTTAGGAGCTTAAAATTTTGCATCTTGAGTTCAGCGCGACTAGTTACTTCTATTTCACTTTCAGTGTACTTCCCGTCGAAGGTTGCCTTAAGAACTCGAAGTTCATAAAATATTCCGTCGTCTCGTCAAATTCCTTATTCTTAGAGTAACCGTCAAACTCCCGTTGTAGGAGACCTTTCACCCCTAATACAACGTCAGGGGCCACCTTTTATGTTAAGAATATACCGTAAAACTGCATTCTTTATGTTTTTCGTAAAAGACCGAAGGAGTAATAATAATAGGTGTGCAAGTAAAACTCGGCTCTGAAGTTAGTTGCATTAAAAAACATATTTGAATGCAGCCAATTCACCCGCTATTTTGGATATATGTAGCTTAGTCATCCCTGTTTTTATGACATAAGTTTTTGTCATTTTCAAGCTGTCATTCCCTGTGTATCAATTTTATAAGAGATGGATGTCGATAAGCAACATTGCATTCTATTCTGTTTTCAAAAGGAAAAGAAAATGCTGCTCAAGCTATGAAATTAATTAATTTGACTTTGCGTGAACATTCAAGTCATTTAACAGTAAAAAAGTGGTTTGCATGATTTCGTGACGGAAATTTTAATCTTGAGGACGATCCACGTCTAGGTGCAGTAAAAAAATTTGAAGACGAAGATCTTCAAATTTTACTGGATGAAAATCTATGTCAAACTCAAGAAGAGTCACTTGATTTCATGCAATGGGAAAAATACAGAGAGAAGTAGAATGAGTTCATCATAAACTGACGGAAAAAACAAAACCCGAAGAGTTGACATCTGCATGAATTTGCTTTCTCGGTACAAAAGAAATAATTTATTGAACAAAATTATTACGGATGATAAAAAAGGTGTGTGTCTGGTGGGATTGGACAGGAGTCATTTACTAAGAGCCTCTGTAACCTGGTCAAACTGTTACAGTTGAACGCTATCAGCTCCAATTGATCAATATAAGTGATGATCTGGAGAAAAAAGGCTATTTACGGGTCAAGGAAGGCGAAAACTGATATTGCTGCAAGACAACGCTTGTCCACATATAGCACAACCAACCCAGGAACTTATCTTCTCCTTAAGATAAAAAGTTGTCTAGTATGGGGCGTATTTTCTTGACTTGGTTTCTTCTAATTATCAACTATTGAGATC
This sequence comes from Sinelater perroti, assembly GCA_036346155.1. Classification (NCBI taxonomy): domain Eukaryota; kingdom Metazoa; phylum Arthropoda; class Insecta; order Coleoptera; family Elateridae; genus Sinelater; species Sinelater perroti. Next base: position 1,300,144 of record JARFIY010000057.1, on the reverse strand, counting down.
GATGTCATATTTGAAACACCAGCAGTTCACGAAAGTTGAAGATCTGCGAAAATGGCTCAATGACAATTTTGCTTCAAAACCACCAAGTTTCTATCGCAAAGGCACTCTTCATCTACCCAATAAATGACAAAAGACCATAGATAGTAATGGCGAATATTTCGATTGTTAATTTTTGTAACGAGTATCTTTTCAATAAAGTTCAATTTGACCAAACAAAGCCGAGTTTCTACTTGCACACCTATTATGTCAAATAAGCTCAAAATATAAAGAATGTTAAAGGCTTCAAAGCGTAATGAGAAAATTGTTACTTTTAATTTTGTGATGACAAGTATCATTAATTATATTTACTAAAGGAAACTACGATATTTTTTTTCAAAATTGTTAATGCCTGTTTTCGGACGTACGAATGAATTGTATTTACAAAATTATTAAGAATATCTTGAACAGATAAAGTAAGAAACACTGAAGTAGTATACCAAATGAATATGAATGTTATTGCTATTCACAATCAAAAAAGGAAAGTATCAATACTTGGTCAATATTATACACAATAACACGTACAGGATACTACAAACAATAATACAAAGAAAATCAAAAGAAGAAACACTACAGGACGATGTCGAATCTCCTGACTGCATAACCCATGGGAGTGATTTAGTATGATATTGATTAAACTTTTGAAAATTGCAACATCCAAAATAAAGATATCCATTAGAATAATCACCCTCCGACAATGGTTTGTGTACTATCGTTTTAAGATAAACATACTGACAACTGCAACAATTCCTGTGAAATGTTTTAGTAGGGAAAAGAAAAACAGTGAGAAATAGCAGATTGCATATTAAATTTTCTGTTGATACTAGCGCCGATAAAAACAGCGACTGTGGAAAAGAAAACTTCTGATCATTTGTTGTAGGTTGTAAATGCAAAGTGTAACATCGTATCCGCTGCCAGTTGGTAGCATATTATTTATGTGTACTGTTTTGCAGCATATTTTTAGCTTATAATGCTAAAGTTAATAACATAGTATTTAGGCATCCAGATTTAAGTTTAATTTAGTACCTGTTATAGCACTCAAGCGCAATATGCGCTTAGTTCGAGGTTTAGCGTTGTTAAAACTCAATCTATAACCATTTCGCCTGACAATCACTTAAGAGTAAGACAGTAATTAAAATAGTATGATAAAATAAATTGCATTATTAAAAGCACTGTATATATTTACTTACATAAAGAATTTTTGAAACATAAAACGAAAATAGTCATCTGCAAGATTTTCTAAACCGCAATTCATTACACTATAATTTTATATACTTATAAGACATTGCCTAAATATGAAGAAGGGGATGTTAAAATATGAATCTGATCTGTGGATAATCTTTATAATTTACTGATTTAAGGGTTACTCTAAAACTAATTCATAACGCTTTTTCACAATTTGCCCAATTCCTTTTCTCAGCATTGAAAGCAAATAGAAAGATGCGGTTAATTTTAAAAAGATTGATAAAAAATAGATGGCAGCACCATATCTTATAGGCAGGTCGAATTACTGTCATTGCAGTGAGTGTTGTTTTGTACACCTAAAATAGTGACGTTCAGTGTTCAAATTAATTCAAATTAATCGCCAATTGAGTGAGATATGCGGTGAAAGCGTTATGGATGTTAAAAATGTGCGTTTGTGTGTGCGGAAGTTTAAAGAAGGTTGAAGGTTGTGTGATAATAAACCAAAGCAGCCTCGATCACGAACCAGCCGGACCAAAACCATGATTGACTAATGGAGCAAGTTGTTATGGAAAACAGTAGATTAGGTGTTCGTGATATCGCCTCTAAACTTGACCTTTTCGTAGGATCTGAGCAGTCCTTTTTGTATGATGACTTGAAAATGCGAAAATTTTTTCAAGGTGGGTCCCACGAATGCTGACCGACAAACACAAGGCTGCGCGCGTGGAAATGTCTTAGGACATGTTAACACGCGATGCCGCCATGAATTTTTGACTATGAAGGACACTCTCCTTGGCCGCTTATTTTCTAATCGAGCCTCTATTATACAGGGTGGCGTGGAGACAACTGACATTTTACAACTAGTCATATATTATATACGAAAGCAGAAAAAAATCAGTAAAAATGTCTATAAATACGACTAAGTATGCCATTTATTTACCAACAATTACAAAGTTATTTTTTAAAAACTACATCAGGCAAGCGGATTCCGTTTCTTCCGTCAGTTTATGATGAACTCATTTTGCTACTTTCTGTATTTTTTCCACTGCATGAAATCAAGTGACTCTTCTTGAGTTTGACATAGATTTTCATCCAGTAAAATTTAAAGATCTTCGTCTTCAATTTTTTTTACTGAACCTAGACGTGGATCGTCCTCAAGATTAAAACTTCCGTCACGAAATCATGCAAACCACTTTTTGCTGTTAAATGACTCACAGAATGTTCACGCAAAGTCAAATTAATTAATTTCATAGCTTGAGCAGCACTTTCTTTTTCTTTTGAAAACAGAATAGAATGCAATGGCGTAAATGTTACTTATCGACATCCATCTCTTATAAAATTGATACAAAGGGAATGACAGCTTGTAAATGACAAAAACTTATGACCCGTAAATAGCCTTTTTTCTCCAGATCATCACTTAAATTGATCAATTGGAGCTGATAGCGTAGCAGTTTGACCAGGTTACAGAGGCTCTTAGTAAATGACTTCTGTCCAATCCCACCAGATACACAGTAACACTTTCTTGGCATGAATATTCGCTTTTGCAACTGATGTTGATAGGATTGTCAAACAAAATCTAATTTTTATCATCCGTAATAATTTTGCTCAATAAATTATTTCTTTTGTACCGAGAAAGCAAATTCATGCAGATGTCAACTCTTCGGGTTTTGTTTTCTTCCGTCAGTTTACTTCTTTCTGTATTTTTCCCATTGCATGAAATCAAGTGACTCTTCTTGAGTTTGACATAGATTTTCATCCAGTAAAGTTGAAAATCTTCGTCTTCAAATTTTTTTAGTGCACCTAGACGTGGATCGTCCTCAAGATTAAAATTTCTGTCACGAAATCATGCAAACCACTTTTTGCTGTTAAATGACTCACAGAATGTTCACGCAAAGTCAAATTAATTAATTTCATAGCTTGAGCAGCATTTTCTTTTTCTTTTGAAAACAGAATAGAATGCAATGGCGTAAATGTTGCTTATCGACATCCATCTCTTATAAACTTGATACAAAGGGAATAACAGCTTGTAAATGACAAAAACTTATGTCATAAAAACAGCGGTGACTAAGCTACATATATCCAAAATGGCGGACGAATTGGCTGCGTTCAAATATGTTTTTTAATGCAACTAACTTCAGAGCCGAGTTTTTACTTACACACCTATTATTATTACTCCTTCGGTCTTTCACGAAAAACATAAAGAATGCAGTTTTACGGTATATTCTTAACATAAAAGGTGGCCCCTGACGTTATATTAGGGGTGAAAGGTCATTATGGAAGTCGTAAACAAGCACGAATGCTCCTACAACGGGAGTTTGACGGTTACTCTAAGAATAAGGAATTTGACGAGACGAAGGAATATTAGATGAAGTTCGAGTTCTTAAGGCAACCTGACGGGAAGTACACTGAAAGTCAAATAGAAGTAACTAGTCGCGCTGAACTTAAGATGCAAAATTTTAAGCTCCTAACTATGCAGATGTCAAAGTTTTCAGGAGAATTGATCGACTGGTTAGGATTCTAGACTCAATTCTAAAACGTTGATAAAGATGCACGGATGAGCGAAAATGAGAAACTTACAACGCATAGCCTGCAACCACACATGCACGCACACGGACGCATAATAAATTTACGCATGTACTTTCCAATGAGGAGATGAGTAGACAATGAGCAGACTAGCAGACGACAAGCGGGCGGGCAGACGACGAGAAGACGAGCAGTCGATGAGCAGATTAGAAGTAAAAATCAGTGGGGAACGTTTATTTACAAAAGGACAAAAGAGATAAATGAGATAAATAAGGCTAAAGATTAGAGGTACGTATCCACCAGGATTAACCCGGAAAATCTACCTTCGCGAGGTTGTTTGTCTTCAGATTTGTTAAATTTGAATAAGTGGGGTCGTTCTTGGCTTAATGATACAAATATATAACAAAAACAAAATGCAGAGAAAGAGGAAGATATTCTCAATAACTAGCCCAAATCTATCAGCTTGTGTAGTGAACTCTTTCCCGTTATTTCATTTTCAAGAAAAATACGAATTATGCCGAACATGCGAGAAATATTTTAATACTTGGACTTGTGTGGAATAGAAAAGCGACGTATTTTATGTCAATATAGAGAATTTTGTAATCCCTGATAAGGTTACTAAACGCACGATTCTATTCACTGCCCAAAAAATATTCGATCCTCTTGGATTCACTTGTCCAAATCTGCCTGCTATAAAAATCCTGCTCCAACAAACGTGGCTAAAAAGCTAAAATGGGATGAGAAACTGTCCGAATGTGAGACTCGGATGCTTTGGAAGTGGTGCAATAAAGCAAAGAACTTGGAACAATTACGAATCCCTCGCTTATCTAATGGTGGATAGAGAGAAAGAAGTAACTGGATTTTACACACTTGTACAGTTGCAAAAAAAGTCGCTTACCCCACTAACGTATTTTTGCAAGTAGAAATGGAAATGTGCGTGAACGTACAACTCGTCTTTGCTAAGAAAATAACTGTTCCAAAACTAGAGCTAATGGAATGCATTAGAAATGATCAAATAGAAACGTTGGTTTACAAAAGGACGAAGGAGATAAATAAGATAAGTAAAGCTAAAGATTGGAGGTACCTATCCACCAGCATGAATCCAGCTGATCTGCCTTCGCAAAATTGTTGAAATAGTAGAACGGATCAGCTTGTATGGCGAACTCTTTCCCGAAATGTTCATTTCCAAGAAAAATACGAATTATGGTTTGTATACGAAGATTTCTACATAATATATTTTGCAAGAAAAACAACAAAAACAGGGTCTTTTTCCATAAATAAACTTCCTGATGGAGATCTAATGCTTATACCCCAAATTCAACGTTATGTATTCACTGCAGAAAAAAGATCAAACTATATTGAATTCGAAGTATACCAAGACAAAATAGGCATTTTGCGAGTAAAGACTTGTCTAACCCGTTGCAAGGATTTAGGTGATTACTGATAAAAGAGAAGGGGTAAAACAAATTATATGTGAAATTCGCCTATCATGTTGTTATCCTGTTGTTGAATTCATGCTGATTATTTTTATTAGATTCTGAAAGCACTATATATATATTTTCATCACAATTTACAACTGTAATCGCTGTCACTCGATCGTATAAAAGACACAAATGTGTTTGAGGTAGTAGAGATTGATTTAGCTAGGCCACTTATTTTGAAAAACGAGAAGGTGTAGTTGGTGTTCTACACCTGCCCTGTGTGTCACAGAGTTCACTTTAAAATTGCAAGGAAGATTAGTACGTTTGCTTGCGTTGGTTTAGAACGATGAAAAATACAGAAGACCGAATGTAATTTTTTCGGACAACGGCACTAAGTTTCGTGGTGCAGACAATTTGTTTAAGACGTTCGACTGGAGTTCACTACAAAATAAGGACAAGATTTCCAGAAATGAATTTTATTTTTCACCTGTTACGTCCAGTTAGTGGAGCGGATGGTAGGAAAAGGTACGCCTAATTTTGGAGAACTCCAAGCTATTCTTAAGACAATCGCAGAGGTAATAAGTACACGATCTCTTACGTATGTTAGCTAAGATTCCCAAGATTTGAAACCTTTTACCCCAGCTTTATTTCTACATATTTTTGAGAGTGTAAGTTGTTTCGAATGCGACATGACGGAGGCGCAGAAAATGCATTTCGATTATACTACGCTAATACGTTACGGGCCAGTTGGTTTGGTGGCTAGAAGGCAAGGTGGGTTATAGGTTTTTTGTGCAGATAATGGATTGTCGTTTTGTATAAAACGAATGCGTTTACTATGACCGCATCAGTAAGGTATTAAAATAATGTGATCCACAAGCGACGACACTTCCAATCAATTTTGTAGTTGGCCACCAGTTGATTAAAGACATCAACCCCGCCCACGTGTTTATTGTATATTGGAAGTGAAGATGGACATTTTAAATTAATTCTTTTCCCATCAGGTTGTCTCCGTTTTACTGTTATACGGCACTCTGCATTATGCCTAGATAAAATGACTGAGACAGCTTTCGCTCTTCGGTCTCTCCATTTGACTTTGGAAATATTTCCGCTTTGAGCAAAGTCGATATTCCCTCTTGATATTTTTTATCGCTTTTTAAAGGACCTTTGCGGTTGAAACGTATTGTTCCACACACAAAGGTATCTTTTTCTAACAATTTCTCCACCAAATTGACTGAAGAAAAAAAATTGTCAACGAATAAACCAACCCCAAAACAGATAGTCATTTGTAGATGACAAAACAACCCTTTTCCCCAAACTAATCGATTTATCTCCCCCGTCCTCCATCCCGGCATATACGTCAAAGCTTGTCTCACTGTCACAAATAGCCCAAACCTGGAAGCCTCTTTTTATAGTTTCATAAGCATGCATTGCTTCAGGGATGTACGGCCTTTAAATTTGACCATGATCTCTTCAATTAAGAGCCACCTGGAGGGATTATAAAAATGTTTGAATTTATTGTTCAAATCATTTAAAAATGGCCTAATTCTGAACAGTTTGTCAATATTTGGACTATCCTGCTTTAGCATTACTCTGTTGTCTACGATGTATAAAAATCTCAAGATTTTGAGAAACCTTTTCAGGGGCTTTGTATCACTAATTCTGTCCACTTTAAAACTGATGTCAGTGGACCAGTAAAGCCGAAGCCTCGTTAATGTAGGGAACCCCATAATTATTTAAATTTCCAAAAATGTCTTCAGTTCCTCCTCCGTTAGACCTAAAGGCCCACGCTTTGGGCGCAGTATTTATTGAATTCAACTACAACATTTTTTATTGCTTTGTCATCCAAAAATAATTTAAATGTTTTGATCGGAGATGTAGTGGATTACAGCAAGACTGTAATTATACGATTATTTATTGGGTTTGATCCGACCTTTGACCAGACCCTCTCTTCAGGAAAAGGCTCATCTGATTAGTCGGTGAAAGTGTCGGATTCGTCCACATTAGAATTAAAAGAGGCGAATTTTAACTGACGAAAGGCGCCTTTTTCGTTTCCCGAGTGAAATATTATTATTATTATCCCACTCTGCCGATGTTGGTAGAGTTGTTTCAGGTGGCTTAGATGTCGATGGAGTTGGAACTAAATCTTCAGATTCACCCTGGCGTAACTATTTCGCTGTTCTCATCATCTTCGAGATGGACACTGGGATCTATGAACGGTCCGAAGTGGAACTGCCTGTAGGGCAAACGTCTTCCGCATCAAAATCCGAGCACTCGGTCATGTCGTCACACGTTCCGAAAATCATATTATGCATCAGATCCACATCCGTTTTGTTTTCCAGATCAAAACAAACTTTTTGTCCGTGTCCATCTAAATAGGAGAAAAAAAATAGTGATTGATACATAATATCTACCTAAATCAGTAAAACTAAAGCCCAATATAAAAATATAATATTATGAAGGGTAATTTTATTTATGTACATATATTACTTTTCTTATAAAAACTTATTATTCATGGTAATAAATGGATCATCTGGGTAAGTAAGGCGCCTGCTAGTGAACTGAAATTCTGATCAATTCGTTAACTGTTTATTAGACAACTTTGTTGATGTGCAAACTGCACGCAGTGTTCTGTTTCTATTACAGATTGCCTAACTCAAAAACTAAAATTATTTAACAGGGCTCACAGCTCCTTAGAAGGGAGAGGGAGCGTTGAGATGGACGCAACCACATCTAGTAGAGTGAGACTTAATAATAAATAATAATATGGCCAATAAATCAAAAATATGTTTTTAATTATTGCGTACTTTGATAAAGTCACTGTCGTTGCTGTAGTCCTTTCAATACAATTGTTTCGATCCTGAAAGTTAATAACAAAAAAATATATAATATGATGACACGTTATTTTGATATTGTAGACTAATACTTATCAACTAAAAGCTAAAAAGCCTGGGGGAAAAGAGAAATAAAAAAATAACAATAAGGATGTGTTTCTCGCTCGAAGGGTGAACAGATAATGAGCCTCGAAAAGCAGTGGTCGCGAAATTAGCCACTAACTGACATTTTGGCCTACGACGTCGTTATTTACCGACTTTTCTAGCTTCTAATATTTTTTTCGGATTTTCACTAGATAGAGCTACATGTCGAGAGTGTAAGCGAGTTATTTTTCTTTCCCCATCCTCAATGGTCGATATGGCGACCAGTGCCCTAAAAAGGGTTAAACAAAGTTGCTCGATTGGCAAAAATAATTGGATCTTTATTGTTGGGAAAATGTGCTGCAGATTTATATAATAAGCCCTAGCCGAATGTTTTAATTTAAGAAAGCATACAGATTGTTGGACAGTCTTACAAAAAAATTTGGAAGGTAAAATTGTTAATCACACAAAAATCTTGATTTCTTTTTGATCTTCGTTTTAACTTTGTCAAGAATAGTTTTATAGTTTTTATATAAAACTCTATGCTCCGTGCATTTTAGTCTTTAAAAACAAATTTGTCATTTGACTGGAATATTATTCTTATTATCAGCAAATTTCCTTATGTGATTATTATTATATTATTCCTTTTATGTTCATCTACAAAGAGACCCTTGGTGGTAAAATATTTGCTTGAAAAATAACAAAAATAAATTTAAAACGGTGTTTTCCTAGCAAACAACAAAACTTTGGAAACATGACACTACGCAATGTTTGGATGGCTAAAGAAAGATAATGAAGCAGACCTAGACAACAGAACCTTTATTGTACATATTACTTTTTGCAATAATAATTATAAAAGATATGAAATTTCTTCTGCAAGAAATTCTCTGACCTATAAATGAAGTCAGGCTGTAGAAGCATCTTGAAGTACAGTGCCATCATCAAAACAGTGCGATGCAAGCCACAGTTTTATGTGCATAGCAGACCTTTGTGTCAATTTCCTGCACAAGTTCATCAAAGACTATAGGTAGACGGCCATTTATTGCCTCTTTGTGCATGTTAGTACATCTATTTTTTACATACGACACCACTGAGGTACGACATCTTGTTAATTATGTTTAGTTCGTAAATATTACATAAATCGTAAATTATTTTTTTTTATTGAATGCGTGTACATTAGCAATCAGAATTAATTACAATAAATTCTATGAGCTAATTGCGTGAAGTTTGGAATAGATTTGAAGAGAGGTGCACCCAGTGGTGCAGTCTCGTTACCTCCATTTGAAGGCTTAGGGGATGGTGTAAATGATTTCTTTATTCTGTCAAGTCCCATGGCCACTTCCGTTTAAGTCGTCTCATTACTGGCTGCTGTGTTAGCGGTGTAATCTCGTTATTAGTGTGTCCCACTAGCCGAGCATGGTGGCTTGTAGCCCGTTGTCTGATTATGTCCCGCACATATTGTACGTTGGAGTCAAAGTGGAGGATACGGTTTGAAACATATCAGGGAGCATTGAATATACTTCTTAATGTCTTAGACTGGAAACGTTGTATTATGTCAATATTTGAGTAGCTGGCGCAACCCCAGAGTTCACAGCCATATGCCCATATTGGTCGTACGATAGATTTTTACACCAGTAATTTGTTTTCTGTTGAGAGTTGAGAGTTTCTTCCTATTAGCCAATACATTTTTTTTAATTTTGATGTCCATTTCTTTGCGTTTTTTTTATTATATGTGGTTTCCACGTTAATCTTGTGTCCATATGGAGACCTAAGTATCTAATTGCATTTGCTTGCGGGATGGGTACGTTATTCAAGCTTACAGGTGGGCATTGTGATCGTCTTGTGGTAAATGTTATATGATTGGACTTCGTCTCATTGACCTTAATTCTCCATTTTCCAGCCAACCCTCTACTTAGTGCCTCTTGCAAGATATTAGTTGTGATTTGTAGATCTTCATGACATGCCAGGATTGCAGTGTCATCTGCAAATGTCCCCAATGTTATGGTTGGTGTCGTCGGTATATCTGCAGTAAAAATCAGATATAAGAGTGGCCCCAACACACTTCCTTGGGGAACACCAGCCGTGATTGGATACAGTTGTGAATATTCCATACCAACTTTGGTTTGAAAGTGTCGATTAGTTAGATAAGATTTAAGCAGGAGATAGTATTGATGTGGAAAGATGTGTTTAATTTTAAATAGTAGCCCATTGTGCCAAACACGGTCAAACGCTTGCCGCACATCTAAAAATACAGCAGAGCAATATTTCTTACTATGAAATGATTGCTGAATAATATTGGTTATTCGGTGGCATTGCTCTATGGTCGAGTGTCCTTTGCGAAATCCAAACTGGTGATTTGGAATCCATTCTTCAAGTAGACTATTTTCGTTTATTCGCTTTAATATTAATTTTTCTATGAGTTTTGACACGACAGGCAGTAGACTAATTGGGCGATAAGACTGAGCTTCATTTGGTGGTTTGCCAGGTTTTAATATTAGGATGACCTGTGCAAACTTTAATTGTAAGGGCCAGTATGTTAAGCGTAGGATTGCATTAAAGAGTGCCAATAAGAATTTTTCTCCTTGTCGTGGTAATTGTTTAAGTACAAGGCGCTTCCTTATTATTTAATCATTTTATTTCATTTTGTAATTCACCAATTGTGGATTTTTTTATAGGGGGTGATAGTTGTGGTGGTGCTTCGAGAAAGTTGTTAACATCTTCATCAATTTCATTAGAGTGAGGTGTGAATACGTCTGCCAGATGTTGGGCAAAAAGTTCAACTTTTTCTTTGTCTGATCTTGCCCAGGAGCCATCGTTTTTGCGTAACAGCGGGACTTGTTGTTGGGGTCTCTTAAATCCTTTAGTGGCTTTCCATATACTGATCATCTTTGGATAAGTTTGTTATGTAGTTATGGAATGTTTCATTACGCGCCTCTAACATCTTCTTCCTAAGTTTATTAGTAAGTCGATCGTATGTGGTTTTATTATTAACGTTGTGTGTACGTTGCCAGATTGACTTGCTCTCCTTTTTTCTTTTATTAATTCACTTATATCTCTAGAAACATTAAATGACTCGATTTTCTGGATATTCATTGGTGTAGCATTCCAGGCTGCCTCTTGGACTATTGTTATAAAGTGATTAACTGCGATCTCTATTTCTTTCGGTGTTTTTAAGCTTATATTAATATTTATATGTCGGTGGACGTGTACTTTAAATTTGTCCCAGTCAGTTCGTCTATTGCAGAGTACTGGCTTAGGCTGCTTTTGGATAACTGTAGCGCTAATGACAGCTAACACAGGACTGTGGTCCGAAGATAGATCGAAACTAGGAGTGACGTCCACATAATTTCTTGAAATGCCCGAGGCTATATAAAATCTAATAAATCTGGAATCTTATTCACGTCGGTCGGCCAGTATGTTGGAGTACCGGTTGATAAATGCATGTAATTGTTGTTAGTAAGAATTTTTCAAGTTCTCTACCCTTGTAGTTATTAATCGAGACCCCACCTTGTATGTTTACAATTAAAGTCGCCACCTACTATAAATCTCCTCCAAGGGTGTTGAAGAATGGTTGTAGTATGTTCGTGGTTAGTCTATGTCTTGGAGGGCAATATACAGCGGCTAGTGTGATTGGGCTAGGAAGTTTACTGATTTCGATAACGGCAGCTTGCAGGAACGGTTCTTCGTATTTTGGTAATTCATGATGAACTATCGAGTTTCGAATAATAATAGCTGCGCCACCATGGGTTGTATTATCTGGGTGTACAGTCTGGTAGATGCTGCACTGAGGTATTTTTATAAACGTTCTTGTTGTAAAGTGTGTTTCACTTATGAGTAGTACATCAATTTTGTTCATTTGAAGGAAGACTTCTACCTCCAATTTTTAGATTGAGGCCGTTGGCATTCCATAATGCAATACGTATGAATTTAGACATTATTTAACTAATTTGGCAATTACTGTTGTGAGCATGTTGAGGATCATGCTATTTTGTTGTAGCAGTTGATTGAACATTCCCTTAAACTCGGCAAGGAATTGTGCGAGGGTGAGGTCATTAGATGAGTCTGGTTTATTTGCTGTAACGTGGCTATAGGTATGCATCGGCATATCAGCGTAAACATTAGGTTTTGGCAGAGGAGGAAAATTTCTTATATCTGGCTTATACTGTGCAGGTTGTTTCTTTGGTTGCTGTGTATTTGGGTAGGTCTTGTTTTGTAATTCTCTATAGACCATACATCCTTTGTAGTTGGCAGGATGTGGTCCATTGCATAAGATACACGTTGCTGGCGTATCCCTATTTTTGGTGCACGTTCTTGTATCATGGTTACCGCTGCATTTGACACACGCATATGGGCGATTGCGGTATGATTTCGTGTGGTTAAAGTTTTGGCATCTTGTACATTGTACTATATTTTTATTTTGCTTAGGTGGTTCAACCGTTATGTTTAGGTTCTGCAGATACTGCAATTTATAAATATCTTTGTTGTTATCGGCCGGTTCCAAGTCCACGAAGCAGGGCTTCTTTAGTTTGTTTGTGTTTGATGTTGCTAATATTTCGAACTTTATGATTTTTTGCTGCCAATTCTGCTATTATTACATTTATCGGGATTGTGGGGTGTAGATGCCGTACAACTACTCTATACGCCCTCTCCTGCTTGTTTTGATATGTGTGAAATATAACGTTGGTATCTAAAAAATGGGCGGTCAATGTCCTGTATGAGTCAGGCGTGTGAACATTGATTTTAACGACATTATTGGCCATACATTTAGAGGTATATTGTTCCTTTTCGACTATGTGCGTGATGCTAGCTACCATTTGTTGATAGTTTTCGACACCTTGAACAAATATTGGCGGTGGTTTTGGCAGTTGAACAGTTTGACCCGTAGTATTAGTGTTGCTGCTAGCCCCTGGTACATCTGTTTCCTCTGTTAACGTAGAGTATTGGTTTGTTTGTGTTAAGTTGAATGTTTGAGTTAATTGTGGGTCACATTTCCGTCTTTTCCTTTTATTGCCAGGAACCATTTGCCAAGTGTTATTATTATCAGCCATGTTTTCGTCTTCGCCGACATTACTTAAAATTTCTTGCTGGTCTTTTTCTGTTTGATTACCCTGCGGCAAGGTTTGCGGGGAAGGTAATTGCACTTGAGACAACCTTGGATATTGCATCACGGGCATTGTATAATACGGAGAGGGTTGAACCGGTGGGATTAATGGCACTGCATACTGCTTTAATGGTGTTTGTTCGAAGAGTGGTAGTGTTGAATGTATACTGTTACTTACAGTATACTGTGGCTGTTGATAGGAGGGTGGGCAACCATATTGTTGATACATATTGGAGTTATTTTGTGATGGCGGATTATTCCCATTGCCAGTGGGAAACATCAATATTAAAGTTGATTACATGGGCATTAAATTATTAAATAAATAAGTACGCCTGTCCTTAAGGCTGCGACTCGGGCGCGGCGATATCGCAGGTAAAATTGGCTCGACACGTCAACTGGCTCGCACACGTCAACTCTGTTTCAATGCACGGGCCGTACTGATAAATCGTAAATGAAAAATTTTTGTATTACACTTCATATTTAGCAGGATTTTTTGTGGCAACGTTTATTTTCATCTACAAGACGCATAAACAGCACACAACTTTCTTCCACTTTACACTGCTTACTAAACCACTGCGTACAGCGCTACAGGACGGGCGTCGCTATCTCCACTTATTTTTTTCACTGCCCAAAACAAGTTCCTTTCCGAATTGCCCTTGTATAACTTGTTAATAAAACGAAAGAAATTGTTTGAAACTATTGTGTACATTTTAAATTGCATAATTTTCTTCTACTTTTCAGTGTAGATGTTTCTTCCCTCTCCTAGTATAGTAGCAACCCCATAGTCACTTTTCTTTATTTAACTCACAGATCAGTATCTTACAGAGTACGATTAATTTTAGTTTAACTGAGAGTGATGTAACTATTAGTGAAATATCCTGAAAATATTTAATTTTTTCTGACTCAAACGAAGATCTTCCAAATGCAAGCTCGGTACTACAACTATTCTGCCATGTGGTTTCTTAGATTTTAAGTAAAGTTTAAATATTTTTAGTTTTCGCAAAACTTGTATTGGCGAGGTTATCAACACATTTTTTTAACGATGATACTTGGGGCATATTCATTAATGTATCTTAAGTACAAAAGCTCTGTATAGGTAGGTTGGTAATTAGTCAACGAGTCTGAAATAAACTGTGTTTGCAGAGGAAAATGTTGGAAAAATAAAACAAGCACCTGTTTAATATCTAAGACTATCTGGCGTTATTTAACGTAAACAAATAAAAGAACCCACGAACCTGTCCTTTTGTATTTAATTTACAACTTTTTTATTTTAATGGACAAGTTTTTTTACAATTTATTTGGCATGCAATTATTTTACATTTTTCACATATGTATAGTTACAGACATGTCCTTTGTATTCGCTTCTTGTTTAAGAGCGGATGTTGTTTTTATACTATAATTTTGCGTTATCTATGACTTTCAATCCTCAAATTGTTTTCAAATTTAAGCTGCTCACACTGTCTCATAAATAATGCAAATGAAATGCCTGTAGGTATTTTTATTCAAATAGGTCTAATACTCCTGAATATTACACAGACCTCACGACAGGCTTGATTCTGGTGTTTATTTATATAAATGTAGTTTTGCATAAATAACGTTTACTTTGTGGCACATAATTATAAATTTCCTCATTTACCATTTTTGATTGAAGTTTGTAGGGTAGGGTGCTGTCCTTCGCATTTAAGTATTTACCCTTGGGTAAATACCACAAGTCTAATGAACTCGGTGCTGCTTTGAATGTGTTTTAATTTTGAAATAAATTTGTAATAAAATTTGAAATACCAACTTATTGTCAAAGAAATAAATATATTACATAACTCCTCAAGATTTGAGCATGTAGTTCGGTAAAATAGAAAGAAACTTTTAAGTGTTTACCAGGAGCATTTGCGATCATTCTTAGTGTTTTGGACTGCAGACTTTGTATAAAGTTTGCACTTTTTAAGAGGCTTAGTGAGCTGTAATGATATAAATATTTATTGTTTATCAACTTGCATATATTTGTACATATTAAAAGCAACGGAATCGCGTAGTAGATAAAGGGTTGTACAAATAACAAAACCAATTTTTAAGATATTGTGATGCCATAAAAAATGACATAAAGGTTATGTTACTAATGAAATTTCAGAGCTAATGTCATGTGCATGTGTGTGTGCATGTACATGTATGCAAAAAATGATCCAAACTGAACTTTAAAATTTGAATTACATGCTGTTTGCGTTCTGTGAAGTTAGAAGCTTGCAATTTTTCATAAGATATCTAAACACGTGGCAAAGTCCAGCAAAAACCACCATAAACGTCGTACATTTGTGACCGGGTTTTAGCAGTAGATGTCGATTTTTTCAAAAAACTTAATTTACGCCATGATGCTCATTTTTATTTAAATGATACACACAGCATTACGGCCTATGGATATTTTTTTCTATTTAGTGGATATTAACAATCAGAATCAGTACATTACATTCTATGAGTTAATTGGATGTCTATAATAATAACATGAATAGAATCTGTCTATCGACGTTATCCCTCTTCTTAAATATTATTATACTTTTAGATCAGTCGGCTATTTTTTCTTGCGTAGTCTTCTGACGGAAGGATCATGCTTTAGGTTGGACGCGAAAGTATTTGGATGCACCTGTAAACTCAGGAAGTGCCTGGTACTTCTTTTGGTACATTCCTCTTGGACTGTAGAAATTCCGAGGTCTGTATGTAGTGTCAGGTTGCTTACATACCAGGGGGCATTTGCGATCATTCTTAGTGTTTTGAACTGTAGACTTTGTATAAAGTTTACATTTTATTTGCAAGAGTAGCCCTATAGCTCGTTACCATACGCCCAGATTGGAACAACTGTTGCCTTGTAGAGTAAAAGCTTGTTCTCTATAGATAAGCACGACCTTCTACCTAACACCCAAGACATTTTGCGGATTTGTAGGTCTATCTCCTTCCTTTTCTTTAGTATCTGACTCTCCCATGTAAGTTAAATAGCGTGCTTCATTAGCTAGGGGGAGTGCTATATTATTGAGATGCACTGTCGGACAGTCCGTACGATTTGAGTGTAGGTTACTTGAGTACCCTTTGCTTCATGTACTTTGATTCACCACTTATTTAGCTAAGTTTTCAGGAGGAAAAGGTGAGTTTGAAGGTTTGCAGAAGCTGTGTGAGGATCAGTGTGTTCAGAGAGAAGGATAGTATCGTCAGCAAAAGTATCTATATAAGTGTCATCGTTAGTAGGTATTTCGGCGGTGTATAATGTGTATAACAGAGGTACCAGACACTTCCCTAAAGAATTCCAGAAGTAAAAGGGTGAATATCGGAATAACATTGTCCACATTTTATCTGGAAGTACCTGTCACGCAGATAAGATTTAAGAAGTAGATAATATTCTTTTGGGAGTAATGCCTTAATCTTTCATAAGAGGCCTATATGCCATACCTTGTCGAACGCTTGCTTAATATCTATGAACACTGCTGGGCAGTAGGACTTGTTCTCTAAAGCCTTATTAATTATGTTTACAACACGATGGCACTGCTGTACTGCGGAATGCTGTTTCCTGAAACCGAACTGATGACCGGGGATACAGTTTTCTAATGAATCAGTTTCAGTTAAACTTTTAAGAAGTAGGTTTTCAAGTAATTTTGAGATTTGGGGAAATAAACTGATAAGAGGTGACTTCTTCAGGGGGTTTTCCTGGTTTTAGTAGGAGTATTATCTACGCAAATTGTGGTAATGGCCAGTATTTAGTACGTAGTATACCATTGAACAGGTTTCTTAAGAAGATTACACCAAGTCTTGGTTGTTCAGCGAGCACTTTCCCTGTTATTAAGTCATACCCAGGAGCTTCCTTCTTGTTGAAATACTAAATTTCTGTGGTGTCTCCGTAGTCGTAAAATTTTTAATAGGCAGTGATAGTTGTAGGGGTGTTTCAAGAGAACCCAGTGCTTCATCATCTGGAAGTGTTGAGCAAACAGGTCAGCCTTTTCTTGGTCCGTTCTGGCCCATTCGTTGTCTGGTTTCTTAAGTGAGGGATTTGTTGCTTGTGGTATCTTATTTGGTTTGGCAATTTTCCAGATACCATTATCTGTTTGTGATAGCGTGGTTAAGTAGTGATTGAATGTTTCTTGCTTTAACAGTCTTTATTCTATTTGCTAGCCTATTGCATAGTCTTTTTTCTTCTAGAGTGCTAGTTGTATGCCATTTAATTCTTGTTCTGCGTTTTTGACGTACTAAGGTAAGTATTTCGTTGGGGACATTTGTATCTTGACGTATGTCTTTAGTAACCACAGATGCAGTTTCATGCAGTATGTTGGATGGTAGTAATCAATGAACTGCGGCTTCCTCTAACTCGTGAGGGTATTGAGGCTGATGTTGGTTACTAAATTTTCTTCGACAGCTGTTCTGAATGTATCCCAATCAGTTTTATGGTTATATAATGCAGATCTAGGTGACTTCTTAAATGTTGTGCTAATTGTAGATATAACCGCTGTGTGATCAGATGACAGATCGTAGTTGCTAGCAATATCATAGTAGTTTGAAGATATGCCATTTGTGACGAAAAAGGTCAACAGTCAGGTATTTCAGCTGGGTCAATATGTAGAGAGAGATAATTTTTGTCGCGCACTAGATTGTATAGTTCTCTGACCCTTGCTGTAATTAGTCGAGAGCCCCAGTAGGTATGTTTACAATTGAAATCTCCTCCACATATAAAGTTGTTGCCAAGCAGTTGGAAGAATGGTTTAATGATGTTCTTGGTGAGTCTGTGCCTAGGCGAACAATAAACAGCCGATATAGTTAGTGGGTTGGGTAGTTTACAAACTTGTATTATAGTGGCTTGTGAAAAGAGTTATTTGTAATGTTGTAATTCATAGTGGATTATTGAACCCTTAATTGTTATAGCTGTGCCTACGGCTTATGGAGAGCCTTGGCTTTTTTAACTGCTGCCCTCCAGCTTTGTCGATCTTGTGCTAAGTTGGTTCAATTTTGCACATTTAGTTTTAGCCTTTGTCTTTTAATCCATCCTACAAGGTCTTGATCATCGTATAATTTTAGTAGTTTATGGTTTATGCGCATTCTTTATCTATTTTTATTTTTATCATAGATCAACCCAAAAATTTTTCTGAAACGGTTCAGTAATTTTTGGTTCTTTTGGTTAGCGTCCATGCTTCGCATCTATATGTCATCACAGGTCTCTTGACTGTTCTATATAGTCGCAGTTTACACGTTCTAGATCCTGATTTCAAGATGCTGTTGGGGCTAAACAAATATCAGCCGCCCGCCACTATTCTTTGCTTAATTTTGCTGGCTATGTCGTTACTTCGGTTTATTTTTGTTCGCAGGTTTTTAAATTCATTAGCTCTGTTAAGCCGCACTTTGCCCATTACAAGTTCATCATCCTCTCTTTGTGGTTGATTATGTTGAGTTGTTAGTATTCTGGTTTTATCAACGTTTACTATTAACCTTGCATATCTTTCACCATGTTTGATACTTGTAAAAGTGTTTATTACGTCTCGCTCCCTTCTTCCTAGTAGCGACATCATCTGCATAAGCAAGAAGTTGTAAGGTTCTGTTATACAGAGTACCTTCGACACTTACGTGAGATTTTTGAATGGTAGCTTCTAGTACCATATTAAAAATATTAAAAATTGTCTCACGCCCTGGTTATTTCAAATTCCCTAGATATGTGTTGGTCAATCCTGCACACATATTTGGTATTTGTCATCGTCGCTTCAATCAGTCGTATTAATTTTGGTAGAATTTTAAATCCTTGGAAGGTTTTCTAAATGGAATTGCGCTTGATTCTATCGTAGGCTTATTTATAATTGATATAAAGTTGCACTACATCAATATTAAATTCGCAGCACTTTTAGAGGATCATTCTCATGGTGAAAATATAGTTTATCGTTATTCTTACTTTTCGAAAACCTGCCTGGTAGTCTCCTACTAGATCCTCTGCTAGTGGAGTAATTCTTTAATTGATTATATTAGCGAATACTTTTTAGGCAATATTCAGGAGGCAAATACCTCGGTAGTAGTCACATAACAATTTATCGCCCTTTTTGTGAATCTTCTTTTCTCAAAATGATAGTGATCAGTTTATATAATATAAATAAATCCTTCTCCCCCAGCTTTACTTAGCAGGTATGTTATCAACTTTGTTATTTCGCATGATTCTGATGGCATTTTTTTTTCTTTTCTTCTCCTCTTTTATTGTTCCGATGTTTTCACTTCCATTTAATAATTTAGTAAAGTGCTGCGTTCAACTTTCCATTATTGATCCTTTGCTGCATAATAGCTCTCCAGTTTGACTTCTATATATGTTGGAATGGGGCTGAAAACCTTTCTTTATTTCTTTGACTGTCTTGTAAATTTTTCTGGTTTGCTTTCCTCTTTGGTATTTTTCTGCTTGTGATTTTTTTCTGTATATAGCTGCGCTTCTTATTCCTGTATATTTTATTGGTTCTCCTTCTTTCTTCTTTATGCTTAACAGCTTTCAGTCTTATTTTACTTTTTAACATTTCAGCTCTTGCTTTTGTCTATTCTCTAACCAGTAGTTAGAACTTTTGGATGATTGTTTTCCTATGGCGGTTTTCCTGTCGTAATTATTATGTCTTTAACGGTATTCCATGGAATGTCTATATCTGTATTTTTTGTAAGGTTTTTGTTTTTTGTTGTAAACTAACTCTGATTTCCTTCTGGTACCGATTAAGTTGGTCATTGTTTTTAAAATTATCTTACATCCCATTTTGTCTTCCTTTCATCCTTCTGAATAAATGTCCTAGAAATTCTCTGTCTCACTGTTACATTTAGCAGGAAATGGTTTGAGGCACAATCAGCTCCTCACATCCATTAAACTTGTAGCGTGCCGGATATCAATCATATAGTGGTCAATCTGATTTACAATGTTTCTATCGGGAGTGGTCCAAGTTCCTTTGTGCACGTTCTTATGCGGAAATAAAATTCTTCCTACTCGTAATCTATTAGTAGCAGTAAGGTCCACTATTTGCATTCCGTAAACTATGTTTGTCGATTATAGATTGTAGGCATTCTTCTTTGCCGACTTTAACACTGAAGCCCCCAAGAATAATTTTCATGTCATTACCGCAGCAGTTTTGCATTGTTTCTTCCAATTTACAACATAATCGTTGTTTCCCTCTATCGTCAGCTTCTTCGGTGGGTGCATATATACATATTAAGATTACGTTACAGCACATGCCTTTCACTCTGAGTTTGCAGAGCTTCTTGTTAATACCCTTGCAATCAATCATTTTATCCATCAGACTGATTTTTACCACGAAGCTCGTTCCACAATCATGTCTACCTCCAGTGTTTCCACTGTACATTATAGTATGCGTTCTCATTTTCAGTATATCTTTCGCCAGGTATCTTACTTCTTGCAAGGCTGTTATCTCTATTTTATATTTAGATATTCTTTCTGTTACGCCAAAAAGATCACTAGGTCTATAGAGGCTTAACACGTTTCAAGATCTAATATTCAAATCCTTCTTCCATTGCAAAAGTCGTCTCCGATTAAACCGTCCATCTTTCCGAGGCTGATATTCAGTTTTCGTAATATAGCCTTTTTTACGATATGTAGTCGTTGACCAACCCTTTTTCTTTATCTGGGCTTGGGATCAGTAGGACGCCGCAATACAACCGTCGCGCCCTGGCGCAGTTTTATTTAAACGATAAGCAGTCACAATTATCGCATCCGGTGATATTTACGAAAAATCAATGCATCTGCAAAAATGGATTGTTTGGTGTGCATTGTGGTCTAAAGAATCCTTGGCGCGTGATTTTTTGATAACAAAGCTGGAAACTCTATTACTATCAATAGTGTACGCCATGGAAAGATACTAAAAAACTTCGTTTAGTGAAAGCAACAATTTGAACTTGAATGGCATGCTGTTTCAACAAGAAAGAGTCACATGTCACACAGAACGTGAAACACTTATTTTACTTCACATCACATTTTTTTGGTCTTGGAACCTTGCAGGGGAGTGACATGGCTTCTTGAGATCTAAAGCCATTAAACTTTTTTTCCTAAAGCTTAAACGAAAAGGTTTATGGCAATATACCTGCTACGAATTACTAGAGCTAAAAAAGAACATCAGGTGTGTAATCGCTGAAATAAACCTACATTTATTGGACAGCATTGTAGAGGACTTAGCTAGAGTTATGAAGAGAATTTATCTATCATCATATTTTATACGTAACTGCTAAGTCTACACGTTATACTGATAGAATTGTTTATGTTTTATTAGAAAAAACTTTCTGAAATCAAATTTGAAACAAATACAACCAAAAAGTCATTTTATTTATTCTATATCTATGTAAGATTGCAGGTTTAAAAAGAACTAAATGATTTGTATACCACGCATTGAAATAGTGTTGGAATTTCTCGGCATTGATAGTTAATGCAAAATGGTTTTCTTTTGTCGTCCAATGCATCTTAGTAAATAGAAAATAATCGAAAAAAAGGGCAAACTTGGGAATACTAAACTAAAAAAATTAGTGACAAGTTACAAATAATGAAAAAGTGCAAAATCGAGCAACAATCGCTAACTGCCTTGATATTCAAGGCAAACACAACGAATACCATTTGTTACGTACCAAGATAATGCTAAAGATTAACCGTTGTACCACAAATATCTTGTAGAAAATCCGCTTGAATCGTAAAAAGCAATAAGCATTGCTTTGATTTTTGACTGCTCCAAACAATATTCTTTTTGATTTTCTTCTAAAGACCGCTATTGATGTTTAGTTTGTCGGTTGCAATGAGACGCCAAATCTCATCACCAGTTGCAGTTGCATTTAAAATGCCTTTGCAGTGCCAAATTCTTTAAATTTTGGTCATCCGTCAGTCGATGCAAAACAAAGCTTAATTTTAGCTTCAGCAAAGTTCTTTTTCGGTTAAAATGCGATAACTTATTATTTGAGTATTCCAAGTTTCGTTTATATGAATCTCACTAGAGCCAATTTCAAATATTTGTTTCAAATACAAAAGCAGCTTTTGATCGGCTTAAGGTTTATCCACATCCTTTCTGTCTTCTCTGAATTGTCTAAGGCACTCAAAAGCTAGAATTGCTACGCGCATGCGAGTTTTCCTGATAAAGCTGAATGAGATGTTTACGAATATAAATAATTTGTTTTATCAAGCAATAACTAATTTAGAGAGATTTTTCTTGGTCCAAATGGTTTCAAGTGTGCTTTTCCTTTTACTTCCGAAAAAAATCAAACAGGCTAACGTTATTTCGTTTACGTCAAGCGCAAAAGAATGTATTATGATATCTAAAGTGTACTTTGGATACATTTCTAAGCCCAAAAATGATGAACTAAACCATATTTCATACAAATACAGAAGTTAAAGGTTTTCTCTATTTTTTTAACAGTAAATTAGCTCAACTCCTTACTCTGTCGTAAATGGTTAGGTTGTCATTGTTTTGTTTGAATGAATTGACTTTTAGAAGCGTAGGGGATAATGGGCCTTAGAAGTACTTCATAGCGTAGCGTTGCAGACTGGAGTATTACGATTGATAGGAGAGTAAAGTCATTTTAGTGTACTGGACCCAAGATTGAGCTTGTGTATTCCATATTAATCTGGTGTCGAAATAAGCACCAACATATTTAATGGTTTCTTCTACGTAATTCCAAGGAATGGCTTTTTCATTTATGTGAATGCTGTGATGTTTTTTTATGCATTTGAAGGTAAAAGCTTTAGTTGTACACTTGGTGTTAAGTGATATACAGCATTTATTATATTTGGAAACGATTAAAAGCCATGGGTAAATCTTAGTCTTAGGGTAAAATAGCGGTATCGTCAGCAAATAATGCAAGGTTGCTATGCTGTGGGTTGGGCATGTCATATATGAAGACGTTCAATAATGTGGGGTTAAGGACACTGCCTTAGACTACTCCAGCGCACACTTTAGAGGTAAACCAGCGATGTTATTTAAATACAAAGAGACAATAAAAATCAAGTACTGATGGAGTAGCAAGTGAAGTAATTTAAATTTTAATCCATATAGCCAAACCCTACTAAAGACCTGGGTAATGTCTAAAAGGGCTACCGGTGTGTAATATTTAACTTTACACTCCCTTTCTATGATTTATGCAATCCTTTGTAGCTGCTCTATTAAGTAATTTTTAGGAAAGTGGGACATTCCATTTATTTCACTCGGATAATTAAGTACAAAATTGAACCATATCGAGTAGATATATCATAAAAAATAGAAATAATGATTAAAACGCCACTACAATGGACAAATAAAGAAAGAGAAAGTATATAATACTTAAAACTGTGCGTAAATAATCCCCATAACTAACATATTTAAGGTTATGCGAACTAGTAATAAGGAGTAGAACTGCATGCAATAATAGAGATAAAAGCAGATAAATAAATTTCAAAGCTTAAGAATTCCTATTTAGCCAAACATGTAAGATAGTTGAGAGAACCGTATAAATATAAAATAAGAAATTTACAATATAAAGAATGGACTGGGTCTAGTACCTTACAGACGAGGGAAAAAGAAAAAAGAGGACATATATGAATTATTTAAGAAGTCTAAGAAGACACATAGGACACCGACAAAAGAGTTGGATCCTAAGGACAATATAAAAGATCAAATGAAAGAGATGGTAGATTTAATGAGAAATCTGGCGACTGAAATGAAATAAGTTAAAAAAGAAAAACACAATAATAATGAAGAGACAAGAATATTACAAGAAGATATTAGAAAAATTAGGGATAAACAAAACGATTTTAAAAAGGAGATAAAAGAACTAAAGTACACCAATGAAAAGGCTATAACAGGAATTGATGGATCAAAACAGGAAATGGCGACATCAAATGAGAGAATGGAATAATTAGAAGGACAAAAGAGGAGAAGAAACACAGTTATCCAAGGGATAAAAATAAAATCAACTAATCCAAACATTTTAAAGGAAGAAATAAAAGGGTTTATAGAAAGAGAACTGAATGTAACAATGAAAGTAAAAACTGCAAAAAAACTTGTTTGGTAGAATTAAATAGTAAAGGGGGTAAGAGTATGGTGATGAACAACAAAAGCACTACGGAGGGAAAGTGTGTATAAACGATGATCTGACATTGAATGAAAGAAAAATACAAGCAATAATACGGAAACTAGCTAAGACGCAAACATTTTAGCATGTCAATTTCAAGTTTTGATTTATCGTTTGTTTTTAGGCAGATATTTAAGTTGCACCAATCTTCTACACCCAAAAAATTGCGATTAATATTATCTTTGTTTTCGAAGATTGTAACTTCACATTTTGTAAGCTGGTAAACCATAATTTGCCATTTGGCATTTTAGTATTCGTACTGGTAGCACCGGCTTTCATCTCTGACATTAATGTTTATAACAAAGGTAGCTTCAACTTTAGACCTTTTCAGTGCTTCTATCAATGTGTAAGAGATCATTATTGCATTAAGTTTCTGCTTCTTTAAGTCGGTGCGTAAAGTCTGGTGACTCACAATTCTATTTCAGCTCTTTTGACATTATGCTCACAGTGATGTGACAGTCGTCTTGCAGTTACTGCCTTATATGTTATGTCACTTCCAACTAAATGCTCTAAGTACAGCCCTGGCTCCTAGTGAGTTTACATAAAAGCACTTTCAAGGCCATATCCATTCGGAACACATATATGACGACATCATCCGTTTCTTGTGATTTAGTATTATAGTTAACGACCACACTTGGAACTTTCCAGACGAAGGTTGTACATCTGTTATAAAATATATAAAATTATTATAGTTTTTGTAATTTATTAAGCGGACGATCCTTTTAATATTTTAAAAACAATTTAGTGCATTAATCTGCTGTTACAGAAATGTTATTTAGAACAAACTGTTTTTATTGTCATTATTAGTAACTATAACCAATTTATAGTTAATATTTAACAAAATGACAATTACTTTAAATAGAAATGTCAGTCACTTAACAAATATAAGATTTTTTGTAGATTGGGAGATAACCACAGAAGTATGTATCAGGTTATGAAAAAATACCCAGTTGAAGCTTTGAAAATAAACCGTATTACCTAGAACTTAACAATTACTTAACTAATAAGGAAAAATCTTTAAAATATAATAACAATTTGCAAACAAAAGTTACAATAAAACAATTTCTTTTTAAATAAAGTAAAGGACGTCTGCGAAAACATTCTGGAATTTTGATAAATATGTAAATTCGAATGTAATAGAAAGGTGCCCGAGTTCAACATAGCAAACATTTTTGTTCACAATATTTTTAAACACTCTAAAGCAAGAGTTTTAAACAGGCCTTGAACAAACGTTACAGTTAATAATTTTGTTCGTCCATAATCGTGCTTTCAAATGCCTCAATAAATTATACGTGATTTTTTATTTCTATTGACAACTCCATTAATGTCTCTAAAAAATATTGTACATGTGGGAACTTATCCGCGATACCACTTCATAGAAACACCTCGGCAGCGACTTAAGGTAGGCGAGAAGATCTTTATATCCCATTCTTATCCTCGTCACTTCTATTAACTCCCTTGTGGCACATTCTGTAAATCATTAAATACACCAATCATATGAAAATTCGCAAAACGTTGGATATACAAGGTGTCATAAAAGAAAGTTTTTTTAAAGAAAATAAAGGAGACGTCTATTACAAAAATTTTTAATTTTGTTATTAAATATAGAACTTAGGAAATTATTTTTTAATAATAATTTTATCTAAATGTGATCCTGCATACTCGCGACGCTCTTTTAAACGAGAAGCAACATTTCTAAGCACTACGCGGCACGTAATCTGCGTAATAGCAGCCATTTCTTGTCGGATATTTTTTCCGTTGAATCAGAGAGCTTAGATTGTTGTTGTGTATACTTAATTTAAGATTATCGCAAGAAAAAAATCCATAGCAATCAAATCAAGGCTGCGTGGAGGCTAGTTTTTATCACCTTTTCTGGAAATCAAATTTTGAGGGAAAATTTCACGAACTCATGGCGGAGACATGTTAGAAGTGTGCGGTGTTGCTTCATCCTGCTAGAGCCATCTTCTTTGATTATAGTTAGCAACCTTTTGCAGTTCAAGTATCAATAAATTGTTCAGCATCTCCCCATAACTCTCTAAAATCATTGATAACGCAAGCCCCTGTCATTTTTAAAAAAACAGAGGCCACTTATTCCTCGCTGACATTGCCGCCCATACAATTACTTTTGGTAAATGAAGGGATTTCTTATGCTCGCATTGTAGGTTTGTAGCGCTTTTAACAGCAGTTCTGTTTGTTAACGTGGCCATTAAGATAAACATGTGCCTCATCCAAAAATAAAATGTTTTTGAATGAACTGAAGTGCTCAGTTATAGTTAACGAATTGAAGCTTCTGACTGGCATCGTTGAGCTTAAAGGGGTTATACTACCCAGCAATTTTTTTTTTATTTTTTTTATTGGCTTAAATGATGTATAAACTATCCAAGAATGATATGCAAATACTATTTTGAAGGGGAAAATTCAAAAAACTACTTTTATCATGATAAATCCGAGCGCACCTAAACGTTTAAAAAGACCGCTCACGTGCGTGCTGCCTTATACATGTATTATAGCTTGTTGGTAACTTTTGTAGGTACAAATCGATTTAATTCAATCAAAATCAAAAAAATCTTGGATGTCGAGGCAAGTTGACTGGTAAATTAATAGATGAACTGAGTGTATATTATGGTCTTGCTATACGTCGAAATACTGATTCAGTGGAAAACATGCGCAAGGAAATTTATGCTACATTGTATCATAAAATATCTACCGATGCAAAGCCTCAGCACGACAAGTGTCCAGTAGGAGAAGATTCTTGGTGTTCATGGCAAAGAGCAAAAGCCTCGAATACTCTTGATATTTATGCTCATAAACCGGCCATGACAAAGCAAGTTTTCGATGCTGTACAAAAAATCTATCAAGATTTGACAAGATCTTCTTTCCCGTTGTCTTGGAGGATTCACTCAAAACGCTAATGAAAGCCTAAATTCCGTCGTTTGGACTATTGCACCGAAAGCGGTTTCCAGTGGGAAAGCAGTGGTTGACATCGCCACTGACATCGCTGTCATAACCTACAACGATGGTTTTCGAGGACTTTTAGATGAGCACACTTCAGCTGAGGATCAGTTCAGAATTATACAATTTTATCATGGAAACCGATGAACATCGAGTAAAAGCCGCAAACCGCTCATCATCGAAACACGGAAAAAGCGTTCAAAAGGACCTTACATCTCTCGGAAAGGAAGCAGAAGAGCAAAATGAATGCTTGGAAGGGCAGTTATACGGTGCTGGGATAGCAGAGTAAAGGTAAAAAAATTGACAAGCCGATATTTAAAAAATTTCATGTAGTAAATACGTTTTGAAACTTTAAACGCGTTTTTGTCAAAACTGCATTTTTCAAAACTGCATACACCGTAACTCAGACAATTTTCGTCGGATTCACTTGAAATTTTAACTGTAACTTCTTAGATAGATTATCTAGGAAAGTACACACGATTTTTAAGATTAATAAATAATTGGGATTGTTATAAACAATTTAAGGTCGATTTTTAGCGAAAAAACGAAAAAAAAGTTCAAACTGCCGCCATTTTGCGAATTTTTGATAAAAATGAATAACCGTGTGTATTTCCCTGGCAAAACTCATGTAGATTAACGCAAAATTTTTTCATTTGCTCTAGGTGCTGTTTGGAGAACGTTCTGATGTACGCAGATTGGCTCCTCATAAAAAATCCATGTTCGGTTTATCACTTGTCAAGACGCCATTTTGTATAAAAAGTTACAATAAAAAATTTTTTCAAATACCTTAAAACATGTTTAATAAAGCCTCAAAATTTCATTTTGATCCATTGAATAGTTTCCGAGAAAAATATTCCCAAAAATACGGTCATTTTTCGGTGCGCCTGGGTAGTATAACCTCTTAATTCTTTGCGCCAATTAAATTTTATAGAAGTGCAAACACAAATATTTGGGCAGAATGCGGTGTAATTATGATCTGGGCACATTCAAAACACTTGACCATTTACAAACAGATAGGTTAGGAGTCTCGCGAACGGACTATCCTACGCTCTCTACGTTTTCGCTAGTTCTTGATGACCTTGGTCGTCTCGGCTCAAGTTTATCCGTAGTTAAACCGGTTTCTTCAAAGTTACGTATCCATTGTCTAATAAGAGAAACACTTGGCACTTGATTTATGTCACGCAAATCATGACGATTACTGAATTTTTACAAAATCATTGTTTTTGTAAAATTCTCTCACACAAATCGCATCTCCCGCTCTTAAGAAACGCTCTACAGCAACTATATATTTTTTTATTGACAATAACGTTATTTAAAATCTACTTAACAAGTGTTCAGTAAATGTGATGATAGGA
The DNA here is from genome assembly GCA_036346155.1 of Sinelater perroti. Classification (NCBI taxonomy): domain Eukaryota; kingdom Metazoa; phylum Arthropoda; class Insecta; order Coleoptera; family Elateridae; genus Sinelater; species Sinelater perroti. Next base: position 1,271,589 of record JARFIY010000057.1, on the reverse strand, counting down.
GAAACTATATTCTTGAAAGACGCTCTACCTATTGATATGCGCCCCGCGCTTCTCTGGTTTAGGCAGTCAGAGAGACATCCAGTATAAGGTGATCCAAATTAAACTTTAGGATTTGAATTGCGCGTTGCTACGCTTCTGTGAACTTCAAAAGTTTGCCCCTGTACGGTTGGTATCTAAACACATGGAAAAGTTATCATGGCGCCGTATATTGTTCAGGAACGCATCAATATTATTCAAGTTTAATACGAAAAAAAAGTAATCAGTTATTTGGATGCAATAATGTGCTAATTAAGCGTACAATTTATGATTCAGTGCAATCCAGTGAAATAAATGGCATGCTAATTTACAAAGCAAGAGTTCGCTATTAAAGTAATAAATTCGTTGCCGTTCACAGCAACTTAATCTTTTATGTAACACTGCGCAACACATTTTCACAAAAGATCAGCATGGATATATAATTCATTTCTCTCCAGAAATTACAGAAACGAAACACCAAATTCAGTTGACACTGTTTTTTGAAAAAAAAATTCATATTGAGCAGTAAAGTTTATTTAAATGTCTTTGTGAGCCATCAAAATAATCACATCTGGAGCAGTGAAAATTTATGTGCTTTATGCATCCACAAGAAAGCACTGTTTGGTGAGCATTGCAAACTGGAGAATTTTTTTAATGGCAAAGCTGGCTACGTTGTTACCATCAATGGTGTAAGCTATCACTTTTTTTCAATATACCCAACAATTAAACTTGAATTACACGTAGCTTCAACAAGATAGGGTCACGTCAAACATTTACTTTACTCAAACCAAATTTCCTGGCTGTTATCTCGCTTAGAGGTGACTTCGATTAACCACCGCGTTCTGCGATCTAACCCCATTAGACGTTTTCCTCTAAATCTATAAGAACAAAAATGTTTAAGCTAACAAACCAGCTTCTATTTCAGGGTTAATAGAGGACATCGGGGGGTATAATTGCTGAAATAGAGTCGCGTTTGTGGGAAGGTATTGTGAAAAAATTTGCTAAAAGAATACTTTCGTGTTAGCGGAATTGTGGAGGATATTTGATCGATATTATATTTCATACGTAATCGCTAAATCTATACTTTACACCGACAACAATAAAATTCGTATTGTTCAAATAGCTTAATGTTGCGTTTAACTTTGAATTAAATCATTTTTTATGAAAAAAACGTTAGTCTTAACGTGACTAAAAACTACAAATATAATAAAATTATGAAGACAAAAAAGTAAATCTCTAATAAAACAACGGTAGTGCACACACAATAAATAAAAAATAATAGTGGTATTAAATAGACTTTACTTTGTTAGAGGACTTTCTTTTTAAGTCACTAGTAGAGTAAATAATTCGCTTGCATGGGAAAAATCCACAGTGCAATAATTGATTATTCTCTAAATGTTTAGTAAAAATTAAATTAATGAAGACCTCGACTAAAAGTTCGATATTATTAGATTCCCATTCCCGCCAGTGCCTTCAAGCAAACCGAACGTTCGTGCTGGGCTATACCGGCGTTATCACAACTGTGGAGCCGAATTATGGACACACCAGAGCGTTTAGTAACTGACCATTCGAATGCGTCAATTGCGGAAGACCACACGACCCAAAAATTTAAATCCAGAGACACTCAAGCAACATGTGTACTATGCGAAGGGCCACACCCCGCCAACTGCAAAGAATGCTCAGTTTACTAAGAACTACAAAACAAATACCACCCTACCATCCAAGAAACACCCAGACTTCCCCCTCAATTAACCGATCGAAACTTTCCACTACTACATCGCCAACAACCCAGTCACCAGCTCTTTAATCCAATTTAACCTATGCACAAAAACTAATAAAAAAATCAACCAGAATTAAGACTTAACACTTCAACAAATTCTAGGCGAATTTAAAGCCCTATTTAATCAACTACTACAACAAAACAATATAATACTAAACATGCTAAGCACCGTTATAAACAAAATAACGCAATTATGGCTAACTTCCTTAGACTAGCACTGTGGAACGCTAACGGGATGCAATATAAAAAACTAGAAATTGAGAACTTCTTGCAAGTAAATAACATAGATATCATGTGCATCTCAGAGATTCACTTTACAGATAGAACACCCTAAAGATGGAGGTTCAGCAATAATAATTCGCAGCTCTATTTTCCACCACGAACAATCAGAATACAAGACAAACTTATTACAATCCACAACAATTCAAGTTGATAAGCTCACAACCTCACTAAATGTCTCAGCTACCTACTGTCCACCAAAGCACAAACTAACCCAAGAAATCTTACAACCATTTTTCGAAACTTTAGGACTAAAATTTATAGCAGGCTGTGAGTTTAATTGCAAGCACACCCACTGGGGTTCTTAGCTAACCACTACTAGAGGAAGAGCACTATACAAACTAATTACTGATAATAACTACAGTTTCCTGTACACTGGTAGTCCAACCTGTTGGCCTTGCGATCCAGACAAGATTCCTCACCTACTAGACTTTTTTATTTCAAACGGACTATCTTCAGACTACATGGACGTTACCCCCACCTAATGTCTGACCATTCTCCGCTAATAGCCACAATCAGCTCAACCGTAATCTACAAAACATCTAAGCATTTTCTCAAAAATAAGAAAACAAACTGCGACACCTTCCAAGTCTACATTGAGCAGCACCTCAAAAAACTAAAAAACTCGCTACAAACCACTTTATAACTAAGGTTCAGAAAGCAGGGTGGAACTCTACTCCACAGGCAACCCACACAAAAATCAACAGTCCCAATATACCATACGAGATCATGAAGATTGTGAAAGAAAAAAGACGAGCAAGAGCAAAATGGCAACGTACCCACAACATAGAAGACCTACGAAGATTCAATCAACTAAACAATAAACTCAGAAACAAACTAAAGTAACAAATCCTTCCAAACCTATCTTCAATCATTAACGGTTCATGACAACTTCCTATGGACTACCAAAGGAATCAAGAGACCACAAATACAAAACATGCCTATCCGTGATCAAAACACCTGGCAGATGTGTTCCAACCAAACTCTAACGAAGTAGACGAGATCTACAATCATCCCTACAGATGTTCCTACTAATACGTAAGATTATCACCAAAGAAATTAAAGACGAGATTAAATAGCTGTAAAACAAAAAGCTCCAGATCTACATCTAATAACCACATCAGTTCTTAAACGATTATCTGACAACGGAACCAAATTCCTACAAATCCTTTTAAACGCAATCCTGAGACTTACATACTTGTCAGTACAACTTAAATTTGCACAAATAATTCTTCTCTACAAACCTGGAAAACCCCCCAACAAAATTACTTGTTACCGCCCAATCAGCTTACTGTCTGTAGTATCCAAGTTGCTGGAGAAATTGGTGCTAAAGCGTATCAATAAAAACTCGTTGCAAGAAACATGGCTGTCCAATCACCAGTTTGGTTTTAGGCAACAACACTCGACAATCCAACAGTACCACCGCCTGACACACAAAGCAAACCGTTTTACAAAACAAAGCTTTCTGTTCTACAGCCTTCCTAGACGTGAGTGAAGTTTTTGACCGAATGTGGCACAGAGGACTACCATATAAAATCAAGAAACTTCTTCCCCATTAATACTACCGATTACTACAATCGTACCTTACATGCAGAAACTTTCAAACCAAAATTGGCAACGAAGTATCCCAAATCAAAGAAATAGGAGCAGGAGTTCTCCAGTTCAGTGTCCTGGGACCTACGCTATATCCATTATTTACCTCGAACATACTCATAACAGATTATACGAAAATAGGTACATTCGACCACTTCAGCAGTACTACAAACTTATCTAAACCAAATCCAACAATGGCTGTCTCAATGGAGAATCCAGGTAAACGAGAATAAATTTACGCACGTCACCTTCACGACTGAACACCAGTCACTCTCAACAACAAGCACATTCCCCAGTCAAACAAAGTCAAATACCCAGGTCTTCACATTGATAGAAAGTTGACTTGAAAAACCCATGGCACTAAAAAACGAAAGGAAATGGAAATCAGACTAAAGAAAATGTACTGTTTCATTGGGAAAAACTCTTCGCTATCACTAGTTAACAAACTCCTATTATACAAGACTACTATTCGACCAATCTGGATCTATGGGTGTCAACTTTGGGGCTGCGCAAGTAAGTCAAACGTCCAAATTATTCAACCTTTTCAGTCCAAAATAATTGGCAACATGGCAGCCGCTCCATGGTTTGTGACCAACTAAACACTCCACTCACACCTTAACATCCCGTATGTGAGTGAGGTAATCAAACAGTACGCTACTAAACATCAATCAGCATTAGAACTCTACCTAAACGAAACCACTAAACCTCTAAACGAAGATCCTCCCCTTAGATGTCTTAAAAACAAATGGGCAAAAGACTTAACTAAATAACAGTGGAGTAACTCCACTGGGAGTCACTCACTCCCGCCTAGTTAATAGATGCCATTGGCTCATAGAATGTACTAATTGCTAATCAAATAAAGATATTAATAAAGAAAATAGATTTTCTCTCGAACTAATAATTTTAAAATCTGCAAGCTTCAATTTTACGTGGATGTATCTTACAAATTGTTGATCATTTTAGTGTTCGAGTTGTACCTAGCTGTGATTTGCAGAGTACGGCCGGCAGTCCATCTTGCCTCCTGCAGGCGATAAATCAGCCGCAGGAATATACACGCAGGCCAAGCCGCTGTCCTTACTAATCCTTTGACATTTGCAAGTTAAAATGCTGGAACGCTTTACCCGCTCCTTTCTAATTGTTTATGCCCATATACATCGGCAGGAGTAATTATGCTTGCCCGCCGTTTCCGTCTAGGAATATGAAATCGCGCAAGACGACGGCCGGCGCAATTAAAATATGCCTGCTTACTACTGGTTCTGGATGTACATCAATTAATTTGAAATATCTTTGGAGCCGCCGCGGAAGGTTGATCTGCCCGCTAGCTCGCATAAACCGCCTGCTATACAGGGTGGAAACTTCTCATCCGCACGATTTTTTAATTGCCATATAAGGTATAGGGTTATAAAAATTGAACCATGTCTTCCAAATAGCTCCAGAAGAAAAAGTCTAATAGGGTTAGATCGTAAGACCACGGTGCCCAAACGATGTTACCTCTCTGCGAGATAGCACGACCAGGAACCACATGCCATCTAAGTTCAAATTGTTGGTTTCACTAAAAAATATTTTAACATCTAATAACGTACATCATAACAGTAACAGAGTTGCCAGCTTTATCCTCATAAATTACGCGACGATGATATCTCCAGGCTGCAATGCATGTATTTTTGTAAATACATTGGTATTTCGTGAATAGCACGTGGATTTTCGCTACCCAAGAAGCGAAAATTTAAACGAATCACAATGCCACTTAAAGCTTTATTAATCGATATGAGTTTCTTTTTAAATCAGCATCAACTCTTACTTCCTATAAAGGCAATTTTAAAAATTTTTTTTTATAACCAATACCTTATTCTACCGTTAAGGTGTTAAGGTGTTACAATACGTTCAGGTATTTTACATTATTGCACTACGTCTAATACAAGTCATTCTATTACAGGTCATTATACATTAAGCTTTTCTGTGTATCCTCTTGGCCCACTCTTTTTTATTCCTTGCCTCTCTTTTCCCTTTATTCCATGTCAGTCCCTCTTCTCTTAAGTTCTCCTTTATTTTTTTATTCTTGGTCTTCTTTTTTTTTCTGTTGTGTTCTTGCCTCCCATATTCTTGTAGTTAATTTTTCAACCCCTATTTGCACTACGTGCCTAAACCATCGTAGCTGCTGTCGTTTTATATCTTTTATGATCGGTTCAACTTTTAATTCGTCTCTTATTCTTTCATTTCTGATTCGATCTTTTCTTGTAACCCCCTGTATAGCTGTTAGGAATTTCATCTCGATGGCCTGTGTTTTACTTTTCTTTTGTTTTGTCAACACCCAGCTTTCGCTACCGTATCTCAATAGGATTTAAACACCGTAACCTTTGTCTTTTTCGATTTTTCTTTCTTCGAGTGAACAAATTGTTTAATGCATGGTAAAGTTTGCCTGCACTTTTCAATCTATCATTTAATTCCGCATCTGTTTTTTCATTATTTTGTACTTTCACTACTAAATATTTAAATGATTGTACCTGTTCTATCTCTGTCTCGTTTAGTTTTACTACTATGTTTGTGTCCTCTTTTCCTATCACCATCACCTTAGTTTACTTAGTATTTATTTTTAAGTTTTTATTATGTTGTACTGTAAATCTTTCTTATTCATTGCATATATAATTAAAACGTCCGCAAATACACTTTCAGCTATTTCTACTCCTCCCATGTTCCTGTATCCTACTTTTAATTTTTTTACTTTGTCTTTTAACTCCTTTAAAACATCACGTTGATTATACTTCTGCTCTTTCCAGTATTCTTAGTTATCTTATACCTTTCTGTTTGTATCTCTAGCTTTGACATCACTAAATAGTAATCTAAATATATCTGCGGTCCTCTTTTCACCCTTGTATCCTTTATTTCGTTTTGATATTGTCTGTTTATTATTATATAATCTGTAATGGATTTTTCTATCATGCTAACTACTTCTCTAGTATATTTATGAATATCCCTATGCTTGTAGAAGGTATTCGTTATTATCAAGTGATTCTAAATGCAAAAGTCAATCAGTCGTAAACCATTATTATTTCTGACGTCCTCACCGTGACTTCCTATTACTTCTCCCGTTTCCTTATTTTTCCTTCCTACTCTTCTATTTAAATCCCCTATTATTATCATTCTTCCCCTAATTTCTTTTATTGTTCCTTTTAATTTCTTCCAGAATTCTTCTTCTTTGTGCACTCTCATCTTCGTTTGGTCCATAGATCACTACGAAAGTTATTCTTGTTTGTTTTTCCATTTCCATTTGTATCATTAATATTCTTTCAAAGACTCCCGTCCATTTATTTATGTAATTCGTTTTCTACTTTATAATGATAGAGTATATTCCTTTTTTTGGTCTCTGTGTGGCCTCCTTCCAATTCGATTTTCCCTTTCCCTTTATTCTTTAATTTCTGTTAAGCCTAGCACAGGGGTCGGCGACCCGGCGACCCGGACGAGCACGCGGCTCTTTTGATATAAAGTTGCGGCTCTCCAGTTCCATGCGCAAAAAATTATTAATTTATTATCAAAACCCTTAAAAAAAGAAAATATATTTTTAAGATAGGCTGGCGTCGTGTTGGTACTGGATTGTTCATTCATTCATTTCTTCAATCATCAGGGTGGGTCTGGTCTGTCTTTTGTTCGTTTGGCTGGTCAGTCATACATTTATTGCCCCCCATTTATAACTTAAATTCTTTGAATGGGGTTAATGAAATTTCTCTGGTAGCTCTATTATAATGTATTTCCTGGAATCGGCCACTTTGTGTTAATATTCAGGTACGTTGCCGATAGAATCAGTATTAGTACAAAGTGTAAACTGTAAGGGTAGTCCGTACCATAATGTTTTGTCGTTTATGTATGTCGTTTAAGTGCTTTAATTTTATCTATTTCTTATTGTAAAATTTTGAAGGAAACATAAGGTAATTATTTTTATTATTTGTTTTTAAGTTACAATGTAGGCCCAATACACACATCGTCCTTTTCTGGCAGTTTTACGTCGGGTAAAACTGCACGAGTATACACGCGGAATGACATAACAACGTCCACACATTACACGTTCTATACTGTAAATATTATCCCATTTTCACGTTTTAAAGTTTTAAGACCTTGAGTTTTGATAAGGAATAGAAATATATTGGAAAAGAGAATTTTGGAACACTGGCACAGAGGACGGTTTTCCGCCACATCGAAATACTCAGGGGCGGATATAAGGGCGAGCGCAGCAGGCGCGCGCCCGGGGCCCCGACCTCCACGGAGCTCCGCAAAAACCTGATTTTACACTTAACATTAATAGTAATTAATATTTTTTATTTATTTAATAATATGGTTGACACATATTTTTATTTTCCTTGTCTCCCTCGTTTTATTGGGGCCCAATATTTTTTCTGCTTCCGGGGTCTCAACTGACTAAATCCGCCACTGCGTTGCATGTGTGTTAATTTAATCGCTTGCGGTTTTGCAGGTTTATTCGCTTGTTGTTTCAAGAAGAATTTGATTTCGAAGTGTATTATCTTCTCAAAGGTATGTAAGTCAGTAATAGAATTGAATTATATATCTGAGGATTGTGTTAACGTAGTAATAATGGTTAATAAATTGGCCGTTTTAGATAGTTAAGTAAAATTTTAAAAAATCATTTTTTCAGCTCCGCTGCCAGCATGGCATCTGGTAAAAGAAAGAGAAGAACTGAAGAAGAAAACCGAGAATTCAATCAGGTTTGGACGGAGTCGTTTGCGTTCATATGCAACACAGATGGCCTTCCGACTTCTCTCATTTGCCACGAAAAACTCGCACACAATAAAAAGTCAAATTTGGAGAGACACTTCACTACAAAACATACCCAGTTTGCTGGTAAATATCCAGCCGGTGACGCACGAAAAAAAGCTGTTGAAGAGCTCCAAAAAAATCAAACACAGTCAAGTTCCATGTTAAGGAAGTGGTCACAATCTTCCAATAATGTAAATCTGGCAAGCTTTGCAGTATCATTAGAAATTGCGAAAAGAGGAAAACCATTTACAAATGGTGAGTACGTGAAAGATTGTTTTATACGTGCATCTGAAGAACTGTTTCGTGATTGTAAAAACAAAGCAGAAATTATGAAAAAAATCACTGATTTGCCATTATCTGCTAAAACAGTACAAGATAGAACTTCTAAAATGTCTTCAAATCTAACACATGCAAGTGGAAGACATTCAACTGGCTTCTGCCTTATCACTTGCTATAGATAAGTCTTGCGACATAAAAGACACGGCACAAGTTACCCTTTTTGTCAGGTATATGTCGTCCCAATGTCCAAAAGAAGAACTGCTAGGATTGCTACCGCTCTCAGGGCAGACTCGTGGAGAAGATATAGCAAATGCTGTGCAAAAACGATTGGAAGACAATGGAATCGATATAAATAAAATCATTTCTATAGCAACTGATGGAGCCAGAAGTATGACAGGAATACATAGAGGGGTAACATCAATTCTTCAGAAAAAAGTAAACCATGAAATTCTAACACTTCACTGCATAATTCATCAAAAAGCGCTTTGTGCCCAAACATTTCCGGCCGAAATAGTTGAGGTCATGAACTTGGTAATTAAGATTATTAACAGCATCTTGGCAAAAGCACTCTACCATCGCCAGTTTAAAGATTTCCTTGCAGAAATAGATAGCCAGTATTCTGACCTACTTCTGCACAATAAAGTTCGATGGCTGTCCAGAGGTAACGTATTGCAACGTTTTGCTTTGTGCTTCAGCGATTTAAAACATTCCTCAATGAAAAAAGTATTTACCATCCCGAATTGGAAGAAGACACATGGCTGTAAAAATTCTACTTCATGGTAGATACCACAATGAAACTAAATGAACTAAATCTAAAACTGCAAGGAAAGGGCAACCCAGCCTACGCCTTGCTTGAAGAAGTAGTTTGTTTCGAAAAGAAATTACTTCTTTTTGTTGAAGACATCAAAAGCGGTAAATTACTTCATTTTAAACATTTGAAGCAATATCGCGATGAGATCAATGCATCTATTGACAAGAATTACTTCAGCGTAGCTATAAAAATCTGGTGTGAACATCACACGACTTTCCTTATCCCTGCGCTGCTCTCGTCCCAGAACTTGTTATTTTAAAAAAGAACGAGGCGCGAGTCCAACATTCGAAAGCTGATTAAAATAAACAGTACAAGACAATAATTAACTCGTACTTACAATTTTGCTACGTCACTGAAGGTACACACACACACACACACACACGAACTAATGGCTAAAAACAACTTTTTTGGTGCCCTGAGGCTATATTTCGTCCAGAAATGTGAAAAACTGGGTAGGTCAAATTTCCGCCTATTACATTACTTTCCTTATTATGGGATAAGGAAAGTAAAAAAAATGAAGGGTGGATTCGCTGAAAGATTCGAGCAATTCAAAACAAACAAAAGTACTCTCGCGTTCATAGTAAATCCTCTCAACACAAATACAAATGAAATCAACATTGAGCCATTTCAAGTTGATCCTGGATCACTTCAAATGCAATTGCTGGATTTGAAAACCAAAGACTTATGGAGTGGCAAGTTCACAGAACTCAAGAGCAAATTGGAAGAGTTGGAGGCCCAGAAATGCATGCACATCGCGCAGCACAAGTGGACAGCTTTAAAAGAAATGCAGCGAGTTGAGGCCCTCATATTCGGCGCATGGAATAGTCTTCCAGAATGCTACAGTGAGGTGAAGAAGTTGACATATGGAGTACTCACGATCTTCGGGTCGACATATTCGTGCGAGCAAGCGTTCTCTTGCATGAATATAATAAAAAGTAAAGTTAGAAGTCAACTAACAAATCTAAATCTAGAGTCCTACTTGAAACTTAAAACAACAAGTTATAAGCCAGATTTAACAAAACTTTCAAAAGACATGCTCCCATTGATGTGTACATTTGTGTTATTATATTGTTTTATATATTATATTATTATTTATATTATATTATTATATTATTTCGTATTTAAAGCCAAATATATATAAGCAAATACTATAATATTAAAACGAAAATTTTTACTGGCTCTTTAAAAATTAAGAAATTTCGAAAATTGTAACGTTTGGCTCTTCCGTTTCAAAAGGTTGCCGACCCCTGGCCTAGCATATCTAAGTCAACTTTCTCGAATTCCTCTTCTAGTTCTCTTTCTTTTCCCGTTAAGCTTCTGATATTCCATGTACCTATTTTCAAATACCTTTTGTTCTTTTCCATTTCCTTCTATTTTCCTAATTTCATATCACTATTGTCTTTTTGGTTCCATATTCGTATTCTTTAACTTGGCCCTGCCCGTCTTCTTGGGTTTCTTTTCTCTATTATTAATTAGTTTTTTGGAATTCCACTTTTTTCTTTCTTCTTCGCTTCTTCTAGCTTGTTCGTTATTTTGTTCTATTTCGAGTCTTTTCAATAAATAACTTTTGGTAACCACTTTAGACGATTTTCCATCTTTTCTTTTCCTTTCCTGCTCTCTTCCTGATCTGTGCATCTATCGCCCTTTCTTATTTTGTTAGATCATTATTAACGTATATCTTATCACCATTTAATTTCTTTATATTCGCTTTTCTTTTTATTATCTATATTTTATCTGGGTTTTTTAGTTCCATTATGGATATTTTTGGTCCTACTTTATAGGCATTTTTAATTTGGTTGTCAATTTCTAGATTGTCTTTTAAAAAATTTTCCATTTTCTACTTTATTTCTAATGTATTATTTGGATATATCGTTAGTCCGTGCATTACTATGTTGTTTCTTCTCTTTTCTCTTTTAAGCTGCTCCAATCTTTCGGTCGTGTCCTGTAACTCTTATTTTAACTCTATGTAGTTACTTTTTATGGCAGTATTTTCTTCCATTAAATTTTTATTTTCCTTTTTTAATTCTTCCATCTCCTTATTGAATTTTAGCTGTTCCATTTTTATTTGTTTCACATCTACCGTTAACTGTTGTAGCATATGTAATACTTTATCTAATTTGTCCTTCTATTGTTTATGGCTTTTTGGCGATCTAGCTGTCTTCTTAGATTTCGCAAAGCTCGTCAGTTCTTCATCACTTTCCTGCTTTTCTACTCCTCTCTTTCTTTTTCTCCCTCTGCTGAATTACTATCTGTATTGCACCTCTCTGGTGTCTTTCTCTCCTGTTTACTAAATAGTAAATATGTCTGTGGGTTTTGTCCTCTGAATTTCTTTACTACTTATATGGATTTTTTGAATAAATCTACGCTTAAATATTAACATTCAAATCTATACACAAATGTTATTTTCTTTTAGTGTTATTTTATTTGAATTACCCGTGCTATCTATCCGGGTCGACCCCTTGGAGACCGATAAGCGCTGCGGTCAACTTCTCTCTCTAACCTGCTCTCCTGGCTCTAACTCTTTTAATAATTACTTATTGCAATTCGCTCACCTAATTGTCCTATTATTCATTGACTTTTTATTATCTTAAATACCTGACCTAGGGATACTCTGCACTTTTTCGTAAATTTAATTTCACTAACACTATGTTAAATAGCTTGATAACTTCGCCGTGTGACGGAGCCGATACGTTCGGTTTTCAAGTCGACAAAATTCCCATTTTAAAAATATACCGAATTTTTTATAGTTTTGGTGGACTTTGCTGTATATTTAGGTACTAACCGTATAAATGCAAACTTCCAACGTTCACGGAACGAAAACGACTCAATTCATTTGAATCTCCTTATAGAAGGTAACCAATGAAGTTCTTACCGTTTTTGCTTTGCCATTGAATGAAGGGAAAATAAATATGCAATTAGTGTATCACGTGGTTTAAAAATCGGTCGGTTAAAAGTAGGAATATCAATCGTTATAAAACCGGGTCCACCGTGCACTTCAATCATTCGTAACTCTTACAATAGCGAAGACAGGTGGAAGAGTCCAAGGATCTCGTTCGATGTTGTTTGCTTGACGACTTCAAAATGGTTTATCAGCAGCTGAATCAGGTCGCCGAATATGTCAAGCGTTTGTGGATAGTGCTGTGAATGAACGTACTGCAAGGCATTCATTTCAAAAATTCAATTAGGAAGATTTGTCCCTCTATGATGTACCTCGCAGTGGACGACCACAGGCCTTGGATGACGAAGCCCTGCAGGCGGCCATTAAAAAGTACAATAGTCTAACGTGTGGTAAACTTGCAAGACAGTTTAAAGTTTCTGATGAAACAGTTAGACTTTATCTGCACTACTTAGGTAAGACGTAAAGGCTCAGCAAGTGCGTTCCGTACACGCTGTTGGAAGTCCACAAGAGACAACGAGTGGCAGCCTGTATGTCGTTACTTTTTTGTCACCGTGACGCATCTATATTCAATCGAGTGCTTACTAGTGACGAAAAGTGGGTCCTGCATAACACTCCAAAGCGTTCCAAACATTGGTTTCACCCCAGGATACTTCCTCCCCAGCACAAGACCACCTATGCACCCACGCAAGATTATACTTTGTGTCTGGTGGACAGATCGTCAAGTGGTTCACTATGAGCTGCTACCAACGGGCCAAACGGTCACTGCGGACCTGTACTCGCAGCAATTGGAACGTGTGCAACAGGTATTGCAACAGAAGGAGCCAGCACTGGTAAATCGCAAAAGTGTACTGTTCTTTTATGACCACGCCAAATCGTATGTCGCGCGGGTGGTCAGGGATACCATACAGCGACTTGGATGGGAGACTTTGTGCCGTCCTCCTTACTCACCTGACCTTGCGCCATCCGATTACCACCTCTTCCACTCCCTGGAGAATCATCTTCGTGGAAAATCTTTCACCAATGAAGCAAACTTGCGCCTAGCACTTGCGGACTTCTTTGAGTCCAAAACCACCGAGTTTTAGCGCAAGGAGATTGCACGTTGGCAGAAGGTGCTGAATGCCAATGGCGGTTACTTCGAGGACTAACAATAGGCTACACTTTCTGTAAATCGGCAAGAACTTTATTGGTTACCTTGTATTTAGTGAAACATAGCTAATACTAAATTTATTTATGTTTTTTCTGTTTTATTAATAGTAAGGTACTTGCAAATAGGTAAAATGTTGCGACAAAACGTTGTACTTAACTATAAAGTGTTGCCTGTAAACTGAAAAGTTAGAACTCTGGTATGGAGCTAGCACCGCGCCTTAGGCGATCGCTTAATTATCTCTTTTTTGTATTGAACACAGGTACTCACTTATTTTTAGTGATTTAATAAGCCAGACCTTCTTTACTGCTTTACATATTGACATTTAAAGTATGAACGGCTTTAAAGTAAAGCTAGAAATTTTAATAAATTTTATAAGATTTCTATATACATGTAATTTGATTTTGTTGTTTTTGTCCGTTCTTTTATACATACCTATACATTTTTTATAATTGTATCTGCTTTGTGGTGTTATATTTAAATGTAAAAAAGCTTTGAATTCAAAAGTAAGTAACAACCAGTTTAACCACTTAATCAAACTTTATGAAATATTTACGATCAGTTCAGAAAGAGTAAATAATAGTACTGATAAGAATATAATACGCGTGAAAGTGGGTCAATAGTCACTCTCCTCAGCTTAATTAACACTGCCTACATATCTGCTGTTATTTAGACTACATCGAGTGTAATTGCTCCGGGTAGATCTAAAATATTTAGCTTCCTTAATATCTAAGTGGGTTTTAAAATGTTAGGGCGAATAATTGATACCCGCAGCGCAGTCGCACTTTAACGACATGCAGAGACAAGCTTCCTGCATGGAAAATTATATTCGCGGTACAGAAAGAAACTTGTAGCAAGAAAATTCTCGAAAATACAATATTACACTTTGCCAAAAGTCTCTTAAAAACTCTCTTGCTGTGTAAGCAGTTGCTCCACCTTGTTGCCGCCATAAGTTAGGTGAGTTGTCAATAGCTGGGCGAATAAAAGTTTCTAACATTTCTTAATAACGAGCTTCGGTAACTGTCACAGCATTCTCATTATTGTCCTTAAGATAATAAGGCGCGACTGCCTTTCTTGATGACATCCCACACAAAACAGTAACTTTGAGAAGATTCAGCTTATCTTCATCGCCTATCGGCAGTTTTTGGCCATTTCTTGGATTCGAACTGCATAGCGCAGTCTTCGATGAAATTCTACCGGCTTCATCTGTTGGACCAATTAAACCTTGTAGAAACACGTATAAAAATTCTTTTGTAATTGACGTAGTGATGTTTCCGACCTTCCAAGTCCTTATCGACGTCTTCGAGTCGGAGTTTCTGCATCTTGTTGAATGCTTAATCATAAAAGCTTTAACTTATCTTCCTATAACATTTAACACAAACATTATAATATGCTATTTTCTTAAACCTGAAGTATGTCCGCATTCTGTACCCCCAAAAACAAAAAAAAATAATAAAAATCAAATTAACAATTACAAGGCCATTAGTTTGCTACCAACAACATCCATTATTTTCCCAAGTGTCATCATATAACAGTCTTTTTTGTTCCAATTTGCTTTCCAAAGTACAGGGTGTCTGGTGGCAGATTTATATTTTTAAATACGATAATTTGAAAAAGTAATAAACGGTGCGAGGTGAGGGTGGCGCCGTTGGAATCACCGATCGTGCGGATTTGTCAGTCACGATGTCGCAGTGGTCGAGTGAGCATCGCGCGTTCGCTGTAGAGACATTTTTTAAGAGTAATGATTCTTACGTAATTGCCCGTCGACAATTTTGTTCAAAGTTCGGTATTCGGCGAATACGTGATGGACCGAGTGTAAATTTAATTCGTTCGTGGGTGCAGAGATTCCGCGCAACTGCCTCGGCTATGAATGCCCCACGGCCAGGGCCCAGTCGATCTTCAAGGACTCCCGAAAACATTGAACTGGTTGAAAGCAGTTCACGTGAAAATCCGCGACTTTCAATACGGAAAAGAGCAGCCTTATTGGGACTTCCAAGAGCGATTATTCATGAAATTTCAAGAAAGGATCTGAAGTTCCATCCTTTTAAAATTCAAATCGTTCAAGAACTGAAAGAAAGTGACTTTGATTTACACAAAAATTTTTGTGAAACGATGTTGAAGCATTTTCGCACTGTAAATCCCATTTTTCGGAGCGACGAGGCTCATTTTCACTTAAACGGCCACGTCAACAAGCAAAACTGCCGTTACTGGTCTCCAAGAACCCGCAATCCTCGATTGTTTGGTGTGCCTTATCCACGCATGGGATAATTGGACCATTTTTTCCAAAATTCTCGAGGTCAGGCGACGAATGTCAATGGTGAAAATTATCGACGCATGATTACGGATTTTTTTTGCGAAACCTGCAAGCTCGTCCATTGTACCCTTCACACACGTGGTTTCAACAGGATGGGGCGACTGCACACACAGCCAAAGCTTCGATGAATTTGCTTCCGGAAAATTTCACCCAAAAACTGATCAGTCGCTTTGGGAACATCCCATGGCCACCGAGGTCGCCCGATCTAACTCCCATGGATTTTTTTTATGGGGCTACCTCAAAGAGAGGGTTTATAATGATAATCCCCAATCTCTTGTGGCTTTAAAGGAAAATATTCGTCGAGAAATCAGCTCAACTGAACC
This sequence comes from Sinelater perroti, assembly GCA_036346155.1. Lineage (NCBI taxonomy): Eukaryota > Metazoa > Arthropoda > Insecta > Coleoptera > Elateridae > Sinelater > Sinelater perroti. Next base: position 1,255,385 of record JARFIY010000057.1, on the reverse strand, counting down.
AAGTTTACCGCAGCGTGTGGCGCAGAACACAAGGCTTCGTTTTGAGCAGTGTGTGCAATTCGACGGAAGACATTTGGATGGCATACTCTTTAAAAAATGAAATCCGCATTTCTATTCTATCGTTCAATGCTCTTAATAAAACTTTGTGTCAATTATTACGTTTTTTATTTAAGTTTGAAAATATAAATCTGCCACCAGACACCCTGTACCTACTCAACCACTTACTAGTTAGAGTAAATCGTCAAAGTTACAGAGGCTGATTGCTGAAACCGAAGCAAACTTGAAGTAGCTCAGGCGTTTGATAAGGTTTGTATGCAAAGCTTGAAGAGTAATGTACTTACGTTAAACATACCTAACCATATAAAGCTAATAATATTCTTCTTTTAGAAGATAAGATATTTGTAGTCAAATAAACCACAAAGTTGCTATTAGGACTACTACCATTCAACTTTTACACTTCTGATATACCAGCAGTCAATGTCACTTTAGCAATTTTTGTCGACTATACTAACATCTTAACACAGTCTCTCTGAGAATTTCCCATTTACAGCAAGCAACCTGGTTTTACGAATTGAAATATTCAAGTTAACTCTACGAAGTTCTAAAGTAAGATGACCTACCTTCAAGATTACTAATAAAGGCACTGAATGGAACTCAACTGGTAAAGCATTCGCAAATTCAATCAAAGTTAGTCACGATTGACGCAATTCTTCTTCTTCTTTGCTCTATCCCATTTTAAGTAGGGTCGGTACTCCTAATTTTACTTCGCCAAAAAATTCTGTCTAGGTCAGGTTAGCTTTTCTTTTTTTAATAGTGAGGCCATGCCGGTCCATCATGAATCTGGGGAGCGGCCTCTGCGTCTTTTATTCTCTGGTAGGCTTAGAGCTGTCTTCACCACATACTCTTCATCTCGCCTCATTACGTGACCGTACCACCTTAATCTGCTTTCCTTCAATTTGTCTTGTATAGGTGCCACTTTAAAACTGCCCCAGATGTATTTCTTTCTGATCTTGTTTATCCTAGTTACTCCTCGGGACCATCTAAGGATTTTCATTTCTGTCGTGTGAAGTTTTTGTACATTAGTTTCCTTTACCGGCCAGCGTTCGGACCCACTGGTCTCACTGCTGTCTTGTAAAGCTTGCCCTTTGTTCGAACGGGCATACGAGGGTCACACATAACGCCAGTTAGAGATCGCCACTTTTGCCAGCCAACATTAACTCTATGCGCTATATCTGCCTCTATACCTCCATTTTCAGTGATCACTGATCCGAGGTATGTAATTTGTGTTACCTTACGTACTGGTTTACTGTCGGGATAGGTAATTGTGGCTGATTGTAAGTTGTTGCTAAATCGGCATTCTAGGTGCTTGGTTTTTGATCTGTTATTTTCTAGAGTTTTTGCCCACCGGTGTAATGTTGACTGTAGTTCGCTGATTATATATGAGATCAGAACGATGTCGTCCGCGTAAAGCAGATTCCAGGGAGGTGGGGATTGGATATCTTTTGTCACCAGGTCCATGACTAGATAAAAAAGAAGTGGGCTTTGAATGGGTGATTCCAAATTGGTTTTGGGATATATCCGTGAGCGTTTGAATGCGATGGCTGAGTATACGTTCCTATATTTTTAAGGTATGTGACGTCAACTTGATACCTCTATAGTTACCGCATTCTGTAGCATGACCCTTATTTTTGTAGAATGGGATTAGTACACTCTTACGCTAATAGTGTGGAAGCTGTTATTTTCAAGAATGAGATTGAAAGTTTATTGAGCCACGCTATTCCTACAGGGCCGATAAGTTTCCAAACATCTGCCGGAATTTCGTCTGGACCAATGACTTTTCGGGTTTTCATCTTTCTTACTGTAGTCTTTACTTCATCTATACCAATCCTTAGTATCGGGTCTAGCACTGTTTTAAGAGGGATAATTTCGTTTCTGGGGAATTCTTCATTCATAAGTACTTTATAGTATTCAAACCACCTGTTTGTAATGTCTTTATTGTTTGTTAATAATATATAATTCTTGTCTTTAATAAATTTATTACATTTGATATCTTGAGTTGATTGGTTCCTATATTTGGCTATTTTTAAAATTTCTGTATCACATTCAGCTTTTTAGATGTTTCTATATAGTTCTTCGCGCTCTATAGCTCTTGCTTTGGCAATTGTTCTTCTTGTCGCCTTTTTGGCTTTCTTGTATCTTTTTCTGTCTTTTTCTCTGACGGTTGCCAGGCTCTAAACAAGGTCTTTTTATTTTAAATACTCATTTTCGCATCGACTCTCCACCACGTGGGGTCCTTTCCTAACCTTAGCTGTCCCTTAGTAATTCCCAGTTTGGCACTTGCCTCACCCCTACAATGATTTTTGAACAGAAACCACGTTGCTTTGGTGTTGTTGTAGGTGTTTTTATATATTTTGTTAAATAGTCGCGTAGTTCATCAAGTAGTGTTCTGTCCTTTTGGGTCGACAATTCCTTCCATTTGATGCAAGCTGTCAATTGTGTCAATTATGGTCTTCATCGGTTTAGGCAGCACAAACACTCCTACAAGTATTCTGTGCTGAGAGGTTGCAGGTTTTCCTAGTATTACTTTACAGCCTTTAAAACCTTTTTTTAGTTTTCTGTCCGCCAGAATGAAATCAATTTGTGACATTTTTTCCCCATTTTTGTATGTTATGAGGTGATATCTGATATTTTGTCTATATTTATGATTATATTTCTGAGGTCCAGTATCACGCCCACTCCATTGCGTTTGTTGTCTGTTCCATGGTAGATCAGCTAGTACCCCAATTCTAGGTCTCTAAATTTTGATCCCTTCCAGCACGTCTCTTGTATACAGCACACATTTATATTTCGACGTTTTAGTATTTCTAGTAGTTCTTGACTACGGCCAGTGTGAGGACCCAGATTCCACGTCGCTAATCTAAGCTTTTGTAATGCTTGCGAACTTTTGTTCTTGTCCCTTAACTTTAAGCTCGTGCCGTCGCTTAAGGGAGACGCTCTAGTATTTCTCACGTTGGTAACATTCACGTCGCTTACGGAGTACGCCCTAACATTTAGACCCATATTTATTTTGACTTTTTTCATAATTAGGAGTATGGTTATGTTATACGGCCGGTTACCACCTGACGCCAAGATTGTAGTCCTCTTCGAGGATTTGGGAGCCGCCGTTGACCATGTGGTTCATCTGCCGCCTTCCCTACTGAGCATCCCAACCTAGATGCTCAACACACACGTGACCGCTACTCTTGAATATGCCAGAAGTGCCCATGTGCGGGGTTCAATATCGGAGTGTTCTTCTCCAGCCTTGTTGGTCGGCTAAGTAATAATACTTTAAAAGCTCAATGCGTAATATTAATGTTTTTAATTAATTGCTAATCAGGCTTTATCAATGTAGAGCAATACTGGAAAAGTTAATATAGCAAGCTCTAAAGATTTCAAAGCCAAGTGGTTCATATTAAAGTGACCTTATAATAATTTACCCGAAATGAACAGGCGAGTTATAAACTGGGTATTTTAGTATTACATTCGAATAAAATAGAAACTTCCCTAAGTCTTGCTCACCAGTTCATCTAGTAATTAATCGCTGTACTTGTAGATGTCATATCTCAACTTTACCGTATATAACACTAACGTTTTTGATCGTTTTGATGTTTTTTCCCCTCTAAAGTCTGATATTAATAGTTGCTAGTTCTAAAAGTATATTATCTTTTTATCCTATGTATTATCTTAAATATAAAATGAGTAAATACGCTATTTGCTAATACTAAAAGTGGTATGATACCTTTTACATGAAGAGAAATTCTTTTTTCCTCTTTTTTCGAAGAGTAAACTATATTTTTTTTTAAATTTTATTATTTTGACACTTGTGAAAAAGATACAAAATTTAATTTTATCTTAGATGTTGTTGATTTTAAGGAATTTTTCAATGACAGACTCTTTTCCAGGGTTTTCATCGCTTTTTTCCATTAGTAATTTTTAAAAAGCCCTCTAATTTTGTTGTTCAATTTTATTTTCTTTTTACTAGCGCCTCATCTGAAAAACGTAATTGATTTCTCTGGCACACGCAATTTTTCATTTCGAGGGTGTTTGTTATGGCGGCTAGTTTGTCGCGATAGTTAATAGGGGGAAACATTGCAATAATAAATTCCCTTATTTGCGATGATTTTTTCTTCAATCCAATACTGCGATTTCGATACTACAATTTAATGTTGACTGAAGTTAAACAAAAATACAAAGTTGGGAATGTGCTCGAGTGCATTAGTCGAGGCTTTCGATGAGGTTGCTTGTTAACGACTGACTAACTATTAGAAACTGAGTCGGCAAGTGAGTGACATCAAAAAGGAAGACGGCTGCAATTGTTTAGACTAATGACGAGAAAACTCGTTGACAAATCTTAATTATATTTTTGAATAGGATCATAAAACTTGTATTTAACACAAAAGAGACGACAGCGATCATCTACCTGAAAGGAACCCACCGACCACTTAGACTTATAAATCTGTCACTAAACTTGCCTGGATAATCTTAATTCTTAAAATAAGATAATCCTTACAATTATTCTTAATAATAAATTACTAACTACACAAGTTAATGGGGTCACTCATTAGGTAGAGCGCACACAATGTGTTAGACAATTGTCTAACACATCTACGGAGTTTATCAGCGGGAGTTTTCACACGAAATACGCGCACTACACCATCTTCGTTGGGGTAAACCGCAGCAATGCTACCAAGAAACCATTGCAGAGGCTGAAGCTTATTTTGTTTAATCAACGCAATATGATTGATGTTGACGCTCTGGGAGTTGCGTTGCCACTTCGACCGAGTGATAAGGTGGTTTAAATACTCTTGCCATATACTCCAAAAATGCTGCTTCATCCTTTGATCTTATTGCCATGCAGACAATCGATGGGTTGGTTCACTGCTTGAATAGGTTTCGGCTAAGCTAGTCAATGAACCACCTATTAGGAAATGACCAGGGGTCAAAGGGAAAAGGTCGTTCGGATCCGACGAAAGAGAATATATAGGACGAGATTTAAGTATTGCTTTAATTTTAGCGTTGTATGTTTGTAATTGGTCAAAGGTTAAAAGTGCGAACAAAATAATATTTAAATGATTTAATCGCAGTCTCCCACAACCTGCCAGGTGAGATGAATAATGTCAACTAATATTTTCAATTGCTAAATAGCGACGTACGCTCTCGTTGAGTGAGGATGACCTAAGAAACAATTTACTAATTAACAAGGTAGCCTTATCAACTTCATCTGGGGACAGATCTTTAGTTAATTTAGGCATGCTTTTTTGAAATTGTATTGAAAGTAATTTGAAAGTAAATTGATGCATATAAGCCACTACTCGTTTTAATTTATTAATAGAACGGTATCTTTCTAAGAGGTTGAGTTCAATAAATTTGCCTTTTAAACAGGTTACCGGAGTGGTACCTGCACGTTTCTTTGGGATATCGATTGCGTTTAGGGCTCCTGCCGGCCAGGATGATTCCGAATCAACAAGCCATGCAGGCTCTGATTGCCAAATAAAGGATTCTATAAATTTCAAGGGAGTTTGACAGCGAGACCCCAAATCCGCGGGATTGTTATAAGAAAAGACGTGACGCCAATGACAAGACTGAGTTAACCCTTGAATTTCCGCGATTTGAGACAAATGTTTTCAACAAATGAGGCTCAGTATATATCCAATGAAGAGCTATAGATGAATCAGACCATAAATAGGCGCCGTGGAGCTCTATAGGAAGTACGCGTTTTATTGATGTGTATAAGCGCGCCAACAGACCTGCAGAGTATAATTCAAGTCGAGGTATTGTAAGGGGCCTTACTGGAGCTATTCTAGACTTGGCGCAAATTAGTCGAATGGACACTTCACCCTTATCATTAGTAAATCGCAAATGGAAACAAGCGCCATATGCCCTTTCGCTTGCATCACAGAAACCATAACGTTGGATAATTTTGGTTTGCCGACTAACAACACAGCGATAACATTTTAGTTTTTCTAATAGCAAAAGCTGAAGTTTATATTCTAACCAAAGCGTATGGAGGTTTGCGGGAACCGATTCGTCCCAAACTACTCTTGCCTTCACACACACGCACAGTTGTTAAATTATCATTTTGGCATAGACTATAACAGGACCCAATAAACCTAGAGAATCAAGGAGCTTGGATACTTGCGATAATATAACTCGTTTGGTAACCCTTTTATCATTTTCGAATAAATTTACAGCGTAGAACAACGTATCGTCTCGAGAATTCCATTGAATACCTAACATTTTTATCGTCGCATTAGGATCTAGAATCATGTGAGTACTATTAGGATTTTCTGGGTGATTTAACAATAAATTTGGGTTATTAAAAATCCATTTTCGAAGCGAGAAGCCACCTTTTTTAGGGAAGCTGATAAGTCATCTCGAATAAATTCAGCTTCGGCCCGTGTGTTGGCTTCCGTAAGTAAGCCATCAACATAGAAGCCCTTTTTTAGTATTAACGATGTTATAGGGTGATGATCAGTTTTATCATCGGCTAACTGATGAAGAGTGTGATAAGTGACTGTGTTTAAGATGTATTCATTTATATTGTCATTTTCATTGAAACGATAAAGTATATTTTGATATAAGGCATCTTTGGGATGTACCAAGACCTGACGATACATTTTTTCAATGTCGGCCAATAAGTGCCCACGAAAGCGAACAAGTAGGCTGAAAAGATTGTCGTGTAAGGCTGGACCAACTATTAATGTATCATTTAAGGATATACCCGTTGATGTCTTTGCCAAACCGTCAAATACTACACGAAGCTTTGTTGTAAGGCTGTCATCCTTTATAACTGCATGATGGGGAAGAACAAAACCTTCAGTGGACTTGCCTTGAGACAGAAACATGTGTTTTAATGATTTATACTCTTCTAGAAAAGTAAAATATCCTTTACTAAGTTCAGACTTGTTTGCCAAACGATTTTCTAATAAAAAATAGCAACGTAGAGTCCCTGCATAATAATTGCCTGGTAGACCCTTCTTTTCATTGAATGGAGGTCTAACAACATATCTACCCTCAGAGTTGCGAATGGTATTGGCCTTATAATGCGCTTCACATGCAATTTCCTCAGCGGAGAGTGGTTTTACAAGTGGGATCTCTTCAATCTCCTAAAATTTAGTTAGCATTTTGTCCAAAGGGTTAGAGTTGACGCTAATACGACTCTGTATGCTGTTCTCAGTGCAAGAAGGAACACTGTTTATTTCTCCAGCAACGATCCAACCCAGTTGTGTTTTTTGCAACATGGCAAGAGGTTGGTTCTTTAATCTAATTTTACCTCTACATAAAAGCTTATAAAATAATTTAACTCCAATGAGAATGTCGACGATGCGTGGAGTGTAAAATTCTGGGTCCGCTGAAACGATATTTTTGGGAATTTCAAATTGCAATGGGTTTAATTGTAATGAAGGTGTGAGTTTAGTAATGTGTGATACTACAAGAAAATCAATAGATTTTTGATAATTACTAAAGCGAGATTTAATCACAGCTGACACTTGATGCTCAATGGTTGTTGAAGTGCCGTCTATGCCAGTGACATTGATTTGAACCTGCTGTTTTTCTAAATTTAAAAAATTAGCAACTTGTTGCGTAATAAAGTGGGCTTGGGAACCTGCATCTAAAAGGGCACGACAAGTCAAAGATTGACCATTTTTGTTTGCAAGATCTACTATAGCGGCAGCCAGAAGCGCCTCTGATTGAAGGCAAGCATGCAGGTTAATGCTAGAGGTAGATTGAGCAGTTTGTTCGCGCGGAGGATCAGCCTCCGTTACAATAACTTGAGAATTGTTTTGATTTTCTGTTTGAAAGTGTAAAAGAGTATGATGCTTTTTGTTGGATTTGTGACAATTACCTGACGTGCATCGATTTGATCTGTGATTGCTGCAAAGACAATTTAAACACAGATTAATGTTTTTTGCAATTTGATAGCGCTCTTGTGGAGATAGAGAATTAAATTTGCTGTAAGATGATATTAAATGATCACCCTTACAGTGTTGACAATGAGTAGTTGCTGTTGAAGTAGAGAAAACCTGTTGCGATTTTTGTTTGAATTTTTGAGGAAATGTGACTTCCTTTTTCCGATTGAGCTAATGCATTGACTTTAAGTTGAAGGCCTTGGCTGTCTTCAAATTGAGCACGATGTTCTAAGAAGGTGAGCAAGTCATGCAGCGTAGGTGATGGCACTTCATTTGAAAATTCTTCCCATTTTTCAAGAATGGAATTATTTAATTTTTCTCTAATGATTACGATTATTAGAGTGCCCCAAGTATCGACCGGTTCTCCAAGTGCTTGTAGAGCCCGAGTGTGTTTTTGAATTTGATCAACTAATGGCCGAACAAGCGTGTTCTTGGACATGCTTGGTAATTCAAGTATAGCTTGTACATGTCCCTGTCGTATGATTTTCTTATTGCCGTAACGATTTTTCAATAAGTTCCAAGCGATTGCGTAGTTTTCGTCTGATGATTCTATAGCCGATATGACGCCAGCGGCCTCTCCAGTTAGACAACCTTTGAGGTAGAAGAATTTCTGTACATCCTGTATGCGATTATTTTCATTGATTACCGAAATGAAAAAGTCGTAAAATCCTAACTACTCGGTGTAGGATCCGCTAAACCTTGGTATATTTATTTTAGGCAAATTGATTGAATTGGATATATTAAAATCACAAATGTTATTGGCTTGAAATGAGTTAATCGAGTTGTTTTGAAATTGATTGTGCAACGGGTACGGATTTTCGAGCATGAGCTGCTAAAAGTGAGCGACTTATTGTAAAGGTATCATAATATTTTGTTTCGAATTCTAAGCGATATTTTTCTGATTCATCAGGTTCATCAATAAGAGCATCTATTTCTATTTGAGCCCTTTCAAAATTTTCGCGAGCTAATTCTGCGTCTTGCATGCGCTTTTCTAGAATGTTTAAATCTCTTGCAGGATCAAATTTTTTAAGGAACGTTTTATAAATTGTTAACGATCGTTTTGCGTTTGCACGTTGCGCTTTTAGCAATTGAATCTGTTGTGCTTGACTCATTTTGTTATAAATAAAATTTGTTATGATTAATTACAAATAACAATAAATGTGAATTATTGCAATTAATTGCAAGTTACCAATAAAGTGGTTGCGATTAATTAACACCAGCTATCAATAATTGCCAATGCTTGCAATTGATTTTTTACGAATTTGATGATTTATACTTAATGACAATGTTTAATGTTCGAGCAATTACAAAGTAATTATTCAAAGAGGAATAACAAGAATAATTATAAAAGGATTTGGTGGTACAATATGAAAAACTTTAAGGATCTTTTAGCCTTATTAAGCCTGTTGAACACTTGATTGTTATTTGTTGACCTGGAATGCTGCTGACCTACGAATAGTGAATGCGAATGGACTCCAGTACGATATGATGTGTTTTTTCTTTCCAATGCCGAAGATTCACTTGTTGATTTAACATCCGGCTCGAAGGACCATGTTTGTTACCGCGGCTAGTTTGTCGCGATAGTTAATAGGGGGGAAAATTGCAATAATAAATCCCCTTATTTGCCATGATATTCTCTTCAATCCAACAATGCGATTTCGATACTACAATTTAATGTTGACTGAAGTTAAACAAAAATACAAAGTTGCGAATGTGCTCGAGTGCATTAGTCGAGGCTTTCGATGAGGTTACTTGTTAACGACTGACTAACTATTACAAACCGAGTCGGCAAGTGAGTGACATCAAATTCAAGGGGTGGGTTCTTGAAATCAGGGACAATAATTACCCTCAAAAAGGAAGACGGCTGCAATTGTTTAGACTAATGACGAGAAAACCCGCTTACAAATCTTAATTATATTTTTGAATAGGGTCATAAAACTTGTATTTAACACAAAAGAGACGACATAAGTCATCTACCTGAAGGGAACCCACCGATCACTTAGACTTGTAAATCTATCACTCAACTTGCCTGGAGAATCTTAATTCTTGAAATAAGATAATCCTTACAACTAGTCTTAATAATAAATTAATAACTATTCCGTACTAAACAGAGGATTAGATGCCATTATCTATAGGTGCTGTTATCTTCAACTCGCACAGACCGCATAATACAAGTAATGAAAGATTAGTTGCATTTAATGATACGTAGGTTCAAATAATGTGATTTTATTTTATGTTCTCAGTAGCGATCCCGATCTGGGACCAACAGCTGATAATAGAACAGAGAAAATCAACAAATATATACAAAAAGTTTATGCGACCATGTGCTATTCTACTCTAAACATGACATTACCATGAACGTATCAAAGTTAAACACTAATTACTTAACTATTATTATCAAGATCCAAATCATATGCAATCGCAAACAAATCTAAACACCTATAATAAAGGTCAACAAATGCAGACTTCCAACGGGGCGACTACGGCAGCTTTTGATCTAAAGGAAAAGTTGAAGATAAAATAACAAATGCAGTTCCGGAATATTAACAAGCTGCATATAATAATTAAAAGATAGATATGAAAAGAAGTAGAAAGAATATTTTAGCAAATAAGTGATAATATAAAGCAAATAAAAGGAAAACTGGATGTATTAAACGGGGAGTTAAAATAAATAAAGGGGGAGAATGTAAAATTAAAATAACTTGTAGTTAAACATTAAAAAAATTGTATCATGCTGAAAAATGGGAGTTAGTAGAGATAAGAAGTTGATATTGAAGGATTAAGAATAATTGGTAAATGCAAAAAAAAGCAAGAGACCAATTTTGATAAATCTGGCAAAGAAAAATATAAAATCCAACACAAAAATTTCAAAAATTGTAAAAGGTACGGAAATATGAATGAACAAGGCTCTTTCTAAGAATATTCAAGAGGAGTGTAAACTACTAATACCACAATTAAAAGAAGCAACAGAGAAAGGATACGGAGTTTACATAAAGCACAATAGACTGGAAGTAAACAATAAAGTATACAAAGCAGTAGATAATAAAGCGCTAATAAAGCAAGAAAGTAGTTATAATAACAACTAGCAGAAGAAAAAACTGAATACAGTTGATAAGGAAGGAAGTAATAGAAAAATTCGCCAGGCTGTAAAAAAGAAAACGAATATTTAACTTAACAAAATAATAGAAGTAAAAAACTAACAAAATAGTAATCAGGTGACAATTAAAATGCAGTTAATTGAAAAATCTGAAAACCAACAAACAACCTTAAACAAAAAATCAAGGAACTAAATATAGGAACTTGGAATGTGAGAAGCATACATAAAGAAGGGGCTTTAAAGAATTTAGTTGACATAATGGGTAGATATTTTAACTTTTTTGTCTTCTTCTTCTTTCTCGTTTCCTTCATGCCCTTTCAGGTGTCTTCAACACAATTAAATTTATGTCACACTAACACAACATGAGTCATCTGGCAAATATCTGGAAATTGTTCGAGTTTTCTTCTCCTTTAGGTACCATATCCTTTAAGAAGGTTGGTTATTATTTGTATATTTAATATTGTAGATCTGAGTAGTTCAATGAAACTACAGTTATACTATTTTCTCAAGTTACTTAACCAGGTAATACATCTTCTTCCTCTACCTCTTCTTCCTTGTATTTTCCCTTGTCTAGTGTTTTATAAAATTTCATATCTTCCTTTTCGAATTATATAGCACAGATATTATGATTTTCTTATTTTAACTGCGTTTAGCATTCATTTTTCTTCCTCGTTCTTCTAAGCACTCCATCGTTTGTTATTCTTTTTACCCAGCTTATATTCAGCATTCTTCGGTAAGTACATCTCTAACGTTTCTAGTCTGTCACTGATATGTTTTTTCATCGTTCAAGCCTCTATTCCGCAAAAGTTATCTCCTAGTACTAGCACCAGAAGATTGTCACTTCGTTTTGATGTTTCATGTACCAGCGTCCAGCGAGCATTCCGAGAGCAGCAATTGTTACCAGAAGGTTATACAAAACCCAGATATTTCTGCCAGTGGTTAATTCGACAATGCACACAAAATCCTAATTTCTTGGCTGCCTGCTGGTTATCGATAAATCTTACTTTACCAGAAATGGGTTTATTAATTTTCGAAACACCCATACTTGAAACGAAGAAATCCGTCATACAACTGCCATTATTTATTACCAACATACATTTTTACTTTCCTTATTTTATAATAAGGAAAGTAATGTAATCGACGGAAATTTGACCTACCCAGTTTTTCACATTTCTGGGCGAATTATCGCCCCAGGACACAAAAAAAGTTGGTTTGGGCCATTGGTTCGTGTGTGTGTGTGTGTCTGTCGGTCTGTCAGTAAACAGGATGTCTCGAGAACCGTAAGAGCTAGAGACTTGAAATTTGGTATGCAAGTTACTTGTAGGTAGGCGACGCGGTGCGAAGCTTTTGGTAAAAATCGGCCGTGCCGTTTGGTCGCAAGGTCGCGAAATCGGTCTCAAAGCGGTCGCGAATCTAAACTGTTGAAGATACAAAAAATTTATGATAATAAAAATGATTTGTTATCGTGAGATAAACATGAATTTAAAATCAAAGTTGGTAAAATAGGAACTCGACAAAAAAATTGAAGCTCAGGATTTTTAATATACCGGGTGTTCATAAAATGTTTCGGGAAATTTATATTACCGGATAGATCAAACCGAGACAAACAAAAAATTTTTCAATAAAATCTTTTGATCCGAGCTCAAATAAATAAGTTATAGCCGATTAAAAATTAATTAAACGGACCAATCAGAGCGCGCTCGGAGAGCATCCTGGCCAACTGCGGTAAAGGGGGGGGGGAGCGCTTGGCCGCTAGGAGGGAGCACGCAGGCGATAATGGGGAAGGCTGTGCGACCGAGCTCGCACGGTTACCTTCAGTGACGTAGCAAAATTTTAAGTACAAGTCAATTATTCTCTTGTACAGTTTATTTTAATCAGCTTTCGAGTGTTGGACTCGCGCCTCGTCCTTTTTTAAAATAACAAGTTCCGGAACGAGAGCAGCGCAGGGCCGAGACGATGGACCCGGTATAATATAAAGGGTGTCCTAGAATTAACGCCAGATTTAAATTTGCCGCCATTTATGCAGTAAAGTGTTGTCATCCCTAAAACAAAAACAAATCGACAGCTGACAATTTAGGGTTAGTAAAAATGGAACGTTACACGATAGAACAACGTGTCTTCATTATTGAACAATATTTCAAAAATAATGAAAGCTTGGCGGCCCCTGCTCGAAAATTTCATACAAAATATGGTCGGAATAGTGTTTTAATTTCGTCAACTGTGAAGAGATTAATTGAAAAATTCCGAGAGACAGGATCTGTGGGAGACGCCAAACACACTGGTCGTCCAAAAACAAGCCGTTCAAATGTCAACATCGAAGCAGTGCGTGAGAGTGTCGGTGACAATCCAGGAAGCTCAATTCGGCGTCGTGGACAAGAATTGCAAATTTCAAGAAGCTCTCTACAGCGTATACTCACTAAAGATCTGTGTCTCCATGCTTACAAAATTCAATTAACACAACAACTGAAGACTAATGACCATGCACAGCGAAGAGAGTTTGTTGAATGGATTATTGAGCACCAACAAATGGATGCTGATTTTTTGAGCAACATCATCCTAAGCGTCGAAGCACATTTTCACCTTGATGGGTTTGTTAATCGCTAAAATTGCCGCTTTTGGGATTCTGAGAACCCACATGTGATTGTCGAAAAACAAATGCATCCACAACGTGTCACTGTTTGGTGTGGATTTTGGGCTAGAGGGATAATTAGAACATACTTTTTTGAAAATGAGGCTGGTCAAGCAGTGACTGGTACTGGTTCTCGATATCGCGACATGATAACATAGTTCTTTTTGCCGAAATTGGATGATATTGATGTGGCCAATATGTGGTTTCAAGAAGACGGTGCCACATGCCATACAGCCCGTGAAACACTTCACTTACTGCATGAGACATTTTCAGGTCGTGTATTCTCTCGTTTCGGTGATCAGAATTGGCCCCCTCGATCGTGTGATTTAACACCATTAGATTTCTTTTTATGGGATTATTTAAAATCACAGGTCTATGTCAACAAGCCCACAACCACGCGCGCATTAAAGGAGGAGATTCAACGTTGCATCAACGAAATTCAGCCACATTTATGCAGAATGGTCATGGAAAATTTCGACAAACGAGTGCGTATGTGTATGCAAAGCCGTGGAGGCCATTTGCCCGATGTGTTATTCCATAAATAACCCTATCCTATGTACTTTATGGTTCAATAAAAAAATTACAATCAAAAGAATAAAAACTGTGTTTTCTATTTAATTCAAATCTTGCGTTAATTTTGGGACACCTTATATAATAATAGGATAAGGAAAGTCGTGTGATGTTCACACCAGATTTTTATTAAATGTCTGGTGTGGTCTTCTTTTCGGTCATCGGTCCCTTTTTTCAGGAATATTTTACTTGTTTTTTTTTGCAAAGTAATTTGTATGAACTTCTAGAAGGCATTTCGATTGCCAATAGATAAGTGATGTGGTTTATGCATGACGGTGCCCTTGCTTATATTTTCACTGATTATTTCTTCTTCTTCTTCTCCATCAAGCTTTGGATATAATTCGTTGCGACACTACGATTTTTACTTTCCTTATCCTATAAAGAAAGTAATGTAATCGGCGGAAATTTGACCTACCCAGTTTTTCACATTTCTGGACGAAATATAGCCTCAGGACACCAAAAATGTTGGTTTTAGCCATTGGTTCGTGTGTGTGTGTGTGTGAAGCTCGGGATTTTTAATATACCGGGTGTTCATAAAATGTTTCGGGAAATTTATATTACCGGATAGATCAGACTGGGACGAACAAAAAATTACAATGAAATTTTTTGATCCGAGGTCAAATAAATAAGTTATAGCCGATTAAAAATTAATTAAACGGACCAATCACAGCGCGCTCGGAGAGCTTTCCGGCCGACTGCGGGAGGACGGGGGGGGGGGCGCTTGGCCGCTAGGAGGGAGCACGCAGGCGGCGGTAATGGGGAAGGCTGTGCGACCGAGCTGGCACTGTTACCTTCAGTGACATAGTACTGTTTATTTTTATTTTTTTATTTAAAATAACAAGTTCCGGGAGGAGATCAGCGCAGGCCCTAGACGATGGACCCGGTATAATATATAATAATAGGATAAGAAAAGTCGTGTGATGTTCACACCAGATTTTTATCCTTGCTCCTCCCATCTCTTTTTCGGTCTTTTCATGCTTCGTCTTCCTTTTGCTCTAGATCTACAGTATATTTTGGGTAGTCTGTCGTTTTCCATTAGTTCTGAATGTTCTTTCCATTGCTGTGTGTAGTCTTTTATTTTTTCCCTATTGTTGGATATTTTTAGTTCTTCTCTAATTTCTTCGTTTCTTTCTTTATCTCTGAGATTGTATCCGGCGGTTGGTCGTAGGAATCGCACTTCTGATGTAGTTATTCTGTGTTAGTTGTTTTTGGTAATGATCCAGCATTCACTACCGTATGTTAGGCTTGGGACAACTGCTACTTCATAGAACTTTATTATTGTTTTCTTCTGCAATTTGTTTTTGAACATTATTTTTATTGTGCCATTGTAGAAGTTCAGTTTTTTCGATTTTTTACTTTCCTTATCCTATAATAAGGAAAGTAATGTAATCGGCGGAAATTTGACCTACCCAGTTTTTCACATTTCTGGACGAAATATAGCCTCAGGACACCAAAAAAGTTGGTTTTAGCCATTGGTTCGTGTGTGTGTGTATGTCTGTCTGTCGGTCTGTCAGTAAACAGGATATCTCGAGAACCGTAAGAGCTAGAGACTTGAAATTTGGTATGCAAGTTACTTGTAGGTAGGCGACGCGGTGCGAAGCTTTTGGTAAAAATCGGCCTAGCCGTTTGGTCGTAAGGTCGCAAAATCGGTCGCAAAGCGGTCGCGAATCCAAACGGTTGAAGATACAAAAAATTTATTAGAATAAAAATGATTTGTTATTATGAGATAAACATGAATTTAAAATAAAAGTTGGTAAAATAGGAACTCGAAAAAAAATTGAAAGATATTTAATATACCGAGTGTTTATAAAATGTTTCGGGAAATTTATATTACCGGATAGATCAAATCGAGGCGAACAAAAAATTACAATGTAATTTTTTGATCCGATGTCAAATAAATAAGTTATAGCCGATTAAAAATTAATTAAACGGACCAATCACAGCGCCCTCGGTGAGCTACCAGGCTGACTGTGGGGGGGAGGCGCTTGGCCACTAGGAGGGAGCACGCAGGCGATAATGGGGAAGGCCGTGCGACCGAGCTCGCACGGTTACCTTCAGTGATGTAGCAAAATTGTAAGTACGAGTCAATTATTGTCTTATACTGTTTATTTCAATCAGCTTTCGAGTGTTGGACTCGCGCCTCGTCCTTTTTTAAATTAACAAATTTTTAGACGAGAGCAGTGCAGGGCCGAGATAATGGACTCGAGCCTCGTTCTTTTTTAAAATAACAAGTTCCGGGACGAGAGCAGCGCAGGGCCGAGACGATGGACACGGTATAATATATAATAATGGGATAAGGAAAGTCGTGTGATGTTCACACCAGATTTTTTTTGGATGTCGCCTTCTCTCATGAAAAATATTGAACAGCCCAGAAATTTGAAACAGTTCACCTGTTCGATTTCTATATTATCATTCCACTGCCTCACAATATCGTCAATATAGAAATTGAATGGAATTGGAGAGGCTGCGTTCCTGTCTTTGTTAGTCCAAGATTTGTGTTTTCGTAATTGCTTCTATCGTATTGTTATTTCTGTATGCCCATATATGTTTCTAATGACTCTGACTAGATGTATGGGTATGCCTCGTCCGTTTATTATTTCCAAAAGTTTTTTGCGTTAGATTTTGCCGAAAGTTTTGATGCAGTCTACGAACGTCATGCGTGTTTTTTTGTTGAATTCTCGATGTTTCTATATTATTTGTTTTGTTTTGAATATATTATCAGTACAGCCTATTTTAAATCCTGTCTGCACTTGTAATATTACAGTGTCTATTATATTTTGCAGTCGTTTGGTCAATATTTTTGGATATATTTTATATGAAGTGTTTAATATGCTTATTTAAAAATTGGTTTATCGTTGCCACATTCTATTCATGAGAGATAGGGCAGTTGGTCCAGCACATATTGATTAAACGAAAGTACATTGGCTTTAATTCTTCCGAAGCATATTTAATAGTTTGCTATTAATTCCATCCAGCCCGCAGGCTTTTCTATTCTTAGTTCATCGCAGCGCATCATTTAGTTCTTCAATTTCTATTGGATCTACTCCTATCTTTACGTTTTTTCTTCTTGGTTCTCTTCCGTCAGTTCTTTTAGGAACCATAGGTTTTTACAATACTTTAACCATTCCATGGGTCTTATTACGCTTATTTGTGCTGTGCCTTTTTATTCGCTGTTCAGGTGTCTCATAATTTTATACGTCCATGTATATCGTCATCTATTCTTGAAATGAAAGTATCCCATCTATTTCGCTATGCTTGGCGATTTAGGTTTTTTACATTTTGTTATATTCTGCTTTGTTTATTTCTGTTCTATTTTGTAGCCATAGGTGGTACGCCTTATTATTATGTTCAACTGCATTTTGTTGGTCTTCCGACCAGGGTACCTTTTTTTTATTATATGTCGTGTTCCACTTTCTAAGGGCTTTTGTTGCTGCTTTATCAGTTATACTTTTTATGTGTGTCCATTCTTCTAGGTTGTCAGCTTTTAGGAAGTGTTTGATGAAGTGTTTTAACCGACTCTTCTTGGACCAACTCTACTTTCCATTTTTATTCTAATGATGTTTGTTTTTATTTGTTACCTATTTTGCGTGTAGTCTTACTTTATCTTCTATGAAGTAATTGTATGTACGTACATTTATTTCTCTATATACTCGTGTTCCATTAAATAGTGCGGCAGTTTTTTCATTTGCTAGGAAGTAGTCGATTATCGATTTTTGGCCTCTTGCTTCCCAGGTGTATGTATGTGCTGTTTTAGTTTAAAAAGGGTATTTATAATTCTTATGTTGTTGTAGCAGGCAAAATCTGTGAGCATGATGGTTTTCGCCATTTGTTCCAATGATATTTTTCTCTACTGATATGAGCGTTGAGGTTTCCGCCAATTATTATGTAGTCATTCTTGTTTATTCGATTAAAATATTGATGTAGCTGTTCGAAAAAATAGTACGCTCTCTTCTCTTTTTCCTTTTTCTGAGGCATATGCACATACAATGGTCATGTATCCTCGTTCTATTCTGCATCTGATGCTTGTAATTCTTTCGTTTATTAATTTGTATAATTTTATTTTTTATTTTTATTATTAATTTATCATAATTGCCACACTAGCTGGGGCTCTCATGTCTTGTTTTACTCCGCTTGGGTGCCTTTTAGTTTCTTTTTGTCTCTGGTATTAAAGCTATAGCTATTTTTCTTTTTGTTAGTTCTTCTTGTAATTCATGTAATTTTTTTTAATCCAGGCACTTTCTAGGTGCCTTTGTGTAGATAGTCTTTTATTTCATATTTCTTGTCCTTAATTCGTTTGCGGTCGTCATCTGTAAGTTCCGTCCTATCCGAGGATATTCTTGGTTGTGTATCCATTATTTTAGTTTGTAATTTGTGCTTTTCTAATTAGCAAATCTTGTTTCCATTATTCCAAATCGTTGTTCATTTCATTAGCCAAAGTCCTAGTGTAAATTGGTCTTTTTGTTTACTGGAGAGGAGACCACCCTTTCCAAGTATTCCGCTTTTGTTTTTTTCCGACTTTGTTTCCTACGGAGGTTGGTTACTCAATATTCCGCAAAGCTGCTCGGTTTTCCAGGGCTCACCAATGGGAAGGTGAGAATCGAGATTGAGTAGGAAAGGTTAAGTCGTTGATAGCTGGAAACTCACCGTATGTTTTCCATCCTATCTCTTTCAACCCCACTGATTATTTAAACACAACATATGGTAACCAATGGATTACGAAACGGACCTGTTAAATGGCTACCACTATCTCCTAATCTAACACCGTTAAATTATTTTGTTCGTGGATGAAGTGTGTGGTTTATTCCACGACGTGCAAGAAGAGCTAAGGAATCGCGTCGTTAAACCTGCAGCAATCCTAACGCTATAAGACTTTCCAAAGAAACGTGGATTTGTCGTGCTGAATGCTGCATTCAACAAAACGAAGAGCACTTTGGAGAATTACTCTAAATGTTTTATTATTAAATAAATACTTTTTACTCGTAATGTATTAGCAATAACTTAATTTTAAACATGTGTTAAATAAATTTTTTGTGTTGGAAAACATCCCTAAAATAGTGTGCACTTTTAAAACACCTTATATCATCAACCTCTAGCAGAAATACAACTAAGAAAATATAGCTAGAAGACCTAACGACTTAAGTGAAGATTGGTAAACTGTCAGTGAATGGTACCTAACTTATGCCACACCCTTTTTTATTCCGCTTTTCCACATGTACTTAGTACTTTATACAACATAATTTTAGAAGAGATTGTAAATTTTCAATAAAATATAATAAAAATCGAAGAGTTATTAAGAAACCAATAATAAGTTAGTTATTAGTCAGTTTCAATTTTCTAATTCATTTTTATTACAACTTCAGCTGTTTTCTACCGACTGGAACATGTTGTAGTCTAAATGCTGCATTTATCAAGTGTGCAAGTTTTACAATATCTTTCTTTAGCAGCTAACCAGGTGAAATCCCGGAGCATTTTGTTAGATTGGTATTTTTTATTTCTCCCAATATTTTCTTGGGAGTGGTTCGTGGTATATTTACCATTCTTGTTATCGGTTCCGTTTGTATTTGGATTTGTTCTGTGTTTGATTGGAATATGTCCTCTAAATAAGCTGCGAATATATCCGGTTTTTGTTAATAAGTCCTTGCTCAAGACCCATCTTCTTTGGGTATTGGTGGAACATATCTTATCGGTCTGTTAATTCTCTTAGTAGCTTTCCAGCGTGAATGTTCAGCACTTTAGTCTTTCGTTATTTCTTTAAGATAGGTATTCAGTATTTTATTCCTAATTTTTTTTAAGTTGCAAGCTCTCCTTTCTGTTTTATTAAGTCTGTGATTTCTTTTGGATAATTATTCCTTGTCGTCTTTCTACTTATTTCTGGTGTATTATTTCATGCTGCCTTTTGAATATTCATAATAAATCTCCCTGCTTTACGTTCTAGTTGCTTTTTATGTTTGGATTGATGCGTTTAACAAAATCTTTACACTGAGCTCTAAATTAAAGCCTTTCCAGTTAGTAAACCTAATAGTTAATGTCGGGTTAGATTTCCTACCCGCCATGTTTTTTTTAACGTTAACACGATAGGTGAATGGTTAGACATTAGGTCATCACACTCTTCGATCTGTATAAAGTTTGTTGGCAGTTTTCTTAAAATAAATAAGTCTAGTAGATCTGCATTTTTTCAGTATCCGTCGGCCAATACGTGGGTTTACCAGTTGATTTGAACTACCTTTAAGTTCTATGATTGCTTGATAAAGGTTTTTGCCTTTCTCTCTCTCTCCCTCTATCCAGCGTTTATTGTCCATAAGTGAACATAAGCCTCCTCCATTTCCCTCCATTTGTTTCTATCCTGTGCTACGTTCATCCATCCTCTTCCTGCCACTTTCCTGATGTTATCGTACCATCTTAGTATGGGCCTTCCTGGGTTTCGTTTTTCTCCCCATGGTTTCCATTAAGTCGTTTTTCTTGTCCATTTCTTCTTCTCCATTCTCGCTATATGTCCTGCCCATCTCCACTTTGCTTGTATTATTTTGTTTTTGACATCTTCCATTTTGGTTCGTTCTCTAATCCATTTTATCGACTTTTTGTCTATCAGTTTTATGTTGAGGATCGCTCTCCCCATGTGTCGTTGGGTAGTTTGCCTCTCACTCATGGTCTTCTTTGTCATTGCCCATGTTTCAACTCCGTATAGCAAGACCGGTATTACACATTGGTTTAATAGTTTTATCTTCATGTGTATCTTAAATCTTTTTTCTTTACTCTCTAATATATGTTTCAATCTTCCGTAAGCTGTCCATGCGAGTCTAATGCGTCTATTTAGCGTAATGGGACCGTCATCTTGGTTAGAGGATCTCTTCATTATTTTTGTTTTTGTCATATTCATAGTTAGTCCTATTTCTTTTGATTTTTCGTTCAGTTCTTCCATCATATCCTGCAGTTCCAATCGATTTTCTGCAATAAGCACTACATCATCTGCGTATCTTAGTGTATTTAATTTTCGTCCTTCTATATTGATACCATGGTTCTCCCAATTAAGGTTTTTGAATATGTCCTCCATTGCCAGTGTGAAGAGCTTTGGCGATATAGAGTCTCCTTGCCTCATTCCTCTTTGGATTTTTATTTTCTCTGTTTCTGAGTGTAATTTCACAGTGCTTGTTGCTTCCTTGTATATATTTTCGATGAGTTCTATGTATCTGGAATCCACTCTGCAGTTTTGTAATGAGTTTATAATTGCCCATATTTCTATCGAGTCAAATGCCTTATTATAATCTATAAAAGCTAGATATATGTCCTTGTTGTGTTCTGTTGTTTTCTCGATGATGTTTCGGAGTGATTGTATGTGATCCAAAGTATTGTACCCTTTTCTAAAACCTGCTTGTTCGGTGTTTTGATACTGTTCGAATTCGCTTGTTAATCTTGTTGTTATTATTTTCGTCAGCATCTTATATACTTGACATAAAAGACTTATTGACCTATAGTTTCCTAGATCTGATTTATCTCCTTTCTTATGTAACAACACAATTACGGCGTTGTTCCAATTCTGTGGTATTTTCCGTTCTTCCAAGCATTTATTTAGTAGTATCTTTAGGTTTTTTATTAATTGTTCTCCTCCGTATTTAATAAGTTCCGGGATTATTCCGTCTTCTCCCGGAGCTCTGTTTAATTTCATTTCCCTAATTGCATTTTCTATTTCGTCTCCTTCTATTTCCGGTATTTCTTCCGATCCGACGTTAAGAATATGTCTTCTTTTTATTTTATCTGGTTTTTCTACCTTGGCGCTGTACAGCTTTTGATAAAAGTTTTTTGTTGTGTGAATGATTTCTTTTCTATGATACGTTATTGTGTCGTCTTCTTTTTTCAGATGGCTAATGATGTTGATATTTGTGTTTATTTTTCTTCTCAGCACTTTTAAGCTTTTGTTTTCTTCAATTGTTTTCTCTATTAAAACCTCTGTATTTCTTCTGATATCTTCTTTTATTTTCTTTCGTACAATTTTATTTAGTTCCGGGTATTCTACCGTACCTCGTTTACCTTGGCTTGCTAATTCTTGTCTTTTTTCTAATAGTTGTTTTGTTTCGTTCCTGATATTTTTTACATTTTTGGTTTTTTGTTGTTTAGCTGTTTTCTTTCCTGCTTGTAATATTGCATTCGTCATCTTTTATTTATTTGTTCTATTGTGTCTTGTTTTCTAATTCTGCTGTACCAGAGGTTTTCTCAATTCTATTCTGTATTCGTTGGTTTTTTCTTTAAGAAGTTCTCTATCTATTTCTTGTTTATTTTTCTTTATTAGTTTTATTCGTTCCTTTTGTGCATTTATCCTTATATTTCCTCTTACTAATCTGTGATCACTGCTTGTTGGGTATTTGTTAATTACCGTCACATCTGTAACTAGATGTTTATGGGATGGTACAATAAAGTCGATCTCATTCTTTGTAGTTCCATTATGGGCTCTCCACGTCCACTTTCTTCCTTCCTTCTTTTTGAAGAAGGTATTCATAATATATAGGTTTTGTCTTTCTGTGTATTGGACTAATGTTTGGCCTCTTTGGTTTCTCTGCCTTATTCCAAAGTATCCTACTGATTTCTCATTATCTTCTTTCTTTCCTACTATGGCATTAAAATCTCCAATTATGATATAATGGTGTGTTTTGTTTAATGTTATTGCGGCATTTATCTCTTCGTAAAACTGATCGACTTCTTCATCTTCGTGTGTCGATGTGGGCGCGTATACCTGAATTATTTTAAGATTGTATCTGTTGGATATTTGAAGTATTAGGTATGCCACTCTTGCTGAGATAGATCTTATTTCTTTTATGTTTTGTTCTACCTTTTTGTGTATCATAAATCCAACTCCCGCTGTGTTTGTGTTATTTTCTAGTATACTTTTGGTATGATATAATATATTTCCAGATGATAGTTTTGTACACTGTTCTTCTTCTTTTCTTCTTGTCTCGCTTAGTCCTATTAAGTCCCACCTTTTATCTTTAATTTCATTTTCAAATTCTACTAGTCGTTCTTCAGTTCTAATGGCCTGTGCGTTGTACGTAGCTATAGTCAACTTCGTCGTCATTTGGCAGCCTTTCCTCATCCGGTGATTCTTCGCACCCTCTGGTTGTCGGTAGGATTCACCGCTGCCGTGGTGAGCTACTTTCAACCTGCCGGGGACTGAGGGCCTTTCGTTTATTTGTGTATTCATGAAGGGATTTGTTGGGTTTTCGGTCTTAACTCACCGCGCTGGCCAGACGTGTTGGCAAGTCGCAGTACCAGAGCCGTGTTTATCAGTTCGTGATAGTCGCCTCCGATTTTCTAGTGATAAACTGTACCAAAGATTTTCTTTTCCACTTTAACCTAGTACTGACATTGCTGCTGTCCTATGTCAGGTTTCACCATATCTCGCTATCCTCCTTGCCTTTAGCTGTCGTTAATCTCGCTCTCCAGTGGGTGTTTTTGGCATTGAAATTTGCTACTACAATCTCTCTAAAAGAGTTTAGATAATCTTCTTTTTCTTAAAATTATGTTAGGGTAGAAAATATGCCGCTGCTACAGTAATCAAGTGCTTTTGTGTTTCGATGCATATACTAGGAGCTTGTATTGCCTCTGTCTCGTACTTTTCGTTCTCATAATGAGTTATACTATTTTTAATTACAATAGGTGCTCCTCCTGTTGCTGTATTTTGTAGATGTAAAGCATGGTATACTTGATAGCTTAATATGTTTCGGTCGTAAATTATGTCTCTGAGATTAGACATACATTAATTTTTCGAGTTTTTAATTTTACTAATAACTCTGTTTGGTGTTGCAAGAGTCCATTAGGATTTCATTGTAGAATTCTAAGATTGTTAGACATGACTAATTATTAGTTTTGATATTAATGGCGTTGTCTAATTTAGTTAATTTTTGTAAGATTGTTTTGTTAAATATTTCTTGTTTTCTTTCCTGCTCTTCCGTCCAGCTCTGAACCTGTTGGGGAATTACAGTTAAATTATCAGTTATCTTGTCGTGTTTCGTTCTTTGTTATTTGGGCGTCAGTTACATTCGGCTCTGTTTGCCTCTTTTGCATGGGCTTATTCTCTTCTCTGTTTGTATTAATTTTTTGTCTTTCTGGAATTCTCTTATTGAGTCTTTTGTTTTTTAAGTTTTAAAGAGCTGTCGCTGTACGACAGCCTCTATAATTGTTTTTTTTGTTTCCCTCCGCAATAAATGCACTTATGTTTCGTATCTTTCAGTTTTTTGCAGTTTTTTGTATGGTGCTTTCTTGCATATTTGACTCACCTTGCTTTTATGCCACAGAAATTTTGTGTATGTCCATATTTTTGGGGTCTAGGACGTTTCTACGCTGCCGGTTCTTCGCCGCCAGTTCATCGCCGCCGTTTCTACGCCGAAACGATTCTACACCAGCCGGTTCGACTCCAGCAGGTTCTACGCCGGCTGATTTTAATTTATTTTTCGCATTAATGTTACTATGGCTTAATTTGTAAAACAAGAGTAAGAAATAATAAATAAAACTTGCAATGCCAATAAAACCAAGAAATTTACTATTACAATTTTCAATTAAAAGAATACGTAAATATACATATGAAAGGAAATAGAAATAATAAGATTATTGAATCATTTGGTTATTGTGTCTTAGGCCACGCAAATAATCTAGAGGTTGCCTGTTTCCATAATCTAAGACAGTTCTTCGAATACGTTCATCAGCGTCACGGTATTTTTTCAGTTTCGTCGGTAGTAAATGTTCGACGATAAGTTGCTCAAAATAAGCGACTCGTCCTTTCCGTAATTTTCGCAATCGTCTATAAATTTCAAAATAATTAAGTGATGCATACCTAATTCAGAACTCAATCGATCATTGGCTGCTTCTGCATGATTATTGGTGCGATCTTCTCCATTTATTGTTCTATTGTATAAATTTCACATTGTCGGATAAAACATTAGCTCGTAATGCAAATTCAGCAGCATTGTCGTATTGACGAAAAACATCAATCTAAGTTAAATGCTTCTTCATATTTTATGACCAATAGAAGAAGCAATCTTTTACATTTACTTCGTGAAAGCAATCTTTTATGGCACTAAAAGATGCATATTTATAATCACAAATGATAAGATGTTGGACTCAAATTTGGCACTAGTGTTTTAATTAGGTCGAACATACGTGTGTATGTAATACACTGCTTGTTAGATAACAAAGCATACAATATAGGATGCACTCCTCCATATATTGTTGCCATAACAATATAAAATTGGAAAAATTGCCTCAGTGCTATTGGGAAGGTACCATTAGCGTACCATGTATTGGCATTATGTAAATGCTGCAACCAGCTCTCTCTTTCAAAAATTAAAATTCTATTTGCTCCCTCTCCACCGTCGCTTAGCAAAACATCTTCTATTCCTGGTTGAGGCACATATATCTTATAAGTATTTGACAACACCAGATCGCTTAGATCTGAGGGATCAGCGAGTGCAGCATTAATATGATTCCGTTTTCGCCTGATTACTTTTTTCTTGAGGCTGTATTATTTGGAATCGCCGCTAAAACAACTTGAGGAATATCGATTACACACTGATTTATAACTACACTTGTCCCCTCTAGAGTTTCTTCAGCATGACGTTTGATTTGGATGACAACAGTTGCTACTTCTATAGTTGCTGCCGAGGAAGGGTGAGAATGATTGACTTCGTTGACCACTTCTCCAGCCTTCGTGTAAATTATTCCTTTACAGCGATCCACTGCCTTGCATTGCCAAAATAGTAAACTAGCATCTTTATTATTAACATTGTCAAAAACGTACAAATATCCGTTATAGGAATTCTTCTCCTTTCCTCTCTTGCTGAGAACTGCTGGTTCCATTATTAAGATCACTGGTTAACTGATTCGCGTAATAATTATTTTCTGGCAAATTCATTTAAAGTGATGTGTTTACCGCTTCTCCCCCATACTTATACCAAAATACTATTAAAGAGTCCTTAGAATTTTAATGTGTGCTGATGGGGCTGTGCGAATAACCATAACTTTCTTAAGATAATTCCGGAGATTGTAAACTTTCTACGAGCGGATTAAAATTTCTGATTATCTCCTTTTGTATCCCGAATTGTATAAGTTTACCTATTTCTTTTTGGAAATTTATGGTGTAGACACGGCCGGCGTAGAAACGGCCAGTGTAGAACCGTCCCGGCGTAGAAGCAGCGGCGATAAACCGGCGGCGAAGAACCGGCGGCGTAGTAACGTCCCATTCCCATATTTTTGACATTTTGTGCATTGTGGCAATAATATAAGCTTTTTAAATGCTTCAATCTCTACTTTCATACACAATACTTTATTAATATTATACATATTTTTAATATCTTCTTCTTTACTAAAAGATAACACGAAAAGAGGTAATGGTGTCTTATCTTTCCATTTGAGCAGTTGTCTCACTTCTATTATTTTGAATCCTTTAGATTTTAGGTCCCCCAAAGATATGTTGGTTTTACACGTCTGATGTAGTTTTCTTACGTAGACTTTAATTGGTCTCGTTTGTTTATTTTCAAATGAGTACCATTCAATTTTAATACTGTTTAGAAATTGTGTTAGATTCCTGTAACCGGTTTCATTTTTTACATTGAATTTTACATTACCTCCCGAAAGCATAGCTGCCTTGTAGCTTATTTCATTTTCTTTGAGAGTTTCACCTAAAGCGTTATAGTTTTTTAACTTATTGATTATGACAAGTAGAGGTGGTTTATGTATTGGATTTTACTACCTTTAAAGCGTTCCACTTGTAGAGAAGAGCTTGCTTTTTGCTTCTTTTTTTCTTTTAGCTCTAATCTATGTTGACCGAATGCTGCTGAAACCGCTCGCCGAATCAATAAAGCATAGGGCGAAGGTACTTTTGGAGAGTCGACGGTTTGAACGCATTTTGTAGGGTTCGAAGCCGGAAATGAAAACTTGGATTACAAGCAAGGAGTTGAACTCAACTTGTACTCGTGCAGCATTAACAATTTTCTTGCTTGCGCGTAAGCCCCATACTGAAACAAATATACAAGTATTATATATATTTAAAAAAAATTTTTTTTATTGAATTTATTGCAAATTTACAATCTACTCCGTCTACAGAGTAATAAGTAAATAATGTGACGGTGTTGCTAAATGTCATGAGTTCGGCTCCATCCACTGATGGGTCTCCAAGATTCACTCGACGAGATCTTCAGGCCACTGCCTTTTGAGTCTCCGATTTGCAGGTTGGAGGTTGTAGAGGTTGGCGATGAATTGATTGGTGTGGTTCAATGTGCGGTCTCGGCTAATGCGAGCTGAAGTTTTGATGACATCTTTGATGAAGGGAATTCTGAGATTGTGGTGCAGAGTTTGGTTACTAATGTACCATTGAGCGTTTCCCAGAGTACGTATAGTCTTCGACTGAAAGGACTGAAGAATCTTGGTATTGGAGGGTTTGTTTACTACATCCCCAGAGTTCGATTCCGTAGGTCCATACAGGCATTAATATGGTTTTATACAGTAAAACTTTATTTTCGATGCTTAGTTGCGATTTACGCCCGATGAACGAATATAAATTTTTTGTTTTCAAATTTAGTTGCTGCCGTTTGGCTTTTATATGGGGTTTCCATGTCAGCTTTTGGTCAAGGTGGAGTTCTAGGTATTTAACCTCAGTTTTTATGGGAATGGGGTGATTATAAATAGTAAGTTGTGGACAAGTAGAGCGTTTTGTAGTGAATGTGATTTGGGTGGATTTTTCACTATTTACTTTGATTCTCCAGCGATCTAGCCAAATTTGTAGGAGGTTTGGGTGTAGTTGCAGCTTCTCGGATACCCGTTTAGGATTACTATCAGATGACAATATGGCAGTATCATCTGCAAAGGTGGCAATTAAAGTAGTGTCTGTAGTGGAAACATCTTCGGTATACAGGAGGTACAAAAAGGGTCCAAGAACACTGCCTTATGGAACTCCAGAGTTAAGGGAGTGGTAGGATGATAGCGAGTTGTCAACTTGAACCTGGAAGTGTCGTTCATTTAAGTAGGATTTTAAGAGCATATAAATTTGATGAGGTAACTTTCTTTTTATTTTATATAGTAGTCTTGTGTACCATACCTTGTCGAAAGCCTGCTGCACATCTAAAAACACTGATGCACACATATTCTTCCCTTTCAGATTTTCTTTGATGTAGTTAACTATCCTATGGCATTGTTGAATGGTTGAATGCCCCTCACGAAAGCCAAACTGATGGGACGGTATTAGTTCATCTGGTTGTGTTATTTCCTTGATTCTGTATAGCAGTAATCTTTCAAATAATTTTGATAATAGTGGTAACAGATTTATCGGCCGATATGATGTGGTCTCATGTGGAGGTTTTCCAGGTTTAGCAATCATGATTATTTTTGCGTATTTCCACTGAGTAGGGAAGTGAGAAATGGCAAGCATGCGATTAAAAAAGTGTTTTAGTACTTCCCCTACTACAAGGTCGTAACCCGGGGCTTTATACGAGCTGGTTAATTTAATTTCCCTATATACTTCTGCTGGTGAAAAGGGACTCACGGGTAGGGATAATCGGCCAGGCGCGCATAAATATTCTTCTATTTCTGCATCAAAGTTTTGTTCATTAGATGTCAGTGGTGTGAAGATTTGGGCAAGGTGTACTCCGAAGGTGTGTGCTTTTTCTTCGTTTGATTTAGCCCAGCTATGGTCAGGTTTTCTTAGTGGTGGAACTAGAGTAGTAGGTCTCTTGAGTCTGTTTGTAGCTTTCCAGATAGAATAATCTACGGGAGATAGGCTACAGATGTAATGCCCGAATGTTGTATTTCTGTTTTCATGTAGAGCTTCGTGAAGACGGTGGGTTAAATTATTTAAGATGGTCTTATCTCGAGGGTTTCTGGTCCTTTGCCATTTTCCACGAGCTCTGCGTTTTTCTATGACGAGCTGCCTGATATGTAGGGGTATGTTATATGTTACTGAATCATTTTTGTGTTCAGTCGGTGTAGCTTCACAGGATGCCTATTGGATTAGGTTTGTGAGGTACTCCACGGTTTCATCAATTTCGTTTGGAGTATGCATTTTGTAGGCTAAGCTTATATTACAGATTATGTGGTGTTGGAATTGCTCCCAATTGGTCTTAGCTGTACAAAGTTTTGGTATTGGGGTTTTATAAATAACATTTGTACTCAAAGTAATTATTATTGCACTGTGGTCTGAAAATAAATCAAAGTTGCTTTCAATTTTGCTATACACATCAGGAATATCTTTGGTAACTGCGAGGTCAAGCAGGTCGGAAATTTTATTTAAATCTGACGGCCAATAGGTCGGTTCGCCGGTAGATATATATTTTAGATTATGTTGCTGTATAGTTTTAAAGAGTGCTCGTCCTTTGGGTGTAATCAACCTGGATCCCCAGGTAGTGTGTTTGGCATTCCAGTCACCTGCTACAACGAAGCGGGGTCCTATTGGTAGTAAAAATTATTGATATTCTTCAATTGAAAGGGTGTGCCTAGGGGGACAGTAGATGGCTCCGACAATTAATGGCCAGGGGAATAAATTTATTTTTATCAAAGCGCTTTGGATTTTGTTAGTTGTATAGGGTGGTAGCGGGTAGTGGTCTATTGCTGTTCTGATTGTGATTGCTGAACCTGCGTGGGCAGTTCCGTCCTGGTGATTTCCGTAATATATAGAGTAATATGGAATTTTTATAACTGTATTTAGTGTACAATGGCTCTCCGTTATCAGCAGAACGTCGATTTTATTGATAATTAAAAATAGAGTGACTTCATGAATATGGTTTTTCAGCACGTTTGAATTCAATTCCGCTATTCTTATCGAAGTAGCCATTATTGGGTTACTTTATTAATGACTGCGGAAAGCATAGATAAAATCATGCTGTTCTGATTTAATAATTGGGTGAACATATTTTTGAATTCGTTTAAGAAGGTGTTTAATTTATCGGCTATCTCGTCAATATGGTCAGTTTTCCTTGCAGCTACTTGTGAATAACTTGGGTATCTCTGAGAGGGATTTTGTAAGATTTGCTGGCTAGTTGGTAAACTTATTACTGGGTTTATTTTATTTGGTGTTCTTATAATGGGTTGCTTAGATGTGGTTCGAGTTTTAAGTCTCTATAGACCGTGCATCCTTTATAATTGGCGGGATGATTGCCGCCGCAAAAGCACACTGTAGCAGGAGTATTCTTAGATTTGCTGCAGGTTTTGCTATCATGTTGTTGTCCACATTTTACGCAGTAGTAGGGCTTGCTGCAGTATGTCTTGGAGTGGCCATAGGCTTGACATCGTGTACATTGTACTATATTGTTTTTAATGCGCGGTGCTTCTACTCTTATTTGAATTTGTAAACTCGACTTTGTAGATTTCTTTATTATTTGGTTTTGGTTCGAGGTCGATGAAAACATTGGCAACGGTTGTTTAGTAACTCTATGCCTGATATTCATGATGTTTCTTACCGAGTGACCTAATTCTTTAAGCTCAATCTTTATGTCTTGGGTATTAATTGAATGATGAAGGTCTCGTATGACCTACCACCCGGTAGGCGCGTTCTCCTTTGATTTGATAGGTGTGGTGGACTGTTTTCTTCTTGTAAATGTGATTAGTTTTCTGTATGCGTCGATTGTATTGGTATTTATCTTAACTGTGTTGTCTGATAACGCTTTAGAGTAGAATCTTTCTTCTTCAATGACTTTGTTTAGGTTATCAGTCATGGCTTTAAAGTTTCTAATACCATAAATATATACTGGTGGGGGGTTATGGTTCGGTAGTTGAGATTTTGTTTGGGTTTCAGTGTTATCATTTGGGTTGTTATTGTCTTCATGTTTATTGAATACTTGAAATCTATTTGCCGTGTTTATTGTGAGAGCGTTTTCGACAGTTTGTGTTAGTCGCATTCGTTTTCTCTTCTTAGTAATAGTTTGCCATGAGTTTTTTTTATTATTGTCATCTTGGTTTGTTATCATTGTTTCGTCATCGTTGGTTTCGCTATTGTGGCTAGTTTGTGAAGATTGTATGAATGGTGTTGCTGGATGAGTGCTGTTAAAGTTAGTTGTGTTAGGAAATGGAGATTGGTTTTGAAACATTTGAAATGATTGATGATTTGATTGTGTTTGACTTAGCTGACCTGGATAGATTGATGGTGGTTGAAATTGGCTTTGCATTGTGGACATCGGTTGTAATTTATTCCAGTTGTTTGTATAATTGTTGGATGGATCGGGTATATTCCCGGTTGGAAACATTTCACTGCATGAATGAATGTCTTTAATAAATAAACGATAATTTGAACGAAATTATTATAAAACTTATTAACACTATGCGTGAACAGCTGTAATATCAGCCGTCTGCACTAGTCCGTTAATCACCCCGGCCGACCCT
This sequence comes from Sinelater perroti, assembly GCA_036346155.1. NCBI lineage: Eukaryota > Metazoa > Arthropoda > Insecta > Coleoptera > Elateridae > Sinelater > Sinelater perroti. The sequence continues at coordinate 1,223,791 of JARFIY010000057.1, read as the reverse complement.
CAGAGATAAGAGAGCGGCGATCGACACGTCTTTATTCTAGAAAAGTCAACCGAGAACTCTATATCAAAATGCACGGGAGATTGCGATCTTTCAAATTATACCAAATTCATGCACTAACAATGCAAAAAATATGAAAAAAAGTAAAATTTTTGGACAACCCATAAATTAGTACATTTTGCGTGATCCTTGCATTATTAGCGAATACGCCTTAATATGGCTGTTGCGGCCGGGAACTTTTAGAAAGGAACAATTGCGTTGGACGGTTTTTATTGATTAATATGTTTGTTTGATATCTAAATATGATAAAATCACAAAGTGCCACAAAATTCAGGGGTGCCTTTTTCAGGACTAACCGAAAAAGCCCATTTTTAGTTTTTTCAAAATAACTCAAAAATAATACAAATTTGGCAATTTGAACAACAGTACTTTTTTGTAGAACATTAAATTTTACATCTAAATACATTTAAAAAAAATTTTCCAATTTTTAGTATCAAAAATTATTAAAAAACAAATTTAAAAGTTTACGAAAAATCACGTTTTTTATTATTCACTAATTCGCCCATAACTCTTTTACACGACATCGTAGGTATATATAAATGTTAAAAAAAAGAAAGCCCTGAAAAAACTGATGAACTCCGTACGACCAACGGTGACCGAGATATCGCCATTCAGACTTGACCATTTTTCACAATATCTTATCGAATTTTCTCTTAGATGTTTCTTCTTTTACCTTTTAGCGAGTTTATTTACTTCTGTGCAATAAAGCGCCAGTTCCAAGATATGTTAACAATAATACAAACGTTTCTTTAATGATCTGAAATAAATATTACGTTCTTTACGAAAAAGCAGTATTGCAAACAATTAATATTTGTGGTCTAGCTATACAATATTAATATTAAATGCTATTTATTATTTAAAATAAATTAATAAAATATTGTAAAAACATTGTACATGATAAACGCATTTTTAAAAATAACATTTTTTTTGGATGAGTAAAAATGTTGTACATTGCACATTAGAAGGCGTTGATTTTTCAACATTAATACTATCAATGGCAATGTCGATTTCTTTCTCGATATCTTCTTCCGTTATTTCGGTAACATTCGAATTATCGCAATTAATTCCGCACATTCTTTGCAAAAAAAAATGAAACGCTTAATGCCAAACTTTATACAACCACAATTTCTATGGCAGCCTTTTAAACAGCCATATGATATTTTTTCAAGTAGCGATTCCGGTGGAGGTGATTCAGTCATTGCAATTGGCATCAGTCCATTTTTCGTTTTCTTCCAGCCCCATTGGATAGGACTCAACATATTTTTCTTCTATTCTTGCATTTGTAAATATGTTCACAGGCCATGCAATTAATGCAATCTGCTGTTGGAGGTAATGAGATAATGCAAATGTCGCGTTTTTTGATAGTCGTTCAAATGATTGTAAGCAACATTTAGCTAGGCAGATACCATTTGCTTTTGAATTGCACAGTAAAGCTGCAGTTGCTTTACTTGCAGTACCAATTTCAAGCTCTTTTGCATTATCCGTTAGAAAAAATTTTGCATATTTTTTTAACTATGAAAGTTTAAAAAAAGAAATTTACGAATTTTCTTGCCAGTTCTAAAAAAGGAAGCTGTGGTATCACAACCACTGAATGTGTGTACATAGCCAATAAATTGTGGCTACTGCGGATATTGAAAGCTATTGAAGCTGTAGAACTTAGCAGACGCTTTCCCAATACTGGGTTTTTAAAAAAATACATTACTACTGTGTACAAATATAACCCGGAATATTTTTATAATTTTTGAAATCCTTATTTATTCTTAAAAATCTACTTCATCGCCTTCGAAGTAATCCCCCTCGGCTGCAATGCACTTATGCCAGCTAATTTTCCACACATCAAAACCCTTTGAAAAGTCCTGTTTCGGTATGGCCTTCAGCATCTTCTTCGATTCGGCTTGACTATCGTGTCAAAACGGTGTCCCCGGAGCGGTCTCTTCATTTTGCTGAATAGCCAGAAGTCACATGGAGCTAAATCAGGCGAATACGGCGGTTGCGAAACGATATGGGTGGAATTTTTAGCGAAATGGTCACGAATAAATCGAGGGTTTTTGGAACCAAACGAGATTTGACTTTTTTGAGGCATAAAACTTTCTTCAAAATGGTGTTGACTGATCCATTTGATTTGCCAATGATGTCAGCAAGCTCTCTAGTTGTCAATCGACGATTTTGGAGCACCAATTCCTTAATTTTCGCGACGAGCTGTTCGTCAGTTGACGTTCTTGGACGTCTTTGATGTAGTTCGTCTTCAAAGCCTTCACGACCCTCTTTGAACATTTTATGCCATTCATATACTTGTGTTTTAGACATAGCCTATTCACCGAAGGCTTTTTGTAACATTCTGAGCGTTTCCGCAGCAGAAATATCATTTCTAACACAAAATTTAATCGAACTTCTTTGTTGAATATTTCCTGACATGGTAAAAATCGAAAAAGTTAATTTTGGTTGTTTACGAAAACGAGCGTCATTCTTCAACTAATTAAGATATTAACCTAAAATTTGACACAGATGTCAGCAGCAGTCCTACCAACTTAAAACTAAAAAGGTTTGTGCCCAACGAAATGCCCGCACAGTTTAAATTCAGGGTTATATTTGTACACAGTAGTATTATACATAAATGATAGTATAATTCAGATCTTGAAATATGATATATATATATATATATATATATATATATATATATATATATATATATATATATATATATAAATATGTATATAGCCGTCCAATAATTTTCGAAGATACGGTGCGCGAGGGTCTCCGATTTCGTTCAAATTTTAGGAGCTAAAAGTAGGTAGTGAAAAAATAAAATCCTCCAATTTTTAGCCCTCCACCTCCCCGGATCCAGAGATATGAATTTTTGAAAGTTGAAAATTACTCTTATTCTGCTGTTTTTAAAAAATCCATATTTCGGGAAGTTTGGGTCAAATCGGGCTTAAATAGGACGCATTTTTCTCGTCTGTGAGTCTACTTTCATGCCATCTGGGTCCGGTCTATTTGTACGTGTCTCTCTTTTCTTAGCAGCTTGAAATTCGAAAACATAAAAACAGCAAATTCTTTTATCTTGAAAATGGACCCAGATTACAGCAACAGCGCGAAACATAGACGAAAAAAATGCGTCCTAGTTGAGCCAGATTGAATCCAAACTTCCTCAGATACAAATTTCCGCGAAATTCGAGTTTTTTACGGTTTTCTAAGTGTCGCCAATCGCGCCTGACCGATTCAAATACTTTGAAAAGTGATGGAAATGTTGTCTTACTAGAATACAATGCTTTCTTAATGGTTTTATCTTTGGCCCGAACTTGTAGCATGCATGATCGCCACTGGGCAGATTGTTCTTTTTGAAGGGAAAATAGACGGAAATTGTGGGAATTTCTGAATTATACGGCGAGTCAGGAGCTCAAGAAGGGTTGAAAAAGGTCGAAGTCAGAGCAAAATACTCTTTTGGCATATTAAACGGTGATGGAACCTGATTTTAATAATCTTTCGACACCTTAAACCATTGTTTATTGTAGTTATTTATTAAAACAATTACGCTCTGCTAGTCGCACATATTACTTCCGCTAACAGCCAGTGTAAGTCCGTCTGCCAAGTTGGGTGAAATTAGAATTCTGAAGTTTTTCAATTATCACGTCGGCTCAGTGTTGCGAGTTCATTCAAACAGTTTCAGAATACTACGATATTCGTATTTCAAATCTAGAATAAGTCTTCTACGGGGAGTGGATGGCCATTCCTCAGTTTTCAGTTTCTCAGTTTCTTGTGTTATCGCTATACAAGGCTAAACACTTGTGAGGTTATGTTGTATAAGTGTAACGTGTCTTAGTGGAAAAGTAAGTGGACAATGGCTGTACTGGAAATGATGTGTGCTATCGGGAAATTCCTGAACGACAGTTGTTCTTAACCTTATAATTTTGATTATTCAAGTGAATTCAATACCGAACAATTGGATATCCTCAATTTTAGATTAAACAGTAATTTGAGTGCTTATAAAGTGAGTACATATGTAAAAGGCACAAGAACAAGTTTGTCGATAATTATACGGCTGAAAGGAGAAAATGTTGCGATCCATAGGAATTCATAAAAACCTGTTCGGGTGATCTGCGCATTATTACCTTAGAATTGAGTCAAAATGTTGTAAGGCAACGGAAAGGAGATTGATTCCAGGAATAAAATATATAAACGGTGTGAGCAGAAAGTTACTGAAAGTTTCGCGGAGGGCCACAATAACAATGTTGTGAGAACGGATGGTCTAAGGCCAAGAAGGACTGTTGCGAGTGGAACTCTAATTAAAGGAATAAGCGATCTTGAGACTTATCCTTCTAGTTCATCGCAAAGTTCAGGTGGTACTGAATTTCTGATTTGTAGCCAGGGACGATCGACCCTCAGAAACGTTTGTCGAGAACTTGGAACGCCTGACCTTGAATTATCACGGGTTTCTTTGACCAGAAAAGAAAAACTAGTGGTCGATTTTTTAACTGATGTTCAGGCAAAATTAATTCGTCAAATAAAAGATGCTTTTAATATCGATCTAAATTTAATTATACCACTGGTTGCTGGCAGATCCATCCAAGACAGTGTCTCTTCATCAACTTTTGACAGAATTGCAAAGAAATTTCGACAGCAGCTCAACGATCTCCGAAAAGATATCCCTTCTTTTACTTGTTCCAAGGAACTGGAGTTTCGATTTATGTCAAAAGTACTTTAAATGTACTTCGTATATGTTCACTAAAGTACGGAAGCTGCAGAAAAATGGTAAGTTCTTCATGATGAAAGTTGTAAGATTATTGTCTAGAAAATTGGTTTAATTCCACGTTTTCATGTCTACAGGTGAATTAGAAATTCCACCGAGAAAAAACATTCTAAAATTTCTCAAGCAATGGAAAAAATTATAGAGAGTTATATTCTGGATCACAAAAATTCATACATATGTCCAGAGAAGAAACAGAATTTGATAAGGAAGGCTCGAGATGAAACGGGGTGGATGGTCGAAATAGTAAAATAAACGCGTCTGCTCCTCTACACACTACGAGATTTACACTCTAACTTTCTGCAAGATTATAAAAGGGGATGAAAACGTACCAAAATTTTCTCACTTTGCGAGTTTGGTACCTGAAGAATGTATTTATGCTGGAGATCCAGGCTCCCACAACATTTGTGTCTGTGTCGAACACGAAAACATTAAGCTCAAGCTCCTTGCTCTCAATAAAAGGATCAATTATCGTGATTTGATAGCAGCTGCAACTTGCGATTCAGATAACAAAGACTGTATGCTCCATTGATGCGGTGAATGTCCAGGGATTCTCGGAATTACGCAAGTGCTGGATGATTTTGAGATTTCTTAGTACAAATTCTGGGATACCAAACAAGATACACGAGCTTCTCTCATTACAATGTGTGAGGAAACAGCTAAATTCAAGACAAATTTGCTAGAGGATTTGTGGAATATAACCAGTCATCATTTTATTGCCCAGACCCAAAAAATTATCTCTTTACCAGCAAGAATCAGTTGCAATGAGACATCTGTATAGTTCTTATGGATTTCTCCGAAAATTATTCTTTTGTGATTCAGAATTATATCCAGGCATTCTACTATAATAATAATCAAGCGACAATTCATCCCTTTGTAGTGTATTTTAAAAATAAAGGTGATAATCAATTGCAAGATAAAAGCTTTTGCATTATCAGCAACAGCAAGGATCATTGGGCTTATGCAGTGCATGCATTCCAAGATAAGTTTTTAAAAATTATCATAGTTGTATACCCATGGATACAGAAGATGCGATACTTTTCAGATGGCGCTCCTACACAGTACAAAAATTAATAAGATTCTTCTTATATCAATATATTGTATTTGAAAATGCTTGCTAATCGATTTCTCTGTTGCAGGAACAACTTTGCTAATATATGCCTGCATGAGAATGACTTCGGAATCAAAATAGAATCCTACCATTTTTTCTCAACCAGTCATGGAAAAAGCCCATGTGATGCTGTAGGGGGTGTGGTTAAGTGGACAATCATGCGCCATTGTCTGAGATCTGGAGCTGAGCATCAAATAATAAATGCTAAAGAAATGTGTAAATTTGCAGAACAAAATAGGTTAGTAGTAAAAAAATTAAATGGATGTAACAATAATTAAAATTATAATCATTCATACAGATGTCTATGGGTCCCAGATGTGAAGGTTCAACAACATAAAAAAAATTAAATCAAAGATTTAATAGTGCAAGGGCAGTTGAGGGTACAAGAGGTCTTCATTGCATCATCCCAGTCGATGGTGAAAGTATACATTTAAAACAAACGTCTTTTGATGAGAAAGAAACAATTGTTAAGATTTTGGATAAGACAAATAAAAAAAGAAAACGAGATGAATAATGGACTTATTTTGTTGACATTTGTACGATATTTCAAGATAATGTTAATCAGAATTGTGAGAACTTTCATATGTATGTAATAAAATGTAGGTAAATTTAGGGGAGGAATTTAATAATTTACAGTGTATTTATCGAGCAAAAATAATAAAAAACACGGTTTTATCTTGGAAAATACAACATCGATTGTTTTTTTTTGACTTTGACCTTTTTCAACTCTTCTTGAGCCCCTGACTCGCCGTATAATTCAGAAATTCCCACAATTTCCGTCTATTTTCCCTTCAAAAAAAACAATCTGCGCAGTGGCGATCGCGCATGCTAGAAGTTCGGGCCAAAGATAAAACCATTAAGAAATCATTGTATTCTAGTAAAACAACAATTCAATCACTTTTCAAAGTATTTGAATCGGTCAGGCGCGATTGGCGACACTTAGAAAACCGGAAAAAACTCGAATTTCGCGGAAATTCCATTTCTTAAAAATTCGTATCTGAGGAAGTTTGGATCCAATCGGGCTCAACTAGGACGCATTTTTTTCGTCTATGACCTATTTTCATGCCTATTACGTTTAAAATGTTTTCGTGCTGTTGCTGTGTCGTGAAAAAGAGTTATGGACGAATTAGTGAAAAACAAACAAAAATGTGATATTTCGTAAATTTTTAACTTTGTTTTTTAATTATTTTTGATACTAAAAATATGGAAAAACATTTTATAAAACGTATTTTGATGGAAAATTTAATGTTTTACAAAAAAGTTTTCTTGCAAATATCGCCAAATTTGCATTATTTTTCAGTTATTTTGAAAAAACTAAAAAAGTGGGCTTTTTCGGTTAGTCCTAAAAAACCCACCCCTGAATTTTGTAGCACTTTTTGATTTTATCATATCATAGGTATCGAACTAACATATTAAACAATAAAAACCCTCCAGTGCAATTGTTCCTTTCTACTTCTTAATTTTGGACATTCAATAACATTTAAAGGAGATTTGGATGGACAATGCCTCTTTAGGGTGATCCAGGTCGAACTTGATGTTATTAAAGCAGCTGGGGTCATAAGTAGCCCCTGATAACTATCAGCGTTGATTTGTAGCCCACCGAAAGTGAGGGTATTGGTGGCCCACAGCACGGAAATAGTTACTTTGGCCTACAAGTTCGTCCAAGTACCCTTTTGAATTAATAGAACGGCCTTACCCAGTTGTTGTGGAGAACACGCGAAACAAGAGCTAACTAAAAACGATTTTTAAAAGCTTGGATTTAATAAAGGATGACTGCTGACATCTGCACTTAGGGGAAATGAAAATCAAGTTTAAGTTATCATGATACCTAAACCGGAAAAATCTATTTATATTGTAAGGTTATATATGCCGATTTCATTGTTACCTATCATTTTAAAGTTGGTTAAAAAGATATTTGTAAAAAGAATAAAGACTAAGAATTACATAGGTATAACCCTACTGAGAAGTGAGACTAAGGAAAGAAGTAGAATCAAAGTTATTACAAGTACAAAGTGGGTTTACGAAGGGAAAAAGTATACAGGACCATGTATTCACAATTAAAGAGAACTTTGGCAAGATCAAAAACAATTTACCTAGCACTTATGATATGGAGAAGGCATTTGACCGAGTACCGAGAGCTAAAATATGGGAGTGCTTAAGAGAGAAAAACATAAATGAGAAATCAGAAATTTTTCACACAAATGAAGGAGTTAGACAAGGTGGATGTCTCAGCCCACTACTTTTCATTATCTTCATGGACCATTTAAGACTAATTGCAAAGACAAGAACAAAACCCTTGGCTGTGGGATATAGAACGGAGGAGGAGTTTGTTATATTCGAATATGCATTTGCAGACGATGTAGCGTTAATAGCGGGAAATGAGAAGGACCTTAACTTTTTTTTCGCAGATGTGGAACGAAGTATTAAGCCAAAACGGAATGAAGATGAACAAGTCAAAAACTAACATAATGGTAGTATCAAATGAAAAGAAAAAAGTGAAAATCCAAATAGATGAAGAAAAATAGAACAAGTGAACAACTTTCAATACCTGGGAGTAACTATAGAAGAAACAGGAGAACAAATTATAGAGGTGAATAGAAGCCACCAGAGTGTATCATGCACTGAGTAAAGGTCTTATCAATAAAAAAGAAATATCAAGAGAAACGAAGATGAAGGTGTACAAGGCAGTATTCAGACCAATTCTTACCTTCGGATGCGAGTCAGGTGCTAGCTGACCAAGATAGAAGTAAGATAAGGGCGGTTGAGATGAAATATCTGAGAAAAGTAAAAGGTACAACCAAGAGTGATAGAATTAGAAATGAAGCAATCAGAGAAGAACTAAAGGTTAAACCTGTGAAGACTTTATTGAAAAAAGACAACTGGGACGGTGGGGGCACCTACAAAGGATGGAGGAAAAAGCGCAGACACGGATGATCTGGGAATCCAAAGCAGTAGGTACACGAAAGAGAAGAAGGGAAAATCGTGGACGAACTGAAGGAGTTATTGTGTTTATGTGACAGCAATGTTTAGTGAAATATAGGATTGTAAAATGCTATTGTAAAAAAAGTTAATTGTTTTTTGTTTTTTTTTTTTGATTATATATGTGTATATATATATATATATATATATATATATATATATATATATATATATATATATATATATATATATGAAGACGATAATTGAGTTCTGCACATCAATTTGGGTTTTGCAGGAAACATTCAGCGGTAGACCAAGTACATCGTATTATCCCTCGATATAAATAAAATTAAAAATATACTTTTCCTATTTAATATGTTTAGTTCTTGGACTCATACTTAACAGACCGCACCCTCAAAATAAAGCAAAAAGTAAGTTCTCAGAACTTAAAATAATAAGAAGCAGGTGTCCCCCAGGGGAGTGTTCTTCGGCCAGTATTATATCTGTTGTATACATGTGATATTCCGGAAAAAGAAAATTTCAAATTACTTACATTTGCTGATGACACCGCAATGCTAGCTATAGGGGATAATTTAAAAGAAACAACGGCGAACCTCCAAGGCGCAGTTAATAAAACAAACAAACGGATGAAAAGGTGACGTATCAAGGCTAATGAAGAAAAATAGACCATCTTCCAGTAAATTTTGATAATAACATAATCCCAGACCAAGGAATAGCCAAATACATAGCCCTAAATTAGACCCAAAATTAAAATAGAAAGAACATGTTAAAAAGAAAACTGAATTAAAATTAAAATATAATAGCATGTATTGGCTTATGGGAAAATTCCAACTATCCATTCAAAATAAAGTATTGATTTATAAACACGTGATGCTACCAGTATGGCTCTATGGCATCTAACTGTGGGGCAAAAAAAGCAATTATGGTTGCATTCAGAAATTCCAAAATCAGGTTTTACGAAATATGGTAAACGCCCCTTGGTACGTGTGAGACAGGGATCTGCATCGAGAACTCCAGGTAGAGATGGCTAAGGACATAATCAGGAAGTTTTCCAGAATCCATGAGAAGAGGCTTCATAGACATCCAAATCAAGAAGCTCTACAACTTTTAGTCAGCCAAGATCTTCTTTGCAGACTCAAAAGAACGAAACCATTTGAGCTAGTGTAGTGTAAAGTATATTACAACAGTGAAATGTAGAGTATAGTGAAAAGTAGCCAGTGCTATGGATGTGTGCAAAATATTTCAGAAATTAGAATAGATTGATGGAAACATCTGGACTAACAAGTGCTTTAGTAATTTAGGGCATAAATAAAATGTTAGTTAATCTTACAGATTAGGTGCAAATTAAAATTAAAAAAAAATTATTTATTTATTTATTTATTTAAACTAAAAATCCTTACACCGTTAGGTGTCGGATTATAACCCAGTCGTACTAATATAATATCTAATTAACAACTTATTACTTTAACTTCAATTAATTTCCATTCTTGTATGTTCCTATCCATTTTATGCTGCTAATTTTACCTGTTCCTCCCACTTCCTTCTTGGTCTACCTACTGCGTTCTTCCCCTCTGTTCTTGCTTCGTATACTCTCTTCGCTATCCTATTATCATCCATTCGGAGCAGATGTCCCATCCAACCTAATTGCCTCTCTTCTACCAGTGTCAATATAGGTTTCACTTTCAGTTGTTCCGTTATATTTTCATTTCTCACTCTGTCCAGTCTTGTTATTCCTTTAATTTTCCTCAAATATCTCATCTCCATTGCTCTAATTTTACTCTCGTTTCTTCTGTTGATCGTCCAGGATTCGCTGCCATAGATTAACGAAGGTCTTACTACTTTTTTGTATACTTCCGATTTTATTTGTTCCGGAATATCTTTTTCTTGAGGAACGTGTTTTCAGCGTGTTAAATATTTTCCCCACCTTACCTAATCTTTCCATTATTTCATTATCTATTTCTCCATTGTTATCTATTATTGTACCTAAATATTTGAAATTTGTTACTTGCTCTAGTGTTTGTGCTTCTATATTGATATTGTTTTGAGGGTCTGTCTTGGCAATAATCATAGTTTTAGTGTTTTCTATATTTATTTCCATGTTTATTTTTCTGAGCTCGCGATGATAGATATTAATATTTTCCTGAAGTTTTTTCCGCTGATTCTGCTATTAGCACCATATCATCAGCAAATAGTAATTCCTGTATTGTTATTCTTTTTAATCTCCAACTTCCCACTTCCATATTATAGCATTCCTTTTTACAGATCTTCACTATATCGTCAATGAGTACTGAGAATAGGAGTGGACTAAGTACGCATCCCTGTTTCAGTCCTATTTTTGTTTCGAATTGTTCTGACTCGTTGTTGTGTGTCCTTACTTTACTTCTATTGTCCTTGTATAGTGTTTTGATGACATCTATCATGTCTTACTTACTCCTCTTCTTTCTAGACTTTCCCAAACATCCTTTCTCTTTACCCTGTCGAAGGCTTTTTTAGGTAGATAAAGCAAATATGAATTTCCTTCTTTCCTTATCATTTTTCCCTAATTGTCTGATTGTAAAATTAAGTCTGTGTGCTTCTACCTCTATGGAACCCATGTTGTGACTCCTCCAGCGAGTTTTCAATTTCTTCCTCAGTGCTTCTCTAAAATTCTACTTAATACTTTCCGGGTATTTCATTAGTGTAATACCCTATAATTTGAGCATTCTTTTATGTCCTCCTTTTTGTATAGGGTAGTATTATCTATATTTCAGTCTGTGGGTATTACTTTTGTACTATTATTTCATTTATTAACTCGTGGAATTCCTCTACAGCTATCTCTCCCATATCTCAACATCTCAGATGTGATTTCATCTTCCCTGGTGCTTTCCTAGTTTGAGTGTCCTGCTGCTTCATGATTTCTTCTTTTGAGATTCTTTGTATCTTCTGTGTATCCCCGTGTCCTGCCCTTATTTCCTGTCTCTGTTCTAATTATTTCCTGCTTCTGTTAATTCTTCAAGTATTCCTTCCATCTTTGCATTATGTTCCTTCTCTTCAATTATCACTTTCCCGTTTTTGTCTTTTATATTTCTTAGTTTGGGTGGTTTCTTTTGTTTTAAATGCTTTAATATATTATAGAATAGTTTTTGGTACTCTAAATAGTTTTCTTTGATCATGGTTCCGAACTCTTCCCTTGCCTTTTTCTTCCTTTTTTTATACTTTTCTTTGCTCCGGTTCTTGCTTTCTTGTATATGTTATAGTCTTTTTCCGATCCAGTTTTTATATACTTTTCCATTTTTCCTTCTTTTCTTTGACTTTTTGTTGTATCTCGGTTGGCCACCATCTACTTCCCTACCTGTATGTATTTACAATTTTCTTTACTCTACAGCTAGTTCTTGCTGCTTCTAGAATATTGTCTTTAAAATGTCTCCATTTCCTTTCTATATCTTTACTCTCAATTTTATTTTGGGCAATTTTCTTATCTAGAATTTCTTGGAAATTTTTTTGTATTTCACTCTCCTTTAGTCTATAAATTTTAATTTTTTGTTTTACTATTATTTTCCTTTTTATCTCTTGTTTATCTTTCACGTTTATCCAGAGTTCCATTTTTAGTAAATAATGGTCGCTTCCTATTTCAGCATTTCTTTTCACCCTCACATCCTTCACTCTCTTCCAATTTTCAGTATTTATAATAAAGTAGTCAATAATTGATTTCTCGTTCCTGGAGCTGGCTTTCCTGGTGTATTTGTGTATATCCTTGTGCATGAATTTCGTGTTTGTAATCACCAAATCATTTCCTACACATAGGTCTATTAGCCTTAAACCGTTGTCATTTTTAGTGTTTTCGCCCTGCTGCCCCATGTGTCTTTCTATGCCTTCATTATTATTGCTTACTCTGCTATTCATATCTCCCATTATAATTACATTTCTTTCACCTCTATCAATTTTTATTTGTAGTAATTCATAAAACTGTTCTTTCACTTCCTTCCTCTCATTATCATTAGTCGCATATGCTACTATTATCGTCCACATTTCCTCATTGTCTATTTTAATGTCTAGTGCCAGCAATCTTTCATTAATATATCTTTCTTCCCTAATATTATTTACTTTATCGGATTTTACTATTAACCCTAGCCCTTTTGCTCCCCATTCTTTTTGCTCTACTCCTGACCAATATAGCTAGTATCCTTCGTTCAGTTCCATTTATCCTTTCCCTTTCTTTTCGGTTTCTATTATGCCTAAATAGTCGATATTTTGCATTTTCATTTCATCAATTATTTCTTCTTCTTTTCCTATGATATTTTTCACATTCCAGGTACCAATTTCTATCGAGTCTCTTTTTTGTTTTATTTTCTTCGGTTCTTCTTTGTTGTATTGTATGTTTCTTTTCCTATTTTTATGTTTTTGATGTATTACCATTTGCGCATTTCCTTGTTCATTGCCTTTTTTGTCATCATTTCCCCCTATCCAATCTTTGTCTACCAGTTTTTTCTCCCGGTACGGGTTACTTTCCTCAATTGATCATCCAGAGTGCTTCCCTCCGGGGACCTTTCTGTTACTGTCCTCTTTAGGGTATTTGATTCTGAACTATCTTTCTTTGTCCGTTTTTCTTCCCTTTTTATATCATCGACCTTGTATATTTGATCGTTCACAATTAGCGTATTGAATTTTAACTGTGCCTTAAATCCTTTTTTCTGCGCTTCTTTCAGGTGTGGTATTAAGGTCTTTCTTTTTTCTTGTATTTCCTTGGTGTAGTCTTGGTCGATCCATATATCGGATCCTTTAAGTTTTTTCGCATTCTGAAGGATTGCAAGTTTTGTACTATCTTTAATTAATTTAACGTGTATTGGTCTTTTCTTGTCCTTACTGTAACCCCAATTCTTCTGACTTGGTCGGTTTCGGCTTTTATGTCTAAGTTCATACCTATTTTTTGAATAATTGTTAGTAGTATGGCACTTAACTCGCTTTCATTTTCGTTTTCTTCATCTGCTACTCCTTTTATTACAATATTCTTTTTTCTCATTTCTATTTCTAAATTGGTTATTTTTCTTCTTGTGCTAATATTTGTGCTTTCAATTTTACATTTTCTTCCTTTATTTGTTTCATTTCTGTTACTGATGTATCTAATTTAGCATTCATTTGGCTCAAGTTCCCCTCTACTATTTGAAACATTTTCTCAATTTTGTCGAACTCACTCATCCTTGGTTTTGTTTGATCACTTTGATTGAATTTTACCTTAATTTGTTTCTCTGTTCAAAAATTTATACCTGGCTTTTAAACTTTTAAATTTTCAATTTTATGCACTCCTGAATATATTTCCTTTTAAATATTTGATTTGTTATTTGGGTTGCCTATTTAGACGTCGTGTGGCATGAAGTGTTATCACCCAAGACGACCTTTCGGAGATGATATCACTTATCTCCCGACGTTGTGTATTTATTTGTATATTTAATATTCAATATTTGCAAATTAGTATTTAATTCTCTCATTTAACGTCCATTTTTCCTTCTTAGATATTATTTATATAATCTTATGCTATTGATTCTCTTTATGGTTAACAACTTACGTGTAAATTCAACTCGTAAAGGTTCAAATTTTGAGTTTACGGAGCGATTGACACGCGTGCACTCACATTCAAATAAAAGTATGCCTTATCAAAAAAATTATTATAGAGTACATTTAGACACTTTTCCAATATATTTGGCAAATAATAAATTTGTGGTGGTTAAAACAAATTCCCGATAATCTCTCTAAAAGTAGCACAATTCTGGATAGATCAAAACGTTGTTTTATAGTCTATTCAGAAAAAAATATTAGCTAAATTGAAATTTTCTTCCATTAGTACAAATAATGGACCCCTTACTGTTTCTCTTTAGCAACTCTGAGTCACTTTTATCCCTATTCCTACCACGCGAACTATGAGTTCCTGAAGACGTCAGCTAAAGTTGTGAAAATAGCGCCGTGTCAGCGACAATAAATGTTATACAAGCTACCTATACAACATTAGCGTTTTTCTAAATATTCAAATGGCAAAGCAGTTCACGGCGGCCATAAAGTCCAGCACAATAGAAACAAATTGAGGCAGGCGTTCGTGTTTTCGCATTTTTCGCGATCCCCACAAAGCCCCCCGCCACCAAGGCCGATCGCGCAACCGCAGCCGCAATAAATCCGGCGGCAAAATGCGCCGCTAATTTTATTAAATAGTTAGATATGCAAATGGAACGGTCGTGCGTAATTTGCATCCTTTCAAAATTACTCCCTTTGTGCCGGAATTTACGAGGAACATGAAAACGTAAAGTATATTAGATAGCGCCGTTGCGCGGCGCGCGTTTCGATGCGACGTAAAATACGGCCGCGCGGCCGTGGCGAACGAGTCATAATTATACATAAATATTGGATAACTAAGCATAAACGACTGATGTGGCGTGCATGTAGGTTATGTGCGCGCACCGAGCGCTCGCGAGCAATTCGGCGTCCGCTAACAATGTGCATTCCTGACAAACAATATGTTATTTGGAGCTATTAATTCCGCCAATAATACGCGCATAAATTGCGCCGGCCGGGCTCATCGCGGATTTTTCACTCGGCGGCCGGCTCCATTAATACGCGCCGCCACTACAATGCTGCCCGGGCCGAAAACGCTGCCAAAAGCTGAAAAATAGGAGCGCATGCGGGCAGCGGCGTTAAAAATTGCGAGTCCGGTATTTCGCCCGCATTGTGATATACAGGCGGAATGCGGACTTGCATGTAGAGCCGATTTTTCACAATCTGCTGCTGTGAATTTACAAGAGCAGCATGCGCTTGGATTTATTTCTTACAGGCACTTTCAGTTTTCAGTAGGCTTTTTTTAGCGTGTAATTTTTTCGGTAACACATTTTTGTGTTGCTGCATATGTGCATTGAGATATGGGCAGAATTTTTTTATAGTAGTCAATATAATAGGTGTATAAATAAGTTCACAGCTTTTTTCTGCCAAATTAAAGTTTTATTTAAAAACAAACAAAAAAAGCTTAAGTATCAAAATGTTCTCCGTTGGCATCGATGACATTTTGCCATATTTCGGGTAGCTTGCGAATTCCCTGGTGATAGAAGCTCACCGGCTTCGAGACGATAAAGTTATCGATGCATTTTCGGACTTCTTCTGTTTTAAAGTGCGTATCAGCCAAGTGATGCTGTAACGACCGGAATAAATGATAATCGGAAGGGGCCATGTCTGGGCTACACGCCGCATGTGGGAGAAGTTCCCAGCCTAACGCGTCTGCAGCTCTCTCTCGGTTTTTACCACCTATCAAGGGTCTTCACCGACTCAACGATTTTCCTCCAGTCTGCTCTATTTTTTGGCAGTTTTCCTCCAGTTATTTACATTGAGCTTTTGGAGGTCTTGAAACACATTGTCAATCCACCTATTGCGCGGCCTTCCTTTGGGTCGTGTTGTTGGCGTGCTATTAAATATCCTCTGTATTGGGGTGTTAGGTGCCATTCGCGCCACATGTCCTATCCATTGTATTCTCATACGTTTAATTACATTAACTATGTGGGGTTCGTTATGTAGGATCCTAATTTCTTCATTGTGTCGTCGCCGCCATTCTCCCCCTTCGTTAACTGGTCCAAAAATTCTTCTCAGTATTTTCCTCTCGAATATCCTTAACCGCTGCTCCTCTTTTTTAACTAACATCCACGACTCGCATCCATATATTAGTATTGGTTTTATTATTGCCTTGTATAGTCGTACTTTTGTTTTCTTGGATATTAATTTTGTCTTGAAAATATCATTCATTGCGAAATATGCCCTGTTAGTTGTCAAGATTCGGGTTTTTATCTCGTCAGTTATATCATT
Source organism: Sinelater perroti (assembly GCA_036346155.1). Classification (NCBI taxonomy): domain Eukaryota; kingdom Metazoa; phylum Arthropoda; class Insecta; order Coleoptera; family Elateridae; genus Sinelater; species Sinelater perroti. The sequence goes on along the minus strand of JARFIY010000057.1, from coordinate 1,207,127 downwards.
TGTTTCATTGATCACTGTACCCAGGTATTTAAATTTAGTGACTCTGTCTATTCCTGTAGTTGTAGCTACTTGTTCTGGCTGTTCGATTTGTCTTGATATTCGTAAGTACTTTGTTTTTTCTGTATTTATTGTGAGTCCAATCTCTTCCGAGTTATCTTTTAAAGTTCTATACGTTTGGGTTACGTCCCTTTCGTTAGTGCTGATTATGGCTATATCATCAGCATAGGCCAATATCTGATTCTGATTCCTAAATAGATGATCATTCCATGTAGGGGTTTTTTGTGCGGCGATATCTAGCACCATGTTAAATATTATGGGGGACAGTGCGTCTCCTTGTCTCAATCCGACATTGCTACTGATGGCCTGTGTTTTCTGTCCTCCTACCTTTACCTTATATTGTGCATCCTTAATAGTCATCATTATTAGTCTTTTTAGTTTCTGTGGTATGCCAAAGGTCTCTAGGGCTTGTTTGACTGCCCTATGTCTCACCCTGTCATACGCTTGTTTGTAATCTACAAAGATGCTATGTATGTCTATTCCGAACTCTCTTGCTTTTTCCATTATTTGTCTCAGTATGAAGATTTCGTCTGTTGTTGACTTCGCCTTTCTGAAGCCGGTTTGATAATTTCCCAGTTTGCTTTCCACATGTGGCTTCAGTCTATCCAGTAGTATGTGTGACAGGATTTTGTATGCTGTGTTGAGGAGGCAGATTCCTCTGTAGTTGGAGCATACAGTCTTGTCCCCTTTCTTATGTATGGGACATATGATTCCTATATTCCATGCACCCGGCATCTTTTCGTTCTTCCATATTATTCGTATTAGCCTATGTATCTTTCTCCATAACTCCTGACCTCCGAATTTCAGTAGTTCTGTTGGTATGTTGTCTTCATCTGGTGCTTTATGCATCTTCATTTTGCGGATAGTGTTCCTGATTTCGTCGTATGTAGGTTCCAGCTCTTGTATTTCTTCATTTTTGTCTCTATTTACTTCTATGTTTTCGATTTCTTGTTCATTTCCTTCTTCTTCTTCATTGTCTGTGTTCAGTAATTTAGCGAAGTATTCCCTCCATCTTTCGGAAATATCGTCCTTGTTAACCATTATAATTCCTTCCTTATTTTTACACATGTTTGTACTGGGTTGTAAACCTCTTATAAAGTACCTTATTTCTTTGTGTGCTTTCCTTATTTCGTTTTCTCCCATCCTTTCCTTTATTAGCGATAGTTTTCGGTTTATTAGTTCTCGCTTTTTCTTTCTTAGGATTGTTCTTGCTAGTTTCCTCGTTTCTTCGAAGTTTGTGTTGGCTTGTCTTGTATTTTGTTGAAGCATTCGCATGCGCGCTTTCTTCCTATCTTCTATAGCTTGCCTGCACTCATCGTCAAACCATTCGTGTATTTGTAATTGTTTTGTACCCACGATTTCTGCAGCCGTTTTGTTAATCGCTTCCTTTATAACATCCCATTGTTTGTCGCTGTTTTCTTCTTCTGTTTCCGTTTCGCTTGCCAGTTCTTCTTCTATTCTCCCCGTTAGTGTTCCTTGGTATCTTTCTTCGGTTTCTGGGTCCCTCAGCCTATCTAAATTGTATCTCTTTGTTTTGATGGTTGTGTTTTGACGTTTGATATTTGATATCTTTTGTCGTAATCTTGCTTGTACTAGGAAATGGTGGCTGTCACAATCGGCGCCTCTCATTGTTCTCGCGTCTATTATATTAGTGCGGTTTGTAAGGTTGATTAGTACGTGATCGATTTGGTTCACCGTTACTCCATCGTTTGATTTCCAGGTTCCCTTATGTACAGTCTTATGCGGGAAGGTGGTACTGCTTATTATTAAACTCCTGCTTGCCGCTAATTCAATCAGTTTTAATCCATTATCGTTACTTTCTCGGTGTAGGCTATGGTTCTCAATTTTTGGTTTATATGTTTCTTCTTTTCTATTTGTGCATTGAAGTCGCCCAGTACTATGAGGATGTCTTTCTTTGGGGTGCTATCGATGCTTTCTTCCAGGGCTTCGTAGAATTCCTGTTTTTCTTCTTTTTCTGTCGCTTCTGTTGGCGCGTATGCGTTTATTATAGTTATATTATACAGTTTCTCTTTAATTCTAATTGCGCATAATCTGTGTGATATTGCCTTAAATTGATGAAGTTGCTGTTCGATTCTATTACTAATCACAAAGCCTGTTCCACTTTCATGACGTCCATCTTCTTTTCCGCTGTACAGTAGCGTGTATAATATCTCCAGTATTGGGCCATGTTGTTTCTTGAACTGCCGTGATGTCTAATTTGTACTTAGTTATTTCCTTTCCCAGTTGTTGTAGTGCTCCTGGCCTGTATAGACTTAGTACGTTCCATGTTCCTAGTAGAATGTCCTTTTTTCGTCGCTTTTGTCGTTTGCCATTAGTCCGTCCAGTCCGAGGCTCATGTTGAGTGTTTTTAACTAGGGTTTTTTTTTCGGGAAGGGATTTCTCCCCAGGGGTAGGACCACCCTGCTGCAGGCCACTATAACTTCCTCTTTGTTCCATACGTGTTATTACCTCTATGATGGAGGCCCCTAAGCTGTTATTGGTGTTACGTTACTTTTCATTTAGCATTTCGCACACGTAGTGGTCAAGGAAATTGCAATCGGAACGGGGGGGGGGGGTAATGCAAATTGTTTTTGCCATGCCAGGGTCTTCTTTGCTTTGTAAACAAGAGTGGAGCCTTTCTTACTCTCTCCCAGAGGCTACCTCCTCTATTCAGGGCTTAACAATTGTTTCCAGCACGTTGATATAGCAGACGACGATCACCTTCAGGTCTTCCTCTAGGAAGTGGAGCGCTATGACATCTCTTCGCTGCTCACAGGCCCAAGCGCCATCACGTGGGTGGAAAATTTTGTATGAGTGTCTGCATTTTAGCAGATCCAAAGGTCATTTTGGCGATTTATTTTCCTGCCTTGGATAAAGTAATTTTTTTCGACGCTGTCGTGCTTGATGTCGTTCGGTAGTGCTTGGGCCTTTAACTTCTTGTACGTCTTGTTTTTCTCAATCAAGAGCTAGCTATTCCTCAGGACCAAAAACTTGTAGTGCGTCATAGTGCACTACTAGACTGACTGTCGACCTCTCCACGCCCATTTCTTTTGCCAGGTCAGTCATGCTCCGCCCAGAAACCTAATCGATCTTTCTCGTAGTGGTTAGATTATCTGTACTTCTTGGCTATGCTATATATTCGGGGCTCTTTGTAACAAAACCACTCAATAATTTTTGTCGGCAACTCTGGGGTCGTATTCTCGGCTCATTTTGTCGACAGTCGTAGATTGTCGATTATGTAAAGCTAACTTGTGTTACCTAATAAGCGATTGCTCATGTACAAAAATTTCTTTCGGTTTTTCCGCAAAACAACCTAAAAATTCTAGATTTCCTCGAGGATCCTAGACATTGTTTTATTTAATGCAACAATATTTTAGTTGTCTTAAAGTATCTTAAATTATATTGGGGTTACTTAAGAAATTAACATTTCAAATTAATGATTGTATGTATTTCTTAACGACGATAGAACTATATGGCTTTGTTAATTTTAAATTACAATAAGCAATTGTCCTTAGACCACTTAAAAATGTTTTAGTACGCTAAGTTGTGATGAGGTCTACATTAAAACTAAACACGTCGTTTGCCCAGCTACGCGGCAATAACGAAATAACCGTAATTTATTTACAGGTCTTCCACTGCAGACGAATATTAACACTTAACTTGCACCAATCACACCCTGTCGTCGGTATTGACCACCGTTTAATATATTATCAATGAGCAAGTGCTGAATGCAATGCTGCGGTGTGTTAAACTATAACGTATGAACCGCACCACATGCCAGTTTTTCACTGCGCAGTAATTAATAATAATTTATTATAAAAGATGTCTCACAAACTTCTCGTCGGATAAACAAAAAATTTTATTGACGAAAACAAAAAATAACAAGATTAGTTTTCAAAGTAGATTCCATTACAATTTATTGTCTGTCTAGTCGGTATCGTATGTTCAACTTTTGTTCAATTTTTAGGAGCAAGAAGTTTTTATAGTTAAATGGCCACTACGTCACACGTAACAATTCGATTGATAAAGCAATCGCTACGAGTATGCAAGAAAAGTTTGCGAAAAGCAACATATTTTTATTCTTGTGATTGAGTCAAATCGTATGGCAAAACTCTACAGCCTTATATTACTTTTTCTAGTGTAATAAAGTGGCGATGCACATATTGAGGCCTTTACCTGACAGCTTATGTATACTTGTAGTCAGGTTGGTTTTTACAGCATGAGGTATGACTTCCGAATCTACCATACCAAGCTTTCCTGAAAGAGTCTTATTTTAGAAGTAATTGACAACACGGTCCGCTTTAGCAATACAAATTGTTTGATTATGGGTTCTAGATGCTTCGCAAGGCTTACTGTCGGAAACCTGTGTTCACAAACAATTGGAAATAAAATGGTCAGTGTTTTGAGGATAAGCATAGAAAAGCTTTAACCTTCTATTTGGCAAGGTGTACTCCTACGCGAAATGTAATGCCTTATTATTATTGTTATTATTTTTTTTAATTCTCCCGTCTCTTTGATGGTTAGTCTGGTAAATTTAAATCTTGTCCTAAAACCAGTCACTTACCCTAAAACTTTTTGTACCCCTAGATAATAACTACCTACCTTATTATGTCTGGAGGTTTGTTCAGAGGGTGCAAGTGTAGTACAGCCGTAACAGTATGACTAATAAGTTCTTATGTCTTGCTACAGAGTCTACATTTACTAGCTACTGCCTGTTTTAAAATATTTTTGATTGTACTTAGTTTTAAATGTCTGATATTATGTTGCTCTAGTCAAGCTTTCTGTTTTTCTGTTACAACTGAAAATTTACATAATTCCAATACACCAATTTGGCTTTCGACAGTACGACAAACTTACAGAATAAAAGTAATGCAATTCTTAGAAACCAAAAATTCTAAACCGCAGCCTTTTTGAACATTAAGCAAGCCTTTGATGGAGTGTACCATATAGGTTTATTATTCTGAAGTCTTATCTGTGCGATAGAAATTTTTAAGTCAGAATAAATAACGATTTTCGGACTATCAACACATTTCTGCTGGAATACCACAAGGAAGCGTGCTGAACCACTATTATACTTGGTGTTCACTGTAAACCTTCTAACTACAGCCAATACTGAGATAATTACTTTTACTGACAATACAGAAGTACTATCAATCAGCGATAAATATTTAGAGGCATCTGAACACCTACAGAATCATCTCTATGTCCTCCACAATTGGTTTAATGAGTAAAGAACTTCAGTGAATTTGGACATTTGGTATTCAACTATGAAATTTCACACAACCATCCAACACTAATATCCTGCAGTGCTTCCAGCCAAAAACGCTTCGCATGTTAGCAAACGTCTCTTTTGTGTGTCAATAACCAAATCCCCCACGAAGACCTGGGGATTACGTATGTATCTAATCAAGTATGCAGATTAGCATCTACTTACCACTACACTTTTGTGGAACACAAAAACAATTTTGCAAACCAACTGGCCAAAGAATTAGCCACACCAAGAAGATTAAGGTGCCAGTAATGCTAATGGATGGATTTTTTTTTGTTTATCCAATTTGCTTCATACTTATGTATGTTAATATAGGAGTAGATTGTTAATATGCACCAATGTTAAATTTAAAAAAAACTGAAACTACGATGATACTGCACAGAATCGTATTTATCATCAAAAGGGTGTTTTAAATTTAAGTCTCTAAGTCTAAGTCTAAGTCTCTAAGTCTATGTCTAAGTCTCTAAGTCTCTAAGTCTAAGTCTCTAAGTCTAAGTCTCTAAGTCTAAGTCTCTAAGTCTAAGTCTCTAAGTCTAAGTCTCTAAGTCTAAGTCTCTAAGTCTAAGTCTCTAAGTCTAAGTCTCTAAGTCTAAGTCTCTAAGTCTTTAAGTCTCTAAGTCTAAGTCTCTAAGTCTCTAAGTCTAAGTCTCTAAGTCTAAGTCTCTAAGTCTAAGTCTCTAAGTCTAAGTCTCTAAGTCTAAGTCTCTAAGTCTAAGTCTCTAAGTCTAAGTTTCTCCATGCATTGGTTTAATTTTTAGTATTACTCTTTTACTTTTGCAGATGTTTTTTTTGAACTAATAATCTGACTTTATATCTTGCCTCATATGCTTTTCTTTGATTTTTTGGGCTTCTTTTTGAAGAGAGTGATCTTTAATCAGACTATTAAATCTATATTTACTTAGCTCGACGTATTCACTTAGGCCGACAATGGTTGAATCAAAGTTGATCGACGTCAATCTTTGGGTAATGAACACTCCAATGGTATCGCTATTTTAATATCTCTTTTTAATCAGTCAATTATACCAAAAGCTGCATGGTATGACCGGGGCAGCTAATGTCCTAATAGTAGTGATATTGTTTTTAAAGCTTAACTCGGCCTTGAAATTTAACGAACACTACGACAGTATTCTCCATTGTTTCTTTTCATCTTGATGTTATAAATATCAGCACTTTCTTCTACACCTACATCCCATTCGTGTCTGTGTTTTTAATAACAGTTTGGTTTATGAGTATTTTGGCCTTTAAATAGCTTACCATTTGGATACCATTATTGAATGTTTTGACAATAGTGAGATCTTTTTTAGCTATGTTTCATATTTTGCAAGTAACTTAAGTTGTCTGTGTAGAATACATGGTTGTCTTTGTTATTATCGTCGATTTCAAATCCTAAACCTTGCCTGTTTAACACATTGGTTAGGCGAAATTAATTCCAAACAAGTAATAAATCAAACGAGGTGTTACCTTGACATACCTTTCTCTTAATAGGGATGTTTCTTGTCAAACTGTCCACCTAATTCATTGTGTTGTCGATACCTCTACAAATGGAATTATGGTTGGCGAGACTCGATAAATCTTTTTAGCTGCAATTATCTAGGTACAAAACTATTGTCTCTTTATATTTATTTTTCGATCTTATTAATCAGTAGCTTATTTTTGTGCCCCTCAAACACTACCCTGCATCCTATACACTGTCAAGCTTAAAATTGTAAATTTCACTTGCATTGCGGCTATCAAGCTGTTGTTAGGCAAGTAATAGGACAGTAATTATTCGAATCTTTAGTATTCTTGCCTTTTGAAAGTAGAAAAGGAGTTTCAAGTGTTAAACATTGAAGAATATTTTTACGGGTTGTTTCTGATGTTATTTAAAGCTTTGTTGAGTTTTCGTGAATTGCTATTTTCTGCTTAAGCCAGAAATTTTCTAACTTATCAATCCGAGACACTTTAATTGGATTTTTATGATTTTGTTTAATCCACGCCGCTTTTTCTATGAACTATAAATTACCGTTGCTAAAAACGGGTTTTAATGTTTATGTTCGGAAATGTGTTTAGGTTTCTTTTTATTTAGACTAAGTAAATGATCTTAACTACTCAACCTATCAGCATAATGAAAGCATCGCAATAATTCCCTATATTGTTCGACTAGCTCCTGTTGTTTTGTTTTACTTCGTACTGATATAGACATTAATAATGTTTTATAAGACAAGCCATTTGAGACGTAGTCTAGATTTGAACACTATTTTATTGCTTTAAAATATATGGTTTAGTAGATTGATGGAAATTTTGCCTACTCCTCTGTCGAGTTCATATATTACATGGTACCTCTTGTTTTGTGTATTCTTGGCTTTCTTTTATACGCCAGTTTTTGTTTTATGGAGAGTTTTTTATTACCTCCTTACCGTCAATTCTGTTGAAGACGGAGCTAGTGAGCACCTTCTATTCGCAGGATTGTTCAATAGAGGAACTAGTAAATCACCACAGGCTATTATTATTGTTTATTTTTTGTTCTCAACTTTTGCCGGTTCTCCCTAGGTAAAAGGATGTTTACCTAAGTCTGGCTAGTAATTTTATTATTTTTAATAACCTTACTACGTTGCATGTTGTAATGTATAAAAGGATCTAGCTAATGTTAGATGGGTAGTGTCTGCTGTAGATATTATGAAAGAAATAATGTGAATGTATTCTCGTTTCTACATTCTTTCTAGTTCTGTTGACGGGAGTGCTTATATGTGTATTGTGTAATTTCTTCTAACATTTATATCTGTTGGTATGGATATGTTTGGGAGTTGTTAGAGTGATGAGCAAACAGAAGGTATTGCGAAGCGCAGAACAACACATTGCGTTTAAATTATTCCATTGGATAAAAAGTCTCCTCTGCTGAAATTTACCACAAACTTCAACAACAGTATGGAAAAGAGTATCTTTTATAGACCCATGTGTTTGATTGGTGTAAGTGATTTAAAGAAGGTAGATAACGCGTAGAGAATAAACCACATGATCCGTCACCGAGCCAAACATTAATCTTGTAGGCGCGCTTATTTGTGAGAATAGGCGCAGCAGTGTCAAAGAATTTGGAGCAATGCTGTCCATCAGTGTTGGTAATATAAAATACATCGTAAAAATGCACTAGCACTATTGCAGTGGCTACCTCACACTTTCACGGATGTGAACAAAATGATGCGCATGCAAACTGCCAGTCGTTTTCTACAGCAGTTTGATGATAAAGGTGATGCATTTTTGAAGTTTATGGTGACCACTAATGAAATGTGTCTCGAACCTTAGCAGTCATCACGCGAGTGGCGGCATACCAGTTCTCCCAAACCCAAGAGTGCGCGGAGGAGCCGTTCGGCGATGTTCTTCTCGGACTGGTAGGGGGTTCTGACGGATGCCAGAACAGCCAATGCTTATTACTCAGACCTTTCTTTTATTTTGCTTACGCAATTAATCATGTCGATATAACTCAGCTATATGACGATAACTTTATGTAGAAAAAAGTTAAGATATTTGTGCAAAAAATTTACTAAAAATATTACGCCAAATTTTAAAGTTTTTGGAGTCTTCAGTGTACAAATTTTTGAATATTTCATATCAATTGATTTTTGTTATTATGGCTATAAGCTAAAACGTGAGTAAGAATTTCAAGGAGTATTTAACTATGAATTGATTTGTCCTTTCATAGGTGCTATACTAATGGTAAAATATTTCATGGTTGCGGGTATGTAATAAAATAAGTTTCTTCGCTATAATGTTTCCAACTATTATCCGAAGTAATAATTAAGGATTAATAAATTCCTACGACTCAGTCTTTATTTTTACAGTGTATAATAAATGCTATTGTTGTAAAATATAACATGATCTAGAGGTTACGCAATAAATCTATATTAGCTCAAATTTTAAAACTTTTATGTGCTGTTCCAAAAAGTACAAGAAATTGCTAGATATAGTCTTTCACTTTTTAGAACTACTAATGTTAACAAATGTTTGCTAGGCTTATGCTTTGATATGTAATATATTTTTATGTGGAAAAAGATAAGGTCATCCACAAGAAAACCGGAAGACAGTTGTACATGATCAAATGAAACAAAAAAAAATAAATATTTTGGCATAACATTTAGTTCGGGTATTTATTCCAATTTTATCTAATATTAATATAAAAATTAAAGGATATTATATCATCTAGTGTAAACTGAAACTAAAATAAACAATTTTTAGAAAACTGCTGTTAAAATTTGATAGGTAAAATAATTTAAATCATTTACAATATACAATAATAATATTATAATTATGCTATTATTTATTATTACAATAAAAGTTTAATTAAATAACTATAATTACGGAGTACGTTAACCAGCTATGGCAACTTCTTCTTACAGACTTAGCTTATTACAAATATTTTATAAAACTTTTTCTTGTAAGAATGAAAGAAGCATTGGATACAAAAAACCCAATTTTGAACATTAATTTGGCTTTCAAAAAGATACTTTATAAAACAGCAGTAACATAAAATAATAAACATATGAATAAGAAATGGATAAAATGTGTGTAGTGGTTTTCCTAAAATTTATCAAGCTTTCAATAAGATAAATCACAGAAAACCTCCTTCTACCTTCTTCTTAGATCACATATGCACAGGAGGTTTTTGCAAAATAAACTTAATAACATCCTGCTTAGTTCTTATCCGATAAAGTTAGGGTACGTGTAGCATCCTAAGACTTCCTTTATAGTTGATTATTACCACTGTTACCAGTTACAGAACACAGAGTTTTTTTTATTGATTACTGGTAAATTTGTAATCAATTCCACAATAAAGTAATAAGTAAATGGTATAATATTTATATCACTAGTGGGAGTCCAGTCACGACTGATTCTCTGATAGATTACGTTAATCTAAGTCTTGTGGTCGTTGATGTTTCAGTCTTCTAGTTGTGTTGTTAGAGAGCCGCTGTCCTAATTCATTTTGGTGGTCTGCTATTTTTTTATATGTACGAGAGAGTCGCTGTATTTCTTCGGCTACGTAGGGCATTTGTAGATTGTTATACTGGTAATATATCAGGGAGCTAACCTGACTCAAGAATTGAACTCAAGCTCTGCCTGTCACAAGCCAGGATAGATGGGGTGTCAGGAAAGAGTAACACTTCCTAATTTTTTTTTGTAATTTAATTAGCAATGAAAATACAGAGTATTCTATAAGCTAATTTGCTATCTTACAATCTAAGTATTAACAATTAGACTTAGATAAAGCATGATGAGATCGCGCCCAACAATGGGATCTCTTCCATTTTATAGGTCAGCTGCCCATTGTCTTTTGATTCTTGTTGCAGGGTCTTCCAATAGGGGCTGCATTAGAGGATTAGTTTGTATTTCTAACTTTTTACGGCGAGCGACACTTGTCTCATGAATGACTTCTTGTACAGTTGGTATTTTCAGGTTATTGTGGATCATTTCATTGCTTATATACCACGCGGCGTCAACTCTGATTTTTAGTATTTTGGATTGACATCTTTGAATTATTGGGAGATTCGTTTTACTGGAACATCCTCATAGTTCCACTCCATATGTCTATATAGGTTTGATAATTAATTTGTATAACAGTAGCTTCTTATCAATAGATAGTGGGGGCCTTCACTCGATCAACCAATTCATCTCTCTTTGTTTAAGTCAAATTGCTTTCTCTTTTTGTTGGTATCATTCTCCAATTTAATTTAGTATCCAAGTGTAGCCCTAGATATTTTACTGTGGTAGTTTGTGGTATTTCTATGTTGTTAAGATAAATTGGTGGGCATGGGTCTCTCTGCATAGGGTAAATGTTAGATGTGCAAATTTTGATTCGTTTATTTTTACATTCCACCTTTTAAACCAGTGCTCAGACTATACAAATATTCTTGGATTAGAGTGCATGCTCGAACAACTTCATTGTGGCTAGCCATGATAACAGTCTCATCAGCTAATGTACCGATTGTGACATTTGGTGAAACTGGAAGATTTGAGGTAAATAAGAGATAAAGTAGAAGACCCAGCACGCTACCCTGAGGTACTCAAGATTTAAATGAAAAAAGCGAAAACTTCCTGTCTCGCCTTTGTTCTAAATTGTCGATTATTTAGATAAGATTTGAAGTTGAAGAATGTTAGTAAATGAGTTTTGATTTTATATAGTAGACCCTGCTGTCACACCCTGTCGAAAGCCTGACTTACATCTAAAAATATTGATATACAGTATTCCTTGTTGTGAAAGCTACAGAGGATGTATTGTGTTATGCGATGGCATTGTTGTATGGTAGAATGGGCCTGCCTAAATCCGAATTGGTAATTGGGAATCCATTCAGTATCAATTCTTTTAGGGACCAGTTTTTCTAATAATTTTGAAATGGCCGACAAGAGACTTATGGGTCGATAAGATTTTACACTAATGGAATCTTTACCAGGCTTGAGGATTAGGATTATCTCTGCGCTCTTTAGTGATTCGGGCTAATACTCAATACGGAGAATTGCATTGAAGATATGTCATGAGTACTATACCTTTCTTTGGTAGTTCTTTTAGCACCTTTGTTGTTATTAGATCCATATCTGGGTGTTTCCTTTGCATTCAAGAATTTTATTTCATCTTTTACCCCTTTAGGTGTGAAGGAATTAATAGACTGAGTTACTGTAATTGGTGACTTTAAGAATGTGATCATTTCTTCATCGGATAGTTTTTATGAGGCTGGAATATATTAGCAAGGTATTTTGCAAATAATTCTGCTTTTGCCTTATTACTTTTGCCCACTGTTCCTGTGATGGTTGCTCAATTTTTAGAGAAATACTTATTAAAGGTTTGTTTGTTGTGTTGACCGGTCTCCATATAGAATTATAATTGAATGGTGGTGATCAGATTAGTTGTGGCTTCCTCAATGTCATTTGGATTTGCAAGTTTTAGATTGAGATTTATTGTGTCTGTCAGCTTGTGTCTATTTGTCCCAGTCTATTTTTGAATTATGTAGTCCAGTTGCAGGTTGTATGTATATTGGGTATGTGCTGTAGGTGGATATTACCGATGTTAAATCATAACTAGGTGTGATGTCCATGTAAGTTGAAGAAATACTATTGGTGACAAAAAAAGTCTAGTAGATTTGGTAATTTACTTATATCTGCTGGCTAGTATGTTGGAGTTCCAGTAGATAAATAAGAATAACGTTTATCTTGAATAAGATTGTATAGCTCCCTGCCTTTTGTGGTAGTTGTTTGGGATCCCCAAGCAGTGTTTTTGCTATTGTAGTCTTCACCTGCCAAAAATTTGGCGCCTAGAGTATTGAAATACGGTTCAAATTGATGATTTTTTATATCATGCTTTGGAGGACAATAGACTGCACTGACAATTATTTCACATGGTTGAATATATACACGAATAGAGGTGGCTTGTAGGTAGTCTTCATCATGCTTAGGTAATTCGTAGTGTGTTATTGCTTGTTTTATTATTACACCTGTGCCTGCATGTGCAGAACCATCAGGATGATTTGTGTTGTATACGAAATATGAGGTATTTTGAATAAGGCCTTCTCGGTGAAATTAGTTTACTAATTAAAAGAATGTCTATTAGGTTTTATTTCAGAAATAACTGGATTTCATCTTTACGTTGAACGAGGCCATTGGCATTCCACACTGCTATTCTAAGACCCATTAGTGTTTACTAATTAACATTGATAACATATTGAGAACCATACTATTTTGTTGAATTAATTGGTGAACATTGTCTTGAATTCTTCTAAAAATTTGTTGAGTGTCATGGTCGAGTTGTCCTCTTGCGTTGAATCTCGCGACTTAGCTACCTGTGCGTAGCTTCTACTTTGGCTTCTTGCAATTGCTGGCAGCGTATGATTTTGTTGTGTTGTGTTGCTTTGTTGATTAGGTTGATAATTATTTGTTTTAGATTTGTAGTTTTTTTGGTAGAATTCGTATCCCCTATAGTTAGCTGGGTGTCCGCCTCCACACAATCCACATGTTGCTAGCGTGCTTTACTTTTTTTGCAACTTGTTGTGGTGTTGGCCACCACCCTTAACACAGAGATAGGGCCGATTGCAGTAAGTTTTTGTATGTCTGTATAGTTAACATCTAGTACACTACACTAAATTATTGACTTTCCTTGGTGGTTCAATTTGAATAACACTGTTTAACATTTTTTTAATTTTATATATATTTTTATTGTTAAGGTTCTATACCAACAAAAAAATTATTAAGAGGTTCTTTGGATATTCGGTGTTTGATGTTTATTACATTTCTCGCTTTATGACCATGTTGTAAAATATCATGTTTTATATCTTCCACGTCTACCGATTGGTGTAAATATTTAACTACTACTGAATATGATCTTTCCTCCTTAGGTTGGTATGTGTGGTGGATTATATTATTTTCCTTCATATATTTAGTTAACTATCTAAATGTATCTGAACTTTGACAAGTTAATTTTACTGTATTGTTGTCCAAACTTCTGGTTGAGTATTGTTCTACTTCAACTATGTCATTTAATTTCGAGATCATTTGTGGTAAATTTACCACACCATACACATATATGGGAGGGGGTTTAGGTATACCTTTGTTTGTAACGTTTTTATCACTGTTAACTGACTGGCTATCTTCTAGTGCATTGAATGCATTATTTAATGATAACTATTTGTCTACATCGTTTTTGACAATCCCATTCTTCCTTCTTTTAGTTCCTTTTACTACTTGCCATGGATTATCTTGGGTAGTATAAGTACTATCTTCTTCCTCGATAGTTAAATTCATTTGTGTGTATTCTTTTATTATTTGTATGAAATAATGAATTTTGTTGCATCATAAATTACACTTGATTGGGCGGAAGAGAGAACTGACTCGTAGATTGTGAAGGATAAATTTGCTGATTGGCTGTCTGAGGATAAATCTGTGGTGACATATTTCGGTTAATCATTGTTTGTCCGTGTATATTAATTAATGGTTGTGAAACATGTATATTATTTTGTGTCATAGAATTAGGAAAAAATCCCATACCTGGCCCATTTTCTGCTGGTAGCATTTTATTTATTGCACTTATGTTGTTTATCACCGGTATAAACCGGGTTCCCGATTATATGCACTATTAATGACTAGCAATTTATTTAAAAATTTTATTTTGTTGAAATTATAAAGAGATTAAGTTTACTACTGCCCATACTGGCAAAAGGTCACCGCGCTAGCACTTGTCTTCTGAATTGTAGGACACACGTCTTTACGTTTCGAAACTCAAATGCGAACTACCTCCTAAATAAACTTAAGGTTGCTAGCTCGGCTGGTAGCACTACTCTCTATTGAAAAGCTCCTATCTAAGACTATAAGTGAACTATAAGAAAAGCAATGAAAGTCCCAAGAGCAAAGAAGGATAAAGAGCCAAACAGGGAAGATAGTTCTCTATCTAGGGGAAGAAAATGTCAAAATCAAAGTTTCTGGTTCTCCAGGTTGGGGGTTGGGGACATGGGCTAACTCCCAATGACTTGTAAAACCGATGACCGAAAAATTAAACGGAAAACGATATTGAATTTCGGCACATAGAATATCTAAGGTATAAACACAATAAAGATGAGGTTTTTGAACAACTTTCCATATAGAAAATTGACGTAGCCATATTTACAAACACGGAAAAAAATAAACAAAAAATGAAGAGAACGCAAACTACATATGGTTTTATAGCGGAGTACCTAAAAGGAAAAGAGTAGAGGCCGGAGTAGCTACTGGTATGTCAAAAAAGGATAGAAAGCTCATTATATTACAATACAATATAATACAAATATTTGTGCACACATTTGCTTAATAGATGTATATGCTCTACAGATAATGTAAGCAAAAACACAAAGGACAAATTAGGAAATTAGAAAAAATTGGAAAAAGAACAGTACCATTAGGAGATTTAAATGCGAGAACAGGACGCAAAAATTAAAGTCTAGTAATAGGAAAATTTAGCGAAACGTACTAAAAGATAATAAAAATATATTAATAGGAACATATAACAAATTTGACTTAAGGATAATGAATGGTTATTTCCAACATCTAGATACGCATAAATACACATGGTATCAACCAATACGTGGACTAAAATTTATAATAGATTATTTAATACAAAGACAAGAAACAAACAAAAAGCACATGATGTAAAAGCTTTAAAAACCTGAACGTGAAACAGACCACATGCTATTTGCTACTGAGTAAAATGTACTTGAAAATAAGGAACAATACACCAAACAAAAGAGACAAACCTAAATAAACGAATTTAAAGAGTACAAAATACAATTTGAATTTGCTACTGGACGAGTCAATCAAATTTTTATCTAAATTAAGACTATCAAACAAATTAATTGAAGATGTACAAGTGTGGAAGACAGTTATAGTAAAATAAAACAAGCAATATATAAAATCGCATTTGAATCATTAAGAGAGACAAGAATAAAAGTAAAAACAAATTATTTGGAGAATAAAAACCTTGAAGAAAACACTAAAAAAATTATTTCAAAACTGGGTGGCAACACAAGACAATTAAAGAAAGATGTTATCAAGACAAAAAATGAAGAACGGAATAACATACGCAAAGAAATAGAAAACACTATAGAAGGAACAAGAACTAGAGGGTTCGGAGAGGCAAGAAAATCGACAAAAACAAATACATAAATAATACAAATTAACAAATGGAAGGAATATTACAAAGATCTACTTACGGAAAATAAGCAAGACTATATAAAACAAAAACTATGCAAGATCCGCTAAATGATATTACACAAGAAATAGAAAGAATAAGAGAAAAGAAAATTCAAAAACAACTTAAAAATATAAAAATAATAAAGCATCAGGCCCGGAAGAGTAGACTCATTGCATTACTTATATAAATACTTTTTAATAGATGCCTTGTAGAAAAAGAAGAAATACTTACAGTATACATAAAAATTTTAGTTACGGCAATGGACTTTTTGCGAAGAGGCTGTAGAAAAGACGATTATAACATATCAGAAATGAGGACATTAGAGAAAGTATGAAAATAGAAAAAAGTCACAGAAAATTGTGCAAAAAGGTTAAAGAATAGATGGGCACAAATAGTTTGGAACTGAAAATCTCGAGAGTGAAGGAAGAGAGGGCGACTGCCTAGATGATGGAATGAAAAAGTACGTGAGGCAATGGAAGGCCAAAACTTAATTGATGAAGATTGACAAGATAAAGACTTTTGGCGCTTTACATGCAAAAGACGGCTTTGAGCTTTAATATGTGCATTTAGGTGAATTTGCAACTCTAAATATTTAAATTTAATTTTCACTGGTATCGGAGGGTTGTTGCTTGTTATATGGTGACCTACGGTCCAATTGTTAGTGAAAGTTACCTGAGCAGATTTGTCGTGATTAACATAATTCTCCGCTTTCTGAAACATTCACCTACTAAGTCGAGATGGCATTGTAGTTGTTATGCTGTAGATTCTACGTTGTCATTGACTTCTAAGATAGCCGTAGCTGGTCATCCCAGTACATTTCCTACTTTATTTCAGAAGTAACTTCGTAACAGCTTAACACAAAAGTGTTCAACTTGACTTGGAATACTCTTTCGCCTAGATATGACTTAATAACCAGATAATGTTGACTACAGAGATGGAATTTGAGCTTATAAAGCAAGTCTGCAAGCCTCATCTTGTTAAAAGCGTGTTATATGTCTAAGAACGCCCCCACACAAACTTTTCGTGTCTTAGAAATTGATGTTATATAATAAAAAAAAGGAAGAAAAGCATCTGCTATGTTGGAAACAGCAATAAAGTGATTAACCAGCCACCTAAAAAAAATAATAAAAAAATAACCAGAAGATTTCGCTGAACGAACTTTGGTGTGCTATCGCTGAATGGTTTTCCAATTTAATTGTAATTTAAGTGCAATTATTATCTGTGTAGATCGTAAAACTGCCAATTAATAAAAACATGAAGACTAAATATTAGATTTCGTAGTTATACATCCAAAGGATATACAAAATCCACAACAACTAGATCAAAGTTAAAATACTTACTTGATATACTACGGAACATTTAGGCGCATTACACGAACAAACACTCGCAGCAAAGCCGTTGCGCGTAAAGCCCCTTTAATAGCTTGTACACCTACCCACATGCCTCCAAAAATTGAAATTGGATCAGCACTTTATTGTCAGTTGAATTACGACTGCGACGCGGCTCCGCGGCCGCACTTTTAACTTCCATGGACAAGCTGCTATGTACTATATAGTTTTAATTCAATTATAGTTATTGACTTTTTGATTTCCTATTGTTCCGGCCGGCGCAAAAAATTATATTACTTCTTGTGTTACGTCCATAAATTTCATTGTCCGTAGTAAGCAAGCGCTGTAGACAATAAAACGAAGTGCGGGCCTGGCTGCTGATTATTTTCGATTTTTGCCGCGCGGGCTAGACGAGGCTGCTGATAAACCTCGCTCGCCTCGATCGCGTTTGGAGCCAAGGCGAAATTTTATTTTCGGTGCTTTTAGCGTTTTACGAGGGGCACTTAAGCATCTCGCGTTGCAGAAATTTAGTATTAAGTGTGCAGGCAGATAACTCAGTCGCGGCAAGTTCACGGATTTAACGATGACCCCGCCAATTAACTGTCAATTCTTCGAGTAAGTCGCACATTTCAAAGGACAAGAACAAGACGAAACTTTAATATGTTAAATCGCGTGACAAATATTAAAATAGTGAACAGAAAACGTTTTAACATCATAACAAATATAAATATCTATATATACAGTATAGGTAAAAAATATATCAATTTTTGGTTTTTGTCTTATAATTTTCTATTTGCTGATAATTTTTTCAATTTTTCAGACTATGTTTTGACACTGTTCCTAACAATTTCGACCTTTCCAGACACCTGCTGATAATGGCGTGCAAATCATTGTAATCAGTAAAATCATCATTTTATTGACTTTTGAAGATCTAGCATTTCGCGTCGTTTTCATCGTTTTCTCTTAAAATTTTTTGCTCTTTTTTAAATAATAATAGTTGTGTTAGGTATGGTAAGCAGTTTGGTTCCCACATCATTCCCCAGATATCCAGAAGGCGATTGCAAATGGTCGTGCCCAAGGTCAAACTTGCAACACAGTTCAACCTTCACAAGAACACTGCTTCCGATTTTCTAAAGCGCTGGAAGATTCAAGGTGGTGTTGTGCAGAAGACCAAGGCCGGTCATCCCTAAGCTACCTCGAAACGACAACCCTCGTCTCACGGCAGATGATAGATGTGCGTAGAGTAGACTCAGGCACACAATAACTTGAGGAGGACGAAAGTATGTCCAGGACCGGTTTGCCCGCCGTAGTTTGACCTTCTTCGGCTGACCCAGCCCGCCGACCTCAATATCATTGAGGGTCTCTGGACAGAACTGGAGCGTCATCTGGTATGCCTAACTTGAAGAGAAATGGAAAAACGCCCTCTTCTTCTTTATCCATACATGTCAAATTTAGTTATTTACCAATAGGGTAGGGTGACAAAGAAAACCGTATTGCTGTAGTAGCATTACATAAGTGTAGAACTGAGAAAAAAGTAACTTAAAAACCCTGAATTTACTCGGTATTAGGCTATGTTGTTTGTGTATCGGATTCTAAAATTGTTTAAGAGACTAGAGGTGTCAAGAATCGTCCATGATCTGGAAGATCACGTTTAGTGCAGACTGCTCAGACAATCAAAGCCATACGTACTCAAATTAAACGAAATTCTCGTAGAACGATCCAAATTTCCGAAACTTCTATGTCTCGTATTATTAAGCAATACTTAGAACTAGCTGCTTGTTGTTGACTGAGTACGCGCATAATGCAAACAGAAAAAAAATTGTTTACAAATAAACTTTTTGCAGCAAAGAAATCTTTATGAACTCTTTATGGGGATCATGTCTAACCACTATCAAAGGGAGAGAAATGGCCAAAACCATACAAGAGAAAAAGTATACATTCCTATCCACGGGCACCCCAACCTATTGGCCGACTGATTTAAACAAAATACCAGATTTGCTGTATTTATTTGTAACAAATGGAATTGCTCGCTCCTATATGGATATGGAACCGAACTATGACCTCTCTTCGGATCACACGCCTATAATTGCAACAATTGCTACATCAGTTGTAAATGTTAAAATTGTTATTTTGTCGTTCTTATCAGTGTGTAACAGTATTTACCGTACAATAGTTGTTTCATAATTGCTACTTTAAAGAATACTGTCTTTGCAAAATGAGAGGACGATATTCTTAGTAGGAAGACTTTTAGAACTAGAGTAGTATCTTTTATACACAAACAAATGCCCGTACTACAGAAATAAACGGCTTGAATCTAAATTATTTAATGACTGTGAAGGCGGCAATGAAATGTAGAATATAATCCATTTTTGTCCTCTAGATAATCCACGCAATGACTGCAACGAGTGGTATAAACATTGGTAGCGTAAAAAAATACAGAAAGACCCTAAGTAGCTTTTGACAGTTTCCAAGTGTAATAGTATTGTTTTTCTTTGACACGGTTTTATAGCACCACGTTGTGCGTTCTTATCTTCTGCTTCAGTATGCCACAGATATAACTCTGTGCTCGGTGTACTCCACGTTACAAAAGCAAAATATTAAGAGATACTTTAACGTGTAATGGTTTTTGGAATCGAGTATGCTGTTTCGACCAAAAGTAGACTGTATCGTAATTTTTTTTAAACAAAGTAACTTAAATCAAAAGTGAAAGTTGGAAAACATATCTTTGGGAATCGGACGCTCTGCTGCAGAAATCGGCTCCCCATGCTGTACTTCTGGGGAATTAAAGAAGAGGAAAAAAAGGCGTGGGTGAAAAAAAGGACAAGTTACTCCAATCTTCGCTGCGAGGCCAAACGGAAGCGTCTTTCCTGATGTGGGCTCTTCAGCTGGTTGTGTCCAAAGTTTGCGACTAGGTTTTTCTTGGTTCCTCGCCGGATCAGATACAAAAAAACCGAACCGAGTCTTTCCGCCGGCAAAATTTCAACTCCCGAAATGCAATCGGCCAACCTCCGGGAAGAGGAAAATCTGGTGGCCAAAATATCGAATATCGGAATAAAATCAGCCTTCAACAAACGGCCACCGGGATGTGGAAACTCTTGCCGCCAAAATAAAACACTGCGGCGAACTCTCGGTCAAGACGGTCTTAGACATGGAAAATTTAAAACTGATCGCACGCTTTCTAAACATTACAACTAAAATTCAAAGAAGTACGGACATGGAACTCCGGTTCCACAGATATCCGGGGCTTTCTATACATAAACAAAAATTTGCGGCCTCTTCCGGTCTGACCCGTCTCGAGATTTTCCGATCAGGTTGATTTTTGGCGTCTGTACTAGACTTATGGTCCTTAATTGAATGCCAAAAACGTTACTTCTTTATCTATCACATATCAAAAATTATAAGGCTTGACAGATGTCAGAAATAACAGAAATAGAAACTTGTTTCCACCTTGGAAGCTGCCTTGATTAAAAGTTGAAAAATAAAAGGGCGGACAGACAGACGACATTACTCTCTACATAAGGCTTTTCATTTTAATATATAAAAGCCTAAAACGAAGAGAGCGGAAGAGAAAAGTGGCCGCGGCCGAAGCCGCTCTGCTTTATATATCGGCGCACTGCGACGACCGGCCCTAATTTTAAATTCAAATAAAAGTAATGGGAGATTGGCGCGAGCAAAGATTAATACAAAAATGTGATTGTCTTCAAAAAAACTTCTTTTAATAGTTTTTTAAATTTGAAAGGCGTTATGGTTATCAATTTTCTCTATGACAAAAAGCTTAATCATTGCAACCTATTACTTTTACGAAAGATCAAAGCTACATATTGATCAAAAAGCCGGTAAATTCCAATCTATAGTATATTGCAACTGGAAGACACCGAAAGCTGATATATCGCTGCAATAACGCAACAAAATCTCGCAAATCTTCACTGAGAAATGTTGAATATCTACTCTAGAGTCTTGGCTTGTTATCTTGTGACTACCATAAATTTGGACTACTGACTGCAAACAGTATTGGAAAAAAACATAGATATTGGAGAACAATCAAAAGATGAATAAGCAACTATTTTTTATACTCTCCTTAATATCTTTATAGTACCAATATTAAAACACTTTTTAGTTCGGTGGGATGAATGTAAAGAACTTAGTGGAAAATGGATAGAAAAATAAGCCTTTATGCAACTTTCAATAAAATTGTTTTAAAAAAATGTATTTTTTATATTTTAATCATTCTCGTGATTACAACATAAAGTAGTTGAAGGTTATTTACTTGATAAATGTTTCTATTCCGCGTTTTACTTTCATGCAGTAAGGAAGTGTTCCGAGCTCGTAGTGATAAGTGAGTGCAACGCGCGGAAATCGTTGATCCTCGAGTCACCTATATCAGTATACCTCAACAGATATAAACTATTTTTACGTTATATATTTTTGAAACACCAGCGAACTAATCGCAAGTCATCAACATGAATTACAATAGCAGCAATTATTACTATCAACAGCCAACAACCGCTCAACAGGGTTTCCAGCCTCCCATTAATTTCAATCAGAGGACAAGCCAGGTAATACCACTATCTCCTGTTATAAATGCTTCTTATATACCTATTAACCAGCAATATATAGCACACACACAAATTCTAAACAGATTTTCCCAAACACCGTTACAGATACATAACCCTATCACATCAACGCAATCAAATAACATACTTAATAACGATGCAATAAGTAACATGAATACCTCAGATTGTGAAAACGGTATTGAATTATCTAATACACCAAGTAAAGATTGGCAATGTGTCAGAAATAATAAACGTAAACGAATATCTAAACAACCAGCATCAGCGAACACTATGATACCTACTATAGATAATAACAGATACTCGGTCCTCACAAATCCTACTGATGCGGCTGAAATAGAAAATACATCAAACACACAGCAAAATAAAACACTCAAACCACCACCAATATTTGTACAAGGGGTTACGGACTTTAATAAAATGGTCGTAGCACTAACAGATGCTGCAGAATCAGAACAATACAGAACTAAAGCACTGGCTGATAACTTAATTAAGATATCTGCCAACACGGCTGATATATATAGCAAGCTAATCACACTCATGAATATATCACACCTATCAGATGAAAGCAAATAAAGCATACCGTGTCGTCATCCGTAACTTATACCACTCTGTTCCTACAAAAGAAATAGCCGATTTACTGGAGGAGAACGGTAACAAAGTGAGATCCATAACCAACATTAAACACCGAATAACAAAAAACACCCTTGCCAATGTTCTTTGTAGACTTGGAACCTGCGCCAAGTAACAAAGACATTTATGACCTCAGGTTTTTACAAAACCAGGTCGAACCACCACACAGAAATGCAACAATCGTACAGTGTATGAGGTGCCAACAGTATAACCATACTCAGGCCTACTGCAACCGCCCATTTGTATGTGTAAAATGTGGCGGCTCACATGCTACCCGATCTTGTAAGAAGACAAAAGACTTACCCGCCAAATGTGCTCTTTGTGGCGGAGAGCACCCGGCTAATTATCGAGACTGTACCGTTAATAAGGAACTTCAAAATAAGTTAAGATCCAACACACCCTTACAAACTCAATCCACAACATCAAACATGTTCCAACAACGACTTCATCAAACTCACCCGATCTTCCCTAATCATCACAACCCACAAACATATAGTCAGGCCGTGCAAGGAAATACAAACACTACACAAGCACAACCCCAAAATGTAACCCTACAAAAATTTCTAGAAAAATTTAAAGCTATGTAATGCAACAAAACAACATGGTAATAAACATGTTGTCCACAGTCATAAATAAACTTAATAATGGCTAATTCACTCCGTATATCTTTATGGAGTGCTAATGGCATCCTGTCAAAAATCTATGAAATTGAACCATTTTTAAAGCTAAATAATATAGATATCCTACTTATATCTCAGACACACTTTACAGACAGGTCTTTTCTAAGAATACCACACTACACATGCTATAACACAGAACATCTTGACGGTACAGCGCACGGAGGCACAGCTATATTAATACGGAGCTCAATCGCTCACAATGAACTGGAAAAGTACGAAGAACCGTTTCTCCAAGCAACTACTATTCAAGTCTACAAATTATCACATCCACTAGTAATCTCTGTTGCGTATTGCCCACCCAGGCATAGACTTTCCAAAGACGTCCTCAAGCCATTCTTTCAATCTCTTGGCAACAACTTTATATGTGGAGGTGACTATAACTGCAAACATACCTACTGGGGCTCTCGTCTAATAACTACCAGAGGCAGAGCTTTATATGAACTCATCCGCGAAGAAAACTATGGCTACCTATCCACCGGAGAGCCCACGTACTGGCCCACGGATCTAAATAAGGTACCTGATTTACTGGACTTTTTTATCACCCAAGGTATATCCTCTACCTATACAGATATAGTTAGCAGCACTGACCTATCATCCGATCATACACCAGTCATTGCTACAATTAGCACTACAATTATTAAAAGACAAGCTAGACCATCCCTATACAACCAAAAAACCGACTGGGACGAATTCAGAAGGCTTTTGCAAGAAAATCTCCAAACCAACATCAGCCTGCACCCTAATGATATAGAGGAAGCCACAGAACACTTCACCACTACTGTTCAATCTGCAGCCTGGAGGGCTACGCCCAAACTTCTAAATACGGTACGACAGGATAGAAATATCCCCAATGAAATCCTTGAACTCATCAAGCAAAAGAGGAGGGCAAGATCTAAATGGCACAGGACTCGAAACGCACCTGAAAAAACGATATTTAATAGACTAACCAATGCCCTCAAGAATAAACTCAAACTGCACAAGCAAGAAACTTTTCTACACTATCTAACTTTCTTGTTCCGAGCCGACCACAGTATCTGGAAAGTTTCTAAAGCTAATAAAAGACCACAGACTGTTAATCTACATTTAAGAAAACCAAATAATGACTGGGCTAAGATAGATCAAGAAAAAGCAGACCTCTTCGCCCAGCACTTTGCCCAAGTTGTCACCTCCTACTCTACTGCACCCGATGTTGAGATTCAAGACTTCGTTCAGACGCCACTTTAAATGTCGCTGCCCATCAAAAGTTTCACCTATACAGAGGTGCTTGATGAAACTCGCCATCTAAACAATAACAAAGCTCCTGGGTATGACCTAATTATGGCTAAGGTGCTTACTGAACTGTCCAAAAATAGTATAACGTTTTTACGAAACCTGTTTAACTCCATATTGAGATGCCAATATTGGCCATCATCGTTAAAATTCGCCTAAATTATTCTAATACCAAAACATGGTAAACCTGCTGAAGGTGTTGCCTCTTACCGTTCAATAAGTCTGCTGCCACCACTCTCTAAGCTATTAGAAAAACTTATAATCAAAAGACTGTATGATAGTGACATACTGGAAGACTGCATACCAGACCATCAGTTTGGATTTAGGCGGTACCATTCCACGATTCAGCAATGCCATCGACTTGTAAATGTCATCAATGCGGCCCTCGACGCCAAATCTTACTGCCCTGCAGTTTTTATAGACATTAAACAGGCATTTGAAAAGATGTGGCATGATGGCCTATTATATAAAATTAAAGAACTACTGCTAAATGAATACTACCTTTTGCTAAAATCGTACTTGAATGATCGCTACTTCCAAATCAAATATGGCCAACATTATTCTGACCTCCGACCAATCACCTCAGATGTGCCTTAAGGCAGTGTCCTTGGACCGCTGCTATATTTGCTATATACTTCAGATGTTCCCACAACAAATAATACACACTTAGGCACATCAGATGCACTGTCCTCCTTTCCAGTCATACCAATCCTTATGTAGCATCCTCTAACCTACAAACCCATCCAACTCATCTTCAGACCTGGCTTGCTAAATGGAGAATTAATGCAATGAAACGAAAAGCACTCACGTTACCTTCACTCTAAATCACTCCGACTGTCCCCCAGTTTTTTTGAACAACGTACCCATTCCTCAAGCAACAGAAGCCCGCTACTTAGGTCTTCATTTAGACCGACGACTCACCTGGAAGTCTCATATATTAAAAAAGCGTAAAGACATTGATCTGCAAATCAAGAAAATGTACTGGGCGCTTGGTAAGAAGTCGTGTCTTTTCTCGAGAACAAGATCTTGCCCTACAAAACTGTAATCAGGCCCTTATGGACTCGAGCTATGGGGCTGCTCTTGTAAGTCCAATGTTAACATTATTCAACGCCTACAATCCAAAACCATCAGACTGCTAGTAAATGCTCCGTGGTATGTCAGCAACTTGACCCTGCATACGGACCTACAATTCACAACGGTAGAAGAAGAACGTACCAAACGAAGTAACACACACTTTGGGCGGTTGCACGCCCATCCCAACACCCTTGTATCCAACTTTCATCAGGATCCCCCACCTAGAAGATTAAAAATAAAGAAATGGTCCAGTGATCTTAAAGGCGTGCAACTCTAATGAAACGGGATAACATCTTGGATGGACCCCCCTCACGTCAAATGTCATCACATTAGCTCATAGAACATAGATTGTTAATTTGCTTATAACAAATATATATATATATATATATATATATATATATATATATATATATATATATATAAATATTTGTTTTTTTAATGAGCCTAGTTTGGATTATTAAAACTCTCACTATTACAAAAAATCTCTTATGCCAAATTTCCCAAGAGGTAGATGTATTTCATAAATCTAATCAGAATTTAATATGGGCTACACGTAAAAATTAAAAATATTTCTCTCTATGCCATAAAGCAATCTCCCCGTTTTTAAATTTTTGATAGATATGGATCTTGAAGGTTGCTAATCCGCACTAGTGATTTGCTCTACTTTCATAGAAATATGTTAGAATTATTGGGGAAAATTTATATTTTCTTCCGTAATTACTAGATAACAAATTAATACTTAACTACACAAACACGCCAATTTTAATTACATTAAAATTAAAGTTAAATGGACTGGAACATTATTCATGAAAGATTAACAATAAAAAAAATTAAAAAAGGGTCTATCGTATAACTATTTTATTGGAAACAGCAAAAATTCGTATCCAACTTCCATAGGTGGCAAAAACATTGCTATGACTGATGTTTCTTTTATGATTATGTTGCATACTAAGAATGTTGCGGCCGAAAAGTAGACTGTATAGTAATTTTAAATTTGAACAAAAGAAACTTAAAACAAAGTTAAAGCTAAGAACACTAACCTGTGGAAACGGCGCTTTCCCGCATAAATCGGTTCCTGTGCTGTTGATCCTGGGGGATGCAGGAAAATGATATAAGAGTATGGGTGAAAAGATAGGACAAGTTACCCCAATCTTCACAGCAGAGCCGAACGGTAGCGTCTTTCCTAGTACAAAGGCTCCTTCTTAGTTCCCTGCCGAGTCAAAGCAAAGAAACAAATGGACCGAGTTTTACCAGCAAAAATTTGAACCCCGAAATGCAATCGGGAAGCAAAAGGACCTTCGGAAGTGGTTAATCTGGTCGGCAAAATATCGAATTTTGCCATAACAAAAACTTCGCAGAAATGAAAAATTCTGCTGCCAATTAAACACGCCGGCTAACTCTCGGTTAAAATGCTCTCGGCTTACGGAAAATTTAAAGTATCACAAACTAAATTTAAAAAGAACGACGCATGCGAGAGCATAGCAAAAGTCCAAGCCCGAACAAAGGCCAAAAAGCCCGGCCCGCGGCCCAAACGGCAGCCTATATATCAGCGATACACGTGATCGTGCAAATTCGGCCGATTAAAACTAAACATATATACTGGATACCAAAATACGGCCTAATTTAAAAAAAAATTCAAAATTTAAAATGATTTGAGATCGGCGCGAACAAAGAAACAAAGGGTAATATCATAAGTCAGTGTAGAATTTCCAGAGCCTTTATCTGTAAGAGAAATTTTTCACAACAGAAAACAAAAATTACGCTGTTTTCATGTTATAAGAATGTTTATAAGAATTTAGGACAGAAATTAGTGTTAAAATTTCCACAAAAAAAACGTTTGTTTGGACCAAGCTCTTAAAAATAAGAAAAATATTTGGTAGCTCTTGCAATAATAATTTTAACCTGGGCGATTTAATCAAGTGTAGTTTTTCTTTAATGGCAACTTTGTACATGGCCAAGGGTTCCACTGAAATTTGTTATTTTATTGTATTATATATTGTCCTAGATTTACTTCTAAGTTCAATGCAAGGGTGTCACATTTTTTAACAGGCAACGCAACCATTTCTAGGACTCCATAAAAACATTTCTGGATTCAACTGGATATAGCAGGCTCTTGTAAAACAACGTACAGCGAAAAATTAACTACAAACAATTAGATAAAACATGCAGAACTAGTGAGTAAATCCCACTTGCGTTAGATGAAAATGTTGTCTGTTTGGTGGGATTTTAGAGGAGTCGTTTCCTTTGTTTTTCTATCTAATAAAACATTCACGTCAAACAAATATTGTGAGTAAATCGCCAAACCCGGTGTGAAATTTACGAAAAACCTAAAATTTTGACCAAGGTGTCGTTTTCAATCATCAAACCGCAATTCGTTTAATCGACGCTGCAAAAGTGAAGAAATTAAAACAGAAAAATCGCCCATCAGTCATTGTATTTAACAAACCTTGTTTAGATAAATTATTATTTGGTTTACGCTCTGCGTAATAGTTCAAATAGTAAAAAATTTGGTTACTTAAAATTGTCAAAAATTGTTTACGACTTTTTACTTTCCTTATCCTATAATAAGGAAAAGTAATGTAATCGGAGGAAATTTAACCTACCCAGTTTTTCACATTTTTGGACGAATTATAGCTCATGAAGAAAATGTTGTGTGTGTGTGTGTGTGTGTGTGTGTGTGTGTGTGTGTGTGTGTGTGTGTGTGTGTGTGTGTGTGTGTGTGTGTGTGTGTGTGTGTGTGTGTGTGATAGATTTAGTTATGTTGAGTTTGTGTGTGTGTGTGTGTGTGTGTGTGTGTAATTGTGTGTGTGTGTGTGTGTGTGAACTGTGTGTGTGTGATGTGTGTAGTTGTTGTTATTAAGAAATGCCATAGTATTGTATTTAAAAACCTGTGTTTAGATAAATATATTGTGTGTGTGTGTGTGTAATAGTTAATGTAAAAATTTGGTACTTAAAATTGTAAATTGTTTACGACTTGTGTGTGTGTGTGTTGTGGATGTTGTGTGTGTGTGTGTGTGTGTGTGTGTGTGTGTGTGTTGTTGTGTGTGTTATGTGTGTGTGTGTGTGTGTGTGTGTGTGTGTGTGTGTGTGTGTGTGTGTCTGTCGGTCTGTCAGTAAACAGAATATCTCGAGAACCGTAAGAGCTAGAGACTTGAAATTTGGTATGCAAGTTACTTGTAGGTCTGATTATTGCATTAAGCAGCTTTGTTAGGAATTTGTAGCTTTTTTTGGGTAGTTTTAAGGACTTTACTGGTGATTAGGTCATAACCTGGCGACCTCTGATTACAGCTCTAGTTTCTTGTATTCTAAAAAGTTTGCTTGGTAAGTGCATCTAAAAAGGTGCTGTTAGAAATTGCTGAATTTCGCTTTCTTCTTCAGGAGTAGCTTCCGAAAGGTGTGATTGAAATACTTTTTTCAGGTGTTTTGCAATTACTGTCGCTTTTTCAGCAGAACTTCTTGCCCATATTCCATCATCCTTGCGGAGCGGTGGAATGTGTTGAGTTGATTGTTTTAATTTTTTTGTGGCTCACTAAAAAGTAGTCAATAACCGCAGTAGGTGATAACGTTTTCAGGTAGTGTTAAGTTGCCTCATTTTTAATTGTTTAAGGAGCTGTCTAAGTTTGGCTGTTGGATGGTTGGGGTTCGTTCTGTCGATTGGTTCTCTGGTATTTTGTCATCTTCGTTCCAACCTTTTTTTTTGTTATTAGTCTCTTGACTGCAGTTGGGCATTCATCTGTGAATGTTCAGTCTCCGTTGGAGCCGCATACCAACAAGCTTGTTGTACGAATTGATTGTAGTATTCGACAGCGTTTGGTAGATAGATATTCTTCCGTTTACAGCGTTCCTTTAGTAATCAAGAATTGAGGTCTTTCTATAAGAAATTCTCGTTATTCAAGATCGAATAGAACCGGGGAATGGTCGGAAGGAAGGTCAAGGCAAGATTTAATTTAAAGGAAATTTAGGTTTATATTTTTGGTGATAAAATCTAAAACATCTGGTAGTCCTCCAGTGGAGATAAAATTTAGGTTATATGACGTTATAGCTTTCATCAGTTTGCGGCCCTTAGTAGTTGTTATCCTGGAGCCTCAGTGTATATTCTTGTCATTATAGTCACAGCCAGCGATAAAACGACTACCGTGTGTAGTAAGGTAGTGCTCAAAATGCTCTTGTTTATTGGCATGTCGTAGTGGACAGCAAACTGCTGAGAGAGTCAGTACCTGATACGAATCCGGAAGCTGGCGGAGGATCAAAACAGATGCGCATGTGGGGAGGTCGACGACGCCATGCACGTCCTGCTAACCTGCAACGCGTAGAGATTAGGGTCAGGCGGAGAGAACCCTAATTACGAGCAGCTAGAAGGCTGCTAGAAGGCCACGAACGCGGGAGATAGGATTTTCGGGAGCGCGGGAATGGTGGACGGCTCTTGCGGTTTTTGCGGAACGGTGCGCCAGATTACGTGTTAACGCGAATATGTGATGGGCGCGTGGGGGTTGGGAAAATAAGTGCTGGTGCGAGATGCGGACTCTTGAACGATTTTAACAGATACAAGTGCAGCGTAGGTTAAGGTAGTTTAGTCTGTTTTTTTTGCGTAAAATTGTAAACGCTAAGAGGACTCGGAGTCATCAGTGGTTTCGAGTCGTCTGTCTTGATTTTTGTTTTCGTGGTTTTCCTGGGTCTTGCACTGAAGCAAATGCCGAGGCAGGTAAAGTTGTGGCCACGATAGATTTTAAGAAATTTTGAGAATTGTGTAATTGGAGCACCAGCCAATTAGTTTAAAACATTTCCCGTAATGTTCATTGTATAATGATAATAATGGTAAGGCTCTACGCCCCGCGTGGGAGCACGGCCTGCGAACTGAGAGGTTAAGGCTCTCATACGTTCGCTCTCTCTGCCCGGTCGTTGCGCACCATCTTTGGTGCGGGCGGTGTGGCAAGCACCGAGCCTAAGACGACCGCCATTATTACCCCTTGTTCGAGTGAACGCAGGTACTCAATTATTTTTAGTGACTGAGTAGGCCACCCGCCAGGCATCAGAGAGCACCGGGAATTGAACCCGGGTCCATCAGCTGGCTTCAATGTTCATAGTATATATTTCCATAATAAATTGTATTGAGAGCAATTTTTAGAATTTAGGTCATTATAAGCGTTTGGACACGAGTGGTTAGTAGATTTAAAATTGTTATCTGTTCCATGAGGTTTCAGTTCATGCATATCATTGTCTGTTTGAGATCGTTGAGGTGGTTGCATTAGCTGTTGAGTGTTACTGCATTTCCCTTGTACTTGGTAGGCTCTACCGCTAACCACTTGTGCATGAGTGATGTCAAGTCGAATTAGCATTGACGGGCCTCTATTTGTCTGTTTTTGTCTGAGCGGGGGGAAAATTGTCTGTCGCAACTCTTTGTGTATAGAGCACCCTTTGTAATTGGCTGTATGATGGCTATTGTAAGGAACACATTTAACATCAGCACTTTTCGTTTTACGTAGGTCTTGTGTGTTAGATGGTTATCTGCACATTTCACACAGCGTGGACTTCTGTTGCAGAAGTGTTTTGTATGTCCAAACATTTGGCACTTCATACACTGCGGAATTTCTTTTTTAAGCCTGGGTGGCTCAAATTTTACAATTGAATACAAAAGTTTGTTTATATTATGGATATCTTATTATCTGTGGCAGGTTTAAGTTCAACATAACACAAAGCTAATTGTTGCTTTGATACTCGATCTCTGAGGTTTGATATATTTCTAACTAGGTGGTCGTGTTCCTCTATTGCTTTTTTTAGGGTTTCAGGGTTAGTAGTGGGATAAATATTTCGTAGTACAACTCTGAAGTTGCGATTTTCTTTGGGTTCATACGAGTAAAATTCAATGTCTTTCTCAACTAGGGCTTTAATAATTGCAGTGTATTTTGTAGATGTTGTGGGTAAGATTTTAATTTTATCATTATATAATACTTTCATCGTGTATTTGTTTTTGGTTATACTTTCTAAAACCAACGGTGGCAAATTTGATACAGATAAAGAAATTGGGAGAGCTTTGGGGTTCTTTTTACTTACACTTTCGTTTGGGTCGGCGCTTTCGTTTTCTAAGTTCTCAAAATGGTTGGACGTTGCAACTGGTTTGTTTAGCCAGTAGTTAGTGATTTTAGCTTGTTATAGTTGAGATTGGGTGTCATCAAGGCTTCTGTGACGTTTTTTATTTTCCATGATTTGTCAACTTTGTTCGTGTGTATTTTGAGATACTTAAACATGTTATTGTGATAAGCATGGAACATTGTAGAACTTATTTGGAGCTGAAATTTTTACAGATTGTGTTAGTAACTGTTGGGTTGGATTTATAAGATATTGATGATATGCGCTATTAGCGGAGAAAGATTAATAGTTGGCAGTAGAAAGACCCCCGCACGCAGTACGGGCTCGGTGTGATTTGATCAGCCTGCATTGCTTAAACTTGTTGATTGTAATGAATCAGTGCATTTTGAAAGTAAGCCATAAGTCTTACTTAAACTTTAATGCAGTATTACTAAGTATTTATATAAAAATGTGTGTGGATAATGCTATCTAAAAGCGATTGACCCGGAGGTCACTTATTTGTATCGCCTGAATTCACAGAGCACTAGCGATTGTACTTTACACTCCAAGAATCAAACGAGAACTTACTATGCAAATTATTACTAAAATGTTTCTTTGAAATACAGGGTGGCGCAAAAGAAGCGACCTATTTTCTATTATGCACTCTTTTAATGTCATCATTTATTTAAAACTGAAAATATGAACTTCTATTTATGGAGATATTTTTAAGCTACTTGTGAAGTACTACGTCGCGCACTGGCTCCCATTTTCTTGCTCACACAGTGCTGCTATCTTTAAAAAACTTTCGCACAAATATCGTCTTTTATCGCTTGGGTAGTTCTTAGCTTATTAATATAAACCTTATCTTTTAGGTAGACTGACAGAAAATAGCCCAGAACTTTTAAATCCGGCGATCGGACAGGCCAGTTGATTGAAGAATTTCCTAAAACCAACCTTTCGTCAAAAAACTTCCTTAAGGGGTTATACGCAATCAGAATTTTCAAAAAATTGATCTTTTATTACATTTTTTGAATGCACATATATTCAAGATTGTACACACAAAATTTCAGATCGATTAGACAGATACTCTCGGAATTTAAGCATATTTGTAAAGACGTCTCGGTGCGAGTGAAAGTGTGCGGAGCAGAGACTTTATTACCTTATTGTATTCACATATATAAAAAGTGAAAGTGTTTTAGTGTCCTTTTTATAAAATTATTAGAGGCTGCCGAAGGAATAGATGGTGTATTATATGGTCCTGAAATAGATGACCCTGTGTAAGTTAACAAAAAAATTTTTTTTCTGTATATAAATTGGTTTTGAAACTTTAAACGCGTTTTTCTCAAAACCACGTTTTTAAAGACGATATACACGATATCGCAAGAATCGCTGAACCGATCGGTCTCAAATATTTTTGAATATATTTTTTAAAAATTATTCGAAGGATTTGCGAATCTAATAAATATTTTTTATTTTATAAACAATTTAAAGACAAAATTTTCCTTAAAAATCGAATTTTTTTGAGGAACCACTATTTTGTAAAAAATCAATATTTTGCTTATTCCTTCGACCAATTTCTAAATAATAAATAAAATAAATTTCTAAGTTAACTAATTATTTTTCTTG
Organism: Sinelater perroti; assembly: GCA_036346155.1. Lineage (NCBI taxonomy): Eukaryota > Metazoa > Arthropoda > Insecta > Coleoptera > Elateridae > Sinelater > Sinelater perroti. The sequence goes on along the minus strand of JARFIY010000057.1, from coordinate 1,173,879 downwards.
TTTTTTTATTTCAGATGACCCAGTCACGAGATATCGTGTACACCGAAACACACCTTTTTTCAAGGAGGTTCCGGAGATCGTCTGCTGTGACCTTGAAAATTATTATTTTTACAAATACAAAATATGGCAATATTGATAAAGTGTCTATTATATGCATACAACATTTCAAGTTAATAAATTAAAATTCCTGTCCAAAGTTCTTGAGAAATCTCTTTTTTCGGCCTCCTGACTGCGTATGACCCCTTAAAAGGTCCATAGTAATTGGTTGTGCAGAGGTTCCGCCTTGTTGGAACTACATCATTAAGAATAGATAAGGTTTCATTTTCTCAGACCTGTTCTTGAAATTTTACTGGGTAATGTAAGCTCATTTTTGTGATTTACTGAAGCGTTCTAAAAATGCGATCATACTTTAGAGAACCTTTTGACATAGAAATAAGTTTTTTTAATGGATAATTTCAGATTTCGCTATCCTGAAATAAAGAGAGTTGTACCAATCACGCACGAATGCTTTAACAGTAACATCATTGTCAAATCTCTGTCTGTCAAATACTTTTTAGTGGTTCAAATAAATGACAATCGCAAGTGTGTAAGTCCAGACTATAACGATAATGCTCCAGCATAGTCCAGAATAAAGCCTTAGTTATTTGTGGAGTTTGAACAGCACAATTAAATTCCTTAATATAAATATATCATCCGATGTTCATTTCTCCTTTCCGTGTGTTGCTTGTTTTCTTTTTTAATTTGCCTTCTTCCACTCTTTCTTCAACTGTGCTCGTATAAACTTTAAAAGCTACTGAAGTTAAGCAGATAACTTTGTGATTTTTACATTCCGGTTCTTTTTTTATATATCAATATAATTAAATTGTATTCCCACTCCATTGGCATTTTGATTGTTTTCCAAGTTTGTCTATACATTTTCAATATCCTTTCTTTTCCACCTTCTCGCAATTTTATCAATTCTGAATTTATATCACCTATTTTATTTTTTCTTATCCTTTATCTTATTGTTATATCTCCTGTTTGTTTTCGTCTTTTCCGTAATATTTTACTTGTTGTTTTTAGTTGATTGTTTTTGTTTTTATACCCCTTATCCTTCCCCTATTTCCTCTGCTGTTGCTTTAATTCTATTCCAGAAGGTATTCTTGTTCTTGTGCTAAAATTTTATTTATTTGTATTTTAGATTCTTTTCAATTTTTCTGATTTGCTTGTTTATATAATTAATTAGTTAGCCATTTTTGGTGATTCTCTCTTTTTCCTATATTTCTTCTTACCTCCTCATTCTATTAACTTATTTCTTCCGTGCCCTTTCTAGTATGTCTAGATTGTTTTAAAAACTTCTTTTACTTTAATTCTTATGGGTAGATAAAAGAGTATATGCTCCCTTTCCTTTGCAACATATATAAACTTTCCTTGTAGAGTTTGCAGCTAGTAGCTGTTTCCGATAATTATCTCATTTGTTTGGCAGACTTGCTTTATTTTAAGTCCCTTTCGTTAATCTCTTCTTCTTTATAATTCTCCATACATTCTAGTCTTCGATTTATGTCATTTCCTGTTTTCATATTCCAATCTCCCATTATTATTATTTGCCACCCCTTCTTTTTATTTGATTCAGTAGCTCTTGTAATTGCGTGTAAATATATATATATATATATATATATATATATATATATATATATATATATATATATATATATATATATTGACTGTATCTTTTCTTCTTTTGCCGGGATGTGAATCTGTATTGGGTTTATACTATCAACTAATTTTAATTTAAAGTCCTTGGTGGTATTGCATTGAACTTTGTTATACGCGAGTTTAATTTTTTGTTATTACTATTATAATCCTTTTACTGCTCTTTGGTCGACTTATATTTCTCATACAGTACACGTTTCCCGATACTATTTTTTTGGTTACATTTGAACCGAGAGTGCCTTCAAGCAGACTGAACGTGCGTGCCGAGCTATACTTGAGTTATCACAACGGCGGAGCCGCAACCGTAGCCTTGCTTAAGGTCAGGCAAATTTATATATTTATTAATTTAATTTCGAAAACTCGTGTATATTTTTAAACGTTTTCATAATATTTAAAAGTGCGCATTATTATGAATCCTATTACACATGTTCCCTTCCACGAGTAACGCAGGAGCTGGGACCCCACAATTTAACACTCAAGCCAATAATGGATTAGGACAAAATGGTAATTACTATAATCAGCCTATTGTGCAGTCATCAAACATACCAGGACAATCGTTTGTAAATGCACAAATGCCACTAATGTACCCCAACCGATCCCCAGCGAATCAAGCACCTTTACTAGGATTCAATCAACAGCCAAGTCAAATAGCACTTTCATTCACACCAACTTATAATCAATTTCCACCTGTACTATCAGCACAGCAGGTTAGTGCAAAGTATGATAATTCTGTTAGCAGCAATATAAACTATAAAACCACAGAAGATAACTTAGCATGTGATGATGAAACAATGAACTACAATGAAACACAAAATCAAACCAAACACTCCTGGCAAATAGTAACCAAAAGAAAAAGAGCAAAACAACAAAATTCTTCTGAAATTGATGCCCAAATAGAAACTGCTAATCAGTTCTCACTTCTCTCTGAAAGCAATAACAACACGTCTAATACTTCAATTCCTCCAAAAAGAGAACCGAAACCTCCACCAATCTTTATATACGGGGTCCCAAATTACAAAGACATGATCGATAACTTAGCACAAGTAGTTGAAGAAGAAACTTACACTACCAAAACGTTAGCAAACAATACTGTTAAAATAAATCCCAACACTTCTGAAACCTATAGAAAACTCATCCGTCACGTTCGTGACGAGGAAATTGTGCACCATTCATATCAGTTAAAACAAGATAGAGCATACCGTGTAGTCATAAGAGGCATCCACCCTTCTATTCCCCTACCAGAAATTACACAAGAACTCGAGAAAAAAGAACACAAAGTTCGAAATATTACAAATGTCAGGCATCGGGTTACTAAAAAGCCCTTACCTCTATTCTTTGTAGATTTCGAGCCACAAAATAATAATAAAGACATCTTTAAATTAGAATTTCTGTATCATTCTAAAACTCGAGTAGAAGCGCCAATAAATAAAGGTGGGATCGTGCAATGCACAACATGTCAAGACTATGGACACACGAAAACCTATTGTAGGAAACCGTTTAAGTGTGTTAAATGCGGAGGACCACATAACATCTCTAGTTGCAGCAAATCTAAAAATGCACCAGCAACATGTGCTCTATGTCAGAAAAATCATCCATCGAACTACAAAGGCTGTAAAGTTTATCAAGACTTAATAAACAGAAACCATCACCTAAGACCAACAGGCCCAGTCCTTTGTCACAAAATATTACAACTAATACTCCACTACATCCAACAACCCCAACCCCTACTTATGCCCAAATGACCGCTGTACAACCTAACATCCCATCTAACAACACCGAAACAGACCTAACTAGCAAATTTACTATATTCCTTAATGATTTTAAGAATATGTTCAATCAATTACTCAACCAGAACAGTATGCTTCTAACCATGCTGACAACAGTTATCAATAAATTAACTCAATAATGGCCCCTGAACTTAGAATTGCAGAATGGAACGCAAATGGCTTATCAAACCATATTCAGGAACTTACGTTATTTCTTAACGTAAATAAAATTGATATCCTCCTAATCGCTGAAAGTCGTTCAACACAAAGGACAACTCTTAAAATACCATACTATTCCATTTACCATGCTAACCATCCTGATGATGCGGCTCACGCAGGGTCTGCAATCATAATCAGATCTTCAATAAAACATCACGTACTCCAACCATACATAACACACAAAATTCAAAGTGCCATCATAAAAGTAGATACTTTCTCCCGACCTATTACAATTGCTTCAATATATTGTCCACCACGTTATTCTATAACATGCGATGTATACCTCGAGTTCTTCCAACGTCTCAGCTCACACTTTTTAGTTGCCGGAGACTGGAATGCTAAAAATACAGCCTGGGGATCTAGGCTGATTACTCCTAAAGGCAGAACATTATTGAAAGTTTTAGAACTAAATAATTTCAACTATTTGTCGACTGGAGAGCCAACTTATTGGCCGACCGATCGAAATAAAATCCCCGACCTGTTAGACTTTGCCATAACTAAGGGAATGTCAGGCCTACATAGTGATATTGAATCCAATTTAGATCTGCACTCTGACCACACTCCTGTAATAATAATTCTAAGCACCAGTATTATATGGAAAAAGCCACAACAGAGACTGTCTTTCAAAAACACTAGTTGGAACCTATTTCGTCTACATATCAACGATAATATATCACTAAATATACACTTAAAAGATAAGGAGGACATAGATATAGCTGTGCAGTACCTAACTAAGTTAATACAAAGCCCTTCCTTGACCTCTACTCCAGAACCCCATGGTCTCACCCGCAACAATCAGAATATTCCGCTTCATATTAAAGAATTGGTCATCGCAAAGCGCAGAGCTCGTCGCAGGTGGCAGACTATTAGGAACCCACTTGACAAAACTTATTTAAATCGAATAACGCACAATCTCCACAATGTTATCCAAGAAGCAAAAAACGAATGCTTCGAACACTACATCTTCAATCTATCTACTGATGATCACTCCCTGTGGAACGCGACAAAGAAATTCAAAAGACCCATAGTATCTATTCCACCTCTACGAAAAGCTGATGGGAGCTGGGCGCGGACGAATATTGAAAAATCCAAAAGATTCTCAGAACACCTTGCTAGCGTATTTTCCGCTCCTGATATCCTCAACGATGATGAAGATGATGTCGAAATACAAACATTCTTAAACGCCCCTTGTCAGATGTCTCTTCCACCCAAGCCTATTTTATCTGCAGAAGTAAAAAAAGAAATAAGTCTCTTAAATCCTCAGAAAGCTCCTGGATATGATCTCATTACAGGTGAAGTACTGAAAAACTGCCCTAGAAAAGCTATTGTATTACTCACAACCATATATAACAGCATACTACGCCTGTGCTACTATCCGATACTATGGAAGTATGCAATAATAATCATGATACTGAAGCCAGGAAAACCTCCAACTGATGGCACTTCCTATAGGCCAATAAGCCTCCTTCCTGCAATGTCCAAAATTTTTGAAAAACTTATCCTCACTAGAATTGCAAACGTAACACATATAGATGCCTTAATCCGTAACCACTAATTCGGCTTCAGACCCAATCACTCCACTATCCAACAGTGCCATAGAATCGTTAATAAAATCAAAGGAAGCTTAGAAGCAAAACAAATGTGTACATCAGCATTTTTAGACGTAAAACAGGCGTTTGACAGGGTGTGGCATGCAGGCTTACTTTTCAAACTTAAACCATACTTACCAAATCAATTGTTCCTCATCCTTAAGTCATACATGTCCAACCGTTACTTCCAAGTTAAATTCGAAGACTCATTATCTGACTACCAGACTATCAACTCTGGTGTACCCCAAGGAAATGTTCTGGGACCTTCCTTGTACGTACTGTTTACCGCTGATATACCAGCCAGCGAGGATACACTACTAGCAACGTTCGCTGATGATACAGCCGTCCTTTCTACAGATCTCGATCCGATACGAGCTTCTGAAAAATTGCAAGCTTATCTTGATCAACTCCAAATTTGGCTTACGCACTGGAAAATTAATCTGAACGTTGATAAGTCGTGTCAAGTCACGTTCACAACACGAAGAGCCGAATGTCCTCCTCTTACCCTCAATAACACTCCCATTCCTGTCAAAGGAGAAGTTAAATACCTCGGCCTTCATCTTGATGCAAAACTAACTTGGAGAACACACATTAAGGCAAAAAGACGTCAATTACATTTAAAAGTGAGGAACATGTCTTGGTTACTAAATTGTAGATCTCAGGTCTCACTACAGAACAAACTCTTCATATACAAAACCATTCTTAGGCCTATTTGGAAATATGGTGTCGAATTATGGGGCTGCAGCAAACCGTCTAATACAAAATTTTTACAAACCTTTCAATCTAAAACCCTTAGAATGTTACTAAATGCATCTTGGTATGTCTCCAACAACACCATACACGACGACCTCAAAATACCGTTTATACACGACGTCATCAGTGCTTACACTGTTAAACATAAAAATCGAAGCATAACCCACAGCAACGAGCTAATCAGTGAACTGTTCAGACAACCAATGGAAAATAGAAGACTTAACAGAACATGGCCAGAAGACCTAGCTAGGTGAATCCAGAGAGCCGTCAATGGATGGCCCCTGGCCCAAGTGAACTTCTTTCAACCCATTTACTTATTACTTTATTAAGTAGATTGTAAATTTGCATTAATCCAATAAAAAAAAATTGCACTGAGTATTTGTACTCTTTGTATGTTTCCCACACATCACGCCAAAAGGGCTGAACCGAATCAAGGGATTTTTGGTATGATTACTGGCCTTGGTCCTCTTAAGGTTTTTTTGTTTTACCTTGAAAGTCGAATATCTGTGGGATAAGATAATTGACCATCAAAATGTCAATTTAATTGGAATGGGAGCGGCCATCTACATTATTGCGAGCTAGCGCGATCCAAGCTACCCTTTGGTCGGTCTTCTTCTTCTACTCTTATATAGGCTATAAGCCTGTTTCTAACTACACATTTCGTGTAGTACTATGAGCCATGTTGGGCGTACCCCGGGCAGGTGGCTAGTCTGACCCGTTAGAAGAAGGAGAATGTACTTTACGACCGCCAAAGGTGTTTGTATGATGGCCGGAAAGCGCTCGATGTTTGCCGTTATTTTGACCTGGGAGTCGAACCCAGGGCCCGCCGCGCGTTACTCTGGCAGGCCGAAGCCTTTACGTCGCGGCTGTCGCGCTCTCAGCTACCCTTTGGTAAACATCAAAATATGGAATAACAACCACCAGGTAACCAGAAAAAATTATTTGTTTCAAAAAATAAATTTCTGCTAAAAATCTGACTCCTGCGAAGCGGGGTGAACACGGCTAGTTAATTAATATAATAATATAATATTTTTCCCATTCAGTGTGGTTATATGCCATATTTAAATGTGTACTTCTATTAGTTTTTTTGTTTAATTGCTTTAATCATCATTTTGTTTTTTATTACATTTTTTGTTTCTTTTGCTATTTGTTTTTGATGTTCTGTCTGTAGTTGCTTGTTATGTTTGGTGTGGCGGCCTTTTCGCCCTTGAACCGCTTTATATCGCGGCGCATGCTGGCGGCTGTGATGTCTGCCGCTACGTTTTGCCATCGCACACAAAACGGCATATGGGCTTTTGCTCAGCCGACAAGTCTGCATACGCCGTCGGCGGCACCCTTTGATATGAAAGGTGCTGTCGAATGAAAATTGCCCGCAAAAGACCGACCGCCAAGCCAGGCGCGAAGCCCGGCAACATTCGCAATCCGCAGCGCGGCCAATTCGGTCGTGTCTTAACACCCCGCAAATAAGCATTCCGCAGCGCGGCCAATTCGGTCGTGTCTTATCAACCCGCAATAAGCACTCCGCAGCGCGGCCAATTCGGTCGTGTCTTAACACCCCGCAAATAAGCACTCTGCAGCGCGGCCAATTCGGTCGTGTTCAACACCCCCAAGAAACTTACCAGCACCGCAGCGCGGCCAGTTCGGTGTGTTTTTAATACCCCGCAACATACAAGAAGACAGCGCAGCAAGGTGGCCACCGTGGAACCATCGCCGATGAAGCCGAAGCCGATTCAGGTGAGCGATTTGGCAATACTCGTTGGTTGATATCGGTAGCCGCCCCCATCCGCTTACGCGACGACCGTTTAAGGGACGATTTGAGCCTTATCGGTTGACGTTCCATACGGGCCGTACTACGTATCCCACACCGCACCACGAGAGTCTTTATGATTTTTATACACAAAAGGATTGACATTATAAATAAAAATATATTAACATGTTTTAGATAACAAAAAATACCTTAATTCTTTAAGATATGGAAATGTGCAGAATTATTGACAAAACAAAATATTGTGCAATTAGGTGCAAACCAATAATTACCGAAACAAGTAGAAAAAACAATAGTAATAATTTATAACGTATGTATCAAAAATTTTAATAAAATTTTAATTATATCTACCTATACATTTGAACAGAAAGTAAACAAAGTAATGTGGCGTTCCCTACGTCTTTATTTACACGCGAAGATCCGTGCGTAGTAAACAAAGACAGCCTATACATTTGAACGGAAGGTAAACAAAGACGGCTTACATGAAATTCAGCGTGCCTCGCTCCGAGCGCTTAATTTACACAAGGTCGGTGCGTTCGTGCATGCATGTCGGGGCCTCGCTCTTCCGGACGACCGCGGCTGTCGTTGGCCCGCTACATTGTCCTACGCAAAAAGCGTTTCTGCGACCGCCATTTGATTTGCTTCTGCCGAGCGGAGGTTGCAGTCTATAAGAAATACGTGTAATGCACGTAAGTCTTATGTAAACATTTGAAAGTTGCACATGCTCAATTAAAGTTGCGGCAGCAAAATCCTTCCAGGCATTTTGCATAATTATCCCTTTTATTGCGTAGGAACAGACGTATATTTACTAACTAAATTAATAGTTCTTTACCCGTTGTAAAAACGAAGCTAAAATACTATACAAAATGCTAAAGTTAGGTTATGCAATTTCAGAATCAAAACAAAAATTCTATTACTGTTACCAACATTAATCTATGCAAAAATTAAAAAATACCTGCAAATAAATCTAAGAAATATATAAAGTTGAAACGATTTCTTACCTATAAACATAAAACGTAAAAATTAAGGGAGTGCATTATAAACGAGCGCATAAGCTTTGCATTGGTTCAACTTTACGATTACGTATTCCTTATGGGCGACTTATGCCTACGTTCATTATGAATGGGCTCTAAGTTAAATTGCTCCACGTTTCCGATCCAGAAAAAAAGCCGATCAGATTAATTTATATCTTTCCACCTTGCAAAAATTTAAGGAAAGGCGGGTGAAAAATAGTCAGCCTAGGACGTCAAAAATAACTTTCGGCGGGCAACACCTTGTAAATTTAAAATTTAATAAAAAATAAACGTGACCCCACTGTCCTCTAAAGAAAGTACTTTTAATAGAATGTCCATAGGTCATAGTATATAGTAAATTATAAATGTTGTAGTATGAAAAGGCAAATAAATGAGAAAAATATGAATAACTAATGTCTTATTACTAGTATGAAAAATAAAAGCAATAAGATCAATTAAAATTATATACGTATAAATTATCAAAAAGTTGCAGGTGAAGATAACGCGTTAATCAGTTATAAATGATTAATTTAAAATTTGTTTCTAGAATGTGTTTCGAACAAATGCACATAATTGCAATAAAGCTCTTTTCAATTTGGTGGATAACTGTTCGTTACCCTGTGCTTCTAAGCTTGTTTATAGTGCCAATCAAGTATTATTAATTCCAAAACTATTTTGAGACCGGCAGTCAATTAACTGATAACAGTTGCTGTTGCATACGTTCTTGCTAACGCGTTACGTAATTACTCTAGCCGGTTGGCTCACAATGCGGGCGTTGAAGTCTCCAAGTCGCACACTAAAATGCATCTGTGTTAAATTTATTTACGTGCTTTTATATTCTTGGGTTTAAGTGGGCCCGTTTTACAGAAGAATATTACTTTTGGGTGACATTAATTTACAAGTTGCTTTTATTGAGTTTAAAGGCTGTTTTTTCTTTATTTTTGGATGCTACATGCTTACGTATCGATTCGTACGAAAATGATGTTAGATGAAAACTAAAAAAAAGTTCTTTTAATTTGTAATCACGGGGCTTTTGTTAGGGAATACGAAAAAGCTAATGTTATTTCTATAACCACATAACAACGAGCATTGTGGTGCATAATGTGTGGACTGCACGATATCTATTGCCAATTGGCAACCGCGCGTGTGCCAAATGCAATCTAACGTTTTTATCATGCGTACTCAGAATGTTTTGTTATACGAACGCTATTTGCTTTGTTTTCATTAAACTGAAATTTCCTCAATACCAAAAATTGAATTAACTCGTGAACATTTCCGTGCGATGGTTTTTTACGACTTTCGATGTAAATTTTCTCAACAACAGTGCATCGACCAACTTTGGCTTTTGACACTGAAACTCCACACAGGGTCACTGTATATTGTTGGTTCAATTAAATTTAACCATGGTCGTAGTTTACTGGCGGTTTTTTTTTTTATTGAAACATAGTACATCAGCAATCAGAATTACAAGAGATTCTATGAGCTAATTTGTTGTTAAAGTTGATTGGCTTAATGAGGTTGGCACCCATTGGTGCTTCCTCGCAGTTTCCTAATCCTATTGATTGAGGATGATGGATTCACACTGGAGGATTCACGTTAGTTTGTAGGTCCCAAGGCCATTTCCGCTTTAATCGCCGAAAGTTTGGTTGTAACGTAAGTGGTTGTATAAGGTCGTTTGGATGATATGTAAGTCTATCATAGTGTCTGGTTGCCCGTTCCGTAATTACATCATGCACGTATGGTGTGTTGGAGTCGGTATGTAGGGTGAGATTTGTCACGTATCATGGAGCATCCATAAGAGTTCTTATTGTCTTGGATTGGAATCTCTGGATTGTGTCTACGTTAGAATAGCTAGAGCAGCCCACAGCTCACATCCATATGTCCAAATAGGACGTAAGATGGTTTTATATATAAGGAGTTTACTCTCGGTTGCTAAAGGTGATTTCCGACCTATTAGCCAGTACATTTTTAACTTTCAGATCCATGGCTTTGCGCTTCTTCTTTATGTGTTGTTTCCAAGTTAGCCTTTTGTCCCAGTGTAATCCCAGATACGTCACTTCTTCAGATTGTGGTACATCAATGTTGTTTATGGTAACAGGAGGGCATATTCCCTTCGCATTGTAAATGTTATTTGAACTGACTTATTTTCATTCACCTTAATTCGCCATTTGTCTAGCCATTCTTCTATTAAATGTATGTGTTCCTGCAGTAATCTTGTAGCAGCTAAAGGGTCTTCATTGCACGCGAGGATGGCAGTATCATCTGCGAACGTTCCCATTTCTGTGTACGGTGTTATTGGTATATCAGCAGTGAAAAGTAAGTATAGGACTGGGCCCAAAACGCTGCCTTGGGGAACCCCAGCGGTAATTGGCTGTAGTGTCGAGATTTTGTTTCCGAATTTTACTAGGAATAGCGGTTTGAAAGGTATGATTGGAAAAGGAGATAATATTGGTGCGGAAATAATGCTTTTCTTTTAGCCAGCAACCCTTATCAAAGGCTTGTCGGACGTCCAGGAATACTGCCGTGCAGTACTTCTTACTTTCAAAAGCTTTCTGAATTACGTTAGACATGCGGTGGCACTGTTGAATAGTAGAATGATCTCGTCTGAATCCAAATTGGTGCTTTGGGATCCAATCATCCAGTGGTGTGTCTTTATTTAACCGACTTAATATCAGATTTTCTAGGAGTTTGGCAATTATTGATAACAGGCTAATCGGGCGATAAGATTGCACTTCATTTGGCGACTTACCAGGTTTGAATATTACTATAATTTGCGCCATCTTTAGTTGCGGCGGCCAGTAGGTTAAGCGCAGAATTGCGTTAAATAATGCTAGCAGTTGTCTTTCTCCAGTTTCTGGTAGCTGTTTAAGGATAGGACCAGTTATGAGGTCGTAGCCTGGTGCTTTTTTGTTGCTCAAGAATTTTATCTCCTGACGTAATTCACCGATTTTAAGATCCCGTATTGGCAATGAAAGTTGTAGTGGGGCTTCGAGGAAGGTGTCTACTTCTATATCTATTGCTTCAGAGTTAGGTCTAAATACTTCTGACAGATATTGTGCGAATAGGTCAGCTTTTTCTTGGTCAGATCTGGCCCACGTGCCGTCTGTGTTACGTAGCGGCGGTATATGTACCTGTGGCCTCTTGAATCCCTTTGTGGCTTTCCATATACTGTAGTCGTCCTTGGAAAGAGAAGTTACATATTGTTGAAATGTGTCGTTTTTTACTTCGTTCAGTTTTCGTTTAAGTTTATTAGTAATTCGATTGTACTTTGTTTTGTCGTTTCTATTATGTGTTCGTTGCCAGACTGCCCTAGCTTTCCTTTTTCCTTAACCAGCTCCATCACTTCTCTTGGGAAGTTTTGTGAGCTGGGTTTCTTTCCATGCGCGGTGTAGCATACCATGCTGCCTCTTGTGTAGTAGTTATAAATTTGTTGATTCCACTGTCCAACTCTTCAGTCGTTTTAGGCTTATATTAAGATCAAGATGTTGATCCATATACTCTTTAAAGGCGTCCCAATCTGTGCGTCTGTTACATAACATTGGTTTGGCTTCTTTTCTAATTACTGTAGCACTAATAGTAAGTATGACAGGTGTGTGGTCAGATGATAGATCATAACTGGATGTTATGTCTACGTAGTTAGATGAAACTCCTTTAGCAACGAAGAAATCTAACAAATCCGGAATTTTGCCAGGGTCCGTTGGCCAGTACGTTGGGCTACCTGTTGAGAAATATGTATAATTATTATCAGTTATGAGTTTATTAAGTTCTCTGCCTTTTGTGGTTATCAGTCTACTGCCCCATCTGGTATGCTTCGCATTAAAGTCTCCGCCAGTTATAAATCCTGACCCTAAGGAGTCAAAGAATGGCTGTAGCATGAGTTTGGTTATTTGGTGCCGAGGGGGGCAATATGTTGCCGCTATTGTAATTGGATTTGGTAGTTTATTTACTTCAATCACTGTGGCCTGAAAGAAATTTTCTTCGAATTTTGGTAGTTCGTGATGTGTTATTGATTCACGAATGATAATGGCAGTGCCTCCATGTGCCGTACCATCCGGATGTTCGGTGTGGTAGATAAGATAGTGCGGTATTTTTATGTGGGTTCTTACAGTAAAATGGGTTTCTGCTATAAGGAGGATATCAATGTTGTTTATACTGAGGAAGATTTCGATTTCTTGTTTTTGATTGAGGCCGTTGGCGTTCCAGAGTGCAATTTTAAGAAATTTGGCCATTATCGAACTAATTTATTTATGACCGTCGTAAGCATGTTCATAATAATGCTATTTTGTTGTATTAGTTGATTGAACATAACTTTGAATTCTTCTAAGAACTGTGTGAGTGTTAGGTCTTGAGGTGATTGAGGTTTATTTGTGTTTGTTTGTTCACAGTTAGTATTTGGCATTTTCCAGTAGTTCTTCACTGGCAAGGGAGGAAAGTTTTGTGGATTTGTCTTGTAAGAGGCATGTGTGTTTTTTTGTGTTTGGGTGTTCGGTTTTATTTTGTTTTGTAGCTCTTGGTAAATTGAACAGCCCTTGTAGTTTGCTGGATGTGCACCATTGCAGAGTGCACAAGTAGCAGGGGTTTCCCTTGCTTTTTGCATGTAATAGAATTGTGCGGTCCGCCACATTTAACGCAGGCGTATGGCCTATTACAATATAACTTTGTATGGTTATAGTTTTGGCATCTTGTGCACTGGACCAGGTTCATATTTCTGTGGGGCGGTTCAACAGAAATTTTTAAGTTTTGTAAGTAATTTATGTTATACATGTCTTTGTTATTGGTGGCTGGCTCCAAATCTACAAAGAATAGTGGTAATGCTTCTTTAGTTTTCTTATGTTTTATGTTAGTAATGTTTCTAACCTTGTGATTATGAGTAGCTAGTTCAGCTGTAATATCATCTACTGGAATTGTAGGATGTATGTGCCGTAGGACCACTCTGTATGCACGATCCTGCTTGATTTGGTAAGTGTGGTGAATGACACTGTTTTCCTGGAAATGTTTGACGAGTTTTCTGTACACATCCGGGGAATGCACATTAAATTTGACTACGTTATCAGCCACACTTTTGGCGGTGTACTGTTCCTGTTCCATAATATCCTTCAAGCTGTTTATCATTTCCTGAAAATTGTTAACTCCATGTACGTAGATTGGAGGGTTTGGGTATTTTATTTGAGTTTTGTTGGCACCGTTATCTTGATTATTGTTTGTTACGTCTGTAACTTCTGGTAAAATTGAGTATTTGTTAGTTTGTGTTAGATTAAATGATTGTGGCGGATTTTGTGTGTTTTGCAATTTCTTCTTTTCTTTTTAGGTTATTAACTTTTGCCAAGCATTTTTTGTCTGCAATGTTTTCTTCTTCCTCTGCGTCGCTAATAATAATTTCCATTGGTTTTGTGTCGTGATTTGTTGATGCAATGGTTGGACTTGAGGCGGCATTACAAATTGAGACATTGAAGAATGACCATATTGATAAGGTTGGAATGTTTGTATTTGTGGCGACATTGAGTAGCTATTGGGCATTTGCTGGCATTGCTCAGGTGTTATTTGTTGTGGGTTGTTATTTGGGATAAATGGGTATTGTTGGTAAAAGGATGCGTATTGTTGCGTTATTGTTGGGTTGAATTGTTGCGTGGGGTTGTAGCCATTGCCAAATGGCAGCATGCTATTAGTTTTACTTACATGCATGCACTGAATTATGTAGTAAACAATACAAAAATGAAAACAGTTTATTCCAATTAATGCATTGGTTTGTCACTGCTCGAGGTTCACTGTACGATAGCGATAACATGCAGCGCGCACGACTTAGGCATGTGCTCGGCTTGAGCGCTCGAACCGTACTTTACTTTATTTTTTTGTGAGTACGTTTTCGAATAAAGCTACACAACCAATATATGTATCGATTAAGCAACTCTTCAAGAGTAAGAAAAATTTTTTACTTGCATATTTTTAAAAAATGGCGGCTGGAAGCCAGCAAACTCAATACAAGATTTTTGAAAGGCCCTTCGCGGCAAGCAGTAGAAGTCCCCTGTAACACCACCTAGAAACTTAACTTTTTTTTATAATCTACATCAGTTTAGCTAGTGAAGTACACACGATTTTTATTTTAGAATTTTTTTTGCAAGATGGCGAGTGTTTAAAGAAAAATCGTTTTTTCGACTTTAATTGTTTACACAAATAAATTCTTTTGACCAATCGTTATAGTCGTGTGTACTTCACTAGATAATCAAATTAGGAGGTTACAGTTAGATTTTCAAGCCGATCGGATGAAAATTTCGAGTTCTATTTGCCGATTTCGAAAACGTGGTTTCGAGAGAAACGCGTTTGAAGTTTGAAAATGCTATAACTTCGCGAAATCATAATAATATGCTCCATAATAATTTTTTACACTCGCTCTGCTATCGCAGCACCTGATCATTGCCCTTCCAAGGCTGTATTTTGCTCCAGCTTTTTCCTGGACGATGTGGTGCTGCGTCTAGCCCCTTTTACGATGTCGAAAATTGGGTGCTCGGCGGACTTAATCCGGTTGCAACCGATTCCTTACAAAAGTCGTAAAAATTTCCTCCAACAGTCAACTCAAGTGCATCACAGGCAGAAAACAGACTTGACAAACCATCTTTGAAAGTATATATCAGTCGCTATATAGTGCACATACGAATGATTCGTTTAGATTTTAAGTATATCCACCCAAACAGCGCGAAAGCAGATCGCCGAGCCAAGTTCTTCGTTAATTGGTTTTATTGGTTTAAAAACATTTACGTGCATAGGAGGCTTATGCTCATAACTAGACAGAGAAGCTAAAGCTTATCATGTTGCTGCTTTTTATTTGCTGAAATTGTATGATATAAATATCATTTCGCATTTTTTCAACAGATCCAGTGTTCCTTCTAATGGCAAGCCGTAAAAGTTGTCAACGAGCTTACCAGTTAGTTGATCTTGGCCCCCAAGACCTTTTGTATTTTTCTTTACATTGAGAAGGCGATCTTCTATTCTCTTCTGTACATGACCAGTGCATTCTTTTTTGGAAACAGTTAAATATTTATACAGCTTAGCATCAATAATACCTTTATAGGTTTTCGAATCACTATCATTAATCTAATTAATATATTTAATATTGTGGAGAGTTTCGGGGCGCTGGAACATCTCTACGACCGCATCGATTTCCATTTTCCCCGCCGACCCCTCGTGATTAGCTTGGCATTAACTTATGTCCAGAATAGCCTTCTTCATATGCAGCAGTACATTTTCTTTCCAATATTTTATTTGATTTTACACATACATCGAATACTTTGCCGGTATGCCAACCAATTAGCGTAACAAGCCCCAAAAGTGATGAGAAATCTCTCTTTCTCCATGAACCATCGCCTGATACTGTAAGCTCATCGCTTTTATTGTGCTCTATAGACATCAGTATCTCTTTTTCAGCTGCTTTTTTCATACACAAAGTTCGCACACGTGCGGTAGCAATTGCAATATTGCAAATGATGATTATAAGTGAAAAAGCAGTCAAACATTACTGGTGATACTAGCTGGTGCATTCCTATTGCCTCACTCATTATAAGAGAGCCCCCATTAAGATTTTGGGCGCTATCTGTGACTTGGACGCAATAGCAATGAAAGCACAAAACCGATAAAACTTCCTACTCCTAGAGATATTCAAAATCACTAATAAAAAGAGAGCTGGGCCAGTATTTTATAAAATCAATTTATTTTAATATAAATTGAAACTATTATGCCTTTATTTTTAATCATTTGGTAAACGATTTATGTTTGAATTATTTTAAAGCGTAATCTATTACATTGTGTTTTGAATAGCGTACCATTTAATTGTCTACCACGAGCAAATTTGATTTCGACGACTTTGTGATAATTCAGGCCTACTGTCACAATTTAGCGTTCGATATTTAATCTTAATGCATCGAGGGTTTTTGGTTTATTTGCATAAATTATAGATTTTAAATAACCCTACAAAATGTAATTTAATAGAGTTAAATCACAACTTTTTGGAAGTCAGCTAACAGTTGCAAACATTCCTTGTAATACGTTAAGAGTGGGTTTAACAGTGTAACAACGTCTTGTTGGAACCACATGTCTTTCAAAACAATTTTAACTGTAACTGCACCTTCTACTTCGTTTTGAAAAAGAATACAGTTCAGTAAATCTGATATGAATTGTTTTTACACTAAAAACGACAATTTTGTTATGTTAACATATCCACTTTACCAGTATGAGCTTTATTTGAGAATATATTTTTTGTCTGAAATTATGAGTTTTTCAAGTTGCTCTAAAGCCCAAGCAGCAAAGTCACGGCGCCCACGATAGTCTAGTAGTTTCAGTTCTTGGGTCAACACAATCTTATACAAGGAAAACCCAATTTATTCGCAAAATAAGCCAATTTGTCTTTCTTCTACGCTCTAACTTTTGAGCACAAAGAGGAATCAATAAATTTGGAGGTTTTGCAAGGCCATCTCTTATATGAGCAATGTTTCCTGCGCTCCTTGCATTTCGACGTCTTGTTGCTATTTTTACATCGAGAAGAGTAAAATTCCTTTAAAATTTCCAACTATTCAACGAACAGCAAGCACAGAAAGGCGATTGCGGACTATAGATTTTGCGAAGAGCACGTTTGGTGTTCATAAAAGTACTTCTATTTTCATAAAAGTTTTGGACAATAACCAAGTGTTCTCGAAACATGTATTTAGCTATAATGAACTGTCAGAATATACTAAACATAAACGACAACTAGTGGTCATTATAACATTTTAAGCATAGTTGATATTTTATTTTAAAATCGTATCGTTCTTATTGGTGAACCCTTTACTATGTCCTATATATTGTCAAGTTTTTATACGTCGTTAGTAAACCAAATATGTGTTTATAATTTACCAGTTTTATTTTACTTTCAAAACAATTATCACCACCATATTCAACATTATCGTGCTAGTCGTAGTACACGTGCAATTTTAAAGTTCTAGTGTTTAACATGAGCCTAAAACGAAACATATTAAGGAAATTGCTGTTATATAAAATTTTAGGAGTATAAATAATAGGAGTATAATAGGAATATAAGAGTATAAATATACAAATGAGTTACACCCCCTTTTCAACAAACTTTTCTTTCGAACCGCACCCTTATGGATCGATAGTTCGGCCATATTGAAGAAAATAAACATAGTGTATGACATAGCCATCTCGACGTCTTCCTGGTGAAAAGAATGTTCAAAGTTTAAAAAAAAAATTTCTGATCTCGGAAACAGCAAGAGATTGCTAGGCGCGGTTTTCGCCGTTCTTTAGTTCGATTCAATTGTACTAAAACGACGTTATCGGTACGAGCGCACAATAATACTAAAACGCGTTCCAAAAACACCCTGAAATTGTTTCCTCTGGCGAGCCGCTCACAGATGAGGAACCCTCTGGGAGTCTTCGCGAGTTTATAGAACCCATAATAAAGTTTCACTCTGCAAATTTTAAAAAACATTTATGTTGATATAAGGACGCTATGGGGGCTGAAAGAAAAAATGTTTTTTCGCAGATATCGACTTGCCGTAAAAGCCAAGTTGTAAAGCTATTAAGTGGCTTCAAAAAACGCTCAACAACCCTTGCCTTCGCTCGCCACCTTCTTGCCCAAAAACGGCTCCAAAGTTTGAAAAAATCATGTTTTGGTTTATATCTCCGAAACGGCAAGAGATACGAAGGCGGCTCCTTTACCAATTTGTGGAGCCTAAAAGGGGGCACTTTTTTCGTACAAAACATTTTCGTGCAGCTTGTATGGGGCGCCGAAATTTGGCATTTCCGGAACCGGAAGCGATAAAAATTTTTCGTTTCCTCTAAATTTGAAAGCGGATCCTAATGCACGCGTAAACTGAAAACTATAATTCTGCGATTATCCCTTCGGTCAAAATTCGCATGTTAATTTTGACATTCCCGAGGACGCCGCCGTCCAGCCAATAGAAGGGAAAATTCGACGGTGCCCGCGATAATTTTGTTTGGGGGTCAACTAATTCCTTCTCGCTCCGACACACTGATGAAATATGCGTTGACGTTATGCTGACATCACGAAATGTATAGCAAAAATCGTTCGTGTATTTCCGCGCGGCTCCGAACGTCCCCGAACGCCTCCGAATAACAAATTCCAGGCCGGCGGCAGGCACATTCAAAGTATTATATTACAAGAACCGGAAGAGATAAAAATTTTGTTTGTTTGCTCCATAATTGAAAGCGGGTACTAAAGCACTCGTGTGCCAAAAATTACGTTCCTACGATTATTCGTTCAGTCAGTATTCACGAGTTAGTTTCATCCGCCCCGGGAAGCTGCCGTCCCTGCTGGCCGATCCCTACAGCAGAAGAAAAATTTCGATAGTGCCAGCTGGTAGCAGCAAGCAGTTCCTCTGCATATTGTATTATAGGAATAATTATTTCAATATTTTCTAAAATCATCTTCGAAGTAATTTGTTAGTTTTTTTTAATGCATAATTATATGTGGTTGGTAACTAAAATTCTAGATGACATCTGCAATGTCAGACCAACATTTACAACGTCTCTGAAACGCACTTAGCCAACACAGATCAATTCAAAATTGCCGGCTAGCAGATCTACCGCTCAGATAGAGAAGCCAGGTTTGCATCAGGAGGAGTAGCCATTATCATAAAACGCAACATAATTCATCATGAATGTCAAACAATTAACACGATAAACCTCGAAACAGTTGGAGTGAAAATCAAACTAACTAACGATACTACTATAACCATAATATGTGCTTACAAACAACCCAACAAACAACTTCTTGAAATCGACATCTCTACCATATTTAATCCAAGCGAACCCATCCTTCTGATAGGAGACATGAATTCAAAAACACGATATGGGGATGCAGAGACAAACCCTGCTGAAACAAACTTTACGACCTAGCATCAAAGTACGCTTTCCAAATAGAAGCTCCAGCCGAACCTACACACTACCCGTACAGAGACGATCACAGACCAGATATACTTGACATAGTTGTCCACAAAAACTTCAGCAAACAGATCTTCCAACAAGTATGCACTGAACTAGATTCAGACCACCTACCAATTATAGTCTCGTTTTTACTGACACCAGCAAAACAAATCCAAGAACCGAAACTCATAAATGGACTACTAGATTGGAACGCTTTTCAAGATATCCTTGACCAACGACTTAAGTATCCTAATAACCTTCAAACCCCAAATCAAATAGATCAAACTATCTCACACGTAACAAAAACTATCACTGACAGTGTCAGCAAGGCCACTACCACACGTACAAACGAAGAGTACACATTGATCATTATTCACCCAAACACATAGTGGATCTAATTAGGCAAAAAAGCACACTGCGGAGGGAATGGCAGAGAACTAGAAGCCCCGTAACCAAAAATATGGTAAATAACTTGTCACATCGAATAAAGAAGGAGCTAGATGCCCACCGAATAGAGACTTACGAAAAACATATTAGTAATCTTGAACCAAGAGATCCCGGACTATGGAAGACGACCAAACGTATCCTACGTCAGCCACAAGTGATGCCTTCAATTTCTTCAGGTGCGCAAACATTTAACACCGATGAAGAAAAATGTGAAGCCTTCGCAGATCATTTAGAAAAAACCTTCACATCTGAGAATCACGCAGATCCAACATTTAGAAATATAGCCATCAACTATGTAGAAACTCACCAGCCAATCATTGAACCAAACTTCAAATCAACTTCACCTAGAGAACTCGCATCAATAATCAAAAGTCTTCCAATAAATAAATCGCCAGGATATGACAAAATACCTAATGTCATACTTAAAAAGCTTACAAAAAAAGCATTGGCATACCTAGCAACCACATTTAATGCGTGCTTAAGGATTGGCTATTTTCCTAATGCATGGAAACATGCAATTATTCTACTGTTTCCCAAACCAAACAAAGTCAAGAAAGATATTACTAGCTATCGACCTATTAGTCTTCTAACTACAATCTCGAAGCTTTTCGAAAAGGTCATATATCGCCGGCTTAATGAAGAGGTAATAAAACTGAGTATTGTTCCACCTTTCAATTTGGATTCAAAAAGGCCACTCCACCTGCCATCAACTACAGCGCATGATCGAAACAATCGAACGAGGATTTGAAAGCAAACAATACGTTACTGCCTTGTTTTTAGACATAGCTCAAGCATTCGATCGAGTGTGGACCGATGGCTTAAAATATAAAATAGTACGTCTTCAACTACCTGAGTACATAAAATCCATATTGTTCTCGTTCCTAGAAAATCGTACATATGCAATCAAGATACAGGCAAGCTTATCAACTACTAGAGCTATACATGCAGGGGTTCCACAAGGGAGTATTCTAGGTCCTATTTTATTCAACATCTACATGCATGACTTTCCTGTTCCCAATGCAAACCTAGCAATGTTCGCAGATGACACGGTCGTGTTAACCAGAAATCAAAACTTAGAGCAAGCAATAGCCGACTTACAAACTGCCGCCAATACACTAAGCAGATGGTTCATGAAATGGAATCTATCAATTAATCATTCCAAGTGTACTACGAAAATATTCACACTTAGAACTATCAAAAATCCAACGTTAATTACAATCAATGGACATACTATACAATGGAATGCCAAAGACGAGCCCGTGAAATATCTGGGTATTCATCTCGATACTCGGCTCACATGGAAATACCATATATTAAAAAAACTGAACGAAGGCCACACGCGTTTAATCCAGCTCTACCCAATCATAAATAAAAAGTCCACTATGAAAATCGAATGCATGACGCTCTTGTATAAATCTCTAATACGTCTATTGATTCTGTACGGATGTGTGATATGGGCTAACACTTCCAAAACCAATCTCAACCAAATCCAGACGTTACAAAATAAAATTCTTCGAACAACAGTCAACGCCCCGTGGTTCATTACAAATCAACAACTTCATCACGAATTAAACATGCTCACAATTCAAGAACATATTGCAAAACTGACTAAAACCTTCCATGACAACCTTACCAACTGCAATGGTGCCACCTTCTATGAACTAGGCCAAAGAAGTATTCATAGACGATTAAAACGAAAGTTACCCCAAGACATATACTTGAGTGATAGTGGTGATGACTAAGTGCGGACTAATCTCCAAATAACTATTTGATCAAAATACGCAAGTGATAGTCTTGATGTCTAAGTGCAATTCATTCTCAATTAACTATGTGATCAAATGGGAAATCCAAATGACTATTAACACAGCTATTTCAAGTGGTTATTAGGTACCATTCTGTTATTTCCCTTCGTTAAGTATTAATTGTCAAACATACCTTGTATAACAATGTATATTGTTGAGCAGGTAAAAGTTCTATTTAAAAAAAAAATCACATTTGCTTTGTCAAATTTAACATTTTAGGTTGGGAAATTTGTCAAAACGAAATACAGAGTGGACCAATTTGTGATATACAGGTTGTTTCAAAAGTAAAAAGAAAAAATAAAAAATTAAAATTTTACTTAGCGATAATCTTGCGTGGTTGATAACGAATGTTTTTTTAATACTAATTATATGTGGTTGGTAACTAAAATTCAAGATGACATCTGCAATGTCAGACCAACATTTACGTCAAAATGACATTTGCTCTGTCAGATTTATCATTTTAGGTTAGGAAATTTGTCAAAACGAAATACAGAGCAGACTAATTTGTTGTATACCGGTTGTTTCAAAAGTAAAAAGAGAAAATAATAAAAAATTAAAATTTTACTTAGCGACTTTACAGTCCATAATCTTGCGTGGTTGGTAACGAATTTTTTTTTTAATGCTAATTATATGTAGTTGGTAACTAAAATTCAAGGTGACATCTGCAATGTCAGACCAACATTTACGTCAAAATGACATTTGCTCTGTCAGATTTGTCATTTTAGGTTGGAAATTTGTCAAAACGAAATACAGAGCGGACCAATTTGTTGTATACAGGTTGTTTCAAAAGTAAAAGAAAATAATAAAAATTAAAATTTTACTTAGCGACTTTACAGTCCATAATCTTGCGTGGTTGGTAACGATTTTTTTTTTAATGCTAATTATATGTAGTTGGTAACTAAAATTCAAGGTGACATCTGCAATGTCAGACCAACATTTACGTCAAAATGACATTTGCTCTGTCAGATTTGTCATTTTAGGTTAGGAAATTTGTCAAAACGAAATACAGAGCAGACCAATTTGTTGTATACCGGTTGTTTCAAAAGTAAAAAGAGAAAATAATAAAAAATTAAAATTTTACTTAGCGACTTTACAGTCCATAATCTTGCGTGGTTGGTAACGAATGTTTTTTTTAATGCTAATTATATGTAGTTGGTAACTAAAATTCAAGGTGACATCTGCAATGTCAGACCAACATTTACGTCAAAATGACATTTGCTCTGTCAGATTTATCATTTTAGGTTGGGAAATTTGTCAAAATGAAATACAGAGCGGACCAATTTGTTGTATACAGATTGTTTCAAAAGAAAAAAAAAAAAATAAAAAAATTAAAATTTTACTTAGCGACTTTACAGTCCATAATTTTGCGTGGTTGGTAACGAATGTTTTTTTAATGCTAATTGTATGTGGTTGGTAACTAAAATTCAAGATGACATCTGCAATGTCAGACCAACATTTACGTCAAAATGACATTTGCTCAGTCAGATTTATCATTTTAGGTTAGAAAATTTGTCAAAGCGGACCAATTTGTCGTATATAGGTTGTTTGAAAAGTAAAAGGAGAAAATAATTAATCAAAATTTTACTTAATAGCGGTCGCCTGCCGAAATCTATGGGGAAGCAATTAACGTTTTGTAAATGCATCTTGACTTCACCGATAATACGAATTTAACTTTTTAAATATATATAAATAAGTTGTTTCAAAAGTAAAAAGAAAAAATTATAATAATATAAATTTTTACTTAGTGACTTTTCAGTCCATAATTTTGTATGGTTGGTAACCAATATTTTTGTAATTCATAATTATATGCGGTTGGTAACTAAAAATTAGAAATGACATCTGCGATGTCAGACCAACATTTGAAACGTCAAAATAACGTTTGTTTTGTCAAATTTTCTCACTTTAGGTTAGGGAACTTTTAAAACGTCAAAATGACGTTTGTTTTGTCTAATTTTCTACCTTTAGGTTAGGGAATTTGTCAAAACGAAATACGGAGTGGACCAATTTGTCATATACAGTTTGTTTGAAAAGTAAACCAGAAAAAAAAAAAAAAACATATAAAAATCATAATTTAATGTTTGTTTAGCAATTTCTTACTGCAAATCCATGTGTGATTGATTACTAAATGGAAAAAGCAATATTAAAAGGGAGAGTTACATATAATTTAAAAATTTTTTTATAGTGGGAAAGTAAAATTCAAAAAACCATATATTTGTATATTTATACTCATATGTCGACCGCTAGTATAAAATTAACACAAATAAGTATATTACTAAAATAGTAATAATTACAAAAAGGAAGAGGATGTAATTAAAATAAGTTGAACATTACGCAAGAGTACACGGTACACAGAAAAAAGTAATTACAACTTTGTAGATTACAATTTCCATCATAAATTACTTGTGGCCTTAAGCAGAGCCATTTGTTATAGTAAAGATAATTGGAATGGCGGATATAGGTTACTTATTGCCAGACGGAAAACACAGACGAGTTTCACACTTTCGTGAATTCGTTATATGATAGAAATATCTCGTTAGAAATAAAATAAAAATAAAAGTAATTGTTAAAACAGACGATGATGGCAATGGAGAGATCACCAAGAAAGTCAAAACAAAAAGAAGGTACAGAACGGGAAATAAGGAGCTAAAAATCGCCTGTTATGCAGACGATACCATAATAACAGTAGAAAACGAAAATCACCTTCAAAGGCTACTGTACCAACTTAAAATTATCTCAGAAGAATATAACACGGTAATATGTAGTGAAAAAACGAAAACAATAGTAATAAGTATATAAACATAAACTAATAGTCGAAAATAATTAAACAAGTAAAAGAAGTTGAGTATCTAGGCATTAGCATGTTTAGTAATGGCAATATAAAAAAGGAAGTAAAGAAACAAATCAGTAAAGCAAACAAAGCAATCAGTTACCTAAATAGCACTATATAAAAAACAAATACTTATTAACAAAAACTAAAATAGGCATACATAAAGGTGTAATTAAGACCAGTTACGGCATATACATGTGAAACAAGACCTAACACTAACACAACACAAAGTCTATTAGAGACGATACAAATGAGAGTACTTAGAAGGATCATAAATAAAACATTAAGGGATAGAGCAAGAAGTAAAGATATGAGGCATATATGTAAAACAGACTCTGTTAATAATTGAATAAAAGAAAGAAAAACAAAATGAGACAAACATATAGAAAGTAAAGCAGATGACAAAGTGGGGGGGGGGGTAACAAAAAACAAGTCACCAGGCGATAGAAGAGCGATAGGACGGTCCAGAACACGACAGTGCTATGATCTAAAATAGAGGATGACCGTGAGATGATACTCCTAAGAACAGTTCACAAACCTTAAATGTTTCCTGTTTAAATGGTAGGGTCGTCAGAGTACTTAAAAATAAAGGAATGATTAACGCCAAAATCACAGAGACTTTTTTCCTGCAAAGAGGCATAATCTCCCCAGAAATCCAATGCGATAGTAGTGCCGGAACACAACAATACAGACCTCATTTGTAGAGTTAGGGATAAAGTCAATAAATACAAGTTACAATTCCCACTCGAAGACATCAAAAACCATTGGTCTTCAACGAACCTTGCGTTATTATACTTGGGTTTTCCAAATTTAGCTATGTCGACTGTAATAGTGATTCCTAGCCCTCTTAACATTTCAAGGTGATTAGTGAGCCAATTAAAACAAATTCTTTGCGGAAAAAGGTCAAGCTTACATTTAACCATTTTAATTTGAGTTCTATGGAGCATTATCACAGGCGAGTTACACCTTAAGCCAATAAAAAAGAAAAGTTGGATACCGACAAATGTCAACTACCATATCATGTACTGCTTCATGCACCTTTTGTTTATTTTGTAGCATATCCGCTGTAATCCGTCCTTTGTAGCACCTGAATCAACAGTTTCCACTATTCACTATTATAGGATCACGGCATTTCCCGCAATTTTTCCCGATGGAGCAACTCGTGCTCAACGAGAAAATCTTTTAGAAGTTTCCAGCTGTGCCTGAACCATGATCACTTTTGACTTGGTGAAAATATCAATTCGAACACAAATTCGCTTTGGCCGCCTATTAAAGTTGGATGATAGTGACTGCTTTGGATGTCTAATCTTCATCAAGCACTCGAGATCTGGACGCTGGACTTGGAGTTGGCAAATGAACAATTTATCGGCACCTTTAGCAACTCAATTTTGTCCACCAGAATCCCCGACAAGATTCGCACAAACACATAGAGGCACAACGCGCCAAAGAGTCGAGATTTGCCGTCGAGTGACCACCGATTTTGGAAGCGAATTGTGACGTCGGGTGAAAAGTAACTCTTTTTGATCAAAGACAGAAAAGGTGGCTTTCAAAAGGCCAAAATCCTCCGTCAGTCTCGCATAAAGATCGTGTCGGCAAGAAAGTCATAATTTGCGTGCGGTGGAACTTTGAGGCCCTGATTTATTTTAAGTTTCTTACGAATGGTTGCGCCTTGTCTACGACAAACTGGTGGAGCAGTACCTAACTTTAAATCAAAGAAAGTGCGCTCTGTTTCCGCGAGACAACGTCAAGCCTTACACAACCAAGAAGAAGTTTGAGAAATTGGACGGCGTTGAGTATTTCATTGGGAGAGATTTTTCTTGAATACTTTAGATCTTTTGTTGTTTTCTTTTAAGTTGTTTATTATTTCCTCGTTGTATTTTCCAAGACTGTTTCTTACTTCGTTTCTAATTGCCTTATTTTTTCTCTTTTGGTTCTTCTTCTGTTTTTCTTATTTGTTTATTTGTATTTACTATTAGTTTCTTTGTATTATCTGATAGTTTTACTATTCTTTATGCTAGTTTTACGTTCTTTGAGCGTTTTTTGCACTGCGTCTTTTATATTTATATTTGTATAATCATTTAGTTGATTTATGTCTGTGAAAGATTCGGTTTTTTTCAGTTTACTTTTTAGATTCTTTTCAAACTGTTCTTGTATTTGTTTAAGATCTTTTATATATTTTCTTTTTATTTGTGATTTTATCACTTTACTTCTTTCTTGCTTTGTATTGACGACTTTCTTCGCTTTTACTAGTCTATGGTCGCTCATTTGTATTGTGTTGAAAACTGTTTTTTGTTATTTGTTATAATACAGTCTGTTTCGTTCTTCACTATGCCGTTTGAGCTCTTCCAAGTCCACTTTCACCGTACTTTTTTCTTTCTAAAAAATATGTTGTTACTGTTGTTCTAGGAAATATACCAATGTCCGTTCTCTCACGTTTCTGTCTCTAATTCCGTTTTAATCTCGACATTTCTCCATGTTAATGTCTTACAATTTTTGTATTAAATTCTCCTATGATAAGATGGTATTGTTCTCTTCTAACGCTTTCCTTATGCCATCGTACATCTCTTCTATTTCTTCATCGTCGTATTTGCTTGTCAGAGCGTGTGTCTGAATTATTTTCAGTTGGTATCTTTTGGAAATTTGAAGGATGATATATGCTACTCTAGTTTTTTGAGAATTCAAAAACCCAATTTTTCTGTTACGCTGTTTCTGTTGCTACTGTATAGTATGTTATTTATTTTTAGTATAATTAGCTCTTGACCTTTCTTTTTAACTCGCTGATTCCCCTAATGTTTCATTTTATGTGCGAGAGATCTTCTAGTTGCAGAATTCTATCTTCTGTTCTTAGTGTTCATACAGTATATGCTGCTATGTTTAGTTATGTAGCTTTTATGTTCTTTTTTGGTGGTTTTGCGAATTTTTGCCTTTCCTAGGCAGACCTTGTAAGAGTTGTATCAGAGCTGGGTAGCTCTGAATTATATCCCAAGCGGGTGCTTGGGATATAATTCCGCTGTTTTTAAAATTCACTATAATGATTGGAGGTCTGTTGGCCTTGATCCTGCACCCTAGCCAGGCGGGTTGGAATGCTGTTAGAGATAAGAAGAAATATAAAAGTGAGAAGGATTTTTACGTTATGTAGGCATTCTTTCGTAAAGGACGGCCAGAAAAAATCATAAGTTTTAAGTGGGCAGGGCACCACTTCCTAAAGTACGCCTGCACCTTCCCGGTGTCGTTAGGTGGTACCACCCATGAGTGTAAATAAATTTTCTAGGGTGAAAACGTGCTTCGTCGTTAAAAATGACAGCAAAATTGTTATTAACTTTAAAACTCTAGCACTCATCAGCAAATATAATTTTCAAATGTCTTCGCAGTTGTTTTATTTTGTACATTTGCCTTTCCGAAAATTCCGTGAATCTGCATACAGCCTCGGTGCATTTTCCGTGCTTGTAATGAATTTCATCAATTTTTCCGTGCTTGTAATGAATTTCATCAATTGTCGCTCGCTTCTCCTTCGAGTGTCACTAATCAAAATGTCACCAACCTTGCAAAAAATAGGTTTTCAAACAGAATTTTGTGTTTCTCTTGAGGCACCCTTTATTATTGCTGGAACTTTTGGTGCTTATCTCGTACATGCGTTATTAAATGCAGTCATACATTTATCGGTAAGAATTTAAATTTTTTTATACCTAAAAAGAATGCTTATACTGTTTGTTGTCGCTTTGAAAGGTTATTTAATTTGCGTATATTTCTAATAAGATTGTTAAAGAAGATTAGATATTTATTCAGTAAGGCTCATAAGGATTTTTACGTTCTGTTTTAAGAATAAGTTTCGCCAATCGTTATTTTGCATGAAACTTTGCCAGACATTTTCGATGGCACAGGGCCTTCATTACGTGCCACAAACGATAAAACATTTACAATAAGAAAACTACGCAAGATAAAATATCAGTTCTTTTCTTATTATAATGATAAATAAATGAAGTTCAATGCTTTATGTTATCAAAAAAACTGCATTCACTAGAGACGGTCATTTCTACCCTTTTTCCAAAACTCTTACTTGCGGCTTTTCTGTTGTCCATATAAACGGCCAGAACCTCTTCTATGATGCAATTCTTACGTTGCTCGATAGACTGGAGTCTGTTCCAGTAAATCCTATCCTCATGATAACCCCATAAGAAATGTATATGTTTAAAGCGGGGTAATTTAAGGGCTACTCGATGCCACCTTCTATCTTACGGGGGGCGTTCAGACTTATGATCCTTTTTCCAAAGAGTTTTCTGAGGACGCCAAAGATGTCCTGAGTCCAATGAGCGGTGACTCCATCTTGCTGAAACCAATATCGAATGAATTGTTTTGTCTCCCACAAGTGGAATGCATTTGTCGAGAACTTATGTGCGATAAACTTTTTTATTTGCATATTTCGTGAGAAACAGTGGGCCGACAATTATCTAGTGGAAAATTTCACACCATGCACTTTTTCTGGCTGCAATCTACGAATTTCGGTCAAATGTAGGTTTTACTACAACGTCGGTAATTTTGTTTGTTGACATAGCCATCTAGTCGAAAACAGGCGTCATCCGTGAAATGGACGTGCTTTATGTCCAATTTTTTGGTCGGAATTTTCTCCATGATCATTTTTAAGTCTCTTGCCAATATTGATCTCGGTCAGATGCGTTCGCAATTGAATCTTTTGATGAGGATGGTGCGCATAGAGCCCACACTCACACCGAGTTGAGATACACCTTTAGAGACCAAAGTTGTGGGATCTTGTTTATAAAGCTCGCGGGCGTGTTCTACGGTCTCGGGAGTGGTCTATCAGTTTTTAACAAATTGTTATCTAGTACATTTCTTGTTTACTCAAACTTTTAAATTAGATTATTATTCTTCTTCTTCTGGCAGTGCCTATCCGTTTCGGATGTTGGCTATTAACATGGCTATCCTAGCTTTATTGGCTGCTGTACGGAAAAGTTGAGTTGTTGTTAAAGAGAACCATTTCCTTAGGTTCTGTAGCCATGATATTCTTCTATGTCCTGGGCCTCGTTTTCCGTACACTTTCCCCTGCAAGATGAGTTGCAGTAGGCCATATCGATGTTCGTTACGCATTATGTGCCCCAGGTATTCCATTTTACGTTTTTTGACAGTGATGATTATTTCACAGTCTTTCTGCATTCTACGCAGTACTTCTCTATTTGTAATCCGGTCGACCCATGAGATTTTCAGGATGCGTCTATAACACCACATTTCGAACGCCTCTAACTTCTTGGTAGTAGCCTCGGTCAGCGTCCAAGATTCCACCCCGTACAGGAGCACTGCGAATACGTAGCATCTCAGTAAACGAATTTTTATTGGTATTAAGAGGTCGTGGCTCTTGAATATTGTGTTCATTTTAATGAACGCTGCCCTGACTTTTTCAATTCTTTGTTTTATTTCAGTTGAGTGATCCCATTGTTCGTTTAGACTTGTCCCTAGATATGTGTATTTCTCAACTCGTGTTATCTGTGGTTGGTTAACTATTAGACGTCCCGGTGGTATTGGATTCTTGCTGATGACCATGTATTTAGTTTTTTGTATGTTAAAGTTCAGGCCATATTTTTGGCTTGATTCTGCTACGAGTGTTATTAGGGCTTGTAGGCCTTCTAGGTTATCTGACAGTATAATTGTATCGTCTGCGTATCTTACGTTGTTCAGCCGTTCTGCGTTGATGAGTATTCCCTCGTCAGTATCTTCTAAAGCTGTTTTCATGATGTGTTCGGAGTAGATGTTAAAGAGTAGCGGAGATAGCACACAGCCTTGTCTCACACCTCTTTCTATTTTGATCTCCTCAGTCATTTGGTTATCTATCTTGATAGTTGCTGATTGGTTATAGTAAATGTTGTTAATGATACGTAGATCTTTATCATCTAGACCAATTGTTTTTAAGATTGATATTAACTCGTCGTGTTTGACCCGATCGAAAGCCTTTTGATAGTCTACAAAACACATATACACGTCACAGTTCACGTCTCTGCATCTTTGTATGAGGACTTGAATGGCGAAAAGAGCGTCTCTTGTACCTAATGAGTCTCGAAACCCAAATTGTGTGCGAGTTAGTTGCGCTTCCCATTTTTTGTATGTCCTCCTATGTATTATTTTTAGCATTATTTTAAGAAGGTGGCTCATTAGACTAATAATTCTATAGTCTTCACATTTTTTCGCATTCGGTTTTTTCGGTAGGGTTATAAATGTGGATTTAAGCCATTCAAGTGGGATTACTCCTGTTTCGTATATATTATTAAACATGGCCGTGAGCCATGATTTCATCGTTCTCCATGTTTTTTAGAATTTCTGCCTGGAAGTTGTCTGGCCCCGTCGCCTTTCCGTCCTTTATTCCTTTTATTGCGGCTATCACTTCTTCTTGAGTAATTTCCGGTCCTGTGTTACCTATGGAGTCCCCTGTTTTTAGTGTATCGTTGTTTCTCTTATCTTCGAAGGTCTTCTCAACATAGTTTTTCCAAACTGTTTTTATTTCATTTACATCTAATATTGTATTGCCCTCATTATCTTGTAAGCATCCGGTTTTCTTTGGTCGTTGTAATCCTGCTGCTTCTTTCACTTTTTTGTGCAGATTGAAAGAGTCATGTTTACCATCTAGTGATTCAATCTCTTTGCACTTTTCCTCCATCCAAGCGATTTTGGCGTCTCTAATCTTTTTCTTTATTTCTTTGTCGATTTGTGTGTATCTGGTATTGTCTTTGTTCTTATTTTTCCGTCTTTCCTCCATCATATTCAATATGTCGTCTGTCATCCACATATTCTTTTTCGCTCTAATTGGGCGTAAATATATGTCAAGAATTTCTTGATTTGTCTCTTTAAGCTTCTGGATTTTCTCTTTTGTGTCGGCTGCTATATCTGTTTCTTTGATTTTTCTTTTAATATGTTGCTGCATTTCTTGTTTTATATCTTTATCCTTCAGTTTCCTCAAATCGTATTTATTCGCTTGTTGTTCAATTTGAGTGTTATCGTGCCGACAAGAGGGTTATGGTCAGATTTGGCATCCGCACTTGGATATGTCTTTACTGCTGTTATTGCATTTCTGTATCTTTTATTGATCAAGATATAGTCGATCTGATTTCTGACGACGTGTTCTGGGTTATCTTGGGGGGACCTCCAAGTGTATAGGGGTCTTGGTGGTAACTTGAAGAACGTATTGGTGATGACTAGTTGTTGTTCTGTTGCAAAAATACTTAATCGATTTCCTCGTTCATTACGTTCTCCCAGTCCAAACGGTCCTATGATTTCACCACAGCTTCCTTGGCCTATCTTGGCATTGAAGTCGCCCATTACTAATGTCAGTTCATTCTTTTTTACTTTCTTCATGACGTTATTCAGATCATCATAAAATGTTTCAATTATATCGTCGGATTTGTCAGCCGTTGGTGCGTATATTTGGATTATATTGGTTTTGATGGGGAAGGTGTTAATCTGAATTAGAAGTATTCTCTCAGAGATTGGGACAAAGTTTGTAACATATCTGCTAATTTTTTTTGTTAAGGATAATGCCAACTCCATGTATATGTTCACCGTTAGTGTTTCCTGAGTAGTAAATATTGTGTTCGTTTATTAAGCATTATCCTGATTCAGTCCATCGCATCTCACTGATCCCCAGAATATCTACGGATAGCCTTGTCATTTCCTTGATGGTATTGTGTATTTTACCAGCTTCGTACATGGTTTTCACATTCCATGTACCTATTTTAGTAGTTCGTCTGTAGGTATTCAAGACAGGTGTGTTTTTATTGAATATATAGATTATTATAACATGGTAAAATATACAGTTTAGTTATAGAGCAAATTTTTACATGGTATTTTTTACTTTGTTGTTGTAGAAGCAGACAAAGTAGTGTGCTTGTCAAACTTGGCCTTGAAGGCAATTGGCGCTTCATTAGCACATCGAAGCCTCATGTAAAATGAGGCTGCAATGAAAACCCTTTCTTGGGTTAAATAGCTGATGCCATAATTAGTGTTGACCTAGAATGTAAACAAAACTCCAATTCTGGTCTAGCTGTAACTAACGTCAAACAGAATTGGCCGAAATGTGACCATGGTAATAAAAAACATTTTTGCATGACGTAACGAAGGCCCTGTACTACCAACCATCAAAACACAGACCACAACTACTTTTTTCATAAATATGAATTTATCAGTAAAAATTATCAAAACAGTCAAAACGACGAAAACGTATTACATTACAATAACAATTTTACAACTCTAACTTAACAATATTTAAGTTTCTAACAGAATAAGCAATAATGACTTAAGGATGGCACTACATCTGCATGGAATGCTCTCGTTGCGTTTCTTGATACACGCAGGGGTGATTTTCTTCCACTTATCCTCCAATTGGGCAAACTTCTGGTTTATATTTGCAGCTCTCGATCCATGGTATTTGCGTCCCAGCTCTTTCCAGAGGTGCTCGACAGGATTCAAGTTCAGTGACAGCGATGGCTACTCTAGCACATTTAATCTTTGTTGGTAAAACCAATCTGAGACTACAAGAATGCTTTGGATCGTTGTCTTGCTGGTGGATATATCCAACACCCATATTTCTCCTTGCATATGAAAGTATGTGGTTCAGTATTATGTCCCTGTAGACAAACCGATCCGTTATTCCACGAATCTTCACAAGGGGAGCGACGTCATCGAGTGAGCAGCGACCCCACACCATCAGCTTTCCACCGCCATGCTTGACAGTAGGCACCTGGTAACATACGATATTTCATCCAAGAGGTGGAATGCTGATTCATCGCTGAACAAGACCTTTTTCACTCTACAAACAACCAGTGAAGATGCTTCTTCGAGAAGGTGACGCGTGTCTGACTGGGAGACGTCCATTGAGCCCTGCACTTGACATTTGACAGTCGTTGTAGACAATTTTGGACTATAAAAAATATTTATTTCTCTGTTTATGTTGACAGAGGTCAGACGAGGGTCAGCCTGCAAGGTGTGGACGATCAAGAAAAGGATACCATGATCCTTGCAAGACTGATAACGCTTCATCATATTGTAAATTGTCTTGTAACGTTGAATTGTTTTCTCAGTGAAGCAACAAACAATCTAAGCCTGCGGCTCTCGTAGATCGCTTGGCGGCCAATGTATTTAGCTTCTCGCTTGGCTTCCCTATCTGCGAATAAATATAGTATATCGCGATAAAAAGATAAAACACAAATCATGCGAAAAATGACAACGAAATACCATAAAAATCCATTTCTTTCTCCTTAGGAAAAATCAGATTCATGATAAATGTACAGTACTTCCGTACCACATCACACATTAAAAGTCAAGACTTATAAAGTCTAACAATGGAATTCGCATAACTTACTTACTTACTTTATCTTCTCCCATTTACCTCACGGTGTTGGGAAGTTGAGCCATTTTCTGTTTTCTTGCCTATTATAAGCTAAAGTCTTTATTTGTCCTGTTGTTTTCCCTCTTCTTCTTGCTTCTTCTTCTATGTCATCCTCACAAGTTTTCCTTTAGAGGCCTTTTCTCTTCTATCCTTATCTCTATGATCATCTTTGGGTATCTATAGTTGTTCATTCGTCTCATTGAAGTTTTTTCTACTGTTTGTATTATGGGTTCTAGTTCTTCTCTAATGCTTTTATTTCTCACCCTGTCGCGTTTTGTTTTTCCTATTACTTGGCGTAGATACTTCATTCCTGCTGAGTTTTTTTTTGATCGGTGTTTGTTTATTATGTCTATGATTCTAGGCCGTATTATAGGGTTAGCATATATTTATATACTATTTACTGCCGGCGACGTCCTCACCAATGTTTGCGTCATCACCTATCTGTCAGCTGTCAGAAGACGGGCCTTTTTACTATTATGGATTTATAAAAATGCATTTTTGTTTTTGTGCTTATTTATTAGTGTGTTGTTAATTTAGCAGTATATTCTGTTGGATTTGTTGATTCTATTCTTTATTTCTTCTTTCTTAATTTGTGTGCCTAGGTATTCGTAAGTATATACCTTTTCTATTACTTTTACATCGATTATTATTTTTTGTTACTTTGTTTTGCTTTTTTGTTATGTGCATTATAAAATACACGGATACAAACGTGTTCCAAGTCATGTCTTTTTGTCGGAGGTTATTCTTCTATATTTCAATATCGCCTTGTAGTTGTCCTTGACTCTTAGCTATTACAAGGATATCATCTGCGTAAAATAAATCTTTTGTTATAATAGGGTTTATATTTGAGTATTCTAGATTTTCCTTTCTTGTTTCGTTTTGACATTCGATGCTCCTGGTACATGTAGATTATAAATAGTGGTGGGCTTAGGCTACGGCCTTGTTTTACTCCCCTGTCCATATGGAAATCTTTTAATAGTTGTCCATTTCATCTTACCTTTCCTTTAACTTTATTATTTTATTGCTTTTATTACTTATAATTCTTGGAGCCCTTTCCGGATATATTCTCTGCGTACCTGGTCAAAAGCTGCCTTAAGATCTAAGAAAGCTTGAAAAAGTTCTTTATCCATATTCAGTGTCTTCTCAATTATAGTTCGAATTAATTTCTTCTCCACTTTTTTTCTTAGCCTTTTTTCTATTATTCTAGTGTAAATTTTTAGTATTGTTGAAGAAAGGCATAATAATAATAATAATAATAGTAATAATAATATCTGCCTTAATTCCTTTGGGAATTATTGGCGTTTTTTCGGGTTCTTCAATCTTTTTTTATTAAGCTGGGTTAGTGCTTATTTTTACACATAATCATGTCAAATGTTCTAATCTAATTTGGCCTTTTCTACTATTTTCCCTCATTCCTGCCTATTTGTGGCTTTTTCCCTCCATCCCTTCACATTTATTTTCTTTAGGTCGTCTAGGACTTTGTTTTTTATTTATTTTTGGGTTTTCCCTTGGTCTTTTGTTTTTGGTTCCCATTCAGATTATTGTCCTGATCATTTTATTTTTGTTTACTCTTGTTACATGTCCCAACCATCGTATCCTTTGTGCATTAATTTCTCGTACTATGTTCTCACCTTTTAACTCGCTGTCTATTTCTTTGTTTATCCTCACTCTATGTTCGTCTTCTCCTGTTTTCACTAGGCCCAGAATTCTTTTTAATATCTTTCTTTCATATATTCTTAGTTGTTCTTCATGCTTCTTTGTTAACCTCATTGTTTCGGCTGCATATATAAGTGTGAGTCTTATTAAAGTCTTGTAAATTCTTATTTTTGTATCTTTTGTAAGCTTACGATCTTTTACAATGGTTTGTATATGTTAAACATTTTGTGTCTCCTTTGGATTTTATCTTTTATGTCTTGTACTTTACTGTTTTTATTATTTATCTCAGTACCTAAATATGTTAATGCTTGCACTTTCTTAAATTCGTATTGTCCTATCCTGTATGTTGTTCGATCTTCTATGTCTCCTCTTTTGCATCTCATATACCACGTCTTATCTTCGTTCATTGAGAGCCCTTTTTTTCGCTTCTTTATCTATTATTTTTAACGTCTCATTTAGTTTTGTTTTGCACATTGATATAATAAATAAATCCTCAGCGTACGCCATGTGTATTTTCTTATTTCTTATTGATCCTCTGTGCTGTGTTTTCCTTATTATGTTTTCTACGACCACGTTGAACAGCACTGGCGATAGTGCATCCCCTTATCTTACGCCCTTGTTTATCTTTATGTCCGCTGTCTCTTACCCTGCCACTTTTATTGTCGCTTTTGAGTTTTCCATTGTCATTTGCATTAGTCGTATTAATTTTTGAGGTATTTGTAATTCTTGCGTGACTTTTTTTGTGGTCTTCTAATTTCGTCGAATGCTTTGCGGAAATCTATGCATAGCAGGTGCATTTTGATATTATATTTATAAGCTTTTTCTATTATTTGGTTTATTGTGTGTGACCTAAACCCACACTGGTATTCCCCTAGTTTCCTTTTTGTGTACCTTCTTAATCTTTGTTGAATTATACTTGTAAATACTTTATAGGAAGTGTTTAAAAAAGTAATACCCCTGCAGTTGTTGCGTATTTCAGGGTCTCCTTTTTTGAATATGAATATGATTGTTCCTCTTCTTGGCATTTTTCTTCTTCCAAATTTTTTTTTATTATATTGTGTAATCTTTTGTGTAGTTCCATTCCTCCATATTTCAGCATTTCTCGATTCACTACATCTAACTTCGGGGTTTTCCATTTTTTATCTTTTTAATCGTTTCTTACACTTCCTCCAAACTTGGTTTTTCTTCTATTTGTTCGTTTACACCGTATCCCTTTTCTCCTAATTTTCCTTCCTCTTTTTATGTGTACATTAGACTTTTTCTCCTTCTACTTGT
Source organism: Sinelater perroti (assembly GCA_036346155.1). NCBI lineage: Eukaryota > Metazoa > Arthropoda > Insecta > Coleoptera > Elateridae > Sinelater > Sinelater perroti. The sequence goes on along the minus strand of JARFIY010000057.1, from coordinate 1,136,761 downwards.
AGTCTTACATCTTTAGCTTTCACGCCTCTATTTTTAATTCAGTTGTTTCTTCGGGTCCTTCTTATGCTTTCATACATTTCTCTGGTGTTATTTCGATTTCTATTGATCTCTCTCTCTTCCATTTTTTGGTCTACCACTCTCTTTTTTTGTTCTTCAATAGTTTGTCCGCCTCTCTCTTTGCCTTCCTATAATTTTCATAATCCTCATCTTTCCTTGTCTGAAGAAAGGCATATAGCTCTATAATTGTCGCATTCCATGGAATCTCTTTTTTTGTATATAAATACTATAATATTACAAAGGTCATTCAATAATTAAAGAGACAAATTGGAGTGGGAAAAAGTCTGTTGGTAGTACAAGTTTGATACATTTAGGATCTTAAGTTGGCCTCACTGGGATAAGTTCTAATCAGCTGATTGATCAACATTGCTCTGTTTATAACCTTAAAGTTAAGTTAAACGATGTAGGGTCTTCTTGAAAATTCCACATTGGTTGAACAACGTTCTGTGATTTGTTTTTTGGTTGCTGAAGGTGAAAAACCAGCTAATGTGAACTCTAGACTGACTAAAGTGTATGGTGAAAGTTGTATGAACCGTGGAAATTTTTACAAGTGGGTAGAACAGTTCAAAAGTCGTCGAGAATCAGTGTCTGACGAACACCGTTCTGGCCGGTCTATTGAAGTTTCAACTTCCTCACTTGAAACTCGAATTATCTCGAGGAACAGCGTACAATAAACAGCCAATACTACTCAGATATGCTTTTGAAGAAGGTGAAGCCAGCCATAAGAGAAAAACGTCGTGGATCTCAGAGGAGAGGTGTGATTCTCGAGCAAGACAGCGCACGTCCTCACGTTGCTCAATTAACCCGTGAAACCATTGATAAAATGGGCTGGGAGGTACTTCCTCATCCCTCTTATAGCCCCGATTTAGCACCCTCTGATTTCCATTTGTTTGGTCCACTGAAGGAGGCATTACGTGGGAAGAGGTTCCAGGAAAACGAGGATGTCAAGAAATTTGTGGGAAATTGGCTCCGACTCCAAGACAAAGAGTTCTTTGCAGCCGGTATAAAAAAGCTAGTAACCCGTTGGGACAAGTGCATAAATGTTGATTGGGAATTATGTTGAAAAGTAGGAAAAGTCTTATTTTGTAGAAATAAACAGTTTTTTCTACAGGTCAGTTCGTCTCTTTAATTATTGAATGACTCGCATTTTCCCAATTTTCTGGTATTTTTTCTGTATTCCATGCTTGGTTAAAATTTTTGTTAGCCAAGTGTTAACGGTTGGTCCTCCTTTTTTAAGCATTTTGGGCGGTGTGTTGTCCTCTCTCGGTGACTTACCGTTTTTTGCTTTTTTGCGTTTTTTACTTTCTCTTCTGTTATTGGTTCTTGTCTTTGTTCTTCCCATATCTTTTGCTGTTCTTCTTTCATGTATTCCTCTTCTGTTTTTCCAAATATGTTTGCGTAGTGTTTCCTCCAGGAAATGTTGCATTGTTGTTTCTATTTGTTTTCTTTTATTTTTGATATTTATGACGTTCTGAGATGGAGTATTGTTAAGCCCTTTTATTGTGTTCCAGAATTCTTTTTGGTTGTCTTTATAATTTTTTTGTATCTGTCTACAAGTGTTTTTCCTTGCTTCTTTTATTATCTTTTTTGTTTCGTTGCGTTTTCTGACTTAGTTTATTCTATTTTCTACTGTTCTATTTTGTATGTATTTTTTCCAGGCTTCCTTCTTTACTTTGACTTTTGTTCTTACCGTTTCGTTCCACCACTTAGTTCTTTTCATATTTGGATTTTTCCTCATTACTTTTATACCGCATGTTTCTTCTGCTGCTTTCACTAACGTTTTCTTAAATCGTTTCTGTTTTTTCCACCGTCTATGAATTTTGTTCTTGTACTTTTTCTTCTAATTTTTCTAATTTTCTTGTAAGGTTATCTTCGTATTTTAGTCTTATTAATGGTGTGGTTTTTATTTTTTCCTTTCTTTGACTTTTGAATATTCGTGTCAGCTAGTAGCAGTTTATTGTTGGTGCTGAGTTTCGCTTCTCTAATTACTTTTACGTTTTGTATTGCATAGCTTAGACTTTTAGAATATGTTATGCAATCTGTCATGTTTTTGTGTCCTAGTTCTTCAGCTTCGTACGTTATTTTGTGTATGTTCCCGGGTGTTTCCTATGAGCATCTGATTTACTATACAATTATCTAGCATCCTTTCCCCATTGTCATTAACCTCTTTCCGCATTTTATGTAATCCTATGGTTCCATGTCCTTATTCTTTTTCTTGTCCTATTTGAGCACTTCAGTCTCCCAGTATTATTATATATCTGTTCTTATTTTGTAATTCTTTTATTTTAGGCTGTACTTCTTCATAGAACATATCTTTATCTTATTTGCATTCTCTTTGGGTGCGTATATTTGTATCAGCCCTACTTTCTCTTCCAACTGTAGTTCTAGTGTTACAATTCTGAAATTTATGGGCTCCCATCCAATCTCACTTGTTTCTAGGGTTTTATTTAGGATTATTCCTACTTTTTCCATTGCTCTGGCGCCTGCCGCTCTTCCTGAGAATCTTAGCGTGTGTCCTTTGTCTAAATGTTTTATTCCGCTTCCTTTCTTCTTGACTTCTGATATCCACATTAAATGTAGTTTGTATTTCCCCATTTTGTGATATTCTAACTTCCGAAACTTATCCTATCTCTCGTTAGTCGTTTCTGTTTCTAGGCTCGTTTGATTACTCTAAATCTATACATTCAGTGTCGGTGATTAGCCTACCGACTTAATCACTTTCACCTCAAGACAACTGGGCCGTACCCTGGCAAGGGCCTTTAGAGATTGCTATTAGCCAAGCCAGCTGAATCTCTGTTATTTTTAGGAGGTGTTGCTTTTCCATCACTCCTCAATTTAATCTGGCTTGTGACGGGCAGCGTCTGGACCCAATCTTGAATCCAGATTGGCTGGGTTAAAATTAGCACACCCTTTGTGTAAGTTTTTAAGAATGTTTTGTTTTGAAAAAGTTATGCTAAAAAACAGAATGCAAAAATACTTTTGGCCGCTACTATATGTCAAAACACAATCTTTTAAAGCACACACATTTTTACCACGCGTGTTCAACTTGATGAAAGCTATCGGCTCCCGACTCCGTTTTTGTTTGTATTTTTGGGATGTTCTGATAGTTGATAAATGCAAAAAAAATTGTATCCCGCCGCTTGCACCCATTCGGTCCGTAATGTCCTTTACCTAGGAGGCGCGGTAATTTAATCACACTGCCGTTAATTAAGCCATCCGGGAATAAAAACGACCCACCAGCGCACTAGCATAAGCCTGATTAATGTCTCCCACGACTGCAAAGTTCGCATGGGTTTGCGGCGCGCCGGCGACTGACATATAGTAAGCACACTAGTACACCATAAATTATAAAAAAATAGCCTCAGTTGCAGGACAGTTGCCAGTAATAGATGATTTAGTGCTAGCCAGGAGACCACGACAAAATCATAAATACTCACCCGAAACTTGTTTTACACCGCCCAATCTAGTCTTCCATGTTCTATGCCCACTGTTATATGAGACAGGACTTTTCGAATTTTTATGTCATTTCACATTCCGTGCGGGCTGGCGGCCAATAAATAAGCAGCGCGCGGCCGTCACGTGGTACGCCCGAAAGCCCCATCTAAATCGAATAAATAAAGGCGGATATTGAACTACGAAAATAATTGGACGTTTAGATTGCTCGTTTATAGTTCCGAAGCGAAATGGTGATAAATTAATACACGCGAACGCGGACGCGCTACCAGCCCGTGCAAGCGGCGGAGGAAGCTTATCCTCGAACGGCCCGTGTAGTTATAAATTTACAAATTAGCTTAATTCGAGCCAGCAACGAACGTATTAATCCTAATTAATTCGGCTTAATTAATCTCCGCGGCCGCGATTGCTTTCTCACGCCGATGTTAATTTGTTCGGCTTACGCGGGCGAATTTCACCCGGCGCCCTTCCGCGTGGTCGCGGGAGCTTCGCGCCGACATCCCAGGAATTTTGATTCGCGCTAATTCGCTACTGTGCGGCGTTTTACTGCGCCCGAATTAGGATGCGAGTGCGATAACGCTCATTTACATTGCGATTTTTATTGGTTCGTCCGCGGCCGCCACCGCAAGCGCCGTAAAACGGACGTGCGGCCGCGGCGTGGCCGCAATTTACGAAATTTCAGCCATTGGCCGCCGAGCACTTCGGCCCGGCTCCCCTTTCTTCTGGGCACATCGCGAAATTTCTCTTTCCGAATTTACTGCCGCAATAAAACGCGAATTTAGTGCTGGGCGCATTTGATGCGCGAAAATGTACTCGAAAAGCTACTGGCCGCATAAAATGGGCCGCGACCGCGCGACTGCTGCAAATGTGCATCTTACGTAAGGTCATCGGACAAGTCCTGGAAATGAAGTAAGAATGCTGTGCTTGGAAATACAGTATGCACCAAAAATTGTCAAAAAGCCAAAGACACGCAGTGTAACTTGCTGTCAGAATATGGGCATAAAGTATCCTTAATGTAACAATTAAACAAAATTTATATAAAACAAAACAGCCATTTTTTTGAAAGGCGAACCAAGCATTTCAATGTTTTAACTCAAATTTTAATTAAAGAACAATAATTTAGAAATAATGAAAACCTTCAGGTTAACTGAGAAAAATAACGTTGGGCAATAATATCCCTGGCTTTCAGTCTTACATAACTCTACCAGATGTTGGGTATTCTCTGTAATAACTCTGAAGGTCTGTCGCGGTAAATCTAGGATTTTAGCTCGGATGTTGTAGCTCTTGAAGCATTCGGAATTCATAATTATGCACCTTTCTTTCCAAATAACTCCTTAAGAAGAAGTCGAAAGCTGTGAAATCTAGAAGCAGCGCTTGAAATTTATACTTGTATGTTTCAAAATTAATCACCTCCTCAATACAGGGTGGCCCAAAAATCACGTCGGGGTTTTAAATGTTTGTAACTGTTTTAATAGTTGCTTTACAATATTTTTTATTTGTAGGAATTGTAGTTAAGGTTTGATAAATTTACTGTGTAAAATACGCCCCTTTATAGCGTGTCAAAATTGTCCAATTCTATTTTGAAAATCAGCATGGAATTATAGCCACACAACGAGATCACCGCGGACATTTTAATGTCAGAAATGGGCTAAAGAATCATCAATTTGTCGTTCAGGTGAACGCTCACGTTCTGGTAAACCACGTTCCACTGTATGGAAAAAATTGTGAAGGAAATGACAGGAACATTGAGTCAAAGGAAGTCTGCTAAACTTGGTATGGCTCGAATGTCCGTGCAATGCATTTTAAAATCATTAAAATGTACCGCTTGTTTAAAAACTGAGGTCTGTTTTCCAGATTACTAGCTACTTTATCATCTTCATCAGCCTATTGTTATCCTGTTTTGGATATACGCCTCCTCCATAATTTTCTATTTTTCCTGTTCTGCGCCTTTCTGTACCAGCACAAGTCCAGCCGCCTTTTGAGCATCTCATTATGGCTTTACCTTTGCTTCGACTCTTTGTTTTCTCACTGCGTGGCCCACACAGTTCCACTTCAAGCGTGTTACGCGTTCGACTATATCGGCTACTTTTGTCTTCTCTGGGATCCATTCATTGGTTTTGTAGTCTTTCAGGCTTACGTTTAACATCACCAACGCTAATATGCACTGGTTGTAAAGTTTTGTTTTTATGTGCATTGGTATGCTCACTTGCATTACGTCTTTTAATTTGCCGTATTCCGCCCAACCAAGTCTTGTTCTTCTTTCGACCTCCGCTGTTTGGTTTTCTCTGATCACGGTCACCAGCTGCCCCAAACATATATAATTCTCTACTTTTTAAATGCCTTTTGATTTTATTCTCACCTCTACATTCATTTCTTAATTTATCATTACTTTTGTCTTGTCTAAGTTCATTTAAAGCCCCTCGCTTTATTTATTTATCATTGTAATTTCTCTCTAATTTGTTAGGTTGTTAAGTCGCTCTTTTTCTACCAGTATTTCTTTATTTTTCCATTTTAATTTCTTAAACACGTCCCCCAGAGCTGATGTGAACAGTTTTGGAGACATCACGTCTCATCGTCTTACTTCTCTTTCTATATGTACTCTTTCGGTGTTTGTGAGCATTTTAATCTGAACAGTTGGTCTTTTATAAATTTGCACAAATTCATAAATATAGATGTAGCCAGTTCTTCCCTTTCAGTGATTTTATTACTGCACACATTTCGAGGCCGTCGAAGGCTTTCTTGAAATGAATAAAATAAAGCCATAGATGGATGTTACACTCTGTGATTTTTTCAAATAGTGTCTTTATTGTCTTTATGCCATGTAATTTTAAAAATTAGCCAGATACCTAAACGAAAATATTCGCCGTCTGATTATGTCAGATGAGGAGTATTTCGAACTTAATGTTTATGTTAATAAACAGAACTGCAGGTTTTAGCTGGGAAAAATCCAAGAATTGTTTAGTAACATGAACTTCGCCCATTTCGGTGCGCAGTATGGTGTGATGTTGCTTTGTATTTTATTTTTGGGCCCTAAAACAGTAAATGGAGAACGTTATCGTCAAATGCTCAGTAATTTTGAACGGTCTACAATTTAAGACAGGCTTGATATGTGGTTTCAGTAAGATGGAGCGACTTGTCGTACTGCTAAAGCCACAAAGCATTTGTTAGGGGATATGCTTATAGACTAATTAATATCGCTAAGATTTTAAATTAATTTGCCGCCACCGTTTGCCCTACTTCACTGCCCTAGACTTCTTTTTTTTAAGATTTCTTAAAAGATACATTGTAATTAGATGACTACAACCTGAAACTTTAACAGCTGTAGTGTAGCATGCATTAGAAAGAGCTTGTGATTGTAAACCAGAAAATGGAGCTTATTTAATAGATGTAATCTTTTATATATAGTGCATATAAATATTTTCTTTTGCCTAAAAGTAAATAAAATTGCAGTACAATAAAAAAATTATTAATTATTAATTATTTAATAATTATCATTGATTAATATAATAATTTATTTTATACCACAAAATAGAAACAGTTCGAAGTATATCTATATATCAGTTTCCACTACTTGTAACAGAAATGTTTGCCAATTGCTTTTGAGTCATTGGCGTTTCTAAATCAAGTTGCATTTGTTGGCTATACTGTTTTAATGAAAATAACCCTTAAAGATCTGAAATGAAATTCAATTAACATGAATGAGTTGCATTGCTTGGTGATGATTTTCTTTATTTGTTTGTTAAGAAAAAAAGCGCCATTATAATGATTATACAGGTTCGTCGAGATAAATTAAGAATTCTTTTAGATTGTATAACGGGCGTATAATATTAGGCAATACAACTATTTACGATAGTTGACGAAATGAGCTGAAAATACGACCGCAAAAAATTCCTTTGTGTTGAAAAGTTGTCAGTAAAAATTATTACGTGATTTGGCTGCAATAAGGTTCGAGTTTTCGGCGTAGAGAAAAAGTACAGGGACTTTGATCACTAGGAGAAGTTAATTTATGACAGCGAGGTGATACATTTTTCGACGAATTGAAAGGGATCGATCAAGATCCTAGCGTGACTGACCAAGCAAAAGAAATGGGCTTGGTGTTGCCCACGGTTAGTCTAGTAGTGCACCATATACGGTACTACAAGTCTTTTGCTCTTAGAAACCACCAACTGAGAAAATAAACAGAAAGTTAAAAGCCTAAGCACTGCTAAACGACACCAGGCACGACAAAGTTAGCTTACTGAAATTATTTTCGAACAAAACCGTTTAAACTACCAAGACGCTTTTGGAGTGTCTATCATCGTGCATACAGTTTTCCGCCTTTGTGATTAGGCTAATGCTTGTGAGTATCAATCCCATTTCTTTAAAAAAGATAACCCCTGAGAACTATGAACGTGCTGGAGATAATTGTCAAGCCCTAGACATGCTATACAACAATTTGTATAGTTATTGGTCCCACAACTTGTAACCACTCTCTAGCTCCAACTGCTGTCTCCTTAACTACTACGTGTAGGACGTAATCGAGGCGAAGATTAGTAATGAGAGGCACCATAAAACCAAGATCTTAATCAATAATCACACATATGGACAAGAACAAAATTGTATAACTTGCTATAGGTTTAGGTCTTGGCTCGGGAAAAAGGGTCTACATTAAATAATACAATTCTCAGTATTAGTTAGTGTTAGTCCATTAACTCCAGACAAGTAGCTAGTCTAACTTGTTACTTTAGAATAAGAAGAATAAATTTCGAGACCACCTAAAGCGTTTGTATGTGACCCGGGAGTTGAACCCAAGAAAAGCACACGCCAGTGTGGCAAGTCAAGGCCTTTACCTCGCGGCCATCGTACTATGATCTGCAAGTAATAAAAATATTAATAGAGAAGACAAACGAGTATCATATACTCTTTTGGGTAGCACTAATTGACTGCCAGAAAGATATGTGCAATAACCTGATCGATAATAAGTATACAAGAGTGACAAACAAAGGGCATTACGAAAGACGACGGGAAACTGAATCATGTGAAATTCGCTGATGATGTAATACTTATAGCAAATTATAGAAGTGACCTGCAGGAGATGCTCAATAAACTGTTGAGAAATCAAAGTAGATAGCACCAGGACAAACTTAAAATAAGATAAAATATTAGTAACATATGTGACTTAATTAAACCGTGGGCGTGAAAATAGGTACAACTAGCACACAGAATTAACATATATGAGCTACTTTGAAGTATTTTATGATCTTTATTCTGATAAGATACAAAATTATATTGAAATAAATTTTTATCTGAAAGGCTGCTAAAATTGCGTACGATAACATTATGCAAAGTGCATTCAAGTTCTAAGGTCTACAGATCCTACGAAAATTCTAAGTTTAGAGGCAATATCACGTACACCTAATCGAAAGTCTTTCATAACAAGTTGCTCCACTCGCGCAATCATGGTTTCGGTCCTTTTGGTTTATGGGCGAGGCTGCTTCTGTTCACTGTCAAACAACTTTCGACCTTTGTTAAACTTTTGCACCCACGAACACACATTTTTAACATTCATGACGCTTTCACCCGCTGTATCACTCAATTGACAATGATTTTTCTAAGCGATGAGTAAGAGAAGAAAATGGATGATTACACGTTGTTCTTAAACACTAAACCTCGCAATTTAAAGTATACAAAACAACACTCATTGCAATGGGGGTAATCCAATCTGTGTGCATTGTATGGTACTGCCATCTATATTACAAATTCAAAAATATTTTCCTTTTTTAAAATTAACCGCATCTTTGTATTTACTCTCAGTGCCGAGAAAAAAAATTGAGACCTTAGAATTGGAACGCACCTCATACTACCGGAGGAAAATGGTTGTACTAACCTTCTGTTACAACGTTTACGAGTTATTCAGAAAACATAAAGCCAATTTATATAAAGAAACCAATTTATCTGCGTTTAGTGTAACCTAACAGTTGAGAGTAAATTAATTTGCCGGTACATATAGTGAGTCACCGCATTTGCAATGGCAAGCTGAAATAACTATTCCAATAATTCAAAAAATCTTCAAATACAAGGCAATGAATGTAGCATAAAAAATTTGTGCTACAAACAAATTAGAAGTAACCGGAAATGTTGAAAATAATCCACAATTTACAGAAAAGTTGGTGATAAATACCCTTTTATAACAAGTATATGGAAGGTGTGGATGTGACAAGCTTTTTGGTTAGCCTATAAGATTTTGATCAAAATCTAAGTGATAACAAAGGTTTTTTACAAAATACTAATAATTATTGCCGTAAATTTCTATATCAATAATAATAAAGTAAGAGTTAAACGTAGCCCTTTTGAATTTTTTAGTGACTGGCAAAAAATCTGATTGAATGTGGAAAAATCAACGCGAGTGCAAACTTGACGAATCTGTTGACGACCTTTGAAAAGGCAATCACACATCTATTGTTTTAAAACAGAATAGAAGGTGCCCGAAGTATTTTCAAATAAAAAATTAAAACTGTGGTGTCCAACTTTGCAAAAACCTGCTTCAGTTTTTAGAACATATAATCATATATTTCCTAACTCTGCTTGCGTCAATCACTGAGTGAATTGAATAGCTTGTTGACTGGCATTGTACGGATAAAAGAGAAGGATTGATAAACAGGCTAACAATCTACCTGCCGTAGAAAAGGCAGAATAAAGACTGAAACGGCGCGACAACGGAAAAAAGTAAATATGGAGAAAACAAGTTATTAAACTTGGTGGTTGGAACATAAGATCTTGAAATAAAAGACAAGAGGAAATTATGTTAGAACTAGTAAGACACAAAAAAAAGAAAAGAAAAGGTGTTATTCCATATAAACTATATATCCTCATATACACTGGTGCAGGAAAAGACCAACGAGGGAAACTGTGTAGGTATACTAATCAACAGGGATTACGAAAGCAATATTGGCTACGTATCGTATATCTTTAAAAGAATCGTATCAATATCATACGAATGAATATCATTCTTGCTAGTGCCTTCAAGCAGACCGAACGTGCGAGCCGAGCTATACCTGAGTTATCACAACGGCGGAGCCGCAGCCGCAGCCTTGCTTAAGGTCAGGCAAATTTTTGTATTTATTAATTTAATTTCAACGTTTAACTCAGTAATAACAACTGTTTCACCTTTAAAAACCCAATGACATCAACAAATATTTTGCAACACCAGCCAGCTACGAATACGCAAATGTCACAAACGTTCCTATCACAGCCTTATACATTCCCACCTAACCAACAGCAATTACTACAACCTTACATGCAAAATCTAAACCCTCAACAATCTCAATATTTTCTACAATCACAGCACGCCCCACAACAATTCATTTATGATCACCCACAGCAAATTAACAACAAAAGAATGATATCAACCAGCGATGAAGAAATTGCAAATTCATCAAACGAAAATTCATGGCAAGTAATTAAAAGTGTCAAGAGAAGAAAAACATTCACAAACAAAGGAATAACACCGACTAACATACAATTATCTAATAAATTTAGTGCCTTAAATCCTAACCCAGAAAGCACCGACAACCAAACCGCAGTTATCATCCCTAGACCTCCCATTTTCGTATACGGAGTTGCCAACTTCCCAGAAATGATAAAAAAATTAAATGAAATAATTGAAGAGGAGCAGTTCTCCTCTAAAAGTATGTCCAATGATACAGTAAAAATAAATTGTAACACCCCTGACACCTTCAGGAAAGTATCTAAGTACATGAAAGATAACAATATCATTCACCATACTTACCAACCTAAAGAGGTAAGAGCTCTTCGAGTAGTAATAAAATACTTACATCATTCCATGGACGCTCAAGATATAATAGATGATCTCGAATCCTAGGCGCATAAGGTAAGGAATATCATCAATGTGCTAAGCAGAAAGGACAAAACACCGCTGAATATGTTCTTTGTGGACCTAGAACCAGCAGACAATAATAAAAGAGTCTACGATATCCGTACGTTATGTCATTGCGTTGTACAAGTCGAACCTCCAAGAAAACAAAACAACGTAATACAATGCACACGATGTCAATTATATGGACACTCCAAGAAATACTGTAACAGACCCTTTAAATGTGTAAAATGTGGCAATACGCACAGTACCGCCAGTTGCAAAAAAACTAGGGACACCTCAGCTACATGCGCTTTATGTGGAGGTCCACACTCTGAGAATTACAGAGGTTGTGAATATTACCATCGTTTATACAAAAGAAACCCTGTCTCAAACAACAATATTAATCCTCATATTACTCCAACATTATCAAATCTTAATCAACAAACACCTGCACCTATTGTTAACAACCCACTTCAAAACTACAACTACACTAAAACAGCCAACAATAATACAAATTACACACCACAATCACAGAATCTTAATACAGAAGATAACATCAGCGAACTGTTAAATAAGTTCTTAGAAGAATTCAAAAACATGTTTAACCAGCTTTTACATCAGAATAGCATGGTACTAAACATGCTAACCATGTTAATTGGACAAAAGCAATGGCCAAGTTCCTTCGAATAGCACTTTGGAACGCCAATGGTATCTTATAACATAAAGAAGAAATAAAAACCTTCCTTCACTACAACCTAATTGACATTCTTTTAATCAGCGAATCCCACCTTACCAACATGTCATACTTTAAGATTCCCGGATACAAATTCTACCACACTATCCACCCAGACAACACAGCCCACGCAGGATCTGCAATATTAATAAAATACACCATCGAACATTATGTACTACCTGAATATGCAAAAGATTACTTACAAGCCACTTCGATAAAAGTTAAAACTCTACCATTTGACATAACCATAAGTGCTATATATTGTCCCCCTCGCCACCAACTTAAAAAAGAACATTTTGAAGAATTCTTTAAAACGCTTGGCACTAAGTTTCTCGCTGGTGGCGACTACAACAGTAAAAATACCCTATGGGCATCACGGACTACTACCACGAAAGGAAGAGAATTAGCCGAGGTCCTACACGAAGCGAAATACAATTTCTTATCAACGGGCAGTCCAACTTACTGGCCAACTGATCCCGGGAAAATTCCAGACCTCCTGGACTTTTTCGTCACTAATGGCATTTCAAACTCCTATTTGGACATTGTCCCCAACTTAGATTTATCTTCCGATCACTCACCAGTAATAGCAACAGTCAGCACAACTATAATAAATGTTAAAAAGCCACCTAAGATATATAATTCAAAAACTGATTGGGAAGACTGCAGGAATAAAATCAACGATAGCATCAATCTAAAAATAAGACTAAAAGAACCCAATGAAGTAGAGGATGCCTTAAATAACCTAACCACAATATTATTACAAGCCGCTCACCAGGCAACGCCGCCCTCGAAAATTCATGTTAGTAACATTAATACCCCTTTAGAAATTAAAAACTAATAGCAGAAAAAAGAAAAGCCAAAGCAAAATGGCACCGTAGCCATTCCCCAACAGACAAACAGCTTATAACCAAATAACAAGGAAACTCAAACGCCAAATAAAAGAATCTCAACATGTATCGTTTAGAAACTACATATTAAACTTGAATCGTTATGATAATTCCATCTGGAGACCCGTTAAAGCAGCTCTCAAACCAGTTCACGCAAACCCCCCCCCCGTTCGCAAGCAAGATCCCACCCCGGGGCCATGGGCAAGAAGCAACAAGGAGAAATCCGACCTATTCGCCCAATATCTAGCAGAAGTATTTACTCCTCACGATAACACACCAAATCAAGAAGTTTCCGATTTTCTGAACAACAATCCTCCTCCCGCAGAACCTATAAAACCAATCATTCCTAAAGAAATCATAGATGTAATAACTCAATCAAAATATTAGAAAAGCTCCAGGTCCTGACCTGATTACACCAAAAATGTTCAAGAACTCCCCAAGAAAGGTATCGTAATGCTCACATATATATTCAATGCGGTTTTAAGACTACAGTATTGGCCCAAGCAACTAAAAGTTGCTGAAATAATTATGATCCCCAAGCCTGGCAAAAACCCAAATCATGTATCTTCCTACAGACCAATAAGCTTGTTATTAGCTATCTCCAAACTACTGGAAAAACTAATCCGCAGCAGAATGAACTCATTTTTAGATGTTATCCCTGACCACCAATTCGGATTCCGGTTACAGCACTCAACGATCCAGCAATGTCATCGAGTAGTTCACAAAATTAACACATCCCTGGAAAATAAAGAATATTGTACATCGGCTTTTTTGGACATAGGCCAAACCTTCGACAAAGTTTGGCGCGATGGCCTTCTTTATAAAATCAAGCTCCTTCTTCCCTCACTCTTCTACCTACTTAAATCCTATTTAAAAGACCGTCAATTTAGAGCTAAAGTAAATGGTGAATTCTCTGACTCATACGATATTAAAGCTGGAGTACCACAAGGCAGCGTTTTAGCCCCCCTGCTATACTCATTATATACAGCAGATCTCCCAACCACAACAAATACCTTAATCGGTACGTTTGCTGATGACACAGCTATTCTGGCTAGTCACGAAAATCCCATAATCGCAGCTTCTTACCTGCAAGACCATCTAAACCTAATTGGAAACTGGGTCAACAAATGGAAAATAAGAATTAATGCATCAAAATCCACCCAAGTAACCTTTACACTGAGAAAAGGTAGATGTCCTTCGGTCACCTTCAACAATGCTCCCATTACACAATCTTCTTCAGTGCGTTATCTAGGACTACATCTTGACGAAAAAATGAATTGGAAAGAACACATAACCAGAAAGAGGAAACAAATAGATCTGAGGTTCAAGGAGTTACACTGGCTGCTTGGAAGAAAATCGCATCTACCACTCGAGGAAAAAATTTTACTATATAAAGTAATATTACTACCCATATGGACATACGGCATTGAATTGTGGGGCTGTGCCAGCAAATCAAATGTTTCCATTGCCCAAAGATCCCAATCCAAAATCCTGCGTGAACTCACTAACGCTCCATGGTATATGTCTAATAATACACTGCATAATGACCTCCGCATCCCATACATCACTGAAGTTATCCAGCAAAGAAGCAACAACCATCATACCAGACTTACAACACACAGCAACCCTCTTATACGCCCACTTCTATATCCTCAAGACAACAGAAGGCTAAAACGTCTCTGGCCAAACGACATCCGATGAAAACGACGAGGACTCTTCGATGGTAGAGGCCTCATCATGACCGATAAAGATTTTCATATTTAAGATCCTATGTTAGCACATTAGCCTATAGAATACATATTCTGATTGCTAATTTATTGTACAATAAAAATAAAAAAATATCATACGAATAAACGACAATTTAATACATATTACAAGTATACGTACCGGAAGAGACAAAACCCAAAAAAGATATTGAAGAATTTTACGAAAAGACCCAAAACATGCTAATACAATGATCAGCCTATGTTCTTAATTGGAGATTTGAATGCACGATAGGACATGACATTTTACCGGGTGGAAAACAGCGCTTCAACAAAGAAGTTATAAACAATAACAGAGAAACATTAACTTAATTTTGCCCAATTAACCTACTAATCAACAATACTTATATAAATCATAAAGTTATGTATAAATACGCCTGGAGCAATAGTAGAGAAAGCCAGTTTGTTATCGACTATTTAATATCAAACAAACATGTACATCTATCTAGTATCTTCGATGTTCGAGCATTAAGTTCCGTTAAAATTGACCGCAATCATAAGCTAATACTAGTTTGACCATGTAGAAGTCGAAAAATACCCCTCCTATTTTTGAAAAATAAGTAAGATAGAACTTTTAGAAACCCCAATTATACAAGACCTTTACCAAAGACAATTAAAACACTATATTTCTCAAAAGTCTATATTAGAAACAGGCAACATAGATCAGGCTCGGAATAAACTAAAAACAATATGCATCGAAAGAAGCACTTGGTACACAAAAAATAAATAAGAAGTTTGTACATAAAACACTATGGTTTTCTACATAAATGGAAGAATTAGCACAAGAGAAGACAATGGCTTATCTAAAATATGGATCGCAAGAAACTTTACAAAGCTATGAAGAATACAAGGTAGTCAAAAACAGAGTCAACGGTAAAATTGGGGATGTCCAAGAAAACATTTGGGAAAAGTATATCAAAGATTTAGAACAAGACTTCTACGGTCAACAAAAGCAAGTTTGTATATTGATACGTACCCAAAGAAAAGAAGTCAAGGGGTATATATATAAAATACGAAAATAGGTAGGTCCACTGTTATTAATTTTAAAAATGATACGTCTAGAGGAATACAAAATGACCGACGACCAAATTAGGATGGCTTGTTGTGCGAACTATGAGGCGTTAATCGCAGATAGTGAGGATAACTTATAAAGATTGTTATTTTATTTTTCACAACAATGCAATGAATAAAATTTAAAAGCATCTACTTCAAAAACTGAATGTCTTACAATCCATAAGGTGCAAATAATCTAACCGCTCAATGGCTTTAAAAAGTGAAAATAATTAACGCAAAAATACTAAACAAAGAAGTACAAAAAAAAACAAAATGCTATAAAATTTTAGGTGTTTAAATGATTGCATGTGGAGGAATAAATGCTTAAGAACAGAAGCAAAAGTATGCATTTATAAGGTGGTCATAAAACTAATACTAACGTACGCTGCGGAAACTTGCGCAGGTACAGCAAATGCTCTAAACGGCGGAAATAAAAACTTACGGGAAAAACTTTACGGAGCGAAGATATACGATAACAATGCAGCAACTAAAAGCTAGGACATTGGGTTAGAAATAAAAAAAAGAATGGAATCAAGATATATCCAGAATGCACAAAACCGGGCAAGTATGGATAGCTAGAGATAAAAAGCCACGAGAAAAGCGCAGCCCAGACAGATCAAAAAAACAATCTGGAATAGAACAAACTGGTGCTTAAATAATAATAAGAAGACAAAATTTCCTCTATTTTCTAAAATGAGTTTCCAAATTTGATATTTTTGTATTTATTTGTATATATTTATAGAAAACTTTTAAGGCTAGTGGGCTATAATGTCTCAGTGGAATGAACGTAGCATATTCAGAAAATAAATTAATTACAGGCATTTAGATAAATTAAAAAAAAATGCAATTACCTAATGTTAGAATATGAAAAAAAAAACTATTACAATACGTAAAATAAGGATCTTAAAAGGGTTTAATTTTTTTTCACAATTACAGTTTTTTTAATAATTTAATAATTTCAGAAGTTCTGAAGAGCCAACTTCACCTGCACGTAGTGCACCCTGCTAGAAACTGACGAGGCTTTGGCGACCCAGTGCTGGTGGGTATAAACCGGCGCCTCGTCCCTAGAGGTTAGATAGGGCTCGTCGTCGAGCTAACCACTCATACGAGTAAGATGGTTTAAAGTAATTTAGAAAGCCTCGAACCATGACAAAATACTAAACGACGATCGGCGAAAAATAGGTAAGAAGTAACTGAAGAAATGCAGAAATATAGGTTGAACATTCTCGGACTAAGTGAAATTAGAGTAAAAGGTGAGGAGGAGAAAAGAAATTGCAAAAAAAGGAGTCGGAATAGTATTAGAAGAAGACCTTAACAATAAAGTACGAAAGTGAGAAGCAATCGACAGTAGAATAATAACCATTGAGCTACAACTTAAAAAATAAGGCAAGTGTTATACAGATATATGTACCCACTAATGCAGCAAACGTCTAGAAAGGTCAGTTCTTCCAAACATTGCAAAATAAAGTAGGTAAAACAAGAAATGATGGAGGAATATTATATGTTATTTGAGACTGAAACGCAAAAACAGACAACAATGTAAAGAGGCCATGGAATGATAGTAATATACGGGGGAAAAGAAACCCTCACCAGAAACGAACAAAGAATGATAAATTTCTTGACGTTTTGTCCACAACTGCACCATAACACCGGCCGTGAAAGTCTTCGCATCTATTTGACACGCCTCTACGGGGAGAAGGTTTACAAGTCTGTAAGACAACTCGAGAACTTACGCAAGAAGAAATTCCAGCTACTGTCCAGCCTTGCTTTCTTACTGCGTTGTCGAGATCAAAAGGTAGTTCCGAAGTATTTAATGGTCAAACACCACCTGCGTACTCCTCAAGCCCAACAAATTTATCGGAAAACGGAAACTGCCTTAGTCAGAGAACAAGTGCACGCTACTATAAAAACCCTCGCTCTGTGTTCACTAGAACTGATGCAAGTCCATGTCAGCTTGGCCAGCAGAATCCATAAAGATGACTTGGGTACTGTAGACCGCATCACCTTCCATTCTGCGGAGAAACACGGAGCGGCCGCCACCGTTAGACAATCTTCTAAGTTTCAGCGTTTACAGAAGAAAAGCGCTCTCACACAACTGGATTATAAGCAAACTATTATAAACCTTTCCAAACACAAGCTTAGCCAGGAAGCCATCAGTGCTCTTAGCAAAGGTGAAAAGTTTGTCGTAACACCCAAATCCATTCCGGTAGAGGACATTATAGGTAACGTAGAAGCAGCCATACGGAACCCCACAACAGACGAAGCAGAGGAAGTACGAGTCGAGACTTTAGGCATTTTGCGCCGTGCACCTAATAAGAACTTATCCATGGCGGAATTAAAGGCTCTACGTAAACTTAAAAATAATGACACCATAATTGTTTTACCAGCAGATAAAGGTAATGACACTGTTGTACTAGCACAGGAGGATTACACGAAGAAGATGACCGAACTGCTCGATGCAAACACTTACACCGTGCTCGAACGTGATTCCACATCGCGGATACCATGCGACACGAGCAAACTGATAAAGAGTTCCTCTCTGGATGACACCACCAAAAAGAGACTAATAACATCAGAGGCGCATTGTCAGTGCCATCAGGGGTCCTACCTACAAGTTGGCCAAATACTTAATCAGTCTGTTACAACCATACATTGGGCATACCAGCAGTTACATCAAGGACTCCGCACATTTTGTCAATCAGCTTTAAGACATCCAGTTACAGGGGAAAGATCTAATGGTTAGCTTCGATGTAATTTTCCTATTTACCAAAGTACCGATTCAAGATGCCCTGGATCACCTAAAGAAAATTTTTCCTAACAATATCTTACAACTATTTCAGCAGTGCCTTACGTCCAGTTACTTGTTTGGCAGGGCGAACAAAAATACGGAATAGCAATGGGTAGTCTACTTAGCCCTGTAATCGCCAATTACTACATGGAGAAATTTGTAGAGATCGCCATCAATACAGCACCTTGAAAACCCGCGATATGGCTAAGATACGTCGATGGCACTTTTGTAATATGGAGACACGGAAAGGAGACCCTACCACAATTTCTTATGCACTTGAATTCTATAACCCAAGTATACAGCTTACCATGGAACTGGAATCGGAAGATAGGATTGCTTTTTTAGATGTACAGGTGTTGAAATCGGAGAATGGAAATTTACAGCACACAGTGTACAGAAAACCCACGCATACGGGCAGATACCTTCATAACCCAAGTCAAAAAAGAACGGTTGTGAAAACATTGTTAAATCGAGCACAGTGTATATGGTAACCACAGTTTTTGGTTAAAGAACTCAAACATTTGGAACAAGCCTTACAAGGGAATGGCTACTCGAGGACGAAGATAAATAAAGCAATCAAACCTAACAAATGTGCACGAAAAACACAACCAAAATCAGCTAAAGCGTTACAGACCGGATAGAAAAAATTCTCAATAAACACAAAATGGAAATCATCTATACTACCACCACCAAGGTACGGGATTTACTTAGACCAGCCAAAGAGACAAGAAACCCACAGGATACACTAGGGGTACACTGCATACCTTGCTCATGTAAGCAAACCTACTCTGGGACTACAGGCCGAACGATTACTACCAGGATAAATCAGCATTTGCTGAGCATGCTTCGGAGAATCTTAATCGCGAGATAAAATTTGGGCAAACACAAGTTTTATCCAACTGTAGGAATTACTACCCGAGATTATACAAACAGGCGGTGGAAATTTATAAATATAAAAATAATTTTAACAGGGACGATGGATTCAGTTTACCTAGGTCTTGGTTTATCGCTCTCAAGAGGCAAAAAACAGACCGCGATAGGGCGAAAGAGAGAGTGACGTCAGAAAATGCTAAGTTATTACCTGCAACGTCCCGATTGACGTCAGCAGCTAGCCCGATCACGTTATCTACCATCCCGGTGACGTCAACCACGTCTCCCCAACACCATCCCTACCATACTTGCACGAGTATAAAATCGAAAACGCACGGGTTAGTCACTTAATTTTTAGAAGATTTTCTTCTGAAGATGTCCACCGCATGTTGTGGACGAAACATCAAGAGTTTCTGAACTCCGACCACCACCCGAGAACCAACCACACGATGCACCATAACACCGGACGTGAAAGCCTTCATATCTAGATTGTCAAAGGCTGAAGAAGAAGATGAAAATGGCTGCAATTATTGGGATATCGCAAGAGCACGGAACTGTTTTAAGGAGAACATATACAAAGCAACAGAAAAAGTTTGTGATAAACAAATAATAGATACACGAAGAAGAAAAACAGCCTGGTGGAACGAACAAATCAAGCAAAAAATTATAGAAAAAAAATATCCCACAAAAAATACACAAGAAATGAAAATAATGAAACAAGAAATACGTATATACAAAAAAGAAATGAAGCAAAGAAAACAGTAGAATAGGCGAAACAAAGGTCGTGGGAAAAATTTGTAAATTATATTGAAATAAATTCTAGGAAAGTAGAAAACACTTTTATGGGATCATCAGAAGGTTAAAAGAATAATGCAGAAAGAAAGCTAGAAATATTCAGAAAGAAGGCAACACCCTAGCAACAAAAATGACAAAAATAATGCAGACCTAGAGGGCATGTTATAAGAATAAATTTAAACAACAAGAAAGACAGGAATCTGATTAACAAGAAGAGGTAAAAAATATGGAAGGAAAGGAGGAAGGTATTAAAAATCTTATTACCATGAAGAAAACAATCGAAGCCATCAAAAATATGAAGACTGGCGAAGCAAGCGGAGAAGACGGAGTAAGCCTTGAAATAATTACATATGGAGGCGAAAAAGTGAAGAGTTGAATACAAAAACTTTGCCAGCTAATCTGAAAAGGAGGACAAATACCGCAGGATTAGAAAATAAACAAAATTCATCTAATACACTAAAAGGAAAGCACAATATTACACGAAAAATACAGAACTATATGCCTGTCCTCTGTAATACTCAAAATATATCCTAGCTGTGTTGGAAAAAAGACTAAGATAGGAGATAGAAGAAAAACTCTAAGAACAAACAGTCTTCAGACCAAATCGACACACCCAAGACCACATATTTACAGTATGAAATTGATCGAAAAAATAAGAAAACGCAACGGAAAATTACATCTAGTTTTTATAGACCTCAACGCCGCTTTCGATACAGTCCCAAGAGAACAACTCTGGAGAGTTCTAGACGAATTAGAAGTCAAATTCAATCTAAAAACAGGTATTAAAAATTTATACAAAAAAGTATATGGGAGGGTACGAATAGGCGGAGAATATTCAAAAATATTTGACATGGAACTGGGCGTAAAACAAGGCGATAGTCTAAGTCCCCTACTCTTTAACATACTAATGAACAGCGTTATAAAAAAAAATGTAAACAACATTCAAGAAAGACCATAGTCGAGTACATGGATCTAGCACAGATATACATATAAACAATGATATATGCAGATGATATCCTCATAACAACAGATTTAACAAAAATTATAAGCGACAAACGTGTTTATACAACAAATAGAAACGAAATGGGTAAAGATGAATACATCGAAAAGTAAAATAATAAGTGTAACAAACAAAGAACCTAAAGAGAATATCAGAATTTACTGCAAGGAAGCAGTACTAAAAGTAGTAGGAGAGTATAAATACTTAGGTGCAATCATCTCAAGTAACGGAACGAACGACCATAAAATCAGCAACCGAATTAAAGAAGCAACCAATGCTTATTACTAAATAAACAACACCATAGTAGGAAAAAGAGAAATTCAAAATAAAAAGAAACTCCAGATATATAATGCAGTATATGTCTCTATTCTCACATATAGAGCAGAAACTGGAGCTGGACTATGGAGGAGAAACACAAAAGCCGCATACAAGCCGCAAAAATGAAATTTTTAAGAAAAATGGTCAACAAACCAGAAGAGATAGAGTAATAAACACCAGAATCAGAGAGCAAGTAGAGCAAATACCCCTGAATGGAAGAATAGAGAACAAGCAGTTGGGTTGGTACGGACATGTGCTTAGAATGGATGCAGAAAGAATTCGCAAATAAGTACTCGAAGTAAGACCAAGAGGAGCAAGAGGACGACGCAGGCCTAGAATAAAATGAATAGAAGGAATAAACAGAATGGCAAGAGAAAGGGAAATGGAAGAAGAAGAAATAAATAGGTTGGCTCGAGATCGAAAAGACTGAAAGAAGTGGATCTGGGCAACCGACCCAATGCTTTAGGATACAAGAGCATGATAAAGAAAAAGAATAAGAAGAAGTTCGAAATAGTTTCTACTTTCAAAGCTTTCATCTAACAATTTATCAAATGTAATCAAATTCTCTAGTGTTTAATCACACAGATTTTTCTATTTTTGCACTTAGTGAATTGATGAAACCTCGCCATTTAGTCAAATTAAAAGATTTACCTTTAATTTGCGTTATTTTTTTATAAAATTACTGTAAAAATGATAAATATTTGGTTTAGAGCCAATTAGCCAATAATCGTTTTATCAGCCCTATCTAAGCATAATGACATTCCAGTTATATTCGGTTTCACATAAATCAAAGTTGTGCCGCATGTGCCTACTAACTGAAATAATTGGCCACCTAATGCATGAAACACCGGTAGGTCGCGTCAACAGTCTAATTACTTCTTGATAATTTGTTTTGACTTATAACCTATGACCTAAATCGAAAATGCAAAATTGTTATGGGAGGTTTGGTAACAAACCGGTTCGAATAAGGTGTCTATCTTTAAAATCGGTTACAATTTTTTACAGCTTTATAGAATAGATTAGTTTACAATAAAATCACATTTGTAAATTTATTCTAAAAGCGCAGTTTAAATCATAAATTATATCTTCAAGTAGCATTAAAACTCACTGACATATAAAAACCAAAACATCAGTGTAAGTTCAAGCTGTTCCTTTTTCATTAGGGGAACAGAGAGACTTCATAGCCTGCACAGCAAATCAACCGATCAGAACGATTACATAACACTTTAACGAGAACGTACACAACGCCAATTGTTATCTGTTAATTGACTGCAAGTCTCAAAGTAGTCATGGAATTAATAATACTCGATTCGCGCGTGATTGGCACTATAATTGAACTTAATGACAAGTGGATGTAACGGCCAGTTACTGTTTTCTTACACAATTTTCATTTTGTTTAAACTGCATAGATTTTTATTTGTTAAAGCTTTAAAGCAGTTTTTCAACGTTTAGAGAATTTTTTTAGTCATCTTCATTCAAACGAACTTTTTAATTCCTTTTCCACTCTCGTATGTAAAGCATGATTTTTTAAGTTATGCATTTTGAAATGTAATTTTGTTATAAATTTACCTTATGGTACTTTAAAAGTTTATATAAAATGCCCAAAATCGGTTTATAAAAGTAATTCTTAATATTATATTCTAATTCCCCTTTACTATTGAATTCTAATAGAATACGCAAAGCCATATATAATAAAGAACACTACTAAATTACAGAAAATACTTACAAAAAAATTTTTACTTAACAGATGCAAAATACGCATTACGTACATCATCATCACCCAGATTCTTTTCGTCCATCGTTGATCTTCCCTAAAATTTTCCATGTCATTCTATTTTGTGTTTCATTCATCCAGTTGTTATTCTTTCGATCTTGTCTATCCAGCGTATTTTCCGTGTCCACCTTCCATTTTTAACTAGTTTTAGCTAGTTAACTTAACCTACTTAGCTAATTTACAAAACTTAACATACGACTAAAATTACGCGCTGAAGCGGGCAGCCTACGAATTAAAACACCTGCTGAACTAGATGACGCAACAAAATACTTAAGACGACTTCTCCAAAGTGCCGCCCAAGAATCTACACCTGCCGATCTAAATCAACACATAAAATATGACAATATTTCTAGACACATCAAAAAACTTGTCATCGAAAAACGCCGAGCAAGAAGTAGATGGCAGAGAACTAGAAACGCTAATGACAAAACAACATACAGTAGGCTCACTCACAATCTTCAAACTGAGCTCAGAAATTCCAGAAATGAAACGTTTCTGTTGGCAAATGAGAACGCAACCATATTTATTATAAGTTGGCAACATCTATATTCAATTAGGTACTCTGTCTCTATCTATGATTTGCTTGTACGTTTCTAATCTATATGTCAATAATACACGTTCGTTGCATTTTTCATAATAATTGTTTATTTATTTCCACCTAAATATCAACATGGTAGCAGAGCGTGGTTGATTGCTACTTGTGGAAACAGAAGAAAAAGTAAACGCAGTAAAAACTAAGAAAACCGACCGGCGTGTTTTTTGTCCTATATACATTTTGTGGTTAACCGGGGCGGCGTGCTCGGTCAGAAATCACGTGTAAATCATAATTACGCAAAGAAGATGTCGAATCCAGGTTACAATCCATTTCATATCGACAGACTAGTTGGAAGAGATAACTATGCCAGTTGGAAGTTTGCAGTCCAGGCATATTTCGATCTCGACGATTTATGGAGTTGTGTCACCGGTACCAATATAAACCAAAGTAAAGAAACCAAGGCGAAATCTAAGTTGATTTTATTACTGGATCCTATCATTTACGTACATGTTCAGAATGCAACTACTTGTAAAGAAGTCTGGGGGAGTTTGGAACAGGCTTTTGATGACAGCGGGTTGTACAGGAGAGTAGCCTTGCTAAGGGACTTGATAACAACTACATTGGATTCTTCTCGAAGCGTAGATGATTATGTGAATAAAATAATGTCGACCGCCCACAAGCTCAGGAATATTAAGTTTGACATTGATGATGAATGGCTCGGTACACTGATGTTAGCCGGCCTCCCTGAAGCTTATAAGCCCATTATCATGGGAAGGAGAGCTCTCGCATCAAGATAAGTGCTGATTCTATTAAATATAAACTCCCGCAGGAAGTTCAATGCTCTGATAATTCAGCATTCTTCACAAGGAAAAAGGTCATTCAAAGAAATCAACATGATTCAACAAAGGTCTACAAAGGACCGCGATGTTATAATTGTAACAAGCATGGACACTTTGCTAAGAATTGTCGTGCTCCGAAAAAGAAGAATGTAGAAGATTCAGAAGGAAATAAAGGTTTTGTTGCAGCTTTTTCAGCATCTCCTCAGACAATGAATCCGGGCCTGTGGTATGTGGACTCGGGTGCCTCCATGCACATGATATATAGACGTGACTGGATGTATGATGTTACAAGTCCACCGATACCCACCATAGCTGTTGCCAGTAAGACACCGCTTCCTGTCGAAAGTATGGAAAAGGTCAATGTATTGCTCAATGGTAATAAAGAAAGCAAAATTCAGGTAAGACAAGTTTTATACATACCTAAACTTGCTGCAAACCTCCTGTTAGTCAGTGCTATGGTAAAAAATGGCTGTAATGTAAATTTTAGAGATGAAGGTTGTGATATCTATGATAAAAATGGAAAGCTCCTGTGTTCGGCCACACTAGTAAACGATTTATATTTATTGAACACACACAGAGAGGTATTTTCTAACCTGTCTTGTTCAGATAACTTAAATGGTTTGGTTCTGTGGAAAAGAATACTGCAATAAAGAATTTGAAAATTTCTTGAACAAACATGGGATTGAACATCAAACAAGTGCTCCGTACTCACCCCAGCAGAATGGTCTTGCTGAACGGATGAACAGAACTCTGGTGGAAAGAGCAAAATGTATGTTATTTGATGCTCAGCTTGCAAAACAGTTCTGGGCAGAGGCCCTTGCAACGGCAGCATATATAATTAACAGATCACCTACAAAATCAATTAATGGTAAAACTCCTATGGAGATGTGGACTGGTAAGAAACCCAACTTGTCTAATTTAAAAGTATTTGGCTGTGAAGTAATGACACAAGTTCCAAAAGAAAAACGCCAAAAATGGGACTCCAAATCTAGAAAGTTACTGTTTGTTGGTTATTGTGAATCTACCAAAGGCTACCGAATACTTGATCCAGATACCAATAAAATCATAAAAAGTAGAGGTGTAGTATTTCTAGAAAATGTGGAAAAATATGATAATAATATATACTTACCTAGTACATCCAACAGCAGCAGTCCAGAGATACAGCCACTCGAAGAAACCTGTAAGGAAGAATTAGAGGACAACACAGACCATTTTACTGGTGAGTCAAGCGAGGACCACCAGTCTGGCGAGAATGACGATTCATCTTACATACCAGAGCAATCGATTGATCTCGAGTCAGCAATAAGAAACATAAATTTACGTCCACTGAGAACTGAAACAGATGACCATGATGTAAGTTACTTCTGTCCAATACTTAATTTAAATGATCCACAAACAGCAGACGAAACATTATCATCATCTCATGCTGACCAACAAAAAAAGGCTATGCAAGAAGAGTATGACTCTGATCAAAAACAAAACTTGGTCACTGGTTGATGCACCATCTGAGAAAAGTCTTACCATGTAAATGGATCTATAAAACTAAAACAAATGAAAAAGGTGAGATTATCCGATTTAAAGCAAGATTGGTCATCAAAGGGTATACTCAGAGAAAAGAAAGTGACTATGGTGAGACATATGCTCCTGTTGTAAGATATACATCTGTTCGATTCTTACTTTCACTGGCTGTGAAGTATGATTTAGAAATGTTTCAGATAGATGCCATAAGTGCTTTTCTTCAGGGTGACATAGATACTGAGATATACATGTCACAACCAGAATACTATAAAGAAAATGATCAAGTATGTATTTTACATAAATCAATTTATGGACTCAAACAGGCTAGCCGGCAGTGGAATCTTAAATTGAACAATGTTTTATTAAAAATTGGCTTAGAGAGATCACATGTGGATCCCTGTATTTATTATTTAGTAAATGAGTCTGCAACTATATTCATTGCAGTGTGGGTGGATGATCTTTTGATATTTACAAATAATAAGGATAAAACAACAGAGATTAAAAACAAGTTAAAAGGAGAATGCAGTATGAAAGACCTAGGTGAAATGGAGAATTGTATCGGCATAAACATAAATAGGAACCGAGAGGCAGGTATGATTATGTAAGATCAAGAAAAATACATAAACCTAGTATTGTACCGCTTTAATATGTCTGAATGCAAACCAGTTTGTACCCCGATAGAGGTGAATGCAAAATTTGAGAAAAATCCTGAAGATGGGAACAAAAATATCCCATACAGGGAAGCGGTGGGATGTCTGATATATCTGGCACATGTCACGAGACCTGATATCACCTATGCAGTTAACAAGTTGAGTCAGTACTGTAATAATCCAGGAAATCAACACTGGCTTGGAATAAAAAGGATTATGAGGTATCTTCAAGGAACCAGGAACCTAAAGCTATGCTATGTCAAAGATGACTCAAAGGAAATAACTGGATATTGTGATGCTGACTTGGCGAGCGACCCAGTGGATAGACGATCGTGCACGGGTTATACTTTTCTGTTTCAGAATGCTTGTTTATCTTGGAATTCGTGTAAACAGCAAACCGTGGCACTCTCTACGGCGGAGGCCGAATACATGGCGATGGCGGCGGCGACCCAGGAGGCCCTGTGGCTGCGACAGCTGATGGCCGAGCTCGGTCAAGGTGGAGACGGCGCCCTACTCATCCACTATGACAATCAAAGTGCAATAAGACTGGCATCAACAGACTGTTATAAACCAAAAACTAAACATATAGATATTCGTTTACTTTTTCTTAGGGAAAACATTGTTAATTCTAAAGTTAAATTTAAATTTGTAAATGGTTGCAACATGGTAGCTAATAACTTGACTAAAGGTACTACCTTTGAAAAACATTTGTTCTGTATCAGTAAAATGGGTCTGCGTTCTGTGGGGAGTGTTGGCAAATGAGAACGTAACCACATTTATTATAAGTTGGAAACACCTATATTCAATTAGGTACTCTGTCCATATCTATGATTTACTTGTACGTTTCTAATCTGTATATGTCAATAATACACGTTCGTTGCATTTTTCATAATAATCGTATATTTATTTCTACCTAAATATTAACAGTTTCATTATTATATAACCCATTTATCGAGCGCTGACTGTTCAATATGGAGAGCTACAAGGAAATTTAAAAGACCCAAAATTAGGATCCCACCAATCAGAAAACCTGACCTAACTTGGGCCAGGACCGATACTGATAAATCAAATGTATTCTCAAAGCATCTTGCACATGTCTTTAAAACACCGCAGCCAAATCTGAATGATAACTAAGAAGAAGTCGAAGCCTTCCTACAAGCGCCGCTTCAAATGTCCTTACCGATCAAATCCTTCTCCCCGGCTGAAGCCCAACAAGAACTCAAGTACATCAAGTCCATAAATGCCCAGGTTATGACCTAATAACAGTACAAATTTTACGTCATCTACCCAGAAAAACATTAGTACTGCTGACTACCCTCTACAACAGCATGTTACGGCTTTGTTACTTCCCCCTCCAGTGGAAGTATGCTATAATCACAATGATCACCAAGCCCGGCAAACCACCCACAGAGCCAACATCATACCGACCTATAAGTCTCCTTCCCCTCCTGTCTAAAATCGAATAGAAGAGACAATTAACCTACACCAAATCATATCAGCGTACCAATTCGGTTTTCGTAGGCGACACTGAACAATATAGCAAACCCACAGGATTATTACTAAAATCATGCAATCACTAGAAGCCAAGGCATTCTGCACTGCAGCCTTTTTGGATATCAAACAGGCATTTGATAGAGTATGGCATTTGGGATTACTATACAAAATTAAGACAGTCTTTTCCGGCCAAATTCTTATATTACTGAAATCCTACCTAAGAGACAGAACCTTTCAAACCAGAATCAACAATTCATTCTCAAACTATCAACCCATATCTGCTGGTGTACCACAAGGAAGTGTTCTGGGTCCTCTATTATATCTGGTGTACACTTCAGACGCTCCTACTACAGCCAACACAGAGATCGCAACCTTCGCCGATGACACAGCTCTACTTTCGATTAACAATTCCTCTCTCATGGCATCTAAAAACCTCCAGAACCACCTTAATTTCCTCCAGGAATGGTACAACAAATGGAGAATTTCAGTTAGTAACGATAAATTTACCCACATCACCTTCACAAACTAGCGAAGTACATGTCTTCCAGTCACCATTAACAATACAGTTATACCAGTCGAACCAAAAGTCAAATATTTAGGGATGCGTCTTGACCAGAAACTCACATGGAAGACTCACATAACGGCAAAAGGAAAACATCTCGATATCAAAGTAAAAGTAATGAACTGGCTTCTTGAAAGGCGTTCGCAGTTATCCCTCAAAAACAAAGTTCTTCTCTACAAAGCCATCCTGAAGCCAATTTGGACCTACGGCATCCAACTGTGGGGTTGCACCAAGCCGTCAAATACTAAAATCTTGCGGCGTTTCCAGTCAAAGACTCTCCGTCTGATGTCAAATGCTCCTTGGTACGTTATCAACCAGACCCTCCACGAAAACCTAGAGATCGCATATGTCTCCAGCGAAATCCATAGTCTAGCAACTTTCTACCAGCACACTCTCGTGGGACACGAAAACGAACTTGTTCATCAGCTATCACAAGAACCAGTCGTGGCAAGAAGACTGCATCGTCAATGGCCCCATGACCTCACACATCAACCCAACCAGGCGTAAACCTCCTATTTGGGAGTAACATCAATGGATGGACCTCCCTCAAGTCTTCTACTTTATCATACGATTTACTTATTACTCACTTAGATTGTATAGAGTAGATTGT
Source organism: Sinelater perroti (assembly GCA_036346155.1). Lineage (NCBI taxonomy): Eukaryota > Metazoa > Arthropoda > Insecta > Coleoptera > Elateridae > Sinelater > Sinelater perroti. Next base: position 1,107,207 of record JARFIY010000057.1, on the reverse strand, counting down.
AAATATGCACTCCTAATAATAATAATAATAATAAAAAAAAAACGGACAGCGAGCAGTAAAGCCGAGCAGCGGGACCGGTGGCGAAGCCAGACAGCAAGCAGCAGGGCCCATGTCGGAGGCGGTGGCCAGGCGGGAATGTGGGCGGCCGGGCGGCGACCTTGGCACTCGGGCAGATAAAGCGGTCGGGCGGCGGCAAAGCAAGCGGCAGGGCAGACAGCCGGACGGCGACAATAAAGGGCCGGCAGCTGAAGCGGTCAGGTGATGGAGCAGGCGGGAAGCGGACGGCAGGGCAGGCGTCAAGCAGCTGGAACGGCCGAGCGGCAGGGCAGGAGGCCAGATAGTGGGACTAGGCAGCGAGCCGGGCAGCAGGACCAGGGTGCACCTGGATCTTTGATGATTTAATTCGTGAAAGGCTGTAGACTGAGGCCGAGTGCTTTGGTGGCTCATGTTTTAAGGGCTCAGTGCGCGCCCCAATCTGCTGGTGGGGTGCAGAGTTTGAGGGGGGTAGCACGCTAAGCCCGTTGGGGAAGCGGGGCTTGTCCAGAATTGGTGCACGTTGGGGGCACCTTTACGCTGGTTGGAAAATGCCGTGGCGGCTATGGTCGACGCCGTTCGGGTCGACTCGAGACGGCTTGGCCCGGCACGACGCGGTAGGACGAGGGCCCCGGGCTGAACACGGCCCGGCAAAATCGGGGCCTGGTAGTTGCATTTGTGTAAATATTATCTAGAAGTTTAATATGTCTGTAATTAGTACAACTTTGTCTTACGGCAGCTATAGTGCTATTCCTTTCGATAATATCTAAAGCTTTGCAAAAATTAATAAATGCTAAGATGAGGTGTCTATTGCATTCAATACTTTTTTCTATAAGCGTTTTGATATATTGCAGATAACCTTTGCCTTGTGGAAACCCGACTTATTCTTTTGGATGATAGAAGTCTAGTTTCTTTTCAGGTTCAGTTGTTATCAATCTATTATACACTTCCATAAGCATTCCAAATAGCTTTCTTATTATCTTTTGTAATATGTAGCCTGCGGTTTTTATAGCTTTTATTATAATACCACCTTTATGAAAAACTCTGTTTTTAGATCCCTGGTTGATTACATCTTTCCTTAGTAGATTTTTATGATTTTCTTTTGTTCTGTTGCTTGTCTGCTTTTGTATAGTTCTCTTCATTTATTGTATTTAAATATTTTTTTTGTTTGATGTTTTACTTTTTTTGATTGTTAGTTTCATTATTTTTGGTTTTCATTGTTGAGTTTTGTTTTCATCAATAGTTCTCTATCTCCATATCTTCGAAAATCTTTTCGAATGGGTTTAGATATATTTTTGTTAATTTCTTGTAGTTGCTTCACGACTACGTTTGTATTACTTCTTAGTGCTTTTGTTTCATGACAGGATCTCTTATGGTCCTCTTTATTACATTTACCATTTTCTCATTTAAGGTATTGACATTTGGATTTGATGTAATTTTGGTTTCTAATGTGTCTCTAATAAATTGTTGATATTCGGCAACGTTTCCTGGGCTTTTTTCTGGGTTAGTTTGTACCTTTCTTTAGTAAGGTGTATTTCTATCAGAGCTCTCGCCATTTTGTGATTACTGGTAATTGTAAATTTATTCAGCTTTATAATATCTTTGAAAATTTCATCTATTTAGTTTAGAATTCTGCCGTCTGAGCTTTTATATGTGCATTTTAGATGTAATTTTTTTTTAAAGAAGCTATTCATTTAGAATAAGTTATTTTTTAATAATTTCGGAACCGAGGGGAAGAATAGTCTTCGATGTACATACGTATTTTTTAATACGAAATCCAATAGAGTTGTTTTTGTATAATTTCTGCTTTCAAAACCAAACTATTCTATTGCATTTTCTGTGTCTTCTTCTTTTAGGCATAAAAATCGCCATATGATAGTGAATCGAGCGGGTGTTTCATTCACAGCTAGTGTAATGTCGCCAAAAAAGGTATCTACTTTGTCACCTGTGTGGTCGCCTCTCGATGCATATATTTGTATAATACTTATGTGGTGTGATCTTCAAACAAAGGTGTGCTACTCGCCTAGCGCTACTTTTTATTGAGCTGATGTTGCCCTGATTTTTGTGTATAAAGAAGCCGACACCTCCTTACGTGGTAAAACATGAGTCCTGATTTTATTGTGTTCGGGTTTTCCCTACATAGTTTAAGTTCGCTGACACCTACGATATGCCATTTGATCTTTTGATAGCAAAAATTCTTGTGTTGCTGTTGCTTTTCGCATTTTTGTCCTCCCTCCCTCGAAAATCCATACGACTGACTGAAATGGTGTGAGATTCTGGATATAATTTCTCAATCACCTAGACTGCTACATATTGAAAATATAATGTTACACTTTTAGAGGGGTTTGACAATGTTTTATAACATACATCGCTTGTGATGCGAGTTAGTGAGTTATGGAATAAAATAGAAGAGATATGAATATTAAGATTTGACATGATATAGGCTTGGGGCATGGCTCCTTTGGGTATTGTGATAAATAGAGCAACCATGAGCTCACATGAGCAAGGTCGTTAAAAACTTACCTACTTGTTACCTGTGTATTACGTACAATGTTGCATAACTATATTAAATTTCCTTTTGTAGAAACTCCACTATGTACAGAAGGTAGCGTCTGAAGACGGTAACTGCCGAATGAAATATAAAGACTTAATGCTAGATTGGCATAAAGGTTGACCTGAATTGTTTGAATACATCCTGTAAGTGACAAGATCGTATTCCATACCGCGGTTTCGTCAATCGTCATAACTACCATTAGTAGGGTCATATGATAGTGATCCCAAAACGACTGTTGAAAGGATACAAGCTCAACCAAAAGCAATCGTGCGGTATGAAATAACGGCACGACCCATCAGCTCATACCTTGTACGTTATGCGTAAAGGTCGGAGTTGTCCTATTTTGCCTTTTGACTTTGCTAATAGATATTGATATTTTAATAAATTATAAATTCGTTTTCAGAGATGGGGATGCTTCTACCGACTATTTATTTTACTGAAAATTGCTTGTTTGAAGGGTTTTACCTAAAATTTTCGTGAATTGACAATTTATAACGATATGTGCCTTTTTTCCGGTATGTAACAACAATTTAAAAAGAAGAAGACGAAAAATTATTTCTCGGAATTTTAAAACGGGCTAATAGGTACATTGTTCACAAACGAGCACGTGCTTTTCTATTGCCTTCTTAGGCGTGAGTCACTAATGACGTGAAAACCGATAAACCGAAGGTCACTGCCTTTTTTCCAAGAAGTGCTCCATCTGTTCCAAACAGAAATCCGCATGCCAAAGTTCCATTATGCGTTCTGCCGTATTTGTGTGTGCAACTCTGTATCAAGCAGTGCGGTTTGTTTAAGTGACTGTTGAGAATTTCTGTTTTGCCTCTATTCGCATTGCTTTGTGAAATATTTTTTGTCGAATAATGCCGAAAGTTAAAGAAAGCCGCAGTTCGTATCTGAGGCAATGGATTTCTGGAAATGATGTCTACACAATTGACTGAAAAAATATTTTTTGTAAAGTTTATAGTAAAGAGGTATATTTACGTTTGCATTTTCTTAATTGAAATTTCACTTGTACTATCTGAATATTCTAAAATACGCAAGCACTACATTATTTAATTAAGTAACCATTTCATTAATTCTGTTTGTTATTTCAGCTTGCATGTAAAAAAGTAACACGTATATCAACATTTAGGCTCGGCCGAGCATCTGCAACGAGTTGAAGATGCAGGGACCTCAAAAAGGCAACACAAGTGCTTTTGACCATGCAAGAAAAATCATTGGACCAACATACATTTTCAAGATCTTTGCATGGTGTTGGTAGCTGCCAATATTTCATGATCCAAGCTAGAAAACCCCGCATTTCGCAATTTTTTAGCAAAATATACCTCAAAAATAATACCGGATCAATCGACGCTTCGGAAAAATTACCTTGAAAATATGTACTGCACAGTAAGTACATAAATAACGTGTTTTAACATAAAAGATGGTACTAAATACAATTTTTTTCCTAAAAAATTTAGATAATAACATCCATCCGAGAGGAAGTAGGTGATAATCCTATTTGCCTTTCGATTGATGGAACACGGGAGCCCTTGGGCGATATGTTGTAAATGTTGGTGGCTTTTCCAAATGGCACAAAGCCTTGTTTTATTTTATTAAAATATTTGGGATGCTGCAAATCATGCCTCGATAGCCCGTACAGTAAAAGCGGCATTAAGTAAGTGGATTTCAAAAGAACTAACTATACAGATTTAATGTACTCCTTCCGTTTAATTTCAATAGAAATTTTGTGCCCTACTGAAGACGGGACGACCGCCTCTTGCTGCTGGTAACAGATGCAGCCCCTAAAAATGAGCCCCTGGTAAAATCAGAAAAAGCTTTTTTATAAAAAAATAATACAGTTAATGTACTTAGTCCATGGCGTGCATCGCGTAGCGAAGAAATTAGAAATTTTTTCCCCGATGTCAATGCTCTAATTTCAGCAGTTAAGAAAGTTTTTTTAAAGCCCCGAGTAGGTTCATTACCTTTAAAAATATGCTTTCCAAGACTTCCCTTCCTCCAGCTCCCGTCATCACTCGTTGAGGAACTTGATTGTAGGTGGCTCTATATTACTACAAGAATTTTGGAGGGATTAAAAGAATGCACATTCAAATTCTTTTTTAAATAAATGTTAGATTTGTTTATTTCAAAATCTTAATTGTTTTTATTTTCTTCGCAGCTTGTAGATCACTTGTGCGAGGAAAAGGAACAATAGGGGTGCCAAGACGTAGGCCGAATTCTGGAAGATGCCAAGTTGTGTCTTCTTCTGATTCTGTAGTGGCTGATTTAGGCTACATTGGAACCCATTTTAGCCGTCTTCCAGATTTAATCAATCAATTAGGAGATACATCTCTACCCTTCACGGAGAGTGAATCAAGCTCTATTGATCTTTCCTGGAGTCAAGGGAGAAAAATAGGTAAGAAAATTGTAGTGCTTCTGGAAAAAAACCAGGTTGGAGAAAAATTAACAACATCAAAAATGCCCTTGAGGAACAGCCTGTAGGAATAATGGATAGCTTGTTCCCTAAAAAAGTATCTTGTTTTAAATACCTGTCTACCATTTCTTGTAATGTGAAATGTTTATTTTCACAACACAAACACATTTTGACTGATATAAGAACGAATACATAAAATCGCATTCTTTCCACGTGTAAGTAAAAAATAGTATAAGTAAGACTTCAAAAAGTTAGGGATTTTTATAACTTTGCTTCAGGATATTAATCTGATTGTTTTTGACTGGAAAGTGCCTGTTTTAATTTTTTTTTGCTTAATTTTATATTTTATTTTGATTACAAATCCGGCGTTTAGTCATGAAATAGACCACCACATCTAAATGCTTGAAGATTACCTGTGATTAACGGTATCTAGCTGAGATAATATTGGTACCCTTATTTTTATATAGGATGGTGCACCACTGTTACTGTGCGCGGGTGGTTTGCCCAGTATTTTCCAGAGCGTTGGATGGGACGACGCAGACCTCATGAATGGCTTCTAAGAAGATTTTTTCTTAAGGGACTACGCAAAAGAGGAGGCGTACCGGACAAGGTCTTACACACTGGAGGGTTTGGAGGCACAAATTCAAGAGATTATCAGCAATTGTCTAAACGAGTTCTTTCAGAAAATTGTATATTTTATCTCCGGCCCTTTAAAGAAACTGGTTGATGACAACGTTGGAACTTAAAAATTTGTTTGCTTTGACCCATGTAATAAAGTATGTATACAAATTATTTTAATAATTTTGTATTCGAAATTAGAGAGTAATACTATTAAAAGTAACAATTTATTATTTAGATTTACATATTTGTTATTAGTTAGGTAAAGAACAACTATCAGTTAATCCGAATAATCATCATTTAAATTTGGTAAAAAGTACCTATATAAAAATTATCATTCAGTAAAAAATTAGAACATAAGCACAAAGTACTTGTTAGGAGGTGCAGATTTCTGAATTTTATTTTTAATTATACTTTGAAAAGATAAAAGGTAAACGTTTTCACACAAAATATTACCCCAGTCCGCGTTTGACTTTCATACCGCTAAGACGTGTGATGAGCGATAATAGTGAAAGTGTGTAACGCTGTTATCGCTGACGTTAGGTCAGCAATACGGTGGTTTAATCTGAGTGAAGTATAATAATTATAAACTCACATTTCGTAAAATAGTTATATGAAACCAATCCACATGCTACTAAAATGGCATGCAACAGCAATAATAATTTATATATTCCGTCAACGCAATTAACACAGCAGCTAGCATCTCAATCACATAATAGATTCGCCCCGATGGATAGCCAGGTAAATCCCCAATTTCCTATTATAAATACTCCTTATTTACATAACAACTTGACATATGTGCCAAATGTGTAGATCCCAAATTTACAATCTCAAATGAATACACAAACTAATCATACTTTTACATCAATGCAACTAAATAACATACCGACAAATAATTTATCAAACAATAAATACACCCGATAGTGATAGTGAAGTGGAAATGAATACAATTCCCAATAAAGAATGGCAATGTGTACAAAACAGAAAAAGGAAAAGAATAACAAAACAATCAGCACAAACTGAAGCAGTACATGTCACACAAAATAATAGATATTCTGCCCTTAATAGCCTTAATGAGGATATTACTGACGTCACACCGGTTGTTCAACAAAATAAGATACCCAGACCACCTCCGATATTTGTACATGGAGTTACAGATTATAATAAAATAATAAATGCTCTAACAGCTGTTACTGAAATAGAACAATATAAAATAAAAGAAATGGCTGATAATATAGTTAAGCTAAGTGCAAATACTCCAGGCACATACCGTAAGTTAGTAACATTCATGAAGGTATCAGGTATAATTTACCACACATATCAGATGAGAGAAAATAAAGCTTTATAGAGTTGTCATTCGTAACTTCCATCCTACTGTACCCTCTACCGAAATAGCAGAATCGCTGAAAGAGAAAGGTTTCAAAGTAAGAGCTGTAACAAACATCAAACACAGAATTACAAAATTACCCTTACCAATGTTTTTTGTAGAACCTGCTGAAAACAATAAATACATTTACAATCTTAAATTCTTAAATAATCATGTTATAAAAGTGGAGCCGCCACGTAAAAATACATCAATTGTCCAGTGTCAACAATATAACCATACCAAAGCCTACTGTAACCGTCCCTACGCTAACGTTAAATGTGGAGGACTGCATGACACTAAGACATGCAAGAAATCAAAAGATTTGCCTGCTAAATGTGCTTTATGTGGCGGTGATCATCCATCCAACTATAGAGGCTGTACAGTACACAAAGAATTACAAAACTGACTGAAACCAGACACACAGACTCAAAACAGGGTTATCAATTCAAAACACTTACCACCCAGTAAAAATAGACAACACTCAAAGTTAACACCCTCAATATACAGCCAAGTAGTACAAGGTGACACTGTACAAGCCAACATTCAAGACACAATTTACGGACAGATCTTATCTAAGAGTTCCGCACAATACATGCTATCATACGGAACATCCGGATGGTACCGCCCACGGCGGAACAGCGCTACTCATAAAGAGCTCAATAGTTCATTATGAACTACAAAAATATGAGGATCCATGCCTACAAGCAACAACAATACAAGTTTGTAAATTACCAAACCCAATTATCATATCTGCTGTCTATTGTCCACCAAGACATAATATGACCAAGGAGGACCTCAAGCCGTTTTTCCAATCACTTGGCAGTACATTCATATGCGGTGGAGACTTCAACTGTAAGCACACCTACTGGGGATCTCGGCTAATTACCACTAGGGGTAGGGCACAATATAACCTCTTACGAGAAGAAAAATATGGATACCTAGCAACTGGGGAGCCAACATACTGGCCCACGGACCATAATAAAACACCTGATTTGCTGGACTTTTTTGTCACAAATGGAATTTCTTATAACTACACGGATATTATCAGCAATCTTGACTTATCCTCAAATCATACACCAGTTATCGCTACAATCATTACAACGATAATTAAAAAATCACCAAAACCATCACTTTATAACAATAAAACAGATTGGGACTCATACAGAGCCATTCTTCAAGAAACCCTACAATCAAATATTAGTTTAAAAACTCCCCAGGAATTAAAGAAAGCTACTTATCACTTTATCACTACTCTGCAAAATGCAGCATGGAAATCCACACCTACGATCACAAACAGCGTTCAAAGAGATATAAATATTCCTAATGACATACTTGAATTAGTTCGACAGAAGCGAAGAGCGAGGGCTAGATGGCATAGAACACAACATCCAGCTGACAAAACAGTGTATAATAGATTAGCAAATACCTTAAAGAACCAACCACACATGATAAGGCAGGAAACTTTTAACCACTATCTGACTACATTATCAAGAACAGATAATAGTATTTGGGAAATCGCCAAAGCAAACAAACGGCCACAAAAAACAAATCAGCTAGAACAGATCAGGAAAAGGCAGACTTATTTGCACACTTTGATAATGTTTTTACGCCCTACTCAAATGATCCTGATGATACAGTACACAGCTTCTTGGATATACTATTGCAACTGTCTCTACCTATCAAGAGATTAACCTGTGCAGAGCTGAAAGAAGAAATTCAACATCTTAACCATAAAAAAGCACCAGGGTACGAACTAATATCGGGTAAAGTGCTTGATGAATTACCTAGAGTCGGTCTGGTGTTTCTAAGGAACCTTTTTAATTCTATCTTACGTCTCCATGATTGGCCGTTACCATTTAAATTCGCACAGATAATTCTCATACCAAAACCAGATAAACCTGCTGACGAAATTACATCTTACCGTCCAATAAGCTTACTTCTCCAAGTTTCTAAACTGTTAGAAAAACTTTTAGTCAGGAGAATACATGAAACAGATATATTGGAAAACTGCATCCCGGACCACCAGTTCGGGTTCAGAAAGTATCACTTTACCATTCAGCAATGTCATCGCGTCGTAAATATGATCAACACAGCACTGGACTCTAAATCTTACTGTCCAGCAGTATTTATTGATATACAACAGGCGTTCAATAAAGTATGGCATAAGGGGCTCTTATACAAACTCAAATTACACCTTCCAAGTGAATATTATTTACTTATAAAATCCTATTTATCAAATCGACACTTCCAGATAAAGTATGGCCAAGAATATTCTGCCATTCATTCAATCAACTCCGGAGTACCACAAGGCAGCGTTCTTGGACCTCTTCTATATACATTGTACACGGCAGACATACAACAGTAGCTACAACTATAAGCATCTTCGCTGACGATACAGTCCTTCTCTCTCATCATAACAATCCTCAAACAGCCTCCTTAAACTTGCAACATCATCTGTCCCTCTTACAAACCTGGCTAATCAAATGGAGAATCCAAGTGAACGAAGCCAAATGCACCCAGGTAAATTTTACCTTAAATCACTTGGAATGCCCGCCGGTGCATCTAAATAATATATCAATTCCTCAAGCAAATGAAGCCCGCTACCTGGGCTTTCATTTAGACAAAAGACTCACGTGGAAACTGCATTAAAGAAACGGAGGGAAGTTGATCTACGACTTAAAAAAATGTACTGGTCACTTGGTAGAAAATCGTGTCTATCTTTAGAAAATAAGATTCTACTTTATAAAATAATAATTAAACCTATCTGGGCCTATGGCATCGAGCTGTGGGGATGCTCCTGCAAGTCAAACATGAACATAATCCAAAACACTGAGAATGTTAACCAATGCTCCCTGGTATGTTAGCAACGACACCCTGCATAGCGACCTGGAAATGCCAACAGTAGTAGAAGAACGTACTAAAAGAAGCAACAACCATTTCCTGCGACATCAAGTTCATGCCAATGTCCCGACATCCAGCCTGAAACATGATCAACCTCCTAGACGATTACAAAAAACGTGGCCCATTGATCTAAGAAGAAACTAACTGGATAACATCGATGGATGGACTCCCCTCACGTCACTACCGTCATCTCATTAGCTCATAGGACCTTATTATATGTTTATTATGTAAAATTGTTCTGATTGTTAATCTGCAAAAAAAAATATTACCCACATCTTCAATTAAAAATGGTAACTTTATGTGAACTCACTTGACATTTCTTAAACTTTTGAGTATGCAGTAAAACCTTTGCTATTTTTACTAAAAATTAAGCTTTAATTAAAGAGGATTAAGAAATAGACTAATGCTGCCTTAAGTCGCTTTTTGCTGCGCTGCATTTGTTTTTGTGGCTTCTTTTCACATAGATAAAAATAATAATGGTTGTTAGTAACCGTCGCCTTTTAACAAAAACGTTAGCGTGAGGAATGCATACTAATTATTCATCATTAGCAGGTTATGGACCCAGAGTTAGAACAAACATCAAAAAAATTAATCTTTTAAATTAGTAAAATTCTATTATCGTATTTTTGGCCGTTGAATCTATAAAAACTATATAACAACCTTATACCAGGTACTAAAAATAATATTCTATAGTAAGTATTATAATTTAAAAAAGTAAGTCTCAATACACAAGGAATCTGAAAACGTGTGAGAAATTGTGTTAAAAATTACGTACGTTCTGATCTGAATAACTTTTGAAACGGCAGAAGATTTAATTGCGTGGTTGAAACTCAGATTTGATTGAATATCAAAAATCTCGATACTTTCAAAAGGTTCTCGCTCCTAAAAACAAATCACGAGAACTTCCAAATTTAAGGAAAACGAAGTAAACCGCCATAAAACTGTTTGGTACGGTAACTTCAATTTTTATAAGCTTGATTCCATCGCTACACATCATACATTATACTTTATGTTTAATCATATATAACAACAGCTCTAACTTTACTAACTGTCTCTTTATTAAGTTTATTAAACATTATCTTAAGAAACCATTTGGTCAAAAGTATCCAAACACCTACTTAAAGCTGTTATTAAACATTGTGACCCAATTTCTAGCAATTGATGTTAATACATAGTGAGTTTACCATTTGTTTTGATGGCAGGCTTAACTGTGAGTTGCCAAAAGGTCTTTGGAAAGATACCAATATTTTTTTAAGAGCTGTAGCCAGAGCATTTTGTGACACAGGACGTTGATTACTAACATGAAGTATGTGCCATAGAGTTAATTAATTTTGATAACGTTCTATTATAAGCTCCATTCTATGAAGGGTAGCCTTGTCATAAAGCAATACACAATTATAATCACAAATATATTTTTCTATCGTAAACAGAATAAAACTGGCCAAAATGGTTTTTACTCTTTTAGTTTAACTTTTTTTTTTTTTTGAGTGGGGTTTTAGATGTCGGACGGCGCGGACGCGAATTTTATAGCAGGTGGCGATATATAAACATCGTATACGGGCTATACCACACTAAATGAAATTCGTAAATTTCAACGCGACGTAAAACGTGCATATAAAACAAAGCGGATTTAGTGGCGAAAAGTCAAGAAAAAAGAAGAAAACAAAGGGTTTGTGTGCAGTGTTCTGAGATTTTACGTGTACAATGCAGTGAATAAACCTAGAGCGGACGAAAACAAACGGGCGGCGAAAGTGTGATAAGCGAGCGGGGCAAGTGCGGATAGCGATAAAGGTCGCGGTCAACGGAGTTCAGAGAAAAGATAAACAAATAAACAAATAAGCGTGCTATAAAACTTGAACAAATTTTAGGGGATCACATTTAAGAGCTAACTGGGTGGAAAACACAAACAAAAGGGAACGGGAGTTAAATAGCAGCACAGAATTGGACCAAGAACTCTGTAGAGAAAACAAGAGAAAAACATTATCAAATCTCCCTGTTAAAAATCACAGGATCAGCGAATACCAAAATGTCGGAAATAAGTGAGCTGAAAATAATGTTTGAAGAGATGATGAAGGAAATAAAGGAAAACACGAAAGCTAACAAGGAGCTTAGAGGAGTTCAAGAAGAAGGAAGAAGTGGGAGCTGGAAAAGGCTACCTAATCAAAAGAATAGAAAAGCTGGAAGGAAAACTAGAGACAACAGAAAAGAATAAAAGGAAATGCAATATTGTAATAAATGGGGTTGAAATCAAAGGACAGAATAAGAAACAAGTCGTGATGGAGTTCCTCGAAGAAAAATTACAAGTGGAGGCCAAAGTAAAAAATGTACATACCATAAAGCCAGCACTACCAGTTGTGAGATGGATTCTTGGAATGAAAAACAGGAAGTAATGCAAAACAAGAAATCTTTGAAAGGAACAAGAATATATATTGAAAACGATCAGGCACAGGACTAGAGAAGAATACAAGCGGAAATCAGGAAAATAGCAAGAGCGAAAAGAGCAGAAGGAAAAGAGGTAAAAACTGGATACCAGAAGATAATAATAGACGGAACTTGCTACAAGTGGAGCGAAGGAGATTCCCTCCTCAAAAAACTAAGCACCCAGAAAATAAAAAGACAGACACAAAAGATGACGAACAGAGCAAAGGACACGGACACGAGTTGAGAAACGAAACAAAAAAGAGGAAAGCAGGAGTATATAAAAATAGGAACATGGAACATCAGAAGTATAAACGGAAAGGAGGAGGAACTCATAGAAGAAATGGAGAAACAAAAGCTGGATTTTATGGGAATAACAGAGACAAAGAAGAAAGGGCAAGGACATACGAGACTACACAAAGGATATTGGATGCTTTGGTCAGGAATAGAAAAATCTGAAAGGGCACAAGCGGGAGTGGGTTTAGTGGTACACCCTGGCAAAATGGAAACAATAATAAATGAAAGGTATGTAAATGAAAGAATAATGGCAGTAGAAGTCAAACTAGGGGAAAAAGAAGAAACATGGCAAATGATTGTGGCGTACGGACCTGATGAAGACGAGAAAGTGGAAATAAAAAACCAGTTCTTTGAGGAACTACAAAAAGTAATAGATACGAAAGGAAACAATATTATAATTATGGGGGACCTAAATGGAAGCGTAGGAAAGGATAATAGAGGCATAGAGAGAATTTTAGGAAGACAAGGAGAGCACAAAAGAAATAGAAACGGTACGAAAATTGTAGAGTTCTGCGTGGCAAATGATTTAGTAATAACGAACACAAAGTTCGTACATAAAGACATACACAAATACACAAGGGTGCAACACAGCAGAAACAGAAATCAATTATAGACTATTTTCTAGTGAACGGGAGAATTGGCGAAAAATCAAAGATGTTAAGGTGAAGAGGACCGGAAATAGGCAGCGACCACTACTTACTCCAAATGGATATGAGGGTGAGCCAAAAACAAGCGACAGAGAAACATAGAAAAATAACTAAGGAGAAAATTAAAAGCCACATGTTACAAGAAGAACACATCAGGAAGAAATACCAAGACATCCTAAAAAGGGTACGAGACAAAAATATTAGACCAAATATAGAAGATAAATGGAAAACGATAAAACAATGCATGATAAAAGCAGCGCGCAAATGTTGCGGAGTGACAAAGGTAACTAACACGGACTTTAAAAGAACGGCATGGTGGACAACTGACATAAAAACACTGGTAAAAAGGAAAAAAGAATGCTGGCGCAAATATCTACAAACAAAATTGGAAGAGGACTACAATCTATACAAAGAGAAAAGAACGCAGGTAAAAATAAGGTGAAGGAAGCAAAACAGAAAGCGTGGGAAGAATTCGGAAACAAAATGAAAAAGAATTTGACGACAACCAGAAACTATTTTACGGAACTTTGAAGCAACTGAGAAAAGAAAACTACACCCACAAAAACATCAAGGATAAACAGGAAATGTACTGACAAATGAAAACGATATTATGGAAAGATGGAAACAATATTTCGAAGATTTGTTGGCAGCAGGGAAGAACAGAGAGGATTGGAAAAAGAAGAGGGAGGAAAATACCGACTTTGAAAAGATACGAACTCAACAGAGGAAGATAGCGCAGAAGGCAAAATAACAAAACAAGAATTGGATATAGCAATAAGGAAACTCAAACTAGCAAAAGCCCCAGGCATAGATGAAATTACCCCAGAGATGGATAAAATACATAGAGAAACAGGCAAGGAAAGGTTACTAGAACTATACAACGACATCTTAGTAGCAGGAAAAGTACCGAAGGAATGGAAAATAGGAATCATAATACCCATATATAAGAAGGAGACCGAAGAATGCTGTAATTACAGAGGAATTTCCTTACTAAGCATCCCAGGAAGGTATTCGCAAGGATTCTAGAAACTAGACTCAGAGACAAACTAGATAAGACAATAGAAGACACCCAGAGTGGGTTTAGAGAAGGACAGGGGTACAAGACCACATATTTACAATCAGACAGCTAAGTGAAAAGGTCATAGAAAGGGAAGAAATACATCTCTGTTTTATAGATCTGGAAAAGGCCTTCGACAGAATAGAAAGAGAGACAATATGGCAGTGTCTAGAAAAAGCAAACATAAATTACAGAGAAGTAGCAGCCATCAAAGCACTATACGAAAATAGCGGAAACATAATAAGAACGAGACACGAGCAGTCGGAGGAATTTAAGGCCAATATAGGCCTAAGACAGGGATGTGGACTCAGCCCGCTGCTATTTAATTTAGCATTAGATGAGGCAATAAAAGAATGCAAGAAAAAACAAGAAGATTTCATGTAGGAAGCTGGAATATGGAAAAAATCTACATATCAGAATTACTTTTTGCTGACGACATGGTTATATTCGGAAAAAGTGAGAAAGACCTACAAGAAAATATCAATGTATACAACTTAGAACTAAAAAAGAAAAACATGAAGATAAACGGAGATAAAACCAAAACAATGGTAATAGCACCAGACAAGAGAAGACATAGTATATATATAGAGGTAAGAAAATTGGAACAAGTAGAGAAGTTCAAATACCTAGGTGTATGGATACAGGAAAATGGAAAACTCGATGACGAGATAAATGAAAGAGTAGGAATTACAGGACGACTATTTAACTCCATAAAGTCCTCTTTTCTAGGAAAAAAGGAAGTACCAAATGACGCAAAAGTAGAAGTATTCAAAAAAGTTGTAACACCAATACTCATCTATGGCAGAGCAGGGTCGAAAGTACGGAGATGAGATTCCTGCGTAAAATAGAGGGCAAAACAAAGAGAGACCACATCAGGAGCACAACATTTAGAGAAAATTTAAAAACTAAAGCGGTAGCGGTATTAGTGCAAGAGAGACAGTTAGGGTGGTTGAGACATATAATAAGAATGGACAAAAACAGAACAGTGAAAAAAGTGTTTGAAGCAAGACCAAAAGGGAAAAATAGGATAGGAAGACCGAGAAAAACATGGAAGGAGGAACTAAAAGAGGCAGCAGAATCAAGAAACATAAAGTGGGAAGAACTTCGCACAACAGCAAAGGATAGAAAAAAGTGGAGAGAACTGTGCAAGACAAGCCCGAATCCATAAAGCACAACTCAGCTCAATAGCCTTACACCGAAAGGTAGAAAGGTTTTGGGTTAAGTAAGTAAGTAGTTTTACGTTTTTATAGAATTCTAAGAAAGCATTTTATTTAAAAAAACACATTTTGACATTGTAACAGCTTCTTTCGCTGCACATTTCACTATTCGTACTTTTAGTAGATATTTTCTTCAGGCAACCTTTCATTAGACTGACACTCAATAGGGTAATATTCAGTCTAAACCAGGTCCGTCAAATAAAAAAAGATCAAAATTTCTAAGTCAAACTTTGCTAGAGATCCAGGAAAACTCCAATATATAGATATTTATTTTGATATTTTTTTTTAAATTAATTATGTGCAAATTCAAAATACCTAGTGTTGATATTTAATAATATTGCATTCAAGGTCACTTATCTGCTCGTTTGCAGCATAACATAATGTGATAAGTTAAATTGATTTATTTATACGTCGTAAAACAGGTAAAACGTAATTTTGTTTAATATCATAATAAGGGAGATTTCAAAAAATGCAATGTTCGAAGTCAAAGAAAGAATATGTTGCGAAGCGATATCATCAAACGGTGTTGCTGAAACGCACGGACAGAGAGGTATTGAGGTATTAGTGCAGTGCTGCAAGTGCAGTTGTGCACAAAGCAGAAAATGTTGTTCGTATCCCTTAGCACTTAACAACTCGTCATAGCTGGTGTCTCTGAGTCGGAGTTCCCCAATGCTTGGTGCTGTCTCCACTATTGTATAACCTCTACGTTCGGCACATCCCGGGCGAGACGGCCCAGTGTGCAGGCGACATGGCGGTTATCCAGATCGCAACGGCCTTCCACAAAAATCCAATAAGTCTAGGGGAAGCTGTACTCGCTTGAAGAGTGGTGCAAGAAGAATAAGAGTGAATATCGAGAAAATGTTCGCTGTCCTATTTTCCACGAGCCCACAACTTTATCGGCGACCAGACCTGGCGAGACTCTAAATCTCTGACATGAAGCAATTTTAAAATCGCAAGTGTTCGGTCCTGGTTACGCACGAAAATTATGGTATTACTGTGTCACCAAGAAGCATCGTGTAGTTTAACAAGTACACAAGAAGAAAAGGAGAACAGAGAGGTAAACTTATTAATTTGTTACTTTACTTTACTGTTACGTCCTATTTATACAATATGCATCAAGTAAATTCAGAATGAAGGTTTTTGGTAAATCATTTAAGAAATCCGTTGATTTCTTATATATTTTCCTGTCAGTTGATAGTTCCTGTTATTTCCGTTTTTCAGTATTACCATGATTAAAGGGCGAGTTACTAAACTTGTATCTGCACCATTCTCTAGGTCTTCGACGCCAAAACACTCAGATGGTGTACATGAGCAGCCTGAAAAGTTTCGAGCCTAACATAAAAACATGTATTTTTTTGTCAACTTTAATTTTATTTTTAACGTAGTCTTCTTTTAAGTCGATGCACTTTTTCCAGTAATTTCTTTAACCCGCTCAAGTAGTAGTTGGTGTCTTGTTCTGCAAAATAGGCTTCTACGGTTGCGATGACTTTCTCGTTTTATAAAAATTTCTGTCCTCCCAGCCAAACTTTCAGCTAAGGAGACAGGAAATAGTCGCTGGGGGCCAGATCTAGTAAATGTGCTGGGTGGTCAATCAATTCAAACGGCAATTTATGCATTTGGCTATGGCGACCACTGAAGTGTGAGCCGGTGCATTGTTGTGATGGAAGAGCACTATATTCTGTTCTAAATGGCGCCGTTTTTCATTAATTGCTGTCTTCAACTGGTCCAATAACGATGCATAGTACAACCCCATTATTGTTTTTTCTTTTTCTAACAAGAGAACGTTCCCTTCACTACAGTGGAATTTGTTAATTTTTAAAACTGCAAAATTTCAGTATATGGATAGACATTTAATATCGACTTTAATTTTTAGGAGATCTGGCCTAAAATCGTGATCAAATATTTTTATATATAGCGCTCACTGACAATGAATTAATATGCTGGAGGGTATGGTGGGGTTCGAACCTCAGTCAATGTCTTTTTCTATTTCATGCATTACTTGTATTTACCGATTATAATTCAGCTAATTATATTATTTTATTTTATAATTATATTAATTATAATTTTATTTTACTAATACAAATAAAGCTTAACGCACGGTAATAATTAAAAAATAGAATTCGCAAGTAAAAACTATTGTTTATAACAATAATTACAATTAATTATTGCAACAGTCGTGTTTTTCTAATTTCTACTTGCAAATTCTACTTTTTAATTATAGTGTGTTAAGTATTATTTTTATTGAATGAATGAATGAATGAATGAATGAATGGCTTAACACCCCTTGGAGGGGTTTCGCCGCATCTAAGGAAGCTTTCGAGATCCTTTGCGGGGGACCAGCCCGTCCGGTTTTCATCTTATCTGCTGGCATATTTTGTTCCACCCTTTTCTGTCCCCGACCTTTCTCCTTATTTCATCCATTCCCATTCCTATCTTTAGTAGATCATGTTTTACTTCGTCCCTCCATTTTGATTTAGGCCTTCCTTTCTTTCTTTTCCCGGCTGGTGTCCAGTTAATGATTATGTTCGTAGTTTCGTGCGGGTCAGCCCTTAATACGTGCCCCAGCCATTTTACTCTCTGCTATTTTATTTTTTTAACTATGTCCACTTCAATCTCCTGTGCTATTTCGTAGTTCATCCTTGTTCTATATTTGTTTTCTGCACTTTTAATTGGTCCTAGTATAGTTCTGTATATTTTTCTTTCAATTATCCTTAGTTCTTCCTTTTCTTTATTCGTTATTGACATTGTTTCCGCCTCGTACATTACTATTGGTCTTATCAGAGTGTTATAGATTCTTATTTTGGTTTTTTTTTGAAATGTAGTTACATTTCTCTCCCCGTTCTCATGATTTTTGTTTTGTCTTCGTTTATTCTTAGACCGACTTTTTGTCCCTCTGTTATTAGCTCTTCGGCCATATTCCTTAATATATCCCTTCCTTTGGCAATCAGTACTAGGTCATCTGCATATGCTAACAGTTGTGCCCCCCCTGTCCTTACTGTGCCTTTATTTATTCTCCGCGTTATATATTCCATACACATATTAAAAAGTGTGGCCGAAAGCGCATCTCCTTGTTTCATCCCTTTGTCTATTATAAATTCACCAATCTGTCCTTTTTGGGTCTTTACATTGACTCTGGTTTTTTCAAGCGTCATCATTATAAGCCTCTTTAATTTGGTCGGTATACCTAGCTCCTTCATTACTACTAATAGCTTGCCTCTATTGATGGAGTCGAAAGCTTGTTCAAAATCGACGAATAATATTTCCATTTTTATTCTATATTCCTGCGACTTTTCTATTATTTGCTTTAATATGAATATTGCGTCGGTTGTCGATTTTCCTTTCACAAATCCGCATTGATACTGTCCAATTTTAAACCTTGTTTTTTCTTGTAGTCGTCTCTGTATTATTGTTGCTAGTATTTTATAAGTTGTGTTTAGTAGCGTTATTCGTCGGTAACTTCTGCTTTCTTGGTGATTTCCCTTCTTGTGTGTCAGTACTATTTGTCCTACTTCAAAGTCTACGGGCATCTTTTCTTCTTTCCATATTTTCTTTATAAGTATGAATATATATTCTATTATATCCTTTCCTCCGTATTTTATCAGTTCCATATTTATACCGTCCATACCGGGAGTCTTTGTATTGTGACTTTTGTTTACTATTTCTTTTACTTCTTGTATCGTAGGCTCCTCTATCTCCATTTCCATTTCTTCATCTTCCATTGCTGGTTCCTCCTGCTTTTCATTTGTACTCAGTAATTCTTTGAATTATTCCTCCCAGATTTTTTTATACTCGTCTTCTTGTTCTGTTACTTGGCCTTGTTTATTTTTGATTCCCGTTATTATAGGTTTGTATCTTTTATTTTGTTTTTGATTTCTTGGTAGAACTTCCTGGTGTTTATTTTTCTGCTTTCTTTCTCTATTTTTTTTTAACTCTTCTTCTACACATTTCCTTTTATTACTCCTTATTATTCTATTACACTCTTTTTTTTTGTCTTTGTATTCTTGCTCATCTTCATCTCTGTTACTTTTTATCCATTTTAGCCTAGCCTTAACTTTTTTGTTGTGTGCATCATTACATTCTTCGTTAAACTATTGCTTCTTTCTGTCACTTTGTTTATTACCTATTATTTTCCCGGCCGTTTTGTTTATTACTTCTTTAATGTCTCTCCAGATCTCTTCAATTGATCCTTGTTTTTCTGTATTTTTAACTTGTTTTCCTAGTTCCGCCGTATATTGCCTTCTTGTTTCTTCATCTTTTAATTTTGTTATGTTCCACTTCCTCGTTCATACTTTCTTTTCCTTGGTTCTTGTATTTTTTTTGTCGGATTGTTGCAGTTACCATAAAATGATCAGAGTCTGCGCATGCCCCTCTGTATGTTCTAACATCTGTTATTGATGATTGACGTCTTTTATTTACTAGCACGTGGTCTATTTGTGCTTGTGTTTTTTTATCTGGTGATATCCATGTTACCTTATGTCTTTTTGGGTGTATAAATTGTGTGCTGCTTATTATCATGTTCATCTTCGCCGCTAAGTCACATAATCTGATGCCATTATCGTTCGTTTTCTCATGTAAGGTACTTCTTCCTGCAACTTAACTTATTATCTTCTCTTTACCGATCTGTGCGTTGCAGTCTCCCAGCACTACAATTAGGTCCTCCTTTGGTATCTCCTCTATTCTTTCTTCTAGATTCTCGTAGAATTTATTTTTCCCTTCATCATTATGTGTTTTTGTGGGTGCGTATATATTCAATATCGACATCTTTGTTGGGGTTCCTTCTGGTCTGATATATGCCATTCTTTCATTAATTAGTCTTGTTTCTATGATTTCCTCTCTCATTGTTTTTGTTACTATAAACCTGACTCCATGCATTCCCTGCTTTTCAGCCCCTGAGTATATAATTGTGAAATCTTTTTCATCTATTCTTCCTTTTCCTCCCCATCTAATCTCTTGTAGGGCGCCAATATCTATTTGATACCTCTTTCATTCATATGCTATTTCTTTCATTTTTCCGATCTCCAACATTGTTCTGACGTTCCACGTGCTTATTTTCACTTTCTTCTTGTTTTTTCTTTGCTTTTTTGTTTTCCTCTGTACTAAGATTTTGCCTTTTTCGTCGCCATTGTCGTTATTTTGTCAATCCTTCAGCTTTCTGTCTTACGAGTTTTTTGGGCCAGTTCTTGGGATTTCTTTTAGTTTTTGGTTGAACTCATCACTACTTATGGTTTCAATGCCTCTGATGGTATTGTTGAGCTGGTCTTTTTCATCCTCCTGTTTTTCCATTATTTTAACTTTTGGGTTTGTTTTCTCTATGACTTCTTCCGGTTTTTTTATTGGTGCCAATAGACTCTGCGTCCAATATTTCTTTCGTTTGGGTATTTCTGCTAAATTTTTTCTTCCTATGGTTTCATTTTCTATCTCTTCGTCGGTAGATCTTCCTCTTTTTTTGACTTCTTTCTGCTCATTTTTTTGTTTCTTTTTTTCCGTCGTGTTCGTCTTCTTCTTCTTGCAGATCCTCCCATTTCCATCTTTCACCGTTTACGATCAGTGTATCATCTATTATTGTAGCTGTTTCCTTGTTTTCTGGCTTCTATTAGATGTGGTGCTAGTTTTCTTCTGATATTTCTGGTTTTTTTAACGAGGTCTTCTTGAATTCTTATCTCAGTTCCTTTCAAGTTTTTCTTGTTTTTCATTATTTCAATCTTCTTCATTTTTGTAGTCAGCCCTACCTTGACTGGTCTGGATCCTCCTTTCTTAGGGTCTCCTATTCTGTTTACCATATCTATTTCGTTTTTTTCCAGCTGAACTTTGGTACTTTTGATTAGTTCTATTACCATGTCTCTTAATGTTTCAATATTTTCGTTACTTTGCTCTTGTATTCCAAATATCACTAGGTTCCTTTTCCTCGTTTCCTTTTCCAGCCATTGTATTTGCATGTCTTGTTGTTTAATTATTAGCTTCAGCTCTTTTATTTCAGCTCCTTGATGTCTTAGTTACAAACCCATGCTGTCTATTTTTTTATCCATCTGTATTAGCTTATTCATTACATCTGTGAGTGTAGGGGGTTCATCTTCTGCCATGTTTGTTTTCACTTTATTTCGCACTTTATATATTTATATGTGGTAGAGCTTAACGGTTATTTCGCGTTTCCACAAATTTCTCTTTCCACGTATCTGTCTGTTATTATTTATATTGCCGTATCGCGTTTTATCATTCGTCTAGTACCACCAACTTTACCGCGCTCACGTGTTCTTTGTTTATTAGCTGCGTATTTACATAAATTTTGTACTTTCGGCGCACTTTATTATTATCAAGTCCCACCGCACAATTTCCTTGCTACGGCTCTGTTTTGTTTACACCGTTAATCGCGTTACTTCGTCGCGTACCGCGCGATAACTGCACGTCCGGTGTCGCACCTTCAGCTTCTTTTGGATTACTGCTGGTTTATCCTGTGTTCTACTCACTTTTACGCTCACTTCTCTAAATTTATTAGCCGTAATTACTGTCTTTAATCAACTTTTATGCACAGAGCGCTTTATCACTGTCACTCCTAACTCTAACCTCCAACTCTGTTCTGTATTATTTTTATTTTTATTAGTAAAATAAAATTATAATTAATATAAATAAATCAATAATATAATTAACTAAAGTATAATTAGTCAATAATAAAATAATAACTAAAAATTCAAGTATTGTATGAAATAAAAAAAGGTATTGACTAGGGTTCGCACCCCATATCTCCAGCATCAACTACTTATCAGCTTATGATTCTAGTGCTTTCAGAAATGCATTGTGCAACTTGTGACACAAATCTGTGTACCTTAAGACACCTCTGTCAGATACAGGACTAAAATTAAAATTAATTAACACAGAATTTGAAACCATTATTTTTATAAATAATTGATTGTTACTTAACCTTTATATTTGAATAATCCTCAGCACCGAGGCAACGTAGAACTTTTCATTGAAAACTGTACAATAGAAATTCATATATTAGCACAAACTGTGGTTTTGATTATTATAACTTATTAATCAAGTTTTATTATGTTTGGGAAGATGGTTTAGGAGAAGGTTTAAATCCCAACAATATTCCTCAAGTGATGTCACCACAGCAAAATCACAAACATTTTTAAGGAAAAGACAAACTTTTCCGAGTTACAGAGTAATGTTTCTCTTCAATAACAGATTACAAAATTGAGGAAAGAAGCATAGAACAATAACCGAAAAATTAATAAATGATGTACCACTAACTTAAGGCTAATTTTTAGTTAACTTCAGAGTTACACTTTATATATACACAATATATATATATATATATATATATATATATATATATATATATATATATATATATATATATTGCGGTATTAAACCTGTCGCACAACATTTGCACCGTGCTACTTATCCTGTAGGTGGAGAGTCAGCATAACATTTACATTATACTGCTGAATCTGTGAATCAGCAGTGTGCACTACATACATATTTTTCAGTATTTAAGTAAGTTTTTCATCTACCAAGAAAGGCAATCGTGCTATTAACTACAATATTCAACACCATCCTTCGATTATGTTATTTCCCAGTTCAGTGGAAACACGCGCAAATAATTATGATTGGAAAACCAGGTAAACTACCTACCTAACCTTCATCGTACCGTCCAATAAGCCTGCTGCCACAAATGTCAAAAATATTTGAAAAACTTCTTCTCGACAGAATAACCCAATCAACACTCACAGACGACATAATCCCTGAACACCAATTTGGATTCAGACAAAAGTATTCCACAACACAGCAATGCCACCGAATTGTGAACAAAATCAAAGAAAATCTCGAAGAGAAGAAGATGTGTGCTGCGGTGTTCCTTGACGTACAGCAGGCCTTTGATAAGGTTTGGACCAACGGATTATTATATAAATTAAAAAGGGCATTTTCCCAGTCCCATATACCTACTCCTAAAATCTTACCTTAATGAAAGATCCTACCAAGTAAAAGTAAACAACTCACTCTCCTACTACCACCCAATTAAAGCTGGAGTGCCGCAAGGCAGCGTCCTTGGGCCACTACTCTACTTAATATACACTGCTGACATTCCCGTCACAGAGAGTACTATGATGACCACATTTGCTGACGACACAGCAATCTTGTCGTCCGATATCGATCCAGCAAGAGCTTCTAATAAACTGCAAGATCACCTAAACGTACTACAAGACTGGCTAAAACGATGGAAGATCCAGGTCAACACCGAAAAGTCCGCATAGATCACGTTCACCACAAAACGAAGCAACTGTCTACAAGTTAACATAAATAACACTCTGATCCCACAGAAAGCCACAGTCAAATATTTGGGCCTACATTTAGACCAGAGACTCACATGGAAAGAGCACATTAAGGCAAAAAGGACACAATTGGACCTAAAAGTGAAGAAAATGAATTGGCTACTAGGCAGGAAATCTCAACTATCTCTGGAGAACAAACTGATCATCTACAAAATAATTCTAACACCAGTCTGGACCCACGGTATCGAACTGTGGGGATGTAGTAAGCCCTCCAACACAAAAATCCTACAAACCTTTCAGTCGAAGACACTTCGCATGATGGCCGACGCTCCCTGGTATGTGTCCAATCAAACCCTCCACAACGATTTTGGAATATCCTTTATAAAAGAAGTGATCAACCACCACGCCAACAAATCCAAACAACGCAGCACCAACCACAGCAACCAACTCATAAGCGAACTATACACCCAACCACAAATTGAAAGAAGACTTAAAAGACAATGGCCAGAAGACCTAGTTAACTAGGAGAAAGTGGAGAACCGTCAAGGGACGGTACCCAACGCTTGCCATGAACCTTGCCTCATATTTACTCATTACTCTGTTAGTTATAGGAGTAGATTGTAAATTAGCAAATGAGTAAATAAAAAAAAAGTAAGTTTTTGTTCAATTACTGTGTTTGTACATGAGAATTGACTATATCGTTGTTATATAATTATACCTATTTTTAGATTTCCAAATTAATTATTAGCTTGTTTATTATGTTTTTAAGAGTATATACTCTTACCTTATAATTTTTTTATAATTCTATCAGCATTTTGGAAATGGATAGGTTTCTGGTATAATTTTTGCCAGTGCTTATCTAGGCATTATAGTGGAAAACTTCAGGTCCTTCTAATTTCTCACTGTCGCCAAAAATCTTAAAGTGGCTGTAGGTCCCTCGTGAGGTGTGTTGCACCATGTTATAATTTTTTTATAGATAATGCGCGTGGGAAAATATTCTAAATCAGCAAATTCAACCTCAATACTCACCACTAGCCAAAAAAATGGAAAAAATATTTAAAAAATGTTTTTTTATTTTCACTGATTTTTGATTTTTTAAATTAGTGCATAAGCACAAAAATACGTGATAAGCTATAAATGGCCTCTGTAATATGACTAGCAAATATAATTATAATATCGCATATTAAAATGTCCGTAATACACAGCGATATGCGAAGAAATTGAATATACACTGCATCTTATCTACTGTCAAGTTGTCTTATTCTGCTAAAAGAGACATATTCAAAGACTTTAAACTCTTATCGGACTTTGCACAAACTCAGCTTTCCAAAACTGACCAAGCCTTATAATTCACGGAGTCCAACTAAATAAAATTCATAATTTGTATGAACAACTGAGCAGAAGATAGAAAACATACTGTCTAACAACACCGAAGAAAAGAAGACAATTGAA
The DNA here is from genome assembly GCA_036346155.1 of Sinelater perroti. NCBI lineage: Eukaryota > Metazoa > Arthropoda > Insecta > Coleoptera > Elateridae > Sinelater > Sinelater perroti. Next base: position 1,081,961 of record JARFIY010000057.1, on the reverse strand, counting down.
TACCACACCGATTAAGAGGAACTAGAAAATGAATTCATAGCACACGGCTTCACAAAACAATCAAAACGCCCCAAAAACAGAAAAAGGCAGCAAAAAAATATGCCCTCTTCCCCCAATGGTCGTGGATGAAATTGAAAACTCAGTTACATGAACAAATTAGTAAAATGTTAAATAATTTTCAAATTAAGATAATTAATGATAAAAACATTAAAATCAACGTCACGAACGAAGACAGTTTTAAACTGCTTAGAGCAATATTAGAAGAAGAAAAATACTCGTGGCACTCTTACGAGAATAAAACAGGCCAATCAAAGTAGTAGCGAACAAGTTACACCACTCATGCAAACCTAAATAGATAGTCTTGTCACTCAGAAAGAGAGGATTTAAACTGTTAGAAGCAGTACCCAATTTAAAATACAAAACCAAACAACCTCTGAATATGTTTATCTTAGCGTTTAGACATGATGAGGATATTAACAGTCTTTGCAATACCGATATAATGAGGATTAGGGTAGAGATTCTGCCTAGTTTATGGACACACACAGGGATACTGCGCAAAAGAACCCAAGTGTGTTAGGTGCACCGAAAAACATTTAATGGGAGATTGTATCAAACCTAAAGATGCAAAACGCAGCGAAGATCACCCACCAAACTGCCATGGATGTTTGGTGGCCAAAGAAATGCAGAAAATTGCTTCGACAGCCCCAAATTCCTGCTTTTAAAACTAAATTAAATAATACCGTGCATAATTGATCCCCTTGTTGAACTCCGATCGCTACTCTGAAACTGCTTCACGTTCTTCCTTTTGCGAGTCTGCCAAGGTCATCTTTGTTAAACTAATCAACTGTCTTGGAATCTTCAACTTTTTCATCGCTTGACATCGTTTGCTTTTTTCTGTTTAGTCATAAGCTTTCATAAGATCATTAAACAAGATATGTAAACCTAGGTTTTGCTCGTAACTTTAATTTAGAATAATTTTTAGCGTAAAGATCTGGTCCGTTGTTGATCATTCCTCTCTGAATCCTCCTTGATATTTTCCTACTAATCTATTTCTAATTGTTCTTGCCAGTACTTTATAAGCAACGTGAAACCCCCCGTAATTTCTGCAGTTAGTTTTGTCAAAGTTGTACCCTTGTATCCTTTAGTAACTATTTGTCCTTGTTAGTAGTTCTTGTTTAAATTTTGCTATTACTAGCACTTGGTCGGAGTTTGCATCTGCTCCTCTAAAGCTGGATACATCTATAATATCTCAGTTATGTTTGTTTTTTATTAAGAGGTAGTCGATCTGATTCCTTATTTTTCCGTCCGACGAGATCCACATTTTTTTGTGAATGTTTTTGTGATCGGATGTTGTGCTCCTAGTTTTTGTCTTATTTTCTTCTGCAAATTGAATTATTCTTTTTATTACTCTCCTCATGTTTTATTTTACCCCTGTTACATTTTCATATTGTTCTTCACTTCCAATTTTGAAATTCATGTCTCCAATTAAAATTTTTTATGTATTACGGTATCTTTCCCATATATCTCTAATCTCTTCATAAAATTTATTTTTTATATTTGGGTCCTTATCTTCTGTGGGTGAGTGGACATTAATTATGGTTAGTTATGGTTTATAAAATGACGTCAAAATTTAGTACAGTAGTTCTTAGTTCTTTATTAACGATGGAACCGCTCCTAAATATCTGTTTTCTCTGCAGCTATTAAAAAATTGTATCCTTATAGCGTGTTTATAGCAGATTCTTTTTGTTTCGTTTCTTCTAGCGCAAAAAGTTTATCATCCTTTCTTTTCGTATCTGTTCGCTTGTCCTTCTCTTGCTCACTTCCATAGCCTTTAACGTCTAGTTTTCTTTTGCACTATTTTTTAACTAAATGTTTTCTTAAATATTTCTTTCTCTTTGTTTCATGCCCTTCCCTTATCGTTAATTATTAGCTTTTGAAAAGCTAATTCTTACTTTTTTTTAGGTGTTAACTCTTACTTGTCATTTAATCTTAATTTCTTATTCATCGTCATTTCTTCCTGCTCATATCATCATTTATAAATACTTTGCTTATTACTTTTTTGTCTCTAGCATTATTTAATTATCCTAGGCATATTACTTATCTTTCTTATTCTCTTTGTTGGTTATAAAGTTTTCTATTTCTACCTTAATTAAATTTTGATCATACTTATATCTTTTTTCTATTCTCTGAATTACGACGTTGTTCCACGTTTATCCGTTTCTTGAATTTCTTGCCTCAATGCTCTGTTTTATGTTTATTTGTTTGTTTTTCTCCTCGAGTTTCCTTACTTCTTTCCTATATTCTTCTGCCCCTCTCCCAATTCTTTCATTTCTATTGTTCAGTTCTGTAACATGTCTAATATTCTGTTTATTTTACCTTCATTCTCTTCGCCTTTCGTAGGCATTCTCACTGTTCTTTTACTTCTTCCTGAAAGGTCTTTCTTCTTCCAAACTTCTTTTCATTCTTTTCACGTTGAATACTTGTTGCAGTTCTTTGGTTTTCCGGCAACTCGCCCGATTCAGTTTTTCCTTTAATTTGCGTATAAACGGAGAAGTCTAGCAATACCGCCTTAGCCTCAACCAACGGCCGCTACTAAGATCAGCTGTTATCTGCTTAACCCTACACACTGTTTACGAGTGTTTTCACTTTGTTTTTTCGGTTTCTCGATAATTCCCGCCTATATTTTTATTTATGCACTAAGCTCACACTTTGTTCTACTAACGTATTTATATGTATTTTATTTTACTACATCGTTCGATTTTTAAGCTACCACTTGTCTTGCTTAATGCACACTTTATTATGAAATTTAGTTATTATTTTTGTTTCATTTTAGATAATCCTTGTTGCACTATAAAGGCCCTATTGATTATCAAATTGTGTAATTGTGTAATTTTCCGTTAATTATGTTCCGATCGGTTTCTTAAGGTAATCTACCGTTCTTGGGTTTCTGTCGTAGATCTTACATTTCAGGTAACCATATAAAAGAAACTCGTACAATTAAATTAAAATTAAAATGCAAAATTCTGCTAGCCAGCTCATGTCTGAATTTAATAAAATTGCGCGATCAACAAACTATTGACGCAGTAAACCGACCATCGCTCGATCTGTATGGTAGGTAGCCCCGTCTTGCTGAAACCAAATTTAGTCCAAATTCATGTTGACCTATTTATAGGGAAAAAATGGATTATACTGTAACGGCAACGATCCACAGTTACAGAATTATTATCCCACTTGACCAAAATACATACAAAACAGTAACTTGCCAGGAGAGCATTTACTTTTGACGAGTTAATAGTAGTAACATTGCTCATTATTTCTTGCAGGGCGTTTTTTTTTCTTCTTCTGCACTTTAAGAATTAGGATGCTTAGCTTGTTCGGCACCTATCTTTGCCTCGGCTTTTTTTCTTGCTGCTAACATTAGTCGTTCTTTTGGTGTCCTCAATAAATATTTGCTCCATTTTACTTTATTTTTAGTGATTTTTTAGGTTACAAGTATTGAGCTCGACTCTATTGCCTTCACTCCTTTCAATATCTAAGCTTGTCCATCCTTTTGTTGCTCTTCAAGACTTTACTTTGCTTGGTTGTTTTTGCTTTTTCTTTTTTGGTTAATTCTTAAAACTTACCTTCTGAATCGGTATAATTATAAAAAATCTTGAAGGTCAATATAAGTTATCGGGTGACTATTTTACAACTGAGACCGTAGCAGAAGCTCAAAACCTGTCCATTTATTTATTGTAAAGCATATTTTGAAGTAGTCCTAACTTGTTAGCAACAATAGCGCGATCGCATTTTAATTTCAAACTAAATAACAAATATTATGCAACGCGGTTGCAAACCGCCGAATAAACAACGTCGTAACCCAGCAAATAAAAGTAAAGACATATAATCAAAATTTAATTAAAAAATAAATAGAAAACTTCCTAACTGAGGCTATGCAACTAAAGGAAGTAAGAAAAATAAGTAGCAAAGTGTAGTTAGTAGAACTAAATAATACTACAGACAAAAATAACAAATAAACCAAGAAGAAACTAAGCGTATTAAAGGTGTTTATAAGAAGAATTTACAACAGAAAATAAAATGGAAATAAAGTAAGATTAGGTAGCACCTAAAGATAATAATAAACGATAAAGGATGGAAGGAAGAGAAGGAAATATTCAAGAAAGCAATTAGCCAAAAAATAGTACAAAGAAACTAAACCTTAAAGGTAAATAGATTTACGACACAAGCTATGAAAATAAACAAAAAAAGGACAGGCAAACAGTTGGGAAAAGAAATAATGATAAACTTCAAAACAAAAAAAGGATAAGGAAGAGGTGATCAAAATAGGGTCGTAAAACGTAAGGGAAACAAACGAAAAAGGGGCATCTTGTTGAAATAATAAAAAGGTGTAAAATAGATGTACTCGCGTTACAACAAACAAAAAAAAAGCTGGAATAAACACGATAAAAGGATACAATTTTTCCAATGGCGGTGGAGAAAATAGATGAGTAGTTTTCATCGTTAATAAAGAACCAAAAACTACCGTATTGAATTTTGAATAAGATAAGGATCTAGATGTCCAAAATAAATTTTATGAAGAAATAGAAGCTATATGGAACATAATACCGAGTTACGACGTAACAATTTTAATTTGAAACATAAATGTAAGAATTGGGAATAAGGAAAATGTAGAAAAGTAACAGGGAGTAGAAGTATACATGAAGAAACTAATAAAAATGGAAAAGTAATAATTCAATTTGCAGAAGAAAGTAGCCTAATAATCAGAAGCACAGCATTCAATCTCAAAACCATTCACAAAAAACGTGGATCTCATCAGGCGACAAAACAATCAGATCGACCACCTCTTAATAGAAAACAAAAATCGTTGAGATATTAAAAATATATGAGGTTCAGAGGAGCAGATGCAAATTTCGACCATGTGCTAGTATTAGTAAAATTAAAACAAGAGCCACCAACAAGGATCAAGACAAATAGTTTAAGGATGCAAAAGTACAGTACTGAGAAATTGCTCGAACAAAATACAGTACACAGAATAAAGAGTCATTGGAAACAAATTTTTAGGAAGTGGACATTCAGAACGATTGTGACAAGATCGAAGAAGTCATGCAAGAGAGTTTACAACAACACGTGGGAAGAAGTGGTTTGTGGAAAATTGTAAAAGAACACTGGAAGAACGAAATCAGGCAAGATTAGTGTTCTTGAATAGACAAAGAGTAGAAAATAAAAATGTACGAGATACTAAAAAAGAGCTACGAAAGTATACAGACAAAAAATAATACATATAAATAAGAAATAATAGAAAAAAATTATAAAAATAAAAAAAGGGAACTTTTACCAGAGTATTAAGAAAACAAGAGACGCTTCACAAAATTTAACGCTATAGCTGAAGAATACAGACGGAAAGTTAATAGGAATCTGGAAACAAAATTAAATAAATGGGTGGAGATTTAGGTGATGATTTAGGTGGAGATGTAAGAAAGGAAGTAGCGAAGAAAAGCTGCGAGAAAATAAAAATAACTGAACTAAGAAAGCCCGAGAAAAAAACAGAATACGCACAAGAAGTAGAGCGCAGATTACTAGAACACGAACAACAAGAGCACCATCAGGAGGTAGAATGGAACGTGGAAGAGAGATGGACAAGACTTAAGGAAGTAATACTTGAGACAGCAACAACAATCTGTGGGAAAAGCAAAATATCACCTCGATACCAACGCACGAAATGGTGGAATGCGGAAGTAAAAAGGATAGTAATGGAAAAGAAAACAGCTTGGAAGAGATACCTACAGACCAAGAGAGAAGAAGACAGGCAACATTATATAACAAGAAGAAATAAGGCAAAAGAGGTAGTGAAGAGGGCCAAAGAGGAAGCTTGGGAAGAGTTTGGTAGAGAGATGGAGCAGAAATTCAAAGACAACAAAAACAACAAAAAGGACTTCTGGAAAACAGTTAAAGGCCTAAGAGGAATGCACAAACAAAAGCTGTGGAGCATTAGGAACGAAGCAGGAGAAGTCGTTACAGAACTGCCTCAAATATTAGAAACATGGAAGAGACGTTACAGCACAAAATTCAAACTACTAAACATACAAGAATAATACAACCCCATCAGAGTAGAACAAGAAGAACAAGAAGAGACAGAAAACGAAACAATAACTTAGGAAGAAACAAAAGAAGCAATAGCACACATGAAAGTAGGAAAATCTGCAGGAAAAGACGGAATAAGCCCTGAACTAATCAAATACAGAGGGGAGTGTATAAATAAATGGACACACAAGATATGCCAGCAAGTATACGAAGGAGAAGGAATACCGAGGGATTGGGAAGAAAACATAATAGTACCAATCCACAAAAAAGGTAACACAAACGACTGTGGAAACCACAGAGCAATATGCCTGGCATCCTGCGTACAAAAGACCTACACCAGGGTACTAGAAAAAAAGATAAGGCATCACATAGAAGACGAGCTATTAGAGGAACAAGCTGCATACAGAAAAGCAGACAGACTCAAGACCACATATTTACGCTTCGCACAGTAATAGAAAAGACACTTGAAGGAAACAAAGAGCTACACCTGGCATTCATAGACCTCCTAGCAGCCTTCGACACGGTACCAAGAGCAACCCTGTGGAATTCAATGGAAATAATTGACGTCCCGAGAAAACTTGTAGAAGCCACAAAACGACTATACGGAAGAACGAAAGGAATAGTAAGAATACAAGGGCAAGAATCAGGGAAATTCTTGATGGAGAGTCCACTACTATTCATTATCATGATGAATGAAATAGTTAAGAACAGCAGGAACCCAAACCTAAACACTAAACTAGGACACTGGAACATGGGGGCAATCAATATACAAAGCCTCGTCTTCGCAGATGATATACTACTCATAGCCGATAGCCAAAGGAAACTACAACAAGCAATAAATAATTGGAACAACAAAATTAAAATAAAAGGAATGACAATAAATGCGAAGAAAAGCAAAATAATGAGAATAAGTAAGAACACAGATGAAGAACAAAGAAACCTGAACGTAAGATGTGAAGGAGAGCAATTGGAACAAGTGGAGAGCTATGAGTACCTTGGAGTAATAATAAGCCAAGACGGAACAGTAACAGATGAATTAAGGAACTGGACCTCCAAGGCGACTAGAGTATACTATCAGATCAACTCAACATTAATCAACAAGAAAGAGCTGAGCAAAGAGACTAAGCTCCACCTGTATAAAACAATATATTTACCTACATTAACATACGGAATAGAAAGCATACCGCTACAAGACAAGAGCAAAAGTAAATTAACGGCTGCGGAAATGAAGTACCTGTGACGTATAGTCGGAAGAACAAAGAGGGACAGAGTGAGGAACATCACAACAAGAGAGGAGTTAGAGCTAGAACCGCTAGTGGAAACACTACAGAAAAGACAACTAATGTGGTTTGGGCACGTGACACTAATGGGCGAAGAAAGTCTGCCAAGAAGGGTATTAGAGGCAAGAAGAGAAGGAAAAAGAGGAAGAGGAAGGCCAAGGCAAACATGGATGGAAACTATCAGGAAGGAAGTGGAAAGGAGGGGGAAAGCATGGCAGAATCTAAACAAATCGCTAGGGACAGGAAGAGATTTCGAAAATGGATAGAGGACCTGACACCTTAGGGTATAAGGGATGGACAAAGAAGAAGAAGAAGGGTGGAGATTTCGACAAAATCTTAAATATGGGAAGTTACGAAGAACAAAATGAGGAGGTAGAAATACAAGACAATAACAAACAAGATGGAGTTGAAGAACCAACAAATCAAGAGATATAAGATGAATGCGCAAAATTAAAGAATGATAAAAGTGCAGAAGAAAACAACATTCCCACAGAAGTACTGAAATATATAGAAAATACAATGAGAAAGAGAATTAGCACACTGATAAAGAGAATATGTCATGAGGAACAAATATCTCAGCAATGTCCGATTCCAAAAAAAGAGAAACAAAACTAAATGCAGAAATTACAGGGGATTTTATGTTGTTCATAAGGTACTGGCAAGAATCATTAAAAGGAGATTAGTAGGAAATTATCAAGGAGGGTTTAGAGAGGAAAGATCAACGACGAACCAGATCTATACACTGAAAATTATTCTAAATTAAAGCTACGAGCAACACCTAGGTTTACTTATCTTGTTTATTGATCTTGTGAAATCTTATAACTCAATAGAAAAAAAAAGTACTCTGCGAAGAGAGTGGCAGAGAACAAGGAATCCCTCAACCAAAAACATGGTGAACAATCTATCACATCGTATTAAAAAGGAACTTGACACCTACCGAATCGAGACATATCAGCAACCTTGAACCAAGCGACCCGGGCTTGTGGAACACAACCAAACGCATTCTGCGCCAATCAAACGAGATACCTCCAATCTCTTCAGGAATACAAATATACAACTCGGATGAAGAAAAATGTGAAGCCTTCGCAAACTATTTAGACCAAACTTTCACTTCTGCAAATCACGCAGACCCAGTATTTAAAAATATAGTGATAAATTATATAGAAACACATCAACCAATTGCTGAAGCTAACTTTAAACCAACGTCACCTAGGGAACTTGCGTCTATAATTAAAACTCTCTCGATAAATAAATCACCTGGATGCGACAAAATACCAAATATAATACTGAAGAAGCTGTCTAAAAAAGCGCTAGCATACCTAGCAAGTACTTTTAATGCCTGCCTAAGAATAGGATACTTTCCGAATGTATGGAAACATGCAATTATTCTAATGTTTCCCAAACCAGGCAAAAATAAGAAAGAAATCACCAGCTATCGACCAATCAGTTTATTAACAACAACCTCAAAGCTCTTCGAGAAAATCATTTATCTCCGACTCAACGAAAAAATCACAAAACTGAGTATTCTTCCCACTTTTCAATTTGGATTTAAAGAAGGCCACCTGCCACCAACTTCAGCGTATGACCGAGACCATTGAACGAGGCTTTGAAAGCAAACAATACGTTACCACCCTGTTTTTAGATATAGCACAAGCTTTCGACCGCGTTTGGACAGAAGGCTTAAAATACAAAATAACACATCTACAATTACCCGAGTATATCAAGTCTGTATTATTTTCGTTCCTTGAAGATCGCACATTTGCGGTCAAAATACACACTAGCTTATCGGCTACCAGAACTATACACGCAGGGGTCCCGCAAGGCAGTATAATGGGTCCCATTCTATTCAACATCTACATGTACGATATTCCAGTTCCCAGCACAAACCTTGCAATGTTCGCGGACGACACGGTCGTGTTAACTATGAATGAACATTTAGAACAAGCTATTGCTGAACTTCAAGTTGCCACCAATATTCTAGGCAAATGGTTCAAACAGTGGAATTTATCAATTAATTATTCTAAATGTGTCACTAAAATATTCTCTCTTCGAAAAATCAAAAATCCATCTCTTATTTTAATTAACGACCATCCCATCCAGTGGAATGCTAATGATGAGCCCGTGAAATATCTTGGTATCTACCTCGACACTCGACTTACATGGAAATACCACATACTAAAAAATTGAACGAGGGACACACGACTAATCCAACTTTATCCACTCATCAATAGGAATTCTTCTATGAGAATCGACTGTATGACTCTTCTCTATAAATCATTAATACGTCCTTTAGTTCTTTACGGATGTGTGGTATGGGCTAACACGCCTCAAAAACCAATTTAGATCGAATCCAGGTCCTACAAAATAAAATCCTTCGAATGACAGTCAACGCTCCCTGGTTTATTACAAATCAGCAGCTCCACCATGAACTAGCTCTACCCAAAATTCAAGAACACATCGCGAAGTTGACCAAAACTTTTCATAAGAACCTTACCAACTGCAGGTCCACCTTTCAAACTAGGTCAAAGAAATATCCATACACGTCTAAAACGCAAGCTACCCAAGACAATATGAAGGATAGTGGTGAAAACTAAGTGCAAACAACAATCAAACCGAAGTGAATGGAATTTTCTATTAAGTGGATATTAATTTCCATTCAAATTATTTCATTCTGTTAGATTTGTTAGAATACCTCAATAACAATGTATATTGTTGAGCAGGTCAAGTTCTATAAAAAAAAAGAAAAAGAAAAAGCAAACTATGTCAAACGATGAAAAAGTTGGAGATTCCAAGACAGTTAATTAATTTAACAAAGATGACCCTGACAACACGAAGGAAATGAACAGTTTAGATACCAGTTAAATAGAAACAAAGAAAATGAAGTAAAATAAAATACTTAATCAAAGAACTACAATAGGGATTATACGTCAGATTTAAGACAAACTCAGCAATTTATAACGTTGAGAGAGTTAACCATTTTGAGTTCTTGTACGTAACAATAATAAGAATAGAAGTGGTGAAAACTAATGAATAGAACAATTAAACGAAGTGAACTAAAATTTCTAAGGCAGGGAAAAAAGGTTACACAGAACAGTAATAAGACCAGCGGCAGTGTACGGATGCGAGGCGTGGGTTTTAACAAAGAAGAATAAAATTAGAAGTATGGTAGAGATAAAGGAATTACACGAAACAGTAGCATAATTCAACACGTTAAAGTGCAAGCTTAAGATGATTAAAGCATGTTAGCAAAATGCCAGAGCACGTACATAGCATGAGAGTACTAGAGAAAGGAGAAGGGAGAAGGGGGAAAGAAAAGAAATTAGATGGGGTGACGTCAGACTTGAGAAGTATCAGTGTAACAGAGTGAAGGACAGCGACACAAAACGATCAAAGAAGAATAGCCGTTAGATTGCAATATACTTTCAAATCATTTCTTCTCTTCTTCTTTATTAGCAATCGGAACTGCAGTAAATTCTATGGGCTAATGTGTTGTCTTACAAGTTAAAGTACTTTAAAAATGGCGTTTTCAGACCCCACTCCAGAAAGGGATCTTCAGTCATTCTTCTTTAATTTTCTTCCTATAGGTACTTCAAGTATTGGTTGGAGTAGAGGATTCGTATAATATGCGATTCTGTTCTAGTGTTTTATACTGCTAGCTAGGACAACGTCTTTGACATATGGTACTCGTAGATCTTTATGTATCGTTTGGTTCGTCACGTACCAAGGTGCATTGAACTACATTCGAAGTATTTTTGACTGACATCGTTGAATTATATCTAGACTGGATTTGCTAGCCATAGTTCTATGCCATTTTTCCACATTGTTGCGATGATCGTCCTATACACAAGAAGTTTATTTTCCAGAGACAATTTGGAGTGTTTGCCCAGCATTTGCTTTCTCTTCTCAATTATGTGACTTCTCCAAGTGAGTATAGAATCCAAGTGAAATCTTAGATATTTCGCACAGAAGCTCTTGGTGTTTCTGTGTTGTTTATGTGGGCATTGGTCATGTCTCAATGTGAAGGTGACGTGCTGAAATTATTTTCGTTGATTTCAATCTTCCACTGGTGGAACCAGTTTTGCAACTGATCTAGGTGGTTTTGTAATGTTTGAGAGGATCTAATTAGATTTTTGTGTATGGCAAGAACAATAGTACCGTCGCAAAGATTGCAGTGGCAGTATCTGCTAGTAGGAATGTTGGTAGTATATCATCGGGCCTAACACCCTCCCCTGGTTTTATTGTGTAGTTGTGAGACACCTCTCCTTTTACTTTAGTTCTAAATTTTCTATCACCGAAGTAGGATTTTAGCAGCTGAAGTACTTGGATGGAAGGAACTCTTGATTTTATAGAACACCCAGCCAGACCTTGTCAAAAGCCTGGCCAACATCTAGGAATACTGTAGTGCAATATTCTTTTTGTTCAAATGTCTGATTTATTACTTGAGTTATGTGGTGAGCTTGCTGCATCGTTGAGTGGAGTGCTCTAAATACAAATTGATGGTGAGGAAGCCAATCGTCGGCATGTATGTCTGAGTGAATTCTCAAAGTAGAAGCCTTTCGAGTATCTTCGATGTAATAGGCAAGAGACTTATAGGGCAGTATGATAAGACTATTGCCGGATCTTTTCCTGGATTTGGAAATATACAATTTCAGCAGTTTTCATTTGTTTAGGCTAGTAACTAAGTCATAGTAAATGTACATGAGTGGAAGTATTCCTTTCTAGGTAGTTCACATAACATTTTTGCTGTGACCCATCTATACCTGGAGGTTTTTACGTTCAATTATAAGAATTATTTATTTGAAAAAAATTAATTGAACCAGTGTTAAAAAAATATCTACTTATCAAATTTCTTCAGCAGTAAACGTTCTTTACACACCCACTGCCTGCTCTAGATGCATTCGTTCAGCGATGCTTCCTCCAGCTGCCTCCTAGCACGACACAAAAGTGAACAGAATTGCAGCCCACATTAGGGCTCCCGTATGCATCTTCCGCTTATCGTTAAGCTGCGCCTCCGCTTTTATTAACTTAGAATACCTGGAAGCTACTTTTTGCCTCTGGAGGCCATAAATAACCGTTATGACAGTGTGTCTCAGCTTGATACTAACGTAAGCACTTAATTTTTATTGTGCCGCACAAAACGATCTAACAAGCCGTCGGAGAAAAAGCGTGTGAGCCATCTGCGCCTCGCGAAACGTCGCTGGAAACGCTAAATTAATTTCCCGGCTCAATTACACACAGCTGCTAATTGAAATAAATTTCCAGGCACCTAAACTGCACTCACGCTGATTCCGAATCCGCATTTGATTTATCGCAAGAAAACAAACTCGAGATAGCGCAGGTCGGGCTAATTACGTATGTAAATGCGGCTGAATATTCTGATGTTTATTTATATTTATTTTTTATTTAAAACAAATTAGTATTTATTGGAAAGAATAGCCGATTAAGAATATTTGATTTAGGCTGGCCCAAGCTGTTAGTATACAAAGTCTTATTAATTAGGGTACCATAGAATTATATTTGTATAAATTAACTAAAATACAAATTAATTACGGGTTTTGTTAGTAAGGATTGTAACAAATAATATCTATTATATTATATGTTTCTCATTCAAAAGGCAGACTTAAAAAACGGTGACGAAAAGCATAAATAAAATTATAATATGTTAAAAATATTCGATAATTGCGTGATAAAATCGACAAATTTACAATTGAGCTGAAATTTTTGAGAAGTTCGAGTTCAAAAACAAAACCGGGTGTTATAATATATTGTACGCTTTTTTGTAACTTTGGTATTTAATTTTGTGGGCCACTTGGGTAACATATGCAGATTGTTATCGTACAAATAAAATCAAGGTTTTATGCTTTCTATCAAGAAAATTTGGCGTGTCCTTTAATCTAAATTACGAACACAAATATCCAGAAAAATTTCGTGTGCGTCTGCGCTTGTGTGTAGGTTAGGTCGACGTGGGTGGTCACTTTATTTTGTCAGTAGCCATCGCAATTACTCAACAGCATGTTAAAGCAACCGACATTCTATGTCGAGTAGTCTGTGGGACGAAACGAAGAAGAAAATGTAACGCACATGCGTCGCGTTTGTATCAGCAATACACATGGAGGGTAATCGGCGGTTTACAACGCCTCGAAGTGTGTAATAGTCATAGTGGTGCCAATCAACAACAAAAAAACTGTTGAAATTTTTTTAATAGTATCCTATTTTGTTTTCAATCCACACTATATATATATATATATATATATAGGATAGGTTTCCGCGGTTAACTATGTTTAAACAACTTAGTTCACGGGATGAACCGCGTCAATTTTTGCAAAGTGCTACGTACAGCCGAATTACCAAAGCCAAATATCAAAGCCTCCGAATTACGCGCCTTAAAAGCTCTAAAAGAAAATAATAATATTACAATTTTACAGGCAGATAAGGGCAACGCTACAGTGATCCTAAATACTGCGGACTACATCGGTAAGATGCACAATTTACTTAAATCCTCTGATTATCACCTCTTCTTCTTCAAGTGCCATCTCTGCTTCGGAGGTTGGTAGTCATATTGGCTATTCTAATTTTTGATATTGCTACTCGAAACAGTTGACCAGAGCTGCAGTCAAACCATTCTCGTAGATTGCGCAGCCACGACATTCGTCTTCTACCAACGCTTCTTTTTCCAATGATCTTGCCCTGTAGCATAAGTCGTAGTATGTTGTACCGTTCTCCACGCATGATATGTCCCAGATATTGGAGTTTTCTTTCTTTGACTGTATTTGTAATTTCCTTCTCCTTTCCCATTCTTCTCAGTACCTCCAGATTTGTCATTCTATCCGTCCACGATACTCTTAAAATCCTCCGGTAAGTCCACATCTCGAAGGAGTCAAGTTTGTTTAATGCGGCTTGATTTAACGTCCACGCTTCCATACCATACAAAAGTATACTAAACACAAAGCATCTGAGCAGTCGTATTTTTAAGGTAACGACAGATCTTTACTACAGAAGACGTTTCTCATTTTTAGAAAATTAGCTCTTGCCTTTTCTACTCTTGATCTTATTTCTGCCGTTGTTTTCTGTAATTAGACTTCCTAAGTAAGTGTGTTTCTTGACTCTTTCTATCTGTTCTCCTCTAATTCTTAAGCTGTCGTTGTTGTTATTGTTTTTACTGATCTTCATAAACTTCGTCTTTTTGATATTGAGTGATAAGCCGTATACCTCACTATAGTCAATTACTTTATTCATTACCCTTTCTAGATCTTCTAAGTTTTCAGTAATAATTACGGTATCATCTGCATATCTTAGGTTGTTTATTGGTTTTCCATTTACCTTTATTCCCACAGTTTCAGAGTAGGCGTTAAATAGACCGGGCGACAGAACACAACCCTGCCTGACACCTCTTTGAATTTCAGTTGCTTCTGATGTTTCGTTTCCTATTCGTACTGTAGCCTTCTGGCTGTAATATAAGTTTGATATTAGTCTTATATCTTGATAATCTAATTTCTTATTTTTGAGAGTTTCTATGAGTGCGTCGTGTCTAACTCTATCAAAGGCTTTATTATAGTCTATAAAGCATAGATATACACTTTGGTTAACATCCAAGCATCTCTGAATAAGCACGTTGAATGCAAATAATGCTTCTCTTGTCCCCACTCCATTTTGAAAACCAAACTGTGTTTCACTGATATCTGCTTCTAGTTTCCGGTGTATCCTAGAGTGAATGATTTTTAAGAGAATTTTTAGTGTGTGAGACATAAGACTTATAGTGCGGTAATCACAGCATTCTTTGGCATTAGCTTTCTTTGGTATACATACAAACGTTGAGATTAACATTTCTTGAGGTATAATTCCGGTTTTATATATTATGTTGAATAGATTTACCAGTATATCTAGATTCTCTTCGTCAATTAGTTGTAGGAGTTCACTTGGTATTTCATCTGGGCCTGGGGCTTTACGATTTTCATTGTTTTCATTGCATGTATTATTTCGCTTTTGTTATGTCTGGTCCTATATCTTGGATTGGGTGTGTGTATGTTCGGGTTTTTCTCTCTGATCTCTGAATAATTCTTCTATATATTCTTTCCACCTACACAATTTCATAGCATTTTCTGTTATTATATTTCCTCCTTGTTTAATAGTATGTTGGCATTCTTTTTACGTGTTGTACCAGCTATTTCCTTTACTTTTTTATGTAGGTTAAACATGTCATGCTTAATTTGAAGGTTTTCTATTTCTTTACATTTTTCAGCGTAATCCTGTTCTTTTGATGCTCTTATTTTGCTTCGTATTTCCCTCTGTAGATTTTGGTACATGTTTTTATTTCGATTTTTGTATCTTCTTCTTTGTTCCATTAAGTTCAAAATCTCGTCTGTTACCCACTCTTCCCTTTTATACCTTGTTTCTTTCAGTAGTTCTTTGCTGGGTTTTAGGATTGATTCTTTGAAGGATACCCATCGTTGTTCTACTTTGCTTCCTGCTTCAAGTTCAGTATTAATTTTTGATAGATTTTTGTTGATCTTTTTTAAGGTGAGATGAAATTTGGCAACTAGGGGGTTATGATCGGAAGATACGTCCGCTCCCGGGTATGTTTTCACAGATCTAACTGCGTTTCTGTATCGTTCATTTATTAATATGTAGTCGATCTGATTTCGAACAATAGTGTCTTCGTTGTCTGCAGGAGATTTCCATGTGTATAGCCGTCGTTTAGGCAGTTTGTAAAATGTGTTTAGTACTATGAATTTGTTTTCTTGGCAAAACTCGACTAGACTATCTCCTCTTTCATTGCGAGTACCAAGTCCATAGGGTCCAACAATTGTTTCAACTTTCCTTCCCCAATTTTGGCATTTATATCACCCATGACCATTGTTATATCTCGTGTTGTTGTACTTTTAAGTACCTTTTGTATTTCAGCATAAAAGTTTTCAATTTCATCGTCTTGTTTATCTGCCCTGGGTGTATAAATTTGTATTATATTAAGTTTTCCATGACAAGTTAGTAGCTGTAGCAAAATAATTCTTTCTGAAACAGGTGTAAAATCGATAACTGATTTATTTGTTTCTTTATCGACCATTATTGCAACTCCGTGTCTATGCCGCCTATCGTTGCTTCCTGAGTAGTAGATCTTCCCTTTTCTGATTGCATGTTCTCCTGTGTTGGGCCATCTAGATTCCGAAATTCCCAAAATGTTTATCTTCATCCTACTCATTTCTTGTTCGACATTTTGTGTTTTACCAGGTTCATACATGCTGTTAACGTTCCAAGTAGCAATCTTTATTTCTGTCTTGTATATATTGATAGGTGTAGTCGTAGTCGTCGTCGTCGCGTGGGGGTTTCGTTGGATGACGACCTGGGAAGCCCCACTATTTCTTCCACTATTTCTTCCCTGCCGGATCTTGGCATCCGAAAACCATGATCAGTAATCTTTACTCTTCCACCGTCCATAGCCATATAGATTAACTAGGAAGAATAATGTGGTCATTCCAAGGCCTTCCACATCGCAGTTTCCCAACCATACCGCTGTTCCAGCTCTGCTTGTGAATATCTAATTCTAAGCCCAGCCAACATCATTTGTCTTCGGCCTTAGATTAGTTTTGGTAAAGCTGCTGCCCTTTACCAGGGTTATCAGCCGCCCACTATGGATCAGACGCTATGATCTAGTTTTGGTCCACCCCGGGTATTTCATTTCCCCGGTACCCGTTATATCTAGCGAGCATCCCCCTATCCGCCATCTGGGAGGCGCCCAGTAGGGGACCTAGCAACCCCCCTGGGTGATTATCACCATGTACCTAATAATCCCACTACCTACCTCGAACAGAAAACCAAAACCCTCATTACTAACTCCAACCTATCATCCGATACCAAGAAACTCCTCATACCCCGAGAAAATTGTTCCAGAATTCCAAATTGTATGGTCTCCCAAAAATTCACAAAGAGAACATTCCTTTACACCCTATAGTTAGTGCGTTCGGTTCTCCCACACACAACCTAGCCAAATACCTTGCCAAGACTCTCCAACCTCTCACAGAGCAGGCATCATTCTACGTCCGAAACTCCTATCATTTCCTAGAAATACTGAAAACCTTCCCTATACGCAAAAGTGACATCATGGTAAGCTTTGATGTCGTTTCTTTGTTTACAAACATCCCAATTCCTGATACTCTACAGTTATTAAATTCAACGTATAATATAAATAACAATAACCTCTCCCTAATAAACCATTGCCTATCGAATAATTAATTTACCTTCCAAAATAAATTTTACCACCTGTCATTGCTAACCTTCCTATGATTTTGAAACAAAAGCCCTTGCCTCCTTTCACCTTAAACCTATCTGCTGGATACGATATGTCGATGACACTTTTGTTATCTGGCCTCATGGACATGATACCCTTCCAGAATTCCTTTCCCACCAAATCCACATCAATATCAAATTTACCATGGCAACTGAACATAACAATTCCCTTCCCTTCCTAGATACTCTCATGACTAGAAATCCTTCTAATGACATCTTTTATTACACTGTCCTCAGAAAACCCACTCACACTAGCCGCTAACTAAATGCCAAATCCCATCACCAAGCTGCCCTAATCCATTTCGTTGCAAAATCCCTCATAACCAGACCCATTAGACTTTCCGATACGAAAAATCGCCAAACAGAAATCAAATCCATTACTGCAAAATGGATATTCCAACAAATCCTTAACTAATATAATCAAAAATATAAATAAAAACACTAACTCTCAATCCCAAAACCCTCCTGACCAACAAAAAACATTCCTACCTTACATCAGAATATCCGACGGTCTTTACCAATATCATCGTCAGATCACTGCCCAAATGAATCGTTACATACTGGTGCGGCAAAACAAATCGGCAAATATCTAGCCGAATATTCGAGCATTCTCTGGCCGTACGGAAAGGCGATAATGGTTCGGGACTTGCCAAACACAGCAAAGAAACAGGCCACAAAATTAATTTCTCTGGGGCTAAACCCATTGCCCCCATTTCCCAATTTACCAGCAGAATAGTAGGTGAGGCAATTGAAATAGAAAAACGCCTTTGAGTGCCTCAACACAAGAGATGACAGCCAGCGCTTGCCTGCCATGTGGAAGTCCCTTATTGCTCCGCACCGCCAATTATGCAACACCTTTAATCCTACAAACTTTCCCCAACCCAACGCATCTCCCGCCAAACAAACTTTCACTTCCAGCCCTAAAATAGACGCGGTTCATCCCGCGTTAACTAAGTTGTTTAAAAATATTCAGCAAATTATGTTGCAAACTGTACAACATGTCGAAGACTGCTCACTAGCCGTCTTTATATACCGAGTAGGTCTTCTAGACCTACTATGGCATTAGGATATTGTACTTAAAGACTAAATCTTAAATCTAAAACTAAAACTAACTTACCTACATCAAAATCTATTTGATAATTCATTGGGCAGGTATCGTAAAAGTCTCTTATTGTTTCTTGGCTGGTTCATAAGGTTTGTTGCCAAATCGTTTGGGTGGACGCTGAGTCTGGTTCGAGATTTTTTGTTAAAATTTCCCATTTCTTCCTTGATCGTTGGTATTTGAAGATCACCTCGAATAACAACATTTGGTACGTACCACTTCTTTGTGCTGCGGCAGTTCCGTGTGATTTAGATAAACAGGGGGCAATTTTCTTGTCGTGTGGTGAACGTTATACGTACTGATTTGGTCTCATTGACTTTCATTCTCCATCTTTTTAACCACGAGTGTATTGAATTTAGAGTGGTTTGCAAAGTTTGTGTGGCGGCATCAAAATTCTTTTCAGCAGCGGTATCATCCGCAAACGTTGCTGTTAGGACGTCTGATGCAGTTGGAATGTCGGCCGTGTATAAAAGGTATAGCAGAGCACTAAGTACACTTCCTTGAGGTCTCACTTATTTTATACAGTTCACTGAACTCAGTGCCAACTTTAATCAGAAAATGACTCTTTTGCAGGTAGAATTTAAATACGAGAAGGTAATTCAAGGGAAGTATCGATCTTAACTTAATTAACAGTCCAACGTGCCACACCTAGTCAAACGCTTGCGTGACATCAATAAACACTGCAGAACAGTTTGGTTAATTTTTCAACCACTCGGTGGACTTACTTAATTGTGGAATCTTCTTCTTCTTGTCGTGCCTTCTCTTAATAGAGGTTGGCGATTACATTGGCAAATGTTTCTCTTTCTGCAGCTGCTCTAAATATTTGTTGAACATTCATGCCTGTCCACTGCCTTATATTCTTAAGCCAAGAAGTTTTCCTTCTACCCCTTCCGCGTTTGCCTTCAACCTTACCCTGTATGATAAGTTGGGATAGGTTATATTTTTTATTTCTTATTAGGTGTCCCAAGTAGGCGGTTTTTCTTCTTTTTATGGTAGTTATAATTTCTCTATTACAGTTCATTCTTTGTAGTACCTCTTGGTTTGTAATCCTGGCTGTCCATGGGATTTCAAATATTCGCCTCATCAACCACATTTCAAAGACTTGCAGTTTGTCTATCTCGTGTTTATTTAGTGTCCAGACTTCCGTTCCATATAACAATATTGACCATATATAACTCTTTACCGTTCTCCATCTGATTTGTAAATTTAGATTTTTATTTGTCAGGAGTGTTTTCATTTTTATAATTCCTTGCCTAGCTATTTCTATTCTACTCCTTATTTCTATATTTGAGTTTAGATCTGAGTTTAACCAGCAACCAAAATATTTGAATTTTCCAACTTCTTCTAAAGCGTTGCCATCAATTGTAAAATTTATACACCTCGGATTTTTACTCACTTGCATGACTTTTGTTTTCTTAGTATTGATTGTTAGGCCCATTTGTAAACTTGCTTCGTGTACTTTGTTAATTAGCTGTTGTAATGCTCTAGGGTTGTCTGCAATTAGTACGCTGTGATCCGCGTATCTTATGTTATTTATTGTTTCCCCGTTTATTTTTATTCCTAAATTGCAGTTGTGTAAGGCGTTCTGAAAAACTACTTCCGAATAGAGATTAAATAACATTGGGGACAGTATGCAGCCTTGACGTACCCCGCGTTTAATTGCTACTTTGTTTGTTTCAGTGTCTTCTACCATTACTTTAGCACGTTGGTTCCAATAAAGATTTTTGATTAGTTTTGTCTCTTTCGTCTAAGCCAACGTTTTCCAAACATTCTATGAGTTTGATGTGTCTTACTTTATCAAATGCTTTCTCATAATCGAGAAAGCACAGATACACATCTTTTTTCTGATCTCTACATTTCTGCATCATTACTTGTATGCAGAAGAGAGCTTCACGCGTTCCCATTCCATTTCTGAAGCCGAATTGGTTGTCACTCACTACTTCTTCACATTTTCTATATATTCGATTTTGCATTATCTTCAAGAGTATTTTAAAGGCTCATGAGACTTATTAATTTGTAATCATTGCAAGATTTCGCATTTGCATTCTTAGGCAAAGTAATAAATGTTGATTCCAACCAGTCATTTGGAATGTTACCCGTTTCATATATTTTATTATACAAATCAACTAGTATCTTTAGGTTGTCTTCGTTTATTAGTTTAATTAGTTCCATATATATGTTATCCAATCCTGGGGTTTTTCCTATTTTTATTTGGTGTATTGCATTCTCTACTTCTCGCTTTAGAATTGTGGGTCCTTTTTGTTCTTCTCCTCTGTTTTGTATAATTGTTTCTGGTCTCTCGTCGTCAAACAATTTTTCTATATATCGTTCCCAGATTCTTATTTTCTCAGTTTCGTCCATTATTATTTTGTTGCTGTGATCTCTTGTCATCATTTGTGTTTTCTTTCTGTTGGTGCCGACAACTTCTTTTATTTTCTTATATAAACCAAACATGTTGTGTTGTTCGTTCAAGCTTTCTATTTCTGTACATCTGTCGCACATCCATTTTTCTTTTGCTTCTTTAATTTTAATTTGTGTAATTCTATTTATTTGTTTGTATTCTGTTTCATTGTTATTTTTGACAATTCTCGTCTATCCATTAGGTCTAATATTTGTTTCGTCATCCACTTCTGTTTAAAGTTCTCTTCTCCTTTGAATTTCAGACTTTCATTTCCAACTGTGTGTATCGTTGTTTTCAATTTTTGCCATAAATCATCAATATCTTCTTGTGTGCTCCCTGTTGTTTGTGAGCCATCACTTATCAAACTTGCTATTTCTTTATTTATATTATTTATTACTTGTATTTTTGTTTCTGCATTTCGGAGTTTATCCACGTTTAGTTTTTTGTTTGTTTTCTTCTTCTTGATAATTTTTTTCAGTCTGACTCGCATTTTGATGATTATGGGGTTATGATCTGATCCAATGTCTGGGCCCGGGTATGTCTTGGCACTTAGTATATTGCTACGATATCTTTTATTTATAAGCACATAGTCGATTTGATTTCTAACTATGTTGTCCTTCCTGTTCTGAGGAGAAGTCCAAGTATATAGTCTGCGAATTGGCAGTTTGAACCATGAGTTGCTTATTACGTAATTTTTCTCTTGGCAGAATTGGATTAGCCGATCTCCTCGTTTGTTTCTTTCTCCTATGCTGTATTTACCTACAATGTCATTGACTTCCCCACTTCCAATGTTTGCGTTCAGATCACCCATTATGATGTTTATATTTTGTTTTTTGTCAAACGTGTCATGTCTCTGATTTGCGAGTAAAATTCTTCAACTTCAGCATTAGATCTTTCCGTTGTTGGAGCGTATACTTGAATGATATTTGTGTTGACAGGATTGCCTTTCAACTGTAAGACCATGACTCTGTCAGAGTATGGTATAACATTTTGGACATGTTGCTTTAGTTTACTGTCTATTACAATTGCTACTCCATTTGTATGTTTGTCTTGATTTCCTGAGTAATATATGGTTTTGTCATCAGATCTTAGAATTCCGGAATCAGGCCATCGTACTTCACTGATTCCTAAAATTTGTAAATTTATTCTTTTCATCTCCTGGATGAGATTTGCTAATTTTCCAGGTGAATATAGGCTACGGACGTTCCATGTGCCTATTTTAATGGTTGAATTAATATTTTCCACTCGGGATTCTTAGCACCCTGGTTACTTAAAACCTGCCGAGGACTGGGGGCCGTAATTAAGTTTCGTGCTGCCATGTAATTTTCTTGGAACAATAACACAGTGGTTTTCCGTTGCCTTCTGTATCGCGGTACTGATTGCCGGTTGTAGCGTCCATCGCTGCCGCCATCAGGTTCCATAAGTGAAGCTGTTCCAATCTCTTCGATTTCCACCTTCACTTACAGTTTTTTTTTTGAGAGACCCGCTTCCATCTTCAAAAGTTATTTCAACCAGGGCCATTAAATTCAATACTTGTAAGTTGCCCTTGGTTGCCCCTCATTTAGTTTAGCCTGTATGTCGATACAGTTTACCGGTGTGTGGCCGCTGTTTTATCTTTACAGCTACTAGGAGCCATAAATGAGAGTTGGGTGAATGTTGAGGACCAAAACCCCAGTACGACTACCCAGTTACCCGGATAGCCCGACAGTACTGGAAGTAGAGGTGCTACCTCTAACAGTCACCCTACACACCACATTGTGGAATGCATTGGTCTAAAACCAAACTGATGGTTGGGTATAATTTCATTTTGGTCAAGGATCGTGGATAATCCTGTTTGTAAGATTTTTTCAAAAATTTTAGCCGTTATGGGTAGTAGGCTTATCGGCCTGTACGATTATATCTCACAAGGAGGTTTTTCTGATTTTGGAATTAAAACAATCTGAGCTACCTTCCACTGGTTGAATAATTACGTGAGATATTTTATTCCCTTGAAGCAATTTGTCTAGTAATCAGGTCATAGCCAGGTGCTTTCTTGAAGTATAGAGTTTTGATGACACCTAGGACTTCGGCAATTTTGATGCGTGGGCTGGAAGCTCAAATTGGTAAGGTGTCTCAAGTAGCTATATGAGTTCTTCTTCTTTTTCAGGTTTGTTTTCTGATGGATGTGGTTGAATCACCTCTGAAAGATGTTCTACAAAAACGGCGTTTTCTTCGTTGCTTCTAACCCATCTTCCTTGGCGTGTCCTAATCGGTGGTGAAGCTTTTATAACATGTTTAATCTTTTTAGCGAATAGTGAGTACCTTCAAAAGGTGTAAGTTTACTCAAGAAGGTCTGAATGCATTCGTTTTTGTTGTTGTTGAGAAGCTCTTTTAGTAGCTGGATTAATGCATTAAATAATCTTATACTTTCAGGCGTTAGCAGTCTTTGCCATTGTTTTCTAAGCATTTTCTTTTCCAGAATTTTTTGTTGGATTAATGGAAGGCAATTGAAAGCTAGATTGGGTTCAGCTAATTCAGGCGTAGAGTTCCAGTCCGCTTATTGCACTGTATCATTGAAAAATTTGACAGCTGTCTCAATATCTTCTTCCGTTTTTAAAAAAACACTCAATTTAAATATCGTCAATGATTTGTCTAAATTCGTCCCAATTTGTTCGTTAATTACTTATGCTCGGTTGTTTAATTGTACTTGTGATTAAAATTGGAGAGTGGTCAGAAGATAGATCAAAAGATGATTTTATTACAGCGAAACCGTAAGGCATGCCCTCTGTAATACAGAAATTTACCAAATGGAATATTTTGTTTTTATTTGTTGGCCAGTAGGTGGGTTCTCCAGTGGACAGATATTTCAGGTGGTTTTTCTTCAAAGTTTTAAGTAGTTTACTGCCTTTAGGCGTAATGAGTCTAGGGCCCCGATCGGTGTGTTTAGCGTTCTAATCTCTGCCAGCAATAAATCGTCGCCCTAAGGTACTAAAGATACTTTCATAATGTTCCTGAGTTACTCTGTGCTTAGGAGGAAAATAAAAAGCCGATATAATTAGAAAACCTGAAGGGTCCTCTATAGCTTCATTTGTGGCTTGAAGAAAATCTTTGCTACAACTGTTAATTTGGAGATGTTTGATGGAATTTATTATCATAACAGCTGATCCGCCTCTTGCGGTGCCATTTGGACGTTTAGTGGAGCAAATTGAATAGTATAATTTTAAGGTGACTCCAATCAGTAAAATGGGTTTCAGAAATGAGCATAATAACAATGTTGTGGTTGTGAATGAACACTTTTAGTTCTTCTGCATGTTGTGAGAGCCTATTAGCATTACATAAAGCAATTTGTAAATAGGCCATTAGTTGAGTTTAGTCGGCACGGTAGTTTTAACATGATGCCCATTTGCTCAAATAAGCCCGTCATCATATTTCTTAGTTTCAGCAAGTCGTTGAGTTGCTGGGGAGGTTAAATTTGATTTGGTATTTGTACAGTGTTGTTAGTAGAATGCGATTGTTGGTTTTGTGTTTTGGTTACTGATGAATATGAAAGTCCTGGTTTCTTGGTATGTTTTTATTTGTGCAGGAGGGGTGTGCAATTTCGGTCTAAGTGATGAAAATTGCTTTTTGTAGATCGTGCATTCTTTGTAATTTGCAGGATGGTTTCCTCCACATACGACACATAGGACTTCGCGAGATTTTGTTTTCGTAAACATTAATCAGTAGTGTGATTGAACGGTTGTTGAAAATTTGAAATATCTTCGCATGGCAAGTATCCCACTTTCTTAATACCTAAAATATAGCTACGCAGCTTGAAATCTCCCACTTGACGGATTTTTGTATTGAATACTGACGTGTGGTAAAGTTTCAGTCTTCTCTTATAGTCTCAAGCTTTTCTTTAAGGTGCCTGCGTAATTTCAGTTGAATTGGAGGCAATACATTCGGTAACCGTTAACTACGTTTTTTGTCTTTTGAGTCTTTTAGAGTATCATCTCTTTGAGCTTAAGGATATCGTAAAAAGGTAGCAGTATAAAAGCAACAATCTTCTTCTTCTTCTGCATCTATACATTCTTATCGAAATTGGAGCCGTTTATGGGCTCTATAGACTATATTTTAGTTTTACATCATCCTACACTGCCATATACTTTTCTTGTTTTACAACTTTATGTACTTTGTTACGCTTTTCTATCCTTTATCTTCTCCCTCCATCTTGTAATTTTTTTCTTTTTCTTCTTCTTTTTTGATTCTTATACCCTTTACAGAGCGTCGGAAAGAACTGTTTAACTACTCGCCCACTTCTTCATGCTTTACGGTCCTGGGTCATTTGCTTCATTTATATCAGTATTGTCCTTTTTTCCGATTTTCACTATCTGCTGAAGCCCCATACCTTCCTTCGTCTCTGGAGAGGCAGGCGTGTAAATAGCCGCTCTCGTGGATGCGGTGTTGGATACGATACCGATGCGGCTCGTAAGGACCAAAAATGGAGAGGCAGGCGTGTAAATAGCCGCTCTCGTGGTGCGGTGTGGAAACGTAGTTCGGCCCGTAGTGGAAGGTCAGCCGATAAGGCCAAATCGTCCCTTAAACGGCCGTCGCGTTAGCGGATGGGGGCGGCTACCGATATCAACCAAAGAATTGCCAAATCGCTCACCTGAATCGGCTTCGGCTTCGGCTTCGTCGGCGATTCCAAGGTGGCCACCTCTGCGTTACGGATCTGGTATCTTCGGGATGTTGAGACACGACCAAATTGGCCGAGCTGCGATGCTTGAATATTTTCGGGGATGCGAAATGTTTCTGATGTAAGCGGGTATGCGAATATGAATTTATGCGGACTAAGGCACGACCGAACTGGCCGCGCTGCGGGGCATGAATGCTTGCGGGGCAAAAGCCCATGCCGTTTGTGTGTGCGACGGCAAAACGTAGCCGATATCAAAAGGTCCGCATGCCGCCGCGATATAAAGCGGTTCAAGGGCGAAAAGGCCGCCACACCAGTCTCCCTTTTATCTTTTTTTTTAACTACGTTCTTTACTTCCACTGCTCTTCTTAGGAGCCTCTCTTCTTTCATTCTACAGACATGGCAAACAAATTCAATTGTTTTTATCTATTAATTTTACTAGCGCTTCAATTTGGAAAATTTCTCTTATTTCCGTATTTTTTATCCTATTTACTTCTGCCACTCCCGCTATTTTCCTAAGTATTTTCATTTCCATTGCTGTGATTGTACTGTTATGCTTTTTGATTCTCGTCCATGCTTTGACAGAATATGTTAAAGTCGGAACCACAATTGCTTTACAGACATGTATTTTTGTTTTTCTCTGATTTCTTTCTTCCTAAATATTGTTTTCATTGGTGCATATTATATCTTATTTCCTTTCTTTTTGTTTTATTGGCAATTTCTTCTTCTATCTTTCCATCATTTGTAATTCTAGTACCCAGATAGTCAAAAGTCGTTACCTCTTCTAGATGTATTTCTTTTCATAGAATCATATTTCCCTCTTCTTCCCTTTGTTTCTTATTGATGACCAAGACTTTTTCTTCTCAAGATTCACTTTCATATCGTTCTCTTCTATCTTTTATTCCATATTTCTATTTTTCTGTTAATTTTACTCTGTTTCTGCCATTAGAATTATGTCATCGACATATACAAGATTATCTATGTGTATCGGTGGTAGGTTCTTATATCCTAACAATGTTTTCCTGTTCTGGGTTTTTTTTATTTGTTTTTAATTATTCTGTCCATTATTACGTTAAAAAACAATGGGCTGAAGCTATCGCCCTGTTTCATTCCTCTTTGAAGCCATGTATATTTGTATGTTTTACTCTCAATTTTTCTTATTAAAATTTCTGATATCTACAGAATCAAAGGCTGCTCTTATATCAATAAAGCTTAACCAAAGTTCTCTGTTTGATTCAATCATTCCCTCGATAATCTTCTTCACAACAATTATATTGTCCGTTGTTTGCCTATCTTTTCTATATGGAGCCTGTTCTTCTTCTAGTTTCGGTTCTATCAGTTCTCCTAGTTTTGTGTAAATTTTAAATGTTGGTGTTGCAAAACAGATTACTCTATAATTATCGTATATATTATTATCCCTTTTTGAACAAGTAGGATAATATTTCTTTCCCAGTCTATTGGTATTCTCCCCGCTCTCCACGCTATTTTTAAAATTCCCAATAGCCATTCCTTTCCACTATTTCCCAGCCATTTTATCAGTTTTGGGTCTGTCCTATCAAAACGGCTTGCTTCACACATTTTAAATTTTGCTAGAGCGCCTTTCATCTTTTCCATCAGTATGCTATGTTCTCCTTGCTACTCATTTCCCTCTTGAGTTTCCTCTAAATTTTCATGATTTTATTCATAAATTTTTTTTCTAAATTAGTCCCTCTATAATTTAACAACATTTTCTTTCTCTGTTTTTAACTTATTGTTATCTTTTATGGTCTTTATTATTTTTCTATTCTTTCCTCTCATTCTTATTACTCTGTTCCAGAAATTTTTTCTGTTAAACTATATTCTCTACTAAGATCCTTTCCAAACTCGTCCCAACTTTTCTTTTTAGCTTTCCTTATTGCCTTTTTTAGATGTTTTCATTATATTCCTTTTTGTCTTCTTCTTTTCTCGTTTGTATATATGTGCGCCAGACTGTTTTTTCTTCTTTACTAAGTCTCTTACTTTCTTATTTCACCAATGTCTCTGCTTTTGTTTGGGTCTCCTCTTATTAATACCACATATATTTTGTTTTGTTTTCCTTAAGATTGTTTCCTTGAAAATTTTCCATAACTCCATTAATAATAATTTTTGTTTTTTTATTTGTATGTAATTACGCCTCTCATTTATTTTTCTCATATTGTTACTTTTTGTTATCCAACCTCTACTAAATTTTCTCTACATTTTTCTTCATTAACAGTAGGACCCAATTAAATCTGTTCTCTTTTCTCTAAACATCTAGTCATTATTTATATCCCCCCAACATACATACCTTCCTCAAAAAATTTATTCTGCTATAAATTACCATTAATTTTGTTTTTTTTTTCTACACAGTAGCAATTTCCAACTGATCTTTCTTTAATTATGTGGTTTTATTAGTATATATTATCTCTTTCTCTAGCTTTTCTAGTTTATTTTTTAAATAGTTCTTTCTAATTGGTGTGGCGGCCTTTTCGCCCTTGAACCGCTTTATATCGCGGCGGCATGCGGACCTTTTGATATCGGCTACGTTTTGCCGTCGCACACACAAACGGCGTGGGCTTTTGCCCCGCAAGTATTCATGCCCCGCAGCTCGGCCACTAAGGTCGTGTCTTAGTCCGCATAAATTCATATTCGCATCCCCGCATACATTCATATTCACGCCCCGCAGCGCGGCCAATACGGTCGTGTCTCAGTCCGCATAAATTCGCATTTCGCATCCCCGAAAATATTCACGCATCGCAGCTCGGCCAATTTGGTCGTGTCTCAACATCCCGAAGATACCAGATCCGCAACGCAGAGGTGGCTACCTTGGAATCGCCGACGAAGCCGAAGCCGAAGCCGATTCAGGTGAGCGATTTGGCAATTCTTTGGTTGATATCGGTAGCCGCCCCATCCCTAACGCGACGGCCGTTTAAGGGACGATTTGGCCTTATCGGCTGACCTTCCACTACGGGCCGTACTACGTTTCCACACCGCACCACGAGAGCGGCTATTTACACGCCTGCCTCTCCATTTTTTGGTCTTTACGAGCCGCATCGGTATCGTATCCAACACCGCATCCACGAGAGCGGCTATTTACACGCCTGCCTTTCCACTAATTGTCTCATAAAAAGTGTTTTTTATTAAATTTGATTTTCATATTTTTAATTTTTTATAATCATCACCATATTTCTTATTTTTTTCTTCTTCTTTATTTTTCTACTTATTTTTATACTTTTCCGAAAATCTACTTTCCTCAGCTCCCACTTCTCGACTCCTTTGGTGTGTTCTTTTGTTATAGTTTGGAGCATATATTCCTCTTTTTCTTCTCGTTACCTCTTGTTTTTGGTTCATGTATTTTTTCTCTTCTCTCTTAGTCTAAACAAATGGTAGGAAGAAGCACTGTCTGGTAAATACGAAGAATGGGGGAAAATTTCTCAGTTAAATATTTCCAACGTTTTTTGACCTGTTTCTCAACAGGTCGCCTATTAAAGGGCCATTATGTCATGCCCTTAGGACATTTGACCTTTAATTCTCGCTGCCAAATTATTAATGGTAGTTGATACATTGACTAGATGCTTTTATATGTTGCTTTTTTGCACCTAATATTTTCCAATGGATGTAATGTGTGCTGTCATAGAAGATTAGCTCGAACGTCTTAAAGCTTCTGTAAAATTTAAATCCGTTTTAGTTATATTTACCAATAACCATTTAATAAATCATGAAAATATTATGCAAAAACTGTTAGTTCTAAGGAATAGTCTGTAAATAACGGGTTATTGCATCAAACCTACAGTTTTCTATATTAAGTGATAAGATATACAGAAAGCTTCGTTTAGAGACAATAGGAATAACAAGTGTTTATGATACATCGTTTACAATTTATTACTTAATTGTGCAACGTTTTTTGTAGTTTTACAACAAAATAAATTAAACATTCGTTTTGATGTATGTTGGTATTCTGTATATAAAGCGTAACACAAAATTTTACTTAACAATTAAACATAAAAGATTGCGTCAAAATTGAGTCCCTTCCAATCAAGTGTATTTTCTTTAAATTTTAATATTTTTTGTAATATATGTACCTATGGAATGTAAATACTTTTTTAATGCCTGCTGTTTCGGAGGTATGATAGCAGTGGCGTAACTAGCATTAGTGGCGACCAGGACGGACTCTAAAAGTGCTGCCCCATTCCGGTGCCAAAAAGTACTAAAGTAATAAAAATTAAACGCACATTTAAGTTTTACGTCTTAACGTTTATTTTATTTCGTGAAACTAAAACAAAATAACAACATATTTATAATGAAACCTTTCGAGTTTTATGAGAAGCGATTTAACTAACAACAACATCAAAATCTAATTGATTAGTAATTTTCTGCTCTGTTGACAGTATCGCAAGGTTTGACTATCTAAGCTGACTCATAGTTGATCTAAAATAGTCTTTGATTAATTTCAACGTGGAGAAGCTTCTCTCACAACTGGCAACACTTATTCCGACGACCAATCACAACATTATAACAACATCTGGAGCACAAACATCAAGGTTGAACTGTTGAATAAACTGCAGAAGCTCAAACAGTTTCCTTTCAATAACATCGACATGCTCGTGCGATGCATTGACAAATTCTCGAATCCGCCTTCGTTCTGCCAGGAACTCGCCTTTGCCGATGTCATCAGGTGCGTTGCTCAGGTCGCATCCAAAAACTTCGAAAGTTTCAAAAAGCAGAATTTGTCATCTAGGTCTTAGAGCTGCTCAGGAAGTAATTTTTCAATATCAAATCAAAAGGCGCAAACATTTCTTTCCTCAATTCCTACTCGTATCTCAAATCGGCATCCTTCGATCCGTCACCAAAATTTTGCTTACGCTTTCTCCTTCGAAGAGGCTCAATTTCGATTCCAAGTTCTTCACACAAGCTTTTGGCAAAACTAAATCCGTTGGAAATGATCTTGGTTGTCTTTCAAAAATGTTTCCCAAATACAAAAACGAAAACTACTATATCGTTTTTAGCAGAAAACGCGCATTTGACAGCGTAGTTGTGCTCTCCGTGAGCTGATCCAAAATATCCAGAATTTTCGAGTAATGGTTTTTCATCATGTTGATGGCTTCATGCCTTGCACTCCAGCGCGTTTCGAGCAAACGTTTTACTCTTTGTGTAGTTGCAGCAGTGAGTACGTCTCATAGATGGGTTGAAGATAAAAAAATTCAAAGACTTGCTCAATAGGATCCGCAGCGACAGAAGCAGCATGAATTCCAACTATATTTAAGGAATGGTTGATGCAGGCAAAGAGTTAGGCCTTCGGATTAATTGCCTTGATTCGTGCTTCGACTCCAGTGCATACGCCGGCCATTACAGCTGCATTGTCATAAGCTTGATCTCTACACTTTTGGATATCCAGTCCATCTATGCGAATTTCTCTACTACCAACTGCACTACAAGTTTTTCAGCAGTCTTCCTCTTGGTTTTGATGAAATCAACGAACAATTCGATTACACTAACTTTTGGCCTGTCAATCCTCATGTAACATATTACCTGGCTGGTTTGATCATTGTGGGATATGTCCGGCGAACTGTCAAAAATGACACTAAAGTATTTGGCTTCTTTTACCTGTTGGACAATTTGTTTCCGAACCTGATCGCCAAAAGGTTGATGAATTCGTTTTGAAGCAGCGGCGATGTATAAGAGATCGCATTCTCTTTCCAAGTTTGACTCTCGTAGCATTTGATCATATTTTGCTAACAAGGAAACCAATTATATGAAATTTTCTTTGTTACCACCACTGACATCGCCGTATTCCCTGTCTCCTTAAGGCCAAATTCTACTTCACTAAGAACTTAATAGTATCCAAAATTCTCTCTACTTCTGCCCCTCACTTCGGATGGCTTGTGCTGCCTTATCAATAGTTGCTTCAAGTGGAATGTCAGAATTAAATTTCGATGCAGGACCAGTAACAGTTCCAAACAATCTGCAGCAAAAACAAAATAACGAAGATTTGAAAGGAAAATGCACTATCCAAGAACATAGCATTTTCTGGCCGTTTGGTAACTTTCGGAAAAACCAGTCCCGAGTCAGATTTCTAGTGGAACCTTTTGTAGAAACACCAGGCCTAGTAACTGTAGCAAAGTTATAGTTTATGTGTTGAACCACAGCGGAACCTTGACGTATGAGGCACTAGTACGGAAGAGATCTGAAATGTTCGTGGGTTACTGTCCAATATCTTTTAAATCTACAGGTTCCGCGGTTTCAAAACTACCACACGTTTCTTACGCTCTCACGACTCGCAGATTTCATTTCCAGTGGTCCCAAAATATTTCAGCAGTAACCCTTCACTCTTTCCTTCTCATCTTCTCAATACGAGGCTGTACTGTAGGTACTTACTGTCTGCTGATACTAGTGACATATAATTTTATATGGGTGCAAAGATGGTGGTAAGTTAAAAATTCACCAATGAGGTGTTTCCAAAATTAAAAAGGGGCATCACGTAACTTAGCGACGGTATTTCCGTGGAGATTGATAAATTTATGGTTGGAGAAGGTAGATGTTCCTTGTAAACAATTTGCTGGGAATTCGACATTATGAAATAATTTCTCAACT
The DNA here is from genome assembly GCA_036346155.1 of Sinelater perroti. NCBI lineage: Eukaryota > Metazoa > Arthropoda > Insecta > Coleoptera > Elateridae > Sinelater > Sinelater perroti. The sequence goes on along the minus strand of JARFIY010000057.1, from coordinate 1,049,580 downwards.
CTAAGAATTTCCAAATTATTGGCAATTACTAAGCTCAAAAACTTCCTTAATAGTTAAATTTGCCTTGCTCTCATTAGTTAAGTGAAAGTGCGAATGCATTACAAATTACATAGACATAGTGATTTAAAAATCACCTCAAATTTGCTCATTTATATTTCTAGTAACTCCAGCTTGGGACGGACGGTATCTGCCGTCCCTGAGTGACGAGAATGTACCGCCACCGCCTATTTACGCCACTGAATGATAGTACAGATTTATATTGTACTTTCCTAAAAGGAATAGATAAAGCAATTTTATAAATCTTCTCTATAAATATTAACTAGGTTGTAGTTTACAAAAAACATAATGAGTACGATTACTGCTCCGCATTACTGCATATATTGGGAAAATCTCACTCGAAGTGAAGGTAATTACTGCAAAACAACTTGTCGGTTTACACAGCTGCATCCGTAATCTCGTCAGCATAAATGAAGAGCCTGTAAAATTAATCACTCTCTTTACATATACCAGATTGAAAGTTTTAACTAATTTTTTACTAATTAATGCCTTAGTAAAAGTTTATTAAAATAAATTTTAATAAAAACCAGATATTTACTTTATAATTTTAACATAACTATTGATTTAAATTGTTTTTGTCTAAACGATTGCATAAATTGTTTAAACTTTTTTAAATTGTTATTTAAGAGAATATGAAATTGGTAGCGACCATTATTTGGTAGTCGCACAAATGAAAGAGAACAAACCGAAGAAAGTAGACGATACGCAGAAAGTAAAAATTAAAGTGTGTAAGTTGAGAAATTCTAAAATAAGGGGAAATTACGAAAGGAAAGTAACGAAATAAATACAGAGGGGATATGGTACTAGAAGTGATCAGGTAAATGATTAAATAATTACTATTAAGTGCTGCAAAGAAGGTATGTGGATGCAGCAGGACCAGCAACTACAAGAAAAGACCATCTTGGTGGAGTTGTAAGATATAAGAAAAAGTAAAAGAAAAAAGAAACATTAAAAAAATATAAGAATCTAAGATAAAACAAATTACCAAACGTATAAAGTCCAAAGGAATATAGTAAAAGAAAAACTAGGTAAAGCAAAACAAAAATTTATGTAAAAATTTGGCAAATAAATTAAAAATTGTTTTTGCAAGTAATAAAAACTCCAAAAAACAAACCAAGTACGTGTTACAGCAAATAAAATCAAAAAAAGGAGGAAATACTGACAGACGAGACCAAATATTAGCCAGATGGAAGGAATATTTTGACAAGAATATATACGTGTGTTTCATAAATATGAAGAAGGCTTTCGATACAGTAAGCAAAAAGAAAACGTAGATAAACAGCTAATACAAGCTATTAAAAATTTATACAATAGGACTGAAAACAGAGTAAGAACAAGTATTAAATTATCGGAAAGTTTCTACATAACTGAGGGACTGAGACAAGGCAGTGTGCTAAGCCCATTATTATTTGTATGTGCAATAGACGATGCTGTTAAAGAAAACCAACAAAGCATGGAGCAGCTAGTAGTAGGATACAGAAACCTACAGCCTATCCATATAGGGACGTATGCCTTCGCAGATGATGTCTTTATAGTGGGCAATACTGAAAGGACGTCAGAGAAAAATCTAGCGGCTGGAAAACATTTTTAAAAAAGCTAAACCTTAAATTGAACGTAGATAAAACCAAATGCATGGAAATAAGCAACCAAGAAAAAAATAAGGGTAGCAATATATGGAAAAAATATGGAACGCGTTAATAAATACAAATATTTAGGGTGTACAATCAACAGTAAGGGAGTTAAATGAAAGAATGCAGGCAGCTAACGAGGTCTACTATGCTCTCTAAAAGAAATTCCTGAGACATAAACAAATATCTAGAAAAACAAAAACAGCGGTCTATAAGACAATCTACCAGTACTCTTATACGGAGGGAAAAATTGGGTATTAACACAGAAACAAAAGCGAAGATTGCAGGCAATAAAAATGATGTACCATAGGAGGGTACTAGGAGGAGGAATAAAGACATAAGAAAATAATTAGCAGTAAAATCGACAAAGCAAGTCCTGGAAGAAAAAAGACTGGGATGGTTCGGGCTCCTAGTAAGGATGAAAGAAGGAAAACAAGTAAAGAAAATCTGGAAAGCGAACCCAATAGGGAAAACAAAAAGGAGACCGAAGCAGAAATGGAACAGCGACATTGAGCAGATACTGAAGAAGAAAAGATATGACTGGAGCACAGCGAAGGAAATAGCAAGAGATAGGAAGAAATAAAGGAAATTTTCAACCTCAACACCATAGGGTATTAAGAGGACAGGACTATGTATGTATGTAAAACGTTATTTACTTTGATTTATAAAATATCGTACAGCCCCAGAAACATTTTACGTAGAATAGTTACATAGATAATTAATGATTTTATACGGGGCCTTTATTATGTGACGACAACAAACGATAACAAATTCATTATAAAAGAACTACACAAAATAGAATTTCAGTTTTTTTTTATTATAATGATGAATAAATGCAGTTTATTGCATTATGTTTTATAAATGACTGTCTTCACTATTGATTGTCAATTACTGCTTTTTTATGCCCACAGAAATGACCAGAACCTCTTCTGTGATGGGATGTTTGAGTCCATCGATTTACTGAAATTTGTTCCGATAAACCCTATCTTTAAGATAACCCCACAAAAATAAATCACATAGGTTTAAATCGGGGAATTTGTTGACCACTCGATGTTACCTTATATCTTATAGGGGGCATCCAGACTTATGATCCTCTTTCCAAATACTTCTGTGAGGATGTCAAAGATATCCTGAGTCTGATGGGCGGTGGCTGCAACTTGCTGAAACCGGTATTGGTTGACTTGAATTTTGTCTCTCACAATTGAATGAATTTTGTCGAGAACTTCTGTGCACTAAACTTCTTCGTTCACATATTTTGTGAGAAACAGTGGGAAATTGCACACTGTACACTAATTTTTCTAGGTGCACCTCGGTCAGATGTGGGTTTTTGTGGCCCAATGTCGGTGATTTTTTGTGTTGACATGACCATCTAGTTGAAAATAGGCCTCATCGGTGAAATGGATGTACGTTATGTCCAACTTTTTGGTCCGAACCCTCTTTATAATAATTGTAGCAAAAGTGAATATTTTGCTAATATTGCGTTTGCAATTGAATTTTATACGGAAATAGGTTCAATTTGAGGATGGTGTGCTTGGAGAACACACTCACACCAAGTTTAAACATAAAAGTTACGGTCTCGGGAGTGGTTACAATGACTGGTTTGCCGATTCTTCACAAATTGTCATCCAGTACACTGTCTTCTCAAACTTTTCGATCAGCCTATTATAACATGGTAAAATAGACAACTTCATTACAGAGAAAATTTGATAATGGTATTTTTTACCTTGTTGTTGAGACTGTCAAGGTAGTGTGCTTGTCAAACTTGGCTTTAAAGGCAGTTAGCGCTCCAATAGCACTTCGGCCCCTCTCGTAAAAGCCGGCTACAATGAAGATTCTTTCTTCGGTTAAATAGCTGGTCTTAGCTGACGCCATGTTTCGTGTTTACTTACAATATAAACAAAATTGATCTAGTTATAATTAACGTCAAACATAAATTGGCAGCAAAATTAACCATGCTAATAAAAAACTCTTTTGAATAATACAATGATAGCCCTGTAATATGACAAACCTATTAACAAAATAAAAATAAAACCCTTAAAGCTGAAATTTGTTTGAGTCCTTGAGTGGTCAAAGCAAGTCCCTCTATTTTGATGAGAGTAGTGTAGATGGTTGCTACCTTGTGTTTGTTTAGAGTGTTTTCTATTCGATCTATAACGTTGTTAATCTATCTATCTATACATTTGAACAGAAGGTAAACAAACAAATGTGATGTAATTCTAGGCCCTTGGTTGACACGAAGAGATTCGTGCTTAATAAACAAAGACACCCAGCATTTGAACAAAAATGGCTGATATGAAATTTGGTGTGGCCCTCTCTGAGCGCTTAATTTACATGACGAAGTTCATGCGTTTGCACACGCACTCGAGGCTGTTCTCGCTTCTTGTCGAATGTCCAGGTGGCCACAGCTTTTCGCCGAGCAAAGTTTTGATAAGCCCCCATTCATAATGAATATAAGAATAAAAAATACGTATAATGCACGTAAGGCTTATGTAAACATTTGAAAATTGCGCATGCCCAAACTCAGTAGCGGCAGCAATATCCTTCCAAGCGTTTTGCATAATTATGTTGCCTTTGTACCTCTTATCTCTTTTATGGTGTAGGAACAGATGCATATTTACGAACTTAATTAATAGTTCCCTAACTGTTGTAAAAACCAAGCCAAAATGTCGACAATACTAAAGTTAGGTTATGCAATTTCAGAATGAAAAGAATCTGTTACTGCTGCCAACATTAATCTAGGAAAAGTTAAAAATTACTGCAAATAAATCTAAGAAATACGTGAAGTTAAACCGATTTTCGGCTTACGTGTGAACGTAAAACGTAAAAATGATGGAAGTGCATTATGCACTAGCGTATAAGTTTTTCACTGGTTCAACTTTGCGTATTACGTATTTCTTACGGGCGGCTTATGCTTACGTCCGTTATGAATGGACACTAAATTAAATTATTCCACTTTTTCGATCCAGAGAAAAAGCCAATACATTTAAAAATTTATACGTTCCCACCTTGTAAAATTTGAAGGAAGACGGGTGAAAAATTATCAGCTTAGGGCACCAAAAATACCTTTAGCGGGCAACCTCTCGTATAGGGTATAAAATCTTTGCCTACCGCGGTTAAGTTAGATAGTGTTTTGCGTGAACATTTGTTAGGTTTTATTATACTTTTTACATCCATCCTCGAGTAGCTATTTCCTTGCAAGGCTTATTTCAGATGCTTTTGTTTCTTCTCCGGGTACTTTTTTATTTAAGTAATATTTACAATTTGTCAGAGAAAGGCCATAAGAAAATGATGTGCCATGTAAATAACTTGCTTAGAATAATTCCTTGCCTATTCCGACTGACATACCGCTTTAACAGCTTATACAAATGTACAGTACATGGTTAAATTACTTTAATTTAGCTTCTGTCTTTATGTATTACTTCGTTGACCTTTTCCATACCAATTATTGGGTTATCAGATTATTAAGTTATGAATTTTAGTATTTCCAAATAAATGCGTTTTAGTATATGTATGTTTATGATTTGCTGTCCCCCATAACTGGTGGAGAGAATCATCCACCAACGCCTGAGGACAGCAGTCGAAGAACTCGAACTAATCCCAGATAACCAGTTCGGGTTTCGCCCTGGCCACTCCACCATCCACCAACTCCTTCGGGTGGTAGAGCAGATCACGGAAGGCTTCATCAAGAAGCAATACACCGCTGCAGCCTTCGTAGACGTCGCCAAGGCATTCGACAAGGTGTGGCACCATGGTCTCATCTTCAAGATGGCTTCAGATAACATCCCGATAACATGCCGATGGTCCAGCTGATTCGGTCCTTCCTGTCTGGTAGGAGGTTCCGGATCAAATTCGGCGGCGTGAAGTCATCGGAGAGACGTCTCCGAGCCGGCGTTCCCCAAGGCTCGGTACTGTCCCCCACTCTCTACAACATCTATGTGAGGGACATTCCGACGACGCTCTCCACGAAGATGGCCCAATTTGCAGACGACACTGCGGTATTGTCAAGCTCGCTGAGGCCCTCCCTGGCAGTACGACGAGTCCAGGAGGAGCTCGACAACATTGAAGAATGGTGCGACCGGTGGCGAATCAGGATCAACCTCAAGAAGAGCGTGGCGGTCCTGTTCACCACCAAAAGAAAAATCAGATGGCGCGGTGACCTGGGAAATATCAAGATCTTCGGAAGAGATATACCCTGGAAAGAAGAGGCACGGTACTTCGGAGTGACGCTAGATAAGAAACTTACCTGGAGAGTTCACGTGGAAACCATGGTAACAAGAGCCAAGACAGCCCACCAAGCCTTGGGGAGCCTGACGCACCCCAACAGCAAAATGTCTCAAAACAACAAACTCATGCTGTACAAGACAGTCATCCGGCCCACGATGACATACGCCTGTGCTGTTTGGGGTTATGCGGCAAAAACCCACGTGAACAAACTCCAGGTGGTCCAAAATCGGGCATTACGGACCATCTTCAGCGCTTCGTGGTACGTAAGAAACACCAAGTTACACAGAGACGCCAACGTCCCTACCATCCAGGAGTATATCTCCCAGTGCGCTCAACAACTCCACTCGAGCGTCCAAGGCCACGGAAATCTAGCAATCCGTGGCCTTTATAACTATGAAGTCGACAGAGGCGCCCGCCACAAGCGCCCGAAGATCTTGATGGCCAACCAACTTCCCAGATAGGTCACCGAAGAGATGGGGGTTAGGGGCTGGAAACCCAGGAACCCCCAATAACGCGAAGAAGATAAATGAAAAAAAATGTCCCCCATAATTATATTTCATAAGACCAAATTGGCTTTAGAACAGTTTTATAAAGTGGAAATTTATTTTTTAAAGATAACTCCGATTCGTGGTCTAACAACCAGTACATCTTTTGGAATTTGAAGTCTAGTTGTTTTCTTTTTGTCTATATATGACGTTTCCTTGACAAACGCCTATCACGCTGAATGCCAAGATACCCAGCGGCATGCGCCAGGGAAATCTTTGATTGTTAAGCTTAGCGGACAGATATCGTCTTGTAGCGGAGGATACATAAACTAACTTGGTTGATTGATCCTAATGTAAAGTTTTTGTAACCATAACAGAAGTTTGTTAAGTTAATCCTGAACGTGCTATAGTTGGCTGTGATGTAAAGAGAGAACTGCTATATTGTCAGCAAGGATAGTTATCATTGTCTTTCTTGTCGTTGATAAGTCGGAGGTATACAGAGGATATAATATGGGACCAAGTACCCTCCCCTGGGGGATGCCACAGTATATTGGATGTAACAACGTAGTATAATGTCTGTATACAGAGTGATCGGAAAATGTCTGGCCAAAATTAAAAGTGGATAGAGAGGGTTAATATAAAAAGATTCGCAGTATGCCATTCGCCGCTGTGATTTCATACTGCATGCAGCGCTTTACTAATGCTGAACTAGTAGATATCTATCTGACGTATGGAAATAGGGGAGTTGCTCAAAGGTTGTAGAGGGAACGATTTACCAACAGAGAAATACCGTATCGTCAAACTTTCGAGCAAGTGCACAGACAGCTTTGCGAAAGCGGGTCCTTCAATGTATGGTTCTCAATTTGTTATCAATGTTAATTGGTAAACAAACTAATGACTCTTAGAATAGCACTGTGGAATGCTAATGGCCTAGTTCAACATAAAGATGAAATCTGGTTATTTCTAAACCAAAACCTAATAGACATTCTTTTAATTAGTGAAACTCATTTTACCGAGAAGACCTACTTCAAAATACCTCAATATTCCGTATACAACACAAATCACCCAGATGGTTCTACACATGCTGGCACAGCTGTAATAATAAAACAAGAAATAAGACGCTACGAATTACCTACGTATGCTGAACCATGTGAAGTAACTGTCAGTGCAGTATATTGTCCTCCAAAGCATAATATAAAAAAGCATCAATTTGAACCATATTTCAATACTCTAGCGCCAAATTTTTGGCAGGTGGAGACTACAATAGCAAAAACACTGTTTGGGGATTCCGAACAACTACCACAAAAGACAGGGAGCTATACAGTTTTATTCAACATAAACGTTATTCTTATTTATCTACTGGGTCTCCAACGTACTAGACTTTTTTGTCACCAATGGTATTTCTTCAACTTACATGGACATCACACCCAGTTATGATTTAACATCAGACCACTCACCGGTAACATCCACCTACAGCACATACCCAATACACATACAACCTGCACCTAGGCTACATAATACAAAAACAGACTGGGACAAATATAGACACAAGCTGACAGACACAATAAATATTAATCTAAAACTTGCAAATCCAAATGATATTGAGGAAGCCACAACTAATCTTATCACCACCATTCAGAAGAAGCAGCCTAACAAGCTACTCCTAACATAACATATAAAAATATTCCTCTGGAAATTAAGATATTAGTAAATGAAAAACCAAAAGCAAGAACCAAATGGCAAAGAACACGTGCCCCAGCAGACAAAACTATTCTAAACAGACTTAGCAACAAGCTTAAATCGAAACTTAAAGCTCTAAGAGAACAGTCTTACTTATCGAATTTGAACCGATATGATAATTCTATATGGAAACCGATTAAAACAACAAACAAACCTATAATAAGTATTCCTCCTCTAACCATCACAGGAACAGTGGACAAAAAATGATAAGGAGATAGCAGAATTATTTGCAACATGTCTTGCTGATATATACCAACCTCATGAAAACGATCCGGATAAAGAAATGATCACATTCTTAGAGTCACCAATGCCAGTAACTCAATCTATTAATTTCATCACACCTAAAGAGGTAAAAGATGCAATAGAGTTTTGGAATGCAAAGAAATCGCCAGGTATGGATCTAATAACAGCAAAAATGCTAAAAGAACTACCAAAGAAAGGTATAGGACTCCTCACTTATACCTTCAATGCAATTCTCCGTATTGAGTATTGGCCCGAAGCACTAAAGACCGCAGAGATAATTCTAATCCTCAAGCCCGGTAAAGATTCCAATAGTGTAAAATCTTATCGACCCATAAGTCTCTTGTCGGCCATTTCAAAATTATTGGAAAAACTGGTTCTTAAAAAAATTGGTACTGAATGGATTCCAAATTACCAATTCGGATTTAGGCAGGTCCATTCTAGCTTTCACAACAAGGAATACTGTATATCAGCATTCTTAGATGTAAACCAGGCTTTCGACAGGGCGTGGCACCAGAGTCTACTATATAAAATCAAAACTCACGTACCAGCATTGTTCAACTTACTTAAATCTTATCTAAATAATAGACAATTCAGAACAATAGTCAGACAGGAAGTTTCCGATTTCCTTCCAATTAAATCTGGAGTACTTCAGGGTAGCGTGCTGGGTCCTCTACTTTATATCTTATTGACCTGAAAAACCAACTGTACAAGAACTCATCCATGAGAAAAGTGTCACTTGCTGTAGAAAGTTAGAAATACATACAAATCCTCTAATGCAGCCCCTATTGCAAGACCCTGCCTGAAGAATCAGAAGACAGTGGCCAGCTGACCTATAAAATGGAAGAGATCCCCTCGTTGGGCGCGATCTCATCATGTCTTATTTAAGTCTAACTGTCAATACTTAGATTGTAAGATAGCAAATTAGCTTATAGAATACTCTGTATTTTGAATGCTAATTAAATTACAAAAAAAACCTAAGCGAAGAAATAAGAGCAAGAATTACGGCACAATATAGGCGCATAAGAGAGTTAAACACTGTATTAGAAAACAAAGAAATATAAAAAAAACTTAAATTATGTATGTACAAAACTGTAATTAGACCCTTAGTAATATTTAAAAGTGAGGTGGAGAAAGGCACCTGGAAAAGAAGTACAAATAAGAAAATACATGACTTGTTTAATGAATCACGCATAAAAGTAGTCAACGTGTAACGCCCGAGATGGATAGAATATATACTAAGGCTTCAAGACCATAGAACTCCAAATACAGAGGTAATGCATAGCATAGGATGAAGGAGGAAATTAGGCCTACCAAGACAAAAATAGAAGAAAACTAAATACTACACATGGAAAAAAGACGAGAGATAGAAGGAGACGGAAGAAGATTGTATGTCAAGCTATGGACCACCTGGGATTATAGAGATATTCAGATCGCACTTACCACGCGTAGGGTTACCAATTCATAATAGATATCGTGGAGCCTACGTATATGTCTTTGCGAAACCTGCAATAATTGTGACAGCTAAATTTAAACATTATAGTATATTATTAATGTTGCAGAGTTTTCTCAAGTAACTAAAAATGCGCCAGTAGAGCCATTCTGTCACAAAATATGTAACTTGAGGCAGAATCATCTTCCCTTTTTGAATTGAGCGCCGCGATTAATGTACTGGTTCGAGTCGTACATTTTTGAGCAACACAAAACATGTCATTTAGTGCCCATCATTGAATGGAAAAGTAAACACCATGCGTCTTTATTCGAAGCTTATTTTACAAACGGTGCTTCTTTATTGTAGCTCAGCGACTATTTCGTAGACATTTTAGAGTACGTAGTCACAGAAGAGTTCAAACCAAGAAAACCATAATGTTGTGGGTACACACGGACGTCACCCGGTAATCTTCGTAGCATTTGAACAATCGAGAATATCGTAGCAGTAAAGCAGGTTGCTGTTACATTATCACAATGTCTATCCGCTAAGCATGCTCTCATCATTTGACCGCAGTTTGGAAAATTCTAGAGAGATCTTATGTTTTATTCTACTCATGGTGGTCCAGGAACTTAAAGAATGTGATCGGTTTGCACACGCCTGGTAAGCTGCTTACGAGATGTTGCCAAATATTCGAACTGATCTGCTGTGCTCAGTAGTGACAAAGATCAGTTCATTTATCATGCTACTTCACAAAAGTTTCACCCAATGACAACTCTACATGGAAGGCAACAAAAAAATTTAAGCGGCCATCTATAATTAAAAGTCTAGTTGTTACATGGCCAAGATCGGACTTGGAAAAAGCAATCACGTTTGCCGAACACCTTGCAAAACGTCTTTACAATCCCACAAGCTCACAATGATGACAGCGATAGAGGAACTGAATCATTCCTTGATGCGCTGTGTCATACTGTTACTATTTCCCAAACCCATTTTAGTAGCAGAAGTCTCTTAGCTAATTCAAATAAGAAATACACAAAAATTCTCCGGATACGACCTCATAGTAGGCGAAGTAGTTAAAAACTTTTTTTAGAAAGCCCTGATTTTACTTATTATCATCTATAATAGTATACATTCCCGCTTAGTGGAAATACGCTCAGATTATTATAATTACTAAACCAGGAAAACCTGTCACTCAACTACAGTTATATAGACCAATAAGTCTTCTCCCTCTACTTTTTAAGTTCTATTACAACAAAATAAAGGCACCGTAGATTTCTATCAGCTTATCCCATCGTACCAATTTGGATTTCGGGAGCACCACTTAACTATCATATACATCAAAGCTATCGAATTGTCACCCATATAATGGAAAGCATTGAGAACAAGGAAATTTGTGCAGCAGTCTTCTTAGACATAAAACATGCATTTGACAAGGTGTGGCGTATCGGATTGCTTTACAAACTAGCCAGTTCTACATCTTATTGAAGTCGTATCTTACGGGTTAATTTTATCAAGTTCTTCTTCTTCTTCTTCTACTCTTATATAGGCTATTAGCCTGTTTCTAACTACACATTTCGTGTAGTACTATGAGCCATGTTGGGCGTACCCCGGGCAGGTGGCTAGTCTGACCCGTTAGAAGAAGGAGAATGTACTTTACGACCGCCAAAGGTGTTTGTATGATGGCCGAAGAGCACTCGATGTTTGCCGTTATTTTTGACCTGGGAGTCGAACCCACGGCCCGCCGCGCGTTAGTCTGGCAGGCCGAGGCCTTTACGTCGCGGCTGTCGTGCTCTCAATTTTATCAAGTTAAAGTAAATAATTCATTGTCCGACTATCATCCAATCGCCGCTGGTGTTCTACAAGGCAGGGTCCTAGGTCTACTGTTGTACCTACAATACACCTTGCATACACCAACCAGAGGTATTACTGTACTTGCCACATTTACGGATGACACGGCCATCTTGTCACTCAACAAATCGTCAGAAACCCCAGCAAAAAGATCTTCAAAGACACCTCAACCCTACAAGACTGGTTTCTTAAGTAAAAAATTTTGGTTAACGCCAATCAGACACAATCCCAATCAACAACTTCTTAATCCCGATAAAGATCACTTCCCTAGCCACCCCATTCTATTTACTTTTAACCGTATTCACTATACTAGGCTGGTTGTACAACCGTTTTAGTTCGAAATTGTATATTACTTGCCACTCACTATTTCCATCATCGTATATTCTTCTGAGCCTTTTTCTTTCTCGAGTTTCTAGCGCACTTTTTTTTATTAAGGTTCCATGCCTCTGCTCCTTCATCCATTACAACCGGCCTCACAACTGTTTTATACACCGTAACTTTGGAATTACATGAAATATCTTTCGAATGACATATTTGTCGTAATGCAATAAATCAGCTATTTTCGGCTGCTATTCTCGCTTCTATGTCGCCTTGAATTATGTTCTTTTCAGTAACTACCACCCCTAAGTATTTAAACGTACCTACCTTCTCGAACATGTTTTGGTTCATTATCAGGTCTTCTACTTCTCTTCCTCCTCTAGATGTTAACATGAACTTAGATTTGTTTTGATTTATGCTGAAACTTACTTTTTTGCGGCTTCTTCCAAGTGTATAAACACTTCTTGTAGTTCGGACTTTAATTTCTTAATATAATAACCAAGTCATCAGCATATGCAAGATTTGCATAGTTCTGTTCATTGTAGTCCTTTTTCTTATTACCGTTATTTATCATATTATCCACTCTAATATCAGGTTAAACAAACTTTGCTTCAACCCTCCTTTATCTCGAATTTTTCGGATAAAATCTCTTGCACTTTTATCCTCGCTTGTAAATCTTTTAGACACATTTTAGTTAACTTTGTTAATTTTGGTCGCACTTGCAATACATTCAATACTTCATATAACTGTGACCTTTGAACCGAGTCGTATGCCTGACTGAAGTCTATAAATAAGTGGAATAATTCAAGATCCCTTTCTTAGTTTTTTCCATTACCTGTGTTATAGTAAAGATCTGGTCTAATGTGGATCTCCCTTTTAAATCCGCTGATAATTCCCTATCACCCTTTCCATTACGGGTGTTATTCTTCTTACTATTTTTGAGCTTAGTATTTTATACCCATTACTTAGCAAGGTTATTTTTCTATAATTTTTACATATCGTTTTGTCAGCTTTTTTGTGTAGTGAGTAAATTATGGGTGTACTCTAAGCTTCAGGTATTTCTTTATTTTCACAGATTTCTTTTAATTAGACTGTACAAGTTGTTTTCCATTTCCCTGCCCGAGTAGTTGACCATTTCCGTTCCAATTTCATCTTCCTCTGGAGCGTTGATTTTTTAGGCTTCTTATGATTTCTTTCACCTTCTTCTCTGTTGGTATTTCTACCTTATTCTCAACTTGGTTCCGTATTATTATTTCTTGTGCACTTATTATTTAGCTTGCACTTTCAATATTTGGCAGCCGTTCGAAGTATTCTCAAGATTCCCTTCTTTGTCCCTACAGAATGCCATTTGTGGCCGAAACGCCTTCTTTTGTACACCCACTTTTCTGTAAAACTTTCTACTTCCACTAACTTTTGTTGTTCAAATTCTCGTTTCGTTCTTCTGCATAGCTTATTTACTTTGTTTTGTCTTTGTATATATCTTCTCTTTCATCGCTTGTTTTTTATCAGTGTCTGGTTTGTTTCTTTTTTCTATAGCTAGCTTACATTCTTTGTCTTACCACGGCTTCCTCTTACTAACTCTTTTTTCTTCGCTGCAGACAATATTTTCTTTGTTTCTCCCGAGTCTTCGTGCACTGTTGTTTCCTTTTGCCTCGTGTTTTGATTTTCCTACAATTTCTTTATCCTTCCTCAGCTCTTCTACACTAAATTTTTAATTTTTTCCTCCACCATATTTCCGGTTTCCGATAAAAACTAGGGTAATATATCTCGGCCTGCACCTCGCCCATAAACTCACTTGGAGTGCACACGTCAAAGCAAAACGGAATCAGCTAGATCTAAAACTCAAGAAAATGACGTGGCTACTTGGAAGTCGCTCTCAACTATTTCTGTCAAATAAAACCATTTTGAAGATGGGTTTGGACCTATGAGATTCAGCTTTGGGGCCGTGCGAAACAATCGCATACTAAAATACTACAGCGATTCCAAATACCCTCCCTGCTATATTTTCAATGACACCCTTCACGCCGACTTGAGAATGTAGCTAACGAAATTTAGAGGCTTTCGGCCTCATACAGCCCCAATCTGTTCGGACACCCCAATTTTCTCATTGAACAAGCCGATGTTACAAAACAGTTAAAGCAAACCTAGCCACTTGATCTTCTGCAGCAACCCAACTAGGATTGAAATAATCTCCACCGGGAGATATGCACTGGCTAATACTCCTCTCATGACGTCTCTACCATATCATTTACTCAATACTCATATATTGTAAAGAGTAGTTTGTAAATCTGCAAATGATAATTAAATGAAAATTTATAAGGTTACGTTAATAAAAAGAATTTTCGGTATTGAGCATGTGACTGTTTGGTATGAGCTGCCGCTGTTGCGTCATAGTCATGAGTCTTGCTTCTCCGTCGGCGAACTTGGCGCAGGAGAGTTCGAGTCTCGCTGGAAATCCATGGGTGTAAGTATGTGACGTTTCAGTTAACCTGTTAACTTTTAACAGTAACCTGTCAGATTGCATGTTAGTAGGCACAATAAGCCCTCGAGGCTGCAGTAGCAGTAAAGTGTGCTGCTACAGAATTTGGTAAGGTTGTTTTTTCCAGAGGGCGCAGAGCGCGCGGTGATTGTCACATCTACCTGCTGTGTTGCGATGCGACACAAATTGTCTGAAACCCAGACTCGACAAACCTGAAAATGCGCCAATGTGGTTCTAACAAGACGGCGCTACCGCACATACGACTAGAAGTTCTGGGACAAATGTTTCCAGGCCGCCTCAATCCATTACATGCCCAGCTAAGTTGCCAGACCTGTCCACTTGCGATTTCTCTCTGTGGGGACACTCGAAGGCTGAAGTCTTTCAGCGCAAGTCGTGGCCTATTGAGGAATTAAAGGTTGCTATTAGTAGTACCAACTGAAATGATATTTTTGTTTTAAAATAATTGAAAAGAAATGAATATAAACAAAGAAAAGCAAACACATAGTTGTGAAGTGATACTTTTATTGACAGTTTCGATATATTAATTATTCTAGTTATTTACAGTCTGTACAATCTAGCGACATATTTACAACATTTGGCCTTGTGAGACTAACAATAACTTAATATACATATATCACAAGATTTACATGCTCGTAGCCGTACTACATGATAGTGCGAAAATGAAACAGCGAATACTGATAACAGTCGATGTGCCCTTACGGGAGTGCATTTCTGCTGTACAATTAATTTCTTTCCGAGCGTCGTGCATCAAAACCGTAATGCAATGCTTCTCGTGAGGCCGTGGCGTAGACCAGCTGAGAACCGAATAAATAAAACATTCCCGTAGTTGAATCGAAACGGGTTTCGGAGACGATAGCACCAGTATAGAAAATAATAATGGCCAGAGCCATTCATTTGCATCCATTTTGAATAAATAGGTGCATAAACATACTCAGAATCCGAGGCTAAATTTAAAAACTATCCAAACATTTCATCCTCTAATTATAAGCGGCCCCCCGATATTTATGCCTATTCGGACTTTATTGGACGAGCAAGAGCGGCCTAAAATATTGGCTAATTAAAGCCGCCGTACTTCGCTTTATTGCTGCTCCGGGGCTCCCGCGGCGCTTTCTCCGGCGCGGAAGACAATGCAGGGAAGGGCCGAACAATGGCCGCCTAAACTGGGCTGGAATCCGGCGGCCGGCCGGAATAGAAAGTCGCCCGCGGGCAGTCGGGATTACGCAGGTGCCGGCGGCGCCCGGCGTTCCCGAACCGGGACGCGCTGATGTCATCGGCGAGAATGCGCCATTGTGATTCAAATCGGCGCCGGGCCCGGGGGCGTTGCGCCGCGGAGCGGCAGGAGCGGATTTCGGGATATTTATGGAAGGCCCCGTGCGGCACGACAATGCATAATCAAGCCATAATGCGCGGCTAATTGCGGCCGCGCGAGGTGGCGAGCGGTGCTTGCGCGCGTGATGGATGCGGCCCTGGCGGATTATCTAATCGGGCATTGTGCATTGTTCGCTGGTAGCGGCCGGTAATGAAAAAGCCGGCTGACGTATTCATTCCGAAAAACAAACGCGGCAAAAAACGCATTTGAATATGTCAAACATCCACGTCAATATATATTATAAGCCTTAAAACTGATAAAGGCAAAAAACTGGATATAAATACGGCGGAGGCAGGCTCCAGCTGACAGCTTTTTCAATTTATATTCTATTAGGCGAAATTCGGCAAAACCGAAAGCTCAATAGCACATAAAAATGCGAATAAACATAGAGATGCGCCTGTAATTGCGCTCTAACGCCGGGTTCTTCAATAGCCGAACCCAAAACCGCGCTTACAGCGGACATAAAATCGAAATTCGAAAATGGGACCCGCAGCGTCGTGCGTAAATTACGCCGAACAGTAGCATTTCATTACAAGCCACCAAAAAGGCAGGAACTAAAAATAGCGCCCAATGTAATAATTTCGACTCTTCCGCCAAATGGAAATTTTATTAATTCATAAAAACAAATCCCATACCACAAGAAATTCGTTTTGCATTGCTATTAGTGTACTATCATCGGAGAAACCGTAATTTATTTTAAAAAATTTAAATTAATTAATGTGTATACAAAAAACTGCAATCTCAATACTGTTTAATAAGTTATGGTACCTTGCATAGTTCGTCAGTACCTTTAGATATTTGCCAGGCCTTCGTTAAAGTCTGGCATACCAGGTTATAGAAAATTAAAAAGACTACTAGTACAATATTACAAAGTTTAAAAGCATACCTATCGAAAATAACATATCAATTTGGATAATCCAGGCGGGTGCACCCCAGGGCAGCACCATAGGTCCTGTCCTATACCTTCTGCATACAGCGGACTTGCCAACAACGCAAATGTTAGTGGGTTCGTATGCAGGTGATGCAGCAGTTTTGGCATCACCCAGCGATCCACAAACTCCACCAAAATCTCAAAAAACCGCGAATACATGTGAAGGAACCGAAATCGGTTCAAGTAACTTTTACCCTTCGAAAGGGAAATGTCCACAGTTTTATCGAATATTATTCCGATAGCTCAACAAAACTATGCAAAGCACTTAGAAATTAATCTCGATAGGTGCCTGGCCCGGAAGATTCACATAGTAAAAAAAAATCTAACTTGAATTAAAAGGAAGATGGGCAAATCCTGTAGACGATGAGCCCCATCATTAGGCACCAAGATTATCTTTGTAAGTTTTTTCTAGTCGTCGCTATAACCTTTTTTTTCTAAAAGTCCTAAAGCCTATATCTTAGACCGCTTTCTTGGTACCCTCTGCTCTTGTTTAAATCCTCATTTGTCATAGTGCGGCACTTCGGAGTCTCATTATGTCAGGTCAAGCTCTAAGGCCAGTAGGTAAGACCAGATTCAGTTTTAGGTTGCGATCGCGATAAATCCTATTAGAGCAGACTGTCCCCTGTCATTAGACACCGAGATAATTTTTGTACCGCACCGGCGCTATAGCCTCTTTTTTCTAAGTTCTAAGGCCTATGTCTTTGTTCAGAGAGGTCGTAGAAGGTTGGTTCCTTAAACAATTTTTCTCAGGACACTTAGGGGTTTCGATTGACATAGGTTTCGTCTGGGTAACCGAATTTTTGATCTGGGGCCCAATCTGCCCATCCTCCTTTCGTAAAAGTACTGCATGAGAGGAAAAAATCTCATTTTTCATTGGACAACAAAATAATTTAAAGCCAATATGAACCTATAGAATCCAGATTTCAGGGTCTGCTAGCAACTCTAAACCAGAAATATTACAATTCACAATAAAGCAACACGGATGCTCCTAATTACGTCTCCAATTGATTACTCCAACAAGAAATACTCGCCTCTACGATCAATACCATAACCAACCCTCTAATTTAGCCGTCGAGTTTCTAGCCAAGAGACAAAAGATTCGACTCGCTAGATTAGCAGCTTTTAGTGTATTTTCTAGGTTTTGGTTAATTTTTAAAGCTACTGCATTAACAAATTATTATAATAACAGTTCAAATACAGTTCAGTCAATTTGTAAGAGGCTGATAGCAAAATATTCCGAAAATAAAGCCCTTATAGTCAATTTTGCAAATTTTATGTCATCTGGCTCAAAATTTACGTAAGTAAATTGTCAAGTTCTCTATATTTTTGCTAAACAAGACAATTATAAACGTAAAGAGACAAAAATTGAAAAATCATAATTGTTTGTTGACTGAATTCTGCCGCTTAATTTATTTCAAAGCTACAATTCTACGGTTTGGTTTTTAGTTCTTAACTTTAATCAATTTACATTTTTACCAAAAGAACCGACTAAATGGGTCTAAATTAACTCGAATAATTACTCGAGAATATAAAAAAATTAAGCTTCCTTCAATATCAAACTGACCTTTTAACCATTTACCAAATCTTCGTATTTGCTTTATATTGCTTTGTTTATCAAAAATATTACTATAATAACAATGGTAAAGCTTTCCGCCACGCATAAAAGCATGGTCTAAAAATTAAAAAATTAAGGCTTTCCTTTCACTGCCGCGACTTGGGGGCCGTATTATTATCACTTGTTTGAAGTGGACGTAGGTGCTCAATGATTTTCAGTGACTGATTAGGCCACCCGTCAAGCATCTGGGTCCAAAATTGAACCTCAAGCATGATCGAGCTTACTAACGCTACAAATACATGGTAATACAAACGACACAAATTATTTTGAGAAATTTGCAACTTCTTTAATATCAACTTCTTCTCTATTTATTTGTAGAGAATATCTGAAAGGTTAATTATCAAAATACAGTTGCGCAGCGAACGAATAGTAGAATTGTATTTTGAAAATCAACAAGCTTGACGTCGCCATTTGAATGTTAGAGATCGGCCTCCATTTCCATGAGCAGATGCTTAGTTTTCGACAAGAAGATCCAGTGTGGGATTTGTCAAGATCTGGAAAACCACTTTCAGCCAGAAGTGAAGCAAACATTCAACACATACAAGCTCGATTTTACCTTAAGGGCTTTGTTAGTAAGCAGAACTGTCGAATATGGGGAAGTAAAAATCCCAGGGTTACTCATGAGGGAGCATTACATTCGCTCAAATGCACAGTCTAGTGCGGTGCGACATCCCAAAGGATTATTAGGCCCTATTTTTTAAAATCCATAAGAGGATTACCGCAATTGTAACTTTTTTGCCACCTACTCTTGATGATAATGAAATGATGTGGTTCCAACAAGGTGTAGTCACTGCACAGGCTACCAGAATTGTTACAGATCTTTTAAGGAGATTTTGACGAAATGTGGGTTTCAAAATCACTAGATTTAACAGCCTACACTGTTTTCTCTGGGGCTACTTAAATGATAAAGTTTATGCTAATAAGGCAAGAACCATCCAAGAGTTAAAAGAAAATTGAGCCATCAATTCCCGATGTTCTGACCGAAGTCATGTAAAATGCTCTAAAGGGGGCAAAACTTTGTGAGAGGGAAAATCGAAGTCATTTGCGTGACGTAGTATTTCGCAAGTAGCCCAAACAATCCTCTTAAATGGTAGTTTATATTTTCAGTTCTAAATAAATGATGGCATCAGAATTAATTACCCTCGCAACACTATTTTTAAACGATACTACAATCAAACTTTAATTTAAAGCATAAACTTTACAACAAATAAATTAAACTTAAAATATTGATGTGCTAATTACTATTTGATATTATTAGTTAAATTATATTTAGAAAGCTTATGATAAATGCAAATGAAATAATAAATAAAAAAGTAGCTTCAAATTTTAGTAAAAATTGCAATAAGGCAGTCAAGAAGCGTTGCAGCATTATATTAGGTTACATAAAGGCAAAACCGCCAGTCAATTACTACAACTGAGCTTTCTATACGCCCACGTCGTGTAATATTTCAATTAAAATTCAATCGTGTTTTGTTTATTATTTTTAAAAGACTATCTTGATTAAATGTCTATATTTCTGTTTACAACTTAAAAAACTTCCAATTTAACCTTGCGATACACGCGAAGGCTTCCACGGCCGGCATTTTGATACGTCGTGTTGCCTGCTCGTGGGATATTAGGGCGTGTTCAGAGCTTGGAAACTTTTGAGGTTCCCTCTGAAAATATTTTGACGATTGTTTTGCAATAAGCATTCTAATCACCTGATATTTATAAAAAGATATTAAATTGGACTTCATTTTACAGTCTGTAAAATAAAAATGGACCCCAATTAGCTCGCAGATTTTTTTTATTTCAGCAACTTTTGTGTTTTCACTTATATTTTTACAACATGAATTCTGTTTGTTAGCGGCAATGGTTATTATCATCGATTTTGACACTAACCAAAGATTTATTTAGAAAATCACAAATTTTGATGATGAAATGATTTTTGCGGCATTATAATTGGAACTTGGATTAAAGTGCCAACTTTATGAACCAACAAATGCAGAAGAATCGCCATTAATGCTCTATGCTTCCAGACATTTCGCGGAAGAATTGATGGTGGCGATAATTGCAATTTCAAATTAATGCTAATTATCTCATTCAAGTAATTTGCTTCCATAAAGTCGCAGGAATGTTGCATTTCTAGTATCAAACCTGTATTTCATTTAGTTATTAGCTAACAGAACCAAAACCGCAGTAATCTAGCCAAAACAAAAATGAAGAATGATTTCATTGCCTTAAATTATAACTAAAAATATTATTTTTGAAAAAGTCTTTATACTCCGTTTGAGACGCTAAATCCGTCAGTGAATTCGATCTTTTTGGCGCACTACTTCAGCCTGATAATTGACCAAAACTTGCTCTATTGGTAATATACTCGACCTTTCACACTTTCAACATTTTTTTTTATATTTTATGTTTCAGCTTACATGGCTTATCGTTGAGGTTATGGGAGTTGAAGAAGTTGAAGGACGATGTCCAAATCTCTACTGGATCTGGGGCCGCTACAAATGAAACCTAAGCCAATTTATAGAGCACAGGACATTGGTAAAAAATGTTAACGGACTCAATTTTGTAGATCGTGACTGGACTGAACTACAGGCGTTATACGGGGTTTCAACCCAGAGATGGTGTTTTAGATATCAGAGTAAATATCATTGAACAACCAACAGATAAAGACGCTGAAAATGTTACGGAATTGGCTAGCAATTTTTAACCCATTCTATTGCTTGCTCTCTCTCCCTTTCCTTTATTGCTTAGCCTGAAAAAATATTCCTTGTTTTTTCGCTTGATAATTAAAGATCGTTGCTGTCGCGTAAACTTCAGACTGGCAGACCATCGGGATACAGGACAGACACCACCGTTTTGCAATCGTTGGGCAGACTCCCAAGAAAACGTTTTCGTAGTTACATTGTAGCTTTAACATTTAGTTATTTTATACAGAACCCCAACATAGATGCTATTTGAACAGCATGTGCTTGCTAGATTTATAAATTATTCTCCTAATTAGTCTGTAAAAAATTAGCTTACGATGGGTTAATTAGAACCAGCACAGTATTCTATAAGTTACTAGTAAAGAATATTTGTTATTAAAACTCCTATGATTTTGTTTAAAAATATTAGCATAGAGAACATGGATTAACCGTAAACTAGCACAGCTGTTAATGTAGAATATCCTTAAGATGTAAGTGGAAGAAAGAGTTAAATGCTGTAAAATTATAAGATAAGGATATAGAACATTTACATTTGTTACCTAGGTTTTCTTTGGGCAAAGCCAAGATAGGAGACGGTCGCAGGCAATGTGGATCAAACATTTAGCCTTTGCTTGGTGAGAATAAAGTGCACGACATTACACTGTACATATGTTCAATTGTAATCGCGCTTCATTTCGCTTTCCGAAAAAGGAGAGCTTGAGAATTCTGAAAGAAAAGAGAGTGTGTACTTCAGATGGTGCAAGGCATTGTCAAAATCACAGAAACGGGACTGGGAAATGAATTTAGTGATCACCAGATATTAGAAAGCTGTACAAAAAATTCTATAGTGTTAAGTAAAAGGCCAGTGTGATATTATTATCCTGGACATGACCTAAAAATGTAAATTAAGCCCACCTCACGTGACAAAGACCTCTAGTGCGCTGCGCACTAGCGACGCTTATCACATTGAAGATTATGGGTTCTGAGTACCTTCTTTGAGCCTATATACATGTATAATATATAGTCCAAGTTTTAAAGCTTATAATTCAATCCAGCAGCCATCTATAATGTTGAGCTTACTGATACTTTTGACAAGTGTCTTATGCTCTATAGGTTTACTTAGGTTTGATTGGTGAAGACTCCAGATCCAATTTGAATGTTGTTCTTTACTTTATTTAATACAACTTTCCTGCAGATTTATAATAAAATTTAAGGTACAATAAAATGACTACAATTATTTCCCTCGTCCCCCAAGGAAATAAATATATAATAATCTAAAATTCATGACGGGTTGGCAATAGATAGTTAGAAAGGCGATTTACCGCGCAGGCGCAGCCGGCTTTTCAGCCGTCCGGGGCTAATCGGCGGGCGGATTTTTAACGGAATTCCTGTAATTAGCCAGGCAACGCCAACCGTTTATTGCACGCGAAAATTGCCGATTGTTTTGTCAAGTATGTTTTGACTCATGCCCCGAGTCATCAGGAATAACGCACACAAAGCAATCGCACGTTGATTTACGATTATTCAAACAATTGGTTCTTCGGCGCAGTAATTAGCAGTAACAGACTTGCTATTTAATAATTAAAAACCGCTGGAGCGTGCAGCTTTAAATATTTAATAAAAGTGCGCCGTGCGCGCGCCGACGCACGCGGCGAGCTTGGCGCTTACGTTCGATTTATTGCAAATAAGAATCTCGCAAGTTTGCTAATTTAAATTATCACAATAATATTTTTATAAAGTGTAGACACAAATGTATGACAAAAAGTGACTGTTGTCATTTAGTAAAGAGGCACCGCAGTACTATCTGTGTTAATTCGTTTTGATCTTTATTTCCTGTTCTTTTGCGTAGCATGTGTTGATGATGTCAGTCAGTTCGTTATCTTTGCAATAAGTGCAAAATTCTTAAAGCGATACGAGGCAGTGTTTTAGTGAATATAAAGCGCCTGGAAAATCGGAGATATTCGGTGAGAAGTGGGCAGAGCAATATTTGGAGGTGGGGAACGCAAACAATCTGCCGGAAAGAGGAGTAGCCACGTCACAACAGTATAAAGCGATCTTGCGCCTCTTTGACGACAAGCCAGGCCTTTCGCTGCGCTGTGCCCAAATGGAACTGTGCAAGAAAGGAATATAAATCTGTCTAAATACGATGTGAAGTCCTCTGCTTGAATAAATCGTTTCTTTTAGACCAACTATGAAAAAACCTTTACTATCAAAAAAGCACGTGGAAAAACGACTGGTGTGGGCAAAGCAAAATTCGGATCCAGATTGGAATAATGTTACCTTCACGGACGAGTCTCCTTTCTGGGCATGGTTTTCCTTATTGAAGGCGTGGTCAGCGAAGAGTAACAGAGTTCTTCAGCGCACAGTAAAACACCCTGTAAACGTGCATGTTTGGGGATGGTTCTGTAAACGCGGTTTTGGTTGCCTGTTTCTGTTTGCAGTTTACACCATATACTAGAAATGTTTGGTGCACTCTGCTAAAAAAAATTCTGGTCCTGAAAGAATGAGTTTGTGCGCAAGAAGACACTGGCCCTAAACATCGCAGCAAACTGTTCAGTGCATGGAAATAATAAAAAATGTGTGATCGCACATGAAAATGAAGTCCAAAGAAAAGCCAGTGCACACGATGAAGCAGCTACTATTTAAAATTAAGAAGATATGGCGACCGTTCCCAAATGGTAACGCAGAAAACCTAGTCGAATGCACGAAACAAAAGATGCTGAGCTATAATCAGAAATGAATGAAGGGATTAAATCAGATATTCAACCAAAGCATAAATTTATCTACGTTATTATTGTTTAAAGATTGCAGAGGCCACTTTATTATGGAATAGACTGTATGAAGATGACTACATTTCCGAGCTCACTGATCCTTAATTTGCGCATGGGTGGTTAAAACACTTCCGGCAAGATAAAAGTTGCTCGGCAGATGTGGCCACAAGCTACGCCCGCCCGAAGCTTCGGCCCGCAGCTTCGCGGAGCCCGCCCGTAGGTGGCGCCCGTCCGGGCAGCTGCCTCCAGCGGCAAATTTATGGCCGGGTGCCTCAATTCGGTAGTCTCGGAAGTAGTGAATCTCTGCCATGGCGACCCCTGTCAACGTCAGGAATGAGGAATTTTACCTACTCGGAAGCGCCCGATTTGGGCGCATTGAAATTCCTCGGCCGCACTGCACCTCGCCGCTGCAGCGCTGCCGCATGCCTGGCATTTTTCCGTTTGCCGTGCGGCGGCCGCTTTTATAGGGCTGAAATCGCCTCAGCGATTAAGGCATCAATATGGGCCGATAAAGCTGGGCCTGTAGTAGCTTACAAAGCGCCCTCGTAGCTTTTAAGCTCTTAATTACTCGACATTACAATTTTCGAAGTTTATAGATGGAAAAATCCAATTTAATTTACTAATCATAGTGCAAAAACTAAATTTAATTAATTTTTTACATCATTCGCCCTATTGGTTTGTACCAATTAGTTGTGAGTTCAAAATGCATCAATTAAAAAGAAAAATTGTCCTCTAGACTATATATTCCAATTTCAAATTAAAGCTCTAGTAATTGATAATGTTTTATCTTACTACTCCGGCCAGATGTAAGTTTATTGTTAATTAAAAGAGAACTTTTAAAAATTGCCCCAATATAAATGTAATTTTACACAAAATTAACATCCTGCACTACAGAAAGTAATTAATTTGAAATTTTTAGGCCTAATAGGCTTAGCCACAGCTTAAGTAAGAATTGATTTTAATTAATATGGCTAATAGAATTGAAGATTTGGTGTTGGTTTTTAATTCTGGTCATTAGTCTGATCTATTGGCCTAAGAAATTAGAAGGTAAAATAGACTAAATTAACTTAATTAAAAACTGTAAAAATAACTGTAGACTAAAAAAGTGTGTAACGGCTAATACTCTTCGTGGAATAAGAAGTGTAATGGGCAAACGTTAAAAAATCCAAAAAGTGTGAAAAAATAACACAATTTTTGATTTTGTGGGGGCTAAACTGCAGTAAGAAATAAACGTAAGGAAGATGTAAGCACTGTTAAAGAATATTTAAAACTCACTAATAGTACGTTAAAAATATCGATGTAAGGTTCTTCAAAATTCTAATAATTTTTGTTTAAAGTAAAGCCCAAACCTAATCCAAAATGATCACAGAAGAGGCATTTTATTATGTGCTTCTGTAGTGGTACATCAATTGAAAGCGCATCTACAATTAAAGCCACTTTAGACTCTAAGAAGATAATAGTCCATAGACAAGTAAATTGGTACAGTAACTGAAACCGACAAGATCACAATTTACTGATTAGTCTACAGTGCATTAAGTGTGGTTTCAAAGTTGAAACAAATATATTAGATTGTAAAAAATTTTTAATACTTTGCTTTTTTGGAATTGACAAAAGCGGACAGCTAAAAAATTTCAGAACAAGAAACTCTGAGCTACATGACTGTTTCGAAACGGTACAAGCAGTTCGATTGTAATGGCTTTAGCCGTGAAGATTAACCACGCTCTAACTTGTTTTTAGCTAAAAAAGTGAGAGCTGCTTTGGATGACGAAGTTTATCAAGTACTCGCGATTTGATGGCTAAACTTTGACATGTTGTAATCTTTTGTATCAATTATGTGCACAAAAGGCCAAAGCCAAAGTGACTAAAGCACAAGCTGACCAGCAAGTCAGCATCTGACCCCAACTTTACGACTTTTGGTACAAAATGGGTTTAGCTTGTTGTAATCGGTAATATTAATCGCATTTTGCACCTTGAATTGGCCCCAATTGGAAAAGCCACAGGTTCCAAGGTGAGCAGTGAGCAACTAAGTGTTTTTGAAGTCTTAAGGCACAAGTAGTCGGTAACAAGCTCTTTATCACTAAGATGAACCGCCTGCTCATCGTGCCACAAAGATCACAACGAAATCGCTGAACCGGATGGAATTGAGATCTTGCAGCATTCATTTTATACCCTCAATTCTGTTTGATGAGGTCACGCATTCTTGGTTTCTAAGTCACAGACTGAGACATATTGCTCAACTTGCAGAGATCTGGCGAAATCTCAATAATAGTATTAAAGGGTATTTTGAAAAATAGTTTTTTTAACATTAGTTCGCACATAAAAATTATATTTTATGCAAGTATTAAGAAGCTTTATGACTATTTTATCGCAAACAGCTATATAACAAGTAAAACTGCCGCACCATGCATCAGGTCTGTATAAATGTTGGACTCTATTGAATTGCGTTCACAATAAGTAGATGAGGATTTCAGTTTTGCTTCTTGTGACACAAATTGAAATAATAGACTCAAACTTTCTGTACAAGGTCAGATAAATCAAAACAAGGCAGTTATTGTTTCAAAAATTCTCCCATTGCTAAGTTTCTAAAATTGTTAATATGTCTGGAAGTTATGGACAAGACAATTTTTTTATTTATAAATAAATAATAATTTGAAAATACTAGTTGTTATAGAAAGATCGGGAGTTCTGGTCTGATTTAAATTTAACAATCAAAGCTAAACGAATTGTTTAAAAAAATCCAAGGCACGCCCAAATTATTCATAAAAATCGTTGTGGTCATCTGTAAAAGCAATCTTACCCAAAAAAGGTAAAAACACTTAACAAACAAATAAAAGCAAAGAGCAAAGAGGTGCAGAACTAATGAAATCACATAAAAATGAAACTCAACGTTTCAAGTATTTACAAAAGTTTAACTTTATTTTTTAGGTTGCGTTTTTAAGTCGCTGTCATGTAGTTCCAAACTGAGCGACATAATCAAGTTTTCTGAGACTCTAACTCAGAAGTCTCTTGAAGCTTTTGGCACCGCAAAAGCTAATCTGTGTCTCATTTTTTCGTGAGCTAATTATGCGATTTTTGCTACCTAAAATAGTTCATGCGTTATGTGGCCGAAGTAAATTCAAGGCTAAGATTGGAAGTCCCAAGTTGTGCGATTTAAGAGTCACTGAAATTTTTTTGAGATGTTTTCTGAAGCACGTAGAATTAGTAAAAGAGAAAGCATAGTGCATCACCTTTATAGGCCCCCTTTATTCGCCAACGCGAATTGAAATCTGCAAGAACCCATCTCTATTGAGATTTAAAATAAATTTAAAGTTGTGTATCACACTATCGATCAGGAATTTAATTAGTGTTTTCACAATCTCTTGAAATAAAATAAAAAACTTTCGCATACATAATTTACACTTATTATTGGTACCACCACAAAACTGTAAAATCCAGTAATAAAATCGTCGTACAAAATTAAAGCGAAGCGAACTTGGAGCAAAATCGCCAGACTAAAAAATGTAAATTGGGAGGCTATAAACAATTAAATATTAGATAACAATTTAAGGAAGAAAAGGGATAACAAAAACTGCACTTAAAGCTAACAATAGATGTTAAATTATTGAATTGCAGGAGCTTACCTCAAACACTGCACAGAAATGTACTATAAAATAATCTGAACTGATCAAATGCAAGTAAAATAAAGCGCAAAAATTTATATCTGCCAAAATTTGGAATATTTAAAATGAAAATGGAAAGCACAGCGACTTATAGAAAAATAACGAAAGACAAACAAATATAAAGAGGCATAACTACAACAAAAAGTCGATGGCCAGATAGGCAAGAATCTAAAAAATACCCTCTAAGTGTCGATAGACGGCATAAAACTCTCTATAAGTGACATGGATGCGGGACGCGCAGAACACAAACAATTAAAGACAAATGAGGGAGGCTTATGCCCAAAAATAGGAC
This sequence comes from Sinelater perroti, assembly GCA_036346155.1. NCBI lineage: Eukaryota > Metazoa > Arthropoda > Insecta > Coleoptera > Elateridae > Sinelater > Sinelater perroti. The sequence continues at coordinate 1,021,796 of JARFIY010000057.1, read as the reverse complement.
TACTAATAATTAAAAACCAGCAAAGCAAAACTCACAGCTGAATACTGCTGAGATAAAAATTCCCCTAACATGAAAACAAGAATAAATTAAAAAATAATAAAAAACAATAAGCTAACGCTTAGACTATCAAAACAAATTGTAGATTTACAAACAACATTATTATAATTTGCAAAATAGCCGTCTTGAATGAAAAATGGTAACCTTTTTTAAGGCAAAATTGTGTAAAATAATATTTTCAATAGCGGAAATAAATAATTATAACGCAAATAAAACACAGAATAAAGTATTTAAATGATTAACAAAAATAAAACAAACTTTCACACTTTTGATTATACAGTGTGGCGTGGGGCGAAATCTACAGTTTAAGAATATGTTGCAATCGTTTAAACTGTTTAAAATTTATATAAATAACGTCACTAATAGACAACAGACATTAAAAATAAAATGATAACATCCTCCATTTTCTAATTCAAAATTAATTTGGTTTACGCCTTTCTTTAAGTAAACGTTTTTCGTGATTACAACAAAACTAAAGAACAGACAAGAAGGTGGAAAAATATCGCAGGCGGCTCTCTAACTATAAAAATCAAATTTGCTAGTCTTTGCCTATGTTGGCAGCAATGTTGATACGAAATTGATTTGAAAGACCTTTAAATGTACTATATATTTTATGTATGCAGAGCTTTAGCTATTTTATCTACAACAAATGTAGGCTTCGTTACCTAATTTTAGTGCAATATAACTAAAGATTCCCACAAACCAACAAATAAAACTTTCAGCATCGGTTTTTGGTAAGTATCTGCAATAGATTATTAACCATCAACTTGCAGAATCAGAAATAAATTCGGATGCAACACTAGAACGAACAAACCAGCTGCCCCAACGAATTTTATGTTTCTGCCACTGTATAAAATCAACAATTTATAGAATAAACATTCCGTAGAGATTATCCTGCAAGGGCAGATTTGGAAGTTGAAGCTAAAGAAGAGAGTTTTGAACAAATTGTTAAACTAACAGGACGTTTCTTAGAAATATAAAAGCAGACACTAAACAAAACAAAAATAATAAAATTGGAGATTGCAGGGAAGAAACGTATAATATAAAATGGTAAACTCAACGCCCCGCGTTGTGGTAAGGCTGACGAACGGAGGTGTTACGGCTCTCATATTTTTACCCCCACTCGTAGCGTAGCATCTTCGATACGGGGCTATGTGGCAAGACATTTGAGCCCAGGATATGATATAAGTATATACAAATTATAAATATAAGAAATAAACAATTTGAAATAAAGATAAAACACTAAGAAATATATGACATTCACAAAACGACGCGTCACCTCTGGATTTCGCAATTTCCTCGATTTGATCTGAAGGAAACGTCCGGCTGATTGCGCTTGCGAGCGCCGGCCGACGCGAGTAGCACATTCCGGGAAAGATTTCGAAAAAATTCCTGCGCTCTGCCCGAGCAGTCGCTGGCGCAGCAAAAACCAGTGGACAAATCTAACAAAGGTCCGGGCGCCTTAATGGACACCGTCGCTTGCGTAATCGAGGCAGCGTACGGTATGCAAATGTGACTGGCTCCATTGTGGCAGCTGCAACAATGATTCCTTCATTCTGCCACCGCGCCGAGCGCGATGTCGCCGGAGTGTGCATTTGAAGGCCCTTCTGGCCAAACGACTATTGAAGCACGGAGATTAGCCTTTAAAGGGCGTCCCTTTTTCCGATATTTGTACTTTAAAAGTGGAATAGTAGATGTTTATACCTCACCATGATATTACCATGCAGAAGATTCTTTGATTTTTAGACTTGTACGTCAAAAATTCTTTACCATCAATGTAGTTTCTCTAGTTTTTATTTGACCATTATATACATATAAATTGTTGTAAAAAAGTCAAAAAATATTAAAATAGCATTTTCTTGGTCAATAAGATAACAAGAATCATCAATGAATTTTTGATTTGGTCCATTTTTGTTTAACATACAAAGCAAAAGCCTTGTCTGCTGATGGTTCAAAAACATCTTAATTGGACAGACCGTCTGTTTCACATTTAGAATCATGCCGAAGACGCATATTTGGCAAATTATGTATGTTTAGTCATTAGGCCTTCAACTAATATTGCGACATAGGCTTACATGTCTATCTAAGTAAACCTATGAGGAATAATAGGTTTAGAAAAAAATTATATTTCAAAATTATTATGTTACCTGTAATATAGTAAAATTATTATTATTATTATTATTATATTAAAGAAAGTCCAATGCAGTTATACTATAACTAACTTATAATTTATTTATGTGCATTCCCAAATTACTTAGGAAATTAATAAATTCCATACCAAAAAGATGTTTTCTTCGCCCCAAAAATTATATTTAAATTTTCTAGAATCTAAAAAACTGCAGAAACTGTATATACGTATCAAGCGGTCTACATACTGACCCCCAACAGTTTTGTCCTTCGACATACTTTTGTTTTAGCCCGAAAATGAAAAGAAGAAAGTTAAATCAGGACGAGCTCGAGTATTATGCCTCTTCAGATAATTACATACCAACCAATAATGAATTAGACACTTCACAGGTTTCAGCTGTTGAAATTCACCAGGGGATGATAAAATCAGAGTCAACTTTTTCTAATTAGTTAGGCAAGAACTTATAATCAAACAAACGTAAACCTTCTCCTTGATTGGAGAATTGCTAATAACAAATTTGGATCTTCATAAACAATCTCCTTCTAAAGAAATGTAAAATTCTTGTGGATAATTACAAAGCAGACGACTCCTATCATAAACTATTTTCTCATTTGTATTTAAAATATTGTATTTTGCGCAAATCAATGTCCTGATTTGGTAATTTTAATAATCTAAAACAAAATTATCTGGTAAATAATGGTTTGTGTTTCTATGATTCTACAACAGCTTCCCTAAAGTCGATGGGGAACAGAACTATTGCGACCGATATATGTTTATTACTTTTAAACATTATTTTGCTTTTCAGGATGCTTCAAAAACGTATTAATGGAGGGAATTGGTAAGGCCCTACGCCCCGCGTGGAAGCACGGCCTGCGAACTGAGAGGTTAAGGCTCTTATACGTTCGCTCTCTCTGCCCGGTCGTCGCGCACCATCTCTGGTGCGGGGCGATGTGGCAAGCACCGCACCTTAGACGACCGCCATTATTACCCCCTGTTCGAATGAACGCAGGTACTCAATTATTTTTAGTGACTGAGTAGGCCACCCGCCAGGCATCAGAGAGCACCGGGGATTGAACCCGGGTCCGTCAGCATGGCAGCCCGCCCCTCAACCACGTGACCACGCTGGCACACTGGAGGGAATTAGTTTGTCCAAATTTTCAGAAACTGACTGTGACAAGAATAAAAATTTCAGACGTTATCCTGTGCTTTGATCGTTTTTTTTTACAAGTATAGAGTGCATAGATACTTCGCAGAAATATAACTACATGCAAGAAAAGCTTAAACGAAAGAATCTGCCGTCAGACAGACGGGATACCAAAAAAGTCTTAGCGATAAGCGCACAAACCTGAGTTGTCGAAAATCAAAATAAAAATAAAACTAGCCAAAGATTGGTAGAATTAATCGAGCAGATCAGTTCAAAAACTTCTTTGATTACAACCGGAAATATACCAAACGATGGAAAGAATCTTTTTAGTTATTTCAGTATGGCTGCAGTAAATTATGTATTATTCAACAATACGAGCTATTTAAAAAAGAAATTTTATTAGCTGACACTCATTGTTAACATTGCCAACCAATTAGTGGAAGAAGACGTGTAATATTCTAACTAGTCATCATCAAAAAGGCGTTTTTTACTTTTTTCTGCACCAGACAAGAAAATTCTCCAAATAAGAATTTATCTTTGTGTAAAAATTATTAAGTGACAGTTTCCTACTATTTTATATATTTATAGTAAATGATCCTACTTGGTGGTACCTACCAGTTAGAAACTTACTCTGCCACGCTTCCTTGTCATCCTTCACGTCATATATGCCTTATTGTTCCTAATAAATGCAAATTAAAACGTAATCTTACTTATAAGGAACAAAACTACATTTTAGAACGAAGGGCTTAAGCCGCAAGATACCTATTTTGTTGTTTATTAATATTATTAAATATATATTCATGTCATACACAGTGACTAATTAAAAATTAATTAATTATCTAGTACATATCAGAAAAATATAATGGGTGAGGATCACGCATACTTAAATCATTATACAGATGTAGAACAAAATATAGATGCAAAACAACCTTCAGGTAGCTACAGAAAAGATAAAAATTGTTAGTCTTATGCAAAAAGCCGAAACCAGCATTAAACTTTTCATTTTGAACGTTTTATTTGAAGTTCACTAAAAAAATAAAGAAAATTCTGTAACGTGCGACTGCTACTGCAATTAGAATAAAAATATTAATTGCCTGCTTAAAAAATGATTAAAACTTTTTATCATAATAAAAGTAATTTAAATTATTTACATTCAGTAGTGCCATACCCCAAAAATAATAAAGTAATGCAACTGAATAGTGAGTTGCTTTGAAAAGCTTAACGAAAGGCTTTAAAAGTAAAACACAACTGTTAATAATCAGTAAAATTACAAGTATATTTATGCAATGCACGATAATATTGTTGTTGTTGTTACTGCTAACTTAACATTAAGAAAATTATTTTGCATGAGTGATTTGCTTAACAAATTTAATTTTGCACTTTGCACTTTGATGCTGCAAAGCGCAAAACCCTTATATTAACCTCAATTTTTGTTAATTATAATTATTTATCAAAATTTAACGCCCTGTCCTCTAAGAAAGTATAGCACCACTCAATAAAAAGCGCAAAGCGTTTTCTATTTAATTTTGGGAGAAATAAAAAAATTAACAATGACCGCCCTTCGACGACGCTCTGTAATAGTAATTTTGGAAAAAAATATGAAAATCACCCAAGAATAGTTCGCAGATTATGTAGCTTTGAAATGCAGGCGCCTGCACCACTGATTGAGCCTCAGTTTTTCCTCCTAAGAACGGAATTGCTATTCCCGTCTCCTAGAGCTATCGGTTTAGCTCTTATACAACTGTTAACAAAATACCTTTAGCACCCCACCTCTCTATCATGAAACCATTTCTAGACCCTCTTAGCCAGTAAAAATGTACCCTGGCTGGGTAGAACATTAAATGTCTCGAAAGAGGCCTGCCTCTGGATTAAAACCATATAAAGTCAGACCATACGTACCCACACATAATATAAAAACAATGAGCACAAACGTAACGTGAGCCGGTTACCCAGAAGATAGGTAGACGATGTTAAGGAGGAAGCTGGAGCGGACTGGAGCGCAAAACAGAACGGAGTAGAAAAAAAGGGGCATACGTTCAGGACTGGACGATTGGACATTGCTGAAAAAGAAGAAAACAAAAGTATCTCAAGACGTTATTAAAGTTAGACTGGCAACTTGAAAGAAGTCAAGTTCGTCAAATTATAATATATTTTGATTACTTTTTATAACCATATACACTGAAATATGTATTTAAATGCAACTATACTAAAATTTCAAATATTATAATTGTTAAACCTTAGAAAATTGTAACATCAATAACAATTAGATAGTCTGAAAACATGAAAATAAGCAAGAATTGGGCAATAGCTGTAAATGTAATTTTTTTTAACTAAGGTTTTATAAATAAAACGCGATGAAAACATAAAATTAAAATTAGTTTTCTAAAAACTCTTCAAAACGAGTTTTTTTTATTAAAATATGCTACTATAAATGAATACTACAATAATTTAAGTATTTGAATAACAACTAAAATAATTAATTATATATGATTAATAACAGAAATATCACTAATTCAAAATCTTTAATTATTTGTTTAAACGTCATGGAAAACGTGGTGTAAGCGCTAAATAACGTTGCATGGTAAAAGGAGAACTTTTATAAACTAAAATTACTAAAAATGTTGAATCATCGTTCACATAATATCAATAATAGTTTGAATACTTATTTTACTAAATATTTTATTTTAAATAGATTATAACAAATCTTTTCAAGTTTAATTTGAATGTCTTTTTGTTTAGATTGGCAAAAATTTACAAGACAAGCTTAAAAACTCTACTGCGTTAACTCTTTTGGCATATTAACAATTTTTATCGTTTTCATTTAATATCTCAAGTTCGATGTGTACCCCTCAAGATTTTTAAAAAATTCTACTTTTAAATTTTCTTGGTTTTATTTTAACCACGCATATGATTGCAAAAATACGTGCTTAAGGAGATTATTCAGGCTATAAACAATTAAAAAATATGTATTACTCAAATATTGCATCACGCAGGCTACTTCTGTGTGTAAGAAATTTTTAAACATTTTTAGACCTAATTTATATCTGTTGCACGTTAGGTAAAAGCATGTTAAACATATATAAAAAATGTTACGTCTTTTTGCGTCTATGGTTACATAAAATATATCCCCACAAATTAAAAGACCAAATAATTTTTCGTGCTACCTACCATTTCGATAGGATTTAGGTATGGAAGGGTTAAAAAATAGTTACCATTATCACTATCTAGCTGTGCAAATTTGACTAATATTTATATTATTGTTTTGCATGTAGTAAAATTTTGCCTCAAGAATGCAGTCGAGAAAGATGTAAAGCGCCTAATCATATTTTCCCCTTTTAAGCGCAGCATCCTCCAGATCCAATCCATCCAGAAACACAAACAGCTTGCAGCGAGAGCTTTCCAGAAAAATTACAGAGCGAGTCCCGCTTAGCAACAGGGAAGGGCAGCGCACGTCGACGGCGCTTTTGGGCCAGCGCGCGGCCGCCGCAAATTGAATGCGCACTTAGGCCCGCTTTGCATAAAAGCGGCGTAAATTACGGCCGTTTTATGCCTCGCCTCTGCAAGCCATTGAAATGATTTTAATGTCTATTGCCGTTTTGACACTTTATCATCCAGGAATTCCGCGCCGGGTTCACGGCGCGGGCCGCGGCGGCGCTGACGGGGTAGCGGCCCCTCGCGCCAAGGACCCGGCGGGTCCCATGAAAACCAGAAAATTTTGCGGCTGGCACAAGGATACTTTTGTTTATTTACTTCTATTTTAGTTTATGGGCCGCGTTTTCTAAAATCTGATTTGAATAACTATAAGATCGTGTTCGTTCCCAGGAATATAAATTGATGTAGCCGCACAGGGCTATAAAAGACTCATCCAAATGATCCGAAATGTTAGAAAATGTGGTAGTTGTAAAAGACTGAACTTATAAAAAAGCATATTTGAATATAGAGAAATTTATTTCTTTAGTAAATAAAATTGACTCGAATCATTTACTGTCAACAAAGACACTTATAGTCTATCTAAAAAATGCTATGGCACATAAAAGTAAATGTAACCAAAAAATTATACCAAAAATTTCTTTAATTTACATAATTTTAGTCAATAAGAATTATATACACAAACTGCTTAATAACTAAAACAAGTAATGCAAAAAACTTCATTCTTTGACGAAATTTGCGAGCTTTAATATAAATCAACTATAAAATTCAACAATTAATTAACAATATCAGTTTTATTATTCAAACTGGGTAATGCATGCACTGATGCTTTTGTAATTAATAGGAAAGTGCTGAAATAGTTTTCAGGAAATCAAGAACGAAGCCTAACTTCACAACAGGATTAAGCTTGTTTTCTAGTAAAATTAGAAACTAATTATTAGTTGGTAAACAAACTTAGGATAGCTGATTTAGCAGATATTACAAACTTTTAGTAATAATTAGTAAAGATGATATAAAAAATAAATTTTGCGCTTTTTACCGGCAGAAAAATTATAATTTAGAAAACAAAAATGCAATCAAACTTGATATTTCAGCTAAGGCTTAACGAATTAGCTTTGGTTGTTTTTCCAACTTTGTTACGCAGTTCGAATTTCAAAGTGTATACTTGGTTGCCTAACCTTTATAGTTGTATATAACAGTTTTTCAGTTTTCTAGTCTTTTACGCACTAAATGAAATACATTTTAGCACATTATTTTTTAAGTTTTGTCTTAAATTTAAATGAAGTCTAGGGTCTCAAAAATTACAAATTGATTACGAGTCTTAAAGCAAAAATCGTTTGCTGGTTCAATAATCCAAAAAAATTGCGTTTTCTCTTTTCTACACTTGGACTAGACTGTATATTTAAAAAATTTGATAAAAAGTTCTGCAGTAGCTTTTAAAAAGATTACGTCGGTAATTTTCTGCTTTTCAGCAACGAAGATTCCATTAAATAGACTCTACAAGGATGACTCTTCGACCTCCTTCGCATTTTTTCTGTTCATGCCGGACGTACAAAACATCACAGCTAGCGTTATACAAAAAAGCCGAGGCTCTAAATGACTGTACAGTTAGCCCGCGCTAAAACATTAATGCTGAAAAGAGAAAGATAAAAGCCGCCTGATAACCGCAAAAACGGCGATATGCGTTCTCCAGCAGCGTGCGGAATGGCCCACTTGGGCAGAACATCAGTAAGGATCGTCGTGCGCGATCGCAATCGATCTATTCTGTCTGAGCACATCGCATCCGACATCTAATCCTCTATCAGCGATGTCCGTCCCGATACTCTGCCCAAACGAGAAGCCTGCCCGGCACCGGGCCTCTCAAATATGTACTGACAAGTGCCAGCAACGCGCAAAAAGTCGGTATTGTGAATTTTCGATGTATAAGGCTTTTCGATGTCCGGGCTACGCAAACATCCGATAGTGCGGCTGTGCTTAGAAGACAAATGAGCACCTCACTGGCTTGTTAAACGGACATCAACATGTCAATAGAAAGATTTGCAACTTTTCATTACAGTCACTAGCGCGAACTACGCGGTGCGCTTGGAAAGTTTTGCTCACTTGCGCATTTACTAATCAGATTCCGGGGCCGATTGACCGGTTAATTAAGGTAGCGCCGGTTTAATGCAGTTAGATTGAGTTTGAGCATAAATAGTGGCGTTGCAAGGGTCACGTGTGCGGTGGCAGCTTCCGCAAGTGAGCGGTTTCAGGCTTAAATTGACTGTAAACGCTCGTATAATACATATTAGCGTGTCGCGACCACTAAAGGTACGGATTATGGGCCCTAAACGTGTAATAGAGTTAACGGCACGATTTACGGCTCCAGTCAACCTTTAATTTTAACAAAATCGGTGTACTCCTGACCAATTACCTAAAAGTTTTAAGTTTTATTAAACATTGTTTACATTTTGAAAAAACCTTCCTAAACATGCTTATAGGCGTCTATATATTATAAAATAAGTATTTTAAAGTAATTGGGAATTTAAACGGAGACTTTAATGCTCGCATAGACCGCAAACCCGAAATCGTCCATTAACGCTATCGGTTGGCTTTTAACAATCATATTTTTATTTGATTATTCATTTTAACGAAATCTAATCTGTTATTGAAGCTTTCGGTTAGCAGAAATTAAAAAAAAAACAAATATTTATATCCAGAAAACAGAATGTCGGTTGCATGTTTGACATATTGTAGTTTTGTATATTCTAAGCCTGATAAAAGACATTACGGTGCTCTCAAAATAAATGCAAATGAGTGCGCTAGGCTGCGGCAAATATCAAACGGCCTTTAAGGTAGCCCAACAATGAGAAGCAGCGCATTAAGCAATTTTACCATAATCTAATTTTCAAATCACTAGATGATATCACACGGAATGCTCCAGCATGCAATTCAAAGGCAAGTAAGGAAAGTATTTTCCAGCAGATAGGAATCGCTATCAGGGCCTGAATGTGAAGCGGCATTCTGCTACCAATTGTTCGAAATCACAAATTTCCTAGCGTTGGCGCGCTCCGATAACTTATTTTCTAGCAAGCGCGGCGCCCGTGCATGCACCGGCGCCGAATTATATTTCAAATGTGACTACCTAACGATACCTTCACGTCCGATCGCCCTCGGAGTACACGGATTCGCATTTCGCAATTTGGCTGTACACCTTTTCGATCCGCTCGTTAAGGATTTTTATGCTCTTGTCGGGCAGGGTGGGCAGCACGTCCTTCACTTGGGGGTTGTTGTGCCTCTCGAACATGCTGCGGAGCAACGGCCCCACGTTCTTGCGCTCCCGAAGGCTCCTGATGATGCTGGCGGTCTGCTTCCTGAAGAGGCACAGGTTGTCCAGCAGCACCGAGTGGTAGATCTCGTACTTCTTCAAGAGCCTGTAGCCGTGCAGCAGGCCCGACTCGTTGTCCAGGAAGATCAGCAGGTTCGTGTCCACCTTCCTGGCGAGGTTGTGCGCGGGAGCGTCCATGATATTAACGTTCCACTGATAGTTGTACAGATTATTCACGATCCTATCCAGGTTCGCGGTGAGATAATCGAAGATGATCAGGTCCGACCACTGCGCGAGCTCCACCAAATTTCTTATCACATTCCCGTTGTCCGACACGTCCACGTTGTTCCCCGTCATGTTGAGCACATCGTACTTGTTCAAGTGCCGCTCGACGGGCTTGAAAACAGCGGGGATGTTGGCAGAATCTAAATCAGAGATGTACTGCGTCAGCACCACGGGCCTGTTAGAGTTCCATTGGGCCGCCGCGATTTCCGACACCAGATTCTGCCACAGTGGAGCTTTCAAGTTCACGGTGCTCACCGTGGACGGGGCCAAATTCGGAAGTTTTAGAATTTGCGCCAGGTAAAAGCTGAAAAGCTCCCCCTGGATCTGATCGGTGTTCTGCCTGTATCGGACGCAGCCCCTCAGGCCGTCCTGGAACGTCACCAGCCTGTTCTGCATCCGCCCGCAGCCGTTCTCCAACTTCACTGCCACCCCGCTTTTAACATAATCTGCCCACAATTCGTGCCTCTTCTCCAAGTAACCTTCCGGCAGAGATTTCTCCACCTTTGACCCCCAGTATATTCCGTCCTCTATCAAGGAATCGTCACCACTGAGGTAAGCATTAAATCTATGTACAAACGAGACCGTGGGATGCACAATTGCTTCCTGCCTCGTAGAGTTCTTGCTCCCATAACTATTATTGAGGAAGATAGTTCTGATGGCTGCCGAGGCGTTCAGATAGTGGGACTGGGTGGAATTTTTTGGCGAAGTCTTGAGGTACACGAAAGGCAGCAGGATGCCCAGCAGGAGTCCGACGCTAAATCCGAATATCACACTCAGCAAGCACAAGTTCCTATACACGGGCCTTTGTCTCACGCCTCCCTTAATGTCACTGTACAGGGACGCGAGTATGCACTGATTGCCGGAATCCTTACCCCCAAAATTGCCGTAGTGCGCCATTTCGGCGGTGCGATGCGGCGACGGTCAGAATTCGCGGTGGCACGGCGGCTTTACCATTTCCTCGCCCGAATTGTAGATCAGGTAGAGCGCGCGGAGCAAATCAATTAATCCCGCACACAATTCGAGCAACAATAGATAAGTAATCGGTTGTAGCCTCTAATAAAGTTAACGTAAGGACTGGAGCTGGACCGGTGTAGTTCGGTTTTTGTTCTTGTTTGATTGTCTCCTGTTATGCTAATTAATTTGGTACGTCAGGATAAAAACCGTCTCTAAATCGTGCGCCATAAGGGGCTCGCGCAGAACTCCAGTCAAATGCGTGTGCTTTGATATATACCAGAGTTTTACATAAGTTTCGGTGTTTACACGATTACTTTTATTTTTCGAATTAATTAAGGTCCTTAATTTGTTCGGCTTGATTTATGAATTCCTGGAAAACCTCGCTGCTGACGATAATTGTAGCCATTCCGTTTAATTAAAACTTTGTTGCTAATTAGACACAACGCTGCGAGCAGCGGCGGTATTTGTCTTTGCGCGTCCGGCACTGCGTCACTTCGCGAATCACATGCGGGGCGCAATTAATTACTACATATTTAGTACGCCGTCCCGCAATTAGACACACTAATTTACGCAACTATCGCCACTTTGCCGGTTCGCGCGGCGGCGGAAATTCGGGCGGCGTCTCGCCGGCCACTCGCAAATTAATCGCGACGCAAATTAATGCAAGTGCGGGTTCTCGAGTCGCTTTTTTGTGTCATCGCCGAACTGGTGTAAGTGCAAGCGGGCAGAAATCCACGTCTTGACCGCAAGAAGTTCTTTTATAGACTGAAGGCTCTAGCAACTCAACTTGATTCTTCAACTCGAGATTAACAATGATGTAGAGAGGGACGAGAGACATGCCTGACATATTTGGCGGGAGAGAGACGCACCTAGCGCAGCATTTGTCTCGAAGGCAGAAAGGGACGGCGCTCGCGAATGAAAAGCTGGAAGGAGACGGACGAAAAATAGTAGACTAGAAGGTGCATTCAATGGAGATGGATTTATTGGTCGCGGCTAGTGGGAGGGAGATAAAGCAGCGAGGTGTATTTCATTGTGTGTATGGCACTTCGAAGGTCGGAAGGATTCTAGGCTCTGTTTGCTTACTAGAAAATGATCGGGCGCGATTGAATTTACTGGAATTTTGAATGGACGCCATAAATTAGGCGCATATTCGTTCTGCAACAAAGTCGGCCGCGTCATTTTTCACCGCCGCGGAACTTTACTACAATAAAATAATAAATTGCAGAATAAAACAAATAAATACGACTCGCGCCTCGGAGAGTTTAATGCTCGCGCACGCCGCGAACCCCGGCGCAGCCGAATAAAATTCGTTAAATGCAATTCATCCCAATTTTACCAGACGAAATTTATAAACGTTATTAAACAATAAGTGCGGAATGTATTTAACAGTTTATTATAAAATTAAATAAAGGGCAAAACAGTTTTGGAATTTTAAATATCTTTTGTTCTAAATTAACAGAGCAATTGAATCAAAACGAATTTTAATGAAATCCATCCCAATTTTTATATGTCATACAATAAATACATAATTTTGTGCAAAATCGAATAAAAAAATTTTAATTCCACAAAACAGATATATTTTATATGTTGGAGGACTCCAACGCCAGTAAAGACTGCAAACTCCAATTCAAATTAATGGTAAGCACATAAGGTATATCTATCCATAATTTTTGAACAGTGATATAGGATATTCCCAATACCTTTCAACATATTTTGATAGAATTCTTTCAAACCTTAAACTGCTAGTTACTAACTTTTGATTTACTTATAAACTTTTAAAATAACATTAAAATAAATAAATAAAAATTCAATACATAGCGTGTATGTTAAGTATTGCAGCTACAAAGACATTAAAATGCCCAACTTTTCTACTAAATTACTTTTACTTTCGTATTTAAATATTACTAAAGAGCAGACTATTAAATTAAGAAGCAATAATTAAACTTTACTAAACTCTAAATTTGTTGCACAAGTAAAATAATCTAAATAAATATTTATTTTGGTATTGTAAGGTTAGATAATTGTCATAATTAAAAAATAAGTAAAACAGATATAATTGGAAATTAAAGAACAGTGCTATCAAGCGCTCTTTAATTAAAAAACAACTTCCTTCATAACCATAATAATTACAAGCACAAAGGTGTTTTACAATGATGCTGGATGTAACAAAATAATAAATTAACGACGAAACTCAAAAATAAACCATTCAAATACGCTAACATATAACTATAAAATAACATAATTAATATTTCACAATTTAATTTCTTACAAAATTGCCATACGTTCATTATTATTTTCGTTCATTGACTTACCAGAAACTCTTTAGAGCATTTCAGTCGAAATTATTATCTTCTTATATTATAAAATAGAAAATCAGTGCGCAATTATGTTAAGATAATTATGTGAGGTTTCTTGAACTCTAAAGTTTTCTAAAACTCTTTAACTCGACCCAATTTAATTTTGCTATGTTGCTGGGGGATTTCTACGGTGTATGGTGGCATAATTTGTTGGGATTAGCTTCTATACACATTTAGTATGTTTGATTTTTTATCGAAGCTACCTTTATGCGATTTGTTGTTTTAGCGTTAATAGTTCTATCAGGTTTTGACTTAAACTGATAAAATAAATTTTGCTTTAATAACAAATCTCCATTTTCTCTCCTTCTTCATCACTAATACATATTTTAACTGAACCTGACGACCTTGGTAGTTAGTATTCCTTTAGACAATTTGATTTAATAGTTGAATTGAGCAAAATGGTAATTAAATTCATACTCTGTGCATTTAATCATCTTAAAATTGTTGCAAAATGTACCAATATATATTTGTTCCATAGATTTGCTTTTTTAATATTCTTATTTAGTTTTGGAAATTAATTTTTATTTTTATTTGTTACATTTCGTTTACTTATGTATATTATATCTCAATGATAAAACAGGATTTTTACTTGCTCACTTTACATCTAAAAACTTGTGCTAGATTTCTTTAGAAATGCAAAATAATTAGTATAATTGATACTTTTATGGTCAGGTGTGTTGAAGCACTGAATAATACAAGGGTTTCTTCTTCTTCTCATAATTGTTATTATTTTATTAATATAACTAATAACTGTTCTGCAACAAGGCTTCTCTTCGAGATAATGATAAAGAAAGATATAGAGCGAGTAAAATCATTTGTCATAGAACATTTTAAGGTAGCAAAATTGTAAGATTGAAATATGTACAAAAGAGGAACTGACTGTGAACTAAAGAACAAGAATTGCATAGCTATACAGGAAACGTATGGTTGGGCAAGATGTTTATGTAAAATGTCTTCGAGTTATTTAATAATTAGTCGAAAACTGCTTTTTGTGAGTGTCAGATGTGCACTTTGCTTTGGTATTCCACGTTCTCTACGTACTTACAAATTCTAGCATTAGAAGGTTAAAAAGAACTTTGACAATAAATCCGGAATTTCAGTTTGTTTTAAATATTTTTTGCAATTGAAGCAAAAAATTTAAATAAAGTTCATAGCTTTTTTTCATTTTATTAAACAATAAACGCACAATTTGTATGGCAATTTATTATAAATAAAACAAATACGACTCGTGCCTCGGAGAGTTTAATGTTCGCACACGCCACAAACCACAAAGCGGTGGAATAAAAAGCGTACGTGATGTTAAAGAACCAAATAATTTTTAATTTTTAAATACTTTTCAAGCACAAATAACAGCAAAAATAATTTTGTAACCATACAAACATATATACATATATTATATGTTGGAGAAACCTTAACGTCAGTATCGATTACAAACTCCAATGCATATTAACGGCAGACAGATGATATATTTATAGCTAGCATTTTGTGAGTTTTAGCGTCAGATGTGCATTAAACAATAAAAGCGCAATTTGTTTTGCAGTTTATAATAAAATTAAATAAAGAACTAAGAGTTTTTGAGTTTTAAATATTTTTCGGTTAAAGGATAATAGCGCGGTTGAAGCAAGAATAATTTTAAATTTAATTAATCCCAATTTTTAAACAAGAAATGCATAATTTGTTAGCAGTTTTATTATCAAACATCTTTAAAGCACAATGCGGAGGTTTCGGGTCCCCCGCCGTGTGAGAAGCATTGGTTGCCGAAGTAACGCGAAAATACACGAACGATCGTTGCTATATATTTCGTAGTCAACATAACGTCGACGCCCATTACGACCCAGAGTGAGACGGAATTCGTGACTGGCACAATCGTTGGAGGACAGCAATAGTAACGATTGCTACAGAAAGTTCGTAACACTTGCATTCTCTATAGTAGCCAAGCGTAGCTGGCTGGATTTTCCACTAAAAATAAATATGACAGAAGAATTTTTAAATTTCAATATTTTTTAAACCAATAAAATTTTAAGTTACACAAATTTGCATAAAATAAAGAAGCGATAGCTATCTTAAAATAACAAATTAATAAGTTGAGTAATTAAGAAATTTAAATACAAATAAATTTACTTAACACGGGTGGAGACTTCAATGTCTGCAAAAGCGACGAAACTCTTAAATAAGATAACCAACTACGCTAAAACATTAATAATAAAAATTTCAAATAGTGCAAGACTAAGCGGCTAAAAACCTCACTTGATAAATTAGTTATTGTAGAGTCAAGTAATTTGATATAAATGTTTTAGTAAATAAATTATTTGTAGCAAATCAGCTACAATTTTGGAAGCTCATGTAGATTTAAGTAAGGTGTTTTTAAATAAACACATTTTTTGTTGTTAATGGTCTATTATAATTTTATTCTTTTAAAACTGTAAACAATAATGTTAATTATACATCATCTTTGAGATTATTTAAAAAAACTAAAGATATGTTGCCTTGATTACAAAAAAATTGTAATTTTTATAAGTTGAAGTAAAAAATAGTTGAATTGGTGATATTTGCATTAGATTAGATTAAAAAAGAGCTTAACTAGAGTTAGCATTTATAACACGCGCTTAAGTTATGATGATAAAGTCAACTTATGCATGATTACGTTCATAGTAAGTAAACAAGTTAAGTTTTGCATTAAGAAATTGTAGCCTGTAGTTTATTAGACTTAAATTATTTCAGTGAACTCCAAATGTAACTGTATTGAGATAAACCGCCCAACAGAAAAGAGCCGTTTTAAACCTGTGCAGTTATTTCCATTTTTATCATATTGCAAGTATTTAAATTTAAGTTTCGTGTTAAAACTGCTTTATGTTGTCAATTAAAAGATTTTTTAGGGCATTTCAATTAAAATTACTATCTCTAAACCACATTTTTCATTGCATGTTGCAGTAAAATATAAAATAAATGCACAATTATGCTTTGTGGTAGCTACGATAATTATTCTAGGCTACTTCTCTCCTACTCGTTCTAATTTATTTTTACCATATTGTTAGGAGTTTTTTAAGATATGTAGTATCATAAGCTTGTGAGAATGGCTTCCACTCTTATCTATTTATATTATTTAACTTAACGTGTCTTGAAGCAATTTTATCTTGCAGTTATTTGTTGTGTTACTATATTTATATATATAATTTATTTTTATAAAATTGGTTCAAAATAAGATTTATCACAGATACTGTATAGCATTGTAACTGAAATTCCTCTTTAATATTTTGTCATATTTTTATTATATATTGTAGTGAAATATAAAATCATTTCTATGGGGGCCAAGAAAATTGTTAAAAGCTTCTTGGACTCTGAAGGTTAACTTTTTAGTTTTCATTTATTTTGGTTTTTTTATTAGCATTATTTGATATAATCTGTTGATAATGGTTTCCATAATTCAATTTAATGATTCAGTGTTAATAATCTTTTCAAATTTTACCACAAATATTATTTCAGCTTTAAATAAATTTGATTTTTTTGCAGATCTTCTTTAAACTATAGGGGCTGTCACATTTTGAACATTTAAAGTTAAGAAAATATTTAAGATATCAATTATCAGTCGAAATTTTATGTTTTAAAACCCTAGAGCATCATAATTTAAGTATAATCACAATGATGCTTGGTGAAGCCTTACATTAAAGCACATTGTGCCTAAAGAAATGAAAATAAAGAGAACATTTAGAACGATAAATTTGGCCTGATAGTATGCAAAGAAGAATAACTATATGTGTTAAAAGATTCTTAGGTGTAGTCCTAAAATGTATCATTGACAAAACAGTGAGCAAATTACTACCTCTGGCTTTATAGCCGTATTAGAATGAAAGAAAAACTTTTACTTTAACAACAAATGACTATTTGGTCTTTCCCTTTGCCACTAAAGCACCTAACTTGATGAGCTTTGAGTAAATTAAATTTAATAGTTGCTGAAAAATTTGAATGGTGAAGCAACACGGTAAATAAATTCAAGCTCAATTGCCCTAAATTATGTAAAACCGTTGTAAAATGTACTGACAAATATTTTTATTCACAGCTCTGCTCTTTCAATGGTCTGCTTTATTTTTAGGATTTAATTCGAGTTTTGAAGTGCTACATTTTATTGGTTCAACAAACAAGTACTTTTTACTAATTTTCTATTAATTATTAGCAATTATAAGCAAAGTACAAATTTGTATGCATTTCAAGACTAGTTATAAAAAATTAAATCAGACAATTATAAACTTTTGCAAATATATACATTGTTATATTACAAATGCGAGGTTTCCCGCAAAAGGTATTTTTGGGGTTTTAGGCTGACACTTTTTCACCCGCCTTCCTCAAATTTATGCAAGGCGAAAACGTGGAACAATTTATTTATAAATGTTAACAGTGGGATAAGTCAGTGCGGTTACCTCGCGAGAGCAAGATATTCAAAACGACCCTAAATACAGGCAACCAAACATACGTTTAGAGCTCAGCCATGCCCATATCAGCCGTCTTTGTTTATTTTCTGTTCAAATGTAAATTGAAATGGATTAAAATACTACACGTTGATTTTAGTACATTATTTTTATAAGTTAAGACTTTCCAGCGATTATTTAAAGTATTTTGATTAAAATTTCTGATCGACTATGCAAAAAGGGTTAAATAATTATCCTAACATAATATTTTCCTTTTGCATATTTTAATTAAATATAAATTATTAATATTTTGGCAGCTAAGATTATCGTTTGAGGTTTGTTAGACTCTAAGGAATGACTCTTCAGCTTTGTTAGAGATTTTTTAAGATATGATTTTTTATTTGCTTTAACTTCAAGCAATTCATCGTTGTCGCTTTAATAAGTTTAATAGATTTCTACAGGAATGCTATTTCAGTTGCTAAATAAATAGTGTCCTTAAAATTTCGATTTTACAGCTTTTTCAAATTTATTTAAAAGCGCTGTCGCACTTTGAAGATGTAAATTTAAAAAGTATATAGTATTTTAGTTGTTATTCAAAATTTTACGTTCTAAAATCCTAAAGCAATATAATATAGTAAGTATAATCGTACCTATGTCTGGTAAAACGTTTTATTTGAAGAACCGTTAAAATGGTAAATTTGGGCTCAAACTAGACCTATCTATATAAAACATACAGAGAAAAAAGATAAATTAATACGTACGTAAGTACAAATTCATATAGTGTTTGAGATTACAGGGATATATCAAAAAATTGTACCCATAATACTAAAATATGCCATTAATAAAACAGTGGACAAAATTACTACTTGTGGCTCCATTAGTGGGTTCCCTCCGCCACTAAAGTATATTTTAACTATACCTAATGAGTTTGGTAGTTAAAAAATTATATTCAATAGTTGTCGAAGCAATTCGGTAATCCGAATCACACTTAGTAGCTTTAAATTATCTTATACCCTCTTTTGTGCATATTTTTGCTCTTTTAGTGTTCTTATTTATTTTTAGGGTTTAATTTGAGTTTATGTTGCGTTACATTTTATTGACTTAGGTACACTGTGCCTTAATGATAGTGAGAGATGAAACAGACCTCTTACTTGCTCACTTAAGGTCTGACAAACTAATTCTTTTAAAGCTGCGTGCTCTTATTTTCAGAAAATGTAAATTAATTTACGCTATCGTTGGCAAAATTGATAATTCTGTTCTGAAGTACGGTAGCGCATTAAATAAAACAAAGCTCCCAAGTTAGTTTCCACGCTAATATTTTTATACGATTTATTTTTATAATAATTATTATTTAAACAATCGTTTAGTTAACCAAAACCTTAGAGGCTTACTTTGCATATTTAGTTCTTTAACAGTGCCTTTTATAAACTGATAAACTGCTATAACAAAGACATAGATTTGCCAATATTTCAAAAGTCTGATTGCATCTTTTCAAGGCAAACAATCCCATTTTTGCGTATCAGTTAAAAATTATTGTTTTTTGGATAAGCAGCAACATTTTTTGATAATCTATTGAATCTATGACTAATGCAACTGTTTTTGCGCAAAATTTGATGTAAGTACTAGATTTATAATATGAATACACGTTCGTTCTGCAATTGGACTCTTTTATCGAGGTAACGATAAGGACATATATAGAGCAAGTAACAACATTTACTTGTTTTAAAAATTTTTCGTTGTAGAATATTTTAAAATTATAGAACTGTAAGTCTGAAGGATTTGTAAAAGTGGAACTGACTCTGAATCGGAGAACAGAAATTGTATAGTTATAGAGGAAACATACGGTTGGAAAGAATATTTATATGAAATATAGACTGCCATTTAATAATCAGAATTTTAGTATCACATGTGCACTAGCACACTTTGCTTTGATATGTTACGGTCCTCACATTTTTATAAATACCAGCATTAAAGTCGCAAAAAAATCTTTAAATACGAATTTAATAGTTTGTTGAATATAATAAAATAATATAATAAAAAATCACGCTTATTAGATATGAGAGCCACAAGACTGCAACAATAAATATGTCCAGCATCAAGGACAATGATTTTTCATGGACTACAAAATTTTACTACCATAACATAACATATTAGAGAATAAAAAATAAATACGAATCACGCTTCAGAGAACTTAATGCACGCACGAACCGCAAAGTAACCGAATAAAATGCATTAAATGCAGTCCATCCTGATTTTATCAGACGAAATTCTTAAATCTTATTAAACAATGAATGAACAGTCCATTTTAAAATTAAATATTGAACAAATTTATCTTAACAACTAAAATTTAAATAAAAGTTTTCAGAAAGTTATCATAACCCAGTCTGAGCAAAAAAGGCTCTGTAACTTGCAAAAATTTGAGCAAACATGCTGGAGAGGCTCTGGCGTTAGTAGAGACCGCAAAACCCAATGCAAATTAATGGTAGGCACCTAAAATATATTTGTAGCTAGCAATAAATTTTTATCTTCAGTTTTTAAGCCTTACACATATTACCAACACAGTTCAAAAAATTTGAACCTAATTTTTCAAAACCTATCTGTAGATGCAACAGCTTCTATTTAAATTTGCGTTTTTACCCCGCTAAGCCGCTAGTTACTAACTTTACACTACTTATAAACTGTTTAAAATAATAGTAAAATGGGCAAATGTAAGTAAAATAATTATTGCAGCTACAAAGGCATTGAATTGCCCAGGAATAAATGCACTTTCAATAAACTCAAAGTTTTTACTAAATTACTTTTGTAGCTTACTATTTTCTTATTGAAATATTAAATGACACATTACTAAATAGCAAAGTTTAAACAAAAATTAATAATTAAGTTAAATTGCTAAACTGCAGGGTTGTTGCACGGGTGAAATAATCTAAACAAATATTTATTTTGCTAATTATAAAATGTTATTAATTTGACAAACATATACTCGCATAAATAGTAAATAAGCATAAATATTTATAAAAAAATTAAAATGAAACAAGATATAATCAAATTGTACAATTTTGTTAATAAATACAATAATTACAAGTACAAAAACGTTTTGTGAGAGATCTGTTTGTATCAAAATAATAAATTAGAGTTGAGCATGGCCTTAAATTATCTTAAAATTGTTGTAAAACGTATATTTATTTCGCACAGCTTTGCTATTTATTTTGTTTTTATTTGTATTTTGATGTACACTATGTTTTGTTGTACACTGTATTTCAGGGATAAAGTGAGAGATAAAACGGACCTTTTATTGACTTACTCTGGACCTGAAAACTCATCTTTTTAAAGTAATGCCCTAGATTTCTTTAGCAAATAAGAAATAATTTGCAGAATCGTTAGTAGAATTGATAGTATAATACCGAGGCGTGTTGAAGCATTGAGTAACACAAAGGTTTAGAATTAGCTTCTACAATAATGTTGCCTTTTATTATTATAATTATTATTTTGTCAACAGTTTGTTTAATCAAAGCTTTAGAAGTCCATTTTCCATAACTCAATAAATGTTTTTTTTGGCATAGCCATTAATAAATTACTAAACTACTACAGAGAGATTCAAAATATAAAAATCTGATCGTATATGTTTAATACAAGTTAACCAGAAATTTTTAAATTTTAACTTAACCGTAAATATTATTTTTACATATATTTTGGATATGTAGCAAGATTTAATAGTTATTTATTAAATATATTAACGTCGCACGCTCAAAATTTGTTGTAACTAGCGGATTTATAATATAAATGCACGTTTGCTCTGCAACGAGGCCTTTTCTTTGAGGTAGCGATAAGGAAAGATATAGAGTGAGTAAAATTACTCAGTTAATTTTAAAAATTGTGCATCGTGTGGTTGCTTCTCAGGGCATAGTAGGCGTTTCGTCTTTTGAATTATAACACCCGCCGTGAAAGCCTTTACATCAAATTTAAAAATGTATGTTACAGAAAATTTTATGGTTATAGAATCGCAAACCTAGAAGATTTACAAAAGAGGAAATGACTTTGAACTAGAGAATAAGAATTGTAGAGTTATGCAGGAAACGTATGGCTGGGGAGGATGTTTGTGTCATTGCATAATTAAAACTCGTAGAATGTATGTTGTGAGATTTAGTTTCAGATGTGTACTAGTCCAAATACTTTGCTTTGATATTCCACACTTTTTACGCTTTTATAAATTCCAACATTAGGAAGCTAAAAAAACTTTATGGATAAATCATGGAACTTAAGTTTCTTTTTCTATCTAAAAATAACGTCAAATTAAAGCGAAAAGAATTTGAAATGGAATTTATCCCCATTCTTAATTTGTAGTAAACAATAAGTGCACAATTTATACAGTAACTTTGTATAAATAAATATAGGATCAAAATCGTCCTAACATTCAAGTATTTTTTGTTTAAATAAGTAATAACACCAACTGTACAAATATATACAATTAAAACAAATAGTTGGAGCAACTTCAACGCCGGTAGACACTGCAAAACCCCAATGCAAATTAATAGTAGCCACATAAGCGTTATTTCTAGTTGCATTAAAATTTTATCTCAGATTTGTAAAAACGAATGTAAAATATTACCAAAACTTTTCCAAATATTATAACAAAATGTTGTAGTTGGTGCAACAATTTCATTTTTATTCATTTTTACCCTAACAAATAGGTGCTTTAAATTCCTAGGCCGCAACTTATGACCTACTTATAAACTGTATCATTTAAAATAACATTAGAGTGTGCAAATGACCAAAACGTATAGCGTATTTGTTAAATGTTGCAGCCGCAATAACTTCAAAATACCTAAAAATAAATGTATTTGCAACAAACTTAATGTTTTTACTAAATTACTTTTGTAGCTTAATAATTTCTTATTATAATTTTAAACAACAAAATTAAATAGAAAGCAACAATTAAATACTAAATTACTAAATCCCGGTACTATTGCACGGATAAAATAATATAAGCACATGTTTATTTTGGTGTTTATAAGGTCAGATAAGTGCAACAAATTAAGATTGCTTTATGTTAATAGCATATGAACTCAAACATTTAAACAAATCATTTAAAATTAAAACAAGGCACAACAAAGAAATTTAGAGTTGAGAAAAAACCATAACTCTATGAATATGTGTAATCATTATAAGCACGAATGCGTTTTGGTTAGGTACTGGCTGTATTAAAATAATAAATTAGTGAGTTAATTAATTAAGAGATATGACAGAAATTCAAATCGCACAGAAATACTCATGGGCTATAGTTAGCTAAGGATCTTACACACTAAAATAATGGCAAATTAAAATATTTTAACTTTCTTGTTCTTATAGATAGATAGGGAGCTAAGATAATTATTCAAGGCTTTTTGAAATCTAAAGAGGGACTTTCCAACTTGTTCTACTTTACTGTTGTTATGTCGTTAGCAGTATTTTAAGATATAAAATGAAATGCATCTTTGGGAATGATTCCCATATTTAATTAGTATTTTTAATTTTTATTTAAAATACTTTTAACCAATCTTAGCATTAATAGTTACGTCTGCTGCTAAATATATTGTGCTTTTTAAATTTTGGCTTTTTAGCTTTATGATGCATTTAATAGTAAGAAAATATTTGGAATATCAATTATCAATCAAAATATTATTTTCTAAAAAGCCATAGTAATATGATGTATGAAATATAATTGTATTTATGCCTGGTGATACGCTACACTAATTCACATTTTGTTTAAAAAAATAATGGAAAAGAAAGCCAACAATGAGAATAGTAAATTTAGCTTCAAAGTAGATTCTTATATATAACACACAGAGAAGAATAAAGATATGTATTTAAGGCATAAATTTGTATAGTAGTTCAGATTACAGCGCTGCATATAAAATATCTTACCTATAAATTTAAAATATGCCACTATATCACCAGAATGAAAGATAAATATTTGGAGACTTTGCTTTAGTAACAGATTTCCATTTGCTCTCCCTCTTCGCCACTAAAGCATACTTCAACTAAACGCAATAAGTCTTGTAGTTAGCATTTTTCTGGTTCAATAGTTGCCAAAGAATCAGAGATTGTAAAGCGAAACGGCATTCGGTGGCCTGAAATTTCCTTAAAGTTGTTGCAAAATTTATCGCAAACACTCATAGCTTTGCTCTTTTAATGTTCTTGCAGCATACTTAAATCATTAAAACTATATCAAGAGCAGATAAGCTTTTCGGGCGGAAAAATTTGCTGCAATAAAACAATGAATTTCAAAAAGCAGAGCCGCGTATCAGAGACTTTAATGTACGCATACAGCACAAACCCCAAAATAACCGAATAAATGTGTAAATGCATTTAGTCCCAATTTTATTAGGCGTAATTATTAAATGTTATTAAACAACAAAGAGGCAATTTGTTTAACATTGTAATATAAAATAAAGTTTGAGACAAAAATAGTTTTATATTGTAACATACTGTTTTTTCCTATAAAACAATAATAGCGTAACTGAAGCAAAAAACCTTGTTGGGAAAGAAAAGGAAGGACATTTTTTTTATAACTACGGAGATTTGTACAAATAAAACTAATATTTTTTTATATGTTAGAAGGGCTTCAATAGAGACCGCATGCAAGTTAATAGTAGACACAGAATTTCTTTAATTTTTGAACACAAATATAAAATATTACAAGAACCGTTTATAGTATTTTTACATAATTTTTATTTACATTTGCATTTTTATCTCTTTGAGCTGCTAGTTACCTATCTTTGCTCTACTTGACTATTTATAATGACAAACAAAAATAAAGTACACAGCGTATTTATTAAGTATTGTTGCTACAGAAATTGTACAGCAGTAGTTAAACTACTAAACCCTAAACAAATATTTATTTTTTTATTTATTAGGTTAGATAGTTGACATTAATCAAAAAAGACAAATTGTGCAAAAAGTAAAGTTATATATATAAAACTGGAATAACTGACAAAGATAATTTTTCTAAAAATATGATCTTAAGATAATTTTATACACCATAAAAATCAAATACTTAAACTAGCGAAAAGAACACATTACAATCAAGCGGTATGCATTAAAAAAAAATATAATAACAAGCACAAATTCGTTTTGCAAGGATGCTAGCTGTAACAAAACAATGAATTAGTAAGTTGTGTAATTAAGAAACTTAAAATAAAATCAATATGCGTCGGAATGGTGGAGACTAACGTTTGCCCATCAATTGCAATAAAAGTTAACAATAAAATTTCAAATTATACAGTACTCCACAATTAAGTAGGAGTGTCCGTACTAAAATATATTATAGTAGTTTAAAAGGTAGACAAATTTAGTTACAGCATATTAACATGAAAAGCAAACACAATGTTAGAAACCCATGTAATTTTATAGTTTTTAGAATTTTATTTTTTTAAAATTTGCTTTAACAAGGTCGTTAACTATGAAATATGTTTGAGTTTGATTGAAAAATATAATTTTTATAAGATGAAGCAAAATGTATTTGTAGTATTTGGGTGTGTAATATAAATTAATTGGAGGTAATATTTATAAAACGTATAAAATATAAAGTCAACTTACACATCATTACGTTCATAATAAGTAAGGAACTTAAGTTTTGCATAAAAAAATTGTAGTTCATAGTTTGTTGGGATTTAAATTCTTTTAATAAACTACAACTGAAGCTGCATTACAAATAAATAATTGGTTCTGGAAAATAACCAGTGCCACAGAGCAAGAGCCATTACAAACTTCTACAGTTATTTGTATTCTCATCATATTACAAGTATATATTTTGTATAAAAATTGCTTCATGACTCCGATCATTCTCTTCAGCTCGCTTTAATTTGTTTTTGCAATTTTTTACTATTTCATTTATCTTTAGGCAATTTACTGTGTTGCGTTGTTTTGCTTTCTAATTTTGGCTTGTGTAGCTTCCTTAAGTGTTTTACAAATGCCGTCGCACTTTTAGCATTCAAAGTTAAGAAAATATTTATGACATCAATTTAGCAATCAGAATTTTATGTCTTAAAAATCCCTAGTAGTGTGGTATAGTGAGTATAGTTACATTTACGGCGGCTGAGCGTTACATTAAGGCACATTCTGCTTAAAGACATGAAAATAAAGGCAACAATTAGAATAATAAATTTGGTCTAAAACTAAACTTATCTGTAGATAGCATACAGAAAGAAATAAAGATATATATTAAGTCAAATTAATTTTACCTACATGTAACAATTTTTTATTCTTACATGTAGTCCTAAAATGTGCCCTTATTAAATCAATGAATAAATTACCACTTATGGCTGTATGGTGGTATTAAAACGAAAGAGAAATATTTGGACATTTTTTCTTTAATAACAGATCTCTATTTGCTCTTCTCCTTTGCCACTAGAGCATATTCCAACCAAACATGATGATTTTGGTGGTTTGATTCAGTAGGTGCCGAGGAATTAGAGGCGATGAAGCGATTCATACTCCATAGCCTTAAATTACCTTAAAAGTATTGCATAATTTACCAACAAATACTCATAGTTTTATTCTTATTCATTTTTAAAGTTTAATTTGAGCTTGGTTGCATTACAGTTTATGTACTTAGGTACACTGTGCCTTACTGATAAGGTAAGAAATGAGATAAACCTCTTACTTGGTGAGTGATGATCTCAAACGTAATCTTCCGAAGTAGTATGTTAGATTTTTCAAGGAAATAAAAAGAAATTTACACGGTTGCTTATTTTTTATTATATACTGATATACTGAGGTTCGTTAAAACAAAATATTTAGTTTATTTTAAAATCTAATGATTTGATATAGAACTTTTAAGGTTGTACTTATTATAAAAGGAACTCACTTTGAAACTAAAGAAGAATTGTATGGTTATATAAAAAAGGGTTTGAAGTAGACCTAAATTTCCATTTTGTTTAATATTTTTGCTTACGTTCATATAAAATCCGGATTGCTAAATGTTAGAAATATGACAGTCATCATAAATACACCCAATATTATCAAGAGCAGATAATTTTTTATGGAGTTCGAAAATTTACTGCAATAAAATAATAAATTTCAGAAAGGAAGTAAGTAACACTCCCGCTTTGGAAAGTTTAGTGCACGCGTACAGCACAAACCCCAAAGAATTCCAATTTAATTAAGCCTAATTTTTAAATGTCATTTAGCAGTGAATTATAAAATGAAATATGAGACAAAAGTATTTTAAATCGTAAGATACCTTTTTCACATTTTGTCGAGGTGTTGAGAACAAAGCTCGCTGGCGATGAGCTGAATTTCAAAATCAGTTTAAATTAAACCACTAAATATAAAGCGTAGCACTACAAACTCTTATGTTTACATGTTTCTTGTCTTAAGGTGTAACCCGTTGTTCAGCTTGCACTATATTTGCTGATTTTGGTTGACTTGTGAAAGTGATAAATTGTTGACCACCAGGTCAATAATTTATAAGCACGCAATTGTTATTTTTGCTCTTGCTCCAAATTCTCCTAAATGGTGCTCTCTTGACCTTATTACTAGGATGTACTCTATTTGCTTTTCATACTTCTTCAGGAGTTCCAGCATTTTCTTGATATTATCGTCGCGTTGAGCCGATGCAGTCCAGCAATAGTCAAGTCTTTTCGACAGTCTCGATCTGGTTTTTCATTTTATTTTTAAAATCAGTAATGTAAGCTTCGCGCTTTCCAAGATGCGTCTGCGTCTTCTGTTCGAGAGCCTCGGTAAACATACAGGCGTTTGTTTGTTCATCCTCTGTACGCATTGCTTTTTATATCTTCATTATTGCTGCAGCCACCTTGCTGATCTCCAGTTGCTGTCTGTGCTAATTAGCAGGCCTTAGTTTCTCTTCGATACCTTTCTGAGACATGTTCTTGTTGTTGGCGGCTACTTTGTAGCATCACCTATTGGTAATGCACCTCGGTGTCATCATTTGCATGGATGTCTGGATGTTGGTGGTAACCTCGATCATTTGCTCATTTGTGTGAATCTTTGTAAGACTCGACTACGTTCTGGGCTTTTGGGTAGTTGTAGAAGAAGCTGAAGTGGTAATTACTTTACTTGCATTGCACACACAGATAAAATTTTTCCACACGGTGCATGTGTTTTTATAAACAAGCCAGCACTGCAACAAAGCTCATATGATAATTGTTGGTTGTTTATTAGTTAGAGACGTTTTGACAGCATAAAGTAACGTATCTCGATAACTTAAACCCCGTGGAAGATTCAAACTCTATTAAACTTGCAGTAATGCTAAAGTTCGATCAAAATTCCAACATTCGGATGTTACCCAATATTTTAGTTCAATTTTTTTTCAAATTAGTTCAAATTTTAAGATGTAAATTTAGTACTAGATGGGAAATTCGTCCAATCGCAATAGCTTGCACGTTTAGAAGACTAGCGGCAAAAATTGCTTGTTGCTACGTTGGAACTTTTATTGGAAACTACTTTCAGCCATTATAAGTCGGTGTAAACTGTAAGGGAGGTTGCGAGGCAGCGGTGCGCGCAACAGGGACTTTTATAGAAAATAAAAAGAATTTTGAACTTCTCAAAATCGACTACTGTAACGCTTTTAACGCTATTGATAGAGATTTAATGCTTTCAAAAGTCTGGGAGTTGGCCCCAGAACTCTAACTCCTTTTTGCGGCAATGTTACTCGGCACCATCTTTACTTTTCTTCGGAAAGGACACAATTGGATCTCAAGTCGGGGCTCAACAAGGGGATTCTTGTGGCCTACTTATCTTCAGCCTAACAATACATGAAGTTCTATTATCTTTAAACTCCGGTTTAAATATTTAGTATCAGTATTATAGAACCTTAGCTGGACCACCAGAGACAGTCGTAGAGAATTTCCTAAAAATCATTTCAAAATTCAAAGAGATCGGTTTAATTATCAAGCCAGAGAAGTGTGAATTATTTTTTCTGAATGAAGAGATCCTATAAATTTCTTCGCAATTTAATAATCTTTTCCCTGGAATTAAGATAATTAAAGATCTCAACTTGCTCGGCTCACTATTAGTCGACGGTGCTTTTACAAAATTTTTTGTCAAAAAGAAGGAGCTAGACAGACTATTCCATCGCCTTAAAGATATAAATTGCTATGTAGGTTATTATCTTCTAAGAAATTGCCTCGATATTTCTAATCTTACATACTTTTTACGAACAGTCCCCTTATGGAGATATTCAAATCACATTGAGGAGTTTAACAAAAACATCAAATCTAATTTGGAAGGAATTATTAACTACATCGACCATGATAGTTGGACTTTATCTTCCCTTCCATTAAGATCAGGTGGTCTTGGAATTCGTAAAGCATTCCTCATTTCCGCACTCAGTCACCAGGCTCATTAATAATGTTCTCAAAATTCACCTTGTTGTGGATTATGCCTAAGCAGAGGAATTATGGTTGAATCAGGATCATTTTTTACCAACAATTAAATCTCACAAACAAATTGGGACAACATCTTAAGATCATCAACTCATAAAGATCAAAGAAAAATTAGTTTCCGAACATTTGAAAACAAGAATCATAGCATCTGAAAAACCAGAATTAAACCAATGGTTTAGCGTACTCCCTTTTAGAAACATTGAAACCCTATTGGATAACTACTCCTTCCGTGTTTCCGTTGCACTTCGTATTGGTACTAATATAGGTCATCTTCATCAATGCGTCTGTGGTAAAACCGCGAAAGAGAATGAGATTCATGGTCTAAGAACAATATTATCTGTCTAGCCCTAAAATCTGTAAAGATCCCATCAGTCCCGGAACCAACTAGTCTTTAATTCCTTGGAAAAAGAGCCTACTTTTTGTTTGAAACTCTACTTGTGCTGATACTTTTGCTTCTTTCTATTCTGACATTAGCTCTAAAGCGGCTGGTTTAGTCGCATGAAGAGCTGGTTTGAAAAAGATTAACAAATGCAGAGAAGTTGTAAGGAACAACCACATTTTCATCCCTTTCGCAATGGAAACTCTGGGTCTTTGGTGTAAGGAAACTGTTGATTTCATTGACGCATTGGGATTGAGAATTTGGATAAGTGAGTGGAGAACCTAAAGTTACCATACATCTGAAACAGAGGATTATCATCGCCATCCAGAGAGGAAATGTCGCTTCAGTGGTGAACACATTCGCATCTTAACAAACAATGGATGAAATTTTTTATATTTTATAACTCGAGCGTTTATTTTAATTCAAGTGCCTAAATTATTAATTTTGTTATCAAGCCTTTGAGTGAAATGTTCGTTAATAAAGTTTTTTCACAATTTTAGTACTACAAACCACACTCTTTAAATTGATTCAATAGTATACGAAGAGTAAAACTAACTGCCCAAATAATTAATTTTAGTAAAACTAAACAGTAACGAAATATAATTAAAAAACTTTAACCGATAAAAACATTAAAATTTGCAGTATTAGTATCCTATTATTACACTTATATTTATATTTTCAATTGTAAGAGAAACACTAATTGTTAACCATTCTTTGCAACTAAAGCTTAGCAACAAAAATCGTTTAGCAACATTCAACTATTTAAGACGCGCAAATAGCATAAATACACACAGAACATCAATGCTCCTTTGTATCACGTACTTAAGGTAAATAGAAATGCAGCACGCAAATGACCCGTGCAGTGTAAATAAGTTAATGAGATAAGTGTTCCCGGCTGCACGGCAGGTCTGAATGACACCTGCTTTTCGGCTTCAAGTATTCCTGTTTACGTTTTCCCCGATTTTTTATGAAATTTGAATGAAGACAAATTTAATCCAATTAACATAAAAAAAATTAAAACAATATCCTGTATAACTAATATTTAAATATCAATATTATATTTAATATAAAAAAATGTATTATAGTTAACAAACTAATAAAGATGCTTGTATTAACACACATACATACGAATGAATGCTAATATAATGAACAGTTTGCGCGGTCCTAATGTAATCTAGCAGCTGACTGAAGTGGATTACAATGCGCACGCGTAAAAGAGGGCGACTGAACGGGTTAGGAGTTAAACGCCGTTGAGTGAGCATATGCAGTGTATAATAATCACTTTTGTTATGAATGGGTAAGGAGAACAACGATTTTCCAACAAATTTTGTGCAAAGCGGGAAAATCCATAAGCAAGAAATATTCGGATGATTTATGACTTTTGGGGACAATACAATGAGTAT
Source organism: Sinelater perroti (assembly GCA_036346155.1). Classification (NCBI taxonomy): domain Eukaryota; kingdom Metazoa; phylum Arthropoda; class Insecta; order Coleoptera; family Elateridae; genus Sinelater; species Sinelater perroti. Next base: position 990,569 of record JARFIY010000057.1, on the reverse strand, counting down.
AGCACTACTAAAGGCGTGGTACAAACTATACAGAGATGGATGTAAATCTGTGAACCGTGGGCAATATGACAAGTAAGTTTTTTGTCATTTTAGCACAGAACTTTGCAAAATATTTTGAACGTTGTAAACAACTCTAGAAGAATTGTGTACAGTACATCCTTATATACAGTGGCCAACAGCAGACGCGGAAACTCTGCTACAGAAGAAATTTATAGAAGATATTGATTATGTAAATGAAAGATTAACAACAATATTTTTAAAAGTTGACAATATTGCAATATTGCTTATGGCCTTGACTTGGAGCGTCGAGAGCTAAGGTCTGGCCCCGGGAAAAGTTTTTTACCGGACCCATAAAGTATTGTTTTATATATATATTTTTTATCTATATCAAATCAAAGTAATATTTTTTAGGTTTGCAAATGCACAGGTGGTGAATAGATGCGAACTATTCCGAAAATGTCCAGCCAATGTTAAAACAATAAGAACAGTTTGCGCGGCCTCTATTCCAATTGGTAATCAACGAGAGTGGCCTAATTTATTTTCCCAATTTATTTACAATTTGTACATGTATCTTTAGCAAATAGTTTTAACAAGTTTCTTTGACATGTAGAAGTATACTGTTAAGTTCTTCGATACAAGAAGAAACATACAAACTAAATTTAAACTTAATTCATATTTGGCGCGCATTTTTGAAGTCTCCTATTTTGAGTGGGGGGGGGGGCGTCATTGCTAAGTTGTTTGCCGTGCTTTAAGATGATAATTTTATTTTGAAATTTATTCTTCGCCGTTCATATCTGTAAGCTTTATAACCCTAAACAGCGTGCACATAATCTCGACTACTAAAAATTAGGCCTCCGAGTTATTCACTTATATTGTAATCGTAATAACCCTTACGCTAGGTACGTATGGTGCTCTGTAATGCGCATGCGTTAGTAAGAACGATTAAAGTGGTCGGGCTAGTTAAAAGTTAGATGCTGATGAATGGGCACACATAGTGTGTAATCATGGTATTCACAATGCAAAGTTGTTTGGCCCACAGAACAATTCAAGCGATTCAGATTTTCGGCAACGACGTAATGGGTGCAGCACACAAATAATTTGGTGCAAATGATTTCATTAAACGGATCTACTTAGAAGTCTAGAAGACAAACAACGACCAGAAGTTGGTAAATGTTGTACGTGTACGGACTACAGGCAACAAGGATCGGCGATTGACAGTCTGAGAACTGAAAGATTTGTCATACCACGGTTCAGATTTGTAATTCTCCGACTTCTAGCTGTCCCCAAAACTTAAATCACATTTGAAATGGAAGAGATTCCAGACCGTACAAAAATTTTAGTATGATAAGACGAGACCGTTATTTGCGATTCCAACAGAGGATCTTTAGAATGTTTTGAACAGTGCCAATACCTGCCGTAAAAATATCCAGCTAATTTTAAAAGATTAAATGATTTGCGGTGCTGAGATGATTAACATAAACGAGCTATAATCAGTTTTGAAACTAAAAGAGGAAATTTTGGCGGAAAAATATTTCGTGGTTACTATTACCAGAGCAATTACTAATAATTTACTGCAGGTTTTCTCAAAATGGTTATAAGTGGAGATAAAAAGTAGATCTACCGCTATGACCGGGAAACAAAAACTCGATCGTCCTAATAGAAGTTTCCCGATTCACCATATCTCAAGAAATATGTGGGATCCTAAGGGGCTTAATTTAAAGGGGACTGAGGCTACGTCAAATATTTCATTACAAATTATTTGTTAACGTAATTATAATTGTTTGTATTTTTAAAATGAGCCACGTATTGTATCTTGAGTGTTATCATTTTGGAAGGAAAAAGGACAACAACAAGACATCTATATTTTCTGGAGCTTCATTTAAATTTTATTAATACAACAAACATTATATTGAAGTTTGCCCGGGCTTCTACGAATTACGGACCCAAAGAATTTTACCTCCCCCCTCTTCTCTCTAGATAGATAGAAACTGACATCGCAAAAAGAAGAAAAGAAAATTATTTTATAAAGAACTACTAAATTTGAACGACGACATAATTTCCAACCACTACGTCTTTCTTGTAAGTGACTTCAATGCCCGGATAGAAAATGATCTACTCAACGGTGTCAAACAATACTTCCGCGATGACATTAGTAATGACAACGGAAACGTTTGTGCCCAAGACAATTTAAGAACAAATAATACGTTTTATATATACAAATACACTTTCAGTAACACACAAGAACAAAAATCAATTATTGATTGTATCATAACCAACAGAAAGTTTACCCTAAACCAAAATATTATACATACAGGTGATAAATTCAGCAAACATCGACAATGCCCACTCATTACTGCTCGTCAAGGTTAAAATAATATACTAACTAAAATAAAAACCAAGTTAAAAGTAGAAAACACCTACATGCAGAAAGATTAAAAAATCAAATTAAGATTAACAACCCACAAAAGCGACCCGAAAGGAGCATGAGCAAAGTAAAAGGCAATATCATCAAGGCCATCACTCAGGCTATTGGCAAAAATGTCAAATCATACTCACATCAGAACAAAATACCTTATTTCTTAAATAAGGCTAGAAAAGCCACAAATGAGAAGAAAGTATTTATATGCTGCAAGAACTCCTAAAGACAGAGTATGCACAAAACGCAACATAACTAATCAAAAGGTAAAATAATTGAAAGATTGGGCACAAGATAAAACGAGGCCTATATGCATCTAAAAGGAAATATGGAGAATGTTGAGAAACAGAAAATCGAATCTGAATGAAACATTTCATCTTCTTCTTCCATTCTCCTTTTACCGTTGAGGATGTCGGATATTTTTCTTCTAGTGTGTTGATCCATTTTTCATGTCAAAAGAAACACAATATATAGAATAAAAGGAGCTGCGGTACAAAGAACTTCACTAAACAGTAATATTTATGAAGTGATTTTCACAGCAAACAACGGAAAACACTGAGAGTACGGGAAATAAAAAGAGCTTCGGAAATTATAAACTAGGAAATGAATTGTTAAAAATTAAACAAATTCTTTAATGATATAATAAGGTATGATGAGATATCACTGAAAAGTGAAAACAAAGTAGCTATCCCAATCTTTATAAAAGAAGATAAACAGATATAACCGTGGAAATTACAAGGAAATAACATTATTATGTTTAACATAAAAGCTGTTTACAAAGTTGATTTTAGCTATACTTCAATCATAATTAAGTATAAATGACGATCAAAAGAATTTTCGTTAATAATTGATTAATAGAAATGGTAGTCCAATTCACACCAATTCGCACCGACCACAGAAGAGATAAGAAATTGGATTTCTACATCTACATACTAAAGTGTAAGGAAAAATTGGTGTAGATAAATAAAAAAAGAAAAATTTGGCTTAAATAATTCAGTTAATAAACAGCCGGTTTTTGAAGAAGAAAGAACCTTTAATTTTTATTGGAAGATATTGTATTTATATACCTCTATACTATAAAGTAGAAGACATAAAATATATCAGAAACCAGGGATCGGAAGATATACCTGAAATTAGTCTGGAAGACATAAAAGCAGCAATTGGAGAGATGAAGAATAACAGATCACCAGGAGACGATGGAATAGTTATTGAGGCGATCAAGGAAGGCGGACTAGCTGTCTTAAAAACCTTGAAATCTCTATTTAACGAATGTCTCATAGAGCAAAAAACACCCACTCGATGGGACAAGGTCATCATCACTCTGATACATAAAAAAGGAGACGCTACAAATCTGACCAACTACAGACCTATTAACTTGCTACAACACATATATAAGCTCTTTACGAGAATACTATCAAAACGTATAAGTGTAAAACTTGACCTATACCAACCAAGAGAACAGGCTGGATTTAGAGTAGGGTTTAGTACCTAACAGTACTTAAACTACTAATTGAAAAATGCGTAGAATATAACAAGCCTCTTATGTTGATATTTGTAGATTATGAAAAGGCAATTGCTTCGATAAATCAGCAACAACTCTTCCATGCTCTTTGGCAATGCCAAATAGACTCCAGATACACGGGTTTACTAAAATGCATATATAACCACGCAACCGCATCAGTAAGATTACACGAAGACACCAACACATTTCAAATAGAAAAAGGGGTAAGACAGGGAGATGTCATATCCCCTAAATTATTCACGACACTCTTAGAATATATGTACAAAAACCTAGATTTGGAACAGTGTGGAATTAACATCAATGGTAAACTACTAAACCATCTAAGATTTGCCGATGATCTAGTCCTAATCACAGATAAGATAGACGAAGCAAATAAAATCCTACAAGAACTCAAAGCTGCCTCAAAGGAAGTCGGGCTTGACATAAACTATACAAAGACAAAATATATGACAAACCTGGTCCTGAGCGATAACATTTCGGCAGATGATATAAAAATCGAACAAGTATACTCATACAAATACCTGGGACACGAGTTAACCATTGGGAGAGATAATCAAACCCACGAACTGAAGAGGAGGATCAATTTAACATGGGCAGCCTACGGTAAGCTCAGCAACATCTTTAAATCAGATCTCCCAATATGCCTGAAGAGGAAAACGTTCGATCAGTCCATACTCCCTGTTCTCACCTATGGGGCTGAAACACTAACATTAACCAAGAAAACCATAAAGAAAATAAGAGTAACACAGACGGCAATGGAAAGGTCAATGGTAGGAATAACACTTAGGAACAAAATACCAAACACCACAATTAGGCAGCGAACAAAGGTGAAGGATGATGTGTTGAGGATAGCTGAGCTGAAGTGGAACTGGGCGGGACACGTGGCAAGACTGAAAGACGAGAGATGGACAAGACGAATGATTGAATGGAGACCCAGACAAGACGCATTCAGAAGCAGAGGTAGACCACCAACAAGATGGGCCGATGATGTAAAAAGAGTTGCAGGAAATTGGATCCAGATCGCACAGGACAGAAACAAATGGAAGGGTTTGAGGGAGGCCTATGTCTAGCAGTGGACGACCTAGGCTGGGGAAGAAGAAGAAGAAGAATACTATAAAGTAAAAGAGAGTCGATTATGTATGATTGTATTTGCATATGGTAATGGTGTAGTGCGATATGATCTACTCAAACATTTTAGAGCTTCATTTGGTACCAATTGTCTTAGTTACGCTCTTAAAATAAAGACAAACACAGAATAACGCTAAAACAAAACTTCCAATAAATAAAACTTTATACCTAAAGAACAATTAAAAATAAAATCATGGCAACATTTTGCTAAGTGTTTTGCTTTGCCCAAGCAAGTTAACCATTTTAATGTTTCTACAAATGTTTCATTACTTTTTTAATGAAGCGCATTCGCAATCGAGTTCGTATTTTTGCTGTGTATTTTTTATTTGAAATATTTTTCTTAATTTTTGTTGTTTGGGTGTTGTTCAATAGTATTTTTATAAATTAAATGTTGACCACCATTATTATTATTTTTTGAGAACAAATTCTGGTGTATCTATAAAAATACTGGAAAGTTCTATTTAATTTAAGGACACATACAGGATCGTCCAGGTAGATCCGGAATTCTTTTGGGTTGTAATGCAAAAAATCGAAAAGAATGATTTATGTGCCTGTACAGTAACATAACAAGTTACCTTCACTTAATCAACAACCTACGATTATCGACAAAGTGAGCCAAGAAGTAAAGGAAATCTAATCAACAGGAGGGGGTAAATGCTGACAGGGCTACTCGCACAAGCCATCTAATCGCAAGAGAAGTGATCTGTGAATTAAAAGAAAATATCGGCCGGGACCATGGCGGGCGGAGCATGGCTGATTTGGCAAAAGAAAGGGGCGTGGCGAGGTCGATGGTTAGTCTACCAGTGCACTAAGCACTGCGTTATAAGTTTTTTATCCTAAGGAATTGCCAATTGTTGAATGAGAAAAACAAGATGGTTAGGAAGTTAAAGGCCCAACAGACAGCAAGCACGAGCTTTTTGAGATTCTTTTTGGACGATAAGAACTTCATCCTGGATAAGGAGGTAAATCACCAAAATGACCGCTGGATCTGTCAAGATGGCTCTCAAGTCCCCATTATCATGCATATAAGTTTCGCCTCTGTTGTGGTGCAGGAACGTGTGAGCAGAAACGGAGATGCCATAGTACTTCATTTTTTTGAGAAAGGCTTGAAGGTGATCGCTAACAGTTGTCAAGCCCTGGATAGGCTAGGAAGACCGCTGGACAGAAGCGTGTGTCCTAGCAAGACTCCGCTCGCGCTCACAAGGCAAGGAAGATTCAGGCTTGGCTATACAAGAATTTGTATTACCACTGGTTCCTCGACTTGTGGCCATCATCCAAATCCGACCGCAATTCCTTTGATTGCTACGTGTAGGGCGTGGTCGAGGTAAACGTTAATGAAGGGCGTCGTAACACCAAAAAAATCATAAGGATTTTCATCATAATGGTAATGATATATACAGACAAGCAGAAAATTGTGTTGGCCCGCAGCAGGTTTAAGAATAGTACCACAGTTTCACTAAACGACTGCCACTAAAACCAATTCCACTGAAGCCACTTCCACTAAAAACCATTTCCACTAAAACCATTTTCACTGATATTCATTTGCACTGAAAAATAAAACATAATGAAACAGATTCCCACGAAGGGATATTTTTAACACATTTATTTGAAAATGCGCAAGTTAAAAAATTAAGAAAATTAAGGGAAATAGTGCTTGATTGGTAAGTATTTTAGAAATTAATGATAGAAAATGTTGGAAGGAATTTTAAGAAGGTGTTTATACATATCACTCTTAATCAATTTCTTCTTAGCAGCACGAGAAATTACCACCACTGGTGATACATTTGCAGTCACATAGCGATGATGCGGAGTATTTTTAAGAGATCCGACGCCATTAGAAATGATGCGACCTCGAATGATACCTTGTTCCTTGCAAAATCCTTCCGCAAAAATGTGAAAAGTCGGATCCGATGCCCCCGTACGATCGAGAAATTGATGATGTCAACCTTCCACCGAGTTATTAGCGCGAGGAAGTCCATTGTTGATTGCTGAATATGGATTTCAAATATCAATTGGAAACATATCTCTTTTGCGTTTTCCAAGCTAAGTTCGTTCAAAATAGTGTAAAAGTTCCCCCAAAGCTTGGAAAACTTCCACATCTTCTTCTCTTATCCAAAAGTTACTATAGATAATGGCATCATATCCTTCAAAAACTGGAAGAAAAACAAGAGCACCAAAAGATTTAAGCTCACGAGAAAATCTAGGATTTGCTGTGTCACTGCAGAGTTTCTTGAGAATCGGAATCTGCTGAATTTGACGGGAAAGAGCTTGGACCATGTGGAAAGAGCATCCTCTAATCGTGATAGAAGGGAAAACCGACTTGAATGCCTTGAGTTCGGCTTGTTCAAAATCCACACATACGCTTGAAGTGGCTGCCGTCGGAATCATTTTTTTACTTGTTCCAATATTCCGCTTAATTTCCCTCCGATTTGTTACAAAGGAGAACATAAACAAGAGGAATACGTACACATGAAAATACAATTTTTGTTATATATTTAGTTAGCGAGTAAAAGGGGGTGTTAGTACTAGCGCGAAGGAGAGCGAGCGAGGGTAGCGAGAACGAATGTTCCATCAGCAAGCCAGTGAGGAGATGAGTGGAGTTGGCGGACATTTTGCTCTGTATAGAAAACAAGAATTCGATCCTCGCGCTGAGTGTCGTAGAGAAGAAAATTCTCCTCTTTGCTACTAAGATTATCTTTATCGGATTCTGAGACGATGAGTTCGCCGGCTGAATGTGGATTGATTGGATTTCCAGCCGCTTGTTTTTAAGATCGAGCAGATATTCGCCCCATGTTTTTGTCGATTGAAAGAGCCGCAACGATAGTTTCCTCGAGTTTTGAGGACGATGGATAGAAGAGTGACCTTTCTTTTCTTGGCTTTCATCTTGATTTTGCCATTGCATTTTGACAAGCGGGCTTTTCGGGCATCAAAGTGCATATGTGTTTATCTGAAAATATGAAAAAATTAACATTTTGCATTAGTATTAAATAAATTATTACTTACTTTTAGAGCGAAGAAGAATTCTTTGTCAGATCTAATATATGTAGTTAGACGGTGACAACAGTTCGTAGTGTTGTAGTCTGCACATCTCCAATAGCGGACGTGTGTTCCATTCACCCAGATATGAGACCCTGTGAAATCAACAAATTGTAGCAACTATATTTAATATATAAATAAATAGAAATAAATTTACTTACCCTTTTTCTCATGGGTATATTTTTTGTGGACTAGTTAAATCTGTTCCTTTAAACTTTCGAAAGTCTGAAAATAGATCCGGAAGTAGCCATGGTGAAAAGTTGAAATAAAATTTATGAAAAAGGCCGACGCAAAGTAGTTAGGCGAATGAAAAAGTTTTGAAACTAACTGTCTGAGAACTGAGATGGTGTGCTCCTTATATACCCCCAGAGACAGGTTTCGGATTAGTCGGGAGTTATCGCAGAGCAATTTGACCAAAATTTCTTTCAGTTTTCAGTACTAAAATTAAAAAGCAGAGAAAACTAAAAGAAATTTCTTGGAAGAGATTAGTCGCTTTCATTGCGGGTGCATTTTGAATTTATAAAATATAAAAAGGGAAAGTGAACGAATGCTCTATTAGTAAAGGGAACTTAAATAGTTCCAAGAATTTTCTTTCACATTTCTATATTAGGATTAAAATGTATTAAAATGTAAAAGATTTGAATCATCTACAATCAAATTACAGAATTTTTGGCTATTGGTGGAAGGGGTTTTAGTGGAAATGACCTTTTAGTGGAAGTGGTTTCAGTAGAAGTGGTATAACATGGTTTAAGTATCCGCTCGAGAAAGTAGTTTCCGATGATGGCAGACACATTGAATAAATTGATTCTACTTGTTTTAAATGTGCTTTCGAATTTTAAGGTAAACCTTTTTATATAGTGTCGCAAACATTTGCACACCTGTACCTTTTTAAAAAAAAACTTTAATACCGTTTTGCCAAATTACTTTACATCAAATTAAATAATTATTGCTTGTTCCCTTTCGATCTCGGTATTATATGCTTTTCAATTTGTAATGAGCTTTAGCAATTTCCTTGCAACCGCCCCTTTTCTGTCACATTAAGTTAAACTTCTTAATCTAAACTTTCTTCAAGAAAGTTTGCTGTCGTGGTTTTATACATTAAGCACGTTGTTTCTAGTTGTTCTTATATCATTAAAATTAGTTACGGGTTCGACCCAGATTTTGGCAGCGTTTAATAATTTAGTTATTATTATTAAATTAAAACCCAATCAAAATTGATTTATTGCTCTTATTTAGCCTACTCATCACTCCATTATTAGTATGATATACGACCCTGCCTATTAAATTATTCCCAAAAAAGACAACGGTCTCGCGTTTTATGATAAATTCATTAGAGGCATGTTGAAGCCGCTGGCAATTTTGAAATTATATTTTTGTGAAAGCAATAAGTAACGTTATTCTGCTAGCATGTACTAGCTCAAATGTGAATATTATTCAGCACGGTAATTTTAATTAATCTTTACAGAACTTTTCATTAAAATGAAGATCTCATTTAACATTCGATTTGTTGTATAGAAGAGCGTATAAAAAGCTTTTGAGTTATCTAAATTAATTGGAATGTTTTTAAAAATAGTCGAGGGGAAGATAGGCGCACTAAAGAATAGAGAGAGGAAAACAAAAAAGAATTTTGCCTCAAGATGACAAAACGCGAATCATCCTAATAGTATTTTGAATTGTTTGTGCCCCGCTGGTTCCTAGAAGTTTCTTCCAAACGTCTCTTAAATTGAGGGAGATGCAAAATAGTCTTAAATGGTGTCAAGAGGATAAAACAACTAACAAATCGCTTTGAACTTTACGATTTTAAGGCTAAGCTTTGACCAAGTCAAGATTGAAAGTTTGAGAAAGTTATAGGTCTAATATAATTGAATTTTAGCTTTCTACTTCTGTACAATATTAGCACATTTAATTTTCTTCTAAGCTAATTTTAATCGGCTTAGTTATATTCTTGTAGGAATCCAGATATGTGTTGCTTAAATTAACGTCAAAACTGTGCACTTTTATGTATAGGGTGCGGCAGGTAAATAAAAAATGAACTTAATATGCAAAACATTTATTTCCACATCCGAAACTTACAATATAGAAATTGATTTTAAAAATAATATTGGTCAAGTGGTGTCCATCTTTGTCCAAACACTGCTGCACGCGACTTCGCATAACCCGTTTAAACATTTCTTGGGGTACAAGGCGAATTTTGTACGAATTGTTTTGTTTACTATTTGCAGGTTTTTTGAACAACATTTGTAAACCTTGCCTTAGAAATAACTTCACAGAAGAAAAGCACACCGGGTCTGGTCCAGCAAATATCGTCTCTCAGAGAGATTGAGCTTCTAGAGATCATTCCCTTGAAGTTTGTAGTAATGCTCGCTATTTGTGGCCCGTGACTCCATCCTGCTGAATTCAAACATTCTTCAGGTCGCATTCTTCATAAAGTAGGGCTAAAATTCTAGAGCGCTTAGAATTGAAGGTAGCTGCCCGATTCTCTCTTCAAAATAATAAAGCTCGATGATCTTCATTCGTGACACTTCTCATCAAATTGTGCACGATAACTAAAAAAAGGTTTCTGGTGGATCACTTCCGGGTTGTTTACACTCCCATATCGATATTTTGCTTATTTAAACAAGCAAAAAAATTAAAAAACGCCCTCGCCACGGAAAAAACCGCGTTGACACCAATCATGTTCTCTCCCATTTTTTCCTCCCCCTATTTCTCTCCTCCTCGCTCTTCAAGAATTTTTCTCTCCTTAAGGGTTTGCCGTTCTTAGATTCTAATATTATATATCCTGTCTTCCCAGTCACCTTTTTTAGTCCTTGTTATAACAATATATTTTTTATATATTTTTCCATGTCACGGCTGACCTTCCTCTTTTCCTTTACCAATCGATACTGTGTTTTGCCCATCTTTTGTCCTCCATTCTCTTGATGTGTCCATACTATCTCAGCGCATTGTTTTATAGTCTACTAGTGATTGATGTGGTTACCCCCATTTCTTGTTATTTTGTTCCTTTTTGTATATTGTAGACTTCTCCTTATATAGTCTAGTTCTACAATTCTTATTTTGTTATGCTTTCTATTATATCGTGAAATATTTTCTTGTTTGTTCCTTTTGTGTGGTTTTTTTAAATAGTTCCATTTAATGCTGGCATCGCTCTTTTGTCTCTTCTAATTTTGTCTTCGATATCTGCTCCGATTCTTCCCGTATTGGCTATTATCGATCCTAGATATTTGTGTTCGGTACATGGTTTTACTAATTCATCCTCTATTTTTAATTCGTTAGTTTGCCTTCCAATGCACGCATATTCTATTTTTGTATAATTTATATTTAATCTTCATTTTTCATATTCTTTTTTCAGTTTTCTTAACATATACATCATATCTTTCTCTTGATATGCAAAAATTATTTGGTTGTTGGCAAACATTAGTGAACGTAGTGTCCTATCCGCACTTTCTATACCACCTTTTTAAGGCCTGTTCTCCATATACATTAAATAAAGGTGAAGATAATGTGCACCCTTGTTTTAAACTTTTAGATACTTCTATATTATTGGTTACATTTTCCTCTATTTTTGTTTGTGCTCTGGTGTCTTAATATAAGGATTAATTCCTCGTTAACCTCAATTTTCTTTATTGGTTGCCATATCATACATCTGGGCACGCTGTCATATGGTTTTCCCAAATCCACAAGTCATGTGAGTTTCTAAGTTCCTTTCTTTGTTTGTTTCTATATATGTATATGATCGATTTGCCCTAAACCCACTTTGTTGTTCGCTAAAATCTCTTCTTTTGTCATTATTATGTATTATTTGTTTGTGTACTCTGGTCTTATTTCTGCAACAATGATTCATAATGTTGTATCCACTGATTTGAGATTATTAAGTTTATTGTTTTTATTCTTTTATTATCTTGTCTTAGTTTTCAAATTATTTTCTATGCTTCCTTAGATTGGCTGTAACCCACGGTGTTGCTTATATTCCTACAGACTGTGTTCCATTGTTCGTTCTTTTTTTGTCTAACTTGTGCTTTTACTTGCCTTTTACATTTATCATATCTTTGTCTAGATTATGGTGTATTTTTTTTAGATAACCACTTGCTATACATCTTCTTCTTCTCCTCAATTTTTTCTTTTAATGTTGTACCAAATGATTGCGGGGTTTAGTTCTTTTGTTTGCTGTTCCTAATGCTTTTTGTGTTACGTCTTTTATACCTATTTTAAATAATTATGTTGTTACAATTATTAAACAACGACTATTTTGTATGGCTGAAAATAAAGATCTTGCTGTAGAATTTACCGCACCGCACGATTAAACAGCGTAAGTGCGGTCGCATATTTGCGATAGAAGCGTTTAGATGACTGAAAAATTTAGCGCCTAATTGCGTCTATGTTTTCGGGTATTCGAGTAGTGCGAGGTTGTCCACCTTCCCCGACAACAAATTCTGTTTCCCTAAAGTTTAATACCCACAATGCATTTGAAACAAAGTACCAAATGTGCGCTAGGCGGTGGCTATAGACCCATTTTAGGGAATGTAGGCTTTTAGAGCAAAATTAATCCTCTTGTTTGCCTATAACGGGTAGTCCGTTGCTTTCAAAGCTTGCACTAACTGGATCTTGTAGGCACGAAAACGTAAGTCTTTTTGTAAAATTTTCTGAACGCTGGGCCGGTTCAAAATCAAAGCCGCCGTGCGTTTGCGGATCGATCTTCGGGGATGCTGCCGAACGCTAGCGCGCACGCGATCGATGTTTGCTGGCGTTCTCACTGTTCGCCGACAGCCCTCAGGTTTGGAATTCACGGTAGAACCATTACGCTAGAACTTCTGAACCCAAAGTTTTATTAATTGGCACTTGGCGTTTGCTGTATGTCGTGAAGCCCATGTGGAACTCTAAAACGCCTACGCACAGTTACACAACTGTTGATTTTGTAATAACTGTGCACATAAAAGACACGCTTCTCTCCCGGAAACTGCTCTATTGCAACTGACAAATTCCATTCTCCCTACTGCTCAGCACATGGCTGCCCCCCCCCCTTTCTCATTATTATATCCCGCGTTATTTTAAAAAAAAATATGCATTCTATAATAAATTATCCGTTATTATGTTTACGATTAAAATTTTTGTAACGGGAAGTTTCCATCTACCTAACCCCTTAGACACCATATCCACCCTTTCACCATTTACGTCTGCTTTACAAACTAGGGAAAGAATTTTGTCTCATCCTGAATCTTGTCTATTGATTTTGAAGTGCCCAGAGTCTCCCAGAAAAGTGCCAAATTTTTTTCCATGCCGCTGTTACATGGATTTGTATTTTTTCTCCTTGTGAATCTTTAAATGACAAATTTGACTTACGTAAACTACCTCGCTTGCATACTTTGCTGACACTCAGGACGTGTCGTAAATTAAAATTAGTAACCAGTGCTTGTGTGAAGATAGAATATAGTGGCATATGATGTTACCAGATGGAGTTTCTAAAATTTACTAAAGGAAATATAGTGAATGATTTGTCAAGTACTGCGACTGTAATTATGAAGAAAGCAGAAAACTATAAAAATAGGTCAGTGGCAGCGACAAACGGCAGGAATTTTTTAGGAAGAAGTTAATAGTGGATTGTGAAAATGCAATATTGATTCTTAAAATTATGATTCGTTATGTATTGGAGTTCAAAGCAGCAAGGACTGTGTTAAAAAAGACAAAAGTAGAGAGTGCCAGGGAAATATGTGCAAAACACATACCTACTATGTTCGATATGATGGCAAACGCTTAATACACTAGCAGATTGAACAGGTAGTCCTCGTAAAACTTTGCATACCATTATTGACGAGGACTGGGATACGACAAGGGTTTGTAAATAATAGTTTTACATATATTTAATGCTTAACAAACGCAGAAGCTTGTGGAAATATGCCAACAGTTATTCCAGCTAAAAAAGAGAATGTCTGCTTACACCAAACAAATTTATGATTCTGGCACGAGACACCAGAAAATAAACGACAGTTTATAAAACTTAAAACACTCGTCTTAAGAAGCTACGACCAGGGGCGTTTATTTAAAAATAAATGGATTAGTTTTTCTCTAGTGAGAACATTATAAGTGTTGCAGTTACAAGATCCTGTGCTGGACTTATGCTTTTTTAACACATTTTTTGCATTGGGTAACAAGTTCTTCAATAACAACTAGCTCTTCGCAAGTGGCGCCGTAATGCCCACCAAAAATGGCTTGCAATAGCTTTATGCAAATTATCGGAACGACAGCAAAAACCCATATACACTTATTTCTAATAAAAGATTGTTGAGGAAAAAGAAATGTAGTGCTAGTGCTAGACGCCCTAAATATATTGAGTGCTTTTTATGTAATTTTTCAATTAAAATTTCTTAACATTTGTATGTAGAAAGATGTTTTCTATTTTTTTTTGTTTTGTAGTTTAGTCTATTTTGTCAGTTTCCGCAATTTCCCTTTATTGGTGCAATCACAATTTGAAAACTGAATGTTAGTAAAATAATTTTCCCTTGGGTGACTATCTGGTTTATATATTGCTGCCACTTTTTTAAATTCAATTTTATACAGAATATTTTTATTATAGTTTAAAAAGTGACAGTAAGATGGTCGCAGAGTTTATAAACAATTTATTGACACTTTTGGGTTTGGGAGTCCTAAAAATTTTTGATCACAGATATTTAAAGGCAGCGAGATAATAGCAAATGTAGATTTGTAATTGGAGAGACTTTAATTCAAGAAATGTTATGTAGCAATAATAACTTTCTGACACATTAATGCCTAAATTGTATTATTTTGTAGTTTGTGAAATGCAAATTATGTTTTTAATATTTTATATTTTATATTATTTAATTTTATATTATTGCTATTTTTCTTTTATAAAGTTATTTATTTGTATATTCAGTTATTGTTAGGCATAAGACGCCCTTTTCCTCTTTTGTTCTAGTCGTATAATAATAAACTGCTTTGTTTTAATGATAAAAAGCCCGAAGGGCGATCAATTTTATTTTTACAATTTTCTATAATTAATTCAACTATTTTTGAGCAGCCACATTTTTCTTTTAATAAATTAAACGCAAATGCACTAAAGTACAAACCCCAATGCCGTATATCTTTTTGCTAAAACCTTAACGGGATAATTAATTACAGAATAAATCAATTAAGCGGGAGACTTTAATGCTTGCATGCGTCACGTACCTCTAAGTGCAGTAAACAGTATAAAATATAAATAAGCAGCCTAGCATAAGTAAATTATTACATTTGCTGCCCTGGCTGATACCGGCGCGCGCTCTACAAATTTAATTGCGCCAGAAGAGTAATGCTTTCTGCATTATGTGCTTATGTCAAAAATAATCTGCAGTGTTTACTAATGTGGTTCTGTTCGGCTGCATAATTCAAGAGGCTTATAACGCAACTTATGTTGTCATTGAGACATGGATGAAAAATAAGTCTCTAAATTAAAATTTTTATTACTATAACTACACCTTCCTTTATTTTGCTTTTGTAGCATTTAATTAATTAGTCAGTTAAGTTTCTGATATTTTTCTTTTAAATAATTTATATTCTTATTACTTTCTTTGTATAGCATAATTAATTTTTATCTATTATTACTTACACAGTATTTATTGTTATTATAAATTTGTTACTTATGTTTCGTTTTGGTTCAATTTTTTGGTTTGCCTAGAAGTTTTCAGTTGTTCTATAATTGTTACAATAGTTCGTTATATTGATTGACTTCATATTTCATAATTAATGTTTTTATACAATATATATTTGAATTTATTCTTAAAATCCTGCTGTTTTGATCATGAACTAGTAAATTTTGCTTACAGTTCTTTGTCTTTAGAAAAATAGAGCTAAAACAGGAAAAAGAGTAAGAAATAATTTCCTTATAGTCATCAATATCAAAGGGTTTCAAATTTATGATGTCGTTTACAATGCTAAATTACTGAACTAATAATGTTCATATTTACTTGGACCGATAAAAATTGTAGCTTAAGAACAACATAGGTGTGTTTTTTGATCTTGAATACGCATTGTTCTCAATTGCATGATATTATTATACATTTATTCAGGTTTTGTATAAAAAGTAATGAGAACAAATTTGGGGAAAAATATATACCCACAATTAAAATTATTCAAAATAAGACCGCTGAGCGTTTTCCGCGCTTGGAAGACGTCCTGAAAGTCCTTCAAACCCTCAAAGTAGCGCACCGAAGCCTCTTGGACCTCTGCTACGGTCCCATGGCGGTGTCCTTTGAGGGCTATCTTTATTTGGGGAACAGGAAAAAGTCCGCCAGGCCCAGATCGCAACTGAAGGGGCCGAGGGGGGGGGGGTAGTTCAAGAACAAAGGTAGTGGTTGACCAGAATTTGTCTCATTTCCAAATCTTCGGTAATAATGGTGTGCACAGTAATTTTATCAATTCCTACGTGGTCTGCAATCATTCGAATATGAGTCCTACACAGAATTTAATGACGTACCGCTGTTCGATAGAACTTTGCATTTTTAAGCTTCGACCGAGTCTTTAGACAAGGGTCCACTAAAACGACGATACAAACCGCACAGAAGCTCGGACGCAACTGACGGTAGGTGTACTTTGAAGCTGACTTTCTCCTACATTGAGATATATAAAACATGTGACTTTTAGAACAGGAAATCTAAGATTTTACGAATACTTCTTTTGGGGAGTTTTTTAAAATTTTTAACAAAGTAAAAAGTCTGAAATTACACCATTCAATGTTGTAATGTTCGTAGGGCTACCACATTTACATATATAAACAAAAATCATGTTAACAAAGCAGTAATTGTACAATATACTAAAAAGAGAGAATTCAGAAACTCAAGGTAAGGAAACAAAATTTATCTGATTTTCGATACATCAAAAATATCAACTGGTGATAGGATCATACAGACAGGTAATTTTGACTTTGTAAAACCTAAAGTAAAGAAGAAAATGCAGGCATGCTGGAGTAGCAGCAAAAGACAATCGCCGATATTTACCAAGAAGTGCTACTACAAAATTAACAACTAAGCGCAACCCGCTAGTTTAGTAGTTCGCAATATTTTTTAATATTCAAGCTAAAATAAGCCACAAATTTCTGTGGAGTTTTTATGATACTATTCAGGGGAGACGATACAAGCTTTTGCGCTCCCTTCTATGTAGCTTTTGAATAAGAAACGACGTTTGCCTTCTCAGCCTTATCGTTTCTCTTCTACCATCTTATCACGGTAGATATGTGCCACAAAACTGCGTTTTAAAATTCACAAACTAAGTCAAAGTACAGAGTTAAATGCTCTTATAAAATTAATATCACAGATATTTTGCTCTTATTTTTATTTCTTGCTATCGGTATATTTAGATGCGCATTTAAAAGTGTTAAGCATCGTAGTATTTTTGATATTAACGTTAAATGATGATTTCTTGCGTTTTTAACCAATTATACAAATTAAAAGTGCTGTTTTCACTAAGAGAGAACCAAAATAAATATTAAGTTCTTGGGTACACAACCACGCTGATGACCATCTTGTATTTGCTGTTCTACTTCGGAAAATAATCAAACAACAATAAAAGAATTGACTAGATTAACGTTGATTATTCTTTTATTCGTCTTGCTCTCTGAATACTAACGGGTGTCTCAGAAGGAATGCATATTTCAAAACAACGAAACATAGTAACTTTTTATGAGATATTTACGTAATTGTAGTAACATTGAATCTTGAAATGTGGAAATTATGTGCGAAAAATTACATCATCAAGGTGTTTGCTATCACGGCGTTGGCACTCCTCCAACCGAGACCTCAAATCCGTGAAAACACGTTGACACATGTCTTGTCCAATTGCTGCGATTTCTTCTCGTATACAGGCGTTAAGTTGACGCAGATTAGTCGTAGTATTCATGTAAACGGTGTAAACGATGTTTTAGATATTCCCACAGGAAAAAATCAGGTGGGGCAAGGTCAGGACTGGTCAATTAATGTCATCTCTACGCGAAATAAACCGACTCAGAAACAATTCTTTAATTGCTTCTAATGCCGCGCGTGCTGTGTGACTTGTAGCCCCATCTTGCTAGAACCATATTATAGAGCCATATCCCTCCCATACTTGAAGAACCGGATTAAGAAAAATACGAATAATGGCGGTGTATATTTTAGAATTGACCGTCAGTACGCGCCCATGGTTATCTTCAAAAAAATACGAACCATTAATGAACTTTGAAAAAATTGCAGCCCAAATGGCGACTTTGGGGCTGTGGAGATGTTCCTCATGTTTTTCCCGAGGATTGTTTTCTGACCAATACCGCACATTTATCATATCGTACCCATCTAAGTAAAAATGGGCTTCGTCACTAAACAAAATGTCATCAAAGTTTTCAAACAGCAAAAGCATCCCGCGCGCAAAAGCGAGGCATAACTGGTAGCCCGTTGCTTTCAGATCTTGCACTAACTGGACCTTGTAGGCATGAAAACGTAAGTCGTTTTGCAAAATTCTCTGGACGCTGGACTAGTTCAAATTCGAAGTTGCCGCGCGTTTAGGGGGGAAGATACAATTAGACGGTAAAAAATGGATTCTTTTCAATTAAATAGATAGTAAATTTATTGTAGCGTCGGTATACACCTACAGAGTGAGCGGGCGCATCGCGCCTATATGCCCCTGGGATCGCTAATTAAGGCGTAAATATCATTTTTCTGTAGCAACAACTTTAATCGCGATTTTCCCGAAAGAACATTTTTGGAGCTTGTGTTAATGTTAACTTAAAAACGGTTTGACCGATTTAGCTGAAACCTGAAAAATGTCTTCTATATGACATCAGTGTAAAATTTGTAATGTTATAATGCAAAACTCAACAATTATTGCAAAAATGACCGAAAAATTTCGAAAATTGTTAATTTTTTCGAAAATTTCTGCCAAACAACGATTTTTTTTTACTTTTTTTAGTTTATCTACTAATTGTAACTGTTTTTTAGATAAATTTTTTTCTGGGCTGTTACAGATCACAATTACGACGTCCAGGATCAACACAATGGATTACTACGGGCCCTCTTTGTAATAACATATATCCGCCACTTTGTTTGAAAATAAAGGAATTTTTTATATACTTCAATGTCCCCTTAACAAGCCTACAAAATTTCATTACGATTGAATAAAACCTTCTCATAAATAAATTCTTAAAAAATGTTTTTTTCGACCCCCCCTTCAGGATCGACTTTCGGGAATGTTGCCGAACGCTAGCGCCCACGCAATCGATGTTTCCTGGCGCTCTCACTGTTCTATAGCAGCCATTGGGTTTGGAATTCACTGTAGAACCACTACGCTCGAGCTTCTGAACCCAAAGCTTTATTAAATTGGCACTTGCCGTTTGCTGTATGTCATGAAGCCCATATCAGTTATGTAACTGTTAGTTTTGTAATACGAGGCGCATTCATAAAGTAAGGGCCGTTTGGTCACAGAAAAAAATGTACTCATAAGAAACAAATTTTATTGTCATATTTAGTTAGGTACAATCTTATTTTACTTCTCTACATAATCGCCGTTCACTTCTAAGCATTTTTCGTACCGCTGCACCAGCTTCTTTAACCCCTTTGCATAGAAGCTTGCCGCCTGAGAGTTGAACCAGTTGACAGCGGCGTTTTTGAGTCCGTCTTCGGTTTCAAAACGTTGTCCACCCAGCCACCGTTTAAAATGCAAGAAGAGGAAGTAGTCGCTAGGTGCAAGGTCGGGACTGTACGGTAGGTGGTCAAAAAGTTCCCAACGAAAATCTTGAATTTTCTCAATGGTTTTGGCAGCAGTGTGAGGACGCGCGTTATCGTGGAGGAGGATTATGCCAGATGACAGTTTCCAGCGGCGTTTGTTTTTGATCGCACGTCTCAAGTGTTTGAGCGTTTCGCAGTACACGTCAGCTGTAATTGTTGTCCCACGTTCCATGAAATCAACCAAAAGAACACCGTCTTTGTCCCAAAAAACTGTAGCCATCAATTTTCAACTTGTGTACTGAGTTTGTTTAAACTTTTTCGGTTTTGGTGAGGATGAGTGTCGCCACTGCATCGATTGCAGTTTTGTTTCTGGGTTGGCGTAGGATACCCACGTCTCGTCCCCAGTAACAATGTGAGAAAACAAATCATCTCCATTTTGTTGATAACGGGCCAAAACTTTCGTCCACTAGACATTCTTTGCTCTTTGTGGTGGTCGGTGAGCATTTTTGGTACCCACCTTGCACACAATTTGCTGTATGCGAGGTTTTCTGTGACAATATTGTAAACAGTAGTGCGTCCAAGTTGAGGAAATTTGTCAGCCAGGCCACTAATCGTCAATCGACGATCAGATCGCAGTGCTTGGTCCACTTGTGAAACGATTTCATCAGTCTGGATACTGGGCCTGCCACTCCGCTCTTCGTCATGGACATTTGTTCGGCCATTTGTAAAATAACGGCACCATTGTCTAACCTTTCCTTCACTCATAACTGTAGGTCCGTAAACCAGGCATAACTCCCGATGAATTTCAGCAGCCGACGATCCTTTTGCACATAAGAAACGAATCACAGAACGCACTTCACACTTGGCGGGATCAACGATTTTCGCGGCCATTGTTCTTTGCATTCACTGACAACAATACAATTTCAGAATCAAAACAAATGACGCTGTAGCTTCGCAATGAGTCAGTAGATGGCGCTGCAGTGGTAAAACTGTGCTTCGAAGCGCCACTATTTATATACATGCAAACGGCCCTTACTTTATGAATGCGCCTCGTAACTGCACATACAAAAGGCACGTTGCTCCCCCGAAAACTGCTCCATTGCAACTGACAAATTCCATGCTCTCTACTACTCAGCACATGGCCGCCTTCTCCTCTCCCACTATTATATCCCGCGCTATTTCAAAGACAAATATGCATTCTATTCTGAGTCACCCATTATTATGGTGCTTTAACAGTGAATAATTTTATATTTGATCATAGGGTTGCATTTTATCTTTAGGAAAATTTAAGGTTTTTCTCAATATGATTTTAATGGTCTTCTTTAAACAGCAAAAAAGTCAGAATCAGCTAGACTGCGCATATTTTGAAAGTGTAAAACTTGATTAAATTTGAATGAGAGAACCAAGCTATTGGAATAAGTTGGTAGGTAACAGAATAACTGGATGAAATCAAACTGTCTTTCATTGACCAGATTAAGGTGTTTAGGAACCGTCTTCACATGTCTTAAGAATTGATATGTGTGCAATTTTATATATGGGTTATTCCGCCAAAATCTGCGATTTAGGTAGAAATAGATCACATGTTATTCTAACGTAAAAATTTTAGGCGCGGGACCCTGCCTTATGTTTCTTGAATCATTTTTAATGAATGTCCACCTTTATCGCAAAATAAAAATGTAACAAACATTATTCCAAAT
Organism: Sinelater perroti; assembly: GCA_036346155.1. Lineage (NCBI taxonomy): Eukaryota > Metazoa > Arthropoda > Insecta > Coleoptera > Elateridae > Sinelater > Sinelater perroti. The sequence continues at coordinate 969,095 of JARFIY010000057.1, read as the reverse complement.
CAAAAAACCGTCAAAAATGTCTCCTGGGTTACATCGGAATTTTCAAAAAAAATTTTATGCCGACATAATTTTTACAGACACGCAAATCCTTTACAGCATTTAAAAATTTGTTGTTCGTTTAGTATTTGAAAGTTTTCAGGTACTCTGTCATTTTTTCGGGCTGATATTCTACTTGGCATTTTTAATTTTAATAAGAAAATTTTCAGTAAAATTATATTTTTATCTTTGATATTTTGGAGACAGGCACAAGCCCAGAAAAAACGTCGTGCTGAAAGTATGCGAGCCGCTGCCGAAAAATACCGAGCAAAGTTGAAGGTGCAAAAGGAGATTTATTTGCAAAAGAAGAGAGAAGAGAGATCACGCCCATAAAAACACTGTCAATCTCAGGTAGAAATTTGTTGATATTTATGTGGAAATAAATAAACGCTTCATCTGAAAGATGCAACGAACGTGTATTTGTAACTTATAGGCTAAAAGCGTACAAGTCAATCATAGATAGAGACAGAGTACCATATTTAATATAGGTGTTGCCAACTTATAATAAATGTGGTTGCGTTCTCATTTGCCAACACTCCCCACAGAACGCAGATCCATTTACATAGTAAGACTCTTTTCCCAGATGGTGCATCAACCAGTGACCAAATTTTGTTTTTGATCAGAGAGTCATACTCTTCTTGCATAACCTTTTTCCATTGGTCAGCATGAGATGATGATAATGCTTCGTCTGCTGCATGTGGATCATTTAAATTAAGTATTGGACAGAAGTAACTTACATCATGGTCATCTGTTTCTCCATAGTGAACAGTTCTCCGTGGACCTAAATTTATGTTTCTTATTGGTGACTCGAGATCAATCGATTGCTCTGGTATGTAGATGAATTGTCATTCTCGCCAGACTAGTAGTCCTCGCTTGACTCACCAGTAAAATGGTCTGTGCTGTCCTCTAATTCTTCCTTACATGTTTCTTTGAGTGGCTGTATTTCTGGACTGCTGCTGTTGGATGTACAAGGTAAGTATATATTATTATCATATTTTTCCACATTTACTAGAAATACTACTTTTTATGATTTTATTGGTATCTGGATCAAGTATTCGGTAGCCTTTGGTAGATTCACAATAAGCAACAAACAGTAACTTTCTAGATTTGGAGTCCCATTTTTGGCGTTTTTCTTTTGGAACTTGTGTCATTACTTCACAGCCAAATACTTTTAAATTAGACAAGTTGGGTTTCTTACCAGTCCACATCTCCATAGGAGTTTTACCATTAATTGATTTTGTAGGTGATCTGTTAATTATATATGCTGCCGTTGCAAGGGCCTCTACCCAGAACTGTTTTGCAAGCTGAGCATCAAACAACATACATTTTGCTCTTTCCACCAGAGTCCTGTTCATTCGTTCAGCAAGACCATTCTGCTGGGGTGAGTACGGAGCACTTGTTTGATGTTCAATCCCATGTTTGTTCAAGAAATTTTCAAATTCTCTATTGCAGTATTCTTTTTCATTATCAGAACGAATTACCTTTATTTTTCTCTCATGTTCATTCTCTACTTTGTTTTTGTAATCTTTGAAAACTTCCACAATATTCAATTTATTTTTCAAAAAATAGACATGAACTCGTCTTGTGTAATCATCGATAAAAGTAATAAAATATTTCATACCTCCCAAAGATTCTTGCTCCATTGGTCCACATAAATCAGTGTGGACCAGCTGCAAGGGTTGTGAAGATCTTGACCAATGTTGTTAAAGGGCAATCTGGTTTGTTTCCCCGAGAGACAGGTAGTACAAGTAATAGAACCTTTATTTTTGTCTGAGAATGGCTGAACTCCCTCAGCACACTCCGGCAGCTTGTTAACATCTGAAAAATTCAGGTGTCCCATGCGTCTATGCCACAGAACCAAACCATTTAAGTTATCTGAACAAGACAGGTTAGAAAATACCTCTCTGTGTGTGTTTAACAAATATAAATCGTTTACTAGTGTGGCCGAACACAGGAGCTTTCCATTTTTATCATAGATATCACAACCTTCATCTCTAAAATTTACATTACAGCCATTTTTCACCATAGCACTGACTGACAGGAGGTTTGCAGCAAGTTTAGGTATGTATAAAACTTGTCTTACCTGAATTTTGCTTTCTTTATTACCATTTAGCAATAAATTGACCTTTCCCATACTTTCCACAGGTAGCGGTGTCTTATTGGCAACAGTTATGGTGGGTGTCAGTGGACTTGTAACATCATACATCCAGTCACGTCTATATGTCATGTGCATGGAGGCACCCGAGTCCACATACCACAGGGCAGGATTTATTGTCTGAGGAGATGCTAAAAAAGCTGCAACAAAACCTTTATTTCCTTCTGTATTTTCTACATTCTTCTTTTTCGGAGCACGACAATTCTTAGCAAAGTGTCCATGCTTGTTACAATTATAACATCGCGGTCCTTTGTAGGCCTTTGTTGAATCATGTTGATTTCTTTGAATGACCTTTTTCCTTGTAAAGAATGCTAAATTATCAGAGCATTGAACTTCCTGCAGGAGTTTAGATGTAATAGAATCAGCACTTATCTTGATGCCAGAGCTCTCCAGTCCCATGATCATGGGCTTGTAAGCTTCAGGGAGGCCGGCTAACATCAGTGTACCGAGCCATTCATCACCAATGTCAAACTTAATATTCCTGAGCTTGTGGGCGGTCGACATTATTTTATTCACATAATCATCTACGCTTCGAGAAGAATCCAATGTAGTTGTTATCAGGTCCCTCAACAAGGCTACTCTCCTGTACAACCCGCTATCATCAAAAACCTGTTCCAAACTCTCCCAGACTTCTTTACAAGTAGTTGCATCGACATCCTTGCGTAATTATGATTTACACGTGATTTCTGACCGAGCACGCCGCCCCGGTTAACCTCAAAATGTATATCGGACATTAGTTTTTACTGCGTTTACTTTTTCTTCTGTTTCCACAAGTAGCAATCAACCACGCTCTGCTACCATGTTGATATTTATGTGGAAATAAATAAACGATTTATCTGAAAGATGCAACGAACGTGTATTTGTAACTTATAGGTTAAAAACGTACAAGTCAATTATAGATAGAGACAGAGTACCATATTTAATATAGGTGTTGCCAACTTATAATAAATGTGGTTGCGTTCTCATTTGGCAACAAAATTAATCGACGAAGAAATTATAAAAAAAATGAATTGGAAAATGTTTCATAAGCAGACGCAACATTTTGCTCAATCCCGTTGTCAAACGAGGAAATGGACGTGTCTATCGTCAAAGAAGAAACCATTGCTGAGCCGATTGCCTCGATAACGAAGCAAGCTCCAAAGCAAGTCAACAAAAAAGTCAGGCAGTGCCACAAAAATTTCTTTGAGAGAGAAAGAAAAAGAAAACGACGAGTTGAAGAAAGCTATACGTAACCTCAATAAAAACTTACATATTGGAAAGAAAAGAGCGCTGCAATTGAGGAATCTCCTTGAATTGACCCAAGTAAAAAACATTGGATGGCGAGTTGATCCCGAGACATTATCTGAATGCTAACTTAATTGAAGCCTAAGATTGCTTTATCAACTATCTGCAAATATAAGCCGAAATTTTGTGTAGCTCCTAAGTTCAACGAACGGGACACTTGTGCTTATCCTAAGCACACTAATTTTCAGTTTTTAATTGACGCACTCTCCACAGCAAATGTAATAACCGAAAAAACGACCCCCCAATTTGTGAGAAGCTTGACGTAAAGAAATTAGAAGAGATTGTTTTAATCGAACCTGCAATAAGTATAAACATATGTCAATTCTTTACGACGTCGGATCACACAACGGGACTAAAGATATTCCATATAAACACTGAATCAATGTTAATAACGAAGGAAGAGTTAGCGGTAAAACAGGAAAGATCTTTAAGGTTTCTTATATAAAAACTGCAGATTACAAAGATCAAATTGGCAATATGGTCTGTTTTATTAAAGAACGAACATTCAGATTTTTATTTCACGAAATTTGAGTTTTTCATCATTATCATGAAAATAAAAAACTGATGGGAGAGTTTGAAAATAGCGAGAAATTTTGATATTTAATATGGCTTTCAGTCAAAATTGGGAGGGCAAGTACGCAAGCGAAGTCCAAACAATGCACTACGGTGCTTCTCGAAGCAAATTAGTCTTCATACTTGTCACGTTAACAGTTCTGAAATTAATCAGGGATGCGTGACAGCGTCGAACAATTTAGATCATGTTGCAAGTGCAGTACCCGCTCGTATAATGAAACTTCTCCAGATTTATGAACCTCATATGTCTAAAGTATGGCATTTACATTTCATAAGTGACTCAGTTGTTATCACATACCGAAATAAAGATATGTTTTACTTGTCAACTCATTTTCCCGAAAACTGAAACAACTATGCACCTAATGGTGCATAATAGTGAATCCAACCACGGAAAATCGCGAGCTGATGGGGATGGAGCAGTCGTCGAAAGGGCAGGAGACAACGTAGTTATCTGGTTTGCCGAATTTCGAGACATTCCTAGACGTTGTTTCCAAGCGTTTCAAGGATAGTATCCTCGTTTTGCTTGTGTCTACGAAAGAAACACAAAAAATTCAAAGTATATGAAAAGGAAATGAACTTATAGTCAAAACTTTTGTCGGCACAACAAAGGTTCACCAATACAACTGGACGAGAAGCAATCCTAATATCGTAAACTTCAATTCCCTGAGTTGCATAGATTGCCCTCCTGGAGAACAAATGTGAACATTTTCATATAGGTGCAATTAACTACAATGCGTCTATGGTCAAGGAAATTCCAGTGACTCAAGGGCGAAAAAAAAGGAATGACGTCAAAATTCTGAGTAATGAAGTTATAGTACAGAGAAACTTTATCGACGTGGCTCCATCGGTTTCATCGAAGAATGATACGAATGTTCCTAAACAGTTTAATACAAAAGCTCCCAAAATTCGAAAGTCTTCAAGAGCAAGGATACCCGTTAACTGAGTCTGAAGTTGATTAATAATAATAAATAATTTTTTTTTGTTATATTTAAATTTGTTCAACCATATTTTAACATTCTTATTTCTGCTCATAAACGAATAAGATTTTGTACATCCGTAGCTTACCAACCACAATTAACTTTTACGTACCTAGCTTAAGACTGAATTCTGATGAAATAGAGCGTTTTTGTAGCAAGCCACCATTTATAATTGTTTATTCATATTTCGTTCAAATGTCTCCTGGGTTATCGATTTTGTCTCTTGGGTGATCGTCAAAAAATCGAAAATTAATTTTTTCTTGAAGAACGTCGCCCCCGTTTGGGAGTTCAAACTTTAAATTAATCAGCACTTTCCTCAAATTGACAAACGTAGAGTATAATTTTTGGAGAAATAAATTTAGCTTGGTAAATTGCAGACGAATGCAATTATTTGATTATTCATTCCAGTATAAATAAAACCTAATGTCCGACTAAATAACACTTTGAGTAATATAATCATGACAATAATGATTGTATCTAAATTTTGAGGCGTTGAAGGTCGCAATTACATTGTTTCAAGTTGCTGTGATGCTCAAAACAATTTACCGGTTCTTCTGTATCAACAGTTATAATGAGGTTGGCTAACTAGAACGTTTGATTGAGTGAGTTTATTTAAAATGCAGTTATTAGTCAAATCTTTGATTTCTAAATATTTCTTTTTTGGATAAATCAGTCTGAACTAATAGTATCCACATCAATGATTCTACATTCCGCGCAGTATGAAAATGGCCAGATACATAATTGGAATTTATAGCTATAAAAAATACAGTAGCGCATTGAAGTGGCCGCAACAAAGCTAGAAGGCAACGTACAATTGTAAAAAAAATTATAGTAAATGTGTGATACTGAGAAGGCCCGTTTGCATTAATAAAACAGTGGTCAGTAATGAGCAGCATCTTTGCCGTTATTTCTTATAAACTCAAATATTCAAAATGTGTTGGCAAATGAGAACGCAACCATATTTATTATAAGTTGGCAACACCTATATTAAATAAGGAACTCTGTCTCTATCTACGATTGACTTGTACGCTTTTAACCGATAAGTCAGAAATACACGTTCGTTGCATCTTTCAGATAAATCGTTTATTTATTTCCACATAAATATCAACAATAGGATTATACAGCGCCCCAAAATAGTCGGTGGGAAACAAAACTTAAATAGTATTTTTCTATTGTGTTATCAGGGAAACCATTCATGTGTTGTTTTAGAAACTAAAGTTGTCTTGTTGAAAGATACATGCTTGACCTGTTCTAACACTTAAAAATTGGCCTTTCACTTATTCTAGAAGCTGCACATACTTTTCCAGTTCTGCCTGTGTGTCACTAACATCAAATCAACAGATATGCAACATCAGCTTGCTGTTGTGACAAAATCAGTCCCCTTTTACGCCAATAATCTCAATAATAAATAAACCAATCTTTTGTCACTAAAAATAACATTTGCCACTCTCTTGTGCAACCCATTTTTGCACAAATAAATTGAAAACGTGCAGTGCAACGCAGTTGGAACTTCAATAATAAGCATGTTTAAGTAACTTATAAACAGTTCTTACTGATACTTTTGCTCCCGCATTCTTTGCGATTTGACCTATGTAGCCTTATATTCTCTCCAAGTTATAACGAATTTTGTGCGACCTTTGGAACGTTTTTTATAATTTTTGGAATATGATAAAACTGCTCACAATTTAGAGCGAACAACCGTTTTTACTTGCAATAGTTCTCAAAGAATATCTTTTCCTATAAAACGCCACAATTTTTCTGATTTTCTTGACCTTTGTCTTCGCGCTTTAGCACACAACACTCATTGTCAGTTTACGATGTGTTCAGCAATTGACAAAAAAAATGTAATACATTTTAGCAGTTCCATGGTTACAATATTGAATAAGAAGCATTGGTGGTAATATTAGTTTACTCAAAATCAGCGAAGTTAAACAAATTAAAATTGGGAAAAACCTGCAAAATATCTTGCCTCCACTACTGATGTGTCTTGACAATAAGCTTTTAACTTACAACATCCTAAAACTCACTTTATTGGGCCCTCGAACGCTTAAATTACGCCGGCGGCGCCGATATAAGTCGAACATCCGTTTCAAAGCCGATAATGCGGCGCGCGCTTAATATTTCCGTCCGCATGAAGTTCAACTCCCATAGCGACGTAAAACTTTTTAGTATCTAAGCGCATTAACCGGCGCAGCTTGTTTTATCCGGCGTTCATAAATTACCCGCGGTCACCTTTGGGATCTGTTTCGCCCAGCGCTAACTAAGCAGCTAACAATGCCGGAGACTTCAACGGCGGGCCGCCGGGAAACCTGGACGTCCTGCATCTTTGAGAAGATAATTAAATAAGTCGCAGATAAGCCCGGAGTCGCACTTCGCGGAAACTTTCGACTTCTATTGCCACTCCGCCGGCCGACGCGCGTTTTATTTGTGCTTTCAACTTTTTGCCGGGCCGCCCAATAAATATTTGGCCGCGTGACGCGGTTTGCGGCCAAAACTGCAACTCACTCGGGCGCCCGCGGTATCAGCCCGCTGCGGAATTGATATGCACATTAGCGCGGGCTCTGAAATCTTTACCGCCCGATTAGAAAGCATTAACTGGAAAAAATGATTGGGAGCTTAATGGTCAATTAAACCGTTGCACTTCTGGGCGCAATAAAGTGCGCTCTTGTGCGCTTCGACGGCTGCGCCGCGACCGAATTTCTCGCGATATATTGAACTCTTCTCGGAAATTCCTTCCTTTTGCATTTTTGCATGTTTGATTGCTCTCTTTGGACTTGAGTGCTAAATGTACAACCTTTCTCAAGTTTTGAAGCACCGTGAGAATTGCTTTCATGTTGATGCTATAAAAAGTTCGAGTATAGACTTTCTCTGTTTAGAGGTATCTCAAGATTTATTTTAGCATAGATTACACGTAGTTTCGACTAAAAATTCTAAACTCTACATTTTTTATTTTACCTTGTAAATCACCTGGTAATTTTGTTCATATCTGCGATTCTTCTTTTTAAACCTTCAAAATTTACTCTGGTAGGTCTTTCATTTTTTCTTTTTAAAAGTAGTTTATCACTTTCAAAACTGCATTACAAATCGATAAATTTTATAGAAGTACTTCAAGCTGACTTTATAAGAGCTATACTAATCACTAATTGGGCATAAAAGTCATTCTGCACAACAAACGCAAACCTAGTCAGCGTTAATCAAAAACAAACACAGAAAAATGTAAATTGACCAGAGGACAAAACATATACACGTTTTTTGCGGCTCTAGATACTAATAAAATTACGGAAACAACGTGAAAAGATGTAAACATTAGAAAATATGCCAATTAAAGAACCCAATGATTTCTAAGCAAAAAATTAATTTGACTGGGCGTTTCAAGGAGAAGCAGCCGAAATAGCAAACGTAGCTGATATGCCGCTTAAACAAGATAATAGAAATAGAAATCTGCAGATTATGTTAATCAGCTCCCTCGCTGCTTTTATTACTTGTATGGGTGGCTTAAACGGCTGCTTTGAGGTAAACAACGGCCTTTGAACAATCCCGTATTACAAGGCAACTTCCAAAAGTCCAAAACAGATTTCACGGAAGATTTTTGCTTAATTAATTATAATTGGCTGCCTAATTTGACGTTTCTAAGTGACAAAAAAACACGAAGTAGTACAGGAGGGCCCTATAAATTACCTTAATTACCCAGCTCTTGCTGTTTTTATTACTGGTACGGGCGGTTGAAGCGGTTGTTTGGGAAAACGGCAATTTTGAGGTGTTCGAGTTTTTCCAATCTAGCAGTTGGCATTTTAGCCACCTTCGCGCCTCCAAAAGTGCGCCATTAGAATTTCGAGTGCAGGGAGAGCGCAACGCCCGCGCCCGGCGACTGCGCGCGGGCTGCGCTTAAAGGCGAGAGGTGTTAATTAACATTTATAAAGGCAATTAATAATGTTAATCGCGGCATAAATATTTGCCGGCATGAAGAAATTATGCTGGCTGAAATTTTTATAAACATTAATAAAATGCCGCGGCGGCGCGGATTTATGGGCTCAGCCGTGATGCACCGAGCAGGAACTGCTGCTGAACGGCCATAACTAGCGAAGATTTAGGAAAGGTTGTGGCCTCGCCGGCCGCGGACATACTACGAATTTTTTTGGACTATTTCTGGAATTTAATCTAAAAGTTTGTAATGCTCCAAGGAGCTGCAACATTTACCGGCCAACAGAAAAATCTAGATTTGCATTACTGCTTTATTATTGCACCTCGTAAATTTGGGCTCTAAAATTTTTACGATCATTGCGTTAGACGCGCGAGCGATGTTTACATATTTATAAACAGCAAAAGTGCTAATTAAATTGAATTTATCCTTAAATGGGTTGGCCTGTGAGCTTTGTCGTAAAAGCTGCACTTCCTTATTGTTTCTTAGTAAGGAAAAATTTCCGTTTCTATATTTGCATGGGTCTAACTGCGTAAAATAGTAAATATTATTACGGACGACGCGAAGCAGAGCTTAAGTGTCCATCCTGATGAGTTAAAAGCGGATAACGCTAAAAACCTCTTTTAATTTTATTTGAACTAAATTTTTGTTTTCAATATATAAATGGGGAAAGTTTCATAAAACTGCAGAATAATTTAGATAAACAATTTAGTTAAAACACGTGCAATAAGAGGGAGACTAAAGTAGATAGAAACCCAACTGTCTGTTTCGAGCAATTTAGATCTAATTTTTTAAATAACAAATTAAACAAACTATAGTGCTTGCGGCTTTACGACTAAACCAATAAATAATAACTCTCTCTAAGACATTTTAATTAAACCAGCCGTGTCACTCTTTGCTGAGTGTTGTAATTGAAACGAACACCGCATCACTGCTGGTCGTGCAAATTAAAGGCTTTATAATTAAAAGAAGACAATAAAGTATCAAGTACACATGCGTATTGAGCTTTGAACTCATTATTGTCATCCGTTTTAATTATCTTTTGCCTAATTTATTCTTACAGTTTTGAATTGGCAGCACTGATTAACTAGCTATTATGAATCTTATAATCTACGTATGTATACAAAATTCCAAAAATCTTCAGACTGCGTTCAATAAAATAATTGTAATTTTCTATTAATTAAAGACTAAATCATACTCGTACCAAAACCCCTACTTTCAAAGTTGTGAGGCGTTCAGATACTGTGGATAACCTATTCAAATCTGGATTAGAATCTCTTCTTAATGTTTCTCTTAGTGATTAATAAGGAAGACAGTGGGTCTTTCTCTGTCCGCATTTCTTTCTTCTTTAAACTCAACTCTAGTTCTCGCCAATTCAGTAGTACTTTTCTTCCACTCAGCTAGTATTGACTGTGGAAAGAGTTAAATAGAGAACCAGTTCCAAAACGTCCCACTTTTCAAAAAAATTAGAATAACATTTGAAACAAGTAATTAATTTAATTCATTTTTGAAATGATCAACAGAAGATCCGTTTTGAATCCATTAATTGCCGTGAATCTTCCGCGTGCCTTAACGCACTGCCTTCTTTGGCTGTAGACACATTTCTTGATCATTTAAGTTAGCTATTGGTCTTCGCCTTGGATTAAACATCTGCTTCTTCCACAAATGCATTTGCGAAACAGAAGTGGATAGTTTCGGCTATCACTGTCTCCATTGTAAGAGAAGAGCAGGAAGATACTATAAACGTAGAAGAATTAATGAAGTTTTAAAGCGTGCAATTTCTTCTGCTGGTACACCTTGATTGGGTTCTAATGGCCTGCGTCGCAATGAAGGGAAGCGCCCATACGAAATGACTTTAGCACTATAGAATAAAGAAAAACTTTTGGTTTGGGGTTTCACATGCAGTGACACAATGACCCCTTCATACTTGAAGAAGAATAAGTACAAAACCATCATTGATCAAGGTTATCTATTTATCTCTTGTGCTGGTGAGACTTTCGGTTCTTGGTGTAAAGATGCTATCACTTTTTATGCAGATAATGCAAAGCAAGTGGGGTAATTTTAAATATTTTTTTATTTGCTAAAAACCAATTTATATATGTGACTTTATATCGTACATATGTCATACATAACTATGTATATGTGTATATATATAGGGTAATTCTAAATATATGCGACAAACTTTAACTCGGGTTATTTTGATTATAAAAATTCATATAAAAAAATGTTCAGAAACTTCTTAGTTTTAAAGTTGTAAGATGTTTAATAATAAATAAAACAATAAAGGGTAGGTAATAAACAAAATAAACTTACAGAAATTGTTAAAAATGCAATACAGGCTTCTGTCCTCCGTCGTATTAAATGACGAACACGTTCAAAAATACCAGGATTGTTTCGAATTGTCTAAAATGATGCAACAATGCGATTTCTAAGTTTTTCAACAGTTTCAACGGGAGTCGTATAAGCTAGTGGTTTGAGGTGACTGCATAGGAAAAAATCTAGAAAATTTAAGTCTGGAGACCAAGGAGGCCACGGTTGTGGGTCTCTTTGCCCTATTCACCGATTTGGATATGTACCGTCCAAAAACTCGCAAGCAACTAAACTGAAATATGCCGAAGCACCATCGTGCATAAAATACATTTGTAATCTTAATTAATATGGGACTCCTTCTAGCAGCAGTGGCAGTTTCCTTCCAAGAATTAACTGAGAATTAGTGTTGATGACGGACCACCAAAGTTTCGCGGATTTTTTCGGCCCATGTGTGATTATTATGATAATTAACAATATCGCTTCTGGAGAAAGTAGCCTCGTCGGTGTAGAATGCTTGCGCCAAAAACTGAGGACTTTTTCCGATTTTACGTTGCATTCATTGACACAAAGCCACTCTTTGTGGAAACTCGGTTGGCCAAAGTGACTGTACTTGTAGAGTGTTATTAACTCTTCAATATCTTACATACTGTGAGCTGACTTATCTTAAGGCAGAGGCAATTTTTCCAGTGCTTGTAATAGGATGTTCCTCGATTTCATTTAGCACCATTTAACTTGTGAAGTTCTAACTACGCGAGGGTGTCCGTTATCAGCCGCATGTTTTTTAAAACTTCCCGTTTTACTAAGGCGTTGGTGAAGACGGGCAAATATGAAATGATGCGGAATTACATGGTTCGGGCAGCGTTCTTCGTAAATACGTGTAGCCGCACGTAAATTTCCATTAGCAAGACCGTAAACAAAATGGATATCGCACATCTCAGTATTTGTGTGATTCATTTTGAAGAACAGAACCTGGCAATAAACTTTAATGGCCTAAAGCTTTGACACAATAATAGTGAAATGACAAATAAATATTTTCATTTCAAAATGATTTTTTTGCTGACTCAACTATTATATTGGATGGTGTAAGTTATACTACATAAACACTTAATTTATTATAAACATCTTATATCTTTAAAACTAAGCCGTTTTGGACATTTGTTTACCATATATGAACTGTATTATAAATTAGTGCAACAGTAAATTTAAAATATTTTATGTTTATAATACAAAAAAGTATAAAAAATGACAAACAGGTAAATAAACATGGAATTAGATCAAACTAGAGCAGCATTATGCACTCTAATATAAAAAAATTAAAAATGGCTAATAGTAAAGGGTTACAAATCTGTAAATATATAGGAACAAAATTTGTCCAGATAATATTTTATAAAATTCTTTCATTATTTCCTATTTTCTTAGAGCATTTTTGTCTTGCTTTTAATCTACTTCCATTACTCTTTTAACGAGTCCATGGTCCTCCATTCTAATCAAATGTCCCAGCCATTTTCCAATTTTTTCAATATGAATATTTTATTTTTAATTTTATCGTGCGTTATATTGTCGAATTTACTTACATTTATAAGATTTTTGGAGTATGTGATATGTGTGTCTAGAACTATGATTTTACATCTTTTTTAATTCTCAATTGTATTTTCCTCTTTCTCACTATTGTTTTATTTATCACAAAATGTAGTATACGGTTTTAACCTTTATTATTTTTTTATATATTTAATTGGCTTGTCGATTAACATTGTAAATAATCTGCCACCTTATGTAATTTTTTTTTATTTTAAATTCTTTAGGTAATTTCCGTTTATTGGTACTTTGCGTAATACATTTTTGTATATACATTTTAATATTTGTATTAATTTGTTAAGTATTTCTAATCATTTTTAAGCATGCAGATTTAAGTTTATAAATCATAAGTACTCCTTTAGCTAATGCTTTTGCTATAATATTTCTTAGAATAAATATATTACACTTAATTTGGCTGTTTTTCCAGTATTTCTTATTTTTTCTCAATAGTTCTTGGGTACAATATAAAATTATTGAGGACGAGCATATTGATCTATAATTTCTGCAGTCCATTTTATCTCAATTTTTGTAGATTGATGTAATTAAATTATTTTTTCAATATCTGGTGCACTCAGCATATCATTATATGCAGCAAAAATATTGACATGGTAAAATATCCAAAGATATTTCTACAGTTTTTACGTATCTATTAAAAAATAATGGAAATTTGACATAATTTAAGCGCAAACTACTACTTGTACTATTTTCACTTTGTTAGGCTTTTATACCTGAAAGGAAAGCGTAATAAAATCGGTGCAGACGTCTGTCTGTCCGTCGCGACTTTCAACTCGAGAACTAAAGACATAAAGGGGGTATCAATCGAAAGCTTATGGGCTACCGGGTTCACACCCACAAGCTAGCTTAGGTGGGGTGCCCTACAACAACGAAATAAGAGTTTTTAGCGTACCCAGCTTCCAATATGTCAGTCCTTATAACTTTTGATCAAGGCAGATTTCAAGCTGGAGACCAGCTTCTATTTCTGTCGTTTTTGAAAACTGTCACGCCTTATAATTTTGAATCTGTGAAACAACGTTTTCAGTACTCAACTAAGGACCATAAGTCCAGACGCAAAAAATCTCGAGATCGGTTTGACCGGATGTGGCCGCAAATTTTTGTTCATGTCTAAAACCCCGGACATCTGTGAATCCGTAGTTCCACGTCTGTACTTATATTTTGCCAGCTTCTGGTTGGTAGAAAACAGAAGTCAAATTTCTTCAGCCTTTTCACTCAGAGTACAGTAAGCAGGTCTCAAAATACGATTTTAGACAATTTTGCCATTTTAAAATAAGTGGAGCGATCTCTCCTTCGGTCAAGGAAATTTTGGTATTTCGATGTATAATTAGATTGAGCACGTACTGCGACACATTGTAGGTCTCTAGCAGTTACATTTGACTAAACTAATTGTACTTATTTAATATTAGTATAACTTCAGCTTAGAGTTATGTTATATACCTTTCTATCAGTTTCAACATATCTTTAATACTAATAATAATGATAACCTTTAGGCCCATCGAATCACAGCCTGCAAACTAAGAAGTTAAGGCTCTCAATATGTTCGCTTTCTTTTGTCTGGTCGTCGCGTACAATCTCTACTACGGGGTGCTGTGGCAAGCATCGCGCCTTGGACGACCGCCATTATTACTCCTTTTTCGATTGAACGCAGGTACTCAATTATAGCGACTGAGTAGGCCATCCGCCAGGCATCAGAAAGATCCGGGAATGGACCCAGGTCCGTCCGCATTGTAGCCCGCGCCTCAACTGCTTAGGCCACTCTGGCGGTCAACATATCTTTAATACTATAATGCAAATAAGGTGTGTATCACAATATGGCGAACTAAGTGCAAACTAGCGTTGTTAGGGCAACAACAAACATAAACATGAACAAACATATGAGTAATTGCAAACAGTACTTTATTATTGTGCGCAATAATATTTAATACTACAGTTAAGCAAATAAGTAACTCTTTTAAGCATTATAATAAATAAAAATTAAATTTTTGAAAAATTCTCAAAAATTAAAATAAAAATAGCCATAATATAGCCCTTAATATTTGTTACTATAAATGGACAATTTAGAGGAACTTGAGCGTCAAAGAGCTGCAAATATAGAACGAAAAAGACGTAGACAAAAATAATTAATTCAAGAGAAAGAAATCGTTTGGCAATGGAACACGCACGACGCCAACAAAACACAAAGAATAATTCCACTACTTATAAAATCAAGACAACAAACTAATGTGCATTATTTGGGCGTAATGATCTTTAAATGTAACTTTTGTAATGCTTTATTTTGGAAGCAAGAAAGTTAACTAATTCTACGCTCTCAAATCCACAACTTCCTCGGTGTTGTCAAAAAGGGAAAGTAAAATTGCCACCACTTTCAGAACTACCAGAATTGCTTAAAAATTTGCTGATTTCGCAAGATAATCAAAGCAAATCATTTAGAAAAAACATTAGAGCGTACAACTCAGTTGTGCTTTTGCTTCTTTAGAAGCTAAACATGAAGAATTTAACCATGGATTTGCAAATTATAAGATTTACGGATCTGACTGTCAACCAAAATATGGTCAGATTTACTTTTATGACATTGATCATAAAATTGACAATCGATTGATAACTGATTACCTTCAATAATTTGGACAGAAATATAATTGAATTATTACAAACAATTGTATATGATCATAATCCTTAGTATTCCTTTTACAAAACGCAATTAGATCGGATTAATTCAATGGGAATTACCGATTTTTAAAATGTAAATATGAAAATCGTTTTAAAAGAAAATGTTAACAATGTAAATTTGCGGACATACTGTTTGCCAATATCTTCTGATGTAGCAATAATATGCGATGGAAGATAAACCAATCAAAGAGATATTGCAATTACATTAAATGATGGAACTGTTAAACACATTAGTGAATTGCATGCAATGTATGAGCCATTGGATTATGTTTTACTTTTCCTCTCGGTGATAAAGAGTGGCATCTAAATATTCTTCTTAATATAATAACCGACAAGAATAATGGAAATGACAATAAAGAACAAAATGACTTTGAACAAGGAAACAGAAATACTGTTACATTAATAAAATATTATTCTTATCGTTTACATTAGAGACAATACTTATATTTGCACTTTTGCTGCAAATTGTTACAATAATACATTGTTGATATGTGTGCTAAAATTGAATACTTGCGATTGTTATGGATGCAGCAGCATCAACATTCAATTAGAGCTGATTTGTACAATAGAGTACAACATGCTTTGAACACTGATGATTTAAACTTGAACAATCTTGGACGACGCATTGTTTTAAGCAGTTAATTTGTCGGTGGTCTAAGATATATGCATCAAAAATATCAAGATGCAATGGTAATTGCTAGAAAATTTGAAAAACCAATAGATTTATTTTCACATCCAATTCAAAATGGAAAAAATAACTAAAAATCTCAAACATAATCAGCCTGAACATGAAAGAGCTAATTTATGTGTTCGACTTTTTAATTAGAAATTAAAAACCTTAATAGAACATATTATTAAAAATCTGGTGTGAACGTTACACGACTTTCCTTATCCTATTATTTGGGTAATTCTGGCAAAAATCCTGGGCTTCAATTTTTTTTCGAGTTCCTATTTCACCAACTTTTACTTTAAATTCGTGTTTATCTTGTGATTACAAATCATTTTTATTCTCACGAATTTTTTGTATCTTCAACCGTTTAGATCCGCGACCGATTTTGCGACCTTGCGACCAAACGGCAGGGCCGATTTTTAGAAAAAGTTTCGCATTGCGTCCCCTACCTACAAGTAACTTGCATACCAAATTTCAAGTCTCTAGATTTTACGGTTCTCGAGATATCCTGCTTACTGACAGACATACACACACACGCACGCACCAATGGCCCAAACCAACTTTTTTGGTATCCCGAGGCTATAATTCGTTCAGAAATGTGAAAAACTGGGTAGGTCAAATTTCCGCCGATTACATTACTTACCTTATTATAGGACAAGGAAAGTAAAAAAACATATTTTTGGAAAAATTATTGCATATATTTATGGTATTGAATTTCAGAAGCGTGGATTACCTCACGCACTTATCTTATTGATATTAGATTCTAATGATCACATTGAAGTTAATGATATTGATTCAGTAATTTCTGCAGAAATACCAGATCAAACTGATGCTGATCTATATGAAATAGTTAAACGAAACTTAATCCATGGTCCAAGTGGTGTTGGATTTTTGAACGCGCCATCTATGGGCCAAAATCCAAATTATGTAAAAGAATTCTAAAGAATTTCAAGAAAGTACATCTTTTTTACCTGATGGATTTCCATTATATCGAAGGCGAAATGATGGAAAATACGTAGAAATTCGTTCAACAAGGTTAGACAATCGATATGTTGTACCACACAATCCGTATTTGTGCAAAAAATATAATGCTCATATCAACGTGAAGTTTTGCAGCACAATAACATCTGTAAAGTATCTTTACAAGTATGTCCACAAAGGATCTGACAGAGCAGTTATGCAAATAACTATTTCAGATGACTCTAACATAAACGTAGTTAAGTCATATGTGGATGGTAGCTATATATCAACTTCAGAGGCTTTATTGCGAATATTTGGCTATTCAATGAATGATGAATCGCCTAATGTTACACGTTTACCATTATATCTGGAACATCAACAAATGGCTTCCTTTAGAAGAAACGAAAAAATTCTCAACAAATTTTTGAAAGAAATTCTGAAACCAAATTAACTGATTGGTTTAAATTAAATCAAAACGATCTAACAGCAAATGAGTTATACTACGTTAATATTCCACAATATTATGCCTGAAATCAATCAACTATAAAGTGGAATAAAAGAAGGAAAAGGGTTGCCACAATTGTATACTGTTCCTATGAAAAACAAGAAGTTATTTTACCTCAGAATGCTTTTGTATCACGTTTATGGTTTATGAAACATTTTAAGACGCAGCCTTTTTCAGAGGTTTCATTGAAAATGATAAGTGGAGATTTACACTTAATGCGGCTTGAAATTCACAGTCTACAACAAATAAGAGAGTTATTTGTAACAAGTTTGCTCAATACATTAAACCCTGCAGAATAGTGGGAATAGTTCAAAAATATTTTTTTCTGAAGATATCTATACAGACTATGTTCAAGGACGTGGACAGAACATGTCCCGGGAGTTTGCTTATAAAAAAGCTAAATCCTTCAGATCTACTTGCAATATTTAACTCGACTGTTCCTACCCTTGCAATTGGTGATCCAAACTGCAAGAACATGCTATGGGGCTGTAGAGCGACCAACCCGGAAGGCACCAAACTTGAACAACTCTCCTCCGAGCTTGGATTCCTAATATAAACCCCATCCAACTACACTTACTACCCCAATCGTAACGACCATCAGCCTGACATCCTGGATATGGTCTTTCATAAAAACTTCTCAAGGGAAATTCACCAAACGGTCATCGATGAGCTCGACTCAGATCACCTTCCGGTACTAATAACCTTTATAGCCATTCCACACATAAACCCACAGGCTCTTCGTCTAATAAATGGAGCAATAAATTGGGACAAATTCCAAATAGCTCTAAATAACCATCTGCAACAACCATACAAGTTAAAATCACTTGAAGATATTGACGAAGCAACAACTAACTTCACAACAGCCATCGCTGCGTTCGCGATGCAACATCTAAAAAACCTAAAGTATATAGCAAAGCGAGACACTATTACCACTCAAGCCACATAACAGAGCTCATAAAAAAAAAGAGCCAAACGAGACGCAAATGGCAACGAAGCAGAAACCCACTGGACAAGCAAACGCTCAACCATTTAACACACCAACTCAAAAAAGAACTAGACGAGATAAGAATAACCACCTACCAAAGATACATTGAATAGCTTGAACCCAGTGACCCAGGTATGTGGAGAGCAACCAAGCGAATCCTAAAACAGAATAACGAAATTCCAACAATAACAGATGACAACAACAGCTACTACACTGAAGCAGAAAAAGCCGTAGCGTTCGCCAATCACTTGGAACGCGTATTTACACCAAAAATATCTTGCAGCCCAACAGAAGTAGCAGCAACAATTGACTACATCGAAAGAAACTTACCTGTCATCACTGAACATATCGAACCAACTTCGCCTCACGAATTACAATCCCTAATTGCCAGGCTCCCCAAACGGAAGACTCCCGGCTACGATCTTATACCTAACATTGTGCTAACTCATTTAACAACTAAATCCCTAGCTTACCTTGCATCAATATTTAACGGTTGCCTGATGATGGGTTACTTTCCAAAACAGTGGAAACATGCTATAATACTGTTATTCCCCAAGCCAAGAAAAGACAAAAACCACTTAAAAAACCATAGACCTATAAGTCTTCTGACATCCTTATCCAAGCTGTTAGAAAAAAATAATCTACACTCGTCTCAACAATGAAGTGACTTCACTTAACATACTCCCGTCACATCAGTTTGGCTTCAGAAAAGATCACTCAACTACACATCAACCCCAGAGAATAGTAGAAGTATTAGAAACCGGATATGAAAACAAACAGTTTGCAACAGCCATTTTCCTAGACGTAGCTCAAGCTTTCGACAAGGTTTGGCTAGAGGGTCTGAAAAGAAAGTTATTAAAACTAAGAATACCTAACTACCTTACAGCAATACTATTCTCTTTTCTTGAGAGCAGAAGCTTTGCAGTTAAAATTAATACCGGAGTCTCAGAAACCAAACGTATACGAGCCGGAGTCCCTCAGGGCAGTATATTGGGACCTCTATTATTTAATATATATACATCTGATATACCAAATCTCAACGCTACGTTAGCAACCTTTGCTGACGACACGGCCATTATCACTCTAAGCAACGACTTAACACAAGCAACTCAATTACTTCAGACAGCAATAAACAAAGTATGTAAATGGTTTAACAACTGGAACATCCAAATCAACTCGAGCAAATGCCAAGCTAAAATATTCACACTCAGGAGAATACGCAATCCACCAAGCATTCATGTCAACAATGAAATCGTCCTATGGAATACCCCCGATGAACCAGTAAAATACCTAGGAGTACTTCTAGACACCAAATTATCATGGAACCAGCATATCAACTCCAAACTCAACCAGAGCCACGCAAGATTAGCACAACTATATCCGTTACTAAATCGAAAGTCAAAGTTAAAAACCAAATGTGCAATTATGATGTACACTTCCCTCATAAGACCTTTAGCACTCTAGCGGTACCTATCTGGAGTACAACATCAAAAACTAATATAACCAAGCTACAAAGACTACAGAACAAAGTCCTAAGAATCTCAGTGGACGCGCCATGGTTTATTAGAAATAAACAACTACACGATGAGCTAGGTGTACCAACAATCGAAGACTACATTAAAACAACCACTAAGAAATTTCTCAAAAATATCACGGCGTGCGAAGGAGCAGTTCACTATAACCTAGGTAAACGAAACATTCACTCCCGGCTAAAACGAAGACTCCCTCAAGATCAATTCTTATCCGACGACGATGAATAACCACACAGATTTGTTCGAGGTATCAAGTCACCTCATAAGTTAGAATAATCATTTTAAATATATTAACAATGCCATGTATAATACAATTGTAGTGTTGATCTGGCAAATAAATAATTATAAAGAGCTTATAAAAAAACTTTAAATAAAATTGAAAGACTTTTGCGACGAAATAATAAGTCTTTAAATGAATTTCCAAATATGTCAGCAATTGATGATTTATCATCACAGTCTTTAATTATTCAAGATGAGCTACCTGTTCACATTGAAAATTTAAGGCAACAAGTTTTGGAAACAGAAAATACATTAAATGCTAAACAACAAGTTATTTATAACGAAATAACAATAGCAGTTTTTGCAAATCAGTCTAAAATCTACTTCATTGATGCACCAGGAGGAAGCGGAAAGGCCTTTTTATTTAATCCAATTTTAAGAAAATAATATGATTGCATTAGCAGTCACTACATCTGGAATAGCTGTTTTGTTATTAGATTTATTAGTAGAACAGCGCATTCCAGATTTAAAATTTCTTTGAATCCTAATGAAACGTCAACATGTCCACTTAGCAGACAATCGGATACAGCAGAGTTGATTGAGCAAACGGCTATAATTGTCTGGGATAAAGCACCAATGATGGAAAAATTGGTGTATGATTGTGTGGATCGAACATCTAAAGGTATAATGCAAAATAACTTGCCTTTCAGACAAATATTGCCTATTCAAAAACATGGAAATAGAGCAGATATTGTCTTATCTACTATAAAATATCCTAATTTTTGGCAGTTTGTTAACATAAGACGATTAAGAGTTAATATGCGAGTTCATTGGAGAGAAGGAAATTTTTCAGAATATTTGCTTCAAATTGCAGAATTTATTATACAGCCGAATACATTGATTCAACATATTTATCCATTGGACTAATCTGAACATTTTGATTTAACAAGACAGTGCATTTTAACACCTTTAAACGATGACGTTGATAAAATAAATTTGATAATTGATAAACTTGAAGGACTTCAACGCAATTATTATGGCGCAGATTCTGTTGTTAATGAAAATCAAGCAAGGGCTGTTCCGATCGAATGTTTAAGTAAATAAGTCTAGCGGGTTGCCACCACATGTCCTTCGACTGAATATTGGAGTGCCTATAACGCTTATAAGAAATATTAGTCCTTCTTTGAGCTTATGTAATGGAACCCGACTAATCGTAAAAGCTTTAAATAATAAATTTATTGAAGCTGAAGTAATTACTGGAACACATACTAGCAATTGAGTATTTATTCCACAAATCAAATTAAAGCCTTTTGATACAGATTATCGATTTGAATTTCAAAGAAGGCAATTTCCAGTGAAACCGTCAATTGCAATGACAATTAATAAAGCGAAAATGTTGGAATTTATTTGCAAAATCGTGTTTTTACTCATGGACAATTTTATGTTGCGTTGTCGAGAGTTAGATCAAAAGAGAATATTAAAATTTGTTGTCTATTAAATACAAATGATCATAATATAGCATATAATTACTTTCCTGAATAAATAGTAAGTAAATAAATATGGTATTGGAGTTTGGAGTGGTTGGAGGGCAAACTCAATAAAAAATATTTTTAAATTGTAATACATTTGCGCGGTAGCGGGTAGACACTCCTATACGATCCCGGTAAAGGATAGGTCTGCTTCAGGAGAGCGATCCTGCCCACGCGAGCCTCGACTCTCTCTACACCTCCTAAATACCGAGAGAGAGCTGAGTCCTAAAATCCCAATCCTTACTCAAAACCAAATGCATCCCTCCTACATATATCCTATCCAACTCGCCAACCCGCTCGGCAAGTGTGGAGTTTTAATTGCCAAATTCCTTCATATTTTATTCTATGCTAAATGTCGAAATTCAAAAAATATAAACCCCAGGTGGGTAGAGTGTAACTCAGACTCCCACTCTGATCAAGTATCAGACCGCCTCATTTCGGATTCTGGGGGAGGCAGAAAATCGACAAGAAATACATCAAACAAGACATTTCGAGTAACAACATACAATGTGCGTACAATGAGATTAGACGAACATCAAACCAGATTAGAACAAGAGTTGGATGCCATCAAGTGGGATATCCTCGGTCTATCCGAAACCAGACTAAAGGGTGAAAAAGCAACGACACTCAAAACAGGCCATGTGCTATATCAGTATAATAAGGAAGAACAATCACGCCTAGGGGGAGTGGCAATTATAATAAATAAACGTATAAAACATCTCGTAACAAAAATGCAAGCCATATCTGACCGTGGAATCTATATAATGCTTGAACTTAGTAAAAGATATTCCTTACAAATAATCCAAGTATATGCACCAACCAGTAGATCTGAAGAAAGCGAAGCTGAACAATTCTATGAAGACATTACAAGTGCAATCCACCACGAAAAAACCCAATATGTAATAGTATTTGGTGATTTCAACTCTAAAGTAGGGAAAAATGAGGATGACAATCTTCGAAACATCGGAAAATACGGACTGGGATCCAGAAATGAAAGGGGAGAGATGCTTCTAAACTTTTTACAGCAAGAAAAATTATTCTGTCTCAATACATTTTTCAAAAAACCACCCCAAAGAAAGTGGACCTAGAAAAGCGCTGATGGACATACGAAAAATGAGATCGATTATATACTATCAAACCGTAGAGATATCTGCACCGATGTTTCCGTTCTGAACAAGTTTGACACGGAAAGTGATCACAGGATGGTGAGGGGAACCCTTAAAATCGATATCAAAGTCGAAAGGAAAAACTAATTCAAAAACTATACCTATTTCCTACAACACAACATCTAGACAAACATCAACATGAATATGCAGAGCTTATCAAATACAAATTGCTGCCCACCCAAGAACTAAACAATTTAGAAATAAACGAACAAAAACAATCACATCTACTGTTCAAACAGCGGCAAAAAAGATATGCACACAAAAAAGACAAAAAACAAGTAAACTCAAAGAAGAAACACTGCAAATAATAGAACACAGAAAGGAGTTAAATCAAGAAACTGAAGAATATAAGCAACTAAATAAGGACATAAACAAACAT
Organism: Sinelater perroti; assembly: GCA_036346155.1. Classification (NCBI taxonomy): domain Eukaryota; kingdom Metazoa; phylum Arthropoda; class Insecta; order Coleoptera; family Elateridae; genus Sinelater; species Sinelater perroti. Next base: position 945,639 of record JARFIY010000057.1, on the reverse strand, counting down.
ATACGTAAAGACCTAAGAGCATACAAAATACAAAAATGATTTAATCAGTGATTGAAGATAATGCAAACATGAAAGTCCTGAGATCGAAAATGGCCAGAGGAAGAGCGAAAATATATAAAATGGAAAACTCCGAAGGAACAGTGGTGAGAAATAAACAAGATATAATCGAGTCCGTCGAAAACTTCTACAAATCCTTATACAACACCTATTCACAAGAAAAATACCAACAACAACATATTATGAATGTAGGATCTGAAGAAATTCCCGAAATTAACAACAGGGAACTCAAAGCATCGAAATGCTGAAAATGGGCGGCGAGCCTTTACTACAATCAGTCCGCACTCTGTTAAACAAATGTCTCTATGAAACGAAGATTCCAACTGCTTGGCAATGTGCGGAAGTCATCTTACTATTTAAGAAGGGCGATAGCGGAGACTTGGAGAACTACCGCCCCATTAGCCTCCTATCACATCTCTACAAACTGCTGACCAAGATCGTTACAAACCGCCTAACAACTAAATTGGATTTTACCAGCCGGTAGAGCAGGCGGGCTTCCGAAGAAACTATGGCACTAATAATCACCTACAAACGCTCAGATCCTCATCGAAAAACCACAGAATACAACATGCCCATCTATCTTGCATTTATAGACTTCCATAAGGCATTTGATTCCATTGAAATTCCGGCAATCTTAAAATCACTGGACAACGCCCGAATAGACACAAGGTATTCAAACCTACTGAAATATATATACGAAAATTCCACCATAAAAGTAAAAATTAATGATGAACTAACAACCAATCAAATTAAAGTCAAGAGAGGCGTGCGCCAGGGCGATACTATTTCGCCAAAACTGTTTACTCTGTCTTGGAGGATATATTCAAAACCTTGAATGGAAGCGAAAGGGACTAAATGTAGATGGAACATACCTAAGCAATCTTCGATTTGCGGACGATCTTGTCCTAATTAGCGATGACCTAGAACAACTCAAAGATTTGCTAAATGAGCTCCTCAAAACATCAGAACACGTAGGCCTGAAAATGAATGTCCAAAAAACGAAAGTAATGGGCCCAGTCGAAGAGAGTATCAACGTAGGCAACAACAATCTTGAGGTAGTCAAGGAATACATATACTTGGGGCACAAATTCAGGATCGGGAAAGAAAATCAGACCGCAGAAATCTCACGCCGGATAAGCCAGAGTTGGGCTGCCTTTGGAAAACTTTGGAAAACACCGATATACCAACTAACCTGAAGAGAAAGGTTTACGACACCTGTGTGCTTCCAGTTGCAACATATGGCCTGGAGACAATGACATTGACGAGAAAAAGTATGGTAAGACTTAGAACTACTCAAAGGGCAATGGAGAGAGCTATGATCGGCGTCAGTCTCAGAGAAAGAATCAACCACGAAGAGATCAGAAGGAGAACCAAGGTGACGGATATAATCTCAAGAATACTAAAAATGAAATGGAAATGGGCTGGACACGTGGCACGGCAGGAGCCAAACCGATGGGACACAAAGATAATCCAATGGAGACCAAGACTTACAACGCGGAGCAGGGGAAGACCACAGAAAAGATGGACGGATGACATCAAACAAACGGCGGGTAAAAACTGGATTCAAACCGCAAGAGACAGAGACGCATGGAACCTACTTGAAGAGGCCTTTATTCAACAGTGGATAATAAGAGGCTGATGATGATGATGATGATGATGAATACATTTGCTCCGTGCCTAAGCACGGGCCGTTCCACTAGTATTTATACAGCAGGAACTTGTTCTCAATTGTTAAGTATAAGTTATGATTCATTAACTAATACATCTTTTAATACCGAAAGTCTTATCAAAACTGTTTATTCTACATATTTTTGTCTAGGTAAAATTCTAGACATTTAACCTTTTCCCTTAATAACAGACAGGTGTTACACTATGATAATGAATGGTACATCTATTTCCGAAAGATGATGTGTTGACTTTAAACTATTGGCTTAAATTTGTCGTTTTCGCACCTCCAATGAGTTTGCGTAAAATACATTTTCGTTGCGATTTTGCATTTAGTTATTTAGGTTACGTTTCAGCGCAACAAAAAATATTAAATCATAAGATTTTGGTATTAGTTCTTTTATAATTTCGCTAGTTATTAGTTCAACGCCTGGTGCCTTCCTTTGACGACAATTTTATAAATCTTAATTTTTTTGTTAAAAGCCGTGCACATTATGATAGGGTGGCTATCATTAAGATCGCATGTTAACGTGCTGAGCGCGTAATAGACCATTCTAAAAAAATGAATCAAAACTAAAGTTAAATAAATAGCTTTGTAATTGTAAAAAATAAATAATTTTTAACACTTTTTATTATTTTTTATTTTATTATACATATATTCAATTATTTACATTTCTTTATTGATTGTAAAAAGTGGTAATGCCACACGAAAAATACTTTTTTTGCGACCAGACAAATGCATTTATATATGCATCAGGAAAAAGGACATAGATTTTATTTTGCCATTTAATATAATTTAAAATTGTTGATTCTTTTAAAACCTAACTTCAAAACACAATTTCTCCGTCACACTATCTGGTGATGCCCCAACGAATGGTAAGTCTGGTCGTAAAAGTAGTTCACATTATCGAATCGTCTTAACGACATTAACGACTTTAAGTTCCAACCTTTTGCCACGTGTCACAGCCTCCATATTTACAAGCATTTCTGCTTCCATTGTAATTTTTGTCACTGTACCATCTACACTTGAGAGCAAGACAATCGATTTATTAGCTGCACGCAAATTTTCGTCTCCTGCTCAATCTAAGCAAAATAAAAATAAAAACATTAGCGTGCAAGAAGTATCTTTATTATTGAGCTTTAAAAAACTGTTGCGGCTGCTTTAATGGGATGACGCATTCAAAAAAATATGCATCACGAACGGGGTTTTACGAATTGTGCTAATTGGAACGCACTTGCGCGACGACTGTGATTGGCCTATAGTACGCTTGTAATCTAAGTTGACGTGATTTGCAAGAAAATAGATACCACAGCCGCCGAAGCAACCCAAGCAGTTGCATTGCTGTGAGAGGGCCTCAGTCAGAGGGCCGTGGCAAATCGACTAAATCTAAGTCAATCATCTGTGTCGAGAGTGTGGTGTCGGTGCCGAGAAACAGGTAGCTACGTCCGCCGGCAAGGAGGCGAGCGCAGGCGCGTGACAACGGAGTGAGATGATCGATTTTATCGTCTCAATATTTCTCAAAAATCGACGTATGACGGACGTTGATTTTAGGCAAGAGCTGAGTGCGGTCAAAGGTGTAGTCGCCAGCCCATGAACAGTAAGAAAAAGACTGAAAGCAGTCAACCTGATCCAAAAAAAACCATCTGTAAGTCCAAAGTTGACTGCAAAAACAAAGGTAAATGAAATTTTCTCGCGAACATCTCTATTGGAACCTCGGCCATTGGAGTAAGACATTATTAACCGATGAGTCCAGAATGTGCCTACATAGCAACGACAGTTATCGGGTCTATAGAAGACCAAAGAAACGATTTGCTCATTGCTGTATTCAAGAAACTGGCGCATATGGAGATGGCTCTTACATGTTCTAAGCGAGCATTTACATGCATGGAAAAACTGAAATAGTTTTCGTGTCTAGTAAATGACGTAGATGAGGTTTAATAGCAAACATTCTGGAGGAACACGTTGTTCCGTTTCCGGGATTTGTTGGTGAAGACTTGTTGGTGAGGACTTCATGTTAATGCGTAACAATGCGCGATGCCACTCTGCGTAAGTAACTACTACCTATCTGTCTGATGTCAGTATAGCGAAAATAGACTGGCCTCAGTGTAGAATCAAATTGAGCATGTTCGGGATGAGTTTAAGTGATGAGCCCGAGTCAGAAATCTTGGACCAGGAAGCGTGATTGGAACTGACAGCAGTGTTGATTAAAGAGTGGGAAGCAATTCTTCAAGGCGGCATAAGAAAAGTCATCTGATCCATGGCAACACCATGTATTGATAAAATCATTAAATTAATTTTAACTGATGATTTCATTTTTTCCTTTTATAATCGCCTTTTTCCTTTCAACTCTTTTATGTTACAGATATTCTTAGACTACATTATCCTCAGATCCTATTTGAAAGAACGATACTTTCTAGTAAAATTTGGACAGCACCAAACTAATCTTCACCCAATAAACTACCACAGGGCAGTGTACTTGGCTCGATTTTATACCTAGTATACACTGCGGACGTCCCAACAAATCAACACACTCTAATCGCCACCTTTACAGATGACAAGATCATCAGGACAAGACATGAAGATCCAGTTATAGCTGCTTAACTCTTTCAACAGAGCCTTGAACAAATAATCCAATGGACCAAGCAATTGTTTAACTCAATGAAACCAAATAATTCCATATTACCTTCACCAAGCGCAAAGGAATTGCACCACTAGTTTATGCAAATAACATTTTGCGAACACAAGTCAACGAAGTGAATATCTTGGCCTACATCTCGATAAAGGACTAACCTGGAAACCACTTATATGAAAGAAACGCACACAACTTGGTATAACGTTTAGCAAGCACTACTGGCTATTTGGAAGGATCTCCAAATTATCCCTAAAAGTAAACTTCTTGTCTACAACACGATTTTCAAACCCATATAGTCATATGGTATACAGGTATGAAGTACAACAGCCAACTCGAACATTCAAATCATTGAAAGGTTTCAATCCAAAGTGCTACGTACTATGTGTAACGCTCCACACTTTGTAAGAAATAAAGACATGTGATTTAAAAGTTGATGCCGTAAAGGAAGTGATAGTGAAATACAGTGATAATTACCTTAGTAAACTAGATCATCACCCAAACGCCCTAGCTCTTAACCTACTGGACAATAATGAAAACATGCATAGACTTAAAAGACACAAACCACTAGACCTTCTACACAGCTTTGACTAACCACTAACAAAATCACCTGTATAACATATAGTATAAATTGTTAATCATTGGATTACAATCATGTCACTCTGTCATGTCCTAAACCAACTAACAAATGTCGTGCTTATTGTACACACAGATTGCAAAAAGATACAATAAACATATAAAAAATATATATTCTTAGGCACATAACTGTCAGAACAGGTTCAATTCTAACCAAAGTAGTATCATTTGAAACCACAGCTTTTAAGTTTTCAAAAGCTACACTAAACTTTATTTGGAATGTTATCGGAATGGATACATATTCTCTCAAAACTCGAGCATGTTGCTGAGTTAATTTTTTTGGTTTTAAGGTGTATATTAATATTTTCGTACGGCCACTTCTTTAACAGTTGCTAATTGCATTATTAACTGCGATGATTAATAAGGATGCAGTTATTATTTTTGCAGAAATGTGGTAACTAAATTACAGACAATGCTTATCTAGTATTTAAAATGAAATTTGCTAAATTGTGTTACATGCCGACTCAATAATTCAAATTATATTTAAAACAATTTTTTAAAATAATTTATATAGCTGACGATTGTAATAAAATAAATAAAAACTTTATTACTTTTTTCCAAGTATAATTTTGGCATGCGTAGCTTGTAAATACGCTGAAACTAATTTACTTTGAATGGTTTGATGTTTCTCAGAAGAAAGTGTGGATATTGAAATTTATATCATGAAAATGCGACTTCAGTCAACCTTTTTGTTTCTATTTGAAATAATACTTAATGCAGAATTACTATAAAAAAATCACCGGATTTTAAGAGATATATTGTGGTATAATAGTGAATTGCATATGAAAAGACAGGGAAGCTCTCTGCTATCACATATGTTCCATGGAAATTCTTCGTTTCACATAGCACACGTATAAACTGTAGTCCAACTCGGTTCACACACGCTATAGTATGTTCCCATTAATGCTTCTCTCAGTAGCAGTACGTGAGATGCATGATACTTATTGTGAAAAACTAACAAAAACAAATGTTTAGTGTTGAAAATTTTATAGTTTTTTAAAATATTCTCTTTTATAATCAATACATTACTGCATTATAGCATTTTTTACATAACGAATTAGGTTTCTTGAAAACATAGGTTTTGAACGCGTCAACCGGCGCCGATAATCGTTGTCCACGCAGTTTGTTCTTTGTGTGTAAAAGCAAAAATAAATCGTTAAAGACCAAATCAGGATTATATGCCAAATGACTTATCAACTGGACGTTTTGAGTACTCTAAAAGACAATTGTTTGCGTCGATGTGTGTGAGTTTGCATTGACATGGTGGAGTCGCGCGTTGTTTGTTCCTATTTCTCTGAAGCCTTCGCACAAACAAGTAGTGGTACTCAATTCAAAATTTTCTATTTTACAATCCTCTAAAGCCACTGTTGTCACAATTTTTCAAAAATAAATAAATAAAAAAATAAATAAAACAAGAAACCATTTGCTTAGAAGTGCTTCAAGTGCGAACAAATTTGGGTGGCTTTGGCTCCTCTTGGAAAACCCATACAGTCGACTGCTGTTGACGCGTAAATTCAAGATATAATTTTCAACTTAATGAAAGCAAAACAAATTGCGTTCGTATGAAAAAACGTCCTTAGTATGTATGCCGTCAAAAATGTCAAACTGTATGATGCAAACGACAGATAGCACGTAGCACACGCAGAGCTGCTAATTCTCAATAGATATCGTGGAGTCCACGTAAATATCTTTTTACTGTCCTCGGCTATAACGTCAACTTCTTCTCTATCCCTTCATTCCACAGTTACACTAGTATTTAATGATTTATACTCACGCAAGTGACCAATACCTGTCTGGCTGACGTCGGTATACCTAAAATTGAGTGTATTTGGGATAAGCCTAAACCAAGAGTTCGAGGCAGAAATCTTGCACCAGGGAACTTAATGGAACTGAGAGCGGCATTGATTTGAGAGTGGAAAGCAATCCCTCAAGACAGCATAAGAAAAGTCATCCGATCTATGAGTAATCGCTTGAAAAGCGCTGGTGTGGCGGCCTTTTCGCCCTTGAACCGCTTTATATCGCGGCGGCATGCGCGTCTTTGATATCTGCTACGGTTTGCCGTCGCACACAAACGGCATTTGGGCTTTTGCTCAGCCAACAAGTCTGCATACGCCGTCGGCGGCACCTTTTGATATGAAAGGTGCTGGATAATGAAAATTGCCCGCAAAGACCTGCCGCCAAGCCAGGCGCGAAGCCCGGGAACACTCGCCATCCGCAGCGCGACCAGTCCGGTCGTGTCTTCACCCCGCAAGAAGCATTCGCCATCCGCAGCGCGACCAGTCCGGTCGTGTCTTCACCCGCATACATTCGTTACCCGCAGCGCGACTAATTCGGTCGCGTCTTATCATCCCGCAAATACCAGATCCGCAGCGCAGAGGTGGCCACCTTGGAATCGCCGACGAAGCCGAAGCCGAAGCCGATTCAGGTGAGCGATTTGGCAATACTCGTTGGTTGATATCGGTAGCCGCCCCCATCCGCTTACGCGACGGCCGTTTAAGGGACGATTTGGCCTTATTGGTTGACGTTCCAATACGGGCCGTACTACGTTTCCAGCCGAGAGCGGCTATTTACACGCCTGCCTCTCCAAGCGCAATTAGGAGTAGAGGTGGAAACACCATATATTGAAAAAATCATTAAACTAATTTCAACTGAGGATTTTATTTTTTTCCTTTTATAATCACCTTTTTCTTTTTAACACTTTTGTGTTAGACATATCCTTAGGCCCATAACTTTGTCAGAAGAGGTTTGATTTTAATATAGAAATAAAATATGGATACACATTTTCTCAAAAATCGAGCATGTTGCTGCTGAGTCGATTGTTTTGCTCTCAAGTGCAGGTTCATGTGCTCGTAAAGTATATTTTCTGAATTTGTACAAGTGACATGCAGAGGTGTGCTCCAATGAGCAGCACTCTCTATGTGAAAACTTAATAACTTAATACTAATGATGCTGATACTATCTTATGTCATGTCCTACAATCTACAAAATTAACGTCTATACACCAAATCTAAAGGCGTCTTTCGTTTTAATCGTTTTGTTTGCTGACTGTTGTCAAGTAAAGTAATTGCTAACACATTCGGGTGCACTTCTAGGCGTTGAATGTATTTTTCACTGAACTGCACAATTACGTCTCTAATTTTATGTACTTCGAGATCGTTGTAAATATCTTTATTCGAGACGAACCACGGAGCACCAATCACTGCACGCAATAACTTCGTCTGGAATCTTTCAACGATTGCTATGTTAGATGTTGATGCAGTTCCCCATAACTGTAACCCGTAGGTCCAAATAGGTTTGAAGACGACATTGTACGCAAGAAGTTTGTTGCGGAGAGACAGCTGTGATTTCCGTCCGAGTAACCAATAATGTTTCCTGAATTTCAAATCTAATTGCTTACGTTTATTCCAGATATGCGTTCGCCACGTTATCCCTTTATCTAAATGCATGCTGAGGTATTTTACGGAGTCTGTGGTAGTAACTAGTTTATTATTTATCGATACTCCTCGACATTTGGTGAATACTATGTGGTTCGACTTAGTCTCATTGATTCCGATACGCCATTTTTTTGTCCATTTCTCGATATCATTGATACTTCTTTGTAGTATATTTGTCGCTTCGATGGGGTTCTCAGGTACCGCTAGAATGGCAGTATCGTCAGCAAATGTTGTTGTTGTGATGTCTATGTTTGTCGATAGATCGGCTGTATAGATCAAGTATAGTATCGGACCCGACACGCTGCCCTGTGGAACTCCTGATGTTATCGGGTATAAACTTGTTACTTCGCTTTCATATCTTACCCTGAAATACCTTTCTTGCAAGTATGTTTTTAGAATATTATATAATGCCCCCGGGAGGCTTTTTTTTGTTTATAGAGTAACCCTTGATGCCAAACCTTATCGAAGGCTTGGCTAACGTCCAGGAAAATTGCTGCGCAGTATCTTCTGTTTTCAAATGTGTTGTTTATAATATCGACCACTCGGTGCACTTGTTCAATGGTACTGTGATGGCTTCTGAAACCGAATTGATGGTCTGGAATAAGGTTTCGTTCAGCGATAATGTCTTGTACCCTCCTTGCTAATAGTTTTTCAAATATCTTACCCATTATCGGCAGAAGACTGATAGGTCGGTAAGAAGCAGGCTCGTGTGGCGGTTTTCCCGGTTTCTGTATCACTATTACTCCGGCCATTTTCCACTGCGCTGGGAAGTATTCAAGTCTGCAAGCAGCGTTGTAAATTTGTGTCAGCATCACAATTCCTTTTCGAGGTAACTCCTTTATAACCTGACCTGTGATCAGGTCATAACCTGGTGCTTTCTTTGGATTTATGTTACTTTTAATGACAGTTCTTCCTTCTTGTAGTTTTAAAGGTTTTATGTGTTCACCAGGTTGTTGCGGTTCCTCTAGGAATGTACTAATTTCAATGTCTTCATTATCATCAGCTGGTGGAAAAGGTTTAAAAACCTCTCTCAGATGTTCTGCAAAGGCTTTGCTCGCGGGGTTGTTTTAGCCTTTTGGTAGCTTTCCACAGGGCGTAGTTTGTATCTGCATTGGGTGTCAGGTTTTCTAAGTATTCCTCAAAAGAGGTATTTTTAAGTTCAGTTATAAACTCTTTTAGTTGTCTTGATGCCCGATTATAATTTGTCTTATCTTGTGGATGTCTCTTTGTTTGCCAAATTTTTCTAAGGCGTCTCTTTTCTTTGATTTTTTCTCTTATAACTGGCGGGCAATTTATCTTCTTTTCCTTTTTTACTGGGGGTGGTGTTGCTTCCCAAGCCGCTTCTTGAATTAACGTGGTAAACTTTCGGACTTCATCTTCCAGTTCCTTTTCAGTCTTGAGTGATACTTTAAGGTTTACGTTTTTATCTATTAATTCTTTGAAATACTCCCAATCAGTTTTGTAATTGTAAAGTTTAATGGGCAGTTCTTTTTTGATTATTGCTGAGTAAATGGTGGCTATAACCGGCGTGTGATCAGATGTTATATCGTAATTTGGTTCGATGTTCAAATACCCAGGTGCAAAACCGTTAGTGACAAAGAAGTCTAAACAGTCGGGTATTTTCCTCGGATCTGTTGGCCAGTAGGTGGGTTTATATGTAGAGAGGTGATTAAGATGTAGCTCTTGGATAACGTCATAGAGAACTCTCCCTCTTCCTGGAGCTGTGATTCTCGAACCCCAGCTGGTGTTTTTTTGCGTTGTAGTCGCCCCCTGCCAGGAATCTATTACCAAGTTGAGTGAAAAGGTCAGTGAATGCATCTTTGTTGGCACGATAGTTTGGTGGACAATAGACCGCCGCGATGTTAATTGGTCCATACCAATCTTCTATTCCTACTACGACTGTCTGGAGGAAAGGTTCTTCTATTTTATATATCAGGTGATGCTTTATAGAATTTCTTATGATGACTGAGGATCCGCCCCGAGCGTGGCGTTCAGTATCTGGGTGGGCTGCGTTGTATACTGTGTAATGTGATATTTTTAAGCTTGTGTTTGAGTTTAAATGATTTTCAGATATTAATAAAATATCTATTTCATTTTGTGATAGGAATAATTCTATTTCATACTTGTGACTTATAATCCCATAATTATAATCCATAAAGCAATCTTGTATAATTCTGCCATTTTACTTTTTGGGTTGTTGGGCTTGATTCATGGCTTCTCTTAGCTGTCTGATTTCTTTGACTAATTCGGATATAGTTTGTTGCTGCTTATTTAGTTGTTGTTGCAGTTGTACATTTTGCTATTGCAGGTGTAAATTTTGCTGATGTAATAAGGCTATGATATCGTAGTTTGATTTGGGTTGATACGTGTGTTGACTTTTTACTTCTTCATGTTTTCCTGCAGCTACGTGGGCGTAGCTAGTGCCGGGTGGAACTTTAGAAATATTTATGTTTTGCGTATTTGTTGCTGTGAGTAAGGGTACTTCAGTATTTCTTTGAGTATTCTTTTGCGGAAGAGCTGTCCCGTTTCGAGTTGGGAAGCGGATTTTTACGATGTCCAAGTATACTTGACATCCTTTATAGTTGGCCGGATGGGGCCTCCACAAAGGAAGCATTTTGCCGGTTTACCGTCTGTTTTGTTTTTGCTACACTTTCTGTAGTCGTGTGGCCCTGCACATTTCACACATCTAAATTGTTGATTACATTGATTTCTTGTATGGCCATATTGCTGGCATCTTTTGCATTGGACTATTAGTTGTTTGTTATTAGGTGTCTCAAAACGAATAACTGCATGCAGGAGGGTTGTAATCTTATAAATTTCTCCATTATTACTTTTCCTTTCTAAATCGATGAAGAATAAATTTTTTGGCGTTCTTGTTTCTTTATTTAGTACAGTCATAATTTGTTCTACGTTATGTCCATGTTGTTTTAGCGCTGTTTTTATATCGTCATGAGGTGTGCTGTGGTGTAAATTTCTCAATACAACTCGGTATCCTTTTTCTTCGGGCAATTTGTACGTGTGTCTAATTATGTTGTTCTTATCTAGTATTGTTTTTATTTTTTTGTAATTTTCTATACTATCTGGTTTAATTTTCATTCTATTGTCTGACAAAAGTTGGTACGTAAATGCATCAGTGGCTGTTTTTATTAATTCTAGCAACGCTGGTACATCTTTAGATATCCCATACAGTATAAAAGGAGGGATTCGTTCAACTTTAGATAAGTTATCTTTTTGTTTGATTTTTACTTCTGTCAAATCCGCTAATGGCTGATACTTATTTTTTGTTTCAATGCTACCAGAAGACGTCCTTTGTCTTCCCTCTGGGTTTCCTGCCTGTGGGCTGTTTTTATTTCTTTTGCGTTTTATACGTGGTACAATTGTTTGATAACGATTTGGTTCAAATGGGTCTTCTTCCGACTCTTCATCTATGTTATTACTAACCTTCGGCGTTTTCGGAGTATTTTGATTTTTTGGTAATAAATTCGGTAATTGGAATTTATTGGAGGTTGTTGCGAGTAAAATATGTTTTGCTTAGCCGGATCATTAATAGTTTGCTGAGATGTTTGGGTATAAAATGGATTTTGAGTGAATACAGGCATTTGCTGCGAGAATTGTATATTCGGGTCATAATATATTCCATTATTATTATTTGGCAGTGGCAACGGGAATTGCATAGGAGCGGCATTTGGAAGGTAAGCCATCATGCATGGCGCACACTCACCAAGTTGTACATCTGCGCTGTGCCGCTTGGTTTCGATAGTTCTATCTGGTCGCTTGACCTTTGGTTGATAGTCGCACTTGCTTGCTTTGATAACTCACGAGAATAAATAAATAAATAATTCACGTCTTTACCACACGAAGGTTGCTGGTCGACTACCAAAAATTATGAAATATTTTGGGTGAGTATTTACTTCGCATTTCTAAATAATCAGATACTGGATGATACAAAGAAGTAACTCATCATATTCGATCATTGATATTGATGTCACGTAGACTTAGACCATAAGAAAATCAGAATTGTTAAAAACCATGCAAAAAAATATGAGAAGATTCAATAATTTTCAAGTGTGTATTATTTTGACACAATTTTTTAATAAAACATTTTTTACGGCTGTTCGGTTGGGCATTTTTGAACAGACACTGTTTTCACAAAATGAAATAAACTTTTTAAATCAAAGGAATATACTTCACAAACTGTTCAAAGTCAAATAAAACCAAATTAATACTTGGGTTGGTAACTATATTCTAACAAACACAGTAGGTATAAAAGCTATTATATAGTTTCTATGAGTTGGAAAGTTAAACTCTCCAATTGCTTTCAAATGCATTTTAAAATGTGTACTTGTCGAAAAGTAATTTGGGATTACCTTAACAATAGAGCGAACCATAAATAGATATCGAATGAACTTTCTAGGAAGCCATTATAAAAGTATTTCAACTATCCCCTATAGGTATTTACTGAAAATAAAACTGATTAAAGCATCCCGGAAACTTAAGAATACAGAACTATTAATAATATTAATAAAATATGAGTTTTGTATTTATTTATGACTATTGCTGCTCCCACCATTTCTTCTTCAGCTGCTGTATTAATAATTGAAAGTCCCCACTCTATGTATCACCTTTATTTGACCATATGACTTCGTGTAATTGTATTACGTCCAGTTTGCTTTCTTCCATTTATAATTTTATATTTTCCAATTTTCCACATTGTAATAGTGTTCTTAAGTTTCGAAGATGTCATTCCTTCCGCGTGATGTTCAGCTCATTTTGTATACATTGAAGACATTTTCTTTTTCAGAATAGAACTGTGTAAATTAAGATTTCACGTTTTCTGAAAAAATATATATTCGCATTATCACTGCTCATCTCCTCTTTTAAGGACTATCTTACATAAAATTTTTATTTTTGAGTGGAATACTCGCCTTCCACTTGATTGCTTGCTTGTTGAACAGGTGATTTTACTCTAATACCCGCTTGTGTGCTACTAGAATTATTCTACAGGATAGTTGGTGGCTAGGCATATACTACTATTACGACTGATTGTTTGCCGGACGGCCTATTCTTTTGTCTCGGTCGTACCGAGTCGAAGAGATTGGAATTTTAATTGCTTACTAGTGCAGATTTATGTTACTGGCCGTTTTTAATTTTGCGGCAGAAATTCTTGCAGCAGAATTTAGTGCAGCCACCAGTCATGACTGTTGGGCACTCTAACGCCGCGCGATGTTCCAGATCGCTCAAGGATCGCATATCAGAATGCGTTTCTTACTCTAACGGATAATGCATAGCCGCAGTGAAAGACACCTCGATCCCACAGAAGGCATGCCTGCGCGGCGTACGGTTTAATTGCATCTTTCGCCTCTCAGTGACTGCGGCCAGACGGTTGCATGCGCGGCTTATTTTAGCACCGGCAACGATTTCCTTAAATCATAATAATGCCGCATTCGTGATTTGCACTGCCGTCGCGGACGAGGGCAAAATCGCCATATACGCCGGCCGCGCAGCAATTAAGCTAGAGTACCTTACTTAGATTGCGCTTCGGCGATAAGACAAGGAATAATTACCGCGGGCCCGAATAAATTATTGCAATAACATTCCACCCACCATTTCGCGAATTCCAGGAGAGAAGAATCCGCTCTCGAGCCCGAGCGCATGTGTAATCGCGCCTCGGACGACCCGGATGAGATATGTTATTGCAACTCGTTCTATTCCACAAATATTATTTATAATTATTGTTTTATGCCGCCATAAAAATACATTAAAAACAATATTTGTCTTTCTCGTACATTACTTTATAATTTTATTCGCATCGCGTTCTAAATTATTATAATGACTGTGTTTGCATAAGCCGTCCTTCTCTTCGCGCGCCGCGGACCTGCTGGAAACGCTGGCTGAAAACGTTCCTAACTTATTAGCCGGTATTTATGGGGAAATAATCGGAGCCGCGGGAAACGCCGCCGCGGCGGCCGCGGCGCGCCTCCAAGCTCGTTAATATGAACAAGGCGTCGCGGAATTAGCCGCAGTTGTGTAATCGAACAAAGGCTCGCCTTGTGCAATGCATTCCGATGAATTAATTTGCTTAATGCATGCATGCGCCCGAGTGAGTTATCTCGGTGCATAAGGAAGCTGCGGCTTAACGGCTGCTGCGCTAGACAGATTGTTTCTAATGTCTTTCAGCGAGAGATAACTAAACCGGCAATATTATTAAGGCAATTTACACATTATGTCGCCGACGTGTTACATTAAGGATATGCATGAGAGATAGCCGCGCATCGTTACCTTTTTATTTTATTGGTGGCGGAGGCAATGAAAACAGATTTTTATTAATTAAATTTACTTATTATTCTGCTCAAAATGTGGCTGCAGGGAAGGCATACAGCGTCACCAGCTGTTCTTGGCATTCTTGTTAGCATATCTGGAATTATTGTTTCGTTAGCTGTTTACGAGAATAGAACAAAAAGCTTTCAGAACCACCCCATCATCGTTTCAAAAATACTCAAACAAACATGACAATTTTTTACCCAAGTTGACAGGAAAAATAGGTCAAGCTGTCTAATAGCGTGTCTTCGCAGTCCAAAAATTGTTTTAAATTATGAGCAATCTAGAAACTCTAATAGTTACCAAATAATTTTATTTTAAAATCCAGATCGCTTTCTTTAATCCATTAGCAGACGTATGTCTCCTCATAATACAGGGTTGACGAGGTAAACCTGGATTTTTTTAGAGTAGCTTCGCATACTCAACAACCTGCAATTGTCGACAAAATAAGCCGAGAATACAACCGCAGAGCTGCTCTACTCGAATCCCTTCACTGGGAAAATCAGCTTAAAAAATTATTGCATGATTTGATTGCAAAAAATTCATGTTTACGATATGGTCAACAGATACAGGGAATATGACCACCAAAAGAAGGTAACTGTTGACAGAGCAAGCGAATTTCGCCCACGAATTGAAAGAGAAAATCGATTAGGATCCTAGGCGGAGCATGACTGACCTGGAAAAATAAAGGGGGGTGACGAGAAAACAAAGATGGACAGGACGTTAAAGACCTACACACTGCTGAACGACAGCAAACACGACAGCGCTGGCTTCCTGAGATTTTTTGGAAGGAAAAAACTTTATCCAGAGCGGAAAGGTGAAACACTAAAATGGCCACTAGATCTGCCAAAATACCTCTGAAGTGCCCACCGTTATGCCTTGAAAGTTTTCCATCTTTGCCATGGCAGAGAAGAGAAACCAAAACATGGTTGACAAACAATTAAGAAAGGAAAAGAATCAACCTAAATTCAGGCTTTAATCGACAACAATTCATCCCTACGACATCAAACAAATACGAGATTCTATCATAAACTCAAACCAACAATGCCAGTCAAGAGCAAACACCTAACAATCAGCAAACTAAAATCGTAAAGCCACTACCGATTTATATCAATGAGTAAACAACTACAATAAAATAATTAACAATATTAATAAAATCCTATAGAACGAATAATGCTACACAAAAGTCTTGCCAAACGATAAAATTAAAATCAATAATAATACAACAGAATCATACAGAAATCTTACCAAACACCTTAAAGATAAAATTATATTTTATCACAACATACAAGCTAAAAGAAGAACGTGCATACAGGGTAACTGTTTGAAACATTCACCACTGTCAAAAAAAATAAAAGAGCTAATTTACGTAACATTACTAACATACGTCATATCACTATTCACGGTAGATCTGAAACCTAAAAAAATAATACGTCGATTTTTGTTGTAAAACATCTAAGTAATATGATTATTACAGTTGAACCTCCCAGGAATTTGTGTCTTCTACGTCTCAGTGCACTCGCTGTCAAGAGTAGTCCCGTACGAAAGCATAATGTAATAAACCATTTGTCTGTGTTAAATGTGGTTGTAGTCACGCAACCCATTTATGCAAAAAAACCAAAACTCCAGCCATTTGCGCTTTATGAAATAGACAACACTCGGCCAATTACAAGGGGTGCTATGTATACCAAGACATCCAAAGAGCCAGAAACTCAGAGGACTCATAAACAAAACCAAGCCATACAACTCGCCACCAAACATAACCAAATTCCCACCACTTGCAAAACAAAATGTTAACTTAAATTCAGAAGCCATAAACAATTTTTATTGCAGACTTCCTTCCTTACAATCACCAGACAAAGGACCTCCTACTCATACATCCAACGAACAGCAGATAAGCATCAATCAAATGTTCTCTAACTTTTTACTTGAATTTAAAGCAATGTTTTCGCAGCTTGTTAGTCAAAACAGCATGGTTTGAAACATGCTCTCTACTGTTATAAATAAATTAGCTTAATAATTGCTAACTCCCTCCGTCTAGTGCTCTGGAAAGCCAATGGCATATCAAATCACGTACCTGATATAATATTTTTGCAACTACAAGATATAGACGTATTATTCGTTACATCTCTCCAACCATCCAGATGGCACGGTACATGGTGGATCAGTTGTAATTTACAAAAATCTCCCACTGTGAATTGAACTCCTTTCAAACTGACAAAATCAAGAGCTCCGGTATAAAAGTTCAAGTCGTACTCTACCCATTAATTATAGTAGCAGTATATAGTCTGCCCCAACACGCTATTTTCACCGAAGAATATGTAGAGCTGCTACAATTTCTTAATGCGAAATTCATTGTTGAAGGAGACTGGAACGTGAGAATCAAGACTAACGAATTCAAAAGGACGCAACCTTCCCTGAGCAATACAAAATCACAATTGCAACTACCTGTCAACCGGAGAACCCACTTACTGGGCTACAGACACAAATAAAGTCCCCGATTTGCTTAACTTCGCTATTTTCTCTAGTATGGCGAACACACACCAAAGTAGTATCAAACTATGAGTTGTCCTCTGACCACACCCAAATTCTAATTACCTTATGTACTTCCATTATCACCAAAGAACTCTCCTTAAAACTCTGCACCAAGAACACCAATTGTGGTCATTTTAGAAGTATACTGGACCACGAAATTGGTCTATCTATCCGAATTAAAGACGCTCACGACCTAGACGAAACAACTCAGTACTTAACCATAACGATACAAAACGCGGCATGGCAAGCCATACTCAGTACAACAAGCATCCATCCAGCAGATAATAACATTCCTCGTGATATACATCTTGTAACAGAAAAAAACAAGGCACGAAAAAAGTGGCAGCAAACCAGGCAAAGACAAGACAAGACCATATATAACAGACTTGCTCATTAACTCCACATCAAACTATTAAAAATGCAAAAGGACACTTTACATCATAAGATTACTAACTTATCACCTGTTGATTAAACGATAGAAAAAGCAACAAAAAGTTTAAAAGACCAACAGTATCGATACTTCCAATCAAAAAACTCGACGATACATGGGCTAGATCATACAAAGAAAAAACTCATTAGCCGACCATCTCGCTACTGTGTTTTTAACACCTCAACCGGTAGGAAACAATGATAACACCGATATTGCATCATTTCTTTATATGCCCTCCCAAATGTCTCTACCACCCAGACCATTCTCACCAGCCGAAGTAAGCCAATAAATCAAATTAGTTAATCCTCGTAAAGCACCTGGCCACGACCTAATCCTAGATGTTTTGCAGAACCTTTCCTGGAAAGCCCTAGTGCTACTTACTACCATATACAACAGCATCCTACGTCTTTGTCACTTCTCGCCCAATGGAAACTTGGCTTAGTCATTATGCTTCCTGAGCCTGGCAAACCCCCCAAGTAACTCTTCTCCTACAGACCCATCAGCCTGTTACCATTCGTCTAAATTATTTAAAAAGTTGTTCCTTAAAAGAATCCATAAAACAGTAGACCTATACGAAAGTATCCAAAACTACCAGTTTGGCTTCCGGCAACGTCATTCAATTATTTACCAATTCAAACAAGTTTTTAGCAGTGTTATCAAGACCTTAGGGACTAAGCAGGTTTGCACAGTAAGCCTAGACACAAAGCAGGCTTTTGACAAAATCTAGTATACGGGTCTGCTATATAAAATTAAACTCCATTGTCAAGCCAGTTATACCTAATATTAAAATTATATTTAACCGAGGGGACCTTTCAAGTCAAAATGAACAACACAACTTCTGAATACCATGAAATCACTTCTGGAGTACCGCAATGCAGCGTTTTAGGACCGATACTATATCTTCTGTATACTTCTGACACACCTACAACTGACAATAATCTACTTCCTATGTTTGCTGGTGATACAGCTATTATCTCAGTCAACGAAAACCCAGTAACTGCAGCAGCCCATTTAAAAACTCACCTAGTCATGCCACAAAACTGGTTTAATAAATTGCAAATTACAGTTAATTACAATAAATCTGCACAAATTACGTTCACTAATAGACGCATCGTAAATCTACGGAGTATCAACAATACTCCCACACCACAGGAGACGGACATCAAATACCTTGGAGTGCATCTGGACCACAAGCTAACCTGGAGCACACACATCAAAGCCAAACGAAAGCAAATAGATATCAAAATTAAGCAAACGCTCCCAAATCTCACTTTCGAACAAACTATTACTATATAAATGTATTATTAAACCCATCTTTACATATGGAATCTAGCTGTGGGGCTGCGCTAAAGCCTCCCACACTAAAACCCTGCAGCGATACCAGTCAAAAGTCCTTTGTACAACGCTCCATGGTACGTCACCAATGAAACCCTTTATACCGACGTAAGAATTTCGAACCAGCCTCAGATATCCAGAGACTTGCCACAATATACTCAAACGATCTGGAAGGACATGCTAACAGAACAGCTCTCCAACTAGCCGAGACTCACCAGACGATTAAAACGACATTGCACACAAGACCTACCTGTGTAACTACCCAGAACTACTTAGTGTTTAGCCTATGGGGAGAAAGACTTATTGACATGTAAAATTACATAAGATTTACCTATTACTTGCGTGCGAGTAGATTGTAAATAGGCAACAATTTTGTTTGTTTAAATACTCGGTGAGTTAAGAATGCCCTTCATTGTTCAAAAATGATCCAAACACTAATTAACAAACTGTCAATGGTAAAAATGGTGAGCAAGCTTACGCTTTTGAGTCACAAATTTTATGTGCATGAAGTGCTGAGGGAAGCTTTCTAAAATGTTTCATTGTTGTGCACTATGTCAGGTCAATATTTTTGAATTTACAGTGACACTCAAAACGATGATACTCAAAAAAGATTTTGTACCATCGCTGATTCATCAAATTGTGTAATTAATCTTCAGGTAGTTGCCTCATTCATTTGATGCACTATTTCGACCAAAAGTTCTAGAAAGGTTTTGTATCACCGCAGCAAAATGTTCAGAAAATTTGCGATATATTTTAACAACAGTTTACTAATCGAAAGTTTAAACACGGCGTTTAACTTGGGCTACTTTTCATATCTGTATCTAGGATTCGCTTGTGTCTAACACAGTGTTATGCATTTGTTGCTCTTGTGTGACTCAGAATTAGATCAAGATATTAAAAATAAAAAGGACACCACTATTGCTATCGTTAGGTTTCATAACAATTGTGTCGTATTTAGTTAAAAAATGCCATGTAAATAATATATAAATTTTTTTATCATAAAAGTCTTATTGGGCTTATCAATTTGTTTTTAAGACACTACAGACACTTATGGGTTTTAGCGGTGTTTGAGCTAAACGCCTCCGCACAGACCGTACGGTGATACACCTTAAATGAAATTTATGCAGTAACAATAATTGATTACGAATGATTCCTAACGCGCATACATTAAATATGAGGTTACAGCAGCAAGTAGAGTTGCACAGGCATAATTTCACGAGAATAAATTTCATCGCTTGAGTTTCCATCGACGACATTTAAATACTTTTAGTTTGGTGTTAAAAATGTGCAACATCTGTATTAAAACGAGACACCTAATTTGGGACCGTAAATTTTTAAGTAAAATTGTACTAAATAGAGGCGACGATTAAAAGTAATAAACCGTGAAACTTATTGTTTTATCGTTTTCGCATTTTTGTGACATTGTGGTTTCAGGGCTGTGAAAAACTTAAATGTTTACAGTGGCCGAAAATGCATTAAGTATTGAGGCAGCGTTCCTATATTTACTGTGAGAAAATTATGTCCTTACTTGTTACGCATACTGATGTTCTTGTTTCTTATCATAAGTTTTGTTTTGAGCGGATATAAACCCAATTATTATTCTATGAAAGTAAACTTTTGTACAGCATGATAAATCTTATATTTTTTATTTTTCTGGACAACTAATACTTTATTGTTTTTTAAATGACGGGTTTTATTACAATTGTGTTTTATTGAATGTGTGCTAACTGTATGAAGAAATATAATTTTTGAAAGGCAGCAATTTTATTGCACTATTTCTGTAAATAAATACGATCAGAACCAAATTGAAATGTTTAAAATTGTGCTCAATCATATAATAGTAACGAGATCTTAGATTTCAATTACGCGTTAAAATCTTTTTTGTGCTTCGAAACCTTTTTCTATGTTTAGGAACTGCTTCTGTTCCTCGCGTTTTGTAATGCACTTATTGTACTTTTGAAATGGTACTACCCCTCTTTCGACATTATTGTCTGTGACTCTCAACGCTTTAACAATAATTTAACATTTCTATAACCAATGCCAAATCGTTGGCGAGCTCTACGAGTTGTACCCCGCCTGGAGTGTCCACGTCGAGGATCGAGTCGTAGAACACGTTCCAAAGGTACGGTCCGAATGACCAACCCTTGCGGGACCCCACACGACTCCTCGTTTATGAGTATCCATCGGTTGCTAAGGTAGCTCTGGATCAACCGTCGCAGTGCTTCTACAATCCCACGCCAAGACTCCGAGTTGAAAGCATATTTAACGCCTAGCGCTACTAAGACGTACAGCTTTCGCTGTTGGTACGCATATCGCCCGGCCGTCCTGTCAATTTCCAGCACCTTTTGAATGGCGTCTACTGTAGATCGTCCTTTCTGAAAACCGCTTTGTCTTTCCGACATTTGTTCGGCTTCAGCGTTTAATCTTGACAGAAGTCGTTTCATAAGCTTCCACAGCACGTTAATTAGGCAGTTTGAGCGTTAACCGAGTCTTCCCAAGTTTTGGTGGTTCATCATTACTGTGCTGTGCTCCTGGTTAGATTTTACCAGTGCTTTTATTGTTTCCGCCGATAAGCCGTCTGGTCCTGGTGCTTTCTCCGAATTCAATTGAGAAGCAGTGTTTATTACTCCCTTCTCTGTGATCTTCGCTGCCGATCAGTTGATCAGGGAACAGGTTTGCAGCGATTTCTAGCTGTTCCGTAGTTAGGGCTGGGATACTGCTTATCTTTAACCCCCGAAGATTAATCTTGTATTCTAGGCCTCAGGCATTCTCCAGGTCTTCCAGGATTCTGTTCCATTTCAAACATTTTTCGCGGATGCTAGCCGTGCGGAGTTGCCTCCCCTCTCAGCGTAGTTTTTAGCCATCATCTGCGGTCATCATCTGTGGCATTCCGATTTTTATTTCCACGGACCAGCTTCTGCTTTTCCTAGAGGCATGCCCTTTGTAATTTTAGCTGTTTCCGGCGCCTACTAGTAAACCAATTTTTGCCATTGCCTTGCTTTTTCGGTTTTTGTAAACTCTATCGCATACTGATGTATGTATTTTGTATAATTCGGCGTCTCGTTTGCCATCGAGGTCTGCCAAGGCGCAACACAGATCCTTTTTGGGTTGAATTTTCACCTTTTTGACTTTTTTTAGGGTGCTTTCCGAAGTTCTCAAGGCCTTTTTTCGGATCTTAAAGGTTCCTATTCATGATCGGATAGGGTTTATTTTTCTTTCAGAACCTCCCAGGTGAAGATTCTCCGCAATATTTACTCTGAGTTAATGGTTAGGTCGATGAAGGAATCGCTTTCTCCTCATACAAACGTCAGGTCGACTCCCGTGCCGTGCAGTACTCGGCCCGTATTGACGAGCTTTTCTGTGTCGCTTTGTATCGTTCTGTAGGTTTCTGAGAAACTCTCTAAAGCAGTGTTTTTCAACCTGTGGGTCGCGACACCCAGGGGGGTGGCAAAGCTTTACTCGAAAGGTCGCGGATAAAAGAAAAAGACAAGTATCTATGTTTGCGTTAGCTTAAATTATTTGCACCATTTTTACGATTTGGGCCTTTTTTTATCAACTGTTTCTTGAAACTCTTTTGATTCTTCTCTTTCTTGGCCATGCCGAGCATGCAATACTCCGGGCAAGCCACGGAGTCAGCCATGTATGGATACAATGCGGTTCATTTGGGCACTTGCTTGCCATATGCTGCTCTCGGTCATATTTAAGGCATCTGCGAGCTTCTTTTGCTATTTTACAGTCCTTGGTAATGTGGCCACATCCTTGACATTTGAGAAAACAGGCGAGAGAGACCTTTTCCTTGATTCGCTTTTGATTGCAGCTACTGCCTAGTAACACCCGAAGTGTTCTTTTCTGACATACCCTATTTTTATGTCTGTTAGGACTAACAAGATATCGCTTGTCACTGTTTCATCTAAACCTATTATGACTAGAGTCTCTTTGATCTTGACTTAGACTTTGATGCCCTTGATCTTTTCTGATATTTGGTCTACAAAAGCTTTCTTTCTGCTGGCTTTATTTTCTCTTACTATGATCCAGATGTCCCCATTCTGGGCCTTTATGGGCCTTTCTACAGCTATTCTAAGTTTGTCAGCGCTTAGGGTTGTTTTCATGACCTTAAGCGTCTCGGTGTAGGTTTTTTTGTTTCGGGTTTTTAATTAGAACTCTAGTTGTGTTTGTTCTGGCTCCATTCTGGGGTTTGTTAGTCGTTTCATTTAATTTTTTCGCTGTGCACATATTATCCTTAACACTACTAAACCTTACGACACATTCTAGTGTCTTTTTAAAATGCTTCCTTTCGAACCCTTCGGGGGGAGCTATCGACATCGTTTCTATTCCGCGATTGACCAATTCCTTTTTCACATTGCTAAGTGCTTCGACGAGGTTTTCGAAATTGGCTGTGGGTGCAACGCAGCTCACTAGCAGAAGGCATGCCTCTAAATGTCTTTCTTCCTTGTCTATTACCATAAGAGTTCGCCATGCTCTATGGCTGCCAGCTCTCCCTCTCTTTTGAGAAACATCTAGTTATGAATAATTGTACCTGTTATCTGACAGATGTTTTTCAATTCTTATTTACTTAGATCACTTTTTTCTAACAGTGCATTATAGTATTTGAAATTTTACAGTTTACCGATGATTACTAATACTTTAAGTTAATCTACATAGATTTTGTGCTTTAGTTTGAATTGTTATTTATAAATTTGATAATGTAATGGTAAACAAATTTTGTTAAGAATATTATTATTAGCTCATATTTATAATATTAATTTTACTACTTGATTTTGTTTTTATATATTCTCCTACATATTACTATATTCTTTTATATCCCGTTATAAAAATATATATTTCATTAACTGTTTTTTTGGAACTTTTGTATTGGAGTTTTTGTTTAACCGTTGAATTTTTAAATCAATAAAATAAAATTAAATTAAAATAATTTTGTATGTGTTATGGAAATATAAAAAATAGTGAGTACTTAATTTATGGATCTAATTTTTTTGCTTAACAATTATCTGCAATGTATAGATATCATATACAAGTATTGAACATAATAATGGAAACACTTGTCAATAGTGGGACATATTTTCAATGAGCTTTTTTGTTTTTCAGTTTTGTTGCAGGTAGTATGAACTGTACACTAATAGTAGAAAGAGAGGCAGTGCGTTGTGGACTTTGTGCAAGTGTGATGAGTGACCAGTATGTCCGACCTGACGGAGTTTCAAAAAGGTCTAATTGTTGGTGCCCGTCTAGCTGAAGCATCTGCGAGCAAACACTCGACGTTATACGGTGTAACACATGACTGCATACACAGTGCACGCTAAAACAAAGTTGGTAAAGCATGACAGTGGTCGAAAGACCAAGTTGCACGATAGAGACTGCCGGGCCTTAAAGCGTATTATGCAGCACCTGAACACCCCAGTGTCATCCAAAACATTGAGGCAGAAACTGTATAAATTGGGTATCCATGGGCGTGTTGCTACCACTAAACTTCTAATAAACAGACACCGATTTATAAAAACTGGACATTGAAGGACTAGCAACGTGTCGTTTGGTCGGACGAGCCATCCTTTATTCTCTTCTCCATTACTGAACGCGCATTTGTCTGGCGAACACCTTTCGAAGCATACGATATGGGTTGTCTCCGCCAAGAGTGGTTTCAAAAATATCCTGATGAGGTCCAACATCTTTTCTGGCTCGTTCAGTCCCTAAACCTGAACATCATTTAGCCTTTTTGGGCTGTTATGGAAAACAGAATTTTTCGTCAATTTCCACCTTCCTTGATTCTTAATTGAGCTTCAAATTCCATTCACCATTATTCAGGATTTGTATCGGTCAATTATGTTTGGAATTCTGGCTGTATTGCGTACTAAAAGGGGACCGACAGCCTATTAATACAAGATGTTCTAATTTTCACAAGTGTTTTCATTATTTTGTTTAACATATATATTTAGATAGCCGTTAGCAGCTAATTGTCTAATATTATTACAAATTATTTATTTTCATTTGCCGATTTGTTCTTTGGTGTGTTTAGGTTACCATTTAAAACGTATTTAATCCCGACTCCCTTCTTGACTGTTTTTTACACACTGAAATACTTTTCACGGCTTTTAGTATCCTCCAGAATCCTTATCAGTATGGAAAACAAACTATTAAAACCTACCTTCATGATTCCCTACAAACTTTGGATATCTACGCGCTGCTCCGCTGTCGCGATTGCCCACAAACTTGACAGGGAGGACGAACTCTTGTTAGATTGTCTCCTTAAAACCGTTCGGTACAAGAACCGCCATGACGTACCAAAATTGTGGAAACAGCTGCATTAAATTACTGTACTGTCTGAAGTTGAATATGTTCTTGTGGTGGAACAATGAATAGCTCAGATTCATTAGCGAAATAATTTACAATAACAAAAATGTCTTTGTTGACAATTGAAAAATGCCAACTATATTCTTTTTCTTGCTTTTTCTACATTATGTTACTTTTTTTATTTTTAACGTCTTCTTTATGACTCACCCAACACTCTCACACACACACTCTCTTACTTTCTCTCGCTCTCTCTCGTCTTCTTAATTCTAAAGTATCTTCCTGGTACTTTATCAAGCAGGTGATGTTTCGCCACTAATAACCGCATCTGGATTTAATGCCAACCACGTTCTTTAAGGTTTTTTCAAAAGATAATTTCAAGTTCAAGAGATCTTATTGTGCCAAATATGTTTTTATACCTGGATTTACTACGCTAATATCGTTCCATTGTTGTTTAAACATTTAGCGCTTTAATTTTAACACCAATTCCACTTTCAAAATCAAGTTCTTAGTTTTGCAGTAGCTCAAATAAAACAGTTTCCTTATTCTATGATTGAAAGTGATACATGCATCATCGTACCAACAAAGTATTGCTTTGCATTTCTATCTCACCTAATTTTTCTTTTAAACTTCTGATATATTCTTTTATGTTCGTACTTAGATTTCTTTAAAATTACCAAAATCTTCTTCTGCGTACACCTTTCGTTCTTTTCTCATACTTTGAGAATCTCCGGGATTTTTGGAATGTTTGTTTGTGCCCATTTTTTCCTATTTTAATTTTTGGAGATGTTTTCTCGTATTTAATTTTATTTCTTTTAATTTCATTACCAATGCTTTTTTCAAATTTCTGGATTGTTTTGCCGTAATTATATTTGCTTTTTGAAAGTGCTCTTTCACTTCCGGAATATTCTTTTCTGTTTTTCTCTAATTCTGCCTCTACAACTTTTAAAACTTTTTTTTTGTATTAACTCTTATTACTTGTAGTGCTTTTTACATTCGTCTCTTAAATTTCTAGAGTATCTTTCCGCATTAATTTTGAGTTCTTATATGTCTTTTTTGACTTTTTTCTCAAAGTTCTGGAATACTTTTCGAATTCTTCTCTCAAGCTTTTGGAGTGTGCTTTAATTTTTATTGTCAATTTTCTCAAATACATTTTTTGTCTAATTTCTTGTTGAGTTTTATACTAACAGACTTAGATCTAATAGGTTATTAGGTAGGGCAAAATGTACTTAACATTTTTTTCTCCGATTTTCACCCACGTATGCCTCCTTATTAAAAATAGTTTCTGGCAAAATCTGGAGACGATCTGATGGGTTTAAGGTCAAGTCCGGTCAATCCAAAGATTTTGAGACGAAAATTAATGATTCCGGATAATCTCATCAGTTGCCACCAGGTCGCCACACATTCAGGTGGGCGTTGCCCAGATGTGTCACGCACCCACTAAGTTACTGTACTGTGAACGCACAGTGGACATTTGCGGTGTGAGCGTTTGCTGCGCGCGTTGCATCATCGACTCGGCGCTGTGTTTTAATCAATTTACCCAATTTCTATAGCTACCCAATTCTGGAACTCCCATGCCATCCAAAACCTATCCAACTGTTTTGGGCGACTTTGTAGAGCTTCCAGCCACTCAGCTACCTTCAAAAAGCGACATTACACGCTTCTTTAAGATCCACTATCACCAGAAACCTCGAGCTAACTCAAAGGCGATTAACAAACTAGTTGATACAGTGGCCAAAGAAGTCGTCCATCATTGGTAAATGGGCGGAAGTATCTACGCGCAGAATCTGGACCTCGTCAAAGTGAAAGTCAAGCGACTATACGAGTACTACGAGAAACAAGTGACGCACTGGTTTCATTGGCACGTGGCGAAGAAGAAGACGCACGAGTGGAAAGCGAAGATCCAGGAGCATATCGCTATCTTTTCGACATTGCTCTTTGCCAAACTAAGCTGAGAACTGACCACAGGTGTATGATGTGCACTAAGCTAATCATATCCCCTTTCGTTGATTCGAATGGATCGCAGAATATCCAGGCAAAGCGTGACAAGTTCAATCGCAACCCAGATCGAAAACGCAAGGCGCTGGAACGTCTGCTAAACCGAAATGAAGCTATGCCTCAAATTGGTCTATCTGAGATCATCTCCGACGACGATGAGGAGGAAGAAGAGAACGGAAAAGACTTACCACAAGATCTGGGTGCACCTAAGTCGGAACGTTGCCGGCTCACTGTCTCGTCTCCAAATCATTTCTTGTTACCTGTATACGCAATAAAGTGTCTCACAACTGCCCAGCACGAAGACAAGCTGCGACACAACACACCCAATGCCATTTATTTCTATGGAAAGCGATCGATTAGTCAATGATGTGAAAAACGGGAAAACGGTGATTTCACTTGGAATACTCTATAAACTTATTACTGAAAAACGGCATCTCACTTTATCCACGGGCGAGCCAACTTATTGGTCCACAGACTTGAATAAAGTACCTGATCTTCTAGATTCCTACATACTAAATGGAATTTCGATCAACTTTACGGAGGTTAGACCTAACTTCGATCTGAACTCGGACGACACACCTGTCATCGCCACCATCAGCACATAAGTAATAAAAAAGAAAAGCAAGCCCACTGATTGGGATCTATTCAAGAAATTGATTGATCATAAAATATCTCAATACTCGGTGCATATAGAAACAGAATTTGATATAGAGGAAGTGACAAACTTTCTCATCACTACTGTCCAAGAAGCGGCTTGGTCTGCACATATAAACTAGAAGAACGGCAGACGCAAAATATCCCCATGGAAATAATGGAACTGGTTAAAGAAAAAAGAAAAGCACGAGCCAGATGGCGAAGAAGTCTTCATTCCGTTGATAAAAATACCTATAACAGGCTTATGACCAAACTAAAGACCAAGTTACGAGAGTTCAAAAACAACACCTTCACAGCCTATGTGGAGAACCTAAGCACCAAAGACGATACAATCTGGAGAGCAACAAAAGGGTTTAAACGTCTTACAACAAGTCTTACAACCCCACAATAATGATCCAAACCCAGAAGTAGAAGATTTCCTAGATGCTCCTCTTCAGTTGTCTCAACCGATTAAAGCTTTCACTGTACAAGAAATAAAATATTTAAAAAAGAATAAGTCACCTGGATTTGATCTAATTACCGGAAAAGTACTATCTGAACTACCCTACTCCGGATTATAGTTAATAAAAACCTTATTTAACTCCATCCTACGTCTGAGCTACTGGCCCACCCAATTTAAACATGCACACATCATATTAATACCTAAACCAGGTAAACCGCCAACGCCTTTTGCCGGTGATATCAAAACTTCTGGAAAAGCTGATTTTAAAGCGAATAAACAAAGATGACTTGCTAGCGGATCACTTACCTGACCACCAGTTTGGGTTTCGTCATAATCACTCGACTATTCAGCAGTGTCATCGTTTGACGAATATTATTTATACAGCCTTTGAAGAAAAAAATTACTGCTCATCTGTCTTTTTAGATGTGAAGGAAGCTTTCGACAAAGTTTGGCATAAGGGCGTCCTATAGAAACTCAAGCTTGTGTTTCCGCATAACTACTACGAATAACTAAGATCTTATTTACTACATCGTACATATCAAGTCAAACATGGCGAAGAACTATCAGAGATATTTCCTATCTCCGCAGGCGTCCCTCAAGGTAGCGTTTTAGGTCCGCTCCTATATCTAATCTACACTGCTGATCTGCCTACAGCCCCGGATGTTGCAGTAGGAACATTTGCGGATGACACATAAAGATCCAGCTTTGGCGTCTCAGCAGCTACAAAACTATTTAAACCTCCTGGAGGATTAGCTGAACCAATGGCGAATTAAAGTTAATGAAAGCAAATCTGCTCAGGTAATTTTCTCATTAAGAAGACAACAGTGTCCTCCGGTTTATATTAATACTGTCAAAATACCACACGCTACCGAAACTCGTTACCTAGGACTACATCTAGACAGAAAGCTAACTTGAAAGTCGCACATTACAAAGAAAAGGAAAGAAATGGACCTCAAATTTAAACAAATGGCTTGACTAATCGGCAGAAAATCTCCACTTTCCCTCGATAACAAACGACTTCTCTATAAGGTAATAATTAGGCTATATGGACTTACGGACTGGAACTATGGAGATGCTCTAGCATGTCCAACTTAAACATTATACAGAGATTCCAATCTAAGGCTCTTAGACAGATCGCAGATGCCCCATGGTATGTCACCAACCTAACTCTACATACGGACTTAGATATGCCAACTGTAAAAGAGGAAATTCATCAACGTGCAGTGAAACACCATGCCCGTCTTCTAGTACATCCAAACCCATCAGTCGAACCTTTACTGGAAGAACCAGCCTTCAAAAGACTCAACAAGAAATGGCCTTGTGACCTACTCAACCAATAACGTCTCCAGGGTAATACCAATAGGTTAAATCCCTGAAGCCTCTTGCCAGCAAGTCAGCTCATAGAACTAATGTGTCATTTTAAGTATAAATATGTACATAGTTCTGATCGTTGATGTTTTTATTAGATAAAAAAAAATTATCAGGAATAAATTACTTGTAGAATAACTGTAATTTGCGCACACATCGAAGTTTGTTTTTCTGCTGCGCCTGCCTCTGACATCAGCTCATCCGGACGCTGGATGGGCGATAAATCAGACGCCACGAAACTCCTACTTAGCTGCCCATTGTCCCACCTCTCGCTATTATTTCCTGCTGCCTAAAGAGGCGACGCGCCAGCGGAGTTCAGGAGCTGCGAAACAGAGTTGTTCGCGTGGCTGTACGTATCATACTTCAATGCAATAAATTAACGCGGAGCGGGTGCCTCTCGGCTCGGATGAATGGTCTTGTTAATTCTAATGTAGTATGCGCGTTCCGCGATTATTGTAAATAAAGTTGCGTTGTGTCGCGAGCGCTGTGGAGCCGGGTAGGAAGTGCCACGCCGAGGAGCGAGGCGAGCGCTCGCTGTCCGAGCCTCGCTGAGCGATTCATTGGATATACTATATGTAGTACGACAATGGAAGAAACGCAGCACAACTCCAATTTGTTTTTTCGTAAAAACATTGAAATACACGTTGTGGGTCGAAAAGGTCTGCGTGAAGTATTAATATCACTAACAACCATGCATTACGGATGGCCCGAAGCATTTTGGACTGAAATTTTTCCACTGTGGCTAGAATAAAAGATAACGTGGTCCAACAGAACTGAATTACTTAAAGCTATACTGATTTGAAGATTACAGATTAAAAATTTGTAGCAGAGGGATAGCTGAGAATGTTTGCCCAGCAGTCAATAATCTTCGCTAAATTTTAGATTAAGTTGTTTGCGTTTGGTCCATATATGGGTCTTCCAGGTTAAACCTTAATGAAAGTGTATATCGAGATACTTAGGATTGTTAGTTTTTGTTACTATGATCTCTTCGTTTGGTAAGGATTTTTTGTGAAAAAGGGAAATATTATCTTTGACTATCTCTCGAAAGTAGTCCCAGTCAGATAAACTATTGCGTAGTTGACGCGGGTTAGTTCTAACAAATATAGATATACTTATGGTTAGTATCAGAAGAGTATGACATAAGCAGAAGTCATAATTTCTTTTAACGTTTAGATATGATTGTTTAATACCTTTACTGATGAAGAAGTCTAAGCAGTTTGAACTTTTCTGTTGGATCATTAGGTTAATAAATAGGTATACTCATCAAAGCATGGTCTTGTAGAGCTTCTGTTTGGCATTGTAGTCTCCGCTGGAAATACATCTGGGGTTTAGAGTTTTAAAGTATTTCTTAAATCCTTTCTTATTCATTCTGTAGTCGGAGGGACAGTACGCTGCTGATATTGCGAGAGGACCATTTAGAATTTTCTTTGCAGGAAATCTTTGTCAAAGTTCTCCAATTTATGATGCTTGATATTTTGTCCAATGGTAACCGCAGTTCTACCTCTGACTTTACCATTCAGGTGCTGTAATCGTCTGCTATTTTTAATTAAGTAAGTTTAATAAAATGGGAATCGGAAATGAGTAAAATATCAGTCTGGTTAGTATCGAGATATGCCACTACTCCCTGGCGACGTTGCGTCAGACCATTTGGGTTTTATGTGACGATCTTGTGTTAAGCCATTTTTATTGGTGCGGGAAGTTTGTTTTGGTTTTCCTCATCTCTCTGGCTTCTAGTAGTAGGTCTGTTATTTTGATTTATAATCGTTTCCTTCATAAATTTAATTGTAAATTTGTCTTGATCCATAACTCAACTTTTTTGATAGGCTCTGGTTACTTGTTTATATAACCTTAATCCTAACTCTTCTACACTGTTGGTACCATTTTCTGTTGTCAATTATTGATTACTAGTCTGTCTGGGTGGTGGCACTAGAGTAAACCTTTGTGTCTCTTATAGTTGTGGCATTTCTGATTTCAAATAAGTATTTGGATATACATTTGGCAGCTTTTGTAAATAGCTGGGTGATCACCTTTGCATAATGCATATTTCTAGTTGAGGTGTTTTCTGTGGTACAATTTTTAGTATCATGGTTAGTTCGGCACATCATACAGGCTCGCGTACAGAATTTTCGTCTGTAGGATTAACATTTCTTATATTGTGTTGAGCGGATTTCTCTTATACTTGTTTTTCAGCATTAAAACGTACTTTATCTTAAAATATTTCTTTGTTTTTTTTTGTTTTTAAATTCTTTCTTTTCGAACTACTTTATAGCTACATTTTTTTAGGCCAAAGTTATGGCTTGTAACATTATCATCACCAAGTACTTTTTTAATTTTTTATAGTTTTCTATTGTTTTGTTGTTGGGGTCATTTTTAGTGATTATATTTTAGATAAATGGCTGCGGCTGTTCAAGTTTCTTTCTATTTTGCATCTTCATTTTTATCGTTGTTAGAGGTAAGAATTTATTTTAGGAAAGGTTAAGTAATTTAGATTTTACGCGTTTTTCTGTATCGGAGCTAGATAACCCTCTCTCATTTTTTCATTATTAAACTTTTTAAAATTTATTTAATTCTATAGCTTCTTTTTCTGTCTTTGAAAGTTACTTGTTATATTTTTTGCATTTGTGTTAAGCAGCTCAGCGGACATCGAAGATTGTGGTTGTTTTGTAATGCTGACTCGCCGTACTTTGAATGTCTTGCCTGGTAGAGCACTAATGGGAAGTTATATGCTTGTGTGTGGAATTCAACATAAAAATAAATAACAAATATGACCGACCTTACTCAAGTTATGGTCGCTGCCTCAGGTATAACTAATGCAAAATCTTCACTTCGTCTGTATGCACGTGAAGAAGAACCCCAGAAGTCGAAGACTCTGCAAAATGATCTCTTCAACTGGCCTCTACGTCAATAAAGGCGTCATCGAAGACCAACACTTGTTGTTCTTTTGCTCAAATTTATTCCGAGTAGAGGAGTTGGTATCCTCCTGTTAACATTTGTATTCCACTTCTTTTCTTTTTTGTTTCACAAAGCCCTAGTCCTTTTATTTTGCATTTTCTGTAACTTCTGTCTCTTTTCCGTTAAGTGCTTTAATAATCCACGTTCCTATTCTTGTTTTAGTTTTACGCCCTTTTCGTCTATTTCTGAGGCTATTCTCTTGTCTTTGAATCACTAATCCGCCTTGTGGGTGTTGAGCCCAATGAAGATGGGTTTCTTTGCTATGGAACAACTGGACTAGGTTGTACCCTCTAATTCTAAGTAGTCAGAGCCTCGTTTGTTGTCTAGTAGAGGGTACCATGTACAAGCGTGGTTGACATTTGGGTGACTACATATTGACGTCACCCCTTACTCCCCAGGGAAATCCACGGCTGCTTTTAATAAATTTTTTTAAACATTTCACCTTAACTCCTGCCACAATATATAAAATTATAGTTAATCGTTTTAAGTATAAAAGAAGTTGTGCAAAATGACTTGATAGGATTTTTTTTAAATGTAATTGATGTTGAAAAACTTAAAATTACTAGAATTGCAGCCTTAGAGCTTATTTTAGTGTTTATCAATTCGCCTAATTAATGAAAAATATTTGGTATTGTTGTTCGATTAAATAAACTTCTTTCCACGTTTCTTGAAAGTTACCTCTTATAAGTATACATTTTCATTGCAGTTGAGTATAATATATAAGTACATAAAAGAGTTTTTCCAAAAATAACTAATATGTGTAAATAAAGTCTGCCCTTCAAGTATCGAGACAATGTTAATATAACAATTTGCGTGGCTGCGATCTTGTCGACGTTGACATGTTTGGCCCACAAGGTATCTGGATCCAAACCTCTAACTCTTCAGCTTTAGGAAGTTCTGACGTTAAATGTTGGAGCTCTATTATGGCACTTCCTAGGTGTCGGAAGCTTGTTTGGTGACCCAGGCGTGCTTAGCGTTTGCCAAACATGCCAGGGATGGCGGTGACATTAGATCTGCAGGGCATAGCTCTATCAAAGGCATTTGTGGCGTGTTCAGTAGCCGTCAAGATATTCTTCACTGCCTCCAAAAACGTAGATTGGTTGACGTTTCTAAAGAGTGCCGTTACTGTTGGGCAGCTTCGGAGTTCTGGCTGGAGCTAGTTGCTGTTGGGTACGCGTCTTAGGTCAGAAAAATCTTGAAACAACTGGAGCTGGAACGGAAAGCTAGCTTTGGAAATGCGGGACATTTACAAAATTTACATTTTGCGGGCTCACTCCTGGGCTTTTTGCACTCTTCGAAGTGTTGGATCCTGGTTG
Source organism: Sinelater perroti (assembly GCA_036346155.1). Classification (NCBI taxonomy): domain Eukaryota; kingdom Metazoa; phylum Arthropoda; class Insecta; order Coleoptera; family Elateridae; genus Sinelater; species Sinelater perroti. Next base: position 911,569 of record JARFIY010000057.1, on the reverse strand, counting down.
CACACACATTTAGGGCCGGTGCGGCAGCAACGCTGAGCATAGCAGAAACGCTAGCATCTATGGCACTAGCCGACTTGGTTTCTTTTCTTATGCGGGTTTTTCACTGTTACAGCCACATCGAAGATACCTCACACATTAAAGATGGGTTTTCTTTGCTGTTCCGATCGAGTTCCTCAAAAACTTATTCCGAGACGCCACGCATAACGGTTGGAAGAGGTAGAAGTTGTGCTGCAGCTTGGCTTCATCAAGGTAGTACTTTAAGCAGCTGTAGTCACCAGACGTAGCGGTGTGGATGGATATCCCATCCACCAGATTTTTGGCTTTAAATAATCTGATCCGGCGCTCTTGAATGGCCTTGCGCACGGCCAGCCAGGCTTCTTTCAGCCGCAAATCACGGGCGGGATACGTTCCCGAGAAGCTTTGGCTGGGCGGGCTGCCGCCTCCTAACGGGGGCTAGAGACAGCAGGCACCTCCGGCATCTCGGCTTCTTTGAGGTCCTGAAAAATCTCAAAGGCGAAAGATGCCGCAGGCGCTGAGATGGGCACAACATCGATACTTTGGCGCGACGGCAGCTGAAACTCCTGCTCCGCATTGGAGCTCACCTTGGGAGGGCTGCTGGGCTCAGAGTCGCTCTCTGAGTTGGAGGGTGGAAGCGGCTGCGGGGCAGCAGCACTCGTTGATGGAGAGGGTGCAGTCTGCTTTGCCGGGACGATTGGCAGCTAGAGCGTATATAATGGCTAAGTCTATTTCTCCGGAAATATTTCCCCAGAAGATCATTGAGGATCAGAGGTATTCCCCCAGGTCGCGTTGTTGAAGGAGACGCCATAGTGTGCGCTGGTCCTATATGGCGGCAAGTATCTCTTCCAACCACTCATCCGGGCCATCGTAGTCGTTCCCGTCGAACACGAATAACTACTCGTTGAATATCACTATCTCAATGACACAAACTAATATTACCAAATACATTTCCAGGTTTGTTGAGCCTGAGTTCCAGGAAATTGCGTAATATTACAACATTGGTCCGAACTCTTCGATAAAAAGAGCCGCTGCGACCACCATTTTTAAAATAAGTTTGTAACACAAACACATGGTGTTCACCACTTCATGTCAAGATGGGCTTTAAAATAGCGCGTCTTGTGCTGAACAAGGACGAAACAGCTCGAGCCTCGTTTACCAATACATTACGCTGGCAATCAAACCAAAAATGGAAGGTTATTCTGCAGGACTGCATGTAGATTGTTTTGCTACATTAAAAAATAATTGCAACTACATTTGATAAATAAATTGCATTGAAACAAATTGAAACAGCAATAAAAAGTAAGGTGGAAACGCTACTACAATTAAGTAAAGACCAGGAACAAACATCAGCACTAAAACATTTCTTATGCAAGTAGAAAGGTAACGGATAAGGCAGTTTCCTGCTCTGATTTTTTGCAGCATGACGGCCGTAGATTAAAGCATTTATTGTTGTGTTTTACGTGCCATTAATTTCGAACTCTATTCGCACTATTCATTACTACATTGTTTATGCGCACAAATTCCTACGTGGGCAGCCTTATCACACAGCAAATAACTTATGCCACACTATTATGCTTGTTTGTCTTAGATAATGCATTTTATTTAATTATGTTTGTTTTCACAGCTCCGGCTTGATTGCATACACAGCGGCGCTGTGCGTAGATTATCGTGGAGAATTTAAATGTCGCTTAATTAGCTGTTTAGCTTCAAACTCGCCGTTAAATGTTAGTTGAGCGTCTGGACTATTTTTGTTCTTCGTTAACCGGTACGCTTTGAAATTTATGTTACTACTTTTCAGTTTAGCTATAATTTCCTTTGTGTATAGTTTAGTACCAAAAAGGTTATTACCGATTTTTGAACCTCATAATTCTTAGAATTTACATAAAGAGACTTTGGTTATTTATATAGCTCAGTTTGACCAAAGCAAATTATTTGGGCTTTTTTAATTTACTACTTTAACTAATCACGGATATTTTGAAAGATGTTTATGGTACTAGAAGAGAAACGCACTGTAGAAGCAAATTAAAATATAAAAAAATTAATATTAACCTGATTCTCTTTTATATTGGCAATCGTAGCTTGATATACAGACACAAAAAAGTTCGATTGAAAACACTCCGAACCGCTCTCTCAAATTTCGTCATCAGGAAATAGTACGCCTTCCCACACCGCATTTGCTCTGGATTTTTTTGCATTATGAGCTAAAGTAGACCGTAGTTTTGTTGCTTATCATGTGTATTCTGTGTACCACTTTGTTGCTTGTTATTCGGTCTACCCAAGATATTTTCCGTATACGTCTGTAAACCAACATCTCAATAAGGTCTCTCTTAGTTTCTTTAATAATTGATAAATTATGTTGAACCGTGAATATTCCTATATTTTCTACAAGAACGCCATTTCGGTCGATGCATTTCTGCAGACGTTGGGACAGTTTTTGTATGCCTATGTCATACTAGCTCGCCGTCATATCATTGAGCCAGTGTTGCAGCGCTTTTGCACTCTTTCAACTTAGGAAACTTAGGGAACTCTAGGTGCCAATTCCGGATTATAGGGTAGGTGAGTCATTATGCTTCATTCAAACTGTTACAGGAGCAACCTGAGGGAGAGCGTTGTCATGGGGAAGGCATACGCCCTTGCTCAACATTCTTCTTCTCCGGCTCTGAATCGCCCGTCTGAGTTTTTCACAATACCTGTTAGCATTTAATATGATATCACAAGCCATAAAGTCGACTAACAATATCCAAAGCACAGTTGCTGTGACTTTGCCGACAGTCTGTCACCACTCACCACAAGTTGTCTTTTCCGTCTGCATAGCGTCGAAGAAATTCGTGCAAGAAGTCAACGAATTGCCGTTGGTGGTCTACTGTAAACGTTCGCAGGATCGATCTTGCGCACACCTTCCGATATTTTAATTTTTCAGTCAAAGTCCTATGAATGGTGTTTCGAGAAACCTTAAGAACCAAAGTTCAAAGATCATCGTTCATTTTTTAAGCATGATTTGTAACATGTAAACTTTCCACAGCAATTGCGAACATTTTTGACATTCATGCACGACTCCACACACTTTTGAATTGGCAATAGATTTCGATTGCTTTAACGCCTTTTCGTTTGAAAACCGAATAACTGCGCGAACTCCTCACCTGGCGGTAACGGCAGACAAGAACTCTATTACGAATGGCTGCCAAGCCAAAATTGAGCGCCTCCGCAAGCTAAACGATGGTTTGCTTAAGAGTGGGGGAAGCAGCAAACACGGCAGTGTGGCCAGCAATCGCACGACTAGTTTTCCTGCGGTTCCAACGCTTTGCAGACTTTATTTTGGGATTACCCTCGTATTATTCCCTCTGATATTTTTTATAGAACTTATGGAATTAAATTTCAGAATACACATTAAATAGTTTCTTTTAATTATTATTATTAAAATATCAATCAGAAACTATATATTTGGTTAACTTAAAATTCGTTTATTATACTGAATTCACTAGTGTCCTAATGGGGTTTTCTTGATTAATCAAACCCCTGCTACCTCACTTCGGGTCTATTGGCCAGTGTCATTTTAACCGTCTGTTGCTCCGATCTAGCAATAGTGATTGCATGAGGGGGTTTGTGTGAGTTACTAGTCTGCTGTGGTGTTTGTTACTGCTCTCTTAAATAACATCTGTGATGAATGGTATTCGTAAGTCTTGATGCAGCGTTTGGTTCATCAACCATGAGTCTGATGATTTTGGATTGCGATCTTTGGATTATAGCAGTGTTTGATTTGCTGGCACATCCCCATAGTTCGATGCCAAATGTCCATATCGGCTTGATAATAATTTTATTCTCTAGTGACAGCTTAGATCTTCTTCCAAAAAGCCAATATAATTCTTTAAAACCTAAGTCCATTTGTTTTATTTTCTTCTGTATGTGTTTCCTCCATGTAAGTTTTGAATCTAAGTGAATTCCAAGGTATTTTACACTTGTTGATACCGGGAGCTGTATAGTGTTGATGGTGACTCGTGGACATGGTAGTTTTCGTAAGGTGAAAGTTCCTTTTAGAGATTTTGTTTCGTTAATTTTAACCTTCCATTTATCTAGCCATTGTTGAAGTAGGTTAAGGTGGACTTGTAGGCGTGGAGATGCTTAAAGCCCTTGCTTAATCTAAAGAGCATACATAACTTTTTTTATTCATATCCTCAGATAGATGTACAAGCATGCTGTACAAGAATAAAGCCACATTTTTTATATATTCTTGAATGTATTATTCACAAAAGAATTATAACTAAATGGCTCATTAAACTTACTATTTTTTTAGTTTTTAGGTTGATTTTAGTCATCTGATATCATTTCCTAAACCGACTACCTACAGTTTAAATCAAATAACATGTCACCATTTTCGTCTTTTATTATAGTTGATTGTTGTCTGAACTTTTTATTTGTCATTTCTTGTATTTTCTCGTGTACAATAAAATTCTTAGTGTTTTTGTGCCACTTTAAATTTCTCATAACTTTCTGTTATCCATTTTGCTTTTGCCTCTCTTATTTTTCTCTAGATATTGTTATGGACGTTTTTGTATTTGGCTAGGTCTTTATTTTTATGCTTTCATTGAGTTTACCATTAATCTGATAGAGAGGAATTATAAAGGAAAGTCTAGAAGTCAAGCAAATTTTTTATCGTCTCTTAAAAGGCAGGTGGTATTTTCAAATCTTATATATTTGCCACAAACACTAAATGAGCAGATACTCTTAATATAGATTTTTCTACGTATTTAATAGATTCTTTGATTCGTTACGAGTCGGGTTAATTACTTGTAGCAACCTTTACTGTAAACTACTATTGGTGTGGCGGCCTTTTCGCCCTTGAACCGCTTATATCGCGGCGGCATGCTGGCGGCTGTGATGTCTGCTACGTTTTGCCATCGCACACAAAACGGCATATGCTTTGCTCGGCGACAAGTCTGCATACGCCGTGCGGCACCTTTTGATTTGAAAGGTGCTGGCGAATGCAAATTGCCCGCAAAGACTCGCTGCCAGGCGCGAAGCCCGGCAACATTCACGTTCCGCAACTCGGCCAACTTGGTCGTGTTTAACACCGCATACATTCGCAATCCGCAACTCGGCCAATTTGGTCGTGTTTAACACCGCATACATTCACGTTCCGCAACTCGGCCAACTTGGTCGTGTTTAACACCGCATACATTCACGCATCGCAGCTCGGCCAGTTCGGTCGTGTCTCAACCCGCATACATTCAAGCACCGCAGCTCGGCCAACTTGGTCGTGTCTCAACCCGCAAGAAACTCGCCATCCGCAGCGCGACCAATTCGGTCGTGTCTTCACCCCGCAAGAACATTCGCTACCCGCATACCCGATCCGCAACGCAGAGGCGGCCACCGGGGAATCGCCGACGAAGCCGAAGCCGAAGCCGATTCAGGTGAGCGATTTGGCAATATTCGTTGGTGGATATCGGTAGCCGCCCCCATCCGCTTACGCGACGGCCGTTTAAGGGACGATTTGGCCTTATCGGCTGACCTTCCAAACGGGCCGTACTACGTTTTCACACCGCATCACGAGAGCGGCTATTTACACGCCTGCCTCTCCATTTTGGTCCTTACGAGCCGCATCGGTATCGTATCCAACAGCGCATCCACGAGAGCGGCTATTTACACGCCTGCCTCTCCAACTATTTTAAGTTTTGGGTATTGTTAAAAAGTAATTAGCAGAATGTATATCGATGGGACGTTATAATTTATTTATTATTATAGCAAAACCTTTGACTTACAGTCTAAAGATACATGTAGTTCAATATTTATACCGATTTTTTTCTAACTTAGAAAGCCCTGGATAAAAATGATAAAATTTGTAGATTTAATTTTTTGATATATTTGGATAAAACCACAATATGATTATGCAATTTTTTTGTATGAAAATCTATTTTTGTAGTCTCATAGTGATACGATTTACTTAGTAAAATAATCCTAACGTAATGGTTGCATGTTTTAATAGTTAACTACTAATAATATCACTTTATTAACTAAATTGTTTCGATTGTAAAAGTTCAACAACACTTTCTTGTATTTATGTATCAACATTACTTAAGACTGCATTAATTACAACATGTACAGCATGTGTAAAGCATACGTAGGCGCAGTAAAATTGATGGACATACCCAAATAATAATTAAATAAAAATTAGTTCTTTTATTTAAAACCAATAAATTAATATGTCCATACCACACGAAATAGTTGGTTATGTGAATACATAAATTATATACGATTTTTGTCATAGAAAGTAAGAGTCGATTTCTAATTTTTAAGCTCATAAAAACCATATCTTTCAAAACACCTTTTTAAAAACTGAGACTTAACTATTACGAATACACAATTGTAAATATAAATGCAAATACTAAGTCTTCTATTGCTAGTCATGCCTATTTTTGTTTGTCTTTTTCATGTTTCATTTTAAAAATGATTTTCCTATATTTTAGATTTTTTTTATGGGAGGTCGGCGTCAACGTTCTTACTGAACGGATGTGGTAAGCGACCGCAGTACTATCGTGACCCCAGCGATTTATCCATAAACACATTTTATTTCACATATTTGCATTTAATTTTCATACAAGCGTTTACGAATTATTTTCATTATCTAAGACAATTTAAAACAAATTAGTTCTCCCTTGCGGGGGCGGCTCAATGTCAACCACCAAAAGAAATAGTGGCCACCTCTCGCCACCAATTAGTGATCTACAGAAGAGGTACCTTTGGAACCATGAAGCGCTTCTAGTGCAATATAAATATTATCTGCCAGCAAACATCGACCCCAACACCGGCGATAAGGAAGATGGAAGCAGCAAAACACCTCCAGTACCCGCTAAAGAAGTGAACAAGATCAAGATACCGCCAATCTTTCTCCGCGGACAAGTAAATCATAAACAGGTAATAGACGATCTAAATAAAATCATTACTCATAAATATGCCACGGCCCTCAGCGAAACTTTTTTGAAGATTATTCTAAGCTTACAATCTGACTACGAAACACTTGCTAAATATTATCTAACTAATAAAATAACTTTTCACATTTATCAAAATCCAAATTAACGGTCTCTGTCAGTAAAAAATCAATATCGACCTGCGCACTACTTTTTACGCAAACGAGAAGGCTAAAGAAATTCAGAAAATTAACACTCTGTGCCACACACTAGTAACAGTTGGGCCAAGAAGAACTTCAGGAAACACTCCACAGTGCCACATATGCCAACGATACGGCCACACAAAGAATTACTGCCGACTTCAGCCAAGGCGTGTAAAATGCTTAGGGAACTATCTCTATTCTGATTGCGTTAAAGATAATAACACTGCCCTAATCTGTGTTAACTGTGGAAGCAACCACCCGGCTAACTTTCGTGGCTGCTCGTATTTCCAAGATTCCAAATACAAAACGAGAATGGTGTAAAACCATATATGAAACTTTCGATAGCGGTGTGGCGAATTAGCGAGAGGTAAAATAAACTAATGTTCCTTATGTTCCATATGTTATGTGATGGAAAAAAGTTTGACCTCACCGTTGACCTTTGGCCAATTTGGCTGAAATTCAATAGCGAAGAAGGTATTGACCTAAGGTATATGTATGCAAAGATTGAAGTGAATCTGATGATTATAACGGAAATTATCGTGTCTCGAGACAGACACACACTCAGACAGACAGACACCATGTTAAAATCATTAACTTCCGCCTATAGCGTTCCGCTGTCTAAAGTTAATAAATCCTCAACTACCAATTCCAAAACCAAAAACAACAGGCAAACACCCCCTCCAAACAACAAGTTCTCCAAGTTTCCACCACTTTCCAAAACGAATAGTCCAGCTAACTGTAGCCAACCCTGGAGCACTCCAAATCCTAACACAGATTCACCAATTAATACAATCTTGAAAACAATTCTCAATTTCATTCGCCCTTACTTAGGATTACTATTATCTTTATTCCTTAATGGACCATAACAATATCAACATTATTTTTCACTTGAAACTCCTAAATTGGAACGCAAATGGTATTTTAGCCCAGCGAGCAACGTTTTCATCATTTCTCGCAAGACGCAATGTAGATGTGGCATGCGTCTCTGAGACATATTTAACAATACATGATCGTTTCAAAATCCCCGGATACCATTGCCACCGCACGACCGTAATGCAATGGTTGCATCCAGAGATGTGGCTATACTTGTCAAGCATAAACTTGAGCATCACGAATTTTCACCGATTAAAACTACTAATCTCGACATCATAACGGTTAGGGCAAAAACACAGAAAGGCACCTACATTAAAGTTATAAGCACCTATCGACAACCTAACAAGACCCTTCTTGAATCCGACATTCAGATGATCTTTGATTCAAACGAACCGACGCTACTAACCGGATATCTCAATTCTAAAAGTACAATTTGGGGATGCAAAAAAATAATCCATATGGTCTAAGACTTCGCTCCTACTCTAAAAAACATGCCTTTCAAATTCTCGCCCCGGAAGATCCGACCTACTTCCCATATCGGGCCGATCACAATCCGGAGATATTGGACATAATAATACAAAAAATGTTGAAACTCAAATCTTCCAAAAGGTTACCACCGAACTTGATTCATATTACTTGCCTGTTCTAATCTCATTTATAATAACACCAATGTTTAGATACCCTATAACTAAGATGAGAAATGAAATTGTTCACTGGAATCGCTTCAAAGAAACACTTAATGCAAACTTGAGTTACCCGAACGGATTAAAAACCACAGAGGACATGGGTGAAACGGTTGATCATGTCACAAAAAGCCTAATATGAAACTTAAGGGAAAAGAAATCCCAAACATACCAACCCCAAAACGCTTTCGTTATACAGAATTAATCTTATAAAGCAAAAAAGCCAACTTCCCAGAAAATGGCAACACTCTAGAAACCGTGCGATAAAAAACCTAGTCAACAACCTGAGCCATCGTATCAAACATGAGCTAGAGAGGTACAGAATTGATTCATATCAAAAATTATCAGCTCATACAAATTGGGCGACCCAGGTCTCTGGAAAACAACAAGAAATTTCATCTATTCCCATACAAGACAAAATATTGTTCACAGATGAAGATAAATGTGAAGCCTTTGCCAAACACCTAGCACAAACTTTTACTCCGCATCAACACAATGTCACAGTTCAATAATAAAAAAGATTTCGAACAACAGTTTTGTTGTTCTCCTGAAGTTTCAGGAGAAGACGAAATAACCAACTACACACTCAAACATCTCACAAGAAAAGCGCTGGCTACTTATCATCACTCTTCAACGCTTGCCTCAGAGTCAGTTATTCTCCTACCAAATGGAAACCTGGACTTATACTAATGTTTTCTAAACCGGGCAAAAACAATAAAGAATTTGACGAATATCGACCTATTAGTCTTCTTACAACCATCTCCAAGGTTTTCGAGAAAGCAATAAATAGCAGACTCAATGATGAAATTTACAGATTGGAATTAAACCCCCATTCCCAGTTTGGGTTTAAAAAAGGGCATTCCACCTGTCATCAGCTGCAACGTATAGTCGAACTAATAGTGGGGCTACGAATCGAAACAATACACTGCTGTAGTATTCATTGACTTAGCTCAGGCCTTTGACCGAGTTTGAAGCAAAGGGCTCAAATACAAAATTTTCGCTCACGCATATCGGATTATCTAAAAGCAATTATATTCTCATATCTCGAAAATAGATCTTTTTCAGTAAAAATACACGAAGCCATCTCCTCTATCATAACTATCAACACAGGTGTTCCGCAGGGAAGCATCCTAGGGCCTGTCCTATTTAACACCACTGCAAACCTAGCATTATATGCAGATGACACCGTGCTCCTGATCAAAAATGAAAACCTGACAATGGGTATTCAACAATTCCAAACCTTAATGAATACCTTAGCCTGATGGTTTAATTCCTGGAATCTGACCATTAACCATTCCAAGTGCACCGATAAAGTCTTCACTCTCAGACGAATCACTAACCTACCAACCCTGCACATTAATAATCACTTAATACCATGGAATAATACTGCAGGCCCCGTGAAATACTTAGGCATCTACCTAGATACTCGCCTCAAATGGAATTTACATATTAACAAAAAAACTTAAAGAGGGCCACACTAGATTAGTAAAACTCTACCCACTGATTAATAAAAAATCGTCTCTACAAGCCGAATGTGTCACCTTACTATACAAATCATTGATACAGCCACTAGTATTATGAGTGCACTATTTGGGGAAATATATCCCAAGCAAACATAAAGAGAATTAAATTATTGCAAAGCAAAGGAGTTGAGTTTGTGGAGCGAAAGCGGATAGACGCGAAATTGGCTGGTGGCGATAAAATACTCGAATACGGGCTTTGTCACACCGACTTTTTCGTGAAGTGTAACTAACTGAATCTGAAACTGAAAATTATTAGCAATTTAATAAGAGTGAGCAGTTAATTATAAATAAGGAGCGATTATAGGGCAGTGTAAATAGGAACAATCAAGAATACAAACGAAGAGAGTTTTTAACCCGAAGGCCAAACATTCCCTGCCTTGCACCGCCGGCAGTCGGGAGATAACGCGACCCGGACGATACGGAAAGTTTATTTGCCAAACGTACAAAAATCTAAATTCAGATAAAATATTGACAAAAAGGGCATTGTAAATGAGTTCAGGATCCAAAAGAGATAGAGATCTAAACAGTAGCGAAGAAAAAGAAGAGATCTTTAAGAAAAGTAAAATAGTAATTAGATCACCAACACTAAAAACAGAAAAAATAAAAGTAAGTGAAAGAAAAATGGGAGATCTGAAAGAAATTAAAGACGTGATTAAAATTATGAAAGATGAAATTAAGAAAAGTACAGAAGAAAATCAGAAACTATGAGAGGAAATGGCAAAACGGGAGATAAAATGGGAATCTGAGAAAAAACAACTCCAAAAAAGAGTCGAACAACTGGAAGATAAGTTTGAAAAAATAGAAAAAGAAAAACGAAAGCGTAGGTTGATAATCAAGGGTGTAAAATTAGTAGAAAATCTAAAAGAGGAAGAAACAAAACAATTCCTCGCCGAAAAATTGGGAGTAGAAGTAGAAGTAAAGAATGTAGTAAGATAAGAGGAGAAAGAAATCAGTGGAAACTATAAAAACATATAAACTAAAAGAAACAGAGAACCAAAAAAGATATAGGGAAATTCTAACCAATAAATTTAGAGCAAAAGGAAGAAGAAAAGTGGGAAAGATTTAAAGATACCATACTAAACGCTGCGAGAGAGAGTTGCGGGACAAAGAAAATAGCTAATAAAAATATGAAGTAAACAGCATGGTGGAACGAAGATATAAAAGCAAAGATCAAAGAGAAAAAGTAGGCATTGAAGAGATACTTAAGTACAAAAAAAAAACAGACGACTACGAAAAATATAAAGAAACAAGAACAGAAACGAATGCGGCGGTGAGAAAAGCAAAAGAAGAATCATGGATAAAATTTAGAGAAAAGATGACAGAAAACTTTCAGGAGAACCAAAAACTATTTTACGGAACCTTAAAGCAACTTAGGAAGAAAAAGGAATATAATATGATGAACATAAAGAGAAAGGACGAAAAAATAATAACAGAAGAAGATCAAATAATGGAAATATGGAAAGAACATTTCGAAGAACTAACAAAAGCAGAAAAAAATACAACAGATGAAAAGAAAGAACTAGACGAAAGAGAGGAAATCGAAGAAATACAAGAGAAAGAAGTTAGGGAGGCCATAAAGAAAATTAAGTTAGGAAAAGCAGCAGGAAGAGACAAAATAACACCGGAAATGATAAAGTTTATGGGAAATGAAGGAATAACTAAATTTACAGAATTGCTAAATGAAATAATGAAGACAATGATAATACCAAAGGATTGGAATATAGGAATCATACTCCTCATACATAAGAAAGGTAACAAAAGAGAATGTGGTAATTATAGAGGAATTACGTTAATAAGTGTCCCCGCGAAAATACTGGCCAGAATAATTGAGAAAAGAACAATAAAAGAGACTCAATGTGGTTTTAGGAAGGGGAGAAGCACACAAGATTTAATATTCAGATTAAATATACAGAATTGCTAAATGAAATAATGAAGACAATGATAATACCAAAAGATTTGAATATAGGAATCATACTCCCACTACATAAGAAAGGTGACAAAAGAGAATGTGGTAATTATAGAGGAATTACGTTAATAAGTGTTCCCGGGAAAATACTGGCCAGAATAATTGAGAAAAGAATAAGAGACAGAATATAAAATACAATAGAAGAGACTCAATGTGGTTTTAGGAAGGGGAGAAGGACACAAGATTTAATATTCATCATTAGACAAATCAGCGAAAAATGTATTAAAAAAGGAAGGGAAATACATATGTGCTTTATAGATTTAGAAAAAGCTTTTGACAGAATACAAAGAGAACAAACATGGAAAGTACTAGAAAAAAGGGGAATAGAGGAAAGAACGATAGAAATAATAAAAACGTAGTAAGGACTAACAATGAAGAGTCACAAGAGTTCGTAACAGAAATAGGAGTAAAGCAAGGATGCGTGCTGAGCCCCTTGCTGTTCTCAATAGTGCTAGACGAGGCGATGAAAAATGCAAAGAAAAAGATGAAGAAGATAAAATTGGGATACTGGCAAATGGAACAAACAGAAATAAACTGATGTTCGCTGACGACATGACGATAATAGCCGACACAGAAGAGAATCTACAATACAACCTAGAGGTGTTAGAAACAGAGCTACGGAAAATAAACATGAAAATAAACATAGCGAAAACTAAAGGTATGGTCGTGGCCAGAGAGAATATAACACACAAAATAAAAATACAAGAAAAATAAATTGAACAGGTAGAAAGTTTTAGATATCTAGGATCAATAATCGAGAACAATGGCAAAATAGATAAAGAAATTAATGTTAGAATGGAGAAAACAGGGAGAATCTACAATACTCTGAAAACGAACTTTTTAGGAAAGAAAAAAGTACCAAGAAAAATAAAAACAGATGTAGTGAAAAAAGTGGCCAGACCATCAATAATGTATAGTAGTGAATCGTGGTCTTTGACAGAAAAACATAAAATAAGACTAAATGCAATGGAGATGCGGTTCCTAAGAAGGATACAAAATAAAACGAAAAGAGATAAAATTCGAAATGAAACGTACAGACAAGACTTAAAGATAAAACCTATAATGGAAAAAATAGAAGAAGGACAACTAAGGTGGTTTGGTCATGTGTCTCATATGCCAAAAAACAGATTAGTGAAAAGAGTGTATGAATCGCGAGTGCCGGGTAAAAATCAAAGAGGAAGGCCAAGGAAAACCTGGGAAGAAGGAATAAGAGAGGCAGCAGCAAACAAGGGAATAAACTGGGAAGGTATAAAACAAGTAGCCCAGGACAGAAAACTATGGAAAGAAAAATATACAGCAACATAACAAACTCTTCTCCCACCTGCCTTACACCTAACGGTAAAAAGGGCATAAGGATTAAGTAAGTAAGTAAGCAAAACAAAGTACTCAGGACGGTAGCTAATGCACTTTGGTAAATAACAAACAGACAATTACACCTCGAACTTGGCATGCACACCATTCAAGAACACATCAAAAAGATGACCAAAACATTCCACCTAAGTTTTAATGCTAGTGCTCGCGCAACTTATTACGAACTAGGACGAAAAAAATCGACACACGACTAAAACGCAAACTTCCACAGGACATTTATACAAATAGTAGTGACGAGGACTGATAGTTATTAGTTAAACAGTTTTGATTTCAATATAAACAACTGATAATATAACTAGGTGATACTTACCTACATGTTAACTCTAACTCTGAACTCTACCATGTATAACAATTCTTTGTTGAGCTGGTGTAACTACTAATTAAAAAAAATTTGATAAAAGGAGGCAATTTTTAATACTATTTAGAGGGTATTGTTAAAGTATCTTCCAGTCTAACATTTCCTAAAGTTGTAAATCTACTCAAAAAGTATCTAAAGACAGTGTAAAATAAAATAATTTAATTATAAAGTAAAAATATTTAATTTTAAATTCGGTAAAATGCGTTAGGCTATAATTGATTTTGGTGTATCCACAGAACAAAAAATACAAAAGCTTTATAACTGTATACTGCGATTTTCTTAACTACCTACTTCGTTAGCAAAAATTATGCTGTCTTTCCACAAACGCCAATTTTTTAAGTACAAAAATGTTACCTGCAAATAGTCGAGTAAAAAGAGATATGGATCATTCATTGGTAAAACAGCCCTTACAAGCCCAACATTTCAGATAAAAAAAATTAGGAGAAGAAAATTAACTAGTTAAAAAGGAAAGTTACTAAACTACCAACTATCTTTATGGAAGGTGTCAATATGCATGTACACCAATAGCTGTTAATAGTATTTAAAAATAATCAAGAATGACAAACTAGAGCTATAATAAATAGCAAGGCTATAACACACCAGGTGGGAACATGTTAGCTTTTACTTTGTTTGGTTGTCGGGCACCATTTTTAATACGAGACGATGTGGCAGACACCGAGTCTTAGACGACATTATTGTTAGTAGAAGCGAATACAGCTACTAACTATTTTTAGTGACTGAATAAGACACTCGCCAGAAACCTGATGTTCAAATAAAAATATAAACAAATATAATAAAAATTTACTTTTCTATCGCAACAGCGCTTGTGAAAAACATATTTATTTTTACTTACACGTAACAAGAGTTGCCTGGTATTTTTACATATCGTAGTAGAAGCACAGCCCAATACCAAAGAAATATGCAAGGTTTATTTTTTAAAATTCGGCATCACCTTATCCAATACAGGAATTACCACAGTAATAGAAAATCGTAATGTGCTAAATACACAGAAAATCGTACCGTAAAGAAGGTTACAGTAAAGATATTAAATGAACAAATTGTGAAGATGATCACCTCTAACTAAATTAACTCTCAACTATAATACTACAACAGCCTGGAAATATTTATGATAATCAATCAAATGCAAGACAATATATTTAACGCACAGTGAGGTAAACGGAGAAGCGCGTAGCTTCTAGCATTGTAGGCAGGAATACTTAGAGAGGTTACTGCACGCCACCACTTATTTAGTCAATATTACGATGTTAGATTTATAAGTAGTATCGATCGTTGCAATAGACTAATATCAAGTTTTTTAAAACAAATTTTGAGAAAGCGTGAGATGTAATAGAAAGTCAACAACTTTAAAAAATCAAATATAAGTGTGACAAACTATTTTTGGGGGCTCGAGAAGCAGTTGAAAATGAAGGTTACTATTCGAGAACTTATCGAGAATGACCGACAATAAAGGGTTGCTGAAATTGATTTTAAAGGTATAATAAGCTACGCTGTTGCTCAGATATTCCTTATAAACAAGATGGATCCACCGTCTTATCGCTAAAGATTAAAAAGCAAACGTCTCACATTGTGGAAATAAAAGACTATTATTATGCTACTCGTTAGAAAAAAAGCTTTTTGGTTTGGATTATTATCTGCGAAATATATACATAACCAAATACGCCAAAATCCAAACAAATTAGTACACAGTCCCAAAAGAAGGAAGAACTTGCATCTGCCAAAGATAAAATTCTGCTCTGATCTGGAAAGATACTTACCACTGTAATTAATAGTTTTAAAGAAGCTTTATACATCTCCATAAACGCCATACTATAAACGAACACCTACATGTCGTTATAAATAACGTGAATACCTAATCTTGTTTTACAACGTTGAGCCCCGCATAACTGCATAAACTTGTCAAAAAGTTAAGAATTAGTTTTGAGCAATACTGAAGTACTTTCCTCTATGTTCTACAATCCAAATTTATCACCCTTTAATTATTATTTGTTTAGAACATTAAAAAAAATTATTTGGAATACAAAGATTCGATGACGACGTTGCTGTCGAAGTATTTGCAATAGCGCGATCAAAAAACTACCGTTCTGTTGAGAAAATTTTTATTTATAGGTTAGGAAACTATATGCAAGAACAACTTTGTATGTTTTATGTTGTGGTGCTTTAATAAATTAAAAAATATATTTATATTTGGCTCATCTTTGTGCTATTATAACGCGGGAAAGAGCAGTTAGATACAGGGTGTCTGGTGGCAGATTTATATTTTCAAACTTAAATAAAAAACGTAATAATTGACACAAAGTTTTATTAAGAGCATTGAACGATAGAATAGAAATGCGGATTTCATTTTTTAAAGAGTATGTCATCCAAATGTCTTCCGTCGAGTTGCACACACTGTTCAAAACGAAGCCTTGTGTTCTGCGCCACACGCTGCAGTAAACTTGGTTCAATTGAGCTGATTTCTCGACGAATATTTTCCTTTAAAGCCACAAGAGATTGGGGATTGTCATTATGAACACACTCTCTTTGAGGTAGCCCCATAAAAAAAAAAAATCCATGGGAGTTAGATCGGGCGACCGCGGTGGCCATGGGATGTCCCCAAAGCGACTGATCTGTTTTTGGGGGAAATTTTCCTGAAGCAAATTCATCGAAGCTCTGGCTGTGTGTGCAGTCGCCCCATCCTGTTGAAATCACGTGTGTGAAGAGTACGATGGATGAGCTCGCAGGTTTGGCAAAAAGAAATCCGTAATCATGCGTCGATAATTTTCACCATTGACATTCGTCGTCTGACCTCGATAATTTTGGAAAAAAAAATGGTCCAATTATCCCATGCATGGATAAGGCACACCAAACAGTTACCCTGGAGCAATGCAATGGTTTTTGATGTTTCAATCGAGGGTTGCGGGTTCTTGGAGACCAGTAACGGCAGTTTTGATTGTTGACGTGGCCGTTTAAGTGAAAATGAGCCTCGTCGTTCCAAAAAATGGGATTTACGCTGCGAAAACGCTCCAACATCGTTTCACAAAAATTTTTGCGTAAATCAGTCACTTTCTTTCAGTTCTTGAACGATTTGAATTTTAAAAGGATGGAACTTCAGATCCTTTCTTGAAATTTCATGAATAATCGCGCTTGGAAGTCCCAATAAGGCTGCTCTTTTCCGTATTGAAAGTCGCGGATTTTCACGTAAACTGCTCTCAACCAGTTCAATGTTTTCGGGAGTCCTTGAAGATCGACTGGGCCCTGGCCGTGGGGCATTCATAGCCGAGGCAGTTGCGCGGAATCTCTGCACCCACGAACGAATTAAATTTACACTCGGTCCATCACGTATTCGCCGAATACCGAACTTTGAACAAAATTGTCGACGGGCAATTACGTAAGAATCATTACTCTTAAAAAATGTCTCTACAGCGAACGCGCGATGCTCACTCGACCACTCGTGACTGACAAATCCGCACGATCTGTGATTCCAACGGCTCCACCTCACCCCGCACCGTTTATTACTTTTTGAAATAATCGTATTTAAATCTGCCACCTGACACCCTTATATAAAATTAGAAAACCATCAAAGTAAAATTTTCTTCTCTTTTCCCAACTGCTAAACAACAATATGTACGCTGTTATAGCAAAAGTGATAAAGAAAACAAATATAATTATAAATTTCCTACTTCTGCCATCTTAAAGCTACCACAATAGCCCTAAACAATTTAAAAATATCCATGTAAAGCACTAGTATCTTAATTAGCCGTGTTTATGCAGGAACGGTAAATTTAATCACAAGCAGAATTTAAACATATGAGATCGAAAAATCAGGTAAGTTGTATTTGCTGATTACTATCAATCCAAAGGTAAATTACTGTTTTCCAAACGCTTGGAAATTTTTTTCGCAGGATGTGGCTATTACCTAATGTCGAAAGAGTTTCAGTAATAATTTTTTAATTATTTTCCTGTAATATTCAGACACAAAATACGGATATTATTTAGTGATCTGATAAGTGTTCTGAATAGACGTGGTCTTGGAAGTGTTTTTACATAAACTCAATAGGTGGTAGGACTGAATGTAGCAGTCCACTGTTTGGTATATTGGTAAAAGTTAATGCAAATGTAGCATCTTACATACCATCAGAAGATTAGAAAGAAACCAGAAAAAAATTGCTGTTAAACTGTTAGAAACGATTGAAGATATTACACAAATACGAACAGGTGTGACAGATGTGTTGAGAATCATTCCGGATAAGGTTTTCTCTGCTTGCTTTCATCAGCTCCAGAAAAAGATTCAATTGTACATAGATACCCGAGAAAGTACCTTAACAAGATCTTAGGTCATTAGTTGGTAGGTCCTGGAACCTCTCTGGCAAAGGTTGTATAATACAAAAGTTTTTTAATAAGGATTAATATTAACCGAATGTAAAAAACATCAACTTTTTAATTTATGAGAAATAAAGGCATACAACACCTAACTCTCGATGCACATATAAATCGGGCAAAAGTTTCTAATGGCATACATTTTTGGTGACAAAAATTGGACCAAAAAAGTTTATGTTTTTAGCACTAGCATCCTTTTGCGTGCTTCATACAAAACAACATAAAACAAAGTCAGTCCATGTTATACTTTTTTTTGGTACACTTATAAACACTGGAACCTCAAGGGCTTATTGTGCTCATTAACATGCACACACCCATGGGTTGAGCGAGATTCGAACTCGCGCGCGACGGCTAGAGGACAGAGCAAACTGGTTGAACCATCTGAGCCACCGCGTCCTTCTTGTTATACTTACAATTAGTTAAAGAAGAGCGTTCGGGTTAATGTAGAGAAAAATTATTTAAAAACTTTTTTTAAATACAGAGGTACGTCGTACTTCATCAGAAGGAAGATGGTATTGTATTAATAATGTGTCCAGTCACCACCGGCGTGAATAATTGCCTGGCAACTTCGGCCAAATCGATAGCATATTTATTCGGCAAGGACCTCCAAATGCAACGAATTTCTTGCGTTAACTGCTTCAAAGTGAACACTTTGCTTCCACATTCTTAATCAGACTTGCATCGAACGACTGCGACGACCAATCAAGTGTAATGATGCCAGACTGCTCTTTCCACTCGAATGTTCCGAAAGACAATTTTGAGTAGTAGCTCTAAAGATGCCCTTTTACTAAGTTTTTAAGAGCCTGCTGCACCACTCTGTTAGTTGAGGTTGACCAGGCAGGTAGGACGATAACGTATCCCCAAACAGAAGCTTCGCCCGTAAAAATTGCATTTTCCAATCTCGGTCCTCATATGATTTTCTATTAGCAAAGGTTTCTTCGCTGAACTACTGCATTTGATGCCATCTACACCTTTTTGTTTCAATTTTACTGCTTATCTATCGAACCACGTTCCGGCAAGTCACCTTTATATCGCTACACCCACGTGCTAACGAATGTTTTCGACTTGTTCATGTGCTTAACAGCCGTTGCGTGAGACATTTTCGGACCTTTCGGATAGGTACAAAGAAAGACAGCCTCGTAACGCGACGCGTACATAGCACTCATTGTGACTTACGTGTTTCTCTAGCAAGAATTCAATGCTAACAAAATCTTTTGTGACAAAGCATGGAATACAAAGATTTCTTTTATCCATTTACGAAAGAATTAGGGCGATACCTGTTACCAACTGCTAATTATGCCGAACACATCCTTACTTAGGTGTTTATGCACCTGGAAATTTCAGACTGACTCACCACATGAGATCGTAAGAAACCAGATTAGTTTTTTAACTATTAACGTTACAAAAACCCTCTTACATTAGTTAAAAGTAATCTGTTGGAGAAGAACTGCTTGTAAACTCTAAGAAAAAATTGAAATTATATATAAAATATATAAAAGGCAAATCAAACTAATTCAGAATAGTAATACAAAATGCCAAAGCTAAATAGAGAAAAGCATGAATGAATAAATGAGAGTATAGACCTAATAGGGGAAAAATAAAAATTTGAAATCAAAAATCTAACAATGTAAAAATATTAACAAAAAATACGTCATGCAAAAGAAAAGTAGTATGAACGTAAGTGCTCGGAAATAGAAGCATTACAGGAGAAACATGATGTCTTCAAATGTATAAAAAATAAAAATTGATTGGTGTACGTAATATAAAAAGTAACAATCTAGAAGACAGTTGAAGAGATGAAGATATATATAAAAACAAATAAAAATACAAAACATTACAACAAATTCTTAAATAACGTTAGATAACGTAGACCACGCAATAAAAATAACGAAACTAATAATAGCAACAAGTACAACTAATATACCAACTTTTTTTTCTTCTTCTTATCGTTCAAGTTTCTACACCATAAAGTAAGATGGGAAATACTTAGCAACGAAGTATCCGCATCCGAAGTTCAATGTTGATGTTCTGTCTACAAAGTATTTTCTGTTTCTATTCGGACTTTTATTTCCATTGTTTGTTCTCCTATTTGTTCTAGTCAAGTTCTAAGGTATTTGTAGGTTTGTACTCTTTCCATGATGTTTGCGATTCTTAAGTTCCCTTGATTCTGTGGGGATTTTGTAATTACCATCCATTTGGTCTTATTTTCAGCCCGTAATCATTACAGCTGTCATTCAATTTTTTAAGCAGTTGTGAGTCAATGAGGTTGTTTGTTATCAGGATTGTGTCATCTGCGTATCTCACATTATTCACTGTTTCGCCGTTTATGACAATTCTCGCTGATTCTTCATTAATAGCTTTTTTAAAGATGGCTTCGCTGTACGCGTTAAATAGAAGTGGAGATAAACTACACCTCTGTCTCACTTCTGTTTTTACTTTTATATTGACTGTCTGTCCCTAGTATAGGTTACTAAGTGGAAACCACTGCATTAAAGATCCATATGGATATCTGTAATAAATACTATCATCATAATGGCGCTCAGAACTAAATATTCCGAAGTAAGTTCCCCAATCGAATTCCCAGGGGAAACAGTTATGAGCAAAGTTATGAAGTTATCGACGAATAATATGAGAAGCGAAACATGGAACCCATTCAGTTTATTTGCACCAGGTAAACTAGAGAATATTGTACCAGAAATGAAAAGATTAAAGATAAACATACTGAGGCTAATTGATGTGAGATGACCAGAAAATGGTATCTGTACAACAAACAGTGGGACAATGTATTATTCAGGCAACAACGACCCTGAACATAAATATGAAGGGGTGCTTTTGAATAAGAAAATGTCAACATTAAAAACAAAATCAGGAAAAATGAATATCATGCAGATCTATGCGCCAACTGCAGATAAGGAAGGAGAAGAAATAGAAGGATTCTATGCACAACTAGAAGAAAGCTTCAGAAACATCAGACACAGAGATATTGCAATAGTGATGGGAGATATAAATGCAAAAGTTAAAAATACGAAAACTGAAGGATGTACTGGAGAGTTTGATCTAGGTGCCAAGACAAATACCTTGTGATTACAAATGCACTTTTTAAACTTCCGGCTCGTAGACTATACACATGGAAATTTTTAGTTGATAAGCCAGTAAGGAACGAGATTGATTACATACTAATCAATAAACGATATAAAATGCTATTAAGTCAACAAAAACATATCCTGGTGCTGATATTCAGTGACCATAACCCTGTAATAGCAAAAATTAATGTGAGAATAAAGAAGGTTGTAAGACATCATACATACATAGACACAAGACTTTTAAAAGATTCCGAATTACATGATACAGTAAAACATTCATTAAATTAAAAAATAAAAACATTAAGTTACAAAAAGACGAAGTCAATGTTTACGAAAAATGGAACCAGATGCAAAGAGTGTTGTCAACTAGAGCCAAAGAACAACTAATAAGTAAACGAATAAAGAAAAAATTATGGATAACAAAGGAGATCTTAGATCTCATGGAGGAGAGACGAAAGAATAAAAATAATGCGAAATAATATAAGAATATACATAAACAAAGAAAAATTAGAATGCAAAAAAGGACATCTTTCTGAACAATGTTAAGAAATAGAATTATTAGAGAGAAAATACAACAATTTTCACATGCATAAGAAGATCAAAGAAATAACGGGATACAAAAAGAAAAGTTAAAACGACAAAAATATCATCAAAGATGCCAACGATCATACTTTGGTGGATATAAAAGATCAACTGGAGAGATAAAAGACCTACGTAATGGAACTATTTAATGATGAAAGAGCACCAAATACTGTTCTTGAAGCAGACACTAAAAATCTAAAAATATTGAAACCAGAAGTAATGCATGCCTTAGAGAACATGGAACCGGGTTAAGCTGTTGGCCCTGATCAGTTACCAATAGTACTCCCCAAACTCTTTAATGACAAACTAATTGGTATTATTCTACCCTTCAACACTATTTATGACATTGGACTAATCCCTAAACAATGGCTGTTGTCTACTTTTGTACTGATTCAAGAAAACTAATGCAAAAGAATGCACTATCAAACAATTGCACTCATGAGTCATACATTAAAATTGTTTTTAAAGATTATTCACAAGAGAATATACCAACTAAAATCCTCAAAATCCTACAGGGGAGAGACAAACAACATTTGTTCTTTTTTGTAGAACGAAATCTATGAGATTGGAGATACTCCAAAAGATTGGTTGAGATCTACATTTAGGGCAACTCAGAAAAGTAATCTCAAGAACATGAAATAAATATCGAACTATCAAGCTTAGTAACCTACGTTATGAAGATATTTATTCGAGTAATTCATTCCAAAATCCGTAATAAAATAATAGAAAATGTGAACACTACGCAACTTGGCTTCCGTAGCAATTTTGGAACTGGAGGAGCGCTGTTTAGCATCCAAGTTCTAGTACAAAAGTGTAAGGCCGTTAACCATCTACTATATATACGCTTTGCTAACTTCAGAAAAGCATTAATCTAGTCAGATATAACAAAAGATCAAAATTATCCAGCAAACAAGTACTGATGATAAGTATTATTAAAAATTTCTATTGGAACCAACACAGAAATGGACCAAAACTTCTTTGAAGAAATAGAATTACGTCATAGAGTGAGACACAAGAGCATTCTGTTACTTCTGTTACTTAATATAAATTTAGAGAACATTTGCGGGGAAGCATTGGTAGCAGTAAATATGCGCGTCACAGTATAACAATTAACACTTTAAGATAAGCAAGTGATACCGTAAAATAACTACAACTTTTTGTTGGTAGCTTTACAAAAGTTTGTGACCAACACTACGTAAAGTTAAATGAAACAAAGACCAAGTTTATGATTGTAGAGGAGCGAATACTCGAAAAATATTTCCTATAACGATCATACTTTAAATGGCTTTAGGGTTGTTCGGTGCTGACCGCATTTACCCCGCGCCAAAATAATTAGGCATTTGGTTTCTTTTATCTGACAAAATTATGGAAAATATTTTCTTTCAGTGTCCCGAAGACAGATAAGTTTCAACCCTTACCTGCGACCGGGTTAAGAAAGACAAAAGCAGGTATTTAGCATTTAGCTGTTGCAAGAGCATATTGACCTGCACCATGGTAGACGGCGGCGAACTGTCATCCAGATGCACGTCTGCCTACTGAAATTTTGTCGCTAGCTATTTTGGCTTACCTGCCACGGTACCGCGTACATTAAAATATACGTTTCATACATCGATTTTGTTTATATTTACAATTCGCCTCTCTAATATCTAACACTCGGGTCGAAATGTTCCGGGACTAACCAATAAAAACACATTTTTTTTGTAAAATTCGGCTTTATTCATCTATATCATCATTCCAACGCTTTTGTAACATTGCTATGCCTTTCTTATAAAACGATTATCTTTTGCCTCAAAATAGGCTACAGTTTCAGCAATCACTTCTTCATTCAAGCCAAATTTTTTCTTTGTGGCATTTTTTTATCTGAGAACAGATAATAGTCGCTGGATTGAAGATCTGGAGATTATGGTAGATGGGGCAGCAATTCGAATCGTAAGTCGTTCAGCTTCACCACGGTCTTCATCGACTTGTGAATTGGTGCATTATCTTGGTGAAACAGCATTTTTTTCATTGTCATGTGAGGTCATATACGCTTTATTTCGTCACTCAATAGGTCCAATAATGCAATGTAATAGTCGCTGTTGATAGTTTGCCCCTTCTTCAGATAGTTATTGAACAATATTCCATGTGAATCCCAGAAAACAGACGCCATAACCTTGCCGGCCGACTGTTGAGCCTTCGGACGCTTTGGACGGCTTTCTCCCTCAGCTCTCCACTTAGTACACGTTCTTTTTGACTTTGGCGTATAGTGACGGATTCATGTTTCGTCAATTGTCACATACGGACGCAAAAATCCTTTGTATCATGCTTAAAAGATTCAAAAACAAGTTGTTGCGTTTGCTTCATAGTGAGCAAACGCGGTACCCACATAAAACACGCCCCCTTTTAATGTCTTTAGGATGTCAGCTATTTCCTGCAATTTCACTTTACGATGGTCCATAACAATTTTTAGGATTTTTTGTATGTTTTCTAGTGTAGTCACCTCTTTGGGCGTTCCGGGCGTTCCACATCTACGGTGTTCGTACGACCACATTTAAAACTAGAATACCATCGGCAAATGGTTGTTTTTGACGGAGAATATTCTAGATAACACTTTTCAAGCCATTGCTGAGTTTGAACGATTTTTCCCCATTAAATAACAGTGTTTTATTAACACAGGAAACTAGTTTCGATTCACTATTTTACAAGGCCATAGAAGTAGCGTCACTTCAACTTCAATATCTCCAAAACTACTGAACAAAATGTTATAAAATTTTTGACAAGTTTCTTTTGAAGATTGGTACTACCTAAAACAAAAAAACCATTCGGTATTTGCGGCGCCCTCTGTGAGTTAGTCCCGGGACTTTTCGACCTGAGTATTATATGATCATCAGCAAAGCACCAGTGAATGATTCTATGCTAACAATTTATGGCATACCGCATGAGGAAATAACAAGTAACACATTTACGATATCAAATTAACGATAATTGGGACATAAACAATGAGGTAAAAATATCGAGTGCTGCATTCTTTAAAATGAAAATATGTATTAACCAAGGACTAAAAGTTAGTCTCGAAAAGTGTTATGTAGTGACAGTGTCTTGCACAACAGCGATGCCGCCTAACAAATTTCATTGTTTCCACTGAACCAGTCATCTCGAACTTTATTAGTCTTCAAACTGTATATTCGTTGGTGCTTCAGTTCTCCCGAGAATCGCACGAAGTTTTCGCACTTTCATTACAATACATTACAACACGTGGCTCTGTTATAAACTGTTCAATGACGAAAACAAACCACAATAAACTGATTTATTGGAAAAACTGTCAATGTTAAATTAATCGAAGTGATAACAGATAACAAAAATGATAACAGACCTGGCAACTTCTAACAAAAAATTCTGCCCGATTAAAATTTGGCGCCCTTTATAGAACACCCTTTACTTTAGAAATTTTGTTGCCTTCATGACTTTCAAGTAAACAGAGTGAAGTGGGCCTATTAATAAAAAAAAATAGTTTTCAAAACATACAATCATGTCGCACAACATACCCAATGTTAAAAGACTGATAATTTTATTCATTTCATCTACAGAACGTAACAATTGCAAGCAAAGTAAATTCTAGATGTATATTAACATAATTTATTTCATATGTTAAACTCTCTCGGAAGCAATAAAGTTTTTTCTAAGTTACTATAAACGCTATCACCACTCATTGCGTGTTATGCCTTCGTTATTGGAAAGCTGTTCGTACTCCTCCGGCATCCTTGTAATCCAATTCGACACAACGCTCCGCTACGATAAACTCCTTGACATTTAA
Source organism: Sinelater perroti (assembly GCA_036346155.1). Taxonomy (NCBI): domain Eukaryota; kingdom Metazoa; phylum Arthropoda; class Insecta; order Coleoptera; family Elateridae; genus Sinelater; species Sinelater perroti. The sequence continues at coordinate 885,837 of JARFIY010000057.1, read as the reverse complement.
AAAGTATGCAACAGACAGGGTGGGTTTATAAATTACTCAGAAGGTAACTACCGTGCAACAATTAAATGAGAAATAATAGACCTTTTTACAACTACATCCCGTCCGGCACAACGTCGGATGGCTGTAAATGTTAGACTATCGGCAAGGCCACTTAGGCACAAATTGCGTTAAGTTGCGCTTTTCAAAATGCTGTAGTTCAAGAGCGAGCTGCAGATGAAAGGAGCGACATTGCGTTTTCGGTATTTATGAGGGCAGCCTTAGAAACAGGGCAGGGTTCGTCATAAATTTTATTATCATCCATAGGGTACTTAAGCTCAATTAGACTGGACCTTTCCTGTACCTTTACGACCATAACGGAGCAACTAGGATTTTTGTTTACTGCTTTGTTCCGCAACTTTGGTATGCGAAGCAAATTAACAGAATGCTGAATTGTTCTTTCGTCATTGTCGTTATAGTAATAAAGTTCAAGTAAATAAAATATATTTCTGTTAATATCCTTTGAAATTTGTACAGGGTGTTGCAAAACTTTCAAATTTTGAAGATGAATTAAGAAAAAGTAATTAAAATATAAAAAGTTAATTTTACATTCGAAACTTACATGAGAAGTTTTATTTTTTGTAATTTTGAAGACGAACGACTAATGAAGTTTCATATAACTCTTCACAACATTATTTGGAGTATAAGGCAAATATATGTGCAAATTATTTTCTTCTGAGTTTGCAGATTTAATGGACGACGTTTAGAAACTACGACTTTGAGAGAAGCTCATTCAGTTTCAGAGAGATCTGTAGCAAAGCAAAAACTTGAAAAAAGGATTTCCTATAATCGTTTTATCCTTAATTGCTTTAGGGCCGGTCCGCATAGACCGTAATTATCCAGTGACAAAATATTTAGAATTATAGGAAAAAATTATAGGAAATATTTTCTACAGTCGCATCAACCAGTATTGCTGCTCCACAACCTCCTCCGCCTACCCTCACGGAGAGCGAATCGGAGTGCGGCACCGCTACGCAGAGCAAATCCAGTGAGGACCAGGCAAGCTTTAAACCTGCCCGAAAGCGCCGCCGTCGGGCCCGTGTAAAGCTGTTCCCGCCTTCGCCCGAGGCACCGATCAGCACCGCCAACGCCTTCGCGATCCTGAGCGACCGCGAAGAAAAAGACACGGAGATGCTGTCAACACATAGGTCTCGTAAAGGCTAAAACACCAGGGCTGGAATAAGTATCGTCACTGCCATCGCCCAAGACTGCAGGTGTTTGACTCGCTTTCTAGAAGATGCCAAGATTCATCATCACTTTCATCTGCTGAAGGCAGCTAAGCCCTCTGCGCAGTCATGCGTGGAATCCCAGAAATGTCACCGAAGAGGAGCTCCTCATCTGCACCATTAGAGAATGAGAAAAGGACCAAAGATACGCCCGGTGCCGCTCGTGTTCCTAGAACTTGAGCGGCCCGAAAAGGCCAAAGAAATATTTCAGATTCATGGCAACTTGACAGTGGAGTAGCCAAGCAAGAGGAAGACGCAATCCAGTGCAACCGCTGTTAACGCTTCGGGGACTGTAAGAAGCCTGAGAAAAACTAGCCATGTGCACCAATTGCCAGGGAGCACACCCAGTCAGTTTTCGGGATGTCCTGCCTTCCCCAAACGAGCTCTACCAGCAACAGTGTCTAGTCCAGGCCTCAGCAGCAATCCGAGGAAATGCCTCGCCCTCCAACAAACTCAACAGGCACCGCAACGGGCGCAGAACCCACCACTACAGTCCGACCACCAGGGCTGGGCTACCATCGCCGGGTAGTTCCGGAAGGGGGACCCCACTACGTTTCTGACATCTATACAACAAATAATAGCGGCAACCGAAAACGCTACCAACTTCATGGAGGTGGTTGCAAGCCTCATGACCTATAGCAAGAAAATCAAAGCTATTCTTGGCATGTTCAGAGCCGCCTAAACTACCTGGGTACTTTCTAAGTTTTCTCTAACCTGGAACCGCCCAAGAGGCCACCATCATCCAACGCCAGAGCTTCCCCGAAAAAGAAGGTTAGGGACCTACACCCAAGCATCTGAAATGCCAATGAAGATGAAGGACACAAGCAGTGTTAAGCTGTTTTGGTTTGGTTTGACACTCAAAATTAAATTTAATGTGTATATCTCAAATAAGGTGCTTTTTAAATTAAACCTACAAATTCCAGATATCTAATTGGCGCAACCCATAGTTTTGGCGAAAGGGTATTTCGAAGAAATCAACAAAGACTTTGGTTCTAACCCTAGGTATCAACTATTTACGCTAATCTATGCAGAATTCTAAGTTTTAAACTTTTTTTTGTTTTCTTTGCCTGAAAAATTCCTTTTGGGTTTGCAATAGAAATATTATCCGTAACAACAAACCCCATTTAGCTGGATTAACGCAAAATTTAGCAAAAGCACTAAAACCTAACGTGGGTCAAATATCCTTCGGCTCAATTGAAGCCGCGAAGAAATTAGATCTCTGATGGCAATACGGATCATTTAGGTTGTTTTATTCAATCCATGGATAGATTTTGTATTAGATAAGGTAGAACTAGAAACAATAGCCTTTCAGAATTTGTCTTCGAAGTGATTAATTTAAAATTGGTTAGTGAAGCAGCAGTGTTTATATCATGTAAACAGGAAATTAGAACCTTGGCAAAAATGAGAGCAGCTCTCCGATGAAAGTTCGGAGATAAAACTGATCAAACAGCAATTTTAATAAACAAGAATCTTAAAGAATGGAATACCGGACTTCATTTAAACGTTTAAAAACACTAAAATCACGCATTTGTATTAAAATTAGTGCGGATGAATACTCTTAACAACAATACATAAATAATTCGCCTTGACCAAATAAACGTTCAGTCCGTAATGGCTCTCACATCTAATTTAGCAACAAAAATTAAAACCAATGAAAATTCCAACAACGATCACGATGAAACAAACTTATCGTCAACTAATACCTTTACAGACAAGAAAAGAACCTCATAGATCCTTTCCAAAAAATGTAGAAGTTTTTGGTAAACCGAAGATCGTGTTTTAACCCCTATATGTACAAGTTTTCAAATCCCAACACGTATGCGCCCCCTAGATAATCAAGTTTCATTCAATTCCCAAAATTACTTTTAATCAAACTATCCATGTAACTTTCTGATCGAAAAATTAACAAATACCTCCATAACGAAATCGAGACGGAGAGCGATAACAGCTGTACTGAGGAAAATTTCGGGCGGATGAGACCATTTAGAACAAGTTAGGTTTGAAAGCGAACCTTCCATTAACCATACGTACAAGAACCTTACCAAGTACTGTATCAATACCCAACAACGTACTAGATTTAAATAATTTGTCACCAAAATACTGTAAAATTATTAGTCGATACTGGTTGCCACCCTTTGTTAATTCGACCATTAGCAGAAAATACTACCTAAATTTGCCGCACGTAATAACCCCTATAACAACATACATGGGGTAAGAAAATGCAAAATATAAAGCAAATATCTCACTATTCAAGGAATTCGCCTTTTTAAAAAATTCCCTCGAGTTTGTACTCTAACATCCACGACTACCTTGAAGGAATTATCGACATCCGAGATTTGAGGAAACTAAAATTTAGAAAACCAAGCACTACATAACAACAAAGTAAAAATACCTCTGCATTACAGAGATATATTTAATAAGCATAAATCAAAGTCTTTGTCAGAACATGCATAAAAAGGCAAACCATGCTTCTTGCTAAAAGATAAATAGTGACCAAACTACTTTAGAAATTATTCAGAAAGGAGGGATTCTATTGAGATCAATGACAAATTTATTTTAAAAATAGCCCACTCTAAACGATCTTACACAAAACGGCCTTTCCATTAATCTGAGATAGACGACGACATCATTTCTGTGGCTAAGGCATCGCATTCGAACCTAAAAGATTACGATAAGATATTAAATCTTCTCCTAAAAGCACAAACCCCTGATAATGAAACAAATAATTTCTTAACAATCAGAGATACGAACCCCTATAGCACCAGTACGAATGGGACAAACTAAGATCATCATAGACAAAGGCACGCTTCTGATCAAACTAGGCATAGTCCATCACAATATAAAAAATCAGGACAACAAATTCAGATACTCACAAAATAAAACCATCACCTAACTTTTATTTAAATTTTATCTAACTAAATTATTCACCTATATAATTGCTCACAATTGAAGAACTTCTTTAAATATAGAACCATCAGGGCAGTTGATTCTAAGCCACATAATACTACTATTAAAAATTCTCGTTCTTCTAATTTTTGACTCATACCATTGCCTTTATTTTCCCTATTTCAATAAATCATTCGAATATAAGGATTCCACACCCATACCTACCGCTCAAAATTACCGATTACTGGGCTTTGTTCTCAAAATGCCCGGAATTAGAAGATTTTCATTATTGCCAGCATCAGATGCTACATCTAAACCAGAAATCCTGTTTACTAAGTCTAGTTATAAATGCTACCAACAAATGCACCAATATACGATATACGATTCAATATTCCACCACAAGTGTACAAAAGGTCAACACAGAAAAAACTGAACATCCCAAAAAAATCAACAGAGTGGAATTCCACTGCTACGACGGAAGAAAAAACTCAACCACCCTAGTTTTGTCGTCAATTACTATAAATGGTGTGGCGGCCTTTTCGCCCTTGAACCGCTTTATATCGCGGCGGCATGCGAGCCTTTGATATCAGCTACGTTTTGCCGTCGCACACGAACGGCATGGGCTTTTGCTCAGCCGAAGCATTCATGCCCCGCAGCGCGGCCACTACGGTCGTGTCTCAGTCCGCATAAATTCGCATTCACGCCCCGCAGCGCGGCTAGTACGGTCGTGTCTTAACCCGCATACATCAGAAACATTTCGCATCCCCGCAAATATTCATGCATCGCAGCTCGGCCAATTTGGTCGTGTCTCAACATCCCGAAGATACCAGATCCGCAACGCAGAGGTGGCCACCTTAGAATCGCCGACGAAGCCGAAGCCGAAGCCGATTCAGGTGAGCGATTTGGCAATTCATTGGTCGATATCGGTAGCCGCCCCCATCCGCTAACGCGACGGCCGTTTAAGGGAATATTTTGGCCTTATCGGCTGACCTTCCACTACGGGCCGTACTACGTTTCCACACCGCACCACGAGAGCGGCTATTTACACGCCTGCCTCTCCATTTTTTGGTCCTTACGAGCCGCATCGGTATCGTATCCCACACCGCATCCACGAGAGCGGCTATTTACACGCCTGCCTCTCCAATAAACGATGTAAAATACCAGAGAGAAGAAACAGTACACAAAAAGGGGTTTTTAATCTACAGCATAAAATAATAACCTGATATGTACATAAATTGGACGAAAAAAGTTTAAACAAAGTCTACCAGTTAATTGACAACTTGCAGGAATCCCCCTCCATACCGAGTCACCTTTTATGGGTCAATACCTTATTGACTCTTGTAATCATACTAACGGGAATAGTTATAAGGACATACTGTAAACTACGTAAACGAAAATATATAGAAGAAGAAGTCACTATTAAAGAAACTCTCGAAGGTCATTGCTAAACTACGTTACTGTTGTTTGCCAATTTAGGTAGGGGGAGTTATGTATTGGTCATTAAAAAACAACATTAGTAAGCCACTATCAGAGACATTTAGCCATTTATTTGTATTTACTAGCTTAAGGATAAGTACTAATCACTTATTTTGCAGTTAAAAATGGAACATTTAGAAACTAGAAGAGCCTACATTTGTCATCCATGACATAAATAGTGTTAAGCCGACAATAGTCAAAGGCGTTGTGTTATACTAAAAATTGTATTTAAGGTGCATAATTCAAATAAAGTGTTATTAATTAAACCTACGAGTTCAAGATACATAATTACTGTCGATTCTTACCTTTGGTCGATTTAAGAACCACAAAAATTATCAGATTGCAGTTAGCCGTGATAACGCACACTTCTGCCGACCCAAGTTTGTCGTTGTATGTCCCCACGGATATTGCATATACATTTGTGCATCGGTTACGCACTATTCATTAGTTACCATCCATTTTCCTCGAAACATGCTGAAACTAGACATTGTTTAGACTAAGTTCTTAAAAAAGGGGACAAACAATCCTGGATCATGTTTACATATTGTTAAAAACTGTCGGTAGCTGCCCAATTCCCTTTTTCAAAAAAATGCGACCCGATAAATCATTTTCGTAATACTGAGCACTAAACTGTGACACGAACAGTATACAGAGACTTCAGGTGAACCTTTCTCGGGCTGTTTTTGCTTTAATATCAAACGTTTTATTTATTTGTACTTCGTCACTGAAGAAGATCGCGGTACACCGCAAAAAATAATTTGATTATATCAACCATGTTCTGACAATTATTTAATAACGACCATGTTGTACGAATAAAGACAGACTTGGTGAAAAATTTTCAGTACCGTGTGATTAGAGAGACGAAGTGCGATCCGTGTTTGCGAGCGGATCATTTAGGTAACTGCAGTACCAGATCGTCCACCATCCTTCCTAACAACATTTCTTTGAAGCTTCTTTAAAATTCGGAATGATTAGAGAGAAAATTTGGAACCGAGTATGGAACGTGCGCTGGACGACGTTTACAGACCCGTTTTTAAAAATGTAGGCTTCCACGGCTAACGCTGCTCATTTGTCCACATATTATTTGAACTAAAATTTTTCGTAACAAAAAGTTCCTATCCACCTCTAGACTTAAATCTACATGCTTTAGTGACACCTGCTCGCTTCATAATGCCCTAACGAAACTACGAATGGAGTTTTCCCGTACTCTGTATCATGTTTTCATTAAGTAACGAGTAATACTATTTCGCAAGAATTTTTCTTACCATCACTTGATAAATAAAAACAAACGCAAACTCCTGTGTAATTACATGGTTTAGTTAACTTTATTACGTTTTTTTCTATATTATTTCTGTATTTTATTGTACTGAACTTTTCAATTTCTAGAAAGCAACAACAGCAAGTTTTTTGCAATTTGCGCTGTTATTGCAGGTGTCGCTTGTAAAGCACAGACTACTAAAGTATTGCAGGGAGTAGCAGAAAACAAAAATGCAACTTCCACGGGAATTTAAATAAGTGCCAGGAGTATTGGCACAGATGTTATTTATGATGTGCGTGCTTGGCATGCTTTTAGCATTCCTGGAATTTTCTATTGTGCCTTTGTTGCAAATTTAAGCGACAGTGCATTCCTAACTGTTAACGGCTAGACCGACAAACTACTGAAGAATAGACAACAAAAGACCAAACTCTGCTGTTTGATGTAAATTTAAATGGAGCAAGTGTACCACACGTGCAATGTATACCATACAAGTACATAGTCGAATAATTACTGGAATGAAGAACATATTGGGCGTTGAGAATTTTAATTGATAGTTCAAAAGTAGAACATCTTTTATACGAGCATTTTTCAAAGAACCTGCACTTCTCATTAAAATTTGCATTTTTACAATTACGTAGGTGCATCAGAAAGTAGAAACTTTTATATTACAATTTTATTTTCACTCATGGAGAATAAACGCACATATCACTTTTGAGTGATAATTTCTGTTGTCGCTCAACGAGCTTCTTCACCCCTTCTAAAGAAGCCTTTCTGTTTCAACGTCTGCACCGCTTGCTCAACCTTAGCATCCCATCAAAACTTGTGACAAGGCAGTATTTCCTTGAACAGGCCGAAGATGTGCCGATTGATGGTGCTAAATCAAGACATGTGTTGGTTAGTGCTTGATGTGGATGGATGACCTCCTCCTCCTCCTATGGCGCTACAGCCCAAATCGGGCCATGGCCTCCTTCAGTTTTCCCCCCATCTTCTTCTGTCTGCTGCATAGGCTTTCCAATTCCGTATTTTCAGGAGGTTTGCAGCATCTTCCGCAACGTTGTCTTCCCATCTTTTCTTGGGTCTTCCTACAGGTCTTCTCCCTTCCATTTTCCCCACAAGGGCTCTCTTGGGTATTCTTGCTTCTTCCATCCTGATGACGTGTCCAGCCCATCGTAATCTGTTTATTCGTATGTATGTCTCAGTTGCTGGTTCTTTAAGATGTTGGTATAGCTCATGTTTATAGCGTATTCTCCAAATGCCATCCTCACATACTGGTCCAAGTATTCGTCGTAGTATTTTCCTCTCAAACCTGTTCACCGTTTCTATTGCTTTCTGATTGAGAGTCCATGTTTCGCTGCCATGACATAGCACGGGTTTTATTATTGTTTTGTAAATTCTGATCTTTGTGTGTCTGTGTAAGTCTCTGCATTTAAAAATTGGCAACAGGGCGAAATATGTTTTGTTTGCTAGAGTTATCCTTCTGCGAATTTCTGCATCTTCATTTCCGTCACTTGTGATTGTAGCACCTAGATATGTGAAATGTTACACTACTTCTATGTTGTCGTCCCCTATTGTTATATTTTGTCGAATTCTATTTGACCTTGTCTGCTTCAGCATCTTTGTTTTTCCACGTTTATGGACAATCCAACCTCCTTTGCTTCCATTTTCTAATTCTATGTATGCTTCTTTTGCTCCAGCAATTGATCTTCCCATTATGTTAATGTCATCCGCATATGCTGCCAATTGAGTGGACTTATTGAATAGTACATTGTTTCTGTTAACTGACATCTTTCTTACCGCATACTCTAAGGCTATGTTAAATAGCATCGGCGCTAGGCCGTCCCCCTGCTTTAATCCTTGCGTTATTGTTATTGGGTCTGTCAATTGGTTTTGTATTCTTATATGTGCTTCGGTATTTGTCATTCTCATTCTGACAAGTCTGATTAGTTTGACAGGTATGTTAAAATCCAACATGATCTGATATAGTTTGTCTCTGTTGATATTATCGTATGCTTGGCGGAAGTCTACGAATATTTGATATATGTCGATGTCATATTCCCAACTTTTGCTTAGAATTTGTTTGACGGTGAACAGTTGATCAGTGGTCAATCTTCCAGATCTGAATCCAGATTGGTATTCTCCTATGATATTCTCAGTGATCGGTTGCAGCTTTTTACTTAGTACGTACGTGAATGCTTTATATGTTGTGCATAATAGTGAAATACCTCTGTAGTTCTTGCATTGTAATTTGTCGCCTTTTTTATATATTGGGCAAATTATGCTTTTACTCCATTCGGCTGGCATTCTTTCTTCTTTCCATATGTCTGCCATAAGCAAGTATATTGATTGGATCATTGTATTGCCCCCCTGTTTCAGCAGCTCCGCTGAGAGCTTGTCTATGCCCGGAGGATTATTATTCTTTTGCGCTTGTATAGCTCGCTGCACTTCTTCTCTGGATGGTGGTTCTGAGAAATCATCGTTCTCTGTTGGCTCAGGTATGTCAGTTTCTAGTTGAATATCGTTTGATCCTGTGCTTAATAGTTCTTGAAAATACCCTTTCCAGGTTTCCTTTATGTTTTCTGTGTCGCTTATTATTTTACCGGACTTATCTCTACATAAGTTTGTTCGGGGTTTGTAGCCTTCTTTTAGTTGTTTTAAATATCTATATGCGTTCCTCGTTTCGTTTTCTCTGAAGTCTTCCTCCATCTTTTGTATCCGATTGTTTTCATACTTCCTCTTTTTCTTCTGCATATTTTATCGCCGCTCGTGTTTTGTCATCAAATAGTTCTTTTTTTCTCGTGTTCGCCTGTGTATATATTTCTTGCATGCTTCGTTTCTTTCCTCGATTGCCTGTTCACATTCCCCATCAAACTATTCCTTTTATTTGTTCCTCTTCGAGTTCCTAGTATCTCTTTGGCTGTTTCCATAGTATAGTTTTAATTCGGCACCAGTTCTCTTCTAAATTTAATTGTTGTTCCAAATTTGGTTCAAGTTTTTGTTTAAGTTCTTCTTTGTATCTTTGTAGCGTGTCTGTATCTTTTAGCTTCTCTACGTTAAGCTTTTCTTGGTGATGCTGTTCCTCGCGTTTGCATCTGTTGACTTTGCATCTGAATTTAATTTTCACTAGGAAGTGATCTGATCCACAGGAAGCACCACGTCTGGTTTTCACATCCGTTATGCTGGTTGCGGCTCTTTTGTCGATCAGCAGATGGTCAATTTGGTTGACTGTATTTCCGTCCGGTGAGATCCACGTGCCCTTGTGTATGTCTTTATGTGGGAAATATGTTGAGCTGACGATCATATTTCTGCTGGTTGCAAAGTTTATTATCCTTTCTCCGTTTTGATTTGACTCTTGATGCAGACTGTGTCTTCCGATTGTGCCTTGATACTCCTCCTCTCGCCCTATCTTAGCGTTTAAGTCTCCTATTATGATTTTTATGTCGTTCTTTGGTGCTGCATCGTATGCTCTTTCTAATAGTTGGTAGAATTCGTATTTTTCTTCATCATCTGCATTCTCTATGAGTGCATACACGTTTATTATTGACACATTGAAAAATTTGGTTGCTATTCGAAGCCGGCATATCCTCTCATTAGTTGGTTGGATGTCTATTATGGTTGATTTTAGCCTATTGTCAACTATGAAAACCGTTCCTCTTTTCCTTATCCCTTTTTCTTTACCGCTATGTAATATTGTGTGAGTTTTAGTATCTATTATGGCGTTCCCCATCCATCGTGTCTCTTGTATGGCTGCTACACCAATTTTGTATTTCTCGATTTCTTTGAGTAGATTTCTTTGGGCTCCCGGCTTGAGCATTGTTAGTACATTCCAAGTTCCTAAGTCATATTCCATGTTTCGTTGCGCTAGTCGTCGTCGGTAATTCCGTCCTTTCCGAGGCTTATCTGATTTTTTTCCGGGGAGAGGGATTGCTAGTCCCTGGGGTAGTTAGCCCCACGCCCAACCCCCTTTTCGGAGGACCATTTCTCCCGCTCTCGTTTGATCCCGACCCTATCATCCACCCGGGTTGGTTACCGGATCTCTGGTAGGGTTGCTCGGGTTGGCAGGGTTCACCACGTGGAGGTGGGAAGTCGGGATTGGGTATGAGAGGCTGTGCGGCATCATCGGGATCTGATGCCGTGTATTGCGCTTCAATACCCCATTTTGAACCCCGGATGGATGACCAGGTCGGCTTTTATCTGTTGCACTTGTTCTTCCCTCCTTAAAGAATTAAATTACTTGTAGATTTGTCGTTGACGCGTGGTGCATGCTCCATGCTATGCTAATATCCAGCAAGATTTAACCCCTTCTGCTCACAGAAAACGTTCTTCTATGGTGCAATCATTGAGTAGACAGTCATATCTTCCATTGTTGCTCTCTATCATATGACTAAACCCCATCGTCCAATCGAGTTGGTTACCAGATCTTTGACGAGGTTACTCATGTTTCCGGGGTTCGCCAACTTGGAGGATGGAATTGAGTAGGAAAGGCTAGGTAATACTAACTTGGTGCTACGTCGTGTATTACGTCTTAAAATAAAATACAACATACACGCACTTATCAGCTTAGCAGGAACATAATATAAAGGAAAAATACCTTATTCTATAACGAATCACATGGAAGAAAATATGAATCAAGAATTATATATAAAATAATGGACTTTGAAGCAGTTAATGACCGACTACGCAAACTCAGAGTAAGACGACATTTCTGCAATATATAATTACTATGCGTTTATGCAGCGACAGAAGATAAATCTGGTGATATTAAGAAAAAATGATATAGAACTAGAAAGATAAACTGCTCAAAATGTAGCATATAAGCGAATGACAATTGGAAATATAATCACAATTGTAAAAACATACTCAAGCAACCACAGTTTGTATGAAATATCTAATAACAATGGTTTTAGACTAATAAATTGTGCTATGGTATAAAAATAGAAGAAGTTTACTTCTCGCCAGATAAAAATACAAAAACTCAAACAGAGCATGGCCGCAATAGATAAAAAGCATGATACAAGCCTACAGGATATCAGTAGCTTATATGAAGCGAGTATAGCCTCTGATCATTTTTTATTAGAACAAAGGCAAGAGAAAATCTTCTAGAATCTATCAAACTAAAAAAGAAGAAAAAGAGGGTTTAACATTAATGAAGTTAAAGGCGGCGAAATAAAAAGTACAATAAAACGATTTAATACAGTTAGAAGAAGAAGAAGGCGTTCAGATAATGGATACAGAAGAAAGTGGGCACGAAACGGCAGAAATATTGTGGAAGAAAAAGTATAGTTAATATAAAGGCGTAATGGCACAAACACAAGCAGCTATAACAAAGGACAAGACAGAGCGTAAAACCGCTAAAATAAAGGAGAAGAGCAAATAAAATTTGCAGAAGGAAGAAGAAGCACTTTTTCTAACCGAATTTTCATCACAATAAGAATTTCTGTGTCGTTAGTTACGATCTTCAAATTTGTTAGAACTACGGTTGGTAGATCAGGTAATTATAAATAGCAACTCAAAAAAAAGACCAATTACACTCTTAGAGATGCAGACATTTATTTTTCTGATGTAAAAGTCCTGTTATCAATTTTTTTGGAAAGTACACAATGCTAGATAGAATCATAAGAACAGATTATAATGGCCAGAAATCATTATTTTGTGTCAAACTTCTTTATATTAAATAATTGTGACTTCAAGCTTTGAATTTATGATGTGTTATTGTTATGCTGTTCGATGTTTACTACGGTATTTTAATTGATGGCTTAATAAAGATCCATTATAACACAAGCTTCTATTAATAGGTCTCATTATAGGTCTTCTAGCAACTTGGAGATTCTAAAAAATATCTTAATGGCAAGGTGTAAGTCAATTTAATTTGGCGAATTAGCAGGTTTGTATACTAGAACAACTTCCATGGTCATCTTTTATTTGTTTACTTAATATGATTTTCAGCTTTTTAAATAATAAACTTGCGAATTAGAAACAACATTTAGTTGCTTTGCGTGACCATAAGCAAAGAGTGAATTCAAGAGTAACGGCGAACACCAAAAGCTCGCCGGACGTCATACAAACGCCAAAAGTAAATTGTCCTGTTTCTAAATTAGTGGGTTAGGTTAGCCAGCTGCCAGCGGTAGGCCCAAAATGGCCCATAGTACCGCACGATTGTGTGGTGGTTAGAAAGAAGCTAGTAGCCCATATAGAAAGTAAAGAAACAAGAAAAAGCAAACTTATAAATAACAGTTGCGTTCTTCTAGCCTACGTCGTAACTCGTTATTCAATTGACTACATTTAGTGCTACCCTCAACGTCACGGCTCTTTTGCTAGCGTGCTCTTGTTTTTCTTTTTTTTCCAGTTTCGTTATCTTATCGGAAATATTAGAAACATTTACTTTTATATATTGAGGTTGTGCTGTTGTACTGCACCCAGCTTCCTGTATTGTTGTAATTAAATAATTTGCACGTAATCTAACTTGGTATTTATTATGTCAGTATTAATTAATAATATTATTTTAATATGCGTTACAAATTTTAAAATTGTGATATATATATTTAGTTTTCAGTTAAACGCTTATATTTGAATTAGTAGCTGCTTATTTGCTTTTCGTCACATTGTTATCTATCATGTATTGCCACTGTACTTACGAGTTTTATTAAATAGCGTGTATTCGTTCTATTTGAAATCTTCCACTTCAGTGTCTGCGTGTCAGTGTTTAACGTAGATTTCTTTGTGTAAAACCTTTTAGTTGCACGTTGAAATGTTTGTAGCGTTTATTTAACAGGTCATAATGGCTTCAGATCTTGTTCTTGTGTTTAGTATTATGAAGTTGTTACAAGATGGTCAAAGACAAGGTGAAACTGCAAGAATTGTCGGTAAGAGCCTTTGTGCTGTACAAAAGGCGCACCAGCGCTTTGAGGAGACTGGCCTGATAGGCATAAGACCAGGATCCGGTCGAAAAGCAGTTACCACTAAAAGAGACGCCCGTTTTTTGGTATCCACAAGTTTGCGAAGTAAAATAACTTCTGCGGTTTGACTACAAAATTAATTCCAAGAATTCCATTGAATTGCAAAATTGACTTTTGCCTTAAATTACCTGGCATGGAATAATAAAGACTAGAGAAGAGTACTGTTTTCATCGCGTTTTTGCTTCACTAGCTTAGACGGGTGTCGGCGAGTATGGAGAAGACCCGAAGAAAGGTATGCTACAGTTTGTATTGACGAGCGGGTTCAATTTCTTCATTTTCTTCATAACCACCCACAAAGTTGGTTTTCATTCAAAATAGCTCCTTTGCAGCTCATAGGTATATTACGAAAGTTCTACAAGATTATATGACATCTTTCATGATTACTATGAGTGAGCATAGCATTTTCGTATAAGATAATGCTAAATCTCACGTAGCCACAGTTGTTAGAGGGTATGTGAGAATTAGGCGGTTTGATTCGAGTGGCCAGCTTTCAATCCAAACGTGAATTCTATTGAACATGTCTAGGATGAGGTACGAGGTGAATCAAATATAAACGAGACTTATTTTTTAAAAATATTTTATTTGAACTTGAAACAAAAGAATAGCAGATAATTTTTCTACATAACCTCCTGATTTATAAACATATTTTTCCCAACGTGTAGCTAATTTTGAAATGCCTTCCTCGTAGAATGAAGTTGGTCGTGTTTCCAGCCAATTGTGCACATAGACCTCAACCTCCTCATCGCTGTCGAATCTATGCCCTCCCATGGCTTCCTTGAGAGGACCGAGTAGGTGATAGTTGCGGGGCGATAGGTCTGGGCTGTAGGGAGAGTATTCAACTGTCTCCTAGCCCAATTTCTCTAACTTTTCTCTTGTCAGGGCTGCTGTATGGTGACGAGCATTGTCATGGAGAAGTTTCACCTCTCTCATCGGTAGGTCACGTCGTTTGCGGCGATATGCAAGTCTAACCTCGCTTAAAATGTCGCAGTAGTACGCCGCATTAATGGTCCTGCGATCGTGCAAAAAATCGAAGCGCAACAAGCCACGCTGGTCAAAAAAAACTGTAGCCAAAACCTTGCCTGCAGACAGCCTTGACTTGGTTTTCACTGGCCCAGCCTCCCCTTTATGTCTCCACTTCTTGCTCGCCTGTTTCGACTCGGGAGTATAGTGCTGCACCCACGTTTCATCACCGGTGATAACGTAAGTGAGAAACGAGTTTCCCTCTTGATGAAATCTCAACAGCAGACGCTCACACACCTGCGAACGATGCAATTTCTATTCAGGCGAGGCACCTTACGCACACCTTACGAAACCCTAACTCCTCTGTGATGATCGAAAAAGTGCTGCCATAACTTATTCCAATCTTAGATGCAATCTCATCGCCTGTCACCCTCAATAAATTGTTGAACACGAATCATGTTTTTGTTGGTGATGCTGGTGCGAGGTCGGTGATCATAGCTCTCATTTTCAACATTCTCACGACCCTCCACGAACTTTTTGTGCCAAGCGAACACTCTAGCTCGTGACAGTGTCTCTTCCTTGAACTGCGCAGTCAATCTCCTCAGGATTTCAGCCTGTTTTACACCTTCCGTGGCGAGAAATTTAATTATAATACGCTGCGCAATTCAAGACGGCACCTCCTGCTCAGACATTGTCACGACGAGTACTGACAGGAACGAACGAAATCGCCCGCCTGCTTCCCCTCTCCTGACATCCCTATTCAATACCTGACGAAGCGAGAACCCTCGCGCGTTAATATTGCGCGCCCGAGATCAAAAGTCTCGTTTATATTTGATTCACTCTCATAGATCAGCTCCAAGTACTGCCTAGAAGCTGAAAGAGTTGGAGAAGTGGAATAACATCGACTAGAATGTGAGCCTCAACTTAATTGAAAGTATGCCTCATCGAATTCAAGCAATTATTAACAAAAGAGGAGGAATACACATTATTAGTGATAAGTTTTTTCACTGTTTTACTTTCACAATGGCCCTAATAACAAAAGTAGAGTTTCGTTTAAAATGTAAAATTGTTACTTTCCAAAATAAATCGTAAAACCTAAATTTATGGTTTCTGATTTGGTATTTAAAAATTAAATACGGTATAATAATTTACAATTTACGAATATAAGGGTATAAAGGAAAATCTAAAAAAATTTTTCTAATTCTAAAAATTTCTCGGGGAAGCCTTAAGGGGGTAGACCAGGGCAGACTTTTTTTTAATCTAATTATTTGTTGGCTTAAAATGTTCCTTAGAGAGTCAATTTTTAATATTCTTTTATATAAAGTGTGCCACAAATGGTAAAATATGTCAAAATCTCGATTTACTGCATGGGGGCCTGGCGCATCCGAGTGCTCGAATGCAACCGATGTACTATAATAGTTACCAACGGAATAGGGGTCCTGTTAGTTTCGGGTAGTATCACAAAGTAGTAACATAATTAGTTTGTGGTAAACAGTCTGAAACCACGTGTTTGTCTGTTATCTGGTTAACTTGTCACTTGGCTTATTTTTTATACGAAGTAAAACGCTGTTTTCTCAAAACTACATTTTTCAAGTTGGCGGGAGCTATAACTGATGAAATACACATGCAATTATACCTTTTCGTAACTTGTGAGTAGGTATTTTTTCTATTGTAGTACGTAGGATGTTTTCGATATATTTTAATTTAGATTTTGGTGCACGTTTTTATAACGCTTTTTTTGTCGAATAAAATCGATTTTACTTCATAGTGCCGCCATTTTGTTAAAAACTATTTTTTTATAATATCTCTACGTACTACGTTAAACTATATCATCAGTTTTAAAGCAGTTTTTGAAATTTTGTTCAATCTTGAAGATTGTGGAGTTCAGAGCTCCCACCAACCCCCTCGCATTCCGCAAAGTCCTTTCGTCAATGCCGTGTAGTATCTTCTGGGTGCAAATTTTTTACTTAAACAAAATACATAATATAATCTTAAGGGAGTACAATAAAAGTCTATAGTCAGTTTTGATATTAATTTATTATTTTATTGAGAACAAAATCATGAATATTGGTTCCAAAATCGAGCGTCACCATGGTCTAGCCCCTTAACCCTAGAGAATGTGTCCCCAAGTGGGTTGATAGGAGAAAACTCGCCAGTCGCTGTAGAAGTAGCATTGGAGGACAGGAACAAAATAAAATAGCTCCGGGACCAAAAAGGCCGGAGAAGGTCACTCCGTTATAGAACCTCTGCTGTGGGCTCACCATAATATGGCTATAGAGCCTGCAGATGGAGAACTCATGTTGAGTCAACGGCGGCACCCACATCTTTCAAGAGGATGACAACCTTGGCGTCAGGTGGAAACCGGACGTAAAACTATATAGCCAACAATTCTTCTCCTCAAAACATGAATAAGCAAGGTAAAAGAATCGACATAAATGCTAGGGCGTCCCTTTGAAACGACGAACACCTGGACAAGAATACATGTTACTTGGAACTTGGAATCCTTGACAGGCAGAGGTCAGAAGCTACGTAACATTCTTAAGCTACGTAACATTCAAATATGCTGTATCCAAAAAACAAAATGACAAGGCTCTAAATCCAAAGACTTAGGAAACGGATACCAGTTAATATACCACGGAACGACCACTAAACGCAATGGATCATCTTGCTACCTATAGTTGTGCGGGCAATAAATCTCAAATAGAGTTTGTGTTCTCAGGTCAAGCAATTAAAGGCAAATTTAAGGACTGCAAGGTCACACCCGGAGAAGCTCTCACGTCACAGCATAGACTTCTTGTTGCTGTTTACAAATTTCCCAAACCTATCAAAATTGCTGTGAAAAGGGTAGCGGCTATGAAATGGAATAAATTGGGTGACCCAAAAGGGAAGATTTTAAATAAACACTTTAAGAAGCTACATAGGAAATAACCTAGATAAAGCATTTAATAACACAAATGATATGTGGTCTAAGTTTGAGAAGCCTGCCAAAGAGGCATCAAAGAAGATTTTGGGTGTAACTAAAGGTAGATACTCAAATGACAAAGATCTTTCATGGTGGAGTGATGAAGTTAAGAACATCATTGGCGTTAAGAAAACTCTTTTCAAAATATGGCAGCAAACTCAAAACGAAGAAAACTACGTTAAATACAAAGAGGCCAAAAACACGGCAAAAAAAGCAGTAGACAAAGATCGAGCCAAATCTAACGAATATTTTTACGATAAACTTGAAAAAGCCACAACGGATGCTGACACTTTTAAGATTACGAAACAAAGAAGTTGGTCCACGACTGACATAAAAGTCAATAAATATATCAAGTATAAAAATAACACCTAATTAACATCTGACCAACAAATATGTACGCGATGGTAAGAGTACTATCAGCTTTTGAACGAAGAATTCCCACACCAGGCATTTACATCATTAGCACCCATCGCTGGCCCTATTCCCAAAGTGTCACGAAAAAGTAAAGGCCACCATATCAAAGATGAAGAACCATAAAGCAATGTGGAATGGCTTATGCGAATTTTTAACACTGTTATTCCAAAATTCGCGCAAAGAAAGCATTTTAGTGGCGTTTTACAAAAACCAGGGAGATGTTGCTCAATACGGGAACTACAGAGGCATACAGGGAGAAAATTATTAACAAACGACTAACGGCTCTTCTGGATATATCCCCAAATCAGTTCGGATTTACAACATCGCGCTCTACCACCAATGCCATCCAAGCTATTAGAATTTTAATGGAAAACATCGCATTAACCAGCAAAATCTTCACATGGCTTTATACATCTGGAAAAAGCATTCGATCGTGTCCCCCGGGAACTAGTGGGGCGAGTATTGCGTGCTAAATTTTTGACAGCCTAATACAAGATATGTACAGAGACACACGTACTAGAGTCAAGAGCCTGGCAGGTATGAGTGATACATTTGAAGTGAAGGTGGGAGTTCGGCCCTGAGCCCACTTCTCTTTAACCTGTCGATAAACTATCTTACCAGAAACTTTCGGGGTTCATTCCCATGGTGCATATTATATGCTGATGACATAGTACTATCTGCCAGAAGTGCTGAAGATCTGCAAAGTATACTAAATACCTGGGTGGCTGCGCTTGAAAAATTTTACTTACGGGTAAGCAGAAATAAAACCGAATATTTAGAGTGGTGCGAGAGCGAGATCGCGTCCCCTATAATCAATGAATTACCTATAGACCAAATACCTGTACCAAAAGTTCCTAAGTTCAAATACCTAGGCTCCACCATGCTAACGTAGATAAAGATGTGCCCCGTAGAATAAATGTCGCCTGGTTGAAATGGAGAACCCTCACTAGTGTTTTGTGTGACCCACGAATGCCTATAAAACTAAAGGGAGGTATGTAAAACCTGCCGTTCTGTACGGTAGCGAGTGCTGGGCAGTTACATACTAACGAAATGAGGATGCTAAAATGGGGGGAGGCGTGACGAGAATGGATAAAATCCGTAACGACCATATTAGAGCCACTTTCAAAGTAGCCCCCATTGTCGAAAAATTAACTAAACGCCGACTTCGCTAGTATGGATATGTGATGAGACGCGAAAATAACCACATAGTTTTGAGTTACCCTAAACATAAGAAAAGAGGTCACCCACCTATAACTTGGTCATCAAAAATCACTAAAGACCTAGAAGAAGCCCAAGTGCCACAGGAAACAACCCAGGATAGGGCGCGTTTGAGGAGACCCAACTCCTCTTGACATGGGATGAGAAGGAATAAATAGAGAGAAAGGAAAATTCTAAAAATATATTACAATTTCAATGTGACCTTAATTTTTTTCTCGCTAGATTATCCAAATCAATTTTTGCATTGCTAAGAGTAGAGCTTAAGTTCCTTTAAACTATAGTTTTACTTATAGTGACTACAGAACTATAGTTAGATGAAATGTTATAATATGAAATTATTTTGGTATATTTGGATAGCATGTCTCTAGTAACAAAAAGCCAGTAGGTCTAAAACTTCGCTAAGATTTTATGGCCAATATGTTAAAATACCTGTTAAAAGAAAGTTAAAATATATTTCTGATATGAGCCGATATAAACTCATACTTTTTGTTATTATTTTATATGCGCCTAATATATAGTTTTAGTTAGTAGCTGTGTAAGTTAAAGAAGAGTTCAAAATTTCTTTAATTGTAATGTGGTGTATTACTTGATACATTTAATTTCTAACGTCGAACTTTTTCTAATTGTTCTCGTATATAATCAGATTTATTATTATTGCTGTATATTAATATTATAGATTATGCTACTGAGTTTCGGTTATCAACAAACCTTTTGTTATTACAATTTCTGAAAGTTTTGCCTTCCAACTTTTGCGCTGCAATCAATCCATTGGCATTTGATAGAGAAAATTTTGAAAATAAACTAAAAGTTTATGTTGTAGTTTTTGCCACAGGATATGTCAAATGGTGCACACAGTTTTATTTCTTAAAATCTTATATGAAGCGTTATAGAAAGGTTCCCAATAGAAAATACCTATATACCGCGTGCAGGCTATTTTACCTGACGTAGCTTGCTGAGTATTATTCTTTGCTCATTTTTTTCATTTTTAATGTAATTTCATTTCTTAAGAAGCCTTTTTTAACGCTTACTTTTCTAGAAAAGGTAGATTCTTTATAATTAAGCCATAAGTCTTTATGTCGCAATGTTCTCTAATAGGAATATAAATTTCATGTTGGAGTTACATAATTTTAAAAGTTTAATTTTACAGCTATGAGTAAGGCTTCGAAAAATTGATTTATTAGATTTAGAGATTTCCTTTCCTGTTCACTGTTGATGATGAAAGTTCCTCTATAGGAAAACAAAAAAGTTTCTGTGTCATACTTAGTCATTACTAACAATTACCATCTGGTTAGCCGAATCGAGTAAAGCCCGACCCGCATAAGTAGCCTTATAGCAATTTATTTAAGGTACATAATAAATACATACAAAATTCAGTAAACAAAATGGAAACAGATAAAATACCCATGGCTTTTTAAATTCTCAAGCCCCTTTAAGGAGCTTTCTTGCAAGAGGAAACGGAAAATAGATTAAACATTATCTTTTACCGGATTTCAAAGATGACTTACAATTTATTGGTAGATTATTATACAAAAACATTGCAGGCAATGTTAATTTAAAATTGGCTGGTGCTCCACCTTACGGCACTACACCAGCACTACCGCAACCGTATTTAACAATTTTACGCAATCCTGTATTTTACAATGCTCAATTTCCTTAAAATTATTGTGGCCTGCCCCGGCATTCGCCTTAGTGCAGGACCCGGGAAAACCACAAAACCCGAGTTAGGGCAGGCGACTCGAAACCGCTGATGGCTCCGAGTCCTCCTAGCTATTACGTCACTACGCAAAGAAACAGACTAAAGTCTACCTTGACTTACGCCGCATTTAGTGTCTGTTAGATTGTTCAAAGAGTTCGCATCTCGCACAACACTTGTTTTCCCTAAGCCCCGCGCGCCCTTCACAAGTTCGCGTCAACACGTAATCTCGCGCATCGTTCCGCAAAAACCGCAAGAGCCGCCCACCGTTCACGCACGTTCGAAAGTCCCTCAAGCTCCTCCTGCGTTCGTGGCCATCTCCAGACGCTGGTTATCAGGGTCCCCTCTGTCCTGGCCTTGGTCTCCTCCTCCGCGTTGCAGGTCAGCAGGACGTGCATGGCGTCGTCGACCTCCTCACACGCCCATCTGTTTTGATCTTCCGCTAGCTTCCGGATTCGGACTAGGTATGACCGGAAGTTGCCATGCCCAGTAATAAGCTGGATGGTGTGTCGGTTAAAGCACTCCGCAGCTTGTCGCGCCGTGTCTACCGTGGGAATGAATATCCGCGCATGTCGTCCCGTCTCCGCTGCTTGCCATCTCTGCTCCCATCTTGCTCTCGTCCTGGCTCGTAGACGGTTTTTTACGAGCCCCATTGGTACCGTCTCGAATATAAGCGGTCCATCTCCTGCCGCTGCCTCTTTGGCCAACTGGCCCGCACGCTCATTGCCTGGAGTCCCGACGTGCGCCTTGGTCCAATGGAACTGGACATCGATCTTGGCCGACAGCGTCTTTGCAAGGCTCCACACCTCAACTTGAAAATCCGTCGGCGCTCTCATACTCTTGAGAGCAAGTAGCGCTGACTTGCTCTCAGATATCACCGCGCATCTAGGGATTACTGCTCTGTGCCTCTGTATGTAAGCTAGGCACTCTCGGATGGCTACTAACTCGCACTGGAAAATAGTGCTCCAGTCTAGTTCTTCGTTTCCTTGCATGATCACGAACGCGGCCCCTGCTCTCCCGGCGTCTGCCCCCGATCCGTCCGCGTAGCAGCACAGTTGTCCCACCTCCGGCTCCGCCATGCTGAATGGGATGCCGTCTCGCTCGGCCGGGTGCCCCGTCTCCTCCATGGACTGCCTCCGCTCAATGACGCCCTGCCGCAACCCCAGCTCCTCTCGAAGCTGCTACTCCGGCCCGGTCGTCAGCCTCCTGCGATCGGCCGCCTCCTGCAAAATAAAATGCAAAGGCGGTAACTGGCTCAATACTAACGCGGTTTCGGTGGCTACAGTGCGGTAAGCACTTGCAGCCTTAACTGCGAGTATCCTCTGTACGCTGAGCAAGTCCCTAGTTTCTCTAACTTTGCACCCTTATTTCAGCAGCGTACAGCATTGCCGGCTGTACTGCCCCCTCAAATATCCGCGCCGCCGCTATACCGCGAAAACCCCAGGTTAATCGCGCCGCCGCTCCGATCCGATGGGAAATCTGTTTCCCTTTATCGCAAACCGCCCGTATGTGACTTTTCCACAGTAATCGATCATCGATTTCTACTCCAAGGTACCGGATGTGGTCCTTGCAGTAGACGCGCTCGCCTTTGATCAGGAAAGTCGGTCTCTCCTGCCCAGGTCGTTTACCGAAAAATACCGTCTCCGTCTTTTTTGCATTAAACCACAATTTCGCGATATCCGTCCATGTTTTAAGCGCTCCGAGCACCTCGTTTCCGCGCGCTTTTAGCGTTTTAAACTGTGCCGCCCGAACTATTAAAAGGGTGTCGTCCTCGAATCCCACAATCCGGCATCTTTGCGGCAACTGAACTCTGAATATACTCTCGTATATCAGCTTCCAGTATGCCGGTCCAGAGCACGAACCCTGGGGACACCCCCGCGTTATTTCTTGCGTCACGTTTCCGTCTCCCGTTTCGACCTGCTCCACCCGTTCGCTAAAGTATTGTTTTACTAGCGAGAGGAGATTCCGTGGACACTCTCTCTCAGCTAGTTCCTGGATAATTCCAGGCCACCACGCGTTATCGAACGCCCCCGCGATATCTAAAGCGATTAAAGCGCAATAATCTTTCGGGTCCCTAGCGTTCCTGACCTCGGAGACCGCGTACGCGATCGCGTCCCGCACGAAAACCGTATTGTCGCTCGTGAAAACCGCCGTTTTCCCGTACTACATATTCTACGCACGTTGCAATGATGCGGTCTAACGCCTTACCGACCACCGGGAGCAAGCTTATCCGCCGGAAGCTCAACTTTTCGCGGTTTCGGAATAAAAAGCACTGTCTGTATTTTCCAACATCTCGGAAAAATACCGAACTCCAAAGTCCCATTGAAGATGCTTTTGAAGATAGCCGGAGCAATCTCGAAAGCCTTCAACACCGCATCCGCGGTAACGCCGTTATGCCCTGGGGCTTTTTTGGCGTCCATTCGCGCTATCGACCTATAAATTTCGCCCGTGGTTATACGAACGTCGGCTCGACGGTTGCCGACAATCGTAGCCGTTTCGCGCCTAACTTCCGTCTGATTCGCGTCGTCTTCTTCCGCATCGTCGCGGGGGAAGAAGTTTTCTAGTAAAAATTCCGCCGTTTCGCGAGCTCCTTTTGTGTACGCATCGTCCGCCTTTCGTACACAAGAGTCGCAAGTATTTGGGCGCTTCCTGCGTATAACCCGGTACGCGGTACCCCACGGGTCTTTCTCCGCGCTGCGCGTGCAAAACTCTTTCCGTTTTTTCGAACGCGTATCTTCAAGGAGGAGCTTGTATTCGCGACACGCCTCGCGATAAGCTAGCTCCCGTTGTGCCCTATCTTGTCCCCTGCAGCGTTGATATAACCTGCGTTTACGCCTAACTTTTCGGTTAATTCCCTGGTCCACCAGGGAACGCTCCGATGGAAGAGTTTGCGCCGAGGTATGGATGCTTCGCGTTTAGTTCGGCCGCCCTACTTTCAAGTTCCTCGGGGTCCTTAATCGCCGCCGATCCCGAGTACCTATCCCTGTATTCTCCGAAAGTTTCCGCTAATTTACGCCAGTCGGCTTTTTTATTGCAGAACCGCATCCGGATGTGTTTCTGCCCGTTATCACCGTTGCCCGAGTATTTGTACCGCCACGTTATTAGTTTGTGGTCGGAGAGCGTTTCTTCCGGTTCCACGCGCCAATCAGTAACCTTACCGAATGCCCCAGCGCTCGCAACAGTTATGTCGATGTAACTGGTTCCGCGATGCCCTACAAAAGTCTGTCCGCTATCCTTCAAAGATGACTACTGGTACATTGTCCACCAAACTATTCCACAAAAGAGCTGACTTCTTTATGTGTTTCCGTTTTCGGTACCTACACCAGATTCATGGCAGGAGTCGAGTACAACGCAAAATACGCACTATGGGGCTTACAAATTTCCATACCGGATAGAGAAGAAAACCTGTATAATGTGCTGTAAAAATTTTAGCTTGACGTAACTTGCTATCAATATATGAATCTACCTATCTACTGGTCGAGCGATCCGAAACAGAAATCGGATTTACTCGACTTCTTTGTAAGGAAGGGTATCGCGTCAAAGTGCTTTACTATTAACTTATGTTGAGATTGGCAAACAGGACACTAACCTGTTATAACTACAGTA
Source organism: Sinelater perroti (assembly GCA_036346155.1). NCBI lineage: Eukaryota > Metazoa > Arthropoda > Insecta > Coleoptera > Elateridae > Sinelater > Sinelater perroti. The sequence goes on along the minus strand of JARFIY010000057.1, from coordinate 861,149 downwards.
AACGCCTTCAATCCTGTGGACAACTCTTCAGATAAATTATTCAATAAAAACACCTACGAAAACTACTAAAATAAGCGTTATTAGATATTCAATTAGATTTCTAGATCCTGCAATATAGGATTTAGGATTTGCTGTATCATAAATAATAATAATAATAACGGTGTGGCTTAACACCCTGTGTGGGAGGTCGGTCTGCGAACTGAGAGGTTGAGGCTCTCGTTGAGGCACCGCACCTTAGACGACCGCCATTATTACCCCTTGTTCGAGTGAACACAGGTACTCAATTATTTTCAATGATTGAGTAGGCCACCCGCCAGGCTTTAGAGGGCTCCAGGGGTGAACTTGGACGTTACACGTTGGACCACGCTGGCGATTTTGCTGTATCATACTTAACTAAATTAATTCAGAAATTTGTTTAAAGAGCTATTGCAGAAATGTCAACCAAAGGAATAAAAGAATAATATCCGATAGTAATAAAGAAAGAATTGCCTAAAGAAATGATTGAAATAATCTGACACCCCTTTGAGCAAAAGATTTTTTAATAAAATCTCAACAGAACTTAAACAATTAATCAAAAAGATAAAGAAGAAAATTATTTAAAGACTACTTTGCGAACTTGGGCGCTACACCAAACTCATATTACGTGCTCTGAAAAACGACCAAAAACATCAAACGGTAGAATCAATTCTGTCCTACTATTTAAAAATAATGTGACTCTCGAGCGAGATCAGAATAACAAAACAATATTTTATGCGTTACCATCAACATTGGGGCCTGTAGATAAAACAAAAATAAGAAAAACCCTAGTTCAAATGTCCCCATTTTTTGAATATATAGTTAAGGAAATGATTAAGCACAATTTTAATACAAAAAAAGTTGTAAGCTTGGACTTTATAACTAAGATTTAGTAATGTTAATGATAATGTATAACGCGGTACTATGGTTAGGCTTCGCAAGTGATTATAACAGCAAAACCCATAAAAAGTGGTTTTCTATTACAGGCCCATAAGTCTATTATCACAATTAGGTAAAACATTAGAGAAGTTGCTTGTAAAGAGACTTAAGTATGACATTTCTATAACTGAAACTGGGCGAAATAGAAAAATAAACCCAAAAATAGAAAATATAAATCAATGAATAGAATTCCAAGCACGTTATATTCATCAAATTCTTCACCACTTTTGATCAGTAATAAACCACTTGCACATAGGTGCAAAAAGTCAAACGCCTAGGAAAGTATACGGATAAAGGGCTGACGTGGAGAAGCCACGTTTGGAAAAAAGACAACTAAGTTTTAAGTTCACAAAGAATTACTGGCTGTTAGGTCGTAAATCAGAGCTATTGCACTCAAATATGCTGCTGATTACAAATTTCCTTTCAGGCTTATTTGGACATAGATTTTCAACTATAATCTTCTGCGGCCAAAACAATCATTCAAATAACTGAAAGGTTACAAAGTGAAATGTCGCGTGAAATATGTGATACATACTATTATATTGAAAACGTTGACATTCTAAGCTATTTAAAAACTAAGTTCAATAGAAAAAGGAATAAGTAAGAGCAGTGATGAATACCTAAACAGACTATCAAGCTCCCCAAACATATAAACCGCGGACTGACCCACTAGACAATAGTGCACAATCTTACACTATCTTACCCTAGATTTGCCACACAGTTTTTAATATCTCTGACTCTGTTATAGAAAAATATATATCTATCTTTAGTAAGTAGCTAAAAGAGACACAAAATATAAAGCTCCTTCTACCTCAATATTCATGTCCTATAACACAATTCCTACTTACTATGTATAACACAAATTGTAAACAACGATATTTACAAAAAACTAAACCTTTATATTTATATATATATATATATATATATATATATATATATATATATTACAAGTTATAAATATAAGTACATTACAATACAGCAAGATGCCGTTTGCCTATTGCTTGATCTTCTAAGTTCCTAATTTCCATAACCTTACGGATATCTCCATTTTATGTTTGGCGTGGCGATCTATAAAGATTTTCACATGACATTTATTATTTCCCATCCTCATTATGTGTCCAAACCATTTTAACCCTCGCCGTTCGATTTTATCTGCAACTAATTCTGGTGCCTTCATTTTGCGTCTTATCTCTTTATTTGTTACCCTCGCACTTCTTCGAAGATAGTACGTTTGAACTGCGTTTAATATTTGTTTCATTTTAATCGTTGAAGTCCAGACTTCGCTACCAGAGCACAGCACCGACTCTACCACTACTTCACCAATTCTTCGTTTGTTCTTCTTTGAGATATATTTGTCCCACCAGAGAGAATTCACGCATCTTATTATTCTACTTTGTAGTATTTTGGTTTTGATTTGTTCTTCTCACAAACCCTTTCGATTAATCGGGGCACCAAGATGTTTAAGTTTCTCTACTTGTCTTACTGTTTCATCGTCACTTATTAAAACTTTGTATTGTGCTTTGGAGTTAACCACCAAATATTCAGTCTTTTTCAAACTTACACTTAAACCCCATTCTTCATAATATATATATATATATATATACATATATATATATATATATATATATAATCAATATACCCATTTACCAATTGGTGTAGGGTTACAATTATCTACAAACTATGTAAATTAATTTTGATTGTAAATACATAATATTTCATAACCTAACTTTCAAATTGTCAAAACCAAAAATTAATCATAAAATTTATTTAAATAAAGGTGCGTTCCCTTTTTTAAACTAAAAACTTAAACTTTTATATCACTTTCACCGTAATAATTTTAATTTTGGTGGACAAACTCACTCCACTCTTTTTACTTTCCTTATTCTATAATAAAGAAAGTAATGTAATTGGCGGAAATTTGACCTACCCAGTTTTTCACATTTCTGGACGAAATATAGCCTCAGGACACCAAAAAAGTTGGTTTGTGCCATTGGTTTCTGTGTCAGTAAACAGCCTCGACAACCTCGACAACCGTAAAAGCTAGACTTGAAATTTGGTATGCAAGTTACTTGTAGGTAGGGGACGCAGTGCGAAGCTTTTGGTAAAAATCGGCTGAGTGGTTTGGTCGCAAGGTCGCAAAATTTGTCGCAAAGCGGTCGCGCATCTAAACGTTTGAAGATACAAAAAATTAATGAGAATAAAAATGATTTGTTATCATGAGATAAACATGAATTTAAAATAAAAGTTGGTAAAATAGGAACTCGAAAAAAAAATTGAAGTTTAGGATTTTTAATATACCGGGTGTTCATAAAATGTTTCGGGAAAATTATGTTACCGGATAGATTTTTTTGATCCTAGGTCAAATAAATAAGTTATAGCCGATTAGAAATTAATTAAACGGACCAATCACAGCGCGCTCCCGGCCAACTGCGGGAGGACGGGGTTGGAGCGCTTGGCCGCTAAGAGGGAGCACGCAGGCGATAATGGGGAAGGCCGTGCGGCCGAGCTCGCACGGTTACCTTCAGTGACGTAGCAAACTTTTAAGTAAGAGTCAATTATTGTCTTGTACTGTTTATTTTAATCAGCTTTCGAGTGTTGGACTCGCGCCTCGTCCTTTTTTAAAATAACAAGTTCCGGAACAGAGCAGCGCAGGGCCGAGACGATGTTATAATATATAATAATAGGTTAAGGAAAATCGTGTGATGTTCACAACAGATTTTTTTGTCTACCAACGTAGAAGAGCGGTCAAACTAAAAATTATATGACAACAGGTGGCACAAAAGTCATTCCCATTCGGAAGATGCTTTTATTTATGCAAATGGAGTCTCATGTCATGGCGACTTTAACATTTGTGAAGTGAATAGAAGCAGAATATATCAGTGGTTTTGGATCAACGTGAATTTCGTCGCCGAATTGCTGGTAGTATGGAATCAACCGGACAAACACTGTGGCGTTTAACCGCTCACCTCAAGGAGACTGGCTCAAAAAGGGATAGTAGCAGACGTGTCTACAAATGGTTAAGAGAGATCCATAAATCATTAAACAGCGAAAGGACCAAAGAATTTTTGACGTTTGTAACGAAAGCTTCAATATTTTTTTTTATAAAACTTAATTATATTACTTTTCCGACAACCTCCGTATTACTTATAATAAATTTTCGCGCACACCCTCAAATAATTTTAAATTTAAATAAATAAAAGCTGCTGGTTAATATTTTTTGACAATTGGTATATGGTATTTGTAATGTAAACAACCTTGAAATAACACGAATTTGATCCGGCTCACTTTTAATTAAGCGACAATAATGGATTTTCAGCTTTTCTAGTTATTAAGTGGCGAAGCGAAGCGAGTCGCTTACTAACTTCATGTTGTCCGTCTGTCCGTCCACCCGTCCGAGCAAAAACTCGAGAACGGCTGGGAATTTCTAAATTCTGTTTTCACCAATCGACAGGTGACCAAAAAGCTTGTTTGCTAGTGATTTTGAAACTGATTGGTCAAAGGTCAACTAGAGGGTTCTCAAATTCGGGAGACTGCTTTGCCACTTCGCTATGCGTTGCAAGCTTTGCAGGTTTATTTCAAACTACATTTAAACTGCTTATTTTATATTATATAGTAGGAGTATTAGATTATTAGTAAATTTCTACTCCACCTTTTTTATAGCTATCTGTATACACGCTTCGCATATATTCATTCATTCTTCCCATTGTTTTTGTAATTTACACTTAGGTATGGTATCACTGACCAAGATATCCAAAATTCATACGTATGTTCATTTTCAACGAACTTAAAAGTTTCGTTACTGAATGTCTTTCTGTCGGTCGGTTTGTCGGTCCGTCACAAAATTTGAGATTTTTTAAAATTTGAAAATGGATTCTTATAGGAAATTTTAATCTAATTTCGAATTCAAAATTAAAAAATTTCTATCTCGAATAGTTTTCGAGATATTCGATTTCAAATTTTTAAGTTCGTTCTGGGATTGCTTACAGAGCAATCTTTTCGCCGGCCCCATGTTTTGTCTCTATTATTAATTAAGTAAACTGCCCAACACAATGAATATCTCAAAATTACTTTTCTAAAACTATTTTCTTTTACCCTTACGTACTTTCCTTACTGCGACACTGATAAATGGCCTTGTCATACACGGGATATCACTAGAGTTGGAACAAGATATTGTGTTTTCTTTTTTATAGACTGAAATTGCATAAGGTTTATACCATTTCTGCAGGATATTTCCAGTTTCTACTTCTATTTTATTAAGTTTATAAATATATAAATGTATATATATATATATATGACAGCCAGCGTGGTCCCGTGGTTGAGGGGCGGGCTGCGATGCTGACGGACCCGGGTTCAATTCCCGGTGCTCTCTGATGCCTGGCGGGTGGCCTACTCAGTCACTAAAAATAATTGAGTACCTGCGTTCATTCGAACAAGGGGTAATAATGGTGGTCGTCTAAGGTGCGGTGCTTGCCACATCGCCCCGCATCAGAGATGGTGCGCGACGACCGGGCAGAAAGAGCGAACGTATGAGAGCCTTAACCTCTCAGTTAGCAGGCCGTGCTCCCACGCGGGGCGTGTAGGGTCTTACCATATATATATATATATATATATATATATATATATATATATATATATATATATATATATAGAAACAATGTTTTTGAATTAATAAAATTATATCGCAATAATGCTAATGTAGTATATTTCCCCAAAAATAAAACATACAAAAAAATTCTATAGTCATTTATAGCAATTGAGTGGTATTTATTATTGCAAACTTGTTAATAATATTTAATTTATAATTAGCTTTCACTAATTGTTAATTATTTTAATCTTTTAATCATTTCGATGGCCACATTTGACGAACTAAAAGTACATTGTTTTTTATAATCAATTAATTAGGGGAACAGTTTAGTAATAATTTTTGATAGCGATTATAACAGCTTTAGTGGTGATAGCTTGCAGCACGAAATGTTCGTTACCAAGCCATCCCAAATATATTAGGTCTATGTTAATATAACAACAACAATTTGCGCTATAACGTGGCAGTCGATGAGTGAACTGTAGTGCGTATGCATGAATCAAGACAACCTTATTTTGTATTGCAATAATTAAAAAAGTGTATCATCAAATCTGCATAATCTTTTACACAAAACCAGATAATTTGTATTAAGACGCTATTTGGATCATTCAGAATGCTTTAAGGGACCATGCAATGAGTGCAATATAAAAAACGAACGATTTAGAGATTGCAGAAAGAATCAAAAAACGAGCAGAAAACAGCAAATTTTTAATGTTTAAAGACCGCATCAAGAATCGGTTACTTACTGTTGCAGATTAGAAAATGAGCTGAGGATTCTAAAAAATTAAAGCGTATGAAATTTTGACAAGCGATATTGACGTGTAGAGATAAAATTATGTTTGTGTTATCTAAGCAGAAAAACCTAATGATTTGCTTTAAAGTACTACCATTGGACAACATTTTTTCAAAATACATTGTAACCGGAAATATAAAGTAGATTTGGAAAGAACGGCTTAGTCTTCCCAATAGAATTATAATTATTTTCATTATGTAGCTTAATATATTTTGATAAATTCTCGTATGCAAAAATTAAATTAAATAAATTATTTCCAAACACCATATAAAAGGTGTAATGCAAATTATAAGCAAAAGTATTAAAAGACTTAATAGGTTACTTTCAACTGGCGCTATTTTGTGTCCAGACAAAAAACTTAAAGCTTATGCTCAAACTTCTTTATTATTTGTGTTTCTAACAATAGTACATTGTAGTAGACTATTTATTAATTCTTTATTGTTTTTCGGAAAATACTGATCTTTATATAAAAAATCTTTGGCACTTATTGAAAATCGTAACATAAACACGTTTATAGTAAACTGTTCTTTAAAGTTAGGTAGGTACTCTTAGAAACTGATTTAAAAAATCTTCTGTAATCAACAATTCTATACTTTAATATACATCTTAGTAGTTCAAAGCAACTTAAGCCGAGAAACGGTTAGTCTTCGGTTTTATTCACTGAAATATTTGGCTTATTAACTTTCTACAGCGGAGCTTATAGCAGAAAGTTAATGAGATTATCATCATGTCTGTGTGTCTGTGTGTCTGGAGACATTATAACTTCCGTTCTGTACAACGGATTCACTTCAAACTTGGCATACACACATCTTAGGGATTGATTTTCAGCCAAATCGTTTAACGGCAACCGGAAGTGACCGTTACGATTTCGCACCGCTGTAAAAAGTTTCCTTTACGGTATTACACCGTTCTTGTTTTACTTTAAGCTAATTATTTTATAATATCAATTTATACGATGACGTACACCGCAAAAAATTGCATAAGTTTAATTAGAAAAGCAATTTTTTGTTACATCAATAGATGTGAAGCAAACATGTTACATATTGATTTTTAAGAACAGTTTTATGTTTGTTCTAAACTTTAGTTTTAATGCAGTCGATTAGGGCATTCTAAAAATTACATTTCTGTACTAGAAACATAAAGCTTTCAGAATTTATAAAAATTTTACAAATAATGAGACAAGGCTGTAAATAGAACATAACATATTATAAATATCACACATTTAAACAGTTTTAACAACGCATATTTCAATACTATTAACTGGCTTTAGGAAAATGTTTTAGTTAGAAGGAATATAATTGTTTTGAGAAAATGTTGCTTGTATAGCCAGTGTTAAGAAAGCACAACTAATATACCAATATATAAATTGTAATAAATCCCGAGTCTCAGATCTGGAATTATTTTTCTTGCTTTTCGATATTAGATCTATATAAATGCGGTATAACTAATTATAATCCTACGATAAATGTACGATTTCTATATTAAAGAATGCAATATATTTTTGAAACTCTGTAAGTACGCTGACCGCTACCGCAATAAAATCCTTAAAAATATCAAGGAGTTGTTTATAAAAAGTACAGTAACGTAAAATAAGCACATTTCCCTTGGCTTCGTGTTATCGCTTTTTCGCTTAAAAAGATCGAGAAGTTGATTAACTTGCTAAATATAAATTCAATGTCTTAAGATTGTATCAAGTTATCAGGCGAATTAATATTGCCATTTCGTATAATTTAGAAGGTCATCAATAAATCCAATTAAAATCACGTTATATTTTTGGGACTCAATAAACTGCTTTGTGGATTGCCGAAATAGATATCATTATATACAATTTCTCTGTTAAAAGTACAAATGCGTTATCACTCACATATATCGATAGCTCTTCAGAAAGTTATAAATAAACAGCCTTGTAGACTGCCGAAATAAATAATATTGAAATATTTAATTGATATAGATTTTGTGACGAAACATTAAAATACAAATCAGCAACAATTCCTTTTTAATTTCTGCTATTGACCAACAAATAAAAAACCTGCATTCTGTGCAACATTCACATTTAACCATAGCAAGAAACAGGCAAAATTTATACTGTTTATTCTTACAATTTCATTAATAGGTCATGTTATAGCACGCTCGATGTCTGTACCTTTTTAGTACTTTAATTTTTAGAATTTCTAAGTTTCTCAGAACTCGTTCGCATAATATGAAAAATTCATAGCAAATATTTTTTCTACAATTTTAACTCTGTACACTAAAAAACTGTAGATATATCACATAAAAAACTATACATTTTGAATTTATTGTATTTCGGTGCAAGAGTACACTCGAAGAACGCGTATATGTCTCACTCGTATATGGAATGATCCACCTTAAATTTTAAGATTCGAATGGTACGCCGTTTGCATTTTGTAAACGTTGCAAGTTTGCATATGTACAGTTGGTATCTATCACATGTCAAAGTCTATCAAAAACCGGCAGAAGCGCCATACTCTTGTGGACTAGGTTTGACAGAACAGAACAGTTAATGCTGACTTTTATCAAAAGGCTGATATTGAACTGCAAAGCTCATTTTTCTATAAATAGCTTTGTGAACCGTCAAATGTGTCGGGTGTGGGGTAGTGAATATCTAAGTGCCAATCACGAAAAGCCAATGCAACCACAAAATGGCACGTAGTCTGGAGGAGCCACTGGGTGGTACCTCTTCGGGGATAAAGTTGGAAAAGCTGTTACTGTCAATGATGTATGCTAGTGAAATACGCTAACAAATGTTGTTTTTTTTTAATAAAACCAACAATTTAAACTTGCAGACATGTGATTTCAACAGGATTAACTCGCAAATGCGTGGTCTTGTGATCTAACTCCACACTTTTCTCTAGGGTTATTGAAAGAAAAAAAATTATGACAACAAATCTATAATTACAAGACTACAAGAGAACATGTACTTGATGAAATAGAAACGCATTTATGGAAGGAACGGTTGCATGGCATCGGAGTCCTTGTGTCATGCGATCTGATTTTAAAGGTGCAAGCGGCTGTTATACAAAATGCGTGTAGTAGGAGAGTCTGGAGCGTTTTGTTTAAGACTCACTTTAGCTTTCTGGGGCAAACAAACGTGGCGTGTGTGATTGTAAAGTATTTGAAGTGTGAAGTAGGTAGTGTTATCAGATATGTGCAAGCCAAAGAGTTAATTAGATCGAAATTCAACGCAGATTAAACGTCGTTTATGGTCTGAAAGTTTTAAACCGAAAAAAATCAGCGATTGGTGCGAAAAATTTAATAAACCAGAGAAGGAAAGAGGCAGACCAAGGACCTAACACACGGCAATTGCACAACTGTCGAACGTTTGATTAAAGAAGATTGTTAATTTATATTTATTCGGTTCTTTTTTGACGAGAGAGCGCTTTTCGTGTCAGAAGAAATTGCAAGTCACAGTTGTAGACTACTTCGAGCAATTTGACAAGCAGCAGTAACGTGATGAAATGTTCACACTACTGTCACGCTGGGATAATGTTTACGGAGATTTTGTCAGTAAATATACAAAAGCATGTAGTTTATTGTGAAATGTATCAAAACATTTTTTTAAATATAAATGCTTACTTTTAATATCGGAGACTCCTTCCTTGTATTTCATACGTAACTGCTAAGTCTCTATTTTACATTAATGGAAACAAAATTCGAGTTGATCCAATATTTTGTGTTTTATTTAGGAAGAAATCTTTAAATTTGAATAATATTATTATCTGATTTACTAATCAGCATACGCAGGCCATAAAACCACAAATCTTAGCACATATTTACAAATGTTTTTAGAATGTTTGTACACTACATATTTCTTAAACCATCTTTGCCTTATTAAATTGGTAATTTTTTTAAATTTTTTACTTTTTGATAGAATTTTGGATTTTCTTTGTTCTAAAATTATTTTTAATTTCCTCTAATTTTGTGCTCCATTTCTGTTTTTTACCTCTTCTGCGCACTTTCTTAGTTTTTCTTCTTAATTCTTTATAATTTTGTTATCCTTCTATTCGCCTCTATGCTTTGTTCTCCTGTTTCTACTAGAGTTACTCCCAGATACTGGAAGTTGCTTACTTGTTCTATCTTTTCTTCATCTATTTGGATTTTTACATTTTTCTTATTGTTTGTTACTGCCATTATTTTAGTTTTTGACTTATTCATCTTCATTCTATTTTGGCTTAATACTTCGTTCCACACCTGCAAATTTTCCTTAACGTCCTTTTCATTTCCCGCTATTGACACTACATCGTCTGCAAATGCACATTCGGATATAACAAACTTCTCCTTCTTTCCGTATCCCACAGCCAAGGGTTTTGTTCTTGTCTTCGCAATTCGTATTAAATGGTCCATACAGATAATAAAAAGTAGTGGGCTGAGACATCCACCTTGTCTAACTCCTTCATTTGTGTAAAAAATTTCCGACTCTGCATTTTTGCTTATTATCTTATTTCTTGTCTCTTTGTACATACATTTCTTGAAAGTATTCTTTCCATTGTTGCATAACTACGGTCTTACCTCTTACTATTTCTTCTTTTTTATTTTTTATTGCGACTACGTCTGTATTTGGTTCCTTAGGTTTTTTAGAACTTTGAAAAACAGTTACTGATTACTTTTACTATCTTTTTATAGTTTTTCTCCGAACATTTTCCATGTCTGCTGTTTTGCTTCTCTAACTAATTTTTTGAATTTAGTTCTTTGTTCTTTGTATTCTTCATATTTTTTTTTGTTGTGCTGTTTACGTAGATTATCCACTTTACTTTCTTAATTCTAACTTGTTTTTATTTCTTCTGGCCACCATGTTGTTTGTTTCTTATCCTTGATTTCTTTATATGTTCCACATACCTTTTTGGCGGTCTCCACTATCGTATGTTTAAATATTTCCCATAATTCCTCCATGTCTTTGTTATCTATTTCATCTTTGATCTTCTCTATTTCTCTTTCAATGTATTCTTTAAATTCTTTTGCTATTTCTTCGTTTTCCAGCTTATAAGTTCTAATTGTTTCTCTGCTTTTTTTTGTTTCTTTTTTGGCATCTTGTGGGTTCTCTTTCTTGTATTCTTGTAACTGCCTATTTCGAATCCTCTTTTGACTACTACGTCCTCTATTACTGCTCACTTTTTCCTTTCTACAATTATGTAATCAATAATACAATAACAGAATATTCTCCCCTGCTTGGTACTGCTCTCGTGTACTTGTGGATGTTCCTGTGTTCGAATAAATTGTTTGCGATTATTAAGTCGTGTACTACGCAGAAGTCTAGCAGTCTTTGGCCGTTGTTATTTCATGCTTCTTCTCCGAACTTTCCGATCACTTTGTGCGCACCATTTCTTTTTCCTACTCTCGCATTTAGATCTCCGGCAACCACAATGTTCCCCTTGGCTGCTTTTGCTGTTAGATTTATTCGTTCCCAGAATTTATCTTTATCTTGTAGTCTCTCATCTTCATTCGGTCCGTATATTGCTGTTATAGTTTCTTCTTGTGTTGCGTTTTTAAATTCAATTGTTAGTATTCTGTCAGATACTGCTTTTCATTTATTTAATTTACTTATAATATGTTTGTGGAGGATGCATCCAACCCCTGCTTGCGCTCTTTCCTTCATATCTTCTCCACTCCATACTATCAGATGTCCCTTATCTAGCTTTTCTATTCAGCTCCCTTTCTTTTTAGTCTCTGATACTATTAGCATTTCAACCCCGGCTCTTTCAAATTCATCAGTTAGCTCCATTTCTTTTCTTCTCATGTAATTTCTCTTTGTAATTTTCCATATCCGTGTCCATTTCCTGTGTTGTTGTCTTTATTTCTGTCCTCATCCTTCATAGTTAGTTACAAAAGTTAACTAAGCTAATATATAAATAGCAATAAATACGGAAGCATATAAATGGCATCATATTCCTCGATTTTTAATATTAGACATGTATAAAAGGTTTATAACTAATTATAAACGTACGATATTTTAAAAAACGACGTATTTTAAAGAATGAAATTTAACTTGGCTTGATGTTTTCGTCTGTTTTTATAAAAAGATAGAAAGTTGATTAATTTACTAAATAAATTCAATGCCTTTCCGTTATATCAAGTCATCAGGTGAATTCAAGTTGCCATGTCATATCATTTAGAAGGCCAACCGTAGATAAAACGATATCAGGTTATATTTTCGGAACGCAATAAATAAATTGCTTTGTAGACTGCCGAAATAAGTAAGATCAAAATATGCAAATATTAATGTATTATGAATTTTAAAATATTAATCATTTATACTACAAATGTTTTGCCCTACTTTATTTTAAGAAAACCGATGAATTTCACACCGCTAAGGGTGTTTTCAAACAGTTTACTTACTGCTAATATTATAATTTTAATAATAAATATAAGTATCTATGTTACAGATCTAAAAATTAAAATAAAAATTAGCCACAATTCTTTTTCTAATTTGTGCTATTAGCCAAAAATAAAACATTTTAGCATAGTAAATAACAAGTACAATTTAGCCTGCTTATCCTTATCATTGGTTAATAGGGCTAGTCACAGAATGCTCGATGTCGGTGCACACTTTTAGTGCTTTACTTTTAGAATTCCTTGATTTTTTAAAACTCGTTCTCATAATATAATACATCCATAATAAATATTTGATAACTTCATACAATTCTAACTTTGTATACTATAGAACGGTAAATATACCACATAAAAATCTATACATTTTGAATATATTGAACTGGGTGCAACAGCACTTGATCACAATCGAAGTGCGCGTAAGTGTCTTAAACAAAACACATCCAGTTTAAAATTTAAGATTTGAATAGCGTGCCGTTTGCGTTTTGCAAACGTTGGAAGTTTTTATGTGTACAGTTAGTGTCTAATCCCACGGCAAAGTCTATCAAAAACCGCCAGAAGCGCCATACATTTGTGGACTCGGTTTTAGAGAACAGAACAATTAATGTTGATTTTTGACAAAAAGCTCATATTTAACTGTAAAGCTCATTTATATGCCTGTAACCGCAAAGTATTTGAAGCGTTAGGTGGGTTCAGTTATCAGATGTTCGCAAGCCAGAGTTAATTAGATCGAAATTTAACACAGGTTAGAGGGCATTTAGGCCTGAAAGTTTTAAGCCAAAAAAGGTCGGCGTTTGGTGCAAAAACTCTAAAGATCCAGAGAGGAAAGGAGGTAGACCAAGGACCTAACACACGGATGACAATTGCACAATTGTCGAACTTTATTATGGGAAAATCGTCAATTTTCATTTATTCGGGTCTTTGTAGAATTCTGTGACGAGGAAGCGCTTTTCGTATCAGAAGAAATTGCAAGTCACAGTTGTGGACTACTTCGAGCAACTTGACAAGCAGCCGTAACGTGAAGAGATGTTTAAACTACTGCCACGCTGGGATAAATGTCTCAAAGTTTACGGAGAGTATGTCAAGAAATAAACAAAAGCATGTAGTTTTTTGTGGAATGTATCAAACAATTTTTTTAAATATAAATGTTTCTACCTTTAATATCGAAGACTCCTTGTATTTCCTACGTAACTGCTAAGTCTCCATTTTACATTAATAGCAACAAAATTCAAGTTGATCCAATATTTTGTGTTTTATTTAGGAAGAAATTTCTAAATTGGAATTACCTTATTATCTGATTTACTAATCAGCATACATAATCAGCAGGCCATAAAAGCACATATCTTAGCACATATTTACACATGTATTACTTTCGTTAAAATTTTTCTCCACTAGTCGCTTTGTTTAGCTTTAATCGGTCAGTTTGCTACGTGCAGCTTCCGCCAGTCTTCTTTTATGGTTTCCAGCGACTTTTTTCGGAGTTTGTCTCTGCGTCTTCTCTCCTCGTTCTTTTTCATTATTTTTCGTGTAACCCTGTTTTCAGAGAGTCTGTCAACAGGTCTTAACCATTGGATAATCTGTGCTTTCATGTACGTTATGATCGCTATCTGGTTGTACAGTGACATAAATCTCCCTCTTTTATTGCACCGAAGATCTTTTTTATGATTTTATTTTCCGTGCCTTTATTTTATTTGTGTTCTTTAGATTTAAGCTTTAAACACCAGTCTCATAATAACCATCTGGTAAATTTAAATCTTGGTGTTGCGCAAGACTTCTTTTCATGTAATTAATTTAAACAGTTTTTCCTGGATGTTTGCATTTTGCATTCTTTCTTCCAGTGATTTATTTTCATCGCCCTTACACGTAACTTTTACTCCTAAATTTATGAAATTATAAACATTTTCGAAAAACATGTTTTCCCATTTATTATACTACTTATCTGTAACTTTCTATATCAGTATTTATACCTTATCCATTGCCATATATTTAGGTCTATCCTCATTTATCCACAAGCCGATTTTTCCTTGCTGCAGATTATCCTGGTCACTACATCTAGCAGCCCTTTCCTTGATCATGCAATAAGCGGAATGTCGTAATGGGATCATTTCTACACTTGAAAGCAATACAATTGACTCACTAACTGGAAGCGCATTTTTGTTTCATGTTTCAGTTCAAGGAAAACGAAAATAAAACATTTACGTGTAAAGAGTATCTTAGGCGCGTGACAACAGGGAAATAAGATTGATTTTTCGTCTCAATATCCCCCAGCAATAGACATATGACTAGCGTTGACAACAAGCAAGAGCTGAGGTCGCTCAGATACGTGGTCGCTAGTGCTTGGAGAGTGGAAAAAAAGGCGGCCAACTTGACCCCAAAACAGACAGCTACAGATCTCAAGCTGACTGCAATCCAAAAGCAAATGCGACTAGAATTTGCTCACGAACATCTCGATTGCGACCTTGGCCATTGGAGTCTGATATTATTCACCGACCAGTCCAGGATGTGCCTACATGACAACGACAGGAGACGTGGAGTCACGGAAGGCCAGGGGAGCGATTTGTTTATTGCTGTAAACGGGCATTTCTATTCACAGAAAAAGTGAGCTGTTTTTCGTGACTAGTGGAGGACGCGGAGGAGGTTTAACAGCAGACCGCTACATCAGGAACATTCTGGAGGAAAATTTTCCGTTTGCGATATTTGTGAGTGAGGACTTTATGCTAATGCACCACAATACGCGATGCTACACCGCGCGAGTGACCCCTACCTACCTGACTGACGTCGGTATATCAAAAATATACTGGCCTCTGTGTAACCCAGACGAATCAGGTCAGAAATCTTAAACCAGGGAACGTGGTGGAACGGAGATCCGTGTTTGTTGATGAGTGGGAAGCGATACCTCAGGAGAGCATAGGAAAAGTGATCCGATCTATGCGTAATCGCTAGGAAAGTGCAATTAGGAGTAGAGGTGGCAACATCGCGTATTGAAAAAATCATTAAATTAATTTCAACTGAAGATTTCATTTATATTTCTTTCATAATCGCCTTTTTCCTTCTAACTCTTTTGTGTTACACATATTATTAGATCGATAACTTTGTCAGAACTGGTTAAAGTGGTATCTTTTGAAACCACAGTTTCTAAGCTTTCAAACAATACACTGAAATTTACTTGGAATGTTATCGGTGTGGATACGCATTTACTCAAAATTCAAGCATGTTACTACTGAGTCGATTGTTTTGATCTCAAATGTACATATACTAGCTTTTAATATGTTTTCAATAATATATTAAATAATACAGTCGAGAGTCGATTGTATACCTCGATTCACTTGAAACTATCTAAAAAGAACGGTAATATCTCCAATATACATCTGGATTCTTCTAGTGTTATCCGTACTAAATTTATTTAACCTCAGAATTGTTTCCTGCAATAGTTTCGGTCAGTGGTGTCACAGACCTGTTGAAAATCTATGGAAACTATATGTAGGGACAACTTCTGATCGCAACTGTTCTCCATTATTTGTTTCAATGTAAATATCTGATCGATTATCGATCGGTTACTGCTGAATTTGCATTGATAGTCACCAAATTTTTTTTCTACATACGCATTTAGTGTCCAGCAGCTTTTATGGAAATCCTAGTAGCGCCATTCCTCTAAAATTCGTACATACAGTCTTACCAATTTTTTTGTAAATAAAATTGCATCCGACCATTTTTAGCATTTTTTTTTGTTTCATATTTTTACCGTTATCTTGTGCATTCTTTCTTGCAATATTGTAGCTTAATTTTTTATTGTTTCTGTTATACTGCCGCTTTCTCCCGAACTCTTGTTGTTTTTTGCCTTCTTATAATTTCTTGAAATTCAATCTAAGTCGATACTTACACCTCTCCTTGACTACATTGCGATTAAACTGTATTGTTTGCCTCCTCCACTGATTGCTCATTATTTGACACTGATTCAAAATGTTTTAGCTAGGATTTTAAAATTTTTGTAATTCACATATTTCTTAAACTATCTCTGTCTTATTATAGTGGTAATTATTTTTTACATTTTTTATTTCTGGTAGAATTTTGGATTTTCTTTGTTCTAAAATGATTTGCTCCATTTCTGTTTCTTAGCTCTCCTGCTCACTTTCTTAGTTTATCTTGTTAATTCTTTATAATTTCGTTTGTTTTCATTTGGGTTTGGCCAGATTAATGTATATGCAATACATCACCTTTAGTTTTCGACCCCATGCTTCTCTATGATCTCAACTGACTAACATGTGCTGCCTTCCCCTTTCTTTTGATTCTTTGAATGTGTTAAGACGAGGTGAGTTATCAGTCTAAAATAACTCTAAGACACTTTACGTCACCTAATAATTTTATTTCTAGATTTGGAAATCTAAGAGGTCCCAGTCATTCTAAGTTTCTCCTCCTTATAAATGCTGCTATGGTAGATATTGAAGAAACTATGTTTTATTCCCTCTGCACATATCCAGTTTATGTCCAGGTTTAAAGTTCTTTTTATTATTGAGAAATTTAATATCCTGTAAGTAAACTAAATAAGTAGTTTAAGTAAATTCAAGCGCGTTATTTAATACTGTGAAAATATTACAATAATTATTTTATTCAATTTTAAAACACTTTAATATAGAAAAAGCTTTAACCCTACCAAATCGTATTATTATGAAAAAATAAATTCTATAATACTTTAACCATTTTTTTCGGTACTCATATAGTTTTAAGACATATAATATGTGATATCAATTCATATGTACTAGTAGTCAATAAAAAATTATTTCTGTCTTACTCTGCACTACCTTTCCCTATTTTGATTTGCTACTGAAGAAAATTTTACTTTATCTACTCTTGAAAATGGCAAAAATTTAACTAAATGTTATGTGTGTTTGTAACTGACATTGCAACTTCTTCTACAGTTATGATCCGATTTAAAAGGTGAATACCTCATTTGAATGGGTTTGTTGAAAAAGTTCGCATGTATATTTTAGATTTTCGAATTAGGTCACGGTTTACCTGTTACAGGTGAAATCATGAAGTAATTTGATAATTTGCGTCAACTGTCGGTCAGTTGTCAGGAGACGCATGCGGTACAAGTTTGATTTATGTGGCACGTCTATGGGACGGTCTTATTTACTGGTTATAGTATAATAATGTTTAATAATTTTCCCCCGAAACAGCTATAATGTACTTTAGAATTAATTTATTCGATATTCTATTGGATAGTACTATATATTATAAGCAGCAAACTAGAACATAGGCATTAAATGACTTGTTTATAAGTACAATTATTTATTCACTTTGTAGACGGATGTTACCTAATTTTTATTATTTTAGGAAGAACTGTTCTAAAATTTCGGCTCATTATATCACATAAGCAAGAAACGTATTTACTGAACAGCTTATATAGTGTTAAAAAACAGTTTCATCATCAATCAATTGAAAACATATCTTATCTATACCTGAATAAAAATAATTTTATATCGCTTTGATAATTTCAGTATATAAGTACAACCGCATGATTGAGAAAGCAGTTGTGCTATTCTGTTTTATCCTACACAATGAAAATTACTCTCCTATTATTAGCTACACTGTCCGTGGCGTTCGCAGAAGAGTTGGTAAGTTATTTTGTACAAAAGCATTGATTCAAATATTTATTTAAATTTTGCAAGGAATCAATTACGTAACTGTGTTGATAAAGCTTAGTTTATAATACAAGTTAATAATTAAACTATCTATAAGTACATATTAAACATGGTAACTAGAAATTTGTCAGTGTAGTTAACTTTTCCCGTTTTATTTTACATTTATAATTTTCACCTCATGAACATTTGGCATTTTCTATTTCATTTTAAATACAATGTCTTTGATTTGTTTAATAAACCAGTAAGTGGTAACTATCACACAGCGGTTTGTATTTATAATAAAATCTGAAAATATATAATTAACTTTAAATTATGCTACAATTTAATAATTTAAAATATAAACATATTTTTACACACGTGTTGAATAAATGACTAAAAATAATACAAAGAATTATTGTTTTAGACAAAGTCACAAATTCTTCATCAATGGAAGCAGACCGTTCAACCCTACCAAGCTGAATGTATAAGAGAATCGAAGGCGGATCCAAATGCTGTGCAAATATTTGATACTACTGGACATATGGCAGATTATCACCATTTTCATTGCTATTTTACTTGTATATTAGACAATTTTGATATAGTATATCCTAATGGTGACGTGAATTTTGTAAAATTGGCTCAACATTTTGTTGGCTATAACTCTAACATTGTTAGTAAATGTTCTCACATTACAGGAAAAAGCAAGTGCCAGAAAACTCACGACATAGTTGCTTGTATTGTCGATCAAATTTTGTATGAACGTCCATCCTAAAAAAGCGTATTGTCCGTGTATGAGTGAAAGTAAAAAAACTCTACACGCTATATTTGTTTTAGTGGTATAGCTTGTATCTAATTTTGTAAAATTAGTACATGATTTCCAGTAAATAAAGAAGTATAAGTATGTCAAGAATTTTACTTATTGTAACCAACATTAAAATATAAATTGCTGAATACAAAATAGTAAAAAGTGAAACAGACTGTTAGCGACAATTGGTTCTTGTGTCTGAGAATTGTAGTGTTTACAAATCCTAGGAATTCAGAAATATAGACGAGCAGACTAAAAATCATCATCTTAAGTTTCTGGATGCTTCTGATAAAAAATAATTGACATGATAACACAGTGTTTATTGTACAGACGTAGAAATACAAATCTAGTGCTGTTTATATATAATTTTGCAAATGGGCACTAATTTCCTCCTTTTTTAAAATAAAATTAAAAAGATACATTTACTTAATTTAAGCATGTTGCAGATATACAGTGTGTCCGTTTAATGGGTAATTGTTCGATATATCCTAAACGGTAAATTCCATGTAAAAAAAAAACATATTTCAAGTTCTTTAACTGTCTAAGTTATCCAAACAATACTATATTTAATTGCCTTTTTAACGATGTATTATTTTCGGGATTACTTTGCGCCGTTGCCAAGTTGTCCAAAAAAAGGCAACTAAAGGTCTTAACAAAATTAATCACAGTGATTTTGAAATTAAATTTAAGAAAATGATATTTGGCATATTTAAAGTGAAAAGTCTAAACTAACTGAAAATTGTTCAATGTTTGGTCATTATTGTACAGGGTGTTCTCTACAGGCTAACTAATATGGTAATTTTCAAACTTTAATTACCCAAGATTTTCAAATAGAACACCCTATATTTTATTATTCCATATGACGCTCCTTTTAATTTATTTTTGTTTTTATATCTCTGTTTCACAAACTTTTTAAAATAGACAAATCGTTTGAACAGTTTGACACAAGTAATAGGTGTGACTGTACGTAATAAAATCTATTTATATTTGCACTTAATTTAAATAACCTAAAAAATTTATAATTCATTTGTAGGTATTTATTGGTAAGTAGCTTGGACAAATACAACATATTAAGGACGCAGATAATGGTAGTGGACGACCAATAGTTTTTAATAACAACATGAAGATAGTTTAACGGGGCAAATGTCAACAAGTAACGCAATCTGCAAACTTAGTATCTTGTAGCTAAATATTTGTAAGGTTTTGCAATGATGATTGAGTCTAAAACTATATCGTACACAGCTCTTGTGGCATTTGCAGACGAATAAGTACGGTAAGCGATTTGATTATGAAATTTTATGTTTTAATCTCGTTAGTTAACACTTTATGATTAATTTATTGGGGGATAGAGTGACATTTTAAGGGCTCTGTTGACGTACCACCACGCCAACAAGATTGGATGGGTTCTGGGACTGCGTTGCTTCTTAGGAAGTAGAATATCTTTTAAACTCGATGAATAATTTGTAACAAAACTATACTTTTAAAGAACTTAATTGGATTCTTCGTATATAAATTCAATTTATATTGTTCGTTATTAGTCATTTACATACTTTATTGAAGATTACTGTAAATTATGTATTGAAAGCAAATAGTGCATAATTTATATTCACCATCACTTTTTATAAAATGGGTACTTGATTGTTACAATTGCATTATAGATTCTTTATCAAACATTGGAATTACAATTCTTAATAGTGATCGAACTTATATATATTGCGTTTTATTTAATTGTAATTTTAATAGGATCTGATTTATTATTCACATTTTAGTACTGCCGCAGCCCTAATGTTAATTTCTTTATTTTATTTCAACATTAGCATTAATTATAGTTTGTTCTTAAGAAATGTAAATTATTTTTACACAATCTTCTTTTCCATTCACCAAAATTAGTTTTATTAATTTTATTACAAAAGAAACCACTAACAACTTCAAAATGCATTGATTGTCATTGCGTTCAAAATATTCTAAGTAATGCAACCTAAAATACATATTTAACTAATACACATTAAAGGCATATTGTGTAAATCCTCTAGCTAAGATTAGCTGGAACTTGAGCGGCAGCGTACGACACCATATCATACTTTGTCCATATATACCACATACCATGCCACTTTTCTACACGGTTCTACCACGGAAGTATTAGAAGATATTTGAGCTGTCTTAGGTGTGACACAACTTTAAATACTGACCATAGCACAACACATTGCATTTCATTTTAGAATCGTTTACTAGACATCTATCTACGTAAAATACTAAAAGGTATTTTATATTCATATGTGTTTTTATGCATCTTTCCACGTACGGAGGAATAGTTTTTCTCCATGCCTTTAGTACTTCATCAGATGTCTGCAGCAAGCATACAATTATATAATAAATAAAAGAAAATGTAAAAATAAATACAGTAAAATGTTATTTACTAATAGATATGCCATTTTTATTGAAATAATATACATATTACATAGCAAATCATCTGCAGAATATGCAAAAGCAAGAATTAGCTATACAATAACATATTTCATTACGTATCCTATGCAAGATGCAATTTAATGCTGTTGCTTTTTTATATAAACCAAATCACATAATATGCAAGATAACACATAAATAGATACTTGAGTCACATCACTATACAAGGTTAAATATGAATTTTTACTTTCCTTATCCTATAATAAGGAAAGTAATGTAATCGGCGGAAATTTGGCCTACCCAGTTTTTCACATTCCTGTACGAAATGTAGCCTCAGGACACCAAAAAATTTGGTTTTAGCCATTGGTTCGTGTGTGTGTGTGTGTGTCTGTCGGTCTGTCAGTAAACAGGATATCTCGAGAACCGTAAAGGCTAGAGACTTGAAATTTGGTATGCAAGTTACTTGTAGGTAGGGGACGCAGTGCGTAGCTTTTGGTAAAAATCGGCTGAGTGGTTTGGTCGCAAGGTCACAAAATCGATCGCAAAGCGGTTGCGCATCTAAACGGTTGAAAATACAAAAAATTCATGAGAATAAAAATGATTTGTTATCACGAGATAAACATGAATTTAAAATAAAAGTTGGTAAAATAGGAACTCGAAAAAAATTGAAGCTCAGGATTTTTAATATACCGGGTGTTCATAAAATGTTTCGGGAAATTTATATTACCGGATAGATCAGATCGAGGCGAACAAAAAATTACAATGAAATTTTTTGATCCGAGGTCAAATAAATAAGTTGTAGCCGATTAAATATTAATTAAACGGACCAATCACAGTGCGCTCGGACAGCTTCCCGGCCGACTTTGGGAGGACGGGGGGGGGGGGCGCTTGGCCGCTAGGAGGGAGCACGCAGGCGATAATGGCGAAGGCTCTGCGACCGAGCTCGCACTATTACCTTCAGTGACGTAGCAAATTTTTAAGTACGAGGCAATTGTTGTCTTGTACTGTTTATTTTAATCAGCTTTCGAGTGTTGGACTCGCGCATCGTCCTTTTTTAAAATAACAAGTTCCGGGACGAGAGCAGCGCAGGGCCTAGACGATGGACCCGGTATAATATATAATAATAGGTTAAAGAAAGTCGTGTGATGTTCACACCCGATTTTTTATTTTACGCCACTACACTCGATTTCCAGTGCTGCTTCACTACATCATTCCTTATCCGATCTTTTAATGTTACTCCTTTCACTCTCCTCTGCTTGTATTTTACTTTTCATCCTTGTTAATGTAACCATGTCTCGTATCCATAAGTGAGTATAGGCCTATAAATTGTTTTGTATACATTCATTTTTGTTTGTTGTGTCACTTCATTTTTGTTGACAAACTTATCTTTTATTGCATAGCATATTTTGTTGGCTTTTTCTACTCTTTTTATGAGATCTAATTCTTGTCTTCCAGTTTCTTCTATTCTGACTCTTAGATATTCGAAGTGTTGTACTTGCTCTATGTCTTTACCTTCTATTTGATTTTAATTGTGCAAGGTTCTTTTGAAATTACCACCACCTTAGTCTTGTTTGTATTTAATTTCATGCCATGTTCTTTTAAAGTTTCGTTCGAGATCTGTAAGTCCGTTTGTAGGTCTCTTTCATTTGCTGCCATTATTACTACGTCATCTACAAACGCACATTCTGTTATCTCAACTACTTGTAACTTTCTGTATCCCAGTTTTAGTTTTTTAACACTTTTATTACATTCTTTTATAATGTCGTCCATGAATACTGTAAATAGCTCTGGGCTCAGTACTCCTCCTTGTCTAAGTCCTTTCATATCGAAACTTTTAGACCTATTATTTCTGCTGATTACATAATTGGTGTTGTTCCTATATAGAATTTTAATCGCTGCTAACAGATTATCATCGATATTTCTCTTGGCCAAACTTCGCCATACCATATTTCTATTTACCCTGTCAAATGCTTTGTTCAGGTCTATGAATGCAAACAGCATCTTTGTATTGTACTTCACTGATCTATCTATTATCTGTTTCAATGTAAATATATGATCTTGTATACTAAAACCCCTTCTAAATTCACTTTGCGATTCTCGATTTTTCCTCTTAATCTTCTCTCTAATATATGTTTATAGATCTTCATGGGTAATTCCTCTATAGTTGTCAGAGTTAGTTTTCTCTTCTTTTTTGTGGATTGGGAAAATTTTTCCTATTTCCCACTCTTTAGGTATTGCTTTTTCCCTCCAGACTTTATTATAAATCGTTAGTAATAACATTTCTTCGTCTTCGCCCATATATTTTATCATCTCCGCCTTAATTTGGTCATGTCCGGCTGCTTTTCCAATTTTAATTCTTTGTATTGCTTCTCTCATTTCTTGCAACTCTATTTTTTCAGCGTCTTCAATTTCTGATTTAATGTATATTTCCCTTAATATATCCTCTTTTCTTCTTTCCCCTCTTTTATCCTTTTTAGTCTCTATCCTTGTCGGGTTCAGCAGTTCTTCAAAATACTGTCTCCATCTCTCCATTGCTTCCTATTCACTTACTAGGATTTCACCTCGCTTATTTCTGATCTTATCCTCGTACATTGGTTTACCGTTTCGTACTGATTTTAGTATTTTATAAAATAATTTCTGATTCTCCTTGCTGTTTTTTTCCAGTGTTTCTTCAAATTCTTTCCATGCATCTTGCTTAACTTGTAGTACTAAATCTTTAACTCTTATTCTTTGCTCCTTATATTTTTTGTAAGTCTCTTCCTTTCTGTTATTTAAGTATTTCTTCCACATTTCCTTTTTGATCCTCACCTGCTTCTTAATGTTGTCATTCCACCATGCTGTTTGCTTTTTGGTATTTGTTATTCTAGTTGTTCCACACACTTCCGTTGTTGCTTCTAGTATTAGATTTTTAAAAATTCCCCATAATTGTTCTAGATTTGCTTCTTCTACACTTGCTGGCAGTTCTCTTATTTTTCTACTAACGCTTTCTTTGTATCTGTTCCTTGCTTCTTCATTATTTAATTTGTAAGATTTATTGTTTGAAATTCTACTTTCTTGATTATCTGTTTTCTTACCTCTTCAGTCTGAGTTTCTTCTCTTTCTACTTTTGCCACTAGTAGATAGTGGTCACTAAATATTTCTGCTCCTCTTCTAACCTTAACATCTTTCACTATTTTTCTGTTGTTCATCTCGACTAATATATAATCTGTTATTTATCTTTACTTCCTGCTTGGCACTTCGCTTGTAAACTTATGTGTGTCTTTGTGGTTATAGAATGTGTTTGCTATTACTAAATTATTTAATGTGCAATAGTTTATTAATCGTTCTCCATTGTTGTTTTTTGTTATTTTGCCTAATTTTCCTACTACTTTTAGATCTTTATTTTCGTTTATTCTCACTCTGCTGTTTAAATCTCCTCTTATAAATATCCCTCCTTTGCTGGTTTCTGTTGCTTCTGTTAACTCGACCCAGAATTTATCCTTATTTAGTTTTGAATCGTTCTCGTCCGGTTCCTATGCTACTATTATTGTTATTATCTTTCCATTTGTTTCTTTAAGTTCTATCGTTAACATTGTTTCATTCCAGCCCTTCCAGTTTTGGATGATTACAGCTTCATTCTCTTTAATTATACAACCAACTCCTGCTGCTGCTCTTTTATTCTCTAGCACTCCACTGTAAATGAGTACGTGCTCGTCTACCAGATTCATTATTCCTTTGCCTTTCTTCCTAGTCTCCGTTATAGTTAATATATCTAGTTATGCCTTTGTAAATTCATTTACTAACTCGTTTTCCTTTCCGGATAAACTTCTAACGCTCCAGGTGGCCAATTTCAATATTCTGTTCTTTTTATTTAGTTTCGGTACTTCCTTATTTGGTACTAAATCGATTTGGCTAGTTACATTCCTTTTTCCATTGCCATTGTCGTCCTCTTTGTACCCCGTGCCCTGTTTAGTTATTAGTTTTTTGATTGTTTTCTTGAAAATTCTTTTCTTGACGTTTCTTGCGGTGATCTCTCTTCCACTGTTCTAATGCCTTTCTTTTTTAGTATTTCAACATTTTGTTATTCTGTTAATTGTTCTACTTTGTAGCTTTCCCCGTTTACTACCAGCTTGTTGGAAACTACAAACGCTCTATTTCCACTTTCTCTTGCTTTTTTCATGTGTTGGAGTAGAATTTTTCTTCCTTGTATTTTTTTTTTTGAGAAATATATCCTTATATATACTATACTCTAGTTCCCTTCAATTTTTTAGTAGCTTTAAGAATTTCTATCCTTTTGTTCTTAGAGTTCAGCTCTATTAGTATTGGCCTCTTTTGGTTGTCTCTATAGTTTCCTAGTCTAAATGTATCTTTTATTTCAGTTTCCATATTAATTTGTACCTCCATATCACGTATCAGAGTTCTTATTTCTTCTTTTATTTGTAATTCAACTTCCTCATTCACATCATGTATTCCGTGTATTATCAAATTACTTTTTCGTACCTCCCTTTCTAGGTTATCTATTTTTTTCTTGCTCTGTTATCTGTTTTTTGATTTGTGCATTTTCTTCCTTTAATGCCGCCTTCTCTTTATTAAGCTAATCTATTTCAGCTTTTAATGTATCAAACTTTTGTTCTATGCGCGTTTCTCGTTCATTTATCACATCTAACTTCCCCATAATTTTATCTAGTTTTTCTTCCAATGCTGTAATTTATTTTTGTAATACGTATGTAGTCTGGAAACGAATTTGTATATATGCAGCCTCGAGAACTTTACTTTGTATAATGTGTTGCCTATTCTGAATTTGTCTTGATGGATTTTATATTTTGTGCTTCTGGATAATTATCTTATCACCAACTACTTTATGCAATTTGAATTGCATAATATTGATACAGTTTTTTAATCATATATTCCTGGTTGAAGGCATCTTGTCCTATAACGACTTGATCGTCGACAAAATGCAATAAAAATAGGTTTTAGTCATAAACGGGAATCCCCTACCTCTTACTTTATCTTTCCGTTTTCTAAAGACTATTTCAATGTATATATCAAATAATAGAGGGAATAAGCTATACCCTTGTCCGAGGCTTTTAATCATTTTAAACAGATTTGATAGTTTTTCTCTTGTTCTAACGTAAGTAACGTTACAATTACAAAAAATTTTTATAAGGTTGGTCAATTCTGTGCTAACTCCTATCTTTTAAGGCTTTCCATAATTTTTTTCTTGAGGCTGAGTCATATGCCTTTTCCAGATATATAAAGACACGGTGTATTTCTTACCCTTTGACACTCATTTTTTAATAGCTGTTGGGGTACAAAAAGATTGTTTGCCGGGATCAAATCCACTTTGGTTTTGCCAAATTCTTTGACCAACTTCTTCTCTTAATTTATTTTGGATGCACTTACTGAACATTCTACTAAATGTGTTCGTCACGCTTATTTCTGGATAACACCCTGGATCTTTTCTATTTCTCTTTTTAGAGATGTTATGTGGGAAACCTTTTATTTTTCTTAGCAATTATTTATTAATTTACAGATTCTTGCCACCGGACCATTACTTCTATTTTTAATTACTTTTACTAGAATTCTTTCCGGCCCTAGAGATTTTTCATCAGTCGCAATGCTTGTTTTGCTTCATTTTCTGTTATTTCAATTCTTTTATTGATGTTTCTGTTGTCTTGTATTTTATCATGTTTATATTTCTCTTTCTTTTCTACTAGCAGCTCACTATAATGGTTACTTTAGGCTAATGATACATTTTACTATTTGTATTTGTTTTTATTTGTCTAAGTGTTCTCCACACTTATGTAGATTGGACACCTTCTATTAAACTATTTATTTGTGTACATTTTTGCTCCCAAAAATTGTACTTTGCTTCGTTTCTTTGTCTTTTACTAATAAACTTTTGCTAAACCTTCACTAAGAACAAAAATAATCAATAAAACAAAAATAGCACCTAAAAAGAAAAAATGTAAAAATAGAAAATAAATATATAAATAAAGTTCAATTAAAGCCAACAGATAATATCTGCTATATTCAACATCAAGTTTTAGAAATCTAATATTATATATATGTAAAAAAAAACAATAAAGCCAATAAGGCACAATGCATCAGTTGCTTTACATTAGTAATATAGATAGAATGTTAAACACAAAAACGGATGCCAATTGAGACTAATGGCATTGCGAATTTATGAAAGAATTAAGGATCAGTTACCATTACTTCAGCTGAAAAGAAGTAATCTTTTTCAGGTAGCCATGGTTGGTTTGAAAAATTCAAACAAAGACATTATAACATCTTTAAAAGCTATTCATTAATTGAAGAAAATATAAAACTGTATGCCTCGTTTTGTGGACACAAAAAAAAATTCATAAAAAATAAAAGCAAAAGTTTAACTACTATCATCGCTTTCGTAAAATATTAATCTTCCTGATTGGCGGAATATCACTTTCAACACTCGATAGGATTTGATGCGATTCTGGTTCCATGGGACAATTTTACATCGAAAAGATAGTAATAAAATCTATAATTAGCAATTACGTCTTACGCTAAGCATTGACTAATATCAGACTGGAATAGATATATAGAATAGTAGAGTTGGCGTTAATATAGCCATTTCGGGGGTATTGAACTTCCTAAAATTTTTGATAGAAAAGTACCACAAATTATGTTTACTTCCGAAGTAGATTAGATAAATATATATATATATATATATATATATATATATATATATATTTCTCTTCTTGAAGTAGCTCTATGAGGGCTTTATGTGTAATGCAGTTGAACAATTTAAACAATATGAACATTTTACCCAATTATAGCCACTATCAGATTTAATCTTTATGCAAAAAAGCTACCATATACATACAGTAGGCGGCTAAATTATTGGAGACAGTGCTCATATTTACTTAATTTCTAGTTTAAAACAACTGCTTGAGCAAACAAAGTGGTTTTTAAAGGATTATTTGATTTGATATTGCTCTTTTTTAGTATGGGAAGGCTTCGGACACTTCTCCAAGAAAATACAGAGAAATACAAACGTTGTTACTGCACTCTACACATTCTCAGAGAGATATAGCAACTATTGCAGGGGTTTCAAAGTCTGTTGTCGACCGAATTAAAATTAAAATCGATGAAACAAACCTCTGGAAGTAAGCAGTGTAGGAAAATGTGACAATACAAGAATCACCACTCCTTGTACCGATTGGAAAATCAGGGACATCTGTCTCGAAAATCGTAAAAAGATTGTGACCCGTCTGACTAAGATGATGTACGACGAGGGTGTAAAGGTTTTGAAAAGTGCAGTCTGCAGGCGGTTGGCCGAAGAGAATCTGATGGGTCGTCGGCCTACCAAAAACCACGCCTCACCGAGACTATAAAACAGAAACAACTACAATGGACTAGACAACACCAAAATATGACTGTTGCAGACTGGAGTCGAGTAAGTATAACTTTTTTGAATAGTGCAGTTTACCATTAACAATTTTCTTATGTTAATTCTAATATTTTACAGGTGTCCTCTTCCGACGAGTCTGCATTCCAAATTTTGACCCATAAAAGTGCTTTTGTCAGACGACGCCCTGGAGAACAATTCCATGCAGATTGCCTCGTGGAAAGGGTCAAACATCTGGTAGACATCGTAGAAGAGACGATGAAACAAGACCAGTACAAGCGAGTACTAGAAACCTGGCTACTACCGGAGCTCAACGAATGGTTCCCAGACGATGACGACTACATTTTTATGCATGACAAAGGAGGAGTGCCAGGAGTGTTATTGCATTCCTGGTTGAAAAAAACGTTACTGTTTTGCCTTGGCCAGGGCATTCACCAGACATGAACTCCATAGAAAACATTTGGGAGCTCACCAAACGGGCGATTACGAAGGAAGTGATCACCACTAAGGTCCAGTTGAAACTTTCATCAGAGTGGCATCACAACTCCGAACTCCAAGAAAATGCAAATGCATGTATAGAGAGCATGCCCCGACGCATAGAAGCTCTTATTGAAGCTAAGGGTGGCATCACCAAATATTGAAATGTATTTTATTAGATTTTTGTTACTACTAATATTATTTATATGAAAAATAATAAATAGTTCTGTTTACATTATTTTGTTATTTTTATGATCCCAATAGAATACAGATACAAATAAAAAACACATAAGAAACCTACAATTAATCGTTTGTTTGAGAAATTCAGTTAAACTAGAAAATGAAGAAATCTGAGGCACTGTCCTTAATAATATGGCCACCTACTGTAGACTTCAACAATCACCATATTTCGTTTGTATGATTTTTTCTCTACTTTTTTTTTTATTAAAAACAGCAATCAGAAATTACATATTCTATAAGCTATTTGGCTAACTTAGAATTCATTTAATATACTGAATTCACTAGTGTCCTGTTGAGGTCTTCTTCAGTAATCAGACTCCTGCCACCTTACTTCAGGTCTATTGGGCAGTGTCGTTTTAAATGTCTGTTGCTCCGATCCAGCAATAGTGGTTATATAAGGGGGTTTGTGTGAGTTGCTAGTCTGCTGTGGTGTTTATTACTTCTCTCTTGAATGACATCCGTGATGAATGGTATTCGTAAGTCTTGGTGCAGCGTTTGGTTACTCACATACCATGGTGCATCAACCATGGCTCTGATGATTTTGGATTGCGATCTTTGGATTATAGCAGTGTTTGATTTAATGCCAAATGTCCATATCGGCTTGATAACAACTTTATATAATAAAATTTTATTCTCTAGTGACAGCTTAGATCTTCTTCCAAAAAGCCAATATAATTCTTTAAAACCTAAGTCCATTTGTTTTCTTTTCTTCTGTATGTGTTTCCTCCATGTAAGTTTTGAATCTAGGTGGATTCCAAGGTATTTTACACTTGTTGATACCGGGAGCTGTATTGTTGATGGTGACTCGTGGACATTGTTGTTTCCGTAAGGTAAAAGTTACTTGTAGAGACTTTGTTTCGTTAATTTTAACTTTCCATTTATCTAGCCATTGTTTAAGTAGGTTAAGGTGGACTTGTAGGCGTGCAGATGCTATTAGGGGATTGTCATTTACAGCTATAATTGTGTCGTCAGCAAACGTTCCTGTGATTGTTCTAGTGGTTGTGGGATGATCGAATGTGTATACAGGAAGGGTCCAAGGACACTACCTTGGGGAACACCTGCTTTAATTTGGTGGAAGATAGAATTTTCTCTATTTACCCTTGTTCTAAATTTTCTGTTTTCAAGGTATGATATTATCAATATATATTAAGGCTCCGGTAGGATGGGTTTGATTTTGTATAACAGACCTGCATGCCAGACCCTGTCAAAGGCCTGACTAACATCAAGGAATAGTGTTAACTATCCGATGACGCTGTTGTGTAGTAGAGTGCTCTGCTCGAAACCCAAATGGATGGTCTGGGATTACATCTTGCAGAGGTGTAATATGATGTAGTAGTAGTCGCTCTAGTAGTTTTGATATGGTTGATAGTAAACTTATCGGTCTATACAAAGTTACATTGTTTGAGTTTTTTCCGGGTTTTGGTATTAAAATTATCTCTGATAATTTCAGTCCTTGTGGCCAGTAGTGAAGTCTGAGTACAGCATTAAATATATATGTTAACATAACTAGTCCTTTCTTGGGAAGTTCTTTGAGCAACCTAGGAGTAACTTGGTCTGTTACTGGAGCTTTTTTATTGTTTAAGAAAGATATATAAGAACGTCTCTGTCTGGTGTACCGTTATTTGGAGTAAATACTGTTGCCAAGTGTTCTGCAAAAGGTCTGCTTTTTTTTGATTGGATTTGGCCCATAGCCCGACAAATGGGGATACAAAACGTATTGGTGGTATTTCTGAAATTGGTTTTATTGAGGTTTTAATTGATTGCCAAATACTATTGTCATGCCTACCAAGGTTAGTGATATAATCTGAGAAACTGTTATCTTGAAGTTCTCTTAGTCTTAGTTTGCGTTTATTGTTTAATTGATTATATTGCGCATGACTTAGTTGCCATATTTTTCTGGCAAAGAAAATGGCGTCTGTGTCAAATTGACGTTTACTTTCCTTCGTAGTTCTCGTTTTATTTTCGCCTTGTAAAGACGTGAATTGAACGCGGAGATAATAAGAGTGCAACAAGTGCGGCCGAAAGGCCGAGCTCATTTTATCGGTCTCCGATTACCTCGGTTTCGCCGTACGGATTAATAATCTTTAAAGTTACGATTTGTTGTGAAACTTACATTTTATTTATAAACTATCTCAACATAACAAGTTCACAATGCAAAACAGCGCTGGATCCCAGCAGGTAAATGCAAATAGCTACTTCCTTCAACCAATCCCAAGTTATTCTGCACCCATCAATGTGCCTCCAAACAATAATACACAGATGTTTCTACAATCCCAACCCCAAGTACAACGGTATAATCAATCACATATGCAACCAAATCCACAATCCGTATTTAGTACTCAGTGGCAGCAACCACAACAAGCTTACCCGATGTATCTTACTAATTACCAACAGACAAGTACGCAAATCCAACCTACAGCTTTGCCTTACTTTGCTCAGATGGACTGGAATAGAGCGGAATCTATACAAGACGAAGCTCCACTGATATCAAACACTCAAAAATACGATAACGACAACATTTCAATAACAAGTGAAGAAACAACGACCCCTTTAAAGCCAAATGATTTTCAAGAAATAACTCGAAAACACAAAAGAAAGAGAACTAATACTTAACCAGCAGTGCCAATTGATAAAAATCCAGTTGCCACTAGCAATAGATTTCAAATACTAGCAAGTAATGAAAACCCCCAGACATCAAGCACCTCAACAGAAACCAATGCCAAACTCCCGAAACTTCCTCCAATCCACATACATTATGTAACAAACATAATTCCTTTACTACGACTTATTGAAACACATATAAAGAAGGATGAGTACCAATATTAAGCTCCTGATTAAGACAGTCGAAAACTATAAAAAACTAATCAAGATTCTTGACGAAAATAACGTAGTCAGACACACATTCATCTTACCCGAGGATAAATCATTCAGAGTAGTGATAAGAAACTTGCTTCACACCACAGATAAAATTGACATAAAGGAAGCGCTAGAGGCATTAGGCCATCAAGTAATGAATATCACAGGAGTCCAGCATCACACTAAGAAGACCCCACTAAATTTATTCTTTATCGATCTCAAACAACATGATAAAAATAAAGAAATTTACGAAATTACCTCTCTATTAAACGCTATCATTAAAGTCGAACCTCCCAATCAAAAAGAAGAACTGGCACAATGTAAAAGATGTCAATGTTATGGACACACTCAAAATTACTGCACTAGACCATTCCGATGTGTAAAATGTGCCGGATACCACGACTACAGAACATGCTCCAAGAAGAAAGGTGATGGAAGCAAAGCAAAATGCGCACTTTGCATAGGAGAACATCCTGGGAACTATCGGGGATGTCCAGTCTACAAAGAAATTAGAAATCGCGGATTTACACCAGTACAGACTCAAACTCCAGCCACTAAACCAGTAGTAGCTTCTCAAATAAATAACAAAAATAATAAGGCAACAAGAACTTATGATCCGCACTCATACGCCAACAAAGCTCAACTCAACCACCACGATCTACAAAATATTCCGCAATACTCAAACGCTATAGTATCTTTTATGCAACAGAAAATAGACTCCCAAAGAACCATGATAAACCAACTCATGGAAGAAATACGAGATTTAAAAAATCTAGTGACTCAATTAGTGAATTCTAAGAACCCCTAATGGCACAAACACTCAAAATATCCCAGTGGAACGCCAACGGCCTGGTCAACCACCGCTACGAAACTGAAGCTTTCCTACTACAGCATAACATTGACATACTATTGATCTCCGAAACGCATTTTACAGAACACTCCTACTTTAAAATTAGGGGTTACAACACCTTTAACACCAACTACCCCAACAATACAGCTAGAGGGGGCTCAGCAATATTAATAAAACACCATATGAGACATCACGAGACATCAAAATACTGTTCCGAATATATCCAGGCAACCACAGTATCAATAGAGGACTGGATAGGTCCCTTAAACATTTCTGCTGCTTACTGCCCTTCCGGGCATAGACCTAATAAGGAAAGCCTTGAAAGGTATATACGATCACTAGGTAACCGATTTATGGCCGGAGGTAACTTCAACGCGAAGCACCCCTCCTGGGGGTCGCGTATTGCCAACCCAAGAGGAAGAATTCTACTAAGTATCATGCAAAACGAGCAACTAAGCCATCTCTCCACATATCAACCCACTTACTGGCCGACTGATCTAACGAAGATCCCCGACCTGCTCGACTTTTATGTGGTCAAGGGCATACCCCAAGGTTACCTAGAAATCTCGTCGTGCCTAGACCTATCCTCGGACCATAGCCCGATAACAGCGCAAATAAGTACAACACTATTAAGTAAAACTAGAACCCCATCCATAATAAATAAGAAAACAGACTGGCACTATTTCAGAGAAGTACTACAGGAAAATATAACAACTAATATCCCACTGAAAACAGAAGAAGATATAGAAGAAGCGGTAGAAACACTTACCTAAACAATCCATCTGGCCGCCTCAAGAGCCACTCCACAACTACTACCTCAAGTCACACACCAAAATTGCTCGATCGATATCAAAAAAAAGATTGCTGAAAAAAGGCGACTACGACGGATCTGGCAACATAGCAGATTCCCAGAGGACAAACGTAGACTTAACACAGCAGCTCGAAACCTTAAAGAACTTATTAAGCAAGCAAAAAACGAATTCCTCAATGAGTACTTAGAAGGACTAACCGCAACAGAAAACACAGACTACTCTCTTTGGAAGGCCACAGGCAGACTTAATAGACCTAAAAATCATATTCCCCCAATTCGTAACCCGGACGGAACATGGGCCAGCACTGACAAAAATAAAGCAGACACTTTTGCAGCCCACCTTCAAGAAGTGTTTCAACCTCTACTTTCTAACGACCCCCCACACAGACGCAGAAGTGGACAACTTACTACAGGCCCCAAATCAACTTACGTTTCCCATCAAACCTTTCACTAGGGCTGCAGTTCAAACAATGATTGATAGAAAGACTAATTGCAAAAAGTCTCCTGGACACGACTTAATCACCGGTCACATAATGAAGGAACTGCCTCCTAAAGCTATCTGTATACTCACGCTTATCTTCAACAGTATTCTGCGTACAGGATACTTTCCGTTACAATGGAAAATTGCTCAAATAATACTTATCCCCAAACCTGGAAAGCCCATCAACGAGCCCAATTCATACAGACCTATTAGACCGCTATTCTCAAAGCTTTTTGAAAAATTATTTCTGAACAAGCTCACCCCCATCCTGGACGACGAAAACCTAATACCTGATCACCAGTTTGGTTTTAGGAGTCACCACTCCACAATACGACAGGTACACAGGGTAGTTGAACACATTAACCAAGCATTCGAAAACAAGAACTATTGTGCGGCCGTCTTTCTTGACATCAGCCAGGCCTTCGATAAGGTCTGGCATGAAGGCCTACTCTTTAAGCTAAAGCTGATGTTACCCTACACTTACTACCAAATCATAAAATCATACCTCGAAGATAGAAATTTCCAAGTGAAATTCGGAGAAGCAGTATCAATTCTCCATCCCATCACATCAGGCGTTCCGCAAGGTAGTGTCCTAGGTCCGGTCTTATACGTTCTATACACTGCAGACCTCCCTACGAATGCTAACAATTTGATCGCAACCTACGCTGATGATACAGCGCTTCTCTCCTCTCACACCGACCCTATTACAGCCGCTAGTAATCTACAGCAAAACTTAGACGCAGTAACCGACTGGTTCCAAAAATGGCGATTCAAAATCAACTCTCAAAAGTCACTACAAATCACGTTCACTAAACGTAGAGGAATCGTTCCTGATGTGATAATGGACGGCCGAGTTCTACCCCATACCGACAGTGTGAAAGGCAGTGACAAAGGCCTGACCTGGAAAACTCATATATGGACTAAGAGAAAACACCTGAATCTTAAACTCAAGAGTTACTACTGGCTCTTAGGTCGCAACTCCAAACTCTCTCGGAGTAATAAATTATTAATCTACAAAAGTATACTGAAACCAATTTGGAGCTACGGTATCCAGTTGTGGGGTACCGCCTCACATTCCAATATCGAAATTCTGGAACGCTTTCAGTCGAAGACCTTACGCACCATCACTAACGCCCCCTACTACCTACCCAACACGGAAATACGGAAAGACCTAAAAATGAAGTCAGTGAAAGAAGAAATTACCAAGTTTAGTGAAAAATACCTCTTGCGACTAGAATCTCATCCTAACCCACTAGTGACAGAACTAATTGATGAAAGTGAACAAGTGCGTAGACTCAAACGTTTCAAGCCGTCAGATCTTCCTAATCGTTTTTAGACAGATATAATATCCCTACTACTTACTTATTATTAGTTATTAATTGTTGAAAGTAACTTAATTTGAGGAATGTCAAAGGGCGTTACCTCCCATGTAATTTACACTGCTATGTATTTCTATTATAATAATATGATTTGCTTATTGCTAATGTAGCAGATTGCAAATAAATACCAACTGTTAAAAATAAAAAAGTTAATGAAGTGATTAAGCACAATTTGAATCCAAAAAAAGTTGTAAGCTTTGACTTTATAACTGTAAGGTATAGTAGTGTTAATGGTAATGTATAACGCGCTACTAGGGTTAGGTTTCGCAAGTGATTATAACAGCAAAACCCATAAACCCATAAAAAGTCGTTTTCTATTACAGACCCATAAGTCTATTATCACAATTAGGCAAAACATTAGAGAAGTTGCTTGTAAAGAGACTTAAGTATGACATTTCTACAACTGAAACTGGGCGAAATAGAAAAATAAACCCAAAAATGGAAAATCTAAATCAATGAATAGAATTCCAAGCACGTTATATTCATCAAATTCTTCACCACAAAAAGTCAAACGCCTAGGAAAGTATACGGATAAAGGGCTGACGTGGAGAAGCCCGTTTGGAAAAAAACAACTAAGTTTTAGGTTCACAAAGAATTACTGGCTGTTAGGTCGTAAATCAAAGCTATTGCACTGAAATAAGCTGCTGATTGCAAATTTCCTTTCAGGCTTATTTTGACATAGATTTTCAACTATAATCTTCTGCTTTGGGGTACAGCGACCAAAACAATCATTCAAATAACTGAAAGGTTACAAATTGAAATGTCGCGTGCAATATGTGATGCATACTATTATATTGAAAACGTTGACATTCTAAGCTATTTAAAAACTAAGTTCAATAGGAAAAAGAATAAGTAAGTGCAGTGATGAATACCTAAACAGACTATCAAGCCCCCCAAACATATACACCGTGGACTGACCTACTAGACAATAGTGCACAATCTTACACTATCCTACGCTAGATCTGCCACACAGTTTTTAATATCTCTGACTCTGTTATAGAAATATATATATATATATATATATATATATATATATATATATATATATATATATATCTATCTTTAGTAAGTAACTAAAGAGAGACACAAAATATAAAGCTCCTTCCACCTCAATATTCATGTCCTGTAACACAATTCCTACTTATTATTTATAACACAAATTGTAAACAATGAGATTTAGAAAAAACTAAACCTTATATATTTACAAGTTATAAATATAAGTACATTACAATACAGCAAGATGCCGTCTGCCTATTACCCGTCTCCAAACCTCTCTGCCTATTGCTTGATCTTCTAAGTTCCTATTTTCCATAACCTTACGGATATCTCCATTTTATGTTTGGCGTGGCGATCATTTAAAGATTTTCACATGACATCTGTTCTTTCTCATCCTCATTATGTGTCCAAACCATTTTAACTCTCGCCGTTCGATTTTACCTGCAACTAATTCTGGTGCCTTTTTTTGCGTCTTGTCTCTTTATTTGTTACCCTCGCACTTCTTCGAAGGTAGTGCGTTTGAACTGCGTTTAATCTTTGTTTCATTTCAATCGTTGAAGTCCAGACTTCGCTACCAGAGCACAGCACTGACTACCATTACTTCACCATTTCTTCGTTTGTTCTTCTTTGAGATATTTTTGTCCCACCAGAGACAATTCACGCATCCTATTATTCTACTTTGTAGTATTTTGGTTTTGATTTGTTCTTCTCACAAACCCTTTCGATTAATCGGGGCACCAAGATGTTTAAGTTTCTCTACTTGTCTTACTATTATATATATATATATATATATATATATATATATATATATATATATATATATATATATATATATTATCAATATACCCACTTACCAATTGGTGTAGGGTTACAATTATCTACAAACTATGTAAATTAATTTTGATTGTAAATATATAATATTTTATAAACTAACTTTCAAATGTCAAAACCAAAAATTAATGATAAAATTTATTTAAATAAAGCCGCGTTCCTTTTTTTTAAACTAAAAACTTAAGCTTTTATATCACTTTCACCATAATAATTTTAATTTTGGTGGACAAACCCACTCCACTCTTTTTACTTTCCCTATTCTATAATAAGGAAAGTAATGTAATCGGCGGATTAGGAAATAACACCTACCCAGTTTTTCACATTTCTGGACGAAATATAGCCTCAGGACACCAAAAAAGTTGGTTTGAGCCATTGATTCGTGTGTGTGTGTGTCTGTCGGTCTGTCAGTAAACAGGATATCTCGAGAACCGTAAAAGCCAGAGACTTGAAATTTGGTATGCAAGTTACTTGTAGATAGGGGACGCAGTGCGAAGCTTTTAAAAGCTTAAAAATCGGCCGAGTGGTTTCATCGCAATGTCGCAAAATCGGTCGCAAAGCGGTCGCGCATCTAAACGGTTAAAGATACAAAAAATTCATGAAAATAAAAATGATTTGTTATCACGAGATAAACATGAATTTAAAATAAAAGTTGGTAAAATAGGAACTCGAAAAAAAAATTGAAGCTCAGGATTTTTAATATACCGGGTGTTTATAAAATGTTTCGGGAAATTTATATTACCGGATAGATCAGACCGAGATGAACAAAAAATTACAATAGAATTTTTTGATCCGAGGTCAAATAAATAAGTTATAGCCTATTAAAAATTAATTAAACGGACCAATCACCGCGCGCTCAGAGAGCTTCCCGGCCGACTGCGAGAGGACGGGGTGGCAGCGCTTGACCGCTAAGAGGGAGCACGCAGGCGATAATGGGGAAGGCCGTGCG
The DNA here is from genome assembly GCA_036346155.1 of Sinelater perroti. Lineage (NCBI taxonomy): Eukaryota > Metazoa > Arthropoda > Insecta > Coleoptera > Elateridae > Sinelater > Sinelater perroti. The sequence goes on along the minus strand of JARFIY010000057.1, from coordinate 822,413 downwards.
ACCGAGCTCGCACGGTTACCTTCAGTGACCTAGCAAAATTTAAATAAGAGTTAATTATTGTCTTGTACTGTTTATTTTAATCAGCTTTCGAGTGTTGGACTCGCGCCTCGTCCTTTTTTAAAATAACAAGTTCCGGGACGAGAGCAGCACAGGGCCGAAACGATGGACCCGGTATAATATATAATAATAGGATAAGGAAAGTCGTGTGATGTTCACACCAGATTTTTTTGTCTACCAACGTAGAAGAGCGGTCAAACTAAAAATTATATGACAACAGGTGGCGCAAAAGTCATTCCCATTCGGAAGATGCTTTTATTTATGCAAATGGAGTCTCATCTCATGGCGACTTTAACATTTGTGAAGTGAATAGAAGCAGAATACACTTAGACCAACCGTGAATCACTATAATTCTCAAGAACGCGGAATGATCGTCTCAGTCTTTTTGGAAAATAATATGTCAGTGGTTTTGGATCAACGTGAATTTCACCGCCGAATTGCTGGTAGTATGGAACCAACCGGACAAACACTGTGGCGTTTAACCGCTCACCTCAAGGAGACTGGCTCAAAAAGGGATAGTAGCAGACGTGTCTGCAAATGTCTAAGAGAGATCCATAAAACATTAACCAGAGAAAGGACCAAAGAATTTTTGACGTTTGTAACGAAAGCTTCAATATTTTTTTTATAAAACTTAATTGTATTACTTTTCCGACAACCCCCGTATTACTTATAATAAATTTTCGCGCACACGCACAAATAATTTTAAATTTAAATAAATAAAAGCTGCTGGTTAATATTTTTTGACAATTGGTTTGTATATGTAAACAACCTTGAAATAACACGAATTTAATTAAGCTACAATAATGGTTTTCAGCTTTTCTAGTTATTAAGTGGCGAAGCGAAGCGGAGTCGCTTACTAACTTCATGTTGTCCGTCTGTCCGTCCAACCGTCCGAGCAAAAACTCGAGAACGGCTGGGAATTTCCAAATTCTGTTTCACCAATCGACAGGTGACCAAAAAGGCTTGTGTGCTAGTGATTTTGAAACTGATTGGTCAAAGGTCAACTAGAGGGATATCAAATTCGGAAGACTGCTTCGCCACTTCGCTATGCGTTGCAAGGTTTTCAGGTTTATTTCAAACTACATTTAAACTGCTTATTTTATATTATTTAGTAGGAGGATTAGATTATTAGTAAATTTCTACTCCACCTTTTTTATAGCTATTTGTATACACGCTTCGCATATATTCATTCATTCTTCTCATTGCTTTTGTAATTTACACTTAGGTATCGTATGATTGCTCAAGATATCCAAAATTCATACGTATGTTCATTTTCAACGAACTCAAAAGTTTCGTTACTGAAGTCTGTCGGTCGGTCTGTCGGTCCGTCACAAAATTTTAGATTTTTTAAAATTTGAAAATGGATTCTTATAGGAAATTATACGCTGTTTCGAATTCGAAATTAAAAAATTTGTCTCGAATAGTTTTCGAGATATTCGATTTCAAATTTTTAAGTTCGTTCTGGGATTGCTTGCAGAGCAATCCCTTCGCCGGCTCCATGTTTTGTCTCTATTATTAATTCTGTAAACTGCCCAACACAATGAATATCTCGAAATTCCTTTTATAAAACTATTTTCTTTTACCCTTACGTACTTTGCTTATTATGACACTGATAAATGGCCTTGTAATACACGGGATATCACTAGAGTTGGAACAAGATATTGTGTTTTCTTTTTTATAGACTGAGAATGCATAAGGTTTATACCATTTCTGCAGGATATTTCCAGTTTCTACTTCTATTTTATTAAATTTATAAATTACAATTACAAGAGTATCTATTTTATTAAAACAATGTGTTTGAATTAATAAAATTATATCGCAATAATACTAATGTAATATATTTCACCAAAAATAAAACACACATTTATAGCAATTGAGTGGTATTTATTATTGCAAACTTGTTAATAATATTTAATTTATAATTAGCTTTCACTAATTGTTAATTATTTTAATCTTTTAATTATTTCGATGGCCACATTTGACGAATTAAAAGTACATTATTTTTTATAATCAACAAATTAGAGGAACAGTTTAGTAATAATTTTTGATAGCGATTATAACAGCTTTAGTGGTGATAGCTTGTAGCACGAAATGTTCGTTACCAAGCCATCCCAAATATATTAGGCCTATGTTAATATAACAACAACAATTTGCGCTATAACCTGGCAGTCGATGAGTAAACTGTGGTGCGTATGCATGAATAAAGACAACCCTATTTTGTATTGCAATAATTAAAAAAGTGTATCATCAAATCTGCATAATCTTTTACACAAAACCAGATAATTTGTATTAAGACGCTATTTGGATAATTCAGAATGCTTTAAGGGACCATGCAATAAGTGCAATACAAAAAACGAACGATTTAGAGATAGCAGAAAGAATCAAAAAACGAGCAGAAAACAGCAAATTTTTAATGTTTAAAGACCGCATCAAGAATCGGTTACTTACTGTTGCAGATTAGAAAATGAGCTGAGGATTCTAAAAAATTAAAGCGTATGAAATTTTGACAAGCGATATTGACGTGTAGAGATAAAATTATGTTTGTGTTATCTAAGCAGAAAAACCTAATGATTTGCTTTAAAGTACTACCATTGGACAACATTTTTTCAAAATACATTGTAACCGGAAATATAAAGTAGATTTGGAAAGAACGGCTTAGTGTTTTGCACTTATTAAAAATCGTAACATAAACACGTTTATAGTAAACTGTTCTTTAAAGTTAGGTAGGTACTCTTAGAAACTGATTTAAAAAATCTTCTGTAATCAACAATTCTATACTATAATATATATCTTAGTAGTTCAAAGCAACTTAAGCCGAGAAACGGTTAGTCTTCGGTTTTATTCACTGAAATATTTGGCTTATTAACTTTCTGCAGCGGACCTTATAGCAGAAAGTTAATAAGATTATCATCCTGTCTGTGTGTCTGTGTGTTTGGAAGTCAAGATAACGTCCGTTCTGTACAACGGATTCACTTCAAACTGCACATACACACATCTTAGGTCAGTACCTTTCATGGGATTGATTTTCAGCCCAATAGGTTAACGGCAACCGGAAGTAGAAAGTTTCCTTTACGGTATTACACCGTTCTTGTTTTACTTTAAGTTAATTATTTTATAATATCAATTTACACGATGACGCACACTGCAAAAAATTGCATAAGTTTAATTAGAAAAGCAATTTTTTGCTACATCAATAGAAGTGAAGCAAACATGTTACATATTGATTTTCAAGAACAGTTTTATATTTGTTCTAAACTTTAGTTTTATTGCAGTCGATTAGGTCATTCTAATAATTACATTTTTGTACTAGGAACATAAAGTTTTCAGAATTTATAAAAATTTTACAAATAATGAGACAAGGCTGTAAATAGAACATAACATATTATAGTTATCACACATTTAAAAAGTTTTAACAACGCATATTTCAATACTATTAACTGGCTTTAGGAAAATGTTTTAGTTGGAAGGAATATAATTGTTTTGAGAAAATGTTGCTTGTATAGCCAGTGTTAAGAAAGCACAACTAATATACCAATATATAAATTGTAATAAATTCCGAGGCACAGATCTGGAATTATTTTTCTTGGTTTTCGATATTAGACCTGTATAAATGCCGTATAACTAATTATAATCCTACGATAAATGTACGATTTCTATATTAAAGAATGCAATGTATTTTTGAAACTCTGTAAGTACGCTGACCGCTACCGCAATAAGATCGCCCAAAAATATCAAGGAGTGGTTTATAAAAAGTACAGTAACGTAAAATAAGCACATTTCCCTTGGCTTCCTGTTATCGCTTTTTGGCTTAAAAAGATCGAGAAGTTGATTAACTTGCTAAATATAAATTCAATGTCTTAAGATTGTATCAAGTTATCAGGCGAATTAATATTGCCGTCTCGTATAATTTAGAAGGCCATCAATAAATCCAATTAAAATCACGTTATATTTTTGGAACTCAATAAACTGCTTTGCAGATTGCCGAAATAGATATCGTTATATGCAATTTCTGTGTTAAAAGTACAAATGCGTTGTCACTCACATATATCGATAGCTCTTCAGAAAGTTATAAATAAACAGCTTTGTAGACTGCCGAAATAAATAATATTGAATTATTTAGTTGATATAGATTTTGTAACGAAACATTAAAATACAAATCTGCACAATTCCTTTTTAATTTCTGCTATTGACCAACAAATAAAAAACCTGCATTCTGTGCAATATTCACATTTAACCATAGTAGGCAAAATTTATACTGTTTATTCTTACCATTGATTAATAGGTCATGTTATAGAACGCTCGAAGTCGGTCCCTTTTTAGTACTTTAATTTTTAGAATTTCTAAGTTTCTCAGAACTCGTTCGCATAATATGAAAAATTCATAGCAAATATTTTTTCTACAATTTTAACTCTGTACACTAAAAAACTGTAGATATATCACATAAAAAAGCTATACATTTAGAATTTATTGTATTTGGGTACAAGAGTACACTCGAAGAGCGCGTATATGGAATGATCCACCTTAAATTTTAAGATTCGAATGGTGCGCCGTTTGCATTTTGTAAACGTTGGAAGTTCGCATATGTACAGTGGTATCTAAACACATGTCAAAGTCTATCAAAAACCGCCAGAAGTGCCATACATTTGTGGACTAAGTTTTAGAGAACAGAACAGTTAATGCTGACTTTTATCAAAAGGCTCATATTGAACTGCAAAGCTCATTTTTCTATAAATAGCTTTGTGAACCGTCAAATGTGTCGGGTGTGGGGTAGTGAACATCTAAGTGCTATTCACGAAAAGGCAATGCAACCACCAAATGCACTGTTTGGCGCGTACTGTAGTAGTCTGGAGGAGCCAGTGGGTGGTACCTCTTCGGGGATAAAGTTGGAAAAGCTGTTACTGTCAATGATATATGCTAGTGAAATATGCTAACAAATGTTTTTTTTTAATAAAACCAACAATTTAAACTTGCAGACATGTGATTTCAACAGGATGAACTCACTTGTCAAATGCGTGGTCTTGCGATCTAACTCCACACTTTTCTCTAGGATTATTGAAAGAAAAATAATTATGACAACAAATCTATAATTACAAGACTACAAGAGAACATGTACTTGATGAAATAGAAACGCATTTATGGAAAGAACGGTTGCATGGCATCGGAGTCTTTGTGTCATGCGATCTGATTTTAAAGGTACAAGCGGCTGTTATATAAAATGCGAATCCATAATATCGTGTAGTAGGAGAGTCTGGAGCGTTTTGTTTAAGACTCACTTTAGCTTTCTGGGGCAAACAAACGTGGCGTGTGTGACTGAAAAGTGTGAGGTAGGTAGTGTTATCAGATATTTGCAAGCCAAAGAGTTAATTAGATCGAAATTCAACACAGATTAAACGGCGTTTATGGTCTGAAAGTTTTAAACCGAAAAAAATCAGCGATTGGTGCGAAAAATTTAATAAACCAGAAGGAAAGAGGCAGACCAAGGACCTAACACACGGCAATTGCACAACTGTCGAACGTTTGATTAGAGAAGATTGTTAATTTATATTTATTCGGGTCTTTTTTGACGAGAAAGCGCTTTTAGTGTCAGAAAAAATTGCAAGTCAAGTCAATTGTAGACTACTTCGAGCAATTTGACAAGCAGCAGTAACGTGATGAGATGTTCACACTACTGTCACACTGGGATAATGTTTACGGAGATTTTGTCGGTAAATATACAAAAGCATGTAGTTTATTGTGACATGTATCAAAAGAAAATTTTTAAATATAATTGCTTACTTTTAATATCGAAGACTCCTTGTATTTCATACGTGACTGCTAAGTTTCTATTTTACATTAATGGAAACAAAATTCGAGTTGATCCAATATTTTGTGTACTTCTTGGTAGAATTTTGGATTTTCTTTGTTTGTTTTCATCTGGGTTTGACCACCTTGGTGCATATGCAATACATCACCTTTAGTTTTAGACCACATGCTTCTCCATGAGCTGGTCTGGCTAAGATGTGCTGCATTCGTCTTCCTTTTCATTCTTTGAATGTGTTAAGACGAGGTGAGTTATAAGTTTAAAACAACTCTAAGACAATTTACGTCACCTAATAATTTTATTTCTAGATTTGGAAATCTATTTTTAGATTTCAAAATCTAAGTCTAAGTCTCAGTCATTCTCGGTTTTTCCTCCTTGCAAATGCTACTACGGTAGATATTAAAGAAACTATGTTTTAGTTCCTCTGCATCTAACCAGTTTGTGTCCAGGTTTACATTTCTTTGCATACGTTCTTTAATTATGTTGTTTTTTATTGGGACAGTATAACTAAATCATACGCATATTCCAGTGTACCATGTCCGTTCTTTGGAGTGTCTTTAACCGCTTGCCTATTACAATGTTTAAAAGTAGAAGAGACAAAACTTCTCCTAACGAATATTTTCCCGCAACCTTCCTTCACCCATCACGGATCCATATATTTGTCTTTCTTTAAGGATACAGTCTATCTACCTGCAGCTTGTCTTGTCGATCCCTATATTCATCAACGATGTCACAAGAAAAATATAACAAGACCTACTTAATGTACCCGCAAAGAAACCGCAAATGTATTTCTAGCAAAATATTGTTTAGCTGCGACAAAATCACGGCGATTGAAACCTCTGTTATCTTGTAACTAAAGAATCTTTGCAGGGCAAACCCACATATCGCATTGCGGTTAGCGTTGACGAAATTCGTGGTCATTTTTTGAATTTGTTGAATTTAAAAACTTGATTGCGGATTGGACGATCTTGACTAAGGAATAGTTAAGAATATGGTAGAAAAAATGTCTTGAAGCTCTGGCATTAACGCCTTAGTTTGTAATTATCACCCCCAAATGCCGGTATTCCACAGAAGACAGTAAGTAGACTGTTACTTTTATCTGACGTTTCGATGCAACAAAATGCAAGACTGCAAGTATCTCCTTGCGTCAGAAGAGAATAATTTAGGACGAATCATTCCTGGACAATATAATCAATTTTAGAAAGCCCAGATATCATAGTAAGATGCTGGTAAAAATTGTTTCACACGGTATGTGACAAATTTCCAAGCTTCCTCAGAACGATCCAGAACATATTTTATCTCTTTTAATAAATTTCTGAAGGTCTCCCATAGATGCGTCGTCGAGTTGGACGTTCGTAGCTGCTCCCGGGGTTGCCGCCGAGCCGTCAAGGTATTTCTGATTACATAAATACCACACAGCAAAGCAGTCAGGGATAGTCAAGTACGGGGAGCGAAGTGACTAGTCCAGTCCACAAATAATATTACAGATGAATATAATGCTGGAATGTTTTACGTTAGTAATTCTTTTTGCAATATACATAAATATTATTGACAAATTTGATATCGTGTAACTAAACTGAATAAGTAGTTTAAGTAAATTTAAGCGCGTTATTTACTACTGTAAAAATCTTACAATCGTTACAAAACATTAAAATCTATATTAAAATAATAACTTTATTCAATTTTAAAACGTTTTAATACAAAAAAAGTTTTAACCCTACTAAAATCATATTTTTGTAGAAAAGTAAATTCTAAAATACTTCAGCCATTTTTCGGTACTTATATAGTTTCAAGGCAATTAATATGTGATATCAATTCATATGTACTAGTAGTCAATAAAAAATTATTTCTGTCTTACTCTGCACTACCTTTCTCTATTTTGTATTTGCTACTCAAGATAATTTTACTATGTCTACTCTTTAAAATGGCAAAAATATAACTAAATATTATGTGTGTTTGTAACTCACATTGCAACTCCTACTACAGTTATGAACCGATTTCAAAAATTAATATCTCATTCGAATGAGTTTGTTGCAAAACCTCCCATATATATTTTATCTTTTCGATTTAGGTCACGGTTTACCTGTCACAGGTCAAAACATAAAATAATTTGACAGTTTGCGTCAACTGTCGGTCAGTTGTCAGGAGGCGCATGCGGTACAACTTTGATTTATGTGGCACGTCTATGGGACAGTCTTTTTTACTGGTTATAGTATAATACTGTTTAATAATTATCCCCGAAACAGCTATAATATATTTTAGAATTAATTTATTTGATATTCTATTGGATAGTACTATATATTATAAGCAGCATACTAGAACATAGGCATTAAATGAGTTGTTTATATGTACATTTATTTATTCACTTTGTAGACGGATGTTACCTAATTTTTATTATTTTAGGAAGAGCTGTTCTAAAATTTCGGCTAATTATATCACATAAGCAAGAAACATGAACAGAAACTGAACAGCTTATATCATAATTGAAAATATTTCTTATCTGTATCTGAATAAAAAAGAATTTTATATCGCTTTGATAATTTCAGTATATAAGTACAACCGCCTGATTGAGAAAGCAGTTGTGCTATTCTGATTTATCCTACACAATGAAAATTACTCTCCTATTATTAGCTACACTGTCCGTGGCGTTCGCAGAAGAGTTGGTAAGTTATTTTGTAGAAAATCATTGATTCAAATATTTATTTAAATTTTGCATTACGAATCAATTACGTAACTGTGTTGATAAAGCTTAGTTTATAATACAAGTTAATAATACAACTATCTATAAGTACATATTAAATATGGTAACTAGAAATTTGTCAGTGTAGTTATCTTTTTCCGTTTAATTTTACATTTATAATTTTCACCTCATGAACATTTGGCATTTTTCTATTTCATTTTAAATACAATGTCTTTGATTTGTTTAATAAACCAGTAAGTGGTAACTATCACACAGCGGTTTGTATTTATAATAAAATCTGAAAATATATAATTAACTTTAAATTATGCTACAATTTAGTATTTTAAAATATAAACATATTTTTACACACGTGTTGAATAAATGACTAAAAATAATAGAAAAAATTATTGTTTTAGACAAAGTCACAAATTCTTCATCGATGGAAGCATACCGTTCAACCCTACCAAGCTGAATGTATAAGTGAATCGAAGGCGGATCCAAATGCTGTGCAAATATTTTATAATACTGGACATATCTCAGACTACAACCGTTTTAATTGCTATTTCACTTGTATTATAGAAAAATTTGGTATAGTAAATTCTAATGGTGACGTGGATGTTGAAAAAATAGTTGAACATTTTGCTGGCTTTAACTCTTACATTGTTAGGAAATGTTCTCACTATACAGGAAAAAACAAGTGCCGGAGAATTCACAACACAATTGCTTGTGCGGTCGAACAAATTTTGTTTGAACGTCCATCCTAAAAAAGCGTATTGTCCGTGTATGAGTGAAAGTAAAAAAACTCTACACGGTATATTTGTTTCAGTGGTATAGCTTGTATCTAATTTTGTAAAATTAGTACATGATTTCCAGTAAATAAAGAAGTATAAGTATGTCAAGAATTTTACTTATTGTAACCAACATTCAAATATAAATTGCTGAATACAAAATAGTAAAAAGTGAAACAGACTGTTAGCGACAATTGGTTCTTGTGTCTGAGAATTGTAGTGTTTACAAATCCTAGGAATTCAGAAAAACAGACGAGTAGACTAAAAATCATCATCTTAAGTTTCTGGATGCTTCTGATAAAAAATAATTGACATGATAACACAGTGTTTATTGCACAGACGTAGAAATATAAATCTAGTGCTGTTTATATAGAATTTTGCAAATGGGCACTAATTTCCTCCTTTTTAAAATAAAATTAAAAAGATACATTTACTTAATTTAAGCATGCTGCAGATATACAGTGTGTCCGTTTAGTGGGTAATTGTTCGATATATCCTAAACGGTATATTACATGTAAAAAAAAACATTATTCAAGTTTTTTTTAACTGTCTAAGTTATCCAAACAATACTATATTTAATTTCCTTTTTAACGATGTATTATTTTCGGGATTACTTTGCGCCGTTGCCAAGTTGTCCAAAAAAAGGCAACTAAAGGTCTTAACAAAATTAATCACAGTGATTTTGAAATTAAATTTAAGAAAATGATATTTGGCATATTTAAAGTGAAGAGTCTAAACTAACTGAAAATTGTTCAATTTTTGGTTCTTATTGTACAGGGTGTTCTCTACAGGCTAACTAATATGGTAATTTTCTAACTTTAATTACCCAAGATTTTCAAATAGAACACCCTATATTTTATTATTCCATATGACGCTCCTTTTAATTTATTTTTCTTTTTATATCTCTATTTCACAAACTTTTTTAGAATAGACAAATCGTTTGAACAGTTTGACTATACGTAATAAAATCTATTTATATTTGCACTTAATTTAAATAACCTAAAAAATTTATAATTCATTTGTAGGTATTTATTGGTAAGTAGCTTGGACAAATACTTTAAAAATCCAGACATTTGGAAATTGCTTAAGTATAGCCAATGTTGTGCATGTGTAATTTTTATTAAGATGTGCTATTCGTTTAGTTCGTACAAATAACTATTTTAAATTCGACATAGTTATGTTGTAGCACTTTCTTCTATATATGCAAATTTCGACTTCTTGTTCTTTAAAAATGCCGTTTCAAGTAATTAATATTTTCACTCTTAAATAGTATATATTTTTGAAATTTTACGTCATTCGCTTTCAATTTTGTATCTTCCATTCCAATATTATTCTTTCTGTCAGTCGTATAGGAATTGCTAGATTTTTTAACTTTCTTTTTTACTATGTCATTTTAAATTTTACCCAACTATTTTCACTGCTTTTTGAATCGATTGCATTTTGTTTTTACTAATTATTTTTTTTGCGCTTAATTTAATAGAATTCTTATTTAACTTGTCTTACAAATTAAAATTCCGTTAAAATATGTAAACTCCCTATCTTTTTGACTCGCATATAATTTTATTTGTTTTTGCTAAAAGACCAATATTAGTACTACTTTTACCGTACACCGCTTGTTGCTAGCTTTTGGTAACTATTTCAAATCCTGCCTTTTTGTGTTTTCGTCTCTCCTCGGTTAACCGGATACAGATAAAATACATAGTAATTATACGAGTTGGAAAAGGTTATTCCAATAAACTAAAGCAATCTACGCTAGCAAAAAATACAGAATAGAGAACCATAATGTCACACGGTGAATAAACTTAAAATGTTTATGCAAGTACTGAAAAATCTTTAGAATTTCCTTTTTTGCAGTACCGCAATATCAGGAATTTAGAAGAATGTTTCAGATAAGTAAGTCAAACAACTATTTTCAAATAAAATTTAAGAAAACAATAAAAAATTATAGCAATTCTTTCTTGAAAATATATAAATCAGGTGGTACGTTGATTGCTTAAAAATGTTTACTAAGAAGTGGACTAGAGCAGACTAAAATGAATTTGTAACTTTTAAGCTGATATATCAGAAAGGAATTTGTGTGAAAACAAGCGGACGTGAATTATTTTGTGACAACTGTCGGGATGCAGACACCAGGGAATACTTAGCAACTAGTCAAAAAACGAAAGAAAAACCATAACTCAATTCAAATGAACAACGTTGAAAGTTATAACAACACATCAAACTCAAGTTGTTAATGACCAAATAAATACCTAATGGAATTACAACATTGCGAACAAAAACATAGCAATCTTCAATTTTCCAAAAAATTAACGAAATTGAGACACCGACACAGTTACTAGACGAATTTAAAGCAATGTTGAATGAGCTAATCAGTTAAAATAGCACAACTTTGAGTATGCTAACAACAGACATAAATAAATCACTGAAATAACGACCACAAACCGCCGTACAGCTACTGGAATTATAACGGGCTGACGAACCACAAAGTAAATAAAATTAATTCTTTTTAAATTAATACAATAGGGGTATTATCCTTGTCTCCGAATCCCAATTGAATAAGCGAACTGGATTTAATATCCCAAACTACACAGTTTACTCTGCCAACCAAACCTACGGTACCGCGCATTCTGAAACAATTATAATAATCAGATGTGTCCTTTATAATTACGCTTTTCCATCTTACCGTATAAATAAAATACGTACTGCTAAAATTTAACTAAACTTACAATTGTTGTATCATATACTAATAGCATCAATATACTCACTCCCTAAGCATTCAGTCACATCCGAGGAATACGGAGAGTTTCTTGTTACTGTAGGGAATAGAAAATTAATCGATGGCAAATGTCAAGCTGAGGCTTTAGATTAAGCACGACAAAAAGAAGGAATAAAGACCTACAAGTAATCAATTGTAGATGTTTAACTACCGGAGAACCGGCGTATTGGTCCAGTGAACCAAAGTAACGCCCGTATTTTCTAGACTTCGTTGTAACTGGTGGATTACAAAACACTTATATTAAAATAAAAACTAACTTAGATATATCATCCGATTACGGACCAATGATAATCAACCCCAGCTTGATTATATTTGCGAAAATTGTCGCACTAAAAATGTGCACCATCGAAACCGATTGGACCTTATATTTGCAATATCTGAAAATAAATTCATTTCACAAAAATAACAAGTAGATCTGGACTATCCTTCACACAACTCCTGCAAGAAGCAGTTACTCGGGCAATTCCATATGTGATCTTAACTATACGTTAAGCAACTTATCTTCCAAATTTCCATAAACAATCGACAACGTTCACTGACAAAAGTTATGAAGTAACTAAGCATTCATCTTGGATGACTATTAACATTAAGAAAAGATATCTAGAATAAAAAAAAACAAAACAACTGAATACTAGGTTCTACAGGAAGTTTATGAGTTACTACTTTTAATTATCTGTAGATGGCAAAGAATTTCTGTAAAAAATATGTTAAAACTTTGTAAGATCTTATAGACTGCAATTATACAAATCTGCAAGTAAATCCAACTTAGCAGTACTTTAGCGATTCCAATCAAATGTACTGTGTGGTATATTGTCCTGTTACTACCAACGATGTCAAGGAACATTATACGTAATGAAGAGAAAACACATTCGATAGAATTACCGAACGGGATTGATCCAAAGTTACTTTAAACTTGTCTTTATTACAATTATAACTTATTTACTTATGGTTTCAATACTTTAAACGCTTGCACCTTTGGGTACAGATTAAATATTCAAGTTGTTTTAGTGTTTACTTAATGGTATATAAGCATATAAAACCTGTTTTTGTCTGAATAATTTTTTAATAAAAAGATTAGAACGAGATGAATATGGAACAAAACGAATCATTCTCTAAAACTCAATAAAATTTTGAGACTATAAAATTCTCAAAGTTTATCCAAAAATTGACAATGTAGTAATAGCCGTTATTATAAAAATTTGAACAATGCAGTAATTAGTGTAAGTGTATATGTAATTGATCATGTTATTTAAATCACTCTATGGCAGATCGTTAACTAATCCCATAGTACCTAAGTTTCACAAAAATTTTTGTGACCTAAATTTCATATTAAACCTCTACGAATAACATGTGTTAGGACTAATGAGGTAAACGAAAACTGAATATTATGCAGCAGAAAACGTTGTGCATTTTGGAATATGGAAACATCAGTTGCTAGAGTGTAGCGTGAATTTGAATACAGCACAATATAGAACCACCAGATAATCAGAACATATTAAGGACGCAGATAAAGGTATTGGACGACCAATAGTTTTTAATAACAACATGAAGATAGTTTAACGGGCAAATGTCAACAAGTAACGCAATCTGCAAACTTAGTATCTTGTAGCTAAATATTTGTAAGGTTTTGCAATGATGATTGAGTCTAAAACTATATCGTACACAGCTCTTGTGGCATTTGCAGACGAATAAGTACGGTAAGCGATTTGATTATGAAATTTTATGTTTTAATCTCCTTAGTTAACACTTTATGATTAATTTATTGGGGGATAGAGTGGCATTTTAAGGACTCTGTTGACGTACCACCACGCCAACTAGTTTGGATGGGTTCTGGGACTGCGTTGCCTCCATATTCCGGTCCGTCAGCGGGGGACGTGTATCGTGTAACAAAGACATTTGTAACGTTATGATTTAAACTTAGATAATATTAGTTTAATTATCTTAGTTAGTAAAATATCTTTTAAACTCGATGAATAATTTGTAACAAAACTATACTTTTAAAGAACTTAATTGGATTCTTCGTATATAAATTCAATTTATATTGTTCGTTATTAGTCATTTACATACTTTATTGAAGATTACTGTAAATTATGTATTGAAAGCAAATAGTGCATAATTTGTATCCACCATCACTTTTCATAAAATGGGTACTTGATTGTTACAATTGCATTATAGGATCTTTATCAAACATTGGAATTACAATTCTTAATAGTGATCGAACTTATAACGGGTGTTTTTTATAGAGGTATAAAACTTTAAGTTGGCAACACTTTTTTAACTGGCTGCCATTTTGTCAGCTGTCAAGTGTTTAGTTTGGTTTGGCATTTCAACATGAATAGACTGACGCATGAACAACGCTTCCAAATTGTGCAAATTTATTTTGAAAATCATGGTTCTGTTCGAAATACGTATCGCGCACTACGTCCATTTTACATAATCGTCCATCAGAGCAATTAATTCGATTAACTATGGAACGTTTTCGCACCACGTTTACTCTAAATGATAATACGCATCCACAGAGGTCGTACAGTGCGTACAGAAGTAGTCATTGCTGCTGTAGAGCGTAGCGTAGAGGAAGACCCGAATCAGTCTATCCGCCATCGTGCACAGGAATTGGATATGTGTCCATCCACTTTATGGAAGATTTTGCGGAAAGATCTTGGTTTGCGTGCCTACAAAATCCAACTCGTGCAAAAATTGAAGCTATACGATCATGTAGCAAGGCGTAGATTCAGTGAATGGGCTCAAAACAAGATTGCCGTTGATATCGATTTTCATAAGCGAATTTTGTTTAGCGATGAAGCTCACTTTTGTTTGAATGGATACATCCATAAACAAAACTACCGTATGTGGAGTGATGGTAATTCTCAATGTATGTTGAGACACCGTTACATCCAGAAAAACTGACTGTTTGGTGTGCTTTATGGGCTGGTGAAATCATTGGTCCGTACTTCTTTAAAAACGATGCTGGTCAGAACGTTACAGTCAATGGTGACTGCTGTAGAGCCATGATTACTGACTTTTTCGTTCATCAATTGAACAACTATAATATACAGGAGCTGTGGTTTCAACAAGACGGCGCAACATGACACACAGCTTGTGCCACAATTGATTTATTGAAGGAAACGTTTGGTAACCGCATAGTTTCACGTTTCGGACCCGTGAATTGGCCTCCAAGATCGTGCGATTTAACGCCGCTAGACTATTTTCTGTGGGGATATGTGAAGTCGCTAGTCTACGCCGATAAGCCCGAAACGATTGACCACTTGGAGGACAACATTCGCCGCGTTATTGCCGATATACGGCCACAAATGTTGGAAAAAGTCATTGAAAATTGGACCTCCAGATTAGACTACGTCCGAGTCAGCCGTGGCGGTCATATGCCAGAAGTCATATTTAAATTGTAATGCCAGAAGATTATCTTTCGAATAAAGTAAATTTCCTGTCAATTTAAAAAATTCATCTTTGTTTTATTCCATTTCAAAGTTCTGTACCTCTATAAAAAACACACTTTATATATTGCGTTTTATTTAATTGTAATTTTAATAGGATCTGATTTATTATTCACATTTTAGTACTGCCGCAGCCCTAATGTTAATTTCTTTATTTTATATCAACATTAGCATTAATTATAGTTTGTTCTTAAGAAATGTAAATTATTTTTTACACAATCTTCTTTTCCATTCCCCAAAATTAGTTTTATTAATTTTATTATAAAGAAAACCCACTAACAACTTCAAAATGCATTGATTGTCATTGGGGTCAAAATATTCTAAGTAATATATTTACTAATAAAATATATTTAATTAATACATATTAAAGGGATATTGTGTAAATCCTCTAGCTAAGATTAGCTGGAACTTGAGCGGCAGCGTACGACACCACATCATACTTTATCCATATATACCACATACCATACCACTTTTCTACACGGTTCTACCACGGAAGTATTAGAAGATATTTGAGCAGTCTTAGGTGTGACACAACTTTAAATACTGACCATAGCACAACACATTGCATTTCATTTTAGAATCGTTTACTAGACATCTATCTACGTAAAATACTAAAAGGTATTTTATATTCATATGTGTTTTTTGTGCATCTTTCCACGTACGGCAGAATAATTTTTCTCCGTGCCTTTAGTACTTCTTCAGATGTCTGCAGCAAGCATACAATTATATAATAAATAAACGAAAATGTAAAAATAAATATAGTAAAATGTTATTTACTAATAGATATGCCATTTTTATTGAAATAATATGCATATTACATATCAAATCATCTGCAGAATATGCAAAAGCAAGAATTAGCGGTACAATAACATATTTCATTACGTATCCTATGCAAGATGCAATTTAATGCTGTTGCTTTTTTATATAAACCAAATCACATAATATGCAAGATAACACATAAATAGATACTTGAGTCACATCACTCTACAAGATTAAATATAAATTTTTACTTTCCTTATCCTATAATTAGGAAAGTAATGTAATCGGCGGAAATTTTACCTACCCAGTTTTCACATTTCTGGTCGAAATATAGCCTCAGGACACCAAAATTTTTGGGCCATTGTGTGTGTGCGTGTGTGTGTGTGTGTGTGTGTGTGTCGGTGTCGGTCTGTCAGTAAACAGGATATCTCGAGAACCGTACGAGCTAGAGACTTGAAATTGGTATGCAAGTTACTTGTGGTAGGGGACGCAGTCGAAACTTTTGGTAAAATCGGCTGAGTGGTTTTGAGTCAAAATCGGTCGCGCATCTAAACGGTCGAAGATTCATGAGAATAAAAATGATTTGTTATCACGAGATAAAATGAATTTAAAATAAAAGTTGGTAAAATAGGAACTCGAAAAAAAATTGAAGTTCAGGGTTTTTAATATACCTGGTGTTCATAAAATGTTTCGGGAAATTTATATTACCGGATAGATCAGACCGAGTCGAACAAAATATTACAATAAAATTTTTGATCCGAGGTCAAATAAATAAGTTATAGCCGATTAAAAAAAAAATTAAACGGACCAATCACAGCGCGCTCGGAGAGCTACCGGGCCGACAGCGGGAGGATGGGGTGGGAGCGCTTGGCCGCTAGGAGGGAGCACGCAGGCGATAATGGGGAAGGCTGTGCGACCAAGCTCGCACGGTAACCTTCAGTGACGTAGCAAAATTTTTAGTAATAGTCAATTATTGTCTTATACTGTTTATTTTTATTATCTTTCGAGTGTTGGACTCGCGCCTCGTCATTTTTTAAAATAACAAGTTCCGAGACGAGAGCAGCGCAGGGGCGAGATGATGCCCTGTAAGTATAATATATAATAATAGGTTAAGGAATGTCGTGTGATGTTCACACCAGATTTTTTATTTTGCTCCACTACACTCGCTTCTTGCGACGGTTTTCCTTTCTTGGCTAATATTTTTCCCACTACAGCATCCCACGTTTCTCTTGGCCTTCCTTTGTCCCTTTTTTTAACGACCTTTGTATTCCATACTTGCTTAACCTGTCTGATGTCTCCCATACGTTGTAAATGGCCCCACCAGCTGAGTTGTCTCTTCTCTATCAACTGATGTATCTATTCGATTCCCAGTTCTCCCTCATTACATCATTCCTTATCCGATCTTTTAATGTTATTTCTTGCACTCTCCTCAAATATATCATCTCCGCTGCTTGTATTTTACTTTTCATCCTCGTTAATGTAACCCATGTATCCACAAGTAAGTATAGGCCTATAAATTGTTTTGTATGCATTCATTTTTGTTTGTTGTGTTAATTCTTTTTTGTTGACAAACTTATCTTTTATTGCATAGTATATTTTGTTGGTTTTTTCTACTCTCTTTATGAGATCTAATTCTTGTCTTCCCGTTTCTTCTATTCTGACTCCTAGATATTCGAAGTGTTGTACTTGCTCTATGTCTTTACCTTCTATTTGTATTTTAATTGTGCAAGGTTCTTTTGAAATTACCACCACCTTAGTCTTGTTTGTATTTAATTTCATGTTATGTTCTTTTAAAGTTTCGTTCGAGATCTGTAAGTCCGTTTGTAGGTCTCTTTCATTTGCTGCCATTATTACTACGTCATCTACAAACGCACATTCTGTTATCTCAACTACTTGTAACTTTCTGTATCCCAGTTTTAGTTTTTTAACACTTTTATTACATTCTTTTATAATGTCGTCCATGAATACTGTAAATAGCTCTGCGCTCAGTACTCCTCCTTGTCTAAGTCCTTTCATATCGAAACTTTTAGACCTATTATTTCTGCTGATTACATAATTGGTGTTGTTCCTATATAGAATTTTAATCGCTGCTAACAGATTATCATCGATATTTCTCTTGGCCAAACTTCCCCATACCATATTTCTATTTACCCTGTCAAATACTTTGTTCAGGTCTATGAATGCAAACAGCATCTTTGTATTGTACTTCACTGATCTATCTATTATCTGTTTCAATGTAAATATATGATCTTGTACACTAAAACCCCTTCTAAATCCACTTTGCGATTCTCGATTTTTCCTCTTAATCTTCTCTCTAATATATGTTTATAGATCTTCATGGGTAATTCCTCTGTAGTTGTCAGAGTTAGTTTTCTCTTCTTTTTTGAGGATTGGGAAAATTTTTTCCTATTTCCCACTCTTTAGGTATTGCTTTTCCCTCCAGACTTTATTATAAATCGTTAGTAATAACATTTCTACGTCTTCGCCCATATGTTTTATCATCTCCTCGTTAATTTGGTCATGTCCGGCTGCTTTTCCAATTTTAATTCCTTGTATTGCTTCTCTCATTTCTTGCAACTCTATTTTTGCAGCGTCTTCATTTTCTGAACTCTTAATGTACATTTCCCTTAATATATCCTCTTTTCTTCTTTCCTCTCTTTTATCCTTTTTAGTCTCTATCCTTGTCGGGTTCCTATTCACTTACTAGGATTTCACCTCGTTTATTTCTTATCTTACTCTCGTACATTGATTTATCGTTTCGCACTGATTTTAGTATTTTATAAAATAATTTCTGATTCTTCTTGCTGTTTTTCTCCAGTGTTTCTTCAAATTCTTTCCATGCATCTTGCTTAGCTTTTAGTATTAAATCTTTAACTCTTATTCTTTGTTCCTTATATTTTTTGTAAGTCTCTTCCTTTCTGTTATCTAAGTATTTCTTCCACATTTCCTATTTGATCCTAACCTGCTTCTTAATGTTTGCTTTTTGGTATTTGTTATTCTAGTTGTTCCACACACTTCCGTTGTTGCTTCTAGTATTACATTTTTAAAAATTCCCCATAATTGTTCTAGATTTGCTTCTTCCACACTTCCTTGCAGTTCTCTTATTTTTCTACTAACGCTTTCTTTGTATCTGTTCTTTGCTTCTTCATTATTTAATTTGTAAGTTTTTATTGTTTGAAATTCTACTTTCTTGGTTATCTGTTTTCTTACCCCTTCAGTACTTGTTTCCTCTCTTTCTACTTTTGCCACTAGTAGATAGTGGTCACTAAATATTTCTGCTCCTCTTCTAACTTTAACATCTTTCACTGTTTTTCTGTTGTTCATCTCGACTAATATATAATCTATTATTTATCTTTACTTCCTGCTTGGCACTTCGCTTGTAAACTTATGTACGTCTTTGTGGTTATAGAATATGTTTGCTATTACTAAATTATTTAATGTGCAATAGTTTATTAATCGTTCTCCATTGTTGTTTTTTGTTATTTCGCCTAATTTTCCTACTACTTTTATATCTTTATTTTTGTTTATTCTCACTTTGATGTTTAAATCACCTCTTACAAATATCCTTCCTTTGCTGGTTTCTGTTGCTTTTGTTAACTTGACCCAGAATTTATCCTTATTCAGTTTTGAATCGTTCTCGTCCAGTCCATATGCTACTATTATTGTTATTATCTTTCCATTTGCTTCTTTAAGTTCTATCGTTAACATTCTTTCGTTCCAGCCCTTCCAGTTTTGGATGATTACAGCTTCATTCTCTTTGATTATACAACCAACTCCTGCTGCTGCTCTTTTATTCTCTGGCACTCCACTGTAAATGAGTACGTGCTCGTCTACCAGATTCATTATTCCTTTGCCTTTCTTCCTAGTCTCCGTTATAGTTAATATATCTAGTTATGCCTTTGTAAATTCATTTACTAACTCGTTTTCCTTTCCGGATAAACTTCTAACGCTCCAGGTGGCCAATTTCAATATTCTGTTCTTTTTATTTATTTTCGATACTTCCTTATTTGGAACTAAATCGATTTGGCTAGTTATATTCCTTTTTCCATTGCCATTGTCGTCCTCTTTGTACCCCGTGCCCTGTTTAGTTATTAGTTTTTTGATTGTTTTCTTGAAAATTCTTTTCTTGACGTTTCTTGCGGTGATCTCTCTTCCACTGTTCTAATACCTTTCTTTTTTAGTATTTCAACATTTGGTTATTCTGTTAATTGTTCTACTTTGTAGCTTTCCCCGTTTACTACCAGCTTGTTGTAAACTACAAACGCTCTATTTCCACTTTCTCTTGCTTTTTTCATGTGTCGGATTAGAATTTTTTTTCTTCTTGTATTTCCTTTAAGAAATCTTCCGTTACATATACTCTAGTTCCCTTCAATTTTTTAGTAGCTTTAAGAATTTCTATCCTTTTGTTCTTAGAGTTCAGCTCTATTAGTATTGGCCTCTTTTGGTTGTCTCTATAGTTTCCTAGTCTAAATGTATCTTTTATTTCAGTTTCCATATTAATTTGTACCTCCATATCACGTATCAGAGTTCTTATTTCTTCTTTTATTTGTAATTCAACTTCCTCATTCACATCATGTATTCCGTGTATTATCAAATTATTTTTTCGTACCTCCCTTTCTAGATTATCTATTTTTTTCTTGCTCTGTTATCTGTTTTTTGATTTGTGCATTTTCTTACTTTAATGCCGCCTTCTCTTTATTAAGCTAATCTATTTCAGCTTTTAATGTATCAAACTTTTGTTCTATGCGCGTTTCTCGTTCATTTATCACATCTAACTTCCCCATAATTTTATCTAGTTTTTCTTCCATTGCTGTAATTTATTTTTGTAATACGTATGTAGTCTAGAAACGAATTTGTATATATGCAGCCTCGAGAACTTTACTTTGTATAATGTGTTGCCTATTCTGAATTTGTCTTGATGGATTTTATATGTTGTGCTTCTGGATAATTATCTTATCACCAACTACTTTATGCAATTTGAATTGCATAATATTGATATAGTTTTTTAATCATATATTCCTGGTTGAAGGCATCTTGTCCTATAACAACTTGATCGTCGACAAAATGCAATAAAAATAGGTTTTAGTCATAAACGGGAATCCCCTACCTCTTACTTTATCTTTCCGTTTTCTAAAGACTATTTCAATGTATATATCAAATAATAGAGGGAATAAGCTATACCCTTGTCCGAGGCCTTTAATCATTTTTATCAGATTTGATAGTTTTTCTCTTGTTCTAACGTAAGTAACGTTATATTTACAAAGTTTTTTTATAAGGTTGGTCAATTCTGTGCTAACTCCTATCTTTTAAGGCTTTCCATAATTTTTTTCTTGAGGCTGAGTCATATGCCTTTTCCAGATATATAAAGGCACGGTGTATTTCTTACCCTTTGACACTCATTTTTTAATAGCTGTTGGGGTACAAAAAGATTGTTTGCCGGGAGCAAATCCACTTTGGTTTTGCCAAATTCTTTGACCAACTTGTTCTCTTAATTTATTTTGGATGCACTTACTGAACATTCTACTAAATGTGTTCGTCACGCTTATTTCTGGATAACACCCTGGATCTTTTCTATTTCTCTTTTTAGAGATGTTATGTGGGAAACCTTTTATTTTTCTTAGCAATTATTTATTAATTTACAGATTCTTGCCACCGGACCATTACTTCTATTTTTAATTACTTTTACTAGAATTCTTTCCGGCCCTAGAGATTTTTCATCAGTCGCAATCCTTGTTTTGCTTCATTTTCTGTTATTTCAATTCTTTTATTGATGTTTCTGTAGTCTTGTATTTTATCATGTTTATATTTCTCTTTCTTTTCTACTAGCAGCTCACTATAATGCTTCCTTTAGGCTAATGATACATTTTACTATTTGTATTTGTTTTTATTTGTCTAAGCGTTCTCTACACTTATGTAGATTGGACACCTTCTATTAAACTATTTATTTGTGTACATTTTTGCTCCCAAAAATTGTACTTTGCTTCTTTTCTTTGTCTTTTACTAATAAACTTTTGCTAAACCTTCACGAAGAACAAAAATAATCAATAAAACAAAAATAGCACCTAAAAAAGAACAAATGTAAAAATAAAAAATAAATATATAAATAAAGTTCAATTAAAGCGAACAGATAATATCTGCTATATTCAACATCAAGTTTTAAAAATCTAATATTATATATATATATATATATATATATATATATATATAAAAACAATAAAGCCAATAAGACACAATGCATCAGTTGCTTTATATTAGTAATATAGATAGAATGTTAAACACAAAAACGGATGCCAATTGAAACAATGGCATTGCAAATAAGGCTTTGCGAATTTATGAAAGAATTAAGGATCAGTTACCATTACTTCAGCTGAAAAGAAGTAATCTTTTTTAGGTAGCCATGGTTGGTTTGAAAAACTCAAACAAAGACATTATAACATCTTTAAAAGCTATTCATTAATTGAAGAAAATATAAAACTGTATGCCTCGTTTTGTGGACACAAAAAATAAAATTAATAAAAAAATAAAAGCAAAAGTTTAACTACTATCATCGCTTTCGTAAAATATTAATCTTTTCTTTCTGATTGGCAGAATATCACTTTCATCACTCGATAGGATTTGATGCGATTCTGGTTCCATTGGATAATTTTACATCAAAAAGATGGTAATAAAATCTATAATTAGCAATTACGTCTTGCGCTAAGCATTGACTAATATCAGACTGGAATAGATATACAGAATAGTAGAGTTGGCGTTAATATAACCATTTGGGGGGTATTGAACTTCCTAAAATTTTTGATAGAAAAGTACCACAAATTACGTTTACTTCCGAAGCAGATTAGATAAAATTATATATATAATATTTCTCTTCTTGAAGTAGCTCTATGAGGGCTTTATGTGTAATGCAGTTGAACAATTTAAACAATATGAACATTTCACCCAATTATAGCCACTATCAGGTTTACTCTTTATGCAAAAAAGCTACCATATACATACAGTAGGCGGCCAAATTATTGGGGACAGTGCTCATATTTACTTAATTTCTAGTTTAAAACAACTGTTTGAGCAAACAAAGTGGTTTTTAAAGGATTATTTTATTTGATATTGCTCTTTTTTAGTATGGGAAGGCTTCGGACACTTCTCCAAGAAAATACAGAGAAATAAAAACGTTGTTACCGCACTCTACACATTCTCAGAGTGATATAGCAACTATTGCAGGGGTTTCAAAGTCTGTTGTCGACCGAATTAAAATTAAAATCGATGGAACAAACCTCTGGAAGTAAGCAGTGTAGGAAAATGTGACAATACAAGAATCACCACTCCTCGTACCGATTGGAAAATCAGGGACATCTGTCTCGTAAAAAGATTGTCACCCGTCTGACTAAGATGATGTACGACGAGGGTGTAAAGGTTTTGAAAAGTGCAGTCTGGAGGCGGTTGGCCGAAGAGAATCTGATGAGTCGTCGGTCTACCAAAAACCACGCCTCACCGAGACTATAAAACAGAAACAACTACAATGGACTAGACAACACCAAAATATGACTGTTGCAGACTGGAGTCGAGTAAGTATAACTTTTTTGAATAGTGCAGTTTACCATTAACAATTTTCTTATGTTAATTCTAATATTTTACAGGTGTCCTTTTCCGACGAGTCTGCATTCCAAATTTTGACCCATAAAAGTGCTTTTGTCAGACGACGCCTTGGAGAACAATTCCATGCAGATTGCCTCGTGGAAAGGGTCAAACATCTGGTTAGTGTCATAGTGTGAACTGTCATATCAGCCAAAGGCATAGGGCGCCTCTACATCGTAGAAGAGACGATGAAACAAGACCAGTACAAGCGAGTACTAGAAACCTGGCTACTACCGCAGCTCAATGAATGGTTCCCAGATGATGACGACTACATTTATATGCATGACAAAGGAGGAGTGCCAGGAGTGTTATTGCATTCCTGGTTGAAAAAAACGTTACTGTTTTGCCTTGGCCAGGGCATTCACCAGACATGAACTCCATAGAAAACATTTGGGAGCTCACCAAACGGGCGATTACGAAGGAAGTGATCACCACTAAGGTCCAGTTGATTGCAACTTTCATCAGAGTGGCATCACAACTCCGAACTCCAAGAAAATGCAAAGGCATGTATAGAGAGCATGCAGCAAAGGGTGGCATCACCAAATATTGAAATTTATTTTATTAGATTTTTGTTACTACTGATATTATTTATATGAAAAATAATAAATAGTTCTGTTTACATTATTTTGTTATTTTTATGATCCCAATAGAATACAGATACAAATAAAAAACACATAAGAAACCTACAATTAATCATTTGTTTGAGAAATTCAGTTAAACTAGAAAATGAAGAAATCTGAGGACTGTCCTTAATAATATGGCCACCTACTGTAGATTTCAACAATCGCCATATTTCGTTTGTATGATTTTTTCTCTACTTTTTTTTTATTTTATTAAAAACAGCAATCAGAAATTACATATTCTATAAGCTATTTGGCTAACTTACAATTCATTTATTATACTGAATTCACTAATGTCCTGTTGAAGTCTTCTTCATTAATCCGACTCCTGCCACCTTACTTCAGGTCTATTGGGCAGTGTCGTTTTAAACGTCTGTTGCTCCGATCCAGCAATAGTGGTTATATAAGGGGGTTTGTGTGAGTTGCTAGTCTGCTGTGGTGTTTATTACTTCTCTCTTGAATGACATCCGTGATGAATGGTATTCGTAAGTCTTGGTGCAGCGTTTGGTTACTCACATACCATGGTGCATCAACCATGGCTCTGATGATTTTGGATTGCGATCTTTGGATTATAGCAGTGTTTGATTTAATACCAAATGTCCATATCGGCTTGATAACAACTTTATATATATATTCTCTAGTGACAGCTTAGATCTTCTTCCAAAAAGCCAATGTAATTCTTTAAAACCTAAGTCCATTTGTTTTCTTTTCTTCTGTATGTGTTTCCTCCATGTAAGTTTTGAATCTAGGTGGATTCCAAGGTATTTTACACTTGTTGATACCGGGAGCTGTATTGTTGATGGTGACTCGTGGACATTGTTGTTTCCGTAAGGTAAAAGTTACTTGTAGAGACTTTTTTTCGTTAATTTTAACTTTCCATTTATCTAGCCATTGTTGAAGTAGGTTAAGGTGGACTTGTAGGCGTGCAGATGCTATTAGGGGATTGTCATTTACAGCTATAATTGTGTCGTCAGCAAACGTTCCTGTGATTGTGCTAGTGGTTGTGGGATGATCGAATGTGTATACAGGAAGGGTCCAAGGACACTACCTTGGGGAACACCTGCTTTAATTTGGTGGAAGATAGAATTTTCTCTATTTACCCTTGTTCTAAATTTTCTGTTTTCAAGGTATGATATTATCAATATATATTAAGGCTCCGGTAGGATGGGTTTGATTTTGTATAACAGACCTGCATGCCAGACCCTGTCAAAGGCCTGACTAACATCAAGGAATAGTGTTAACTATCCGATGACGCTGTTGTGTAGTAGAGTGCTCTGCTCGAAACCCAAATGGATGGTCTGGGATTACATCTTGCAGAGGTGTAATATGATGTAGTAGTAGTCGCTCTAGTAGTTTTGATATGGTTGATAGCAAACTTATCGGTCTATACAAAGTTACATTGTTTGAGTTTTTTCCGGGTTTTGGTATTAAAATTATCTCTGATAATTTCAGTCCTTGTGGCCAGTAGTGAAGTCTGAGTACAGCATTAAATATATATGTTAACATAACTAGTCCTTTCTTGGGAAGTTCTTTGAGCAACCTAGGAGTAACTTGGTCTGTTACTGGAGCTTTTTTATTGTTTAAGAAAGATATTTATTTCTGTATGTCTTTAAGGGTAAAGAGGTGTATAATGTGCGCAGATGCATCTAGGGTGCTGTCATTTAGGAAATTTAGAACGTCTCTGTCTGGTGTACCGTTATTTGGAGTAAATACTGTTGCCAAGTGTTCTGCAAAAGGTCTGCTTTTTCTTGATTGGATTTGGCCCATAGCCCGACAAATGGGGATACAAAACGTATTGGTGGTATTTCTGTAATTGGTTTTATTGAGGTTTTAATTGGTTGCCAAATACTATTGTCATGTCTACCAAGGTTAGTGATATAATCTGAGAAACTGTTATCTTGAAGTTCTCTTAGTCTTAGTTTGCGTTTATTGTTTAATTGATTATATTGCGCATGACTTAGTTGCCATATTTTTCTGGCAAAAAAAATGGCGTCTGTGTCAAATTGAGGTTTACTTTCCTTCGTAGTTCTCGTTTTATTTTCGCCGTGTAAAGACGTGAATTGAACGCGGAGATAATAAGAGTGCAACAAGTGCGGCCGAAAGGCCGAGCTCATTTTATCGGTCTCCGATTACCTCGGTTTCGCCGTACGGATTAATAATCTTTAAAGTTACGATTTGTTGTGAAACTTACATTTTATTTATAAACTATCTCAACATAACAAGTTCACAATGCAAAACAGCTCTGGATCCCAGCAGGTAAATGCAAATAGCTACTTCCTTCAACCAATCCCAAGTTATTCTGCACCCATCAATGTGCCTCCAAACAATAATACACAGATGTTTCTACAATCCCAACCCCAAGTACAACGGTATAATCAATCACATATGCAACCAAATCCACAATCCGTATTTAGTACTCAGTGGCAGCAACCACAACAAGCTTACCCGATATATCTTACTAATTACCAACAGACAAGTACGCAAATCCAACCTACAGCTTTGCCTCACTCTGCTCAGATGGACTGGAATAGAGCGGAATCTATACAAGACGAAGCTCCACTGATATCAAACACTCAAAAATACGATAACGACAACATTTCAATAACAAGTGAAGAAACAACGACCCCTTTAAAGCCAAATGATT
This sequence comes from Sinelater perroti, assembly GCA_036346155.1. Lineage (NCBI taxonomy): Eukaryota > Metazoa > Arthropoda > Insecta > Coleoptera > Elateridae > Sinelater > Sinelater perroti. The sequence goes on along the minus strand of JARFIY010000057.1, from coordinate 795,208 downwards.
TTCAAGAAATAACTCGAAACACAAAAGAAAGAGAACTAATACTTAACCAGCAGTGCCAATTGATAAAAATCCAGTTGCCACTAGCAATAGATTTCAAATACTAGCAAGTAATGAAAACCCCTAGACATCAAGCACCTCAACAGAAACCAATGCCAAACTCCCGAAACCTCCTCCAATCCACATACATTATGTAACAAACATAATTCCTTTACTACGACTTATTGAAACACATATAAAGAAGGATGAGTACCAATATTAAGCTCCTGATTAAGACAGTCGAAAACTATAAAAAACTAATCAAGATTATTGACGAAAATAACGTAGTCAGACACACATTCATCTTACCCGAGGATAAATCATTCAGAGTAGTGATAAGAAACTTGCTTCACACCACAGATAAAATTGACATAAAGGAAGCGCTAGAGGCATTAGGCCATCAAGTAATGAATATCACAGGAGTCCAGCATCACACTAAGAAGACCCCACTAAATTTATTCTTTATCGATCTCAAACAACATGATAAAAATAAAGAAATTTACGAAATTACCTCTCTATTAAACGCTATCATTAAAGTCGAACCTCCCAATCAAAAAGAAGAACTGGCACAATGTAAAAGATGTCAATGTTATGGACACACTCAAAATTACTGCACTAGACCATTCCGATGTGTAAAATGTGCCGGATACCACGACTACAGAACATGCTCCAAGAAGAAAGGTGATGGAAGCAAAGCAAAATGCGCACTTTGCATAGGAGAACATCCTGGGAACTATCGGGGATGTCCAGTCTACAAAGAAATTAGAAATCGCGGATTTACACCAGTACAGACTCAAACTCCAGCCACTAAACCAGTAGTAGCTTCTCAAATATATAACAATCCAGGTCTCAATAATAAGGCAACAAGAACTTATGATCCGCACTCATACGCCAACAAAGCTCAACTCAACCACCACGATCTACAAAATATTCCGCAATACTCAAACACTATAGTATCTTTTATGCAACAGAAAATAGACTCCCAAAGAACCATGATAAACCAACTCATGGAAGAAATACGAGATTTAAAAAATCTAGTGACTCAATTAGTGAACTCTAAGAATCCCTAATGGCACAAACACTCAAAATAGCCCAGTGGAACGCCAACGGCCTGGTCAACCACCGCTACGAAACTGAAGCTTTCCTACTACAGCATAACATTGACATACTATTGATCTCCGAAACGCATTTTACAGAACACTCCTACTTTAAAATTAGAGGTTACAACACCTTTAACACCAACTACCCCAACAATACAGCTAGAGGGGGCTCAGCAATATTAATAAAACACCATATGAGACATCACGAGACACCAAAATACTGTTCCGAATATATCCAGGCAACCACATTATCAAGAGAGGACTGGATAGGTCCCTTAAACATTTCTGCGGCTTACTGCCCTTCCGGGCATAGACCTGATAAGGAAAGCCTTGAAAGGTATATACGATCACTAGGTAACCGATTTATGGCCGGAGGTGACTTCAACGCGAAGCACCCCTCCTGGGGGTCGCGTATTGCCAACCCAAGAGGAAGAATTCTACTAACTATCATGCAAAACGAGCAACTAAGCCATCTCTCCACATATCAACCCACTTACTGGCCGACTGATCTAACGAAGATCCCCGACCTGCTCGACTTTTATGTGGTCAATGGCATACTCCAAGGTTACCTAGAAATCTCGTCGTGCCTAGACCTATCCTCGGACCATAGCCCGATAACAGCGCAAATAAGTACAACACTATTAAGTAAAACTAGAACCCCATCCATAATAAATAAGAAAACAGACTGGCACTATTTCAGAGAAGTACTACAGGAAAATATAACAACTAATATCCCACTGAAAACAGAAGAAGATATAGAAGAAGCGGTAGAAACACTTACCTAAACAATCCATCTGGCCGCCTCAAGAGCCACTCCACAACTACTACCTCAAGTCACACACCAAAATTGCTCGATCGATATCAAAAAAAAGATTGCTGAAAAAAGGCGACTACGACGGATCTGGCAACATAGCAGATTCCCAGAGGACAAACGTAGACTTAACACAGCAGCTCGAAACCTTAAAGAACTTATTAAGCAAGCAAAAAACGAATTCCTCAATGAGTACTTAGAAGGACTAACCGCAACAGAAAACACAGACTACTCTCTTTGGAAGGCCACAGGCAGACTTAATAGACCTAAAAATCATATTCCCCCAATTCGTAACCCGGACGGAACATGGGCCAGGACTGACAAAAATAAAGCAGACACTTTTGCAGCCCACCTTCAAGAAGTGTTTCAACCTCTACTTTCTAACGACCCCCACACAGACGCAGAAGTGGACAACTTACTACAGGCCCCAAATCAACTTACGTTTCCCATCAAACCTTTCACTAGGGCTGCAGTTCAAACAATGATTGATAGAAAGACTAATTGCAAAAAGTCTCCTGGACACGACTTAATCACCGGTCACATAATGAAGGAACTGCCTCCTAAAGCTATCTGTATACTCACGCTTATCTTCAACAGTATTCTGCGTACAGGATACTTTCCGTTACAATGGAAAATTGCTCAAATAATACTTATCCCCAAACCTGGAAAGCCCATCAACGAGCCCAATTCATACAGACCTATTAGACCGCTATTCTCAAAGCTTTTTGAAAAATTATTTCTGAACAAGCTCACCCCATCCTGGACGACGAAAACCTAATACCTGATCACCAGTTTGGTTTTAGGAGTCACCACTCCACAATACAACAGGTACACAGGGTAGTTGAACACATTAACCAAGCATTCGAAAACAAGAACTATTGTGCGGCCGTCTTTCTTGACATCAGCCAGGCCTTCGATAAGGTCTGGCATGAAGGCCTACTCTTTAAGCTAAAGCTGATGTTATCTACACTTACTACCAAATCATAAAATCATACCTCGAAGATAGAAATTTCCAAGTGAAATTCGGAGAAGCAGTATCAATTCTCCATCCCATCACATCAGGCGTTCCGCAAGGTAGTGTCCTACGAATGCTAACAATTTGATCGCAACCTACGCTGATGATACAGCGCTTCTCTCCTCTCACACCGACCCTATTACAGCCGCTAGTAATCTACAGCAAAACTTAGACGCAGTAACCGACTGGTTCCAAAAATGGCGATTCAAAATCAACTCTCACAAGTCACTACAAATCACGTTCACTAAACGTAGAGGAATCGTCCCTGATGTGATAATGGACGGCCGAGTTCTACCCCATACCGACAGTGTGAAAGGGGCAGTGACAAAGGCCTGACCTGGAAAACTCATATATGGACTAAGAGAAAACACCTGAATCTTAAACTCAAGAGTTACTACTGGCTCTTAGGTCGCAACTCCAAACTCTCTGAGTAATAAATTATTAATCTACAAAAGTATACTGAAACCAATTTGGAGCTACGGTATCCAGTTGTGGGGTACCGCCTCACATTCCAATATCGAAATTCTGGAACGCTTTCAGTCGAAGACCTTACGCACCATCACTAACGCCCCCTACTACATACCCAACACGGAAATACGGAAAGACCTAAAATGAAGTCAGTGAAAGAAGAAATTACCAAGTTTAGTGAAAAATACCTCTTGCGACTAGAATCTCATCCTAACCCACTAGTGACAGAACTAATTGATGAAAGTGAACAAGTGCGCAGACTCAAACGTTTCAAGCCGTCAGATCTTCCTAATCGTTTTTAGACAGATATAATATCCCTACTACTTACTTATTATTAGTTATTAATTGTTGAAAGTAATTTCATTTGAGGAACGTCAAAGGGCGTTACCTCTCATGTAATTTACACTGCTATGTATTTCCATTATAGTAATATGATTTGCTTATTGCTAATGTAGCAGATTGCAAATAAATACCAACTGTTATTATTTATATTTTTCTGGCTTTTCTTTTCAAGAAAATGAGTTTTTTAATTTTAAGCGGTATATTATCAATGGCTCTTTGTGAGTATAAATTTGGTGTAGCTTGTTTGGCAATTTGTGGTATAGTTGAGATTAACTTCTTGACTCCTTCTTCTAGTTCAGTAGGTGTTTTTAATCTTGTTTTCAAATTAATTTTTGCTGTTATCTCGCTCCTATATATATCCCAGTTTGTTTTTGTTGTGCACAATTTTAGTACACGTTATATTTATAACCGTTGAACTAACCGTCGCTATGATAGGTGCGTGGCCAGAAGATAAGTCGTAATTGGGTACTACTTGTGTGTAAAGTGTAGAAATGCCGCTAGTCACATAAAAGTCGAGGAGATCTGGAACTTTGTTCGGATTAGTAGGCCAATATGTGGGGGTTCCGGTTGATAAGAATGAATAGTTCCTGTTATTCAGTACCTTTCATAGTTCTCTACCTTTAGTTGTAGTAGTTCTAGAACCCCATAAGGTGTTTTTACTATTAAAAGTCTCCTCTTGCTATGAATGTGTGAGCTAGTGTTGTTTTTGTGGCGATGATTGGGGGAAAGCCTGCTTTGTTTGGTAGTTGCTAGTTTTGTATAGGTTATGATAATATTCACAACCTCTATAATTTGCTGGGTGTGCCCACCGCACAGGGCACGTTTTGCTGGAGTATCTTTGGTTTTACTACAACTTGTAGTATTATGAGGACCTCTACTTATAGGAATGATTTTGAAGAGCACTACAGATAAGAAAAGTTTTCATATCATCTGGCAGAGATTTCTTTTTTCATCATTCCCAGACAACTGCATTCCAAATAGAGATGAAGAAACCCATCGATGACACTTTCACCTTGTTCAAATTGTTTTAATGCCGAGGGGCAATATCCTGATAAATGGAAATTAGATTCAAGTGCTGCAACGCAATATATTGTTATTCAACTAAAAATAAATACTCGGTTTGGCTGGAAACGCTGCAAGAATACAATTTCGCATTCAGCATCAGCGGCTGTATATTTTATTTATTCCCCAATAAATCGCAAGACCATTAGAATATTTAGGGATCTCGCGGAGCCTTTGTCCGACATGAGCGTCACGGGTTCGACAGCAACGGGCGTGTGGTATCAGAATTCGATTGGGCGCGCTGCTGCCCATGCCTTCCTCGTACGGCAATTTCCCCTAATCAGCAAAACGCAGGCCACGTCCGCGCCCGGATGCGCGCCGCATACAAACGCCGAGGAAGGAGCGAACGTAAAGAATTCCCATGACACATGCACACGTAGCAGGCAATACCTGCCAACTGTCCCATCGCGCGCTCGCTAAAATCACGTACCGATTTTTGCATTCGCTTATTTATTGGCCGGCCTTCTGGTTTCTCGCGCCGCGAGCGAATTCATAAACTTTTGACCGCCAGCGCTGTCGAATAAAATAATTGCTTGTATCAGGAAACGCGGACTGCTTGGCGGCACGCGGTGCGCCGGCCCTGCTGTAAATCAGGGCCGCCATTAGCTGATAAGATAGCGGCCGACAGGCTTAAATGGCTCCGAAGGGAGCGTGGCGACAGCTCCATGTTGAATCATTTTCCGCATTGTTTCGGCAACCGCTTTGCAAGGGCGACCTCGAAAGTACGGGGAGAGAGATGAAAGAGCTTTTTTCTAGTATACCTACCTTCCACTTTTATCTTCCCCATTCAGCGCATACCTGCACAATTGTACTGTTGATCGGCTTAGCTGTTTACTCTATTGCTTTCGTCTATAATTTTATTTGTCCTCCAAAAATATTTTATGTACCAGAGCCGTTTCTTATATCAGACTTTATTTGGCGTTTTTCAGTGACGATTAGTACCTTAACGCACTTGAACAGCTATTATATAGAATTTATTATAGTACAAAAATGTTTAATGTTACTTGGAGAATACGCCCTACCCCGCAGCTCAGCTGCAACTCCTACATCTCTTGCTACAACCTTTTCAAGTTTGGCGTTTTTGAATGATTTTAGCAAGCCCGTTGTTTTATACAAAGCGATCTAAATTGATCTTTAGGATTTGAATTGAGCTTTGTTTGCATTCTGTGAATGTAGAACGTTTCTATTTGCGAAAAAATTCGAAACGTCGGATATTTGCGACCTGGTTTTTAGAAGACATAGCAGTTGATGGTGATTTTTGCAAAAGAAACTCGTATTGAACGATAAAGCCCATTTTTTAAATAACTTGCGGACTGTCAAAATTGTCGCATCTGGGGTAGTGGAAATCCACGTGCTGTTCACGAAAAAAATGCATCCACATTCGGTATGCATTGTACCCTGGAGGAATCATTGGTTTGTACTTTATGAGGATGAAGCTGGCAATGCTGTTACTATCAATGATGTACGTTCTGGAGGTGCTAAATAATTTTTTTCCATGAAACCAATGATTAGAATTTGAATGAAATGCGGTTTCAACAAAATGGAGCTACGTGCGTACAGTACGTGCTGACTAAACTTCCTAGTCGCCTTATCACATAGAGGGTGACATCGATTGACTACCGCTGTCTTACAATATAACCCATTAGATTTTCTCTCTGGTGCTATTTGAAGGAAAGGGCTTATGTCGACTAATCTGCTACAACTCGAGAGTTAAAAGAGAACATCAGATTTGTAACTGCTAAAATAGAGCCACATTTAAAGGAGTCGCGACGGCATTTGACCCAAGTCTGTACTTTACAATGATAGCAATGAAATTGGGATTGTTCTAATATTTTGTTTTATTTAAAGAAAAAAATTCAGAAACTCCAATTTGGATCTTCTTCTTTAAGTACCGTGCTCTTCGAGAACATTGGCAATCAATAACATGGTTTTCACTTTATCAGCTGCTGTTCTAAATAGTGCCGCGGTGTTGAGTCCATATCACTGACGTAAATTTTTGAGGCACGACATTTTGCGTGTTTCTGAACCGCGTTTGCCTTCAATTTTTCCTTGAATAATGATCTAAAGTAGTTTGCATCTATGATTCCTCATAACATGGCCTAGATATATGTTTTCTTTTTTTATGGTATTAAGAATTTTACGTTATTTTATTTATGCAACGTAGTGCTTCCTCGTTTGTGACCCTGTCCATCCGTGAGATCTTCAAAATCCCGAAAGGTCTATATCTCAAAAGTTTCCAGCATTTTGCAGATTGCCTCTGTAAACGTTCATGCTTCAACGCCATACAAGGGGATACTGAAGGCATATGATCTTAATAATAGAATACGTAAGAGAACGGACGAGACCTACAGGTCAAAATTTTCTTCATCTTTTGAAAGCTTGTCTTGATTGCTCTATCCTACATTTAATTTCCTGAGTTTAGTCTCAATTTTTGTTAACATAGCGGCCAAGATATTTACGATGTTAGTCTCTCTATCAACTCCTCTCCCACGAGTATATGATTCTGTATATCATTATATTGTTTACTAAGGTTTATCACTGCGGATAAAAGTATTTGTAGATCTTACATGTTTGTGGCTAGCAGGATAGTGTCATTAGTGTATCTAAAATTGTTTATTGCAATTCTGTTGATTATGATCCTTTCTGCTCTTTCTTTGAGAGTCTCACAAAATATTTTTTAGAGTATAAATTAAACAATAGGTGGGAGAGAACATATCCCTGTCTTACTCCTTTCAGTATAGACATGTCTTTTGACAGCTGACAATCCACACTAACAACCGCTGTCTGACCCCAATACAGGTTGCCTATTATACGTATATCTCTGCTTTTTAGGCCAATTTTCCTGAAAACTTAAAGTAATTTATCGTGCTGAACGGTGCCAAATGCTTTTATATAGCCCAAGAAGCACATATACATATTAACATTGGTAGCACGACATGATGCCGAGCCTTTCCTGAACGAATAAATCTAGATATTTGGTTATTGACCGTTGAGATCTTACGTATGTTTTACCTCACTAATATGCGGCTTATTTTATCGGCGACGCCTCTGATATAAGGTAGGAATGCTTTTTGTTGGTCAGGGGGGTTTTCGGATTGCGAGTGTTTTTATTTATATTTTTGATTATGTTGGTTAAGAATATAATGGAATACCCATCTTGTAGTAGAGTGGTGGTAAATGTTTTGATTTCTGTTTGACGGGTTTTCATATCAGAAAGTCTGATGAATCTGGTAAGGAAAGCTTTTGCAACTGAATAACTTTGGGAAGGGTAGTGATGGGATTTGGCATTTAGGATGCAATTAGTGTGAGATGTATTTTTTAAGAAGAAATGCCTAAAGAAGTAACATTGCAATAAAATAGTTAACAGAGACTGTAAACCAACATATAAAATATTAATAACGCGCACACTAATGATGATAAGTTATTAAGTTGAAAACCACTGCAAAATTTACGCAGTATAGTAAACCTATAGTTTAAATATTTTTTTTAATTATTTGTTGCTTATTTACAACCTACTCTCACACGAGTAATAAGTAAATTGTTTATAATTTATAATTTTATAACATGTCATTGGGGGGATCCGGCCAGCGCCTTACTTCCCGTAGGCTAAACACTAAGTTATTCTGGATTGTTACACTGGAAGGTCTTGTGGCCAATTTCGTTTTAATCGTCTGGTGATGGTTGGCTGGTTAGAGAGCTGTTCTATTAGCTGGTTTTTATGTCCTGCCAGGTGGTTCGTGTATGTTCGAGCAAGCTTCTGTATCTCTGCGGCTACGTATGGAATTCCTAGGTCTGTGTGAAGGGTTTCGTTAGAGATGTACCATGGGGCGTTGGCTATTTTGCGAAGGATTTTTGATTGGCTTCGTTGCAGGATCTTTGTGTGGGAGGATTTAGCGCATCCCCACAACTGTATACCATATGTCCAGATGGGTTTTATGATGCTTTTATATAATAGTAGTTTGTTTGACAGTGAGAGTTGGGAGCGTCTGTCAAGGAGCCAGTGCATTTGTTTAATTTTAAGGTCTATTTGTTTTCGTTTGGCTTTGATGTGAGAGCTCCAGGTCAGCTTATAGTCTAGGTGTAGTCTACGATATTTGATGTCCGTCTTCTGTGGTATCGGAGTATTGTTGATGTTGTTTAGTGGGCTTGCAATACGTCTATTTGTGAAAGTGATTTGCGAGGATTTGTCGCTATTGACTGTAATTCTCCATTTGTTGAACCAGTTTTGCAAGATGTCTAAGTGTGTTTGTAGATGGGCTGCTGCAGTTATTGGGTTTTCGTCTATTGAGAGGATACCTGTATCATCGGCGAACATTGCAAGTACAGTATTGTCAGTTGAAGGCGTGTCGGAAGTGTATAGGAGATACAGCAGCGGTCCCAGTACGCTATCTTGGGGTACTCCAAATGTAATTTCGTGGTATTCGGAAGTTGTGTTATTTACTTTAACTTGGAAAGTCCTCTGGGTTAGATATGATTTTAGTATGAGGTACAGCTGATTTGGAAAATAGAGTTTTATTTTGTATAATAAACCCGTGTGCCATACTTTGTCGAAAGCCTGTTTTATGTCTAGGTACACAGTTATGCAGACGCGCTTGGTTTCTAGAGTCACCATAATGCTGTTAACTATTCGGTGCCCTTGGTGGATAGTAGAATGATGCTGCCGGAAGCCAAACTGGTAGTTTGGAAGAATTTCATGTAGGTCCACAGTTTCATGGATTCTCGTGAGGAGCACTTTTTCGAATATTTTTGACATGAGTGATAAAAGGCTGATGGGTCTGTAGGAGGAGGGTTACGTAGGAGGTTTGCCAGGTTTAATAAGTGTAATGATTATAGCATGCTTCCACTGAGTGGGGAAGTGGCAGAGTCGTAGAATGCTGTTGTAGATGGTTGTAAGTAACACTAGGGCTTTTCTAGGGAGGTTTTGCAATACATCTCCTACAATTAGGTCCTAACCAGGTGCTTTACATGGGTTATTCATTTAATTTGCTGTCTTACTTCGGCTGGTGAGAATGGTCTCAGAGGTAAGGACATTTGGCACTGCGCGTCAAGGAATGCGGAAATGTCGGTGTCATCGTTGTTTCCTACCGGTTGTGGCGATGAGAATACAGTAGCAATATGGTCTGCGAATGAATCAGCTTTTTCCTTGTCTGATCTTTTGATTGGAGGTATCGGTGCTATTGGTCTTTTAAATTTTTTTGTTGCCTTCCATATCGTATGATCAATAGGTGAAAGATTCGTGATGTAATGCTGAAAGGTGTCGTTCCGGGATTGTAGTAGTTCAGTGTGGAGTTGATGAGTAAGTCTATTATATATGGTCTTGTCTGGCCTTTGTTTAGTTCGTTGCCATTTTTTTCGTGCCTTGCGTTTTTTTTTGTGACGAGGTGCCTTATATGATGAGGGATATTAATATCTGCTGAGTAGGTGTTTGTTTCACTGGGTGTTGCTTGCCATGCCGCATTTTGTATCATTGTAGTTAAATATTGGGTTGCTTCGTCTAGGTCGTAGACGTCCTTAATTCGGATAGTTATATTAATCTCGTGATCCAGTGTGTTTTTGAAGAGGTCCCAATTGGTGTTCTTGTGGCAGAGTTTTGGAGATGGTTCTCTGGTAACAATGGATGTGCTTAAGGTAATTAGAATGGGATTATGATCTGAGGACAGGTCATAGTTAGATTCCACTTTGGTGTATGTGTTTGCTGTGCCGCGGGAAATAGCGAAATCTAATAAGTCGGGATTTTATTTGTATCTGTAGTCCAATAGGTGGGTTCTCCGGTAGATATGTAGTTGCAGTTATGATTTTGTATTACTCTGAGTAGGTTACGCCCTTTCGGATTGGTTGGTCTTGAGCCCCAGGTCACATTCTTGGCGTTCCAATCTCCTCCAATGAGGAATCTCGCGTCAAGAGATTTTAGCAGATCTGCGTATTCTTCAGTTGAGATAGTATGTCGTGGTGGACTGTATACTGCTGCTATGATCAATGGGTTGGGTAGGACTTGAATCTTTATACTAGAATTTTGTCGGTTTGAAAGGAGTTCCATTCGTGGTGGGAGATTGAGTTTTTGATACTTACCACTGATCCGCCATGTGCTGTGCCATCAGGGTGGTAGGAAAGGTATACGGAATAGTGCGGTATTTTAATAACTGTTCTGGCTATTGCGTGGGTTTCGGAGACGAGTAACACATCATATATATATATATATATATATATATATATATTCCTGTAATTGGAGAAAACAGTTTATCTCAGGCATATGGTTTGATAAGCCATTGGTGTTCCAGAGAGTTATACGGAGGTGGTTGGCCATTTTTAAGCTAATTTATTTATAACAATGGAAAGCATGTTTAAAACCATGCTGTTTTGGCCGATAAGCTGCGAAAACATTGCTTTAAATTCCGTTAGGAAGCTAGAGAACAATTGGTTGATGTTATTCTGCTGTTCATTGAAGGTATGAATAGGGGGTCTTCTGTCGGGTAGTTGCAGGGAGAGAGGTCTGTTGTAAGGATGATGCATAGCTTCTAGATTTTGTTTGGTGTTTTGTTTAGGAAGTGGTGGAAATTCAGATATATTTGGTGGTAACTGGTACGTTCTGGATTTGTTTGTGATTCCTCTGAGTGTTAAGTTTTTGGCTCTTTTGATGTCTTGATATACTGAACATCCCTTGTAATTGGCTGGGTGTTGTCCATTACATAAGGCACAAGTGGCTGGAGTATTGGGTTTTTTTTGCAGGACTAGGTTTCGTGGTTACCGCTACATTTGACACAGACAAATGGTTTATTACAGTAAGTTTTCGTATGGCCATACTCTTGACAGCGGGTGCACTGAGGTATGGTTTGTGTTTTCCTGGGGGATTCATCCGTGATATTCATATTACTTAGATGTTGAACGTTGAAGATGGACTTATTATTTTCTTTAGGTTCTAGGTCTACCATGAACAGTGGCAATGGTTGTTTGGTTATTCTGTGACGTATGTTATTAATATTTCGTACTGTGTGACCAAGATTCCAAAGTTCTTTTGTTATTTCTGAAACTGGTATGGAGTGGTGAAGATTTCGAATGGCTATCCTGTATGCGCGTTCTTCTTTTAATTGGTAGGTGTGATAAAATATATTTTCATCTTTAAGGTGTTTGGTGAGGTTTCTGTATGAGTCTATTGTGTTGGTGTTTATTTTAATTTTATCGTTTGGTAAAGTTGTTGTGTGGTATTGCTCTTTTTCTAGAATTTTAGTAATATTTTTAATCATTTCATTATAATTGTTTACTCCATGGATATAAATAGGCGGAGGCTTCGCCATTCTAGGACTTTCATTATTATTAGGTGTTTGCTCTTGACAAGCGTTTTTGGGATGAGTTTGTGAGAGGATCTCGTATCTGTTTGATATGCTCGTAGGAATGGGTTGCTGACGATTAAAGATTGTATTAGAGTTGGTTATTTTCCGTTTTTTTTGATTTTTTGCCATTCATGTTTCGTATTTGTCGAGGTACCTTGCCTGTTGTTGGGGCTATTAGTATCTGAATCCAAGTCTTCGATTAAATCTGCATTTACACGTGAATAGCGGTCTTCGTGATTGAAATCATTGGTGGCATTCATTATTTGTTGGTTTATTCCATTTTATGCAGTTTGAGAAAAGGACAGTGGTTGCGGACTGAATGAAAAAGGAGATGACTGGTATGTTTGACAATTGGTAGAATATCTGGGTTGTGGACCAGATTGGCTGTAGGTGTTTTGTTGTTGAGTAAATTGATATCCTTGTACATTAGGGATATTAAGCGTGAAGCCGTAATTTTCAGGGGCTGCTGGGGCTCCCGGAGGCCCGGGGCCGTAATTATTTCCCATTGGAAACATGGGTTTGTACATACTTCTGTTACAGTGATAGACTTCGATATTAATTTTAAATTTAAATTATTCGTACAGTTTTGAATGATGCGGGTTATCAGTAGATAATTCGACACTCGGCACTTTCAAAGATATCTGAGCGCTGCTGTCTTGCTTACATTTCGAAAGTCAAATGTGAACTCACTAACTTAATTAAACTTCATTTTCTGAGAATGATAAATAATGCAATATGTGACAGTTTAAATATAAATTTTAATTTAGGCAACATGAGCCCCAATTAACATAGAATAAATTTAACTTAATGCTACCTTGTCAAATAATACTGGAATCGCTTTTATCTTCGTAGGAGGAAAAAGAAAACTAAAAAGTGTATTTGAGATAGTAAATAAGAGAAGACTTTTTTCTTAAAATTATTTTCGATTTTATTAACCTTTTTATCTTTAAACGTAAGGTTCTTTACTACTAAAGGGCATGCATGTAATGCAGAATTTAGAATAAAAGACTGTTTTGATGTTTTCATAATAAAAGTTCAGTTTTAAATAAATATAATTTAACTTGCATTTTATTTGTCAGTGTAATCCCATCCATCTACATAATTATATTTTCGGTTCAATATTCCATCTTCTCGATCCCTCCACAGAAAGTAATTTTCTTGGCGATTATTAAAATAAACATTGAGAGCTTCTTTTATTTTTTTTATTTAACCTAATCTTTTTCACCTAGAAGCAGCCCTAGAGGCAAATTAGAGAACGTAAACAAATGCTAAATAATATCAAACTTCAATTCTTTTGTTCTCTCTTTCTCCCCTCTCCCTGTTGAATAATGGCTCTTAAATGGGTCAGTGCACTATTCCGCCTGAATTAATGGACTCTATCGTCGTGGAAACCGATTAAATATATCTAATCTTCTGCAGTAAGTGCATTTTAGTTTCTGGTGTGCAGTTTTGATTAACAAGGATCATCAATTATCTTTCGAAATTAGATGAATTCTTCTTAAATCCTTCTAAATAATCGGCTAATGCTTTGCTGTCCCACATTCTTAATATGGTTGTCATGTATGAACATTTTAAACATTTAAATTTCATAATACAAAAATTTCAGTAAAAAATAAAAGTAATTTATAGGAATGCCAGTAAATATAAAATATATTGTTATCTATAACTTAAATTCGAAAAGTTGTAAAATTTTTAATAGTCAATCTCTGTGAAAGATTTGTTAACTTAAATAGTACTCGTACTTCTAACTGTTTAAAACCCTAAATTCTCTAATTTTTAATCGCTGTAACTAACTAGTTCTGAACAGGTAGCCCACATGCTGATATCACTGCATCATATTTGCAGACTTTTTTTGATACCCCTTCTTTTGCGCTTGTAGTGATAGTCTGGTACCCTTTAATTAGTCGAAACATAATGACGGTAAATGTTAAACCTTCATCATTATCATCAGTAGTCTATTGGATGTAAAAGCCCCTCTTAATGTTTTTCATCTATCTGTTGTTTGTTTCTTATAACCTGTCATAATTAGCAATTCTTTTCTATGGTTTGTTTATCTAGTCTGAGGTCTGCTTCTATTATTTTTTCAAGGTCGCCATTACATTACTCTACGAGTCCAACTTTGGTCCCTTATTTTCCTCTTGCTCTCGTTGTTTTGCCTAATTTCGTGTGTGACATCTGAAACTTTCTTCTGCTTTCCGTGCTGGATATGTGATTCCGTAGTATTATGTAGTGTTATAGATATAGAATTTTTTGTAATCTACAATGCTCTTATTAAATGATCGAGTTTGCGTTGCCGATGTGAAGGCCGGTAACACATATTGGTTAAAGGTTCTTGTCTTTCTAGTTTTGGTATGTTGGACCCTTAGTATTGTTTGTAGTCTGACAAATGTTGATTCAGGCTAGTACAATATTTCTAACTTTAAGTTGTTCTTTGGGTGCTATTTTTTTTCCTAGACAAAACATATTTCAATTCTTTCAATTTTTTGCTCCACTATTATTATTTGTTGATTGTGATTCTGCTCCGCTTCGTTTGGTAGATATTTTTTTACTTGAGTCCTATCTTCTTTAATTTCTCATTTACTGCATCTTTTCCAGTTTATTCTTGTCATTTGCTACAATCATCAGCAATCCTCAGATGATTCAGCTTCCGACCTCCTGTCGTATTGCCCTTTATTCTTCAATCTGAGCTTTTTAAAAATAATCTTCCAATACTGTGGTAAACAGTTTGCGAGAGATCGAGTCTCTTTGATGAACTCGACGTTGCACTTTGTTCTTGTTTGTGCTATTATTTCTATATGCATTATTTCGTTTTTGTGTATGTATTGATTTCAAGTTGCAGGTCTGTTATTTATCCGGTTATTGCTGGAGGTGTTTAATACCGTCCATATCTCCGTGGAACCGAACGCGTTCTCATAGTTGACTACTGTTATCCATCGGCGTACATAATACTCATTTATCTCCTTTTTTTATTATTAATATTTTCATTACTTGTAGAGGGTCCAAAGTACTGAAGCCTTTTCCGAACCCAGTTTGTTTGTGGGGTTGCTAGCTCTCAGAGTTGGTTGCGAGTCTTTTTAGTTTAAACCTGCCTTTATGGTCTTAATTGTTTTGTTTTGTTCTACTATTTCTATCTTGTTGTTTATCTGATTGGCATGTAGTTTCGTTTCAATTCTATTAAGTCTTGCGTAGTTTTGCTTAATTTTAATTTTTGTTTTTTATTTATAGCCACTTTGTGAACGTACTTAATAAGCGCTGAACTATTTTTGTGTTTAATGTATGTATGTTGGAGAGGCAGGCGTGTAAATAGCCGCTCTCGTGGATGCGGTGTGGGATACGATACCGATGCGGCTCGTAAGGACCAAAAAATGGAGAGGCAGGCGTGTAAATAAGCGGCTCTCGTGTGCGGTGTGAAAACGTAGTACGGCCCGTTTGGAACGTCAACCGAGAAGGCCCAAATCGTCCCTTAAACGGCCGTCGCGTAAGCGGATGGGGGCGGCTACCGATATCAACCAACGAATATTGCCAAATCGCTCACCTGAATCGGCTTCGGCTTCGGCTTCGTCGGCGATTCCCAGGTGGCCGCCTCTGCGTTGCGGATCGGGTTTCTGCGGGTAGCGAATGTTCTTGCGGGGTGAAGACACGACCGAATTGGTCGCGCTGCGGATGGCGAGTTTCTTGCGGGTTGAGACACGACCAAGTTGGCCGAGCTGCGATGCGTGAATGTACGGTGTTAAAACACGACCAAATTGGCCGCGTTGCGGCTTGCGAGTGTTGCCGGGCTTCGCGCCTGGCTTGGCGGCAGGTCTTTGCGGGCAATTTGCATTCGCCAGCACCTTTCAAATCAAAAGGTGCCGCCGACGGCGTATGCCGACTTGTCGGCTGAGCAAAAGCCCATATGCCGTTTTGTGTGCGACGGCAAAACGTAGCAGACATCACAGCCGCCAGCATGCCGCCGCGATATAAGCGGTTCAAGGGCGAAAAGGCCGCCACACCATATGTCTTGCTCTTCTATTAGTGGAATCTCTTTTGCTACTATTATTTGCCGACGTTTATTTCATTTTGTTTTACGTTATTTAAAATTCACTATTTTATTATCTTGTTTTGTTTATTTTTGTTAACTTCTCTATAAAACTGTCCAGTTTTTCATTCGATGTTTGGGTATTAAGGCAGATGCTTATATTATTTCGCCTTAAAGCCTTTTGTTGATTTTTATATCTATTGGGATATCTCTTATTACGTAGTCTTTTGTGCTATTTTTTTGTTAATGTGTATTTATATGCCTTTTTGGGTTTGTCTAGCCCTAAAATAATATATGTATATAAATAGTATATGTCTGTTTTTTTATTATTTTACATCCGTGTTTCTGCAAGAATAAATAAGTGAGTAGTGGCCTTTTACTCAACAGTCAGGCAAAATTATCCGGGCAGGACTACATAAACTTTTATTTTGTTCTAATCAGAATATTTTGAATACTATAAACACCTACAACAAAATTAAGGGATTGGGGGCACAACCAGAAAACACGGGCACCATATATCCAAAAAATAGCCCCAAAACCCTATCAATCAAAACATTTGCACAGAATAATTATTCGGCCACGTACTAAAATTTTGTTCTAAACTGTTCTAACATTTAGTTGGACCACATTTAGCCTTAATAACAGCCCTACATCTATCCATTATAGACTCTATCAACTTTCCGGTCACATCTAGACTACAAATGCTCTATCAGATTCAAGTTTTATTCTAGGCACTTGAAGACCTAAAATCGAAATACCCCTTCATGGAGTCCGCCGTATGCTACTGGATGTAAAATTTACTTGGCAGTTTCAGTGTTTGGCCGGAGAGCATCAAATTCTTTTCCGGTAGATTTTTGTAAACACGCTGGTCTGCCGTATAGTCGATACAATCCAACACGCCTACACCAAATGCTGCCATAGTCTCTTACTCCATTACGTTGCCACCTTTAAACTATACACTCGGTAGCAAACATTTTCGTCCCGTAGCATCCAAATATGTTAAATTCACTGTCGTTGAACCACAAGATAAGCTTCGGACAGTTCTCTAACGCCGAAATATACTTTCTGGTCCAGGCGAGGCGCTTCTTTCGGTTTGTGGGCTAATGTGCGGCTTGCGACGGGGCGATCTACCGACTTGCGTTGGTCTTTCTTAACCACTCGGTCCTGCTTATCGACTGTCTTGCGTTTTCTCCGTCTGCCATAGATATTTTCAAATTCGCTTGAATTGTGGTACTTTTAAATGATAGAATCTAAAATAAGATAAGACTGACCGCAATTTTCCAACGTTTTTTATTTTTGTTCTTTAGATAGATCAGGTCTGCGCGAAGTTCTTTTTACGTCCAGATGCGGCCATTGGTTTCCTTCTGTGGAAGTAGGTCAGGTTAGTGTCCAGAAATAAATATGCTTACATTGAATAGTTTAACAAATAGCAACATTTAAACCTGCGTGATTCATTTTTGTCCGAAAAAGACCCGCTTTTCAAAACTTTGCCTACCTTACTTTAAAATGTGTAACTTGAATTCTAATTAGTATGACTACATGTTGTTCTATTATAGCGCCATCTTTAGATGAGGATGAGAAAATTAATCTTTTGAAAGTTTTTTGTAATTTTAATTACTTAACCGAGTTTTTCCCTCTTTCAGAATTCGGGGAGCTCATTGATTCTTCACTATAAGATTTTAAAATTTTTTGGGTGTTTTCGGCCTTGATTTGCTATGTTGGCTAAATGGGGTGACAAGTGGGATAAGATGTAAGAAGAGACAGTAAGTGTGCTGTGGGCGGAGGTTGGGGTTAAGGGAATGATTTTATCGCAGTTTGTATAAAATGAGATAAAATCATGGTGAATCATGTAGGCAGGAACGCCTCCCTGAAGTAGACCTGTTCTTCTTCGGTCTTATAAAGGACCCGCTAACCCTCCCCACTTTTCCCTACGGCTTACAGGGTTTAAATAAATTACTCCTAGCTATTCCATTAATCAGGGTATATCAATAAAACAAAATTGTTCCTCTGCTCTTTTGATTTCACAAACAAAACTTTCATTTTATTACCTTTTTGGCACCCATTAGTTGATATAAAAAACTAAATTTTGAGAGCGGTAATTGTTAGTAAAGGTTTGGGTTTCCGATATAGTCATGCGATGCTTTCTTCATAAGCACCAGTATATCAATAAGATTAATACTAGACTTTCGTCGTCATCACCTTCCTTTCTGAAAGGAGGTTCCGGGTCAAGTTCGGCGGCATGAGGTCATCGGAGAGGTGACTTCGAGCCAAGGCTCCATGCTGTCCCCGACGCTATACAACATATACTTCCGGGACATGCCAACAACGGCCAGTAAACAGATTACACGGCAGTGCTATTCAGCTCGCTGAAGACCTCTTTTGTGGCCTAGAGGTTAACTAATTTAAAAACTTGTGCGACAGGTTGATAATGAGAATCAACCAGGAGAAGTGCTTTGTGGTCCTGTTTTCCACCAAGAAACCGCTTCACTGGCAAAACAACTTAGCGAACCTCAAGATCTTTGGAAGAAAGATACCCTGGATGGGAGAGGTGAACTATCTCGGGGTGATTCTGAACTGCAAATTGACCTGGATATCGCACATATACAAGGCGGACATCAATGCTAAGTCTGCAAAATCTAGCATTCGGCTCCTTCATCCATTTTAGGAACAGACTATCAAGTCGAAACAAATTAATCATCAACAAAACGATCATCCACCCTATCATGATGCGGTTCCAGTTTGAAACTGGATCGCAAAGATTCATGTTTCGTGTGAGATCATAACGTCCATACAGATGGTGAACTACCAAAAATCTCCCGGAGCGTTCAAGATCTGCATGGCCTCATCTAAGACCACAGAAATTCCACCTTCCGTAACAAGCGTTTAAAGATTTGATTCCCCCACGAGACGACACGAATTCAGCATATACGCCCATCTACGATTCACCATCTACGCCAAGATTATCAAGAGGACAGGAATTAGATGCTAGTCCCAGAAAGTTTCACCAGTGAAGTCAACGTCAACTTTTGTCATCAGTGTGTTACTTGTTATAAATAAAAAAAGTCCCTGCTAACATTCTTTTGGAATTCAATAAAAAGTTTGCTAATTGATCTTAAGGGAAGGAACACACTGGTAAATTGGGAGTATTAAGCACGCCAACTTACTGCACAGATTGTGTATTTGAATTACAAGAGCCAGCGTGGTCCTGTGGTTGAGGGACGGGCTGCGATGCTGACGTACTCGGGTTCAATTCCCGGTGCTCTCTGATGCCTGGCTGGTGGCCTACTCAGTCACTAAAAATAATTGAGTACCTGCGTTCATTCGAACACGGGGTAATAATGGCGGTCGTCTTAACCGCGGTGCTTGCCACATCGCCCCTCATCAGAGATGGTGCGCGACGACCGGAGAGAGAGCGAACGTATGAGAGCCTTAACCTCTCAGTTCGCAGGCCGTGCTCCCACGCGGGAGTAGAGCCTTGCCATTATTATTATTATTATTTGAATTACAATCGATTTGCGTTCTGTAAACGTTTGGATTTGTACAGTTGGTATCTAAATACGTAGCAAAGCCCACCAAAAACCACCATAATTCTTTTTAACTTTATTGCTAATTTACAATTTACTCTTAGTAAATGGTATAATACTTAAAATGTCCGTCTTGAGTTGAGGGCCGCCCATCGACGGTTCTCTGGAATTTGCAAGGTAAGGTTTTCAGGCCAGAGCCGATTGAATCGTCCGTTTCTCAGTGACAGTATTGCGATTTATGTATTTATGGAAAAAGATCTGATTGCATCATTTACAAAAAAGATATTAAGATCTGTATGAAGATATGTTAAGAAACCAGTTTATGTTTTTGAGATTTAAATCAAGTTGACATTTCTTAGCTTTAATATGAGCTTTCCACGTGAGTTTAGCGTATCGTTTGACAGCAGTACATCCGTAGTAAATAGTAAATATAAAGACAATCCAAGGACACTGCCTTAAGGAATCTCTGTTCGAAATTGGTGGGAGGAGATGGCAGCACCGTATTTGACCTGAAAAATTGGTCTTTGAGGTAGGACTTGAAAAGTAAATAGAATTGATCACGCAGTTCATTTTTAGTCTTGTATAAGACGTCATTATGCCAAGCCTTATCAAAGGCTTGTTACACGTCAAGGAGTACAGTGACACATGCCTTCTTTCTTTCTAAGTTTTCTCTGATTTGATTTACCAGTCGGTGGCATTTTTGGGTAGCGGAGTGGTTTCGCCTACATTCAAATTTATACTCTGGGATTGTCATATGTAAGGGTGGTCTTCCATATTCTCTTGATTAAAAGTATTTCAAGGATTTTAGCTAACAGAAGCAACAGACTGCTTTTTACTATGTTTACTAGGTTTAGCAACCATGACTATTTAAGCAAACTTCCAAAGCAGAAGGAAGTCGCATAGTCATAGCATGCCATTGAATATGATAGTTATTAACATAGACCGACGAATTTTCGAGGAAGATTTCTTAATGCTTCGCCAACAATTAAATCGTAGTCGGATGCTTCATGTGAGTTTGAGGATCGTATTTCTTCGCGAATTTCCGTATGCGCAAACACTCTTGTTGGAGGTAATTAACAGAGAGCATTAAGATAGCCCAGAAGTTCATTGTTACTGTTGTTAGCAGTCAGATGTGTGGTAAATATATCAACAAGATATTCTGCAAGGACGTTTGCTTTTCATCGTCTGATCGTGCCTAGCTCAGGCCAGGCTTCCTGGTTGGGGATACAACCACAATCAGTTTTTCTAATTTTCTGTTTGTGGATTTCCCCAACGAATGATCATCTGCATATAAGTTGGTGGTAAACGTTTGAAAGGAGTGCCGGCGAGCTTCTCTGATGTGTAAATTGTTGGTTAACCTATTAGGATAGCTTGTATGTAACGAATTTCAGAAATTTTGCCACCGACGTCAATCCTTGCGTCTTTCTTTGATAAGTTCTTTGGTGTGAGGAGGAAGGTTATGGTTATCCGATACTGTATTGTTTCTGACTGGTGTGGTTATTTAAGAAACATCCTGGATAAGGTTGGTTCTTCAACTTCATGGGTTTCTTTAGTCGGAAATCGAGCCTAATGTTTTGATTAATATGATTTTTAAATAATTTTTTTCAGAGTAATATAGTATTTAAAGTAATTTTAATAAGGCTGTGATTAGTTGCGACAGTAATCCTAGGATTTTATTCACATCGCTGGGCGAATAGGTTGGTTCTCCTCTTGATAGCTAGTTAAGATTGTTGTCTTGTACGACTTTTAAGAGATTTTAACCTTTTGTCGCAGTTAGTTTAGATCCTCGTGTGATATTCTTAGCGTTTCAGTGGCCAGCAACTAGGAATTTCGATCCAAATTGATATTCGTCACAGGAAAGGGTATGTTTTGGCCGACTATAAATCGCAGTGACAGGACCTCAAGTCCTCAAGTTTTAGTATTGTACTTTGTTTTTGTTAGTTATACATAGTTATAAGATGTAATGCTCTAAAGTTGATTTTATAATTATGACTTATGGTTATGATTATCGATCTCGCGTGCGCAATAACATCGGGATGGTTTGCATAGTAAAGGATACATTAGAATATCTTGATCATTGTTCTGTCGGCTGAATGGCTTTCAAAAATCAAAAATATGTCTGTTTTGTTTATTTGTAATGCGGTTATTTTTAGAACATGGTTAATTATCCCATTTGCATTCCATGGCGCAATTCTTACTGATGGAGCCATTATCTTGTTATTTATGACAGTTGTAATCATGGTCAGTGCCATACTATTCTGATTAATGAGTTGAGAAAACAGATTTTCGAGTTCATTTAAGGAGTCGGAGAGTTTGTCAGTTATGTCTGTATATCTATATTTATTTGGAGGACTGGTAGGCTAGATGTTATCTGAGCGTAAATAACTTTGTTTTGAGGTAAACTGCGGTAACGCGTTGATTTTAAGGCTTCTTATGTTGCGTTAAAGGGGTATGTTTGATTGGTGTTTGGATTATTTTTATTTCGAAGAGTTGTTAGGTCGCGATGAACTGTGCAGCTTTTAATTAGCAGGACGACTGCACATCTTGCTGGTGTTGCTCTGTTTTTGTATGTTTTGGTATCCTGAGGTCCTTCGCATTTAACACATCGGAGTGGTTTCGAGCGATACGTATTGGAATGACCATAGCATTGACATCGTGTACATTGAATTATATCTGATTTAGTCCTAGGAGGTTCAACTCCGATTTTAAAATGTTATGGGAATTCTAATTTAAAATTTCTTGTTGTTTTGGTAAGGTTTGAATCAAAAAAACACTGAAAGAGCAGACTTTATGCCTGCCATTATGCTCTTTAACTTGTCTTTTATATAAGGTAATGGGTATACAATGGTGGAGGTTACGTATCACCGCACGTAGGCTCTGGTCTGTTTTATTTGATAAGTTTGGTACATAATTTCTTCATCACAAACATGGCGTATTAATTTTCTGTACGTATTAGATGTTCTGGCGGTAATTTTTATTGCATTATTGTACATGGTTTTAGATGTATAAGTTTTTCTTCAGCAACCTTAGGCAGGTCATCCACCATGACTCTATAATCTTTTACTGCATAAATATAAATTAAGGGATGTTTAGGGTCTTGAGATATAGAGCGAGATGTTCCTGCATTGACTGGGTTAGTTTCTGTTTGCAAAGTGGTGCAACCTTTAACTAGAAGAGGCTGAAATCTATTTGAGGTTATCCTCGACTTAATCTTTCACTTTTTGTCATGTGTGTTTCACAGGGACTTGTATGCCTTCATTGATAATAAAAGCAGCGTCATTAACATTTGAATAGTTTATATTCTCATTAGCAGTATTATTTTAATTTAATTAAAAGAAGAGTTGTATTAATATATGAATATGAGAGGTATGGTAGTTGAGAGTCTTGTTGTTGGGAAACGTATGTTAGGTGGGGTATCTGAGCTAAAAGGGGTTGCTTTAAATACATAGTTAAAGCAGGAAATTATAATTCATCTGAGAAGAATAAAATTGCTGAGGTTGGAGCGGTTCTCGATTAATTATTAATCGGAGTTGTTGTTACAACCACCCTTGTATATTATTCGTGTTAATGACAGGCCAAAAACATTTTACATTGTTTATTTACACTTAACGAAATACTAATTTGTTAAGCATTTGATCTTTGCGATAGTGGCTATCGCACCGCGGTAGGAGTGCGACTAACACCTCTTAGTACTAAATATTTTGGGGCTATAAATAT
This sequence comes from Sinelater perroti, assembly GCA_036346155.1. NCBI lineage: Eukaryota > Metazoa > Arthropoda > Insecta > Coleoptera > Elateridae > Sinelater > Sinelater perroti. The sequence continues at coordinate 771,787 of JARFIY010000057.1, read as the reverse complement.
TAAACTTGCCCTTCTGGCTTTAATTCAATTTAACAACTGTTTAAATGAACAGTGTTTTATCACATAACTGCTTTGTTCAATATGAACAAAGCAGTTTGATTTGCTCTGCACTACGAGAATTCTGAGCACAATGAGCACATCGTAATTCATTGAAAGCCAAATGCTTTCTAACCGCAACTCGAGCAGCTAAGCTTATTTTATTTAATTAAATGGCTTCCTAATTCTATAAATCTAAGCACTATTTTGAAAAAAATAATGCATCTACGAAATACATTTTTTAGTGTGCACTGTGGACTGGAGCAATCACTGGCGAGAAGCTTGAACTTGAATAAGATGTGGTTTCAACAAGATGGATTTGCGTGTCATATAGCTCGTGAAACACTTTATTTAGTTCAAAACAAATTTTCTGGTCGTGTTATATGGCACAGCTCGATTGACCACTGTGGTCTTACGATCTATGGTATTCTTATCAAATTTTTCTTCTAGAGCTATTTGAAGAGAAAGGTTTTTGTCAACAAACCTGCCACGATTTCAGGACTAAAAGAAAACATCAGACGTATAATTGCTGAAATAGAGCCGCATTTATGGGAAAGCATAATAGAAAACTTTGCTAAAAAATAGTTGCATATCAATGACGTGGAAAATATTTAAAGAACATCGTAGCTGTTAAATCTTTACATCGATACCAATAAAATTCGAGTTGTTTCAATATTTTGTGTTTTATTCGGGAAGAACTTAATTTGGATCACCCCATATATTGCAGTCACATTAAAAACAAAAATTCAGAGTAATCTGTATATAAATAATTTTTGACTTGCGGTACGTCTACCCAGCACCGCGTCGTTAATTAAATAGTTTTAAACAGATGATAGTAAAAACTGCCACACAAGACTTTTGACTGCATTTCGCACCCCCAAGCGGTGCAGCATACGCCACCACGACTAGAAAATATTTTGGCCCCTCGTGGCCGCAAAGCTGGAGGCATCGGCCGCCGAAATTTAGAAATCGACGCCGCGCTTTATTTAGTACGCGAAAAAGGCGGCCGATAAAGCCTCTAATGCACTAGAGGAAGATAAATGGGTCAACGTGTGGGATAGTCTCGGGCAGCCGAGTATAAATGAAGTTACCCTGCCCGGACAATGGTTTTATTCATAAGTGATCCATCATAGCAGGCCACGGGTAGATTTATCAAGTAGGCTGTCATGTTAGGTCAGGTTACGATTCTACTCGTCCGATCAAATGGATGTGAATTGGAGAGCCACACCATTTGTATTGTGAGCGTGGGGCTCTTTGGGCCGAAAACGTGAAAAGGGGCCGCGACAATGGACGTTTAATTTTCACGGCCGGGGCAGATTTCGGACACCTTGTGCAGGCTGTCTTCCCCACAAGCAGAGACTAAATGTGCTCTTTAATTAACAATGGGACATTAATTATTGAGTTGGTCGGTTTATTGTTGGACTTCGCTATTCTGTGCGCCGTAAATGTCTATAAATTACGGTTAATTGATGTATTATTTATTAGATTGTAGTTAAAATAGTAGTTAGTATTTCATGTTTAAACGCAAAATTAAAAATTTCAAATTCATTGCCATGTTATTGCATTGTCTTTACTTTTTTACTAGATGATATGCAGAGACTTCGACGGTAGATCAAGAGAGTACGTGTAGAAATTGCTACAAAAATAAACAACTTTTAAGAAATATTGTAAAACAATAGCTAATGTGCATATGGAATAAGCATAAACAAGGTAATAAAAATACTTCACTATATTGTTTTTGCTAGCCATTCGTTTTTATTTTGTGAATTGCTCCAAAGTGAATTTAATTTTGTAGTTAAATATACTTAATATATAAAAAAGAATGAAGGACTATAGTGCAGTTATGAAGTACTTAAATAAATTTAAAAAACAAGTTGCTATACGAGGGTGACTTATATTTGCTATTATACAAAAGCGTTATTTACTTTTTGTACAATTATTATGTGCTACAACGCTTCTAAATTAATTAAATTCCTTTATATTGTTAACTAGACAGTCTACCTTTAACATTATGCTTTTTTGGTTTTCGAAAGTGAATCTCATTATTTTGTTGAGTAAAGGAATACTCTTGTGCTCACATTATTGGCCTGAAACATTATTTTGTTGCACAAGAATGTATTCATAACCTCAACAATTAACTTTGTCTAAGCTAAATAATTTTTCACAAACGTAGAAACATTATTTCTTAGTATCCTAATACTTTGTATCATAGTACTTTTCATCAACGATAACCTGGCATCTCCTAGGCACGGAGTCGATAAGAGCGTCGACGGTGGACTGGGGGATCTTCTGCCACTTCTCCTCCAGTGAGCGAGCCTCTTCGCTACATTCTTCGCCCGACGGCTTGCCACACGTCTTGTCAGCTCTCTCCACAACGGCTCGATGATGTTGAGGTCAGGAGATTGGCTTGGCCAGTTGAGGAAGGTCATGCGACGGCGAGCCATGAGCTGCTGATTGCGATGCTTCGGGTCGTTGTCTTGTTGGAAGATGAAGGTCCGTCCGATGGAACGAAGAGCGTGGAGTCGCATCGTGTTCTCCAGGATGTCCTCGTATCCAAATCGGTCTAAAATTCCGGGAATTACTACTATGCTTCATCATAGGCAGTTAGTACTTGGGATCGATGAAAGTGTCCACAAGACATATATGCTATTTTGTCACTGCCGAAGAGGTTAAACTCCAAACGACTTGACTCACTCTTTCCGCTCTTGAGGTCGCAGCTTCCGATTCTTCTCTCTGATTATAAGTCTCTTCACAAGTCTCTGTCCATGCAATTCTGCCTGCTGTAGACGACGCCTGACTGTTTGTACGGAGAAGCTTGAGTATTGATGAAGGAGGAAATCTCAGTTGCAGCGAGCCGAGGGTTGTTCCTTGTAATATTTTTTTCTCACTCCTTCTTGCACTCTTCAACTCTTCAGGAAGATACTCAGTGCTGTCTAGGTTACTCCATATTGCCGTGCGTGTTCGTCCAACGAGCATTCGAAAAAATATAGACCAAAAATCAAATTAGAATAAAGGAAAAAATTGATAAACCCAGGAAAACCAAGAAATTTTCTGTAATATTCCAAATCACAGCATACTTCACTTGCACTCTCGAGCACACCACGTGCTTCGCGTCGCCAAATTTCAAGTTGTTCGCCGTTTCTGAGGGAAGTTACACCAGAAAACCAAAATATAATATAATTTTGGCCGGTACTGTATTTACATTCATTGCTTGTTCTATTCTTTTTATTCTGCAGAGGTTAAGAAAGGCTTCTCACAGAACGTCAATACTTTTAGTTTACTCTTTAAGAAGCAACTGGTTTAAGTACTTTGATATCTTTAGTGCGTTTATATTTTTCTAAACATAAAACAATAAAGCTTTAGTGACATACAATGGTAAATGTCTTTATTAGTTATTTATTTATGCCTATTAATCATCTGCTAACGTTGCATATTGTTACTAGTTGTTTTATTATCCTTTAGATTTCCCTTAGTGCAACTTTTATTTTTTTTTTAAGTTTATTGATCAATTTTTTAAATTTTTAATCTTTTTGTAATTTTTAATCTTCTAATATTACATTATATGCTCTTTAACTTAAACTTGGTTAGATAAGTTATCCGTAAAATTTTTAAAACGTTGCATAGTGGTTAATTTTATTTTAGATTGTGTAATTTGATAACATTTATACGGGGTGGAGCTGTAACAGGGTAGAGGTGGAGTCGATAGCGGCAGGTAAATGAGAAGTTTCCGCTACAAAAATTTTAGTCGTAAAAATAATGTAGACAAACGAGTAGACTGCTTCCTTTGGAAGCCTGCACTCGTCAAAACGAGATCGTAACCGCCGTTCAGTGCGCATTTTGCACTCTGTTTCAAATTCCCCTTCCCAAGCAATTCTTTGAAGGTGGACCGTATCACAGTTTGGTGGGCAGTGTCAAGAATGCGGATAATGGGGCCTTACCTTTTTTAAGAGAAAAATTGGGTGGCCACGCGCTCATCAAATTTAATCTCGCGCGACTTTTTCTTGTGGGGTTATTTCAAAGGCAAGATTTATAAACATCGCCAAAGAAACCTGCAACCTTAAAGAAATCCGTGCAAATGTTCCCCATATATCCCAAGAAATGTTCGGAAAAGTTATGCGAGACTTCATAAGTCGTTTGTAGAAGTGTTTGAACAATGACGAACATCACTTGAACGATATTATTTTCAAAATCACATGGAATAAGTTTACAAGTTTTAGATGTAAAAATGTTTTTTTTATATCTCAAGCACGTCTTTTTAGCGTCACCTTTAAAACTAGGAAATGAGATTTGTCGCACTCTGTATAATTTTGTAGCCATCCCCATTCGATAGTTTAATTGGAATAACTTAACGTTCATATCCTCTTTTGCATGTATTCGAGCAAAAAATATAAATTTATGTTTTGTTTATCTTTGGCCTATTTTATATATCGTTAATATAAAATGATTTTAAGTTAACTTAACCTGGTTTCAAAAAGAATCATCCGAATTAAAATGTTTATATATATAATAATAAACAGATACTTAATTTTATACAAGGTGGCGCATAAATTGTTACCCGATGTTTTTTGGCTGTAATTTTTCTTATGAATGTAAAACTTTGGTTCTGCTTTTGGATTGTGTTTATTTGATGTTTCCCATTAAATCGAGAAAATGACATCGGGCCCAATTTATGGCATTTTCCATTACTCTTGCCAGAACTTTCGGAGAAAGGTTTTCGCATTCTTGACGAAAATTCTCTTTGAGGGCTTCAAGAGTCTGAGGCTCGTTGACATAGACTCGTGAATTCAAGAAACCCCACAAAAAAGAAGTCTGAACGGTTAAATCGGACGATCTTGCCGGCCAGTGCAAATCACCAAAACGAGAGATTAGGCGATCCGAAAATGCAGCCCTCAGAATTTTGGTTATGGCTCGTGCAGTATGCGCCGTTGCTCCATCCTGTTGGAACCACATGTTCTCCAGTCCCAATTCATCCAATTGAGGAAGGAGAGTCGTTAAGCATGGCTCTGTAGCGCTCCCCGGTCACAGTAGTCGTTTGACACGCGGCGTTTTCGAAAAAATAAGGCTCGATGATGCCTCCACCACGCAGTAACTTTGAGAGGGCTGTAATGGCGCTTTGTGGGTTATACGCGAATTTTCGGTACTCCAAAAGCGATAGTTCTGCTTATTCACATATCCACAGAAATGGAAATAGGCTTCGTCGCTCATAATGATTTTTGATAAAAAGTTGTTTTTCTCGTGGTCGAGATTCAGGATGGCTTGAGCGTAGGTTACACGCGCTTGGCGGTCAACGGCTAACAGCTGATACACTGTCTGCACTTTGTAAAGGAACATCTTCAAGTCATTCACCAAAATTTTCTGTAAAGGCCGCCGATTAATGCCCAATTGCGTGGCACGTCGTCTGGTCGATTCTTCGGGGTCCTCTGCGACATCTTCAGCTACAGCCGCAATATTCTCATCAGGACTGCTGATGCGGGGTCGGCCTGACCTGGCAGCATCTCGTATTGTCTCATAATCTTCTAGGTAAGCTGCTAAACGCCGTAGTGTTTGCCTAATTGGTGTCGGACGACCGGGAAATCTGCGCCTAAATTCATGCTGCGCCAACACCACCGACAAATTATTCCGCAAAAAAATCATAACAATTATTCCGCGTTCTTGAGGAGTATAGAGATTTAAGTCTTGTTGACGTATATTTTGTATCTGTTTACTTCACAAATGTCAAAGCAGAACTGACATTTGCCGCCATTTGCAAAAATTATAGCATCTTCCGATAGGGTGATGATTTTTGCGCCACCTAGTATAACATGATTAATCTTGAAGTTTTTTTACATACCAAATCATATATGGTCAATATGCCCCCATTGGGATGCACGGCATATGTCCATACGGTAGCCAAATTCGTCTCAAACTTTTGCAAGATTTGAATCCACAGCTGCTACTCCTGTTGTTATGCGGTTCTGTAGTTCGACCACTATAGTTGGAAGAGAAGGCAAGTAAACACAGTCACTAAGGTCCGGCGACCTTAGAAGTCAGTGATATAAAGCTAAATTGTTAAGCCCCATACGGTCGATTCATCGTTGTAGAATCTGATTATCCAAAAATTCTCGAACTTCCAGGCTACAATGTGGTGGTACCCCGCCCTGCTGGAAAATAAAGTCTTCCGAATTGGTCTCTAACTATGGGAAAAACCAGTTTTCAAGCATATCTAGGTATATGATTTTCCTAATAATGCTCTCTAAGTATAAAAAAGACCGTACACGTTTTCCTTAAAAATTGCAAAAAGAAATATTAGGTTTAAGGGAGTCTATCTTATGCTGAAAAATTTTATATTTCATACCCGCTCCGTACCCTATATTCTAACATTAGAAAAATTTAGTTTACCACTTAAATAAAAAGTGACATGGTCAGAAAATACTAAGCGTGTTACACACCTTATCGAGGATAAATTCACACAACTCCACACGTTGTTGTTTGTCACTTGCATAAAGAGCTTGCATTAATTAAATCCTGCGCGGTTTCATAATCAAACGTCACTGCAAAACAAGCCAGACAGACGTTAAGGAAATGTTTAGTTCTCTACCGGCATGGCGAGCGGATTTTTAGGAGCTACGTGCGAATCTCAGCGTCTTCGACTGACACACGGGGACTACCACTGGATTTTTCTTTACACAGACAACCCGTTTTTTGGAATTGTCTATACCATCGCCTAATGCTCTGAGCAGTAAAAGGTTCAACACCATATTGTCGCCGAAAATCACGCTGAACAGTTGTTAGGGAGCGTAGAACAAAATTATTTTTATTATCCAGTGGTTATCTTGACAAACTCTGAGGTGGCAGGTAAGCGAAACGCGTTGGTGCTTCCTATCGACAACTGCGTAAAGCTCGGAAATTTCTCTTTCTAACAGTACTTTGTTCGATCAAAACGGATTAAAAGCTGAATAGTTATGATTTTTTTAAATCGGCGCATTTTTTTGAAGTTTTCTCAAAAACATGGTATTTTTTTTGTAAATTGTGAGATATTAAAACTATATTCGCGGCCTTCTTAAAGTATACTTCTATATATGGAATGGTAAAGCTGTCGAGCGGTGTGCGTTGAGACGCTTCGCGCCTTGTAAAAAGTGCAAGCCCTACCTTCTCCATTTAAATGTAGCCAATGTTGCAAAAGACTGCAAAAAGACGGCAACCACCAAAGAAATTGAATCCACAAACCTCGCATCTTGAAGCAAACCCTCTACCAACTCGACCGACTGGGCACTACGGGAAAGAGCGCTGATTTGTTCGGTCCATTTTTCTGTCATTTCTGACATTTGTCAAGCCTTATAATTTTTAAAGGAGCTATTTTTTAAGTCACTTGCGCTGCCTTTCTTGAATTTTTGATCTCGGATTCAGATTCTACGTCAAATTTGGCTTTCCCTTTTGATTTTTCCAGAGGCAACCGGCGGCCACATTTTGTGTGCTATCCTTATAGTTTATATATATATATATATATAATTTGTACAAATTTAAGTCTTTTTGAATCCTAAATATAATTTCTTATATAAATCTAGTCAGAATTAAATGCTAACTACGCATAACAATTAAAAATTTTTGTATTTATATCTCTCCACTCCTATAACCAATTTTCTCCATTTTTTAGCACCTTGTTGACTAATTTTGGCCATTAGAGAACATAGCCGCGATACTGGCTTAATAAATCTATGTGTAAAATGTTATTCAATTTCGATAAGAAATATGGCAGTTATAGTTTTGAAAGAAGACTTTAAAGTTTCTGAGACACAAAACGATATACTACAGTAAAATTATTTAGAAGTCGGGGTATAAAAACTTTTGCAATAAATGCCAAGTTTAGTTATTTACTAATTGGGTGTGATGACAAAAAATCGTATTACCGTAATAATATTATAAAGGGTTTTCCAAGCAGCGCTCGAACTTTGACAGTGTATAACAGCCATTTTAGAAAAGGTACAGTCAAATTTGGAACTGGCAAATCATCATGGAAAGTTACAGTGTTGAGCATCGCGTACAAATAATTAAACTGTACTATCAAAAGCTCAGTTGGAGCTATGTTCCGAGCGCTACGTGATTTTTAAGGTGCACACAATCGTCATGTTGAGTCGATTATTCATCGGTTGGTAAACAAATTCGAATCAATTGGCTTAGTAAACAATCAAACAAGCACCCGTACATCGTCGAAACGTGAGGTCCCCAGAAAACATTGCTACAGTGAACGAGAGTGTGCAGGATAACCCGAGGCAATCAATTCCTCGTCCTATGCATGTCCTGTTAACCTGCAACGTCGGTTAGGAAACGAGGACTGGAGCAGAGAAAGTCTTTATTACAAACGGATGGAAATGGCCACAAACGTGAGAAGAGATCCGAAGACTTTCAAGAGTGCACAAGTGGCGCACGGCTCTAGTCGCAGAATGGTGCACGAGATTATGTGTTGGTTAAATTAACTCTTAGACAATAAAGACTAAAGATAAATTAATCTGTCTCTGCGTAGAATTGCTAAAGAGGGGAGCTCAAAGTCATCTGCGGTTCTAGTTCGCCTGTTCTGGTTTTTGTGGTTTTCCCAAGTCTTGCACTAAGGAGGATATCGGAGTCGCTAAATTTGCGGCTACAATATAATTGAAGGAAATTTAGCAGTGTATAAATTCAAGTTTAGAAAATAAGAACTGTAAGTGTAACTGCGCTAGCCCTGGTGTAGTGTCGCAAGGCAACATGTATTTGATATATGTGGTATATATTTGATATATAACATTTGACTGGAATGACATCAACAGCCTTATTTTCATGCAGAATGGTGCACAACCTCATTTTGCTCTTACAAGAAGTCAAGACCTCACTTCATGCGATTTTTACCGGTGGGGCTATGTAAAGAAGGAGTCGTACAGGACAAAACTTGGCACATTGAAAGATTCAGTAATATTCCGGACAACTTCTTTCAGAAGACTTATTTTTTATACAATAAAGTGCAAGTATAATTTCTTTTAACAAATTATACATTATAATTATAAACTACTATTTTTAATACAAAGTTACTTTTTGCCCATCCTGTAGAAATTACTAATGCTATTTTGTGATGCGTTTTCTATCTAGATTTTTCCTCTTTAACTGTGAAAAATAAAAAACAAAAGTGCTTTTATTAACTAGAAATTTAAATATATAAAAAATGCAAATAAACATAATTAAAGAGTTTTGTCCCATCTAGTAGTATCACACTGTAGATACTTAATATAAAAGATACTATAGAAGAAGCTTAGGATTTAATTGTAGAAAAAGCGTTTCAGCTATTCATTAGTGCCGAAGTTGTGGCATTATTTTAAAGCGTAAACATTGCCATTAAATGTGAAGTAGAATGCTTGACAAATGTTCTTCACGGATTATCTAATACTTTCAAATTCTTCTGACAAAATTCTCGATCGATTTTTCGCATAACTGGGGTCAGTCCTGGGGCAAGTCTTTGAATTTTTGTTTTTATCGTTCTTATTTTTGTAGAATAAGTTTTGGTCCTCGCGATTCCACAAAGAAAAAATCTTACTTCGCTGATTTTGGAGACAAGTCGCCTCTTCAATATTAACTCTAACAGCTAGATCATTTCACACGTCGTATAAGAGGTGACGCCGTCCTGCTGGAACAACAAATTACCCAAATCCATGCCGTTTATATGACGCTACAAAAAATCTATTGTCATCTTTAGATAACGTCCATCAATGATGGTGTGTTTTAGGCTTGATTTTCAAAAAATACTCTAAATGCAAAAATTTTTCTTATCCTCATATCCATTAAGATGAAAATGCGCCTCAATGTTAAAGATTATTTTTTTTAGCAAAATTACCATCAATTTCTTGATTTTTTAACATGCAGTCGGTAAATAGCTGAATCTTGAATGGGCACGGATACAGATGTTTCGTTAAAATCCGCTTTATGATACTGTTTGAAATGTCCAATTGCAGTAACCGACGGCGCACTCAGATTTCTGGACGCTCCTTCACATTATCGTTCGCATCGGTCATTTTTTTAGCTGATCGGTTGGCACGACAGCGGTCTTTTTTTGTTATCTGCAACCGGGGCTGTTTCTTTAATTATTTAATTAGTCTTTGAACGCAGCAAGCACTCCTTCCGGTGTTGAAAATCGTTGTCCACGCTGCTTGCTTTTTATGCGTGGGAACAAAAAGAAATCGGTAAGGGCGAAGTCAAGACTCTACGGCGGCTTATCCATCAATTCAACGTTTTGAGTGCTCAAAGAGTCAGTTGATTGCGACGATGTGTATCAGGTTACATTGCCGTGGTGGAGAATGATCCGGCGTTGCATGTTGGTTTTTATTATTTCTCCAAAGACTTTTGGAAAACATTCTTCTAAAATCACGGTTGCAACATGTGGTTTTTCAAAAAAAGTGACCATTTGCTTATAAGTGTTTCAAGTGCAAACGACTTTTGTTGGTAGATCCATACATTCGATATAGGTCTAGATGCGCCCGGCCTATTTGCGGCTACCGCCATTTTCGGCTCACTTGCGCCTCAGAAAAATGCCAACGAAAATAATGGTCTCATTTGCGCCCAACGTTGTAGCTCATTAGTTATTTGTCGTTAATCAAGGTTTTGTATGTAGGATAAATTGCGAGACGACAACAAGTCAACATTTTGCTTATACCGGTAAATGTGTAAATAATGATACAAATATTAGATAGTGGTTTGTTAAAAAGAGAACCAGGGAAGAAGAAGATTTTTTGTCAATGTCTAAGATTTATAAGAAAGAAATAGACGGTTTATTCAATCGAGGTTTAGATCTTGTGACTGAGATTCCTGCATTTTCCTCGGTAAAATCAACTTCAAATAGAATATAAAACAACGCACGAGGCGTGATACAAAACCCTGCAACAACTCAGGATGCTCATTTTTCAGACATTGAAGATAGGAGATGGGTCAACCTTTCTTTTCGCCAATGATACGTAAGAACATAGAGTTCCCATTTTTACAAATCAAAAAGGATTTTTTTTTATAGATGGGACATTCAAAAGCCACAGTAAGCAATTTTACCAGATTTATACTATTCATGTGGACCATGGGAATACTTCGGGAAACCTACACAATTCCAGTTATATACGCTTTGCTTCCAAATAAAACTCAGGATGCATACACCAGATTATTTTCTGTATTAAAAATTGAAGCTTCATGGAATCCAATAGTTGTGAAGATTGATTTCGAACAAGTTTCCATCTCCGCCTTAAAGCGTGTTTCCTGACGTTTTCCATTACAATCAAGCCTTGTGGCGAAAAGTTCAAAATCTGGGACTTGCAACAGAATACACAGAAAATGACGACACACGGTTGCACATACGTATGTGTGCGGCATTGGCATATTTTCCATTAAATTATATTAATGGAAAACGTCATTGAAAATGATAAATTGACGGAGTTTTATGATTACTTTGTAGATCACTGGTTGGAGAATAGCACAACTGCCACGGCCACAGACATAGAGCTAATAATGCCCTTGAAGGATGGAACAACAGGTTGCACCAACTCTTGAAACCAAATCCAAATATTTTTGAACTCCTAAAGATATTGAAGAAGAAAGCAGAATATATGGACTATGTTTACGATAGGCAATACTGTACAATTTATTAAGGAAATATTACAAAAAAATATTTACAGTCAGCCGGTGCTCCGCCTTACGGCACTACACGGGCATTGCTTCTTCCTTTACATGCCTTTTGAACATTCTTCGCATTTATCATTGTCGTGGTATGTGCAAAAGACCTGCCCCGGCATTTGCCTTTGTGCAGGATTAGGGGAAAACCACGAAAAACCCGAGTCAGGGCAGGTGACTTCAAGCAGTCTACTGCTCTTTGTCTCCTTCGTTACAATTCTAAAGCCGCTTATTATTATAACATATTTTATATTCTTGCGAGTGCGCGGTTATTAGTCTCTATCTCTTATGCCGTCTCAAGCAAGTCGTGAATTATTAGTCCAGGCTGTTATGCTAGCTGCCCCAATTTTGAGTCCCGGCTGTTGTGCCTTATTTTATGCAATTTTAAGTCCGAGCTTTTATGCATGCCAGCCGCAATTGTGAGTCCCGGCTCTAATGTGTTTACACTTTTCACTTACACCTCCCAACCCCAATCGCGATCGCGTCCTACTCCGGGTTCAGTTTAGCTACGCGTGAGCAAAACTGATCCAGCGCGTTCCACCAGCAGGTTTCTGTTGAGAGCATCGTAACGTCTTCGGGCGTTCGTGGCCATCTCAGTCCTTCTTTTATTAGTACTCCTTCTGATCTTGCCCTGGATTCGTTCTCCACAGTACATGAGGTCAGCACGTGAAGGGCGTTATCCACCTCTCCGCATTCGCATCTGTCCTGTCCCGGTTGCAGCTTCGAACCTTGTTAGGTAAGCGCGAAAGTTTCCGTGACCCGTAACGATCTGTACGGTGCGCCAGTTGAGATGCGCGGACGCAATGTTCACTGTCTCTAAGGTAGGCAAAACGTTCTTGCGTGTTTTCCCGTTGTTGCTGTTTGCCACCTATTTGTCCATAGATTCCTCGTTCTGTCCTTCAAACGCGTTTTGATAAGACTTCGCGGAATGGCAGTAAATTGCGCAGGTCCATCTTCGGCGGCTGCTTCCTTGGCCAGCTCGTCAGCACGTTCATTCTTTGCGGTGCCAACGTGCGCCTTTGTCCAGTGGAACGAGACTTCTGTTTCTTCTTTCAGTCTTTTATAAGAGTCCAGACCTCCAACTGCAACTCAGAAGGTGATTTCATCGTGCTCAGAGCCTCTAATGCCGATCTGCTATCCGAAACTATCGAGCATCTTGCGATGATGGCCGATAGTGTATCAAATATCGCAGACCTTCCTGATAGCCACTAGTTCGCACTGAAAGACAGTGCTCCAGTCCGCTAATTTAATTTTTTGGCAGTGGATCTCTTCTTGTTCCTGATGAATCACGAACGCCGCTCCCGCTCTTCCGTCTTTTAGTCTGGATCCGTCTGTGTGGCACGTCAGGTGGTGTATTTCCTCTTCCGTGGTGGTGAACGAGATGCCATCCCATTCCGCTGGATGGTGGCCTGCTTCCTCCATACTCGTCTTGCGTTCGGCTGGGACCGGAGCAGGCTGGAGCCTCAGTTCCCTTCGCAGTCGCTCGTCACCCGCTTCGATGCGTTTCCTCTCGGCTGTTTCCTGCAATACAAAATCAACCGGCGGTACAACACTAGAGCGGCTTCAGTAGCACGGTACACTTGCTCAACACTAGAGCGGCTTCAGTAGCAACGGCAGCCCCTAATAGCTAATAGCTGCTTCACCTGCTTGGTTTTGCAACCCTCGGCCCACACCTCGCTCGCGTACAACATTGCCGGCTGTACTGCGCCCAAATATATATGCGCAACCGTCCTGCCCCTAAACCCCCAAGTCAACCGCGCTGCCGCGCCGATTTTGTGCGAAATCTGCTTGCCTTTTTCGCTAGCCATCTTAATATGTGGGTGCCACGAAAGCCTATCGTCTATTTGAACGCCCAAGTAGCGTATATGCTCCTTGCAATGTATACGATCGCCGTTAAAAATGAAACTTGGCCTCTGTTGTCCTAGACGCTTACCAAAAAATAACGCTTCCGTCTTTTTGGCGTTAAAACTAAGTTCCTCGCTTTCTGCCCATTTATGGAGTATACCTAGCGCCCCGTTTGCTCTTGCTCGATAGGCAATACTTGAACTTGGAAGGCAAAAGAAGAAAAAATAAGTACGCAAGATTGGACGAAAGAATAGAAAAGACGTTTGCGAATTTGAAGATACAGGCGATTTAAGAAATGTTTGTGCGCTATATCCTATATACAAAAACTTGATTAACTATATACTACTCGACTGTTCATGTATGTTATATATTGTAAATACTAATCTAAAATGCCAAAAACAAAAATATCAAAAATAATATGACAAGAATCAGCTTTGTTTTATCGCAACTTTTTCGAAAATTTACCACTATAAAACATATTGAAACTAGAGGAACCCAGCGTAAAATTATAAAATTTTGTGTTATTAGGCGTAATGACTAAGGAGCTGCAACGTTGGGTGCAAATGAGACCATTATTTTTGTTGACATTTTTCTAAGGCACAAGTGAGCCGAAAATGGCGGTAGGCGCAAATCGGCCGGGCGCAAGTGGGCCGACAACATGCATTCGACTGCTGTTTACTTTCGGACTCATACGCACAAATCCAAAATTCTGTGACAATGTCATGAACATTTTTTGAAGCACTGTGATTGAGTTTCTTAGGTATTTCTTTCAACCAATAAACACGAGCCTGTTTTTGAGAATCGTTAATTTATGCCAACGCGCACACAGCTATTCCACGCTTAAATGAAATATCGAATGTATACCAGTCATGCTAATGCCTAAGAATGTCTGAATTTCACGAAAAGTCTTGCTTCATTAATTTGCGCACGGCATCGATGTTTGCTGGTACCACAGCCGATTTTGGACGGGCTTCTTTAAATTCATCCGCCAGCGAACTACGACCACGATGAGATTCATTGAACCAACGATAATACAGTGGTTTTGTGCGGGGCAATAGATATCGAGCAGCCCACGCAAAGCTTGGTATTGTGTAGAACAATCTATGAATATTAATGGTATTTAATATCCAGATCGTGGATTGAGGCTGTAAATTTAAGGCGAAAAGGTATAATTCAAGTTATCGTGAATTTAACAGTTAAACTACAGTTTTAAATTTTTTAAAGTGATAGACACATCAATAACATAATTTTTGTATTAGTGTAGAACTTGTAATGAGTTATAAACAAGAAAAATAATAACAATAGGTGATAAATCGTTAGCCTATTATTATAAATCCGAGACTTTAGGAGGCAACGTTGTGTTAACAAATTCATTGCAACGGCATTTGGACGTTTAAAGTTAACGAATGCTTTCATAATAACTCCGGTGGCGTTAGTATTCCGACTGCAGCTGCCGTATTATGAAAGTACACAGCTTTACAGGATGTTTAAGGACGGATGGCTCTCTCTAAAATGTAAATTGCCACGTTGCCTCCAACAGGAGTTTCTTATTCAAAATTATAACGTTATCAGCAACTAAATGGTCCTATTGTCTATTGTCCGTCAGCAAACGCAGTGCCAGACGCGGCAAAGGAAGTAAGTTAAGATAACGTCAGGACAAGCAAAGATAAAGTTCGACTATTTTGTAGACAGTTCGTATGTAATAGATCGCCCCGATGAAATCTCCTAAACTAGTTTTTGGCTACAGCAAGTTTGCTAACTGAAACATGCACCTGTAGTGTCATTATTATTGCAGTGCTGCAGAGACAAATTTTTTAAGCTTCACGTTAGAATGTTACGTGGCGCGATCGAAAAGATTTTGGACTCAGGGGTGCTTTATTTATCGCTCAAGTTCAAATTATTTTAGAGGAGATTGCACTAGAAATTAGTTACTTTGGCTGACTTTTCTCTTGTCCCGAAACAAAATTTATGTGCGCGTTGGCATTTCGTTCGATTGCTTCGTGTTCCTCGCGTTCGCTGCTCTGCTCCCGCCCGGGCCCAATCTCGCCCGAAATTCCGCAAAGACGTTAAAAAATGAAAACGATAAATTAAGCAAATGGCTGGCAAGCATCCAGTTTGGAAATCCGCCGGCGAGCTCCGCTGCGAGGCGATATGTTGCGCGCTGCTCGCCCCGGCCGCTAAATTAGCGACCGGTCTAGGCAGCGAACCTTTGCATATTAGGCGTCACTTCGGGCCTCGCCGGCCGCTGATTAATCAAACGCCGAAATTAATTTGGGGACGCGACGCGGCGCGGCTAGCGTTCGGCGGGCTACCGCGCTCCGGGAATTGCCATAAATCTGTCGTTTTTCCGCGCCGCCATTAGCGCGTACATATTTCGTATTAGTCAGGCTTCCTCTCACAATTTAATAAATTTCGCCGGTGCCCCGCAATTAACGCCGCCATTAGGTACGGCACGGCGAAAAACTGTGGCCCAATCCCGATTTCCTGTTCCTGCGCCGTCGGGCGTGGGTATCCGATCTCTTATTTCTCAACAGTCGACATTGCAAGTTGTGAGTACATAATTCTCAGCTTGCATTAGCGCATTCGTGGCGCTAATCGCACCGCCAATAAATAATCATAATTGGTTCGCCTAATTAAATCCGTTACCGACATTAAACGCAATGTAGAGTTACTAGACCACTCCAGAAACGTTAATATACGAGAATTATGCTAGCCGCACAATTAAAAATATGCATTCTACATGATCGTTCCGCTAATTATAAGTCTGGGGTTAAATGTGCTCTTTCATATGATGCAACAATAAACAGAAGGATTTTATAATTGTGGTAATACGAAAATGATAATTTTTTTTAAATTTTTTTATTTGCATATTTACAATCTACTCATGTTATACAAATTGAGTAATAAGTAAATTTGATCTTATATAGAAATACATGTCATAATCTAGGATCAAGCCATTGCCATCAACCTAGGGAGAATATACTAACACAAATCGCTTAGGGAATTAGGTCTTGTGACCAGTTGTGCTTGAGCCTTTTTACAACGGCTGGCTGCTTTACGAAGTCGTTTTCATGTCCTGGTAAGTTGTGGGTGTATGCTTTTGCAAGTCTCTGAATTTCGGATGCTACATACGGGATCTTCAGGTCTTCATGGTCTCCTTACTTACATACCATGGTGCATCAGTCATTATGCGAAGGGTTTTAGAGTGAACCATTTGGAGTATTTTTGTATGGAATGGTTTTGAGCAGCCCGAAAGTTAAACACCGTAAGTCCAAATGGACTTTATGATTGTCTTATAAAGTAATAATTTATTTGATAGCGATAGCTGCGAACGTCTTCCGATTAATTAGTACATTTGCTTCACCTTTAAGACTATTTGCTTTCTCTTATTTTTGATATGCATGCTCCAGTTGAGTTTCGCATCAAGGTGCGTTCCTAGGTACTTGATTTCAGACTTGATTGGAATTGCAATGTTGTTGAAAGTAGTTTGAGGGCAATCAAGCCGTCTATTAGTGAAGGTTACTTGAGCTGACTTCTCACTGTTTACTGCTATTCTCCACTTGCGAGTCCAATCTTGCAGTAGGTTTAGGTGATGCTGTAAGTGAGCTGCAGCTGCCGCGGGTTTGTCACTGGTTGATAATATGGGCACGTTATCGGAAAACATGGCAATAGAAGTGTCCTGCGTGGTTGGCGTATCATATGAATAGATAAGGTAGAGTAAAGGACCCAAAACACTACTCTTATGGCACTCCTGCTTGGATTTAGTAATAGTCAGAGGTTGAGCCATTTATCACGACTTGGAAGGACCCCTCGGCGAGGTAGGATTTTAGAACTAGATAGATCGGACTTGCCAAGCAAGCCTGTCTGCCAGACCTTGTCGAAGGCTTGGTTTATATCTAAGAAGCAGCTGTAGTTAACTTTTTGGTTTCAAGGCTTTCTATTATTTGATTGTCGATTCAGTGGCATTGGTGTATCGTTGAGAGGACTTCACGAAAGCCGAACTAACAGGGTGGAATTATCTGGTTGAGACTTACTGTTTCTTTTATTCTCTTCAGTAGGAGTCTTTCAAAAATCTTAGACATTAAGGGTAAAAGGCTTATAAGTTTATGGGAAGATGGGTGGTTAGGTGCTTTGCCAGGCTTTGCAATCATAGTAATCCGAGCATACTTCCATAGTACTGCAAAGTAGCTTAACTTTATTATACTATTAAATACGGTGGTAAGAAGAGCTAGTGCTTTCCCTGGAAGATGCTGCAGAACTTCTCCTCCGATTATATCACAGCCAGGGGCTTTTTTGGTGTTTGTAAATTTAATTTTCTGATGGGGAGAAGGGTTTTATTGGTAGCGAAAGCTGGTATTGAGCAGTCAGGAAACCTTAAACTTCTGTGTCGTCATGTCGGTTTGGGGTGGTGAATACGTTATTGAGATATTCTGCGAATGCATCCGCTTTATCTTTATTTGTTATTGGCGTCTTAAATTTCTTAGTTGCTTTCCAGATTGTATGATCGTCAGGAGATAGTTTTGTGATATATTCTTTAAATGTTTCATTGCGTGCTTCTATAAGGGTATTAAGTAGTTGATGAGTAAGCCTATTGTAGATTGTTTTATCTTGCCTGTTCCTTATTACTTGCCATTTTTTCCGAGCTTTTCGTTTCTTAGTGATTAGGTTTCGTATATGGCGGGGAATATTAGCAGCTTTAGGACTGAGATTTTCAATAGTTAGTGGCTTACCAGGCGGCTGACTGGATAATTGTCGTTAGATGACGGACTACTTTATCCGGGTCTTGATTATCTTTAATTCTAATGGTTAGGTTTTCTTCCAACAGGTTCTTGAATTGATCCCAATCCGTATTTTTATTACATAATCTAGCAGGCATTTTTTTGATTATTGTTGTACTGACAAGTAATGATGACTGTAGAGTGGTCAGTGGATAGATCGTAGTTAGATTCCGCTTTAGTATATACATTAGCTATTCGTTTGAGTATTGCAAAATCTAATAAATCCGGAAGTTTGGGTAGATCACTAGGCCAATAGGTAGGTTTTCCGGTTGATAGATAATCATAATTGTTTCTCTGAATTGTTCTTAGTAGTCTCCTCCTACTATAAATTTGTTGCCTAGGGATCTGAGAAAATTTTCATATTCATCAGACGAAATGGCATGCCTTGGCGGGCTGTACACGGCTGATATAACAAATGAGTGCGGAAAGGCTTCAACTTTTATGGCTGCACCTTGTATTTTTTCGGTTAGATAAGACTGTATTTCATGGCGGATAATCGTATTTTTAATTATCACAGCTGATCCGCCGTGAGCCGTCTCATCAGGGTGATTAGCATAATATACAGTATAATACGGTATTTTAATTACTGTCCTACTTGTTGCGTGAGTTTCTGATATAAGTAGTATATCAATTTGTTGTAATTGTAGAAAAGTTATTACTTCAAGAATATGGTTAGAGATACCATTGGTGTTTCACAAAGCGATGCGCAGTGAAGTTTTGTTAATAACTGTAGAAAGCATGTTAAGTATCATGCTATTCTGATTCATCAGTTGGAAAAACATATTTTTGAATTTATTGAGGAAATTTGTAAGCACTTCGTTGGTGTTAAGTTGCTGTTGGTCTTGAGTTAGGGGATTGTTGCTTCTTCTGGCCAAAACTACGTTTTGTGTAAGTCTTTGTGTTTCACCATTGTGGTTATTAGCTTGATTACGAAGAGGAGGGAATTCATTTAGGTTAGGAGGAGTTTGTTGGAAGCGAGGTGTATTTGGTATTTCTCTAAATGGTGCGTTACTGGATCTTTGAAGGTTTTGGTAAACTGTGCAGCTTTTATAAATGGCAGGATGATCTCCACCACATAGGGCGCACTTAGCTGGGGTACTGCAGTTTTTTGTGCAAATTGTCGTTTTGTGTCCACCGCCACATTTTACACCGACAAAATGTTTATTGCAGTAAGACTTTGTGTCCGTAGTCTTGGCATCTTAGGCGTTGAGGGATAATGTTCTTCTTTTTAGGAGGTTCTACCGATACAATTATTTTCCCGGTGTACTTTATAGTAAAGATTTTTTTATTGTTTTGATTTAGTTCAAGGTCAATCATGAATAGGGGGAGAGGTTGTTTGGTGACCCTATGGCGTATATTTATCATATTGTACACTTTATGACCTTGTTTAGCTAGCTCATTCTTTACGATTTCTACTGGTACAGAATGGTGTAGGTTTTGAATAGCAACCCTGTAAGCTCTTTCTTCTTTTAATTGAAAAGTGTGGTATATTATATTTTCCTCTCTTAGATGCCTTGGTAGTAGAAATCAGCGGTAAAAGTATTGATTTTGATCGTATTATTTGATGTTGCCGACGTATAATATTGTTCTTTCTCGATTGTTTTAGAGATATTTTCAATCATTTTATTATAATTAGTCACTCCATGGATAAATATTGGTGGAGGTTTTGTTGATTGTCATTATTGTTATTGTTTTTCGTTTGTGCGAGAATTCCGTATCTGTTAGACATAGTCAATTGATTGGGTTGCTTTAAATTGGGATTCTCTGTGATTGCATTCCTTTTTCTTTTCTTAACCGTCTGATATTCTTGTTTTGAGGTGGATGGACTGCTTCAATCTGCAATCGAATTTCTCTTCGTCGTTCATATCTGTATCTGTTAGTGTGCCATTGCCTGTTCTGTTATATTGATTACTTTCGTTGGTTTGCATTGCCGGCATGGGTAGGATTGTATTTGGGTTCATTGTTGTTTGGTTATGGGTTACATGTGGGTATTGATGGTTAAGATGACTTTGCGGTTGAGAAGTAGGGTACCCTTGAAAACCAGGGATATTGAAAGTAAAGCCGCAATTTTCAGGAGCGGATTGATTATTTACAGTTGTTGTTCCTGGCGGGCCGAGGCCATATTTGTTTCCGATTGGAAACATAGTTATGTTGTATTTACATCCAATAAATAAACTAAACTAATAAAATAAGTGAAATTTGTTTGTAGGTACAATTTTTAAGCGTGTCGCACTGTTATCGGATCGCATACAAGGCGTCCGCACCGATTCACCACTCGTACTCGACTGAACATGATAATGTGATTAGTAAATGGCCACGAGAGTAAAACTGCAGTATGAGCATAAAAGAGAAAGAAAGACGTCCCAAGAAAAGGTTCTTTTTAAGGTAATTATAAAAAAACAAATAATTGTTATTAAAATAGACTTTGAGAAACTATTTTTTAAAATATACTGTCACTTAAATGTGATTTTGCATACTATTAAGCGAGAAGCAAAACTTTTGACAATGAGCACTGCACGGCATGTAGTCTTCATAATGGTTGCCATTTCTTGATGGATATTTCATTTCAATTGACCCAGAGAACCCGTATTGCTGATGTATACCCTTGATTTAAGAAATATCCACAAAAAAATCTATAGGAGTCAAATCAGGGCTGCGTGGAAATCAATTTTTGGGAGAAAATTTCACGAACTCGTGGCAGAGACATATAAGAAGTGTGCAGTATTGCTCCATCCTGCTGGAACCATGTTTTTTAATTATAGCCAGCAAAATCTTGCAGTTCAGGTACCAAGAAATTGTTCAGCATTTCCACACAACGCTCTGAAGTTGCTGTTAACGCGCGACCCTTTTATCTTCAAAGAAGTACAGGTCAATTATTCCTCGCGCTGACATTGCAGCCCATATAGTCACTTTTAGTGAATGAAGGGCTGTCCTATGCTTACAATGTGGGTTCGTAGCGGTCCAGTAACGACAGTTCTGTTTGTTAACGTGACCAGTGAGGTGAAAATGTGTTTCATACGAAAACAAAATGTTGTTGAATGAATTGAAATGCTCAGTTACACGGTTAACGAATTGAAGCCTCTGACTAGCATCATTGGGCTTTAATTCTTGCACCACTTAAATTTTATAAAGTGCAGACAGAAATCTTTGCACAGAATGCGGTGTAATGATGATCTAGGCACATTCAAAACACTTGCCCGTCTACGAACAGACAAATCAGGACTGTGGTACACTCTCTACGTTATCGCAAATTCTTGATGACATTGGTCGTCCCGACTTAAGTTTATCCATAGTTGAACCGGTTTCTTCGGACTTACGCATTCATTTTCTGATGAGAAAAATACTTGGCATGTAATTTATGTTACGTAAATCATGATGGTTGCTGAATTTTTTCGTGCAATAATCAGCGAATCATTATTTGTATAAAATTCTCGTACACAAAACGCTTCATAGCGATTACATTCCCAAAAGCCGTACTACCGATTAACATGCAGCCTGCGCCCCTCTGGTTTATTGCGTTTACACAGTGAGCCACTCAGTACTTCAGCAATTTATGTGTGCAAATAGAGTTAAATAAAAATGAATCGATCGTAAGTTATAGCACTGTCATCAGGGAGTAAGGAAACCAACGATGTAGGACGTGAATTTAAAAAAGGATTATCTGCTTAATGACAATGCAATATAGAGTAAGCACTACGTCAAGGTCTTCAAAAATAAGTACTTGGTAAATAGAAGTTTGTCATTTCTTCTTTTATTTCAAATTATTTTCAAAATTATATCGTATGTGGTTTCTGTCATTGTTCAAAACTCTTTAGATCATTTCTTGGGGTACATAGTAAATATCTGGGCGGATTTCCTTCTTGAAAGCTTGCAGGTTCTTTAAAAAATGTTTATAAAGCTCAACTTTGAAATAACCTAATACAAAAAAGTCGCGCAGGATCAAATTTACATTGTCTTTCAGAAACATCAAGCGCATTAAAAACGTATGTTGATGTTCGTAATGTATGGCAAAACTGACATATGCACTGTGCCAGTTGTTACAAAAGAATACAGGAGGTAATTAAGGCTAACCTCATACCAAGCATGGATTCTTGAATATACCTTTGATAAACCGTTTACTGTAAAATATGATAGCAGAGGTTGGCCTCAAGAAACCCCATCTTACCTAATGACCAGGCTAATGTAGTAGGTTACGGTACAGGGGCTGGTATACACTGTGTAAGATCAAAAATAAACATAAGTTTATTAACACCTCAGTCCTTCGAGCAGAAATTTTTGCAATAATGCAACGCATACAGGAAAATATAAAATGCCGTCACACCCAACAACGCATAAGTATTCCAACAGATATCCAAGCAGTTTTAAAAGCGCTAAAATCAACAAAGAAATGTCAATCCCATTTGGTAACCCTATCTGAGAAGAACAAGTTTCAACTCATGTGGTTTCTATACCACACTGGTGTGGTTGGCAACAAAACAGCAAATGCTCTCGCTACAACCGGAGCATCTACTCAATTTACAGGAAGCATGTACTTGGTTTATCCAAGCATTCGAACAGCAGTAGTGGCGTAGACGAAAAAACATACTTTTCGGTGGACTCTACTACTCATGGGCAGATAATGTAAAATAAACTAATTAGGTAACCTTCTAGCAGATTAACCTCAGACATTGTTCATTTAGCATGTATATAGATAAGACATATAGTAGAATTTGCTTTTTATTAGTTTCAAAAATATTTTCCATGATAGTCAATATGTTGTTGCATACGCTGGAACTGATTTTTATAGCATTTTCTTCCATAGCAAATCAGGCACCTCCAAATCATCAACAATCACCTCTTTCGGCGTTGAAAATCGTTGCCCACGCAGTTTGTTCTTCACACGTGAAAAAAAATAAACCTTTAGGGGCCAAATCATGATTGTACGGAGGATAATCCATCAATTAAACGTTTTGAATGCTCAAAAAGCCAGTTGTTTGCATCCATGTGTGTGAGCTGGCAGTGTCATGGTGGAGAATAATCTGGGGTCACACGTTGGTTTTTCTTATTTTGACTCTTTTTTAAGATTCTCTAAAAGCATGGTTGCGGTATGTCTAGTTTTTATAAAAAAATCTCAGGGGGCCATTTGCTTCGAAGTGCTTCGAACACAAATGATTGTTGAAGCACTGCGATAATATTTCATTCTCTTTCGAACAATCGACACGAGGTTGTTTTTGAGCAATCGTTAACTTATCCAGGTTAAATGTTCATGTAAAATTGAATACATGCTAGTCATACTAATACCCAAGGATGCCTGAATTTTAGGATATGTCACATGATCATCTTGTTTTATCAGTTTGCGCACGGCATTGATGTTTGCTGGCACCACAAATGATTTTAGATGCTTTTCTTTAAATTCATCAACCAGGGGACTACGACTACAATCAAATTCATTAGACTAACAATATACAGTGGCTTTGTGTGGGTTTTCATTATTAAAAGTCGAAATTAATTGATCGTCGCACTGTTGTTGAGATAATCCACATGAAGTCATAAAATGTCATCGCACGAAAATGTTAACGAGTTAATTCCATTTTTTAGTCGAGAGGAAAATGTTAACTTAATGAAAACAAAATAAATAGCGTTCATATGACAAAATGTTCTGCTGTAAGAAGTGTCACACTGTATGATGAACACATAGCGTCGCCAATTTGATATTGAGCAGCCCACGTATACAAAGGTGATACACTCCGTGGTTACATAATAAAGAGGAAACAGCCTCATACATAATCTCCGACTGTTCAGCACTATACGGCAGAAGAGAGAAATTGTTTGGAACAACTCTCCGTGTATTAAGACATACGAGAATCTCGTAAAGAATTTACCTCGTTTTTCCTGGGGGATTCATGGGGAGCACAATGGTCGAAGTGTTGAGTCGGGCTCACAACTTAGTCACCAACCAATTTATACTGAATAAGAACAAATAAAGTTGTTTAAGAGCTGGGACAAAAATGTTGGAGCATGCTACATTCCGTTCAAGAAAAAGATTTCCCTCTTCGAGAAGATAAAGCTCGTCAATTCCCATTCGTGATACCGCGCACCAAACTGTGACACAATTATTATGCACAAGCTTTTAGTGCACCTCCAATATCGATATTTTCACTTATATACACAGCTAGAAAGATGAAAATGTGCCTATTCACTGAAAGAAACAACATATTCATATGACAAAATTCAACTGTACCAATCTCTTTTTGGTAATTCTTTAACAACAGCCGTTTTTCAGGGATGACTAAAAAGATCTTGCTGAAGAATTCGCTCAACAGTGCCATCAGAGAACCGAAGTACGGTTGCGTGTTAAGGTGAATGTCAAATTGAGCACCTAACTGCTTCGATGTTTTTGGATATTCGAGCAATGGGCGGCCATAAATCTCTTTTCCTTAAAACAGATTATGTTTTCTTAAGTTTTTTAGGAATTTTAAAGCTATGGAGAGGTTCGATAAAAAAATACCCAACGTATATCTCCTTACGGTGGAAGGCGGGCATCTGTAAGGATTCAGGTTGCTAACGTAGGTGGGGACCGAGTGTTACTGAGATGAGCATGACTTATCAACAAAATTGATGACAGGGAACTCTCTTGTCCTGGGGATGAGAAATCGTCCCCGAAGGTAAAAGAACCAGCTAATTATAGTAGGTCAACGGCATAGACTGTAAAAAGCAAAAGGAAAACTCAATATCAATATTTTTCCAAAGTTATTATGCTAATCAACAAGATGGATATGGCCCCCAGTCCTCGGCAAGTCTTGAGTGGTTAGGGTGTGCTAAAAATTCCCGGGAGTATAATTAAATTAGCTACATGAAACGTTAGAAGTATATTAAAAAGCGGAAACTAGCTGGTGTGGCGGCCTTTTCGCCCTTGAACCGCTTTATATCGCGGCGCATGCTGGCGGCTGTGATGTCTGCTACGTTTTGCCGTCGCACACAAAACGGCATATGGGCTTTTGCTCCGCCGACAAGTCTGCATACGCCGTCGGCGGCACCTTTTGATTTGAAAGGTGCTGGCGAATGCAAATTGCCCGAAAAGACCTACCGCCAAGCCAGGCGCGAAGCCCGGCAAGATTCGCAATCCGCAACGCGGCCAATTTGGTCGTGTTTTAACACCGCACATTCAAGCATCGCAGCTCGGCCAATTTGGTCGTGTCTCAACCCGCATTCGTTCACGCATCGCAGCTCGGCCAACTTGGTCGTGTCTCAACCCGCAAGAAACTCGCCATCCGCAGCGCGACCAATTCGGTCGTATCTTCACCCCGCAAGAACATTCGCTACCCGCAGAAACCCGATCCGCAACGAAGAGGCGGCCCCCTTGGAATCGCCGACGAAGCCGAAGCCGAAGTCGATTCAGGTGAGCGATTTGGCAATATTCGTTGGTGGACATCGGTAGCCGCCCCCATCCGCTTACGCGACGGCCGTTTAAGGGACGATTTGGGCCTTCTCGGTTGCCGTTCCAAACGGGCCGTACTACGTTTTCACACCGCATCACGAGAGCGGCTATTTACACGCCTGCCTCTCCATTTTGGTCCTTCGAGCCGGATCGGTATCAGATACAATTTATTACGCTTTATTCAAGTAAAGTTCCCTTATAATGGATAAGCTTGAATTAAAATTACTTCAGTTAACTGCCAAAAAAGAGGCGATTTTCGAACGATTTAATCGTTTATACAATACGTCAACGAATATTTCAAATTATGAATTACGCTCAAACGAATTATTTTTATCTCAAACTGAAGCTATTAGTGAATTATACAGCAGGTTTGAAACAATAATTGAAGAAATTAACAATTTGCAGTTTGAAATTGATCAGACTCCTCCAGACTACTCATGTTTAAATTCTATTGAAGATTTATATTAGAGTATTAAATATAAACGCAACCTTATATTGTCAAACAGCAAAACATTTACATTAGATCAAAAGAGGTATCGTAAAATTACCGCCAATTGAACTGCCTTCTTTCGATGGCAAGACTGAGAGCTGGCCAATATTTTACGAAATATTTCGTAGCAATGTGCATTTAAATACAAATTTGACTGACGCGCAGCGTGTGCAGTATTTGATTAGTAAATTAACTCATGACGCTTTAAAATTAACCGCAGGTATTATTCCTACAGGGATACTTATAATATTATATGGGATAGTCTTGTTAAAAAGTATCAAGATAAACGTAGTTTAGGCAGTCATTATCTAAATAACATTCTGGACATCAAAGGATGCGTCGGTAATGCTGTTAGTTTGAATACATATATAGAAAAATATTCCGCGTCCATCGCCGCATTAAAACAGTTAGACATTCCCGACTTATTAGATTTTGTCTTGTTACATTGTGGTTTAAGAAAACTTGATCCCCAAACGCTTCAACAATTCGAAAATAGGGTGAGCGGAATAGAATTACCCTCCTGTAAACAATTTATTTCATTTACGCAAGATTATGTCAAAGTACTCGAGCGCTCGCATGCTAATAATTCGCAACCAAGCCGCGCAAATTTCAGTTTACCTTATCACAGCCTTGGCCGTGGCGCACAAGGTGCCTGCAAGTCGTTTGTGTCGAGTAAACAGATTTTAATACGCGTTGCCCGCTATGCGACAGAGAACACCAGCTATTTCGCTGCATTGAATTTAAAAATATGAAATCACCGCAAGCGCGTTTCGAGTTAATTAAAGCGAAACGCGGCTGTATAAACTGTTTAAGTCTATCTCACTCGTCAACTAAATGTAAATCACGGAACGTTTGTAAAATTTGTAAAAAACCGCATCATTCTTTACTGCATTTTTCGAACTTAAAGGATGATCGCCCTAATAAGCCGTCTTTGGCGGCTGGACCGCAAGCAGGTGACCTTGCGCCCATATCAACGCAATCAGTATCACAATCTCACTACACGTCTTCCGTATCGCTTAGTTCAGCGGCTTCGAGTTCAGCTATATTGTTATCGACCGCACAGATCTATGCACATGGTAAAAACGGAAATACGCTCGTCATCAGGTGTTTAATAGACAACGGGTCGCAAAATAATTTAATTACTATGGATTGTTGTAAACGCTTGAACATTCCCATAATTAAATTACGCAATTCATCTTTACAAGGTGTTGGTATGACCTCGCGACCTGTACACGGTTTTATTGATTTCGCAATAGAATCGCGAATTAATCCTAACAACAAATATTACATTCGTGCTTTAGTAGTTGACTGTATTACAGACAAACTTCCCGCAAATTTCATTAGATTAAATGAAGATATGTCATATTTAAATAATTTACCGCTTGCCGATTTATCCTGGAATGTACCGGGAGAAATTGACGTTGTGCTTGGTGCTCAACTGTTTCCTTATATTTATTTGGGAGATAGGGTCGATTCTGGTAATCGCGCACCACCCGCTATATTAACCAGCTTTGGTTACGTACTTATGGGAGATATTGCATGTCATTATGATGCAACCCGCCTACATAGTACTACATCTTCGTTTACCGCGCTTGCTAACGTTGACATTGAGTCAAGTTTACGGAAGTTCTTTGAGTTAGAGGAAATTCCATCTCAACGTTTTATTAGTCCAGATGAATTAGATTGCGAAAATAACTTTAACTCTTCGATTTTATTTAAAGACGGCAGATATTTTGTTGATTTACCCTTTTCTCGAAACCCTCGGAGCTGGGTAATTCACGCGCTCTGGCTCACCGTCGTCTACTTGCGCTCGAGCGTAAATTCGATTGCGTGCCAACCCTACGCGAAAATTATAATAAAACTATCGCCGATTATATAACGCAGGGGTATTTGTCCCAGGTGCCTGACTCTGAATTGACAGAGGAGGTTACTACATACCGCATCACGCCGTTGTCAGACCAGATAAGGACAGCATCCGTATCGTTTTAGACGCTAGTGCTAAAACGCACTCAGGGCTGTCACTTAATGACATTTTGCATGTCGGACCTAATTTGCAGGCCGACTTGTTCTCGTTGTTACTCGACTTTCGTACATTCCCAATAGCAATGACCGCTGATATAAAACAAATGTTTTTGCGCATCGGAGTAAACGAGCACCATCGTAAATACTTACGAATTTTATTTCGTTTCAGTAGGAACGAACCTATTCGCACTTACAATTTTGACCGCGTACCCTTCGGGCTAAAGCCTAGCCCTTACCTAGCTATGCGTACGTTACGCAACTTAGCGTGCGAGCATAGTGACCGCTTCCCTGAGGCTTCTAAACTGGTAGAAACTCAGTTTTACATGGATGATTATGTCGATTCGGTTCCCGATGAACAGACTGCCATGCGATTGTCTCGCGAATTAATCGATTTATTTAAATTAGGCTCTTTCGACCTTGTCAAATGGGCCACTAATTCACCCGCTTTATTGGAGGTTCTTCCCGAGTCTCACCGCTCACCAGTAAATTTTTCTGGCATGGGTAACGATATTTACAATTTTAAAATCCTTGGTTTAACCTGGGATCCTGCTGACGATTACTTTTCTTTAACAACAGTCGCTGTAGAAGATAAATGCACAAAGCGCACGATTCTATCGCTAGTTGCCCGCTTATTCGACGTACTTGGCGTTGTAGCTCCAGTTGTGCTGTACGCCAAAATTCTTATTAAGGAACTATGGCTAGCTAAAATAGACTGGGATGAGGTTCCTCCGGAATCCATCATCAGTCGCTTTTCAGCTTTTGCACGCGATTTTTCCGCACTCTCTTCTCTAAAAATTCCGCGCCATATTGGCATTGTGGGAAAAGCAGTAGTGAACATCGTAGCCTTTTGTGACGCGAGCTTCAGTGGTTACGGTTGTTGTGTTTATTTACACATCACTGATCCTGAAGGTAATATCACCGTCCGGCTTTTATGTGCAAAGTCAAAGGTTTCTCCAGTTAAAATAACAACGCTAGCTCGATTAGAACTTGTCGCCGCTTTGCTGCTCTCCAAGCTTGTTCGCGTGGTCCGCGATAAACTTTCCGCTCGTATACCTATTACAGGTGTTTACGCCTTCTCGGATTCTACAATAGCGCTTTCGTGGATCCACTCATCGCCACATAGGTGGTCTATTTTTGTCAGCAATCGTATTGCTAAAATACACGATAATTTACCTGCCGCTTGCTTTAATCATGTGTCCGGGAAGAGAATCCCAGCGATTGCCTTTCACGCGGCATGCTGCCTTCTGATTTAATTAAACACTCGCTATGGTGGAATGGCCCTGCTTGGCTTCATCAGTCAAATAGCGAATGGCCTTTAAAATTCATTCCAACTGAGTGTGAAACTCTACCGGAGTTCAAATCGAGAGCGTTTGTTGTTAAAGCCGCGAATGTCGAACCACGTGTTTTTGACTCTATAGTCACCCGTGTTTGTTCGTGGAATAAACTGTTGCGCATATTCATGTACATTCTCAAATTTGCGAGCAAAAACGTAATGGTGATCAATCTGTTAAAGATATTCAAATCGCTGAAAATTTTGTTATTCGAATAGTTCAGAGTATTCACTTTTCTAACGAATTAAATTTAATTAAAGCCGGCGAACTTCCGTCTAAGAAGTTGCGCAGTTTGTCTGTCTTCATCGATGACTACGGAATCTTACGCATCGGGGGCAGACTGTCCCATTCGGACCTGCCTTACGAGGCCAAGCATCCCGCGCTTTTACCTAAACGTGACCGCGTAGTTGACTTAATTATTGACCACTACTACAATACTTACTGCCACACGGGCCCCGGGCTATTGATGTCTATTATAAGACAGCGGTTTTGGATATTGGATGGTAGAACAGTCATTCGGTCCCGCTGCCGCAAATGCAATACTTGTTTCCGTTTAAATCCTGCACATCCAACACCTAAAATGGCTGAATTGCCACGATATCGTGTCCCCGACGCTAAAGCATTTGTACATACCGGAGTAGACTTTGCCGGGCCTGTCGCTTATATACCTACTCGCCGTAGGGGTCAACGCTCTCAGAAAGTTTACATATGTTTGTTTGTCTGTATGGTTACTAAAGCCATACATATCGAACTTGTATCGGAACTTACATCCGATGCGTTTCTTTCCGCCTTCAAAATGTTTATTTCCCGCCGCGGTCCAGTGTCTGTCATATACTCAGACAATGGCACCAATTTTGTCGGAGCTAAGGCACAGCTCGGCGAAATTTATTCTTTTGTTAAACTCCACTGTCCAATCTGATATCAAAGGGAGCTTCTTAAAACACGCATTGGTGGACAATGATTCCGCCACGCGCCCCGCACTTCGGAGGCATTTGGGAATCTAACATTAAAAGCGTTAAGACACACTTGTATCGAGTCATGGGCAAGCATTGCTCACTTATGAGGAACTTTTGACCGTGCTAGTGCAAGTGGAAGGTATTTTAAATTCTCGACCACTTAGTGTTTTATCGTCAGATCCGCATCCGGATGTGCTCACTCCGGCGCATTTTTAATGTCCAGTCCTCAAGTATTTACCTTCTTCTGAATTGACAGAAGAAAGCTTGAACTTAACAAACCGCAAAAGGCTTTTAGATCAGCTTGTATTGTCTTATTGGAAAAATGGCGAGTTGAATACTTGCACACGCTGCAAGTTCGGCAGAAGTGGGGATCACCCGATCACCCAATAGAGATCGGTACTGTTGTTCTCTTGGGTCAAGATAATGTACCTCCTTTAACTTGGCCACTAGGCGTTATAACAGAGACTTTTCCCGGATCGGATGGTGTAATCCGCGTAGCTTCAGTAAAACCGGGTCAGGTACATACAAACGTCTTGTCACCAAGCTATATCCTTTGCCAACCCAATAAACAATATTTTAGCTGACTCATGTATATATAGATAGTGTATTAATAGGGCATTTATATATAGTTTGTTACGATATAAATCTAACCGCAATTTAACGCACCTGAAATATAATAGTTAATTTCAGGAATTTAATAACAATATTGTTTCAAACCGCTGTTAATAGCTCCTTGATAAGGTAATAATTTTTGAAAGCTCAGGACCTTTCAAGGCGGGAAGTATGGTGTGGCGGCCTTTTCGCCCTTGAACCGCTTTATATCGCGGCGCATGCTGGCGGCTGTGATGTCTGCTACGTTTTGCCGTCGCACACAAAACGGCATATGGGCTTTTGCTCCGCCGACAAGTCTGCATACGCCGTCGGCGGCACCTTTTTTTGATTTGAAAGGTGCTGGCGAATGCAAATTGCCCGAAAAGACCTACCGCCAAGCCAGGCGCGAAGCCCGGCAAGATTCGCAATCCGCAACGCGGCCAATTTGGTCGTGTTTTAACACCGCACATTCAAGCATCGCAGCTCGGCCAATTTGGTCGTGTCTCAACCCGCATTCATTCACGCATCGCAGCTCGGCCAACTTGGTCGTGTCTCAACCCGCAAGAAACTCGCCATCCGCAGCGCGACCAATTCGGTCGTGTCTTCACCCCGCAGAAACCCGATCCGCAACGCAGAGGCGGCCCTCTTGGAATCGCCGACGAAGCCGAAGCCGAAGTCGATTCAGGTGAGCGATTTGGCAATATTCGTTGGTGGACATCGGTAGCCGCCCCCATCCGCTTACGCGACGGCCGTTTAAGGGACGATTTGGGCCTTCTCGGTTGCCGTTCCAAACGGGCCGTACTACGTTTTCACACCGCATCACGAGAGCGGCTATTTACACGCCTGCCTCTCCACTAGCAAATGTAATACATAAAATGAAAGGACTGCAAATAGTCATATTAGGACTAAGCAAAGTAAGATGGAAGGGCCACGGAACAATAGATACTATGGACAACGATCGTGTGTACTACTCTGGAGATGACATAGATTACCAGTATGTTACTGAGGTTATAAGGCAACAGCAAAATATTTCACCAATGTTATGATATTAGCGCCATTCTTTGGGGTTAGCTTCTAATGCCTTCTCACTTAATTGTCCGATTGGGAGTAGAAGAGTATCTATAACATCAACACCATAAACTAAAATTTTGTGGGCACTTGTTGGCATTCTGTACCATCCATATACTTTCACAAATATTTTGACAGTTTCAAGACCATATTTTCTAAATGTCTGTTGCCAGCTCATAACCGCAAGATATGGCTTGTAACATTATTGAGAATCGTGATATTGTGGTTTCATAAAAATTTCTGCTCTTTTTTAGTATTCTTAAAAAATCTCCAAGCGTGTTGCCGTTTTTTGTGCTACCACTTCCCTGTTTGACTATATTCACAGTACACCCGTATTTTTCGTAACCTTAAAATCACTTTTTTAAATGCAGCTCTGTTCCAAATTTTCAGATTTTCGTACTCAATCTGATGTGAGCATGACAATTTGTATCGAAAACTCCTTGCAAGATTTCTTTATGAGAGCATTTATGTCGTTCCTTTGGTGTAGTTGGAAAATGTAGCATGCTTTGGTTGGTGGAGTTCTAATTACTTTCCTGTCTATCATTATGTTCAGTAATGTATGTTATACAGTTACATTTTCAATAAATGCTAAAATTTGATTTTCTATGTATTCACTTTCTTGTGGTATAAACTGCATTCTTGTTGGGGCGCAAGATCGTGTGAATGACGACCGAAGATTATTCCAGACGATTGCTTTAGAGTCGTTGATTTTGCAGTCATCGTGGTACGATTGATGTCAACAACAAATCGAAATCCGTTGAATCAGAGGTGCCCAGAAATTTCTATTTGCAAGTAGAATTACCGGAACTTCCTTTGAAACCCCATTTGTAAGTCATTTCAAATGTTAGATTACTGTCCTGTTCTCTTATTACAGAAATTATAACTTCTTTCTGCAGTTCATATAGACGATTAACAGTGTGATTAAGGAGACCTTCTAATTTCACCTCACCTGAGGTAGCACTCTTTTCTAGCTTTTAATACTTTATCGTATGATGGGTAGATGTTACAATTTCTTACTTTATTTTAAAAACAAATTTCATTAATTTAGCATCCATAACCAATACCAGAGTTTCTGACGCAGTACAAGACTTTATACATTTTTTTTAAGTATTACTTTTCTTAGTGAGTAAAGGCTTGAAACTGTAGCGTTTTTAATAACATTTACAACATTTATTTTCCCTATTTTTCTGTAACTTGTTCGAGTCGCACATTCAAGTTTTCTGGACTGTGGCTAGCTACAACTTCTACATTCGTCTTCTCTTTGTTCTAATATTTGATTTATCAGATTCTTCAATTCCCCGCTTGCTGCTAGTGGGTGTAGCAGTGTTGAGCTGTTGCAGAGTTGACTGAGTCGTGGATTTGAATGTCTTTCTCAAGCCATTCTTCGTTTAGCTTTAATAAGCTGTTTTTACTTCCTTTTTACTTCCGCTTGCCTTCTAAAATATCAGAATTTTGTTAGAAAAAACGAAATGTTGGCGCTAATTTTATTTTCTGGGGCATCTGATTTTCTAGATGTAATGAAAGTGGCCATCTGCTTCCTTAACAGTATTTTCTCTAAATAGAAGGTTTCCATTCAAAAGAAATTTGAATATCTGCTTTCGCGTCACTCTTCGCCTGATATCTGCCGACAAATATAAATAAAAAATATAATTTCCGCAGACCTATGACTAGAAAAATATGTGACGATAACATGCAGTTCTTAGCTTGAAACACAGGGTATATTTTTATACGCAATTTAAATTGAAACTACTCTTACGGAATTGAATTTTCTCACTACAGTCAAAAACAGCCTAAACGATATTAAATAATCATAGAAATTTGTTAATAACTAACCTGCAGGATCAATATCCATGTTGCTATATAAATCTTTAATATAATAATAGAATGCAAGAAAGCACGTCTGAGAATTAATAAACACGACCAACTAATAGCGCTGACAAAGCAGGATTAAAAATCTTGTTTATCTACAGATGTTTGCCTCAGCGTTTATGTCTATACACTTCCGTTTGTTATCGGTACTTGTAATAAACGTAAATAAACAAATGTCCTCATAAATTAGGTAAATAGACCACTTTGTCTCCTATTGAAACTAGGGAAGGAGTTTTACCCCACCCTACACTACCAATCAGTTTGTATTGTGTCCTTTGTGCTAGAGCGCTAAGTTAATAACGATAACACTTTTGTAATAACGTGGAAAGAGCTCATGTACACATAGTATGGTGCATTCATGCGTTATGACTACACTGAATTTTCTAGTACATCCCCATAATTTTATTCTGTACCTCTAGATCGAGACTATATCTTCCTTGTACAATAAAAGTTTATTTTGTAAAAATAAACTGTTTTTTGTAGCTAACAACTAGTATATTTCTTTAATTTTAGTACCATCTGCCTTCTTTTCTTAGATACGTATTTCTTCCAAATGGAACACTAGATATTTTAAAGTAGAAGTTTGTGGTATTTTTGTCAATGGGCATTATCGTACAATTTAAATGCTTGGATTTGCTTTCATTAATTATAATTTTCTAACATCGCAGCCAGGTAATTTCGTATAATATGCGAGTCCCTTCCTAGATTTCCAAGAATAGCGGTGTCATCCACAAAAGTTACAGTAACAATGTCGGTGAGGCATTATATCAACTATATAAAGCATGTGTAACACTGGTACTGAGACGTTTTCTTGTAAAACTTCAGGTTTGCTTGGAAAAGTTTTAGACATACTTCTATTCACTTTGGTTCTAAATTTGCGATCATTGAGATAAGATTTAAATAGGTTGTAGTAGGCCAGGAACTTATGATTTCGTACAGCCATCTGATGAGACTAAGACATAGAAAGACTAAAGCACTATGAATTTTTTTGTTTGAATGCTTGGTTTGTTACACGAGTTGTGTAAACTTCCAAAGTCGTTGAGTGAAATTGTCTAATGCTGAACTGTAGTGGAGAAATCCATTCTTCTGTGGGCAGATCAGAATTAATTTACATAAGTAAAAGTTTTTTAAGAACCTTTAATATAATAGTCAAAAAACGTATAGGTTGCTTTGATTAAATATCAGCCGGGTTCTTTTTTAGATTTTGAATAAATATAAATTGAGTAGCTTTAAGCTGCTTGGTCCAACACTTAAAACAAAGTATTGCCTTGTTGATTTACATATTTCGCAGTATTCTTTTTTAGGTAATTTCTATAAAATTTTTGTTGTTAAGTTATCTGTTTGGAGCTTTTCTAGTGTTTAGAAGACTGATTCCTTCAGAGTAAAACCTTGAATTGAAGGTACGTTTTATGAAATATTGAAAAAGATGTTGACGAAAAAGACTTCGACAAAGCACTAAGCAAAGAATCTCTCTTTCTTAGCACTTTTGGCCTATTATGCGACAGAAAAAACTCAGTTGCACATAAAACGAATAAGAAGTTTGAGTGGGATTTTTAGATTTTAGTGCGTGCCATATTGAATTGTCAAACTTGTTCAGATTGGCAACTTCATTTTATAAAAAAAGCTTTTAGGTAAATTTAAATTTTTTGCCTTTAGTTGATTGCTTATGCGATTTAATGCAGTTTTGTGTGGGCAGTCTAAAAGTTTTGAGCCTGACACAGAAACAAGTGTTTTTCTGTAAAATTCAATTTTATTGTTCAATATAGTCTTCTTTTAAGTCTACATGCTTTTTCAAGCCACGTTTCAACCTCTAACCCGTCCAAATAGTAGGTCTACGGTTGCGATAACTTATTGGTTTAATGAATCTTTAAGATTAGAAAACATACAATAGTCGCTGGGTTACAAATCTGGTTAATCAATTCAAACTGCAATTCATAAATTTTGGCCATGGAGACCGTCAAAGTGTAAGCCGGTGCATTGTCTTAATGGAAGAGCACTTTCTTTCGTTTCAAATTGTTTTTTTAGCAATCTCTGTCTTTAAAGATAGTACTACATCTATTCAATACGATATACAACACGGGAATCATACCGCACGACTGGCTTTTATCCACATTTATCACGATCCCCAAAACACGAAACGCAAGAGAATGCTAGGACCACAAAACAGTATCATTGATGAGCCATCTACTAAAGATATTTCTTCGAGTTATACATAATCGAATCTATCAAAAATTAGACGCTGACATAAGCGAAACGCAGATGGGGTTCAGAAGAGGACTAG
The DNA here is from genome assembly GCA_036346155.1 of Sinelater perroti. Classification (NCBI taxonomy): domain Eukaryota; kingdom Metazoa; phylum Arthropoda; class Insecta; order Coleoptera; family Elateridae; genus Sinelater; species Sinelater perroti. Next base: position 735,454 of record JARFIY010000057.1, on the reverse strand, counting down.
GCATCAGGGAAGCACTCTTTGCCTTAAATGTGATCACACAAAGATGGATAGACGTCAATCAAGAAGTACACGCCTGCTTTATAGACTTTGAGAAGGCCTTCGACAGAGTGCGACATGATAAACTTAAACACATACTAGAAGATAAAGGCATTGATGATAAAGACCTACGAATCATCCTTAACCTATATTGGAACCAAAAAACTAACATCAAAGTGGATAATGAGATCTCACAAAAAATTGAAATAAGAAGAGGCGTACGACAAGGATGTATATTGTCGCCGCTGCTCTTTAATGTCAACAGTGAAAGAATCTGCCAGGAAGCACTGTCGCAAGCTAAGGAAGGAATAGTAATTAATGGTGAAGTTATAAACAACATTTGTTACGCAGATGACACTATACTGTAGCAACAACATCGGAAGATCTGCAATGTTTACTTGATAACATGAACAATGCATGCGCGAATAAAAATCAACGCCAGGAAAACGAAATAAATGGCATTTACGAAAAATACAATTGATCTCACACATATTCGTATCAACAACACTCAGATCGAAAACGTAGATACTTATAAATATCTGGGAGCTTTAATGCACGAGACAGGCGATCAAAGCAAGGAAATACAAAGACGCATAAAAATTGCCAGAACAACTTTCATAAAAATGAAGAAAATGCTATGTAACCGTGATATAAGCATTACATTAAGAATACGAATGCTAAAATGTTACGTGTTTAGCACCTTGCTGTATGGTGTCGAAGCATGGACCCTAAAACAAAACAACATAAAGAAGCTGGAAGGCTTTGAAATGTGGTGCTTCGACGGATATTGAAAATAAGATGGATAGACAAAATAGCAAACAATAAAAAAGAGAAAGTTGGAGTACCTAGGTCACCTAATGAGAGGACAAAAATACATTTTACTGCAGAATATAATGCAAGGGAAAATTAAAGGACGAAGAAACCAAGGCTGTAGAAGAATGTCCTGAATGCGAAACTTGAGAGAATGGTTTGGATGCACCACCAACGAACTATTCCGACCAGCTGTAAAAAAGATTAAAGTCACCCTGATGATATCCAATCTCCGAGAGGAGTGACACGCAAAGAAGAAAAAGTCTTTAACTGGTATTGTTTTCTCCTTTTCTAAGTAGTCGATGAACAGAATTTCTTGACTATATCACAAAACAGTCGCCGTCACCTTCTCGGCTGATGAAACCGTCTTCGCCTTTCTTTAGAGATGGTTTACCTTTCGCATTCCATAATTTTGACTGTTTCTTTGCCTTAGCAGTGTAAAGATGGACCCAATTTTCATCTATAGTGATAAATCAACGAAAAATTCCGACTTGTCTAGCTGAAACCGCTTCAGCAAGGCCTTGGAAATGTTCATTTAAAGCGAGCCTTTACCAAGCGCGAGACCCAACACATGGCCAGCTTTCTCATGCCCAATTTCCCACTCAATATACGACAAACGCGTTTTTTCGATATGCCTATAACCTCTGATCTCTTTCTAACTTGATTCAATGGTCGTTCAGTTCTATTTGGTAAATTTGTTCGATGTTATCGGTGGATGTCTCAGTTGTTGGTCGCCCCGAACACTCATCGTCAGCCAAGCTGGGACAACCACATTTAAATTCAGCTGCTTCCCTTTTCATAGTCGCGAATGACGGTTCTAACTCGGCTTTAATTTGCGTTAGCGTATTGCCTTTCAAATACAAGTAGTTTCTATTTTTACAAAAGCACTAACATAAACTGATACACACGACTCTCAAACAACAACTAAGCGTCCAAAATAGCCAAAATTTATATATTTCAAAGCTTGTACGATTGTAGTGGCAGTATGGTTTTGACAAATAGGGCCATCGTCATGTTGAAGTTCAAAACTTTTCAGACTGCCCACGTACCTAAAAGAGGTTGAAAATGATTGCAATTTCTTTCTGCCTGTCTTTTTGTGCAATTATTTTAGTTAATATTTATTGTATTTTTTGTGGTGTGGCTTGAAGCCTGCTTGCTTGAATATAAACTATTAGAGCTTTATCTACTTCTCTGAGAGTGACTGAGATTATTGAGTCGAAAATTTGGATTTAGTTCTTCTTTCACCCTTTTACGATAATTTTCGGAATAGAATTTCTATACGTGTTATATTTACTAATTACTTCGATTATTGAACAGTGGACTGGAGACAAACTTTGTGTAGTACTGCCAGGTAAGATATCAAAATTCCTATTGTATTAAAAAAGTCTAACAAATCAAATATTTTGGGGATCGGAAGTTGAAATGTCTGTCGATAAGGACAAACAGTTTCGTTCTAAATTAAATTCGCCAATTCTCTGACTTTAATTGTTATTAGTCGTGAACCACATAAGGTATGCTTTCTGTTGGAATAACCTTTTGCAATGAATTTTTGTTTCTAAAGTTGAAAAAATTGCCAAAATGTTTTTTTTAAATTGTGTCAGGGAAAGCAACAAACAGCAGTTATTGTTAGCTCGTAAGGCATCAGCTTAATTTTAAATATTGTGCCTTATAAGAAGTCTTTATCATACTTAGATATTTTACAGTGACTGATTGTGCTTTCATAAGTACTGCTGCGCCTGCATCGACAGTATTGTAGGAGTGGTTGGTGCGATAGGTTAAGTGTTGCGGTATGTGAAAGTAAGACCTGTTCGTAAAGTAGGTTTCACTACCAAGGAGTACATCATAAAGTTGTAATGGATAAATAATTCTAAGGGGATAGTTCGGAAAGAAACTTTTGTTTAGTTATCAATAACAGACACGCGTAGATACAAAATCTTTATTATACACATTAGCAACTTACAACACTACATTCCTTTTCGACATAGTGGCCATGAAAATTAAGGCACTTGTCATAACATTTTATAAGGTTTATTGCAATGGAATTTTGTATGTCCGTACTGTTCACAACAATTCATACTTTGTCATTCTCCCACTCCATATTACTTCTATAAAATGTACTTCTTGTGTATAGCCACATCCAGACAATTACAGGAAGGTGAGATTTATACCACAAACTTATTAAGAAACCAAACAACACCAATAATAGATTAAACATACAGCACAATATGAATAACTTAAGTAATATCTACGCGCATAACAGAATTCAATCAGCAACGCACATCCAATCAAATATCAGTTAAGTAACTACATTAAAAGATAGCAATAAACAAAATAATGTGGATAACTCTTCAGTCCTCAGCAATTGCCTAGAAGAATTTAAAGTTATGCTCCAACAATTTGTTGAACAACAGAATAAATACTGACGAGTGGCTACCCCAGCATTAGCTTGGATTTCGAAAAAACCACTCAACTGTTTAACAAACTCACCGAACAATCCATGAAATCAATAAAGCACTAAACAACAAAAAGTATTGCACATCAGTATTTTTAGGAATCAGCCAAGCCTTCGATAAGTTTGCTTAGTTTACTATATAAAATAAAACAGTTTCTCCGTATGCATGTTATTGTCTTTTAAAATCATACCTGAGTAAAAGAATTAAAAACTAGAGTACATAATAGCAAGTCGGAAAACTTCGCTATTAAATCTGGAGTCTCTAAAGGCAGTGTCATTGGCTCCTTCCTCTATGTACTATATACTGCATACCTTTCAACGACAATAAGTACCATCATTGGTATATTTTACCGATAATGTGATTATCCGCGCTTCCAATAAGAATCTAGTCAAAGCTGCAAATAAATTACCGGTCTACTAAGTCGAAACCTAGACAAGAAAGTGGAAGATCAGATCAAAAAACAAAATGGGTACAATTCAACTTTACCCCCTAGAAATGAATTATGTCTCGCCCTACAGTTAAACAATATAAGAACTCCCACATCGGCTTACACACGGACTAAAAACTAAATTGGAAAGAACATATTGTTACAAAGGTTGATCTATAACTAAAATAATTATACTTGCTGATTGAAGTCAAAATTACACTTAGAAAACACACAGAAATATAAGAATCATTCAGAGAAGCTAATCTAAAATAATATTCTTTGGTATAATACATCTTAAACCAAACCTTCCTAAAAATTGGGAAATGCCCTTTTTAGAGAAAACAGCATAAGACATTACAGTAGGCTTAAAACTTACCCTAACGCTCTATTGTATTCCAGCCCATAAAATGTTAAAACGAAAATGGTCAACTGATCTTACAGAAGGATGCTGAGGACTCTTCACTGGAGAAAGCCCGATTAGGCCATGAAAATCCGCTATAAGATTTATGCCAACACATTAGCTTATATAATGTGTTGTTATTCTGATTGCTAATAAATATCATTAAAAAAAGTTTGTTGATCATTCCTTGGTAATTAATTACTCCATAAATTAGTATCGGAGGAAGTTTTAAAATTTTGTTTTTTAATCGTTTATCTGTAGTAGTTTTGTTGCTACCTATAGGTAATTTATCGTATCTGTTGGTGTTACATTTCACCATATATTAACATTCGCTTTTTATTCAGCTTGATTGGCATCACTAATTATACTGTAATAAAATTTAGTATTGTTGAACATCTAGTGATGTTGGATTTTCATAAGGTTATGTATTTATTATTGCTCCTGTGTAACAATATTGTTTGGAACAGTTGGCTAAACGTAGGTAAGCTCTGGAATAGTAGCATATTCACATGATTTATCACTTTCATCGCCCACTGTTTTTGACATTACACATATATTGATGAATTTATCAATGCTCCGAAACCAGTTAATTGTCTTATCACGTTCCTTTTTGTCTAGAATAAAACTGAAAGTCGTTCACACGTCCATTTGCGATAACCAGAATATCAATTAAAAAATATTCTTTCGGCTGGTAGCCTTTCATCCTGGTAGCACGAGAATTACACGTCCACTTATCTTCAAAGCTTGCCGCGAACTGCTTTTTCTTAAACAGCTTTGCAGTTTAAGTGATAACACAAACTATATAATAAGGAAAAACATAAAATCAGAAGGTTTTAAAACAGAGGTGGGATTAAGACAAGGAGGAGGGCTAAGTCCAACCTTATTCAATGTGTACATGGATAAGATCATCAGAAAAAGCGAACAAAAAGTAAATAAACTATTTATTGGATATAGAAAAAAGAGTAGAGATAGCAGCAGGATTTTTTGCGGATGATGTGGTGGTAACAGCGGGAAGTGAAGAGAAACTACAAGAAAACTTAAACGTATGGAAAGAGAAGAAGGTATGGAAATAAATATAAATAAAATAAAAGTTATGATAATTGAAGGACAGGATGATAAAATAAATATTGAAATAGATAATGTAAAATTAGAACAAGTAGAAGAATATAAATATCTGGGATTAATGAAACAAGAAGCAGAAGTAAATGAAATAATTAATAAAAAATAATCTCAAAACAAACAAAAATAAAAGTTTTCAATACTATACACAGACCAGTACTAACTTACCTGGGTACTGTCAAAAAAGCAAAAAATAAGACAAAGCCGCAGAAAAAAAATACTTGAGACGAACACTAGGAGTGACTAGAAAAGACATAATTAGAAACACACAAATAAGACAAGAATTAGAAGTACAACCAATAATGCGCTTCAGTGAACAACGTCAACTCAGTTGGTGGGGCCACATTCAACGAATGAAAGACAAGTAAAATTAGTGTATGAAGCGAAGACATAGACAAAAAAGAAAAGAGGAAGACCAAATAAAAACTTGCAACCAAGTATTAGGTCTATAAATAAGTTCTCAGCTTTAGATTTCACAGGACGCAAATTACCGTTTACATGTAAAGTATTAGTCGCCCTCTTGTGGTTTTAAAGCTATGACATTTGGTCTTTCGAAACATCATGCGATTTGGCGTTTGATGCACATAACTTCAATAATCAGCTGTGTTCACGATGGCAATCACAAAAGAGCATGTTCGATTTTCTATCCACTTTGCGTTTCATCTTAAGAAAAACGTTGCTGAAGCCACCGAAATGATTTGTGCTGCATATGGTGAGAATGCTGTAAGTCATGCAACGTGCAAAAAGTGGTACTAAAGATTTCGCGGAGGAGAGTTTAGTCTTGAAGATCAACCATGCGCTGGACGCCCTCAAACATTTGACACGGATGAGCTGCAGACATTGCTGCATCAAAACAATGCGCAAACTGAAAAAGAGCTTGCAGAACAGCTTGGCGTCACTCAGCCAGCCATTTCCATACGTTTGCATGCAATGGGTAAGATACAAAAGGAAGGCAGATGGGTTCCGCATAAACTGTCCGAAGACAACAATTGACGGCGTGACACCGCACTCCATTTGCTTTCAATGAACCGCAAAAGGATTTTCTGCATAAAATTATTACGGGCGATGAAAAATGGATCTTGTGCGACAATCCCAAGCGCAAAAAATCATGCGTAGACCCTGGCAAACCTTCGACATCGACTCCAAAGCCCAATATCCACGCCAAAAAGAATTTGCTCTGTATCTGGCGGGATTGGAAAGGTGTGCTGTACTATGAACTCTTGAAACCAGGTGAAACAGTTACGGCGGATCGCTACTAAAAACTAAAAAATGGCCTAGGCGTTACAAAAATATTCATTGGCACATACAAAACTGTTTGCAGATGTATAGAATCTACGAATTCTTAGTCTAGACATACAACAGTAGATTTCTCGTACCAAATGCTCAAAATCTGTCTGTGAGACGTATCGTTATTAACACAATTTTACATCTCTGGCTATTGAGCTCTACTGTAATTTATAAAATAAAAACAAATCCACTTTTTGGTTTTACCTGTGTGTTAATTTCTAGAGGGAGTATTGAAACCAACAGGTGAATTAATAGAAAATTGATAGAAGTATCACCAAATTTTTCAAGGTAAGCTTACCGTTGCATAGGTAGATGTTTAAAGGTAACAGAACTATCAGTAAAATTAAACCCTTTCGATAGTTGTGCGACGCAATATCCATGAGTATGTTTATATGAATAAGATTAATGCCAGATGGATACTTTGACCTTTGTTAGCGGTTGAAAAAGAGGATTGTCCAATTCATTGTAAACAGTATTTAAAACTTTGTTTCAACGACAAATAAAAAGGTTTTTACTGTAATCCACAAGCAAAGTAAATGTAATGGTACAGGTGGTAGAAAAATAGTTAAAATGGTAAATGTAGTTCAATGGACAAAAAAAGTGTGTCTGGAAATTTTCCGGTTTCAGGACTGGTCTCCCGAATGTATGTTGCCTTTTCCTTGCCAGTGCACTGCACTTGCATAGGATATGTAAGGCTGTTTCTGATTCCTTGCTATAAAATCTGCATGCAAGGTCATCATTGAATTTACCAATTTTCTAGAGGTGTTCCTTTACAGTCGCATGTCCTGTAAGATACCCTATGGTTATCTTTAGCTGTGACCTACTTAAGGTAAGGAGTTCTGCAGCTCTCTTTTGGCAAGGTCCCTTATTGAAGGTTTTGCTGAAATTATGTCCTGGCGATTCTTTCAGTACATTTGATGATGAGTGCGTATCGTCTTCTTAATAAAGCTTCGGGTAGAACTTCGTGAAATTCCTAAAGCGGGTTCTGGCCCGATATAAGACTGGATCCTTGCTTAGCTAATTCATCGGCTTTCTGAATTCCGTAGATACCGCAATGCCCAGGTGCCCATAACAGTTTTACCGTGTTGCGTTCTGCCAATACGTTGAGCTCGTTGCTGCTCGGCTGTCTGATATAATATAGATCCGCTTGCTTCTGTAAGTCCTCTTACCGTTTTCACTCGCACACTGTAGTATTGCGTATATTTCTGCCTGAAGAACAGAGGCGTACTGACCCAAGGGAAAGCTTAGCTCTACCTTGGGAGCTTCAGCATATATTTTTGCTCCGGTACCCACTTCGGTCTTAAAACCATATGTGTACCAGATTAGGCTACCAGGTGCAATTGCCTGTTTAAATGTCTCGCTTCTACCTTGATCCTGCATGATCACCTCGAATAAAGAGTCGTCACATATTTTTGAAGTTATGTGGTCCGTCCTCATTTCAAGCAGAGGGCCCCTTAGGTCATCAATTATTCTAGTATGACCTGTACCCGTATGCGTCTTGTACAGTAAATGATGCAGTCTGTAGTGACCTAGTCTTGCCTCCCCCTGAATCACTATGCGCAGAGGTGGGAGGTCTAGAAGAGTCTCTATTGCTGAAGTGGGCGTGGTTCTCATAGCCCCTGTAATGCCCAAGCAGGCAAGTCTTTATACGTTGCCTAGTTTTAGTTTAGTGGTTTCTTGTATAACATTGGGCTACCAGACCAAAGCTGAGTATGTAAGAGAGGGTCTCTAACCACTCTGATGTACAACCAGTGCACTATTTCAGGTTTTAGCCCCCACGACTTGTCGTACATTCATCTGTCAACTGCTAGAGTTGTCATCGATTTGTCGACCACTTTCTCAATATGACGGTTCCAAGTAAGTTTAGAATCGAAAACGACTCCTAGATACTTTACTTCTCCCGATATTCGCCAAGGAAAAGAGGTGTAAACCCTTCTAATATTTCCTTAGCGTGAAGGGCATAATTGTGGTTTTTCTAGGACTGACCTTAAAGAATTTCTGTTCAGTCCATTCAGTTACCACGTTTAGAGCCCTCTGCGTCCGTTCCCTGATTGTGACTACAAATTTCCCTTCCACCAAGACAACTAGGTTATCGGCATAATCTACAGAAGAGAATCCTTTATCTTTTAAGTTCCATTACCAGGTTTCATGGCAGGGGGGAGAGAACTTTCCCCTGAGGACACCTCCTCGCTACCTGGACCATTATAGTTTTGTCATACACAAACGAATAAACCATCCTTTCTTTGAGTATGCAGTCTATTCACCTGCAACAGGTCTCCTTCAGGCCACACTCTCTCAGGGCCGAAGTTATATAGTTGAAAGATGTATTGTCAAAAACCCATTTTATGTCCAAAAAGGCACTTAGAAGAATCTCTTTGTTGTCCGGCGTTTCCTCTACTGTCCAGGTAAGATAGTGAAGTGCTATTTCAATCGAAAGACCAGCTTGATAGGCAAATTGTTTCTCATATAGTGGTAGGGGTACCAGTTTATCTCCCATAATGTGCTTATCAAGCAGTTTTTTCAACGTCTTAAGCGGAAAAGACATAACACTAATTGGTCTGTACCTCTTTCCATGCAAATAGTGGGCCCCACCAGTCTTTGGTATAAATACCGCTCTGGTAAGTCCCCATAATTTTGGCAATTAGTTTAGAGCTAAAGTGGCTCTAAGTATTACGCAGATTTGTGGACGCGGTGGCTCAGATGGTTCAACCAGTTGGCTCTGTTCTCAAGCCGGGGCGCGCGAGTTCTAGTCTCGCTCAACCCATAGGTGTCTGTGAATGTCCTAGAATAAGTGCATATATAGAATAAGAGCACAATAAGACCTTGAGGCTGCAGTGCCTGTAAGTGAACAAAAAAAATTACGCAAATCTTTGTCATTAGAAGTTTCGAGCCCTTCTAGCATGGCAGGAATATTTCCGTTCGGTCCTGGTGATTTATAGGCGTCAAATGAGTTACCACTCTTCTTGCAGTCTTTCAGTCTTCCCTTGATGTTGTATTACCAAAATCAAGGGACATCTGCTTTCTTCAGTCTGAGGGCGACTGTTGTATAATTACAGATCCGGGAGTGAGTTTGGTCAATGTTTCTTTACCTGTTTTGGTGTACTCTCGGGATTCAGATTCTAGAGTACCAATCAAATTGCAGTGAGAGTCTTTTGAGAGTACTTTACGGAGTCTGGAACATGCTGGAGTAGTTTTAATCTCCTTACATTACCTCCTCATGATATTCTCTTGGCATCTTTCATTGCTTTGTTATATTCGGTTAGGGGTTCCCTGTAGGTATCCCAGTCACCTGATATTTTACCCTGTTAAACAGTTTTCTTACTTGTCTTCTCATGGTTTCAAGGTCTTCATTCCACCAGGGCACATTCCTGTTGGAGGCCTTTACAACCAGAGGACAGTTTTCATTATACGTTGATGTGACTACCTCAGTTAACTGATCCACAGCCATTTCAAGTTTTATGTTATTGTAAACCTTTCTTATAGTACTAGCCAAAAGAGGCCATGGCAAGAAACTTTTCAAATTCGAAGAAAACTTTGCTACTTGATTTTAAGAAAAGGACTATAGTGGTAAACATACTGTATCATTTGGGCGACGTTATTAAGAAAAAGATAAGTAGTATGCTGAATCGAACGTCCCGTCTTCTGCAGTATATCACCCTTGTCCATAAGTCTGCAGTTGCCCAAATTTTTGAGCAGGACTGTTGCTTGGAGAGGCTTCCTATGCCCCCTACTTTTAAAATTGAAGTTAGATCTTTAAGCTAGAAGATTTATCAACGACAAAAAGTTGCAGATAAAAGTTTAGAGTATTTTTCCAAGGATAATTAAATACTCGTTTTGAGATATAATAGATGTTGCATTGAAAAACAACTCTATTGTTTTATTGCTGCTAGAGTACAGTGGAGCCACAAACTTTTACCATTTACTTATTATGTATAAAGAGTGAATGGAAATAGTCTGGCCAAAATTTAAAGGGGGTTAAAGGGGACGAATATAAAAAAATCGCAGTACAACTCGTGTCCGAAAAGGCCGCTTGAAAGTCCTGGAGGGTAAAGAAAGTGAAAAAGTAAAAGGAAGGAGACACAAACAAATGTAACAAGCCCTTTATTAAATCAACGTGCCATAGCAAATGCTCGCAAGAGCGACCACCAACCATAATACAAGCTTCATATCGACGCCGCATGGAATGGCGTACATTAGCATAAACACCAGCCATGTCCTGCACATCTTCAGCAGCAATACCCAATCTGGCGACGAGGTCTACCTAGAAGTCCACAGGGCTATCGTTGATAATGCTTTTCAAGTGGCCCCACAGAAAGAAATCCAAGCAGAACACATCTGGTGATCGTGGCGGCCAGGGAACAGGTCCACCTCGACCAATCCACTAGTGTGGATAAGTAGCGTCTAGATAATCCCTGTCATCACGGTTAAAGTGTGGTGGCGTGCCATCGTGCTGGAACCAGATACATCTCCAGATACACTGAGGCACAACGGCCAGCAGTTCGGGCAAGACCTGTTGCAAGAAGGTGAGGTATGTCGGGCCGTCCAAGTGATGAGCTCTAATCACGTATTGGTGCACCATACCCGCCTACACATTAACGTTAAGTCTATGCTGGTAAGCATAAGGTCTTATCGCATGCGGATTGTCATATTCTCAAATATGAGTATTGTGATTGTTAAACAAACCCTCTCGAGTGAACGTTGCCTCATCCGTGAATAACACGTATGAAGGAAAGTCAGGCTGTACAGCAGTCTGTTGCAAGTACCATTGTGAAAAGTTTACATGGAGAGGAAAATCTGCCTGTATCAACTCCTGCACCCTTTGTAAACGGTATGGGTGCATACCTTTGCCGTGCAAAATCTCCCATACAAGTGAATGCCTCACACTCCGTCTACGGGAAACAGCTCTCGTGCTTGTGGAAGGATTGTGCTCAATCTCACGTAAGACATCTTCCACTCGCACTGTTCTCTCCTAGCAAACTGAAATTGGTAAATTTAAAGTTTGGCATCATATTTTCTAAAGTGGTGATGGTAAAAGAAAATTCCTCTGCCTTATTTTTTTGGTTAGGGTTTACGTAGGAAAAGTAAAGAACTTCTAAATAAGAAGGAAGTAAGGAAAGCAAAATGTCTTTTTCTGCTTTAAAACTTTAATGTAACAACACTGTGACATTGAAAAGGTTGCTGAAATCGATCATAAATTATTAAAGACAACTCATTAAACTAAAACAATACTTATACATACAAGTAATATTCCAAAAATTGATTGTGGATGGTCTTCTTCCAACTAGTGTACGAATAAACGAACAAATTATCTGAGCAAAAGGAAGAAGGAAAAATTTATTCTAAAGCATATTTTGGACTATCCTATATACAATGTAGGTCCAGAAAGCAGTGAGACTAATTCCAGAAAATTCAATTAATTAAAGATATGTTCATATAAGTTTAAAACATCAAAATAATAACCTGGAGTATCACTTTGTTGTTGCCAGCGATTCTGTTATGCATCGTAGCTTGCCTGACAGTCTTGAACTAGAATATATTTTAAAGTACTCGTCATATCAGCTCGAACATTCTTAACACTCTCAAAATAGTGTCCTCCATTAGTTTCTAAGAAACCAATTTAGCAGAAACTTTTTGCAATGTAGTTTGATAGTGACGATCTTATGCAACAGGAAGTCCCACTTCATCTGCTATCAATTTAACATTCATACGTCGGTCTGAGATCAAAAACGCTTTTACCATAGCCATATTGGCTGAAGTATGGGACGTTGATGGCATGCTCATTCTGATCACTCTCTCTTTCTTTTCTGAACGGTTTGTGCCACCTAAATACTTGTACTATCGATAAATCATCTTTCTTGCGGGTCTTCCGTATCATAGCAAATTTGTCTTCGCAGATTTTTTTGAGATTAATACAACATTTTGTTGTGTTTTAGTTGTCTACTTTGTAAGCGATCTACACTCTACAAAGGCTCAACGGCAAATGAAGTCGGTTGAACCGTTTATATAATATCCAGACCAACCATCAGACCTAAAGACTCCATCTCTAGTTCTTCTGCTTGAATCGAGAAAGTCAGTATCACTACTTGTTAGACTTACCTTAAGGGGTTACATCCGTCAGCAAATGTTTTTCTATTTTTTTATTGACTTAAAATGTATATTAACTATCTAAAAATAATATTCCGTCACATTTATAAACGGGAAAAACTTTTAAAAATGTTTACAGCTCATTTTCCGAGGTTCCCCCGAGCGATCTTAAATGTTTGAAAATTCATCCAAGCTGGTTACCTTTTGTCGATATAGGTTACATAAGCTTTCTCCGATGAAGTATAGATAGCTTTACAAAACATTTGAAATGTGACTCGGAGAAGCCACATGACTCCGTAACGGCAGTTAGATCGTAGCTATTCCTGCAGCACGTGGTTTTGGGAAACTTTAAACGCGTTTTTCTCGAAATAATGTTTTTGACTTGGTTGACAGCATAACTAAAATTCTTTTTATCCGATCGACTTGATTCAAAAAGATTTTGTTCAGGATATGCGTCGCTATTGTTGCATCGTACAGTTTTTTTCATATTGCGTATTACCTTTTAATTAACAATTTACTGCAGAAATTTTTTGAGAAATTTTAATCTTTTTTTAAATTGCCACCATTTTTTTCTAACCAAAATATTCGAATTTTCTACGATGTTTCTACGATCGAGAAATTTCGCTCATTCAAAAGTCACTGTGGATAGTGGCATCATATCCTTCCAAAACTTCATCCACTGGAAGAAAAGCAAGAGCAGCAAGAGATTTAAGCTCACAAGAAAATCTAGGATTTGCTGTGTCACTGTAGAGTTTCTTGAAAATTGGAATCTGCTGAATTTGGCGGAAAAGAGGTTGACTGGTTTGGAAATAGCATCTTCTAATCGTGATAGAAAAAAAACCGACTTGAATGCCTTGTGCTCGGCTTGTTTACTCTGGTATGGGGGAGCGGGGAAGCGAGCGAGCGTAGCGAACTTCGCGGACACTCGCGCGCGGGGGTTTCAAAGGGGGCGCAGCCCTTTTGAGATTGGAGTTAAGTTTTGTAGGTAGGACAAAAGTAAAGAGCAGTGTTTAGAAAGAGAAAAAGCTAGGAAAAAGAAGATATTTAGCAAATTCCATAATCCATAATTGTTTGAAGATATTGGAAATATTCTTGGATGTTCCAATAGCAAACCAGTGAGGAGATGAGTGGAGTTGGCGAATATTTTGCTCTGTAGAGAAGCAAAATTCGATCCTCGCGTTGATTGTCGCAGAGAAGAAAATTCTTCTCTTTGTCACCAAGATTAATCACCTTATCGGATTCAGCGACGATGAGTTCACCGGCTGATTGTGGATTGATTGGATTTCCAGCGGTTTGTTTCCGAGAGCGAGCGGCTGCTCGCCCCATATTTTTGACGGTTGGAAGAGCCGCAACGATAGTTTTCTCGAGTTTTGAGGTGCAAGTTGAGACAATGAATAGAGGAATGTTTTTGGTTCCTTGTTTTTAATCTTGATTTCGGCCACTACATTAAAGTGCATATGTGTTTATCTGAAAAAATGGAAAAATTAGCATTTTGCATTCGTATTAAATAAATTATTACTTACTATTAATACAAAGAAGAAGAAGAAATCCTTTGTCAGATCTAATATCTATAGCTAGACTGTAACAACAGTTTGTAGTCTTGTAGTCTGCACATCTCCAATAGTGTTCCATCCTCTCAGATATGAGACCCAGTGAAATTAACAAATTGTCGCAATTATATTTAATAGAAATAAATTTACTTACCATTTTTCTCATGAGTGTATTTTTCGTAGACTACTTTAGTCTGTCCTTGGAACTCTTGGAAGTCCGAAGATAGATTCCAAAAGTGGCCATGGTAAAAAGTTAAAATAAAATTTATGAAGAAGACCGACGCAAAGTAGTTAGGCAAATGAAAAAATTTTGAAACTAACTGACTGAGAACTGAGGTGGTGTGCTCCTTATATACCCCGAGAGAGGGAGTATGAGATTAGTCAGGAGTTCTCGCAGAGCAATTCGACCAAAATTTCTTTCAGTTTTCAGTACTAAAATTAAGAAGCAGAGAAACAAAATAAAATTTCTAGGAAGAAATTAGCCTATTTTATTGCTGATGAATTTTGAATTTATAAAGAAATATAATATTAGTGAAGGAAACTTAAGTAGTTCCACGAATGTGTTTCATATTTCTATATTAGAATTAAAATGTTAGTATTAAAATGTAAAAGATTATAACCATCTACAGTCAAATTACAGAATGTTTGGCTTTTAGTGAAAAGGGTTTTAGTAGAAATGGCATTTTAGTGGAAGTGTTTTAGAGAAAGTGGTATAACATGGAAGACATGTGTGTTTAAAAACTGTTTAAAAAAATTGTAAAGAACACGTCTTCACGTACACCACCAGTAAATAAAGAGAAGTTGACTGAAGAAATTCTGCAGCATGCCTTTGTCAACTCCAACCTTGCATAACTGTGGAATTCGAAGAGGATTGGTGTATTTTTCCTGAGACTGATAGTCTAATTCGGTCTTTTGAAGTTTTTGCAATTAAAGAAACTATTAACCAAGAAGCATTAAAATATATAGCAGGGTATGTCGCCTACCCATTTCGAAACAAACTCCAATCATTAGGAACAACAAGAGATTTTCCAAAGTCTTCAACATCTCGCTCTTTTGAATGAATTGACTCTCTTTTCACAGGTAACTTATTGTATACTAGTGATGCAATGATAAAAATGGCCCAGGTATTAGAAAATGATTTCCAGAAAATGCACTATAACTCTCTATCAGCAGAGAAGATTAGCACAAATCACCAATGACAAATTATTAACTCATAAAGTAGTGCTGTGCATGGCACGTACTATAACTTATATTCGTCTAATAGAGTTGAATCGTAAACTCAGCTTTGAAAATCGTAAAAGAAATATGGAACAGAAAATGAGGCAATTTAGAAATCATAAAAAATACTCCGTTTTCTTGTTTATTTATTGCAATTATATACAAATTTGGGCACAATTTTTATAGATTTACAGGTTTCTAAGAATATAACTCATCTGAAAATCTATTAATATACTGGGTATATAATTTGTAAATTGTTTTTAGTAATAAAACTTTTTTGTTTCAATTGTTTGACTATATTATAATAAAGAAATCTAATCCACATATTTACAACAAAACATTAATATAACGTAATCCATAAGTTTTATTTTATTGAATATAAATTTGTGACCAGAGTATCAAAATTCTTGCAGTTATGGTAGGTATTATTTTTGTTATAATGGGTATTTAATGTTTTTTTCAATGATTTTCTCAAAAAATTGCACTTATCGTTAATATTAACATTACAAATATTGGGGATGAAAGGTAGATATAAAGAATTAAAAAATAAACTTGTTGCGTTTAGAATATGAATAAATGCTTCATGAGTGATTTCAGAGTGTAAGACAAAGACAGAACTATACATGCGCACTGACAGAGTATTATACTCAGATCACGGTCCAAAGCATCAGTTGAAGCTGAGCTGCAGGAGCGTTAATATGGCCGGCATAAATGATTCTCCTACCCAGTGAGAGTTGCGCTGCCTCATTCGTTTTCTACAGGCAGAAGAGAATAGCGCAGCAGAAATTAATCGGAGAATGAGCTGCGCTTACGATGCAAACTTTATGAGCGATAATGGTATAGGAGATTTAAAGATGGCCGAACTGATGTTCATGATGAAGGTGAACAAAGAAGCAAGTCTATCTTTTTCGAGAGCTGAAGAAGGGTACGGGAGGACAGTACTTTCACATCAATGAAGAGTTTAAAATCCCCGTGGAGACCTAGGATATTGGAGGATATTAAAAAACTCGTCCACCGGTATGACAAATGTCTCATTGTTTACGGTGATTATGTGGGAAAGTAGTAGTTGTGCAAGTAGAAACTCGGCTCTGAAGTTAGTTGCATTAAAAACATACTTAAACGCAACCATTTTGGATATATGTATGTACCTTAGTCATTTGCTGTTTTTATGACATTAGTTTCAGTCATTTACAAACTGTCATTATATAATGTCAATTTTATAAGAGATGGATATCGATAAACAACATTTACGCCATTGCATTCTATTCTGATTTCAAATAAAAAATGGAATTAATTTATTCGACTTTGTGTGAACATTCTGAGTCATTCAACAGTAAAACAGTGGTTTGCAAGATTTCTTGGTGGAAATTTTAAACTTTAGGACGATCCACGTCCAGGTGCAGTAAAAAAATTAAGACGAAGAACTTTAAGTTTTACTGGATGGAAATCCATGTGAAACCTAAAAAGAGCTTGCAGAACAGTTAAGAGTTACTCACCAAGCAATTTCATTTCAATTGCATGCCATGGGAAAGATATAGAAGGAAGGGAAGTGGGGTTCCTCATAAACTGACGGAAGAAAACAAAAATCGAAGAGTTGATATCTGCATGAATTTGCTTTCTTGTTATAAATTTTTTTTTGCAAAAATTGCGAGTAGTGAATAGTGGATTTTTTTCGACAATCCTAAATGCAAAAAAGCATGGGTTGATCCAGGCCAGCCATCAACATCAGTTGCAAAAACAAATATTCATGCCAAGAAAGTGTCATTGGTGATGCTCTAGAGAAAAAAGATCATTTGCAGGTCAAGCAAGACGGAAAGTGATATTGCTGCATAACAACGCTCGTCCACCTACAGCAAAACCAACCCAGGAACTCATCTTTTCCTTAGGCTAGAAAGTTGTCCAGCACGCAGCGTATTCTCCAGACTTGGCTGCTTCTGATTACTACTTATTCAGATCGATGCCATCATATTTGAAAAACCAGCGGTTTACGAAAGTTGAAGATGTGCGAAAATGGCTCGATGACTATTTTGCTTCGAAACCACCAAGCTTCTATAGCGAAGGCTTTTTCCTCGCTCAATTGTGCGAAACTCAAACAATGTGGCGATTTACACAGCCAAGCTTTACTAAACGCTGTTGGATGGTGGTTTTTGATATTTTTACTGTCTCTCCTAAATATTGAGGGTTATTTCCAATCAGTATCTTGATGTACTCTTTATCAGTGGTGAAAGATCTTGGTCTTTAAAATCAAAATTATCAACTCTATGTTTAGCAAATCACTTTCAAACAGTTTCTTCAGTTGAATAACTTTCTAGGTAAAGAACACATATCTTTTGAGTTGGTTGTGTGTCTAAAAGGCTCTTTACCCCCTCCATATTCAAAAAGGTATAAAAATGATAAAAACAAATGAATGGGAAGAAACATTTTCTACAAAAATCCGTTAAGGGGACCTTTTCGTATTCGACCAAAAAAAAACCCGATCGTTTGGAATTTTTTTGTAGGAGAACCATTAAAGATAGAGACTTGTACTTTTTTATTTGAAACTACATTAAAAAAATTACATGAAATTTTTTTTTGTTTTTTTCGGCACGTGATTCCTTGTAGGTGGCGCTCAAAAATAGCTTTTCCGACTGCGTACAGGATAAAACCGGTCCAAATGATCTGAAACATAAAAATCAAGAACCAAATTAAAGCTTATGTATTTTTCTATAAGATAGACCTCCAAGAACTCAAAATATTGAAAAATAACAATTTGACGGGCTTCTGAAGCCAATAATGACAATTTTAACGACTTTTTTGTGCTAAAAACAGCTGTAAAAAACCAAGCCTCGCACGGTATTGATCGAGGTCTATCTTATAGAGTTTCGAATTACGAACAAAATGAGCCCTTATAGATCAAAATCGGATAAGTTGTTCAAAAATTATCTTGTACGCCAAGTTTAAAAAAGTGAAGTGAAGTTGCTATCTATTTTGTAAAAAACGAATGTAATAACTAGACTTACATTTTTAATCGATCCCTGGACCATACAGTAGACTTTCACATTGCTCCCATGTAGCCTGAAGCTCCTGATCACGTTTCCTCTTGTCAATTTTGCCTTGTTTGCTGGATTCAGTACTTCGGCGTGCAGACTGTTTTTTGCGTGCAGCGTCAGTTTTCTTGCAGTAGTCCAGGGCGTAATGGCCAACTTTGATGCTCATGCACTTCAGCATCATCAAAAGTGTAGATGCACCTTCGTTGAAGACACTACCAGCAATCCACGAAGCGATCTCCAGTATCTCCCGATCGATGTAAGCATGTTTTGGTGCCAGTTGCCACAAGCAAGAGTTGTAGCAATCATTATTATTTTGGTTGTTTTTTCCCAGGCACCTTTGCAACAACTCGTTATCGGTCAGGGAGGTGTACACTTCCTTGAGGACGGTTTGAACATCCGGGTCCAGGGGTGGGGGGTGTTCGAAGACCTCACCAGCTGCGTTGCGCTGCATGTATTTGCACCAATCAATATTGCAATGCTCGTGCTGTGGGAGCTCGTCGGTGGAGATTTTGTGGTAGAATACAGCCCAAATCTCGTTATTCATGTCTTCTAGAGAATCTGGGTGACGCTGAATTGCCAGAGCGTAGAAAGTAAACATTTCTCTGCTAATTTTATCAGTGAAATTTTTTTCGGATCTCGAGATTCTGCAGCCGGTTTTTTGCACGTTTTCCAGCAGCAGTTGTCTTGACAGTTTTGGCAACGACAGTTTTTTAGCGTTTTTTGTTGCTTTAGTGTTACGCCTACCTCTTTGCGAACCGGACAGTTCTGCATTATCTTGAGAAGCGTCTCCAGCAGCGTCTTCAGCAATATTCTTGGCAGCGCTTTGTGCGGATTCTTTGGCGACCTTCTCGGCAGCTTCTTTACGGAGCTTCTTGGCAAGTGTGATCTTTTTTTTGCTTCTTTGAGACGTTTATACATTCGTTTTCCACCGTGGAGTGTACATTTCAGTTTTTTGACGGTGTATCTATCACCGTAGACTTTTCTCTCAGCCAGATTCGTACAAGTCTTGCTGTCCCCATCGCCGATGTATTCACCGTAAACAACGTCGTGAAGGTCTTCAGATGTTTCGAACATTTCGATAATTCCGTCGACTTCCATTTTGCCCGCACTTCCTGTGTGATTGGACTGACAATCTATTGCATGTTCTTCGTACCAAACTTGAAAGTCCTCCTTGCTCAATGGCTTCATGTGTTTTTGACAACTCATACAAAAACTATTGTTCACACAGAGGTTAAGCACTTTACCAGTACGTTTGCCGATTAGAGTTATAACCCCTAGCAGAGAACTATAACCGTCGTCAGAAACGGACAGTACTCGGGGTGGTAGTCCCAGTTTGTTGTTTTCGTCTTCTTCTTCGCAAGCGGCCTTATAGGTAGATTTGTTGAAAATTGTTTCAGCGGCAATCTTTATCTGTTTGAACGAGCCATAGTAATCCATCATACCACAGAAAACATTTATTCCATGAATACCGACGCCCAAAAAACGCATGATGAACACGAATTTCCGGTTAATTTTCCAGATTTTCTTAGTTTTACCGTCAATATTCGGGCACGAGTCTATCTTAGTTTCTGAACACGCACAAATAACGTGAAGTTGAAATCCGAGTCCATGCATGGACGATCTCTCAAACGGAACATCACCGTCACATTTTTTACATTTGACCAAGTCAGTTAGACGGCCAAAAATTGACGTAAAGGCCAATATGACGTAGAAAGTTGTTGGATCAGACGAAACCGTAAATTCTTCATCGGCACGAATTTTTTGGCTGAAGCACCGGTAGCAGTCGTATCTTCCTCGACGCCAGAGCTGAAGAATGTTGATTTCTATGGTATTTTCGTTTCAATTTTTGTGAGATACGTGAACCAACATGTTTTTTTCCCTTCGTTCCCGGCATTTTCAGATCAAAAAATCAAAAGATGGGACAGAAAAACCATATTGATCATCACTCTAGCGCGTACGAACGAAAACTGAGCCGAACGGGAATAAACTGGAATGTGACCTGAACACGTGTCGAATATTTGGTGTATTCGGTTTTCATATAATAGTAATAATAACAATAAATTTTTATCTGGAGACCCTTTTATTCAAATGTGCGTTGTCATACAATAACATGTTACTCGTATAACGCACAAAAACCGGTCCCGTGCGCAGCACCTGGCATGACGCCAATACATATAGTTATATATAGAACTACATCTCGAAAACCATATTTTTTTTTCGAAATGTCTTAGGAGGGTAATCTTGAGATGGTAACGAACACATTTCGGCAAAAAAATCTATTTTTTCAAAGTCACACAAATCGTGCTTTTTCAACTTTTCGGACAACCTCATATTTCTACTTCACTGAGAAGAACAACTTAGCTCGACCAACTTTAATATGAGTTATTTTGTAGAACTCTGTTGGTAAACACTTAAAACATCTACTTAAAACTAGAAGGAGCTAATCAGAGGGCAAGAGGGTATGCCCAACTATAAACTGAAAAGGCAAGAGGGCTACGAAGTCGCTCTCTTGATGTGATTTGCAGAAAATTAAAAACGCAACATACATAATCCGAAAAGTGCGGTAGGTTGTGATTATAATTTTGATATAGACCAACAGCATTGCGCTCTTAAATGAGAGCTGTTGGTGTACACATTAAGATAATTATTTAACCGAGAAATCGACATCGAAGGTGCATGCTCTGACTGATGACTAATAATCAAACAAAGAAGTGCAAAACTTACGGCACAGGCGCGTATATCGGCTAAAATGTAACTTAATACCCACAACTGCTTTTTGAGGAGGCTAATAAAACCCTATATATATATTTTTTGGCATATTAAACAATAAATATCGAATGGCACATAAAAACATAATAAACGTCTCGCCTGGGAGCTTTACCTGTTGCACCGCTAACGTATCTTTCTCTGACTCCCATTTGGTAATTGGCAGCTGGGACTGCAGCGCTTGCAATAAATAAATAATAGACCGGTTAAATAAAGTAAAGGCAATTTGGCCTGCTGCGCCTCTACGTCTTAAGTTTCAGCTTTCACGCGCATACGTTTTACATATAAATGCTGGCTTTTGTTTATTTCACAAATTATTGCCGCTCCTGCCTTTATGTCTTGTTTATTTAGATACATCCTCTTGGAATTCAATACATAAAAATAAAATGCAATATATAAAATCGTCTTTAGGGATTATATTGGAGTTTTGATTGTTTATATTTGTTATTATAGCCTTTTAGTAAAGTTTCTATTTTTGAAGGTTAACAGAAGTTTGAGTAATTTTTTATTAATATTAATAGATTCTTCTCGAATACAGAAATTAAAGACAGCTTTATTCTTTATTATAATTACTTTTCCTAATTGTATGACTCATACTAACTCTTGGTCTTTTTAGCATTAACATGGTTGGTTGTACATAGTTTTTAGCAGTTATAATTGCTTCAGTGGGCATTCTATAGATCCACAATATTTCTTTGTGTCATCTAAGCAAGAAGAGAGCTTTCAGCAATTCCTAATTATACGATTAGAAAATTGTTTTCTCTATTTTTATCTTTCATCTCTTTGTACGTTGTAATATTAGTAGTAGGTTCTTATAAAACTGCGCGAAAGTGGCTGTAATGGTGCTTTAAAAACATGTTAAATATTTTATTTCAATAAAGTTGTGGTGAAAAATTGTTTTATTATATATAATCTCTTTTTATTTATAGCTAGTAACATGTACTATAGTAATTATGATGCATTTATATTAAAATGTTTCATTGAATGTCGCTCACATTGGAAAAGCGATTTTAATAAATTGCCAGACCCTCTCGACTACTCGCATCCAAAACATTTTTTCTCATATATTGGTATGATGGTTAATTACAACTTATCCTCTGTCACTAACCTATATTAAAAAACCACAAAAGCTATGCATTAAAGTAAAGCTAGTACTCAAATATCTTAAAATAGTTCTAGATGGTTCTAACAAAGCTGAAGGCGCTACATAACAATTTTTAGGAAATAGAAAATTGTTGTAAGAAAATCTCCTTAGAAACATGTTTGTAAGAAACAAAAACATAATTAGAAATCAAAAGACCCAATGCAGAAAAAAGAAAGCTCTAGTAAAGCGACAGCGCACGTATATAATCAACTAAGTAATAAATTTAAATTACAGTTACTACAAATTTCTGATATAAGTTTTTCAGAGTATATATCAACTATAAGTCTAACAACTCCAATACAGAAAGAATTATCAGACATAGAACCTTGAGCCCGGAGTAACCAAGAAAGAGCAGATCAATTCGCTAACATTTTCACCCCCAGTAATAATATTTCAGATTAACATCTTTTAGATAACACATAGAAATAACTGAAATAATACATTAACAACAGATATACAACTCTGCACTCCTAAGAAAATCAAAGAAAGCATTTCACTTCTCAACAATGAGAAGGTAGTGGAAATAAGTTAGATAAATTAAATAATGTTGTAAGGAGTGCCATAAATCTATATTTAAAATGCCATATTAGTGGGCTCTAACGTAGGCCCCGCGTAGGACCACGGCCTGCAAACTTAGAGGTTAAGTTGTTCATATGTTTGCGTTCTCTGCCCGGTCGTCGCGCAGTATCTCTGGTGCGGGGCGATGTGGCAAGCACTGTGTCTTAGACGACCGCCATTGTTACTTCTTGTTCGAGTTAACACAGGTATTTAATCATCTGGCATCAGAAAGCTCCGGGAATTGAACCCGGGTCCATCACAATCCGCACCTCAACCGCTTGGACCACTCTGGCGTTAAAATGCCGTATTAAGACTATATTATTGGCGTAAAGAGTTAAAAAGTAATAAATTATTCTTAGGCCAAAGTTTGGAAGTGCAATGATTAATATTGTCTTATTTAAAACAATAATAATTATTATCTGCAATTCCCATGACATCTGAAAAATTACTACAAGATGAAGTATCTCCTACTTCTAATTCCAGAACTAATAGTATTATCACATAGTAAATGCCATTGAGGCTAAAAATAAAAAAAAAGTTTGACAGCTTTTTTTAAATGTTAGTCGAGCTTTGTAATCACATTAATTAAACAAAATTGAACAGTAAAAAAACTAAACAATGTGGGATGAAGTAAATAAAAAATTAATAAAAATAAATACAAAATCACATAAGCAAAATACTACAGAAATAGAGAAAATGATGAGGCTCATGGACAATTTTGAGAAGAAAAAAATAAAATACGCCCACTCTATACAAGGAACATTGATTAATAATAGCTAACTCCTTTCTTAAATATTTTTTTTATTGACAATAAGGTTATTTACAATCTACTTAACAAAAGTATTCAGTAAATGTGATGATAGAAAAGATAGTGATAGGAGAAATTATTCATTGATGATACTTCCAATGAAATCCATTTATGGCAGGTTGATGAGGTCTTCAGGCCATGTTTTCTTCAGTCGTCATACTGGTGGATGACATGTGGAAAGCTGATGAATTAATGAATTACTGTGTCCATCTAACTTCAGGTGGAAATTCATCGCAAAATCTTTTAATTTCATCGGCAATGGATTGTTTGATTGGTTAAAAACCAGGGCGCGTCAACAATTGTGCGGAGTGTTTTTGATTGAAACTGTCGCAGTGTTTTTATTCTGGTTGGTTTGGCACACCCCCAAAGCTATATACTAAATGTCCAAATTGGTTTTAGCATCGTTTTGTAGAGCAACCGTTTGGTTCGGATCGATAGCTTTGATTTTCTACCGAGGAGGCAATACATTTCACGGTATTTCAGGATTAACTGTTTGCGCTTAGTTTGTATGTGTTTGTTCCACGTGAGCCGTCGATCGACATGCAGTCCTAAATATTTCACATCGGTTTTACTGGCACTGGACTATTATTAATGTTAACAGGTGGGTAAACACTAGTTTTTATAGTAAATGTTACTTGGGCTGACTGATTGATTAACTTTTATTCGTCATTTATCTAACCATGTGCTGATTTTATTGAGGTGCTGTTGGATATTGGAAGTTGCAGTACCCGCATTTTCATGAGTAGAAGATATTTCCGTATCGTCAGAGAAGGTAGCAGTCACAGTGTTGTCTGTTACTGCCAGGTCAAGATAGAGGAGAGGGCCTAGGACGCTACCCTGCGGAACACCGGATTTGATGGGGTGATATGAGGATAGTTTTTTATTACAATTGACGGAATAATAACGGTCCGTTAGGTGGGACTTAATGGGGAAATAATAGTAGTTCGGCAATAACTCTTTTAGTTTAAATATCAGTGCTATGTGCCAAACCTTGTCAAACGCCTGGGACACGCTCAGGAACACAGCTGCACAATACTTCTTTTCTTCTAGGAAGATGAGATTTCGTTTACTATTCTGAGCGTTTGATGTGTGGTTGAGTGGCCCTCTCTAAATCCAAACTGGTGTTGTGGTAGGTGGTGAAATATGTCTGTATCTGGGCGAAGTCTTTTGAAGAGAGTTTCTCAAATAATTTGCTCATTATGGGCAAGAGACTTACTGGTCGATACGAAGTCACACTTTCTGGTTTCTTGTCGGGTTTGGGTATCATTAATATCCATAGCCGTGTGCAAAAGCATTGGTTGCCAGAGTAACGCGTTCGGAGCCACGCGGAAATACACGAACGATCGTCGTATTTTTAAAGCACACTGCAATTTAAAAAACTTAAATTAAAATAAAATTATTTATATCTTAATGTTTTAGTTTTTTGGTTTTTTTTTGCAAATAAGCATTCTTTGGTATGGAACGGGTACAAACATCTAAGCACCACAGAAATTACATGAGGAAACGAAGAAGTGAGCAGACTGTGGATGAAAGGGCAGCAATAAATGAAGCGAAGCGACGTACATGTGTCGAAAGAGCTCTGGAGGAAGTTGAAGTAGAAATCCAAGCAAGACGACAAAGACGTTCTTAAAGAACATCGGAAGAAATAGTGCAGAATAGTAACGATTGCTACAGAAAGTTCGTAACACTTGCATTCTCTATAGCAGCCAAGCGTAACTGGATGGATTTTCTAGTATGTGCATACTTCCAAGTGATCAGGTAATAGGACAGACTTAGCATCCCGTTAAAAAACATGGTTAGTAGTAGTATAGTTTTTGGGCAGCATTTTTACTATTTTTCCAGTTATTAAATCATAACCTGGCACCTTAACCGGTTTTAGTGGAAGTGACATTTGATACGGGATGTCTATTTCGTTGTCTCCATGGGCTGTCGTTGCTTCAAAGCGAGTAAAAACTTCGGATAAATGCTCTGTAAAGGTGGCTGCTTTATCTAGATTAGATCTTGCTCATGTTCTATGTGCTCTCCTGATAGGTCGTTTGTGTACTTGAAGCCTTTTAAAGTTCTTCGTGGCTCTCCAGATTAAATGGTCCTTTTGTTTCAAATTTGTTAAATGCTCAGTAAAATTATTATTTTGTACCTCCCTTAACAGGTTATGAAGTTTACTTGTTAGACGATTGATAGTTTTATCAGTAGGACTGTGTGTTATCTGCCACTTTCCTCTGGCTTCCCTTTTTTTCGAAATCAGATCTTTAATTATTAAAGGTATACAAGTAGTATGTTTCTCAAAATGTATTTCGGTAGGAGTTGATTCCTAGGCGGCCTTTTGGATTATTTTAATAAGATGATAAGTCGCTGCTTCTAAATCATCGGGGTTCTTTATTCGTAGTTTAAGATTTATGTTATCTTCCAGGTATTGTTAAAAAAGTTTTCAGTTTGTTTGTGTCGACACTAGTTGGGGTTGAGTTTTGTTTTTTGATAGTAGAGTAATTTATTATGACTGGCGAGTGGTTTGACGACAGGTCATTGTTTGCTACTACCATTGGTAGCTACACCGTGGGAGATTTTTTAAATATGAGAAAATTCACAAATAGACTTGAGCCCATCCAACAAGGAGGTGCAAATCTATTATTAATGTGATAGTAGTCAGACGAAATCGGAAAATGACAATAAAACACGTAAGAGCATACCGCCAACTAAAGTGCAGTTTGCGTCGCCATATAGTTAAAGCAATCTTTGTTTGCAAGGAAATAGCAATGGCTAGAACAGTTAGAAGAAATGAACTCAAGGCATACAACAGGGCTGTTAAGACAGGATAGTATCAAAAAAGAGTACCAAAATAAATTGGCAGTGCACTTCAATAAGATAACAATAGAACATATACAACTCAAACATATGAGCAAATAAAAATAAGCATTTGCAGGTCAGCATGCAAAAGTGGGAATAGAGGCAAGGAAAAATAATACAAAAAAAAGTTCAGCAAGATTCAGTGGAGAGGATCAAAAATTATAAGGAAAATTATTTGCAGTGGCTAAGCCGAAAATGTCAAAATTCAGACCAAAATCTGTGGAATGTAGAAGACGAATCAAACAAGTAAAACAAGAAAAGAAAGAATATTGGAACAATGTATCTGGAAACGTAAATAAAAAAAATCTGGTGTGAACATCACACGACTTTCCTTATCCTATTATTTGGGTAATTCTGACAAAAATCCTGATCTTCAGAGTTCCAGAGTTCCTATCTTAGCAACTTTTACTTTAAATTCATGTTTATCTCGTGATAAAAAATCATTTTTATTCTCATGAATTTTTTGTATCTTCAACCGTTTAGATTCCCGACCGCTTTGCGGTCGATTTTGCGACCGATTTTGCGACCTTGCGACCAAACGGCTCGGCCGATTTTTACAAAAAGTTTCGCACTGCGTCCTCTACCTTCAAGTAACTTGCATACCAAATTACAAGTCTCTAGCTCTTCTTCTTCCTCAGAATGCTTCTCTCCATTTTTGGATATAGTCCTCCCCCTTCTTTTTCCATATTTCCCTATCTCGTGATAGTTTCATCCTGTTTTTCCCTGCTACATTTACAACATCGTCGGACCATCTCTTCATCGGACGTCCTCTACTTCGCTTACCTAGACGTGGCCTCCAATATAATAATCTATTTGTCCATCTTTCATCAGTTGTTCTTGCCATATGCCCAGCCCAGCTCCATTTTTGACTTGCTATTCTTTCTACTATGTCTGTTACTTTTGTTATTTGTCGAACCCATTCGTTTCTTTTTCTGTCCCGTAATGTTACATTTAGCATTCTTCTCTCCATCGCTCTCTGCGTCTTTAATAGTTTGTCCCCAATTCTGTTTGTGAATGTCATAGTTTCTACTCCATACGTAAGAACTGGCAATACGCATGTGTCAAAAATTTTGGTTTTCAGTTTTGTTGGAAAACTTTTTGATTTAAGAATGCTCGACAGCTTTCCGAATGCTTTCCATCCAAGGCTTATTCTCCTGTCTATTTCAGCTTCTTGATGTTCTTTTCCTAGTTTAAGAGTATGTCCTAGGTATATGTAAGAATTTACTTGTTCGACCTGTTGTCCATTTATTGTTATTTGTGCTTGCTGTAAAGTATTGGTCATAATTTTTGTTTTATTCGTATTCATTTGTAGTCCTACTTGCTTAGATTTTTCATGAAGTTGTTTCAACATAATTGTAAATCCTGTTTCATCTTTGCTATCAATACTATATCATCAGCACATCTTAAATGTGTCAATTCAGTACCGTTTACATTTATTCCCATACCGGTCCATCTATTTGTTTGAATATATTCTAAGACCTAGACTGACAATCTAAATGTTACTGATTATGGGTATCGGGCCCCAAAGTCCGGCAGGGGAGGAGAATGTTGGGCCTCTCAGGTCGTCATCAAGCGAAATCCCGGCAGAACGAACACAAACACAAATAGAAATACATTCTTGAAGATAAATAAGTCACCGGTGAAAATAGCAACATGGAATGTCAAAAGCATGTATCAAGCAGGAAAGGTACAAAATGTTATTGCTGAAATGAAACGGATGGACATAGATATTCTTGGAATCAGCGATACTCAATGGCTAGGGAACGGAGAATGCACTATAAACAACAACTGCAGCGTTTATTACTCTGGTGGAGATGAACCCAACCACAGATATGGAGTTGCTACAATACTGTCAGATAGACTGAAAGCGCAAGTTAAAAGCGTGATAAATTATTCAAATAGAATAATGTTGATACAACTACACTCTCACACCAATAACATCAATATTATTCAGATCTATTCCCCAACAGCAGACAAAAGTGACAATGAAATAGAGGAGTTTTATAATCACCTGGATATACTGATGAACTCCATCGCTAAAAATGACGTGACAATCGTGCTTGGTGATTTTAATGCAAAAATAGGAGAAGGAAGTGTACAGGATTATGTTGGCCCACATGGACTAGGTCAGAGGAACGAACGTGGAGAAAAACTCATTGAATTCTGCCAGAACAAACAGATGGTAATATCTAACACATGGTTTAAGCTCCCTAACAGACGGTTATATACTTGGATCTCACCAGCACACACCAACGAACGCGTGGTACGAAACCAAATCGATTTCATTTTAATAAATAAAAGATATAGAAATGCGCTTCTGTCCGCCAAAACATACCCTGGTGCAGACGTGGGATCAGACGACAATCCAGTGGTGGCTACTTTTAAACTAAAATTGAGAATAATAAAAAGAAAACGTTTGGATCCAAAAGTCAATGCCCGAATTTTAGAAAATGCTACGGTAAAAACTGATATAACGAAAGATATTAATATAAAATTAGAAACACTAAAAAATTCAAAAGAAACAACTATAGAGAAGCAGTGGCTAAATATCAAAACAGCAATAATAGACGCAGCCAACCAAAATTCTTCAGAAATAACCCAATATGCAAAAAATTACTGGAGACGAGAAGGAAATATAAAAACATAGATGACAACAAGTATAAAGAAATACATAAGATTATTAAAAAAGAAATTATAAAAGCCAAAGAAAAATATATGACCGACAAATGTAACGAAATAGAGGAGCTTCAGACGAAACATGATACATTCAATTTGCATAAAAAAGTTAAGGAGATGACGGGAGTAGCAAAGAAGAGACAGAGAAGTATTATGAAAGACAAGAATGGCAACATAATTATAGACATAACCAAGCAAATAGAAATATGGAAGGGATACATAAAAGAACTCTTTGACGACGACAGGACGACAGAAATAGAAATGGAAAATAACCAAATCAGCTCGGATAACCCGGCTATAACGCTAGAGGAGGTTAAACATGCTATATATAACTCCAAAGACAATAAAGCCGTAGGCCCAGATAACGTACCTGTAGAATTTCTAAAGCTAATAGAGGACGAAAATCTACACTTACTTGTAGATCTATACAATAATATATATAAAAAAGGGAGTATTCCAAACGATTGGTTACGATCGGTGTTTGCACCTCTACCCAAAAAGAACAACCCCAAAGACTGCTCAGAATTTAGAACAATAAGCATAATGAGCCATACTCTAAAGGTGTTTTTGAAAATCATACATAAAAGGATCTACAGAAAATTAGAGGCAGATATTAGCGACACACAATTCGGATTCCGAAACAACATGGGGACAAGAGAAGCACTCTTTGTGATAAATGTACTAATACAGCGATGTCTCGACATGAATGTGGATTTGTATATAGGATTCATAGATTATGAAAAAGCCTTTGATAAGGTAAAACACGATAGGTTAATAGCAATTTTGAGACAAAAAGGCTTGGATCCTTGTGATATCCGCATCATTCGTAATCTTTATTGGAAACAACATGTGGCGATCAATGTTAATGGCCAGTTGTCCGAAAATATTGAGATCCTTAGGGGCGTTAAGACAGGGATGTGTACTATCACCTGCCCTCTTTAACATGTACTCTGAGTGTATATTCCGGGAGGCTTTAGAGGACCAACAAGGAGGGATAAAAGTGAATGGGCAAGTGATCAATAATCTGCGATATGCGGATGACACTGTAATAATAGCTTGCAATCCCGACGACCTACAAAACATGCTAGAAAATATCAACAGAGTTAGCAAAGAGTATGGTCTCAAAATGAACTGTAAGAAAACTAAATTCATGGTCATCAAGAAAATAGGAAATAATAACATCAACAATATAAAAATAAAAATCGAAAACACCGAAATCGAAAGAGTGCACAAATACCAATATTTAGGGACCATAATAAACAGTTGTAATGACCAAGCTACTGAAATCAATAGAAGAATCGAAATGGCGAGGGCAGCGTTTGTAAAAATGAGTCAATTCTTCTCTAATCGCAATCTCTCGCTAGATCTGAGAATGCGCATGGTCCGATGCTACGTCTTCTCGATTCTGTTGTAGGGAATGGAGGCTTGGACCCTCAAACAACAGCAAATGATAAAACTGGAAGCCTTTGAGCTCTGGATATACAGACGCGTACTTAAAATATCATGGACAGAACACGTTTCTAATGAAGAAGTCCTCCATCGCATGAACAAAGAACGAGAGTTACTACTGACATTGAAAAAACGCAAATTGGAATATTTCGGACATGCCATGCGAGGTGAAAGATACTGCTTGCTGCAATTGCTCATACAGGGCAAGATCTCAGGACAAAGATCGAGAGGCAGAAGAAGGATGTCGTGGATGAGGAACCTCCGGGAATGGTTTGGATGTTCATCAATAGATCTATTCAGAGCAGCTACATCAAAAATTAGAATAGCTATGATGATTGCTAACCTCCGATAGGAGATAGCACTTTAAGAAGAAGAAGAAGAGTGAATAGTTTTGGTGATAATATATCTCCCTGTCTTACGCCTCTGTTGATGTTTATTTTTTCTGATCTACGCTCTAGTATAATAACTGAGGTGGCGTTTTTATATACATTTTTAGTAGTGTTGAATATCTTGTATCGATACGGCAATCGTCTAAGGCTATTAATATAGATTCCATTTCAATAGTATCAAAAGCTTTTTCGTAGTCTACAAAAGCTAGTGATAGGTTATATTGTATTCGTTACTTCTGAATTAAGAGTTTAATGCTTTGTAGATGTTCGTTTGTTCCGTAACCTTTCCTAAAGCCCGCCTGGCTGATAAGCGTCTAGTTTGTTACTTAGCCTATTTGTTATAACTCTCATAAATAATTTATAGAGATGAGATAGGAGACTAATTGGTCTATACTTTTGTCGCCCTTCTTGTGCAGTAGGATAACTTCTGCATATTCCATGACTCTGGGATCTTACCTTCTTCGAGGCATTTGTTGAACAATAACAGTAACTTCAGTAAAAGCTATTTCCCTACCTCAATTAGAGTTATACTATTAGCTCAGATAGGGAAAACTATTTATAATAATTTTAAAATACCAAAGGATGCTATTCATTATTGGACAAACTCTCAAATATGCTTAGCTTGGCTAAAATCTAGTAGCAATACGTAAAAAACTTTTGTGTCTCATCGCGTGGGAGAAGTTCAACAAATTACTAACATTACTAATTGGAATTACGTTAAATCTGCAGAAAATCCTGCGAACTTAATATCGAGGGGAGTAAACCCTAGAGATTCATTGAATAACTATATGTGGTGGCATGGCCCACAGTGGTTGCAACAGACAAAGGATAATTGGGGTATTGAACAAATAAATGAGATAATAGCAACTCAATTGCTTGAATTTTAAGGTGAAATAATCGCTTCCAATGTTGCTACTCCCGAAACATCTTTTAATAATTCGTTAATATCAAAATCATCAAACTTCTTAAAAATTGTCCGAAATTAGAACGAATTGTAGGTTTCTTGCAAGCTAAAGAAATTGGATTCGCTATGCAATCATTGCTGAAGGCGATTCAACTTTTTAGATATCAATAATTTAATTAATGCAAGAAAACTAAATACAAAACCAAAATTATTAAGTTTAGCTTCCTTTCTTGATGAATATAAATTATTAAGAGTAGGTGGCAGTAGTTTAAAACGCTGACATACCATATGACCAAAGGCATCCATATTTACTTCTGGAAAATTATAGAATTACAAAATTACTAATTAAACATAAACACGAAAAACATTTACACCCAGGTATTTCTGAAACTATCAGCATAATACAAAATAAATATTGGATTATTATTGCTCCCAATGTCATCAAACAAGTCATTCTTAATTGTTTTAAACTGAATTCATCAAGCCTTCATCCACGAAGGGGCAATTTATCTTCAAATCGGGTCAAAAAAATTAACCCTTTAATATCTGTGGATATTGGGGGGCCATTTCTTATAAAGGAAGCAGGCAAATGATCAAAGAAATTTATAAAGGCTTACATTGCTATATTTGTATGCTTTGTCACTAAGGCGTTACACATAGAGGTAGTAGAGAATTTAACATCTGAAGCCTGTCTAAACGCCCTAAAACGGTTATAGCACGACGGGGAAAAATCTGCCATTTATATTCAAACATTGCCACAAATTTTAAGGGCACTGATAATGAGCTAAAAATCCTGGACGACCATTTTTAAAATCAAAATGCAGCGGCAACCTTTTTAGCACAAGAAAACGCAACTTGGCATTTCATTCCAGCTAGGTGTCCTCATTTTGGAGGCCTCTGGGAGACTGCAATAAATTAGTAAAAATTCGTATATTAAAAATCATGTAAAACGCGAAATTAACGTTTATAGAATTAAATAGGTTAGTTATTGAAATGGAGACTATTTTAAACTCCCGTCCTCTAATTCCACTATCCAATGACCTTAACAATTATTCTTTCCTATCTCCGGCTCACTTTCTTATTGGCGATTCACTCCTGACTAATAAAGAGCCTAACATTCAACATCTGAAGGTGAACACGCCATCAAGATGGCAATTTGTTAAACAATTGCGACAACACTTCTGGTCCAGATGGCATAAGGAGAATTTACACACATTACACCAAAGAATTAAGTGGGAGCAACCGGATGCGCGTAACTTTATGATTGGTGACTTGGTATTACTGCGAGAGGACAATCTGCCTCCATTACAGTGGTCTACAGGTTGAATCGAGAAAATTCATCCCGTACAAGATGGAGCCATACAAGCAGCTACGATTCGTACACCTACCGGAACATATAGACGCGCTGTCAAGCGGTTAAGTCTTGTTCCCTTAGAAGACGCACAACATAATTGAAGTCAGCTGAGGTGGCTTCAAGGGTTGCGGCATGTGCATAAGTGAAAGCTTTCTAAGCACTAAATCATGTTCATTATGTGATTCGGCCGCTGGCCTCGTAGATGAGTGGACGTGTCTGTGACGCGCGTGTTATCTATGCATGCACTCGAATGCCAGTGACCCGCATTAATCAGTGAGTTTATTTTATTTATTTTAAATATGTTTCCGTTTCAACCACAAATGCCTATAGCTCAACAACAAATTTCAATTTCTCAACATCATTTATTATATCAAAACCAGCCATTAACGCCCTACACTAATCCTCCTACGCAACAATTATTATCAAGCCAAACATATGTTCCATATGTATCTTATCCTACTAATATTCCACAACCCATGCACTGTCCGCCACAAAATCCTAATAACCAGCATTCAGCACCTGAAATGACCGCAACAAACGATGACCAACCCCAAACGAGCTCTCATGAGTGGCAAGTAATGAAAAGAAAAAGATGCTCACGCTCCCTGATAATAACCTCGAATTACAAAGCCAAATCATCGATAACAACAGATTTAATTTATTAAATGACACACGAAGATAACGTAATGGAAACAACTAGAGACGAACCACAAGCTGCAGTTAAGAAACCCCCCAGTATATATACACGGGTAGAAAATTATAACGCAATGATTACAAATCTGACAAAAGTATTAGAAACTGAACAATACAACTCAAAAACACTAGCAAACAACGTCGTCAAGATAAATACTAATAACCCTGAAACATATCGAAAACTTGTGAGACATCTTGATGACGAGAAAATTATTTTCATACTTATCAGATTCAAGAAGAAAGGGCATTTAGAGTTGTAATCAGAAACCTTCACCCAACAGTCGATACCGCGTTGATAAAAGAAGAATTGAAAAGAAAGGACATACTGTACGCAATTTAATGAATATAAGACACAGGGTAGACAAAACACCACTTCCTTTATTCTTTGTTGACCTCGAGCCTGCCAGTAACAACAAAGAGATATACGAACTTAGATCTCTATTAAATATGATAATTACAGTTGAGCCACCAAGGAAAAAACCAATATCATCCAGTGTACTCGTTGTCAAGCATACGGACACAGTAAAACTTACTGCAGAAAACCATTCGCGTGCGTAAAGTGTGGTGGTAACCACAATACCCTGACGTGTACAAAGCCAAAAGACACTCCTGCTACATGTGCATTGTGCAATGGAGCCCACCCAGCAAACTATAAAGGATGCTCTATCTACCAACAACTTCAGTTAAAAGAGAAACAACACCGCCAACCCTAGGATGCAAGCACCACAAGCTCTAAAGGCGGCCACAATTCAACCAAACACATATAGGGCAAACAGGTTTCCAACTAGCTATGCCGCAGCCGTGGCTGGACAACAAAATTTCATAACAACGTCAGACTCATACAACACTCAAAATCAAAATCAAAACAGCAATGACATCTCCCTGTCTCAGTTCCTTTCCAAATTTGAAACCATGTTTAGCCAGTTAATGCAACAAAATACTATGATGCTCAACCTACTCACTAGCCTGATAACCAAAATCTCCCAATAATGGATACCCTAAGAATAGGTATGGAACGCAAACGGACTTCTACAACGCCGTTTAGAAGTAGAAGCGTTTCTAAACACCCAAAAATCGACTTGCTCTTGGTATCTGAAGCACACTTTACTAATTACAACTACCTCAATATCCACAACTACAGAACTTATTACACCTGTCATCCCGACAACACAGCTCACGCTGGAACGGCAATTATAATCAGCAGCAAATTATCACACTACGAAATGGAGAAATTTTAAACATATCATATACAAGCCACAAATGGCAAAATTAAAGACCACGTTGGAGACATAACAGTATCATCAGTATATTGCCCTCCGCGGCATTCAATAACGCAGAACCAGTTCGAAGACTTCTTCAGGACGCTAGGAGACCGGTTCATAGCAGGTGGTGATTTTAACTCTAAACACCCTTATGGGGTTCCAGATTAATTAACCCAAAGGGAAGGCAACTATATAAAACCATCTTAAATAATCATTATAATGCAGTAGCCACAGGTAAACCCACATATTGGCCAACCGATCTGAATAAACTGCCGGATGCATTAGATTTCCTTATTACAAAAATCTGTCGCCCAACTACATCGATGTTGCTGACTGCTACGATCTAAACTCGGATCACTCTGCTATAATATGCACGTTGAGTAGCTGCATAATCAACAAGCCTGCAAGGCCCAGCCTACACAACAGTCTTACGGATTGGGACATATTTCGACAATATATTGATGAACATCTATCGATTCCAGCAGTACTTAACACTTCAAATGAAATTGAAACGGCAATAGAACGACTAACACAAACCTTACAATATGCTTCTTGGACAGCTACGCCCATAAAACTACAACATAAATGTAACAAAAACACTAACAACTACTCCTTAGAAATTAGACAAAAGATCAGCGACAAACGAAAAGCAAGACGGATCTGGCAACAAACAAGACACCCAAGAGACAAAAATAAACTAAACACTCTCACCACACAACTAAAAAGATTAATCAAGGAACAGAAAAACGAAACGTTCAATGATTACGTGCGAAACTTATCCCCCAGTCAACACCATGACTACTCCTTATGGCGCGCAACTAGGAATTTGAAAAGCCTATTATCCCTATCCCTCCTATTCGTAAAAATGATGGCTCTTGGGCCCGATGTGACAAAGATAAAGCGGTGGTATTCGGCGAACACTTAGCTGCAACCTTTCAACCGCACGAATCAGACAGAACTCCACAAGATGATTACGAAATTCTCGAATTCCTCAAATCACCACTCCAACTCCATTTACCCATTCGACACTGTACACCCAACGAAGTCCAAACAGAAGTTAAATGTTTAAAACTGGCAAAGCACCGGGATATGACCTAATTACGTCCGAATTACTCCGTCAACTGCCAAAAAAAGGGATAGCAGCTATAACACGTATATATAATGCCATCTTAAGAACTCAGTACTTCCCAATCCAATGGAAATTTGCCGAAGTAATTGTCATTCAAAAGCCAGGAAAACCAGCTCAATTACCAGCTTCTTATAGACCGATTTCGCTGTTACCACTCCTCTCTAAGCTCTTTGAGCGAATTCTACTAAGAAGACTTGAACCCATTATAGAAGAACTGCATTTAGTTCCGGAACATCAATTCGGTTTCCGCAGAAAATACTCAACATTGGAACAAGTCCATAGGATAGTGGATAAGGTAGAAAAAGACTTCGAGGAAAAACGGTTATGCCTAGCAGCATTCTTAGACGTGGGCCAAGCTTTTGATCGAGTTTGGCACCCTGGCCTCCTATATAAGATCAAGCAAACCCTACCGCAACAGTACTATCTGCTCTTCAAGTCGTATCTAGAAAACAGATACTTTCGGGTCAAAATCAATGACAGCCACTCGCCAATCTACTCAGTCGAGGCAGGTGTACCACAAGGTAGCGTACTGGGACCGACATTATACCAGTTGTTTACGGCAGACCTTCCTGTTACCGACAATGTTTTAATTGCTACGTTTGCGGACGACACGGCTGTATTATCTTCACACAGAGATCCACTTCAGGCATCAATATACCTGCAAAATGCGCTGGAAGCTTTAGAAAACTGGATAAAGACCTGGCGCATCAAAATCAATGAAAACAAATCGGCTTCAGTGGTCTTCCGCAAGGTTGTTCCACCTCCTATAATCTTCAACGGCACTAACAT
Source organism: Sinelater perroti (assembly GCA_036346155.1). Lineage (NCBI taxonomy): Eukaryota > Metazoa > Arthropoda > Insecta > Coleoptera > Elateridae > Sinelater > Sinelater perroti. The sequence continues at coordinate 698,276 of JARFIY010000057.1, read as the reverse complement.
ACCACACAAAGAAGATATCAAATATCTCGGTATCCATCTCGATAGCAAACTAAACTGGAAAAAACATATACAGACTAAGCGAAAAGAATTAGATATCCGCGTGAAGAAGATGTTCTGGCTCCTCGGACGAAAATCCCAGCTCAGTTTAACAAACAAGGTGTTGTTATATAAAACCATGTTAGTACCGATTTGGACGTATGGGATCCACTTTTGGGGATCTGCTAAGTCATCGAACATCCAGATATTACAGCGATTTCAAAGCAAAACACTTCGCGCAATAGCAAACGCCGAATGGTATGTGAACAACCGCACATTACATAACGATCTAAAGATCCCATGGATTAAAGATGTCATCAAAGCTTGCTGCATCAGATACAACGATCGTATTAGTGATCACGCTAGTGTTCTAGTGACAGACTTATTAAATAATGCAAACGCAGTTAGACGCCTGAAACGGACAAAGTTTAGTGACCTAACAAATTAGTAATAAGACTTGTATACCTTGTATACATATATATGTATATATATCTTGACCTACAGCGCAGGTATCAACCCCTCCATTACCGAATAGCCTTTACTTTAAAATGTATTCGTTGATTCCATTCGCACTCCACCTTTCGAACTTGTCGGGTGTAGTTGTTTGTTTGTACGTTGTTAGAAATAAATAAGTACAAAGTTTCTAAGAGTTTGAATAGTACGAAAAACGCATAGCGTACGTACTACGATTCTCTACAGTCATTAATAAGGAAATATACAGGAATCTTAAGGAAAGCATCTACGATATACAAATGGGATTTAGGAATGAGAGAGGCCTTATTTGTAATAAATGTAGTAACACAAACCAAAACCTTTACCCATGCTTTTCCGATTTTGAGAAAGATTTCGGTACAATCAGACGTGAAAAGCTATATGAAATATTTAAAAAAATATTGAAGTCGTGATATAACGATAATAACCAATTTTTACTAGCATCAAATAGCTAAAGTTAAAGTAAAGAATTAAATAACAAAAAAAAAATTAAGATGTGCCGAGGTGTCCGTTACTCTTTTCACAATGTGCGATATGCCGACGAATGCTAATAACCGCAGATAAATTGGAAGTCTTGCAGCGTTTAGTTAAAAACATAAACTTACACAGTAGTAACTATAGCCTGAAACTAAACCTTCACAAGACAAAACCAATAATACATCAAAGAAACTAAAGGTTGACAATAATTTGACTGCTTCCAATACACGAATTGAAAAGGTGCTATAAATATCTAGGAACGTGAATTACAGAAACTAGCGATCAAACTAAAGAAATTAAAACGAGAACAAAGGTAGCAAGACGAACGTTTATAAAATTGGAAAAATTCTTGTGCTGTGGAAATATTACCTTAGAACTTGAAATGTGGTGCTATAGAAAAATATAAAGAATAGCATGAACATAAAAACGAACTCACAAAAGTATTACGTAAAACGAAAAAGGAATATGAAGTAATATATACAGTTAAAAAGAGGAAATTGGAATATTTGGGCCGCATATTACGACATGAAAAGTACTCATTGCTGAGGCTAATAATATAAGGAAAAATAAAATGTATAAGAAAAAAAGCGAAGAAAAACGTCTTGGCTAGGGAACTTAAGAAAGTGGTACGGCTGTAATACTAGCAAATTATTTAAAGCTGCTGTCGACAATATACAAATCGCTATGATGATTTATAACATCATATAGGAGACTGTACTCTACAGTTTTAATACAAAATAAGATCGTTAAAAAATTTCTTGTTCCTATCGCAGCTACTTTATATTCTTTCTAATAATGGTATGCTGTATCTAAATAATTAGAGTTTATACTCGGTCAATTCTCGTGTTGATGCTAGCAGTGCCTATAGTACTAAATAATTGGTACCTCGTTTTGATACAAAATAATTGTCTAGGGAGTTCTAATGCATCAGAGATGTCAACGGTGTATAATTAGCTCTTAAACTAGTTGCCAGTTTCCAAGCTACAGTCTTACATACTATACTGGTATGTTTTGTATCACAAAATTTGTCTAGTGAGTTTTGCAGAATACAAGGTGTTAATTACACAATTAAACAATGAAAACAGTTTCAGCTACACTAATAAACGTAGTTTGTAATGATCCTATAATTCTGAAATGAACAATTTTTAAATTTCTCCTATTCTTAATTCTACTCCAACATATACATTTTTGGATTTCAAACTATATTATGAAGCAATAGTTGTTTAGCTATTGTTTTCTTAAAATAACGGTCGCAAATAAGTACGCAACTATAAAGAATGTCAAATAACTTTAATTTGTTGCAATAAAAAGTTGCATTGTTTAAAGCTCTTTCTGTAGTAAATCGATATTTTAATAGGGCGACGTCATTAATTAATCATAATATTACAAACTGCATCAGCCAACTTTCACGTTTGCTTCAAAAAAATTGCTGCCGATCAGCTATTACCAGCATCCTACATCTGAATCTTAAGGTTTGGCGCATAAAATCCTAGTGAATTATAAATGCCTAATGAATCAGCGTTTGGTTACATGTACATGACATCACGCCAACTGATTATTTTTTTAAGATTAACTTGTTACATTTCTTTTTTAAGAGTTGCTGCAAAGCAAAGCACACGAGCATCAATAACAGAAAAATCTTTTTGATTTTCTTGTTTATATTAATTTTGCCATGAGCAAATCGTATTTTACTTTAGGGCATTTCTTTAGGCTTCTCCGCTTTGCTCAGATGATGCATATAAAGAACTAAACTTTAATAAATTGAAATTTGTTAATGTTTAAATTTGCACATGTAAAGAAACATTCTGTGCGGCTTTTTAAATTGTTATTTTAACATGTAGAATGTTTTCTTATATTTATCACCTTTCTTATTACATAAAGTTTATGAAAATCAGAGATTGTTGGATTTTTAGAGCAAATCGACAAACTAGCTTTTTATGGACAGAGCAAGGAAATTTGATTGATAGAAAATTAATTTGTATGGTTTAAATAAACTTAAAGTTTTGATGATTTTATCTCTGCTAATCTTTGAGATGCCCTTGTTGTAAATTGCATTACTGCTATTGCTTTCTACAAACTAAAATAGTATTACTACTAATACTACTTTAGTTTAATAATAAATGCATTATAATTGCATGTAATTAATAAATTGTTTATAAAATTTATTTTAAAAATATTATTAAAAAGTATTCATTGGTCTGTCAGATGCTTCGGTTTAGAAATGTCGACAATTTCATTTATAGAATGTTCTATGTTCAGCTGATTGTTGGTTTTTGACAAAACTGCCTTTTTGTTATTTCTTATCGCTTTAACCACGGATAAAGTCAACAACAACGTTTGAGTAGTTTAAACATTTAGAAAGTAACCTAAAATTCGTTGAAGATGACGAATTCTCTACTTGGTTACCGTCGTGTAGTATTCCGAAAATAATCTCGAAAGTGCATGAAATCATCCTTGAAAGTATCTACCCACAATATTTATAAATTTGCCTACACGTAATGGTAAGTGAGATGATTTATTTCTCATTGTAAAAATGTCTCAATTAAATCATAACAATGAACAAATTTTGGAAGGTACCTTTAGTGATAGAAACGTCGCTAATCATTATATGCAACCTCAACTTATGGAGCGACTGAGGAAATTAGGGTACAGAATTAAATTCTTGGGTTTATTTATATGTTACTTTGTGTTTATTCGCTTGAAACAAAGTAAGATGTTCGGATTAGCGTGCGCTTTTCAGTGGAAAGCGCGTCCCAGTAAATAAGGGCGGCACAAAGCGTGCGGATTACTCGCGACTTAACAGGCCGGCGGATACATAATAAAATGCTTATATTATCGGTGTTTTTATTTCACATAATAAAAATCCGAGGTTAGGACGATATTCTGGTTCTGCCGGGCAAGTGGTGGAAGCAGCGACCGTGGAGTGAGATGTAGTCATATATAATCCGCGGTGCAGCGCCACCATGCTGAGGCCCATGCCTGCGCGCCAGAGGTCTCCAAACGGCCGGCGTAAACTTTAACTAATCCGGCCCCGCCAGAAAATGCTCTCAACTGTGTGGTTTTATCCTTTTCTGCCAACTACATCAATTTAAAATGGAATGCAATTCAACAGTTGGTGCGATCGGTCGGTTCCGATCTATTAGTCATTTTGGGGCTTTGGGTGGGCGTAAACATGCAGCTTTCAGCGCTTGCAGTTATCTTCAGTGAAACTGAGGTAAAAAGCGACGTCTCTGCTATGTTTACTACAAATTCACCAACTTTCTGAAGCTTAGTAAGCGACTTCAAGCCGCACAGCAAGTTCTGTTGGAGATTTTATACTATTTTTTGTAGTAATTTCTAATAAACGTTTATTTAAAATTTAAAGAATTTTATCAGTTATTAAAATCAAATTGCCGTTGTTTTATCTTTGTTGTATTAATTGTGACATTTACCAATCATTTTGAATGTTGTAGATTTTTTAAATAAAACTCAAGGTACATACCCAAATATTATGCTATAACTAAAGTTTAAATAAATTACAGGAGGAAATTAAAGTTATGTTTTGGTAAGCTTGAGGCAACTATAAAGCACTCGTTGCAGCTCAATGAGTTATGGCGAAGCAGACATTTTGGGGACCTCTGCCCTCGCCGAGGGTAGCTGTGAGCGCAAGGCATAACTATAAGCTATTTAGAAATGTCAAAATTACATTATTCAGCCCGACATTCCAAACTAAGTGTATCCTATAATGGCAACCAGGATTATTCGGCAGTCACACGCGTAAAAAGTGGTACTAAATCCATTTGTTATTAATACTAATTATGATAAAGTCGTCGAAATTCTACAAGTATGGGTTTATTTTTTATGGCGGCTATTACTCCGCGTCGGCCTCACCGGGACGTTGAAGATACGGCCCGAGGAACACATAATCTATACAAAGGCGATCGGCTCGTTATTACTCTTTTTGTCGTTTCTGCATGCACCTCGGGAGGCTGATATAACTGAATTTTAAACAAACACAGCCCGGCTGATTAAACTGCGCTCGTTACTCTCTAAGACAGCGCGGACTGGTTCCGCCCGGCCCCGCGCGTAATGGCTCCTATAATTTACCGGAATAGTTGAACTATCACCAACAGGGCTATCCAAATATTCCTTAATAGTCCCATTCAGGCTGCGGCGGCCGTAGGAAGCGAGTATGATGAATAAGTACATTCCGCGCATTTTTCTACATAAACTCCGACAAGTTTTCTGTCAACAGAAACGACGCGATTAATTTCCATAACAACCGCGCTGTTAAGATAACTGTTCGGCTTTTGGGCCGATTAATGGGCAAATTCGGCGGCCGCGGTTTCCAAAGCAGTGCCATTGTCTTGGACGGCGCTGGGGCATTAATCCGCAAGCATTTGGCCTAACCGTAAATCTAGGCGGAAGTTTCGTGCGCTCGGGTTAGGCGCTGAACCCGCCGTTGAAGTCACGGCTCGCAGGTGTACCCGAAAATCGCTTTTTGGCCTGCTAAATGTGCTGCAACGCATCTTTCTTACAGCGCTCACTTAAGCATGAGCAGCGCAGTGTTTGTTTATGAAAAACCTGCTGCATTTTTTGCGTCAACGGCTTTTATGCCGAAGTAATGAAAGGTTAATTTTTACAATACATGCATAATAACCTTAACATTTAGACAACATTCCGATAAGCCGGAACGTTAATTCCGAGTACACGTTGTTAATATTTTCTTATAAATGTCTTGCAATTTGAGTGTTTACCGGATGCCTGTGCAAAATAAAAAGAACTAAAGGTCACAATTTATGAGTACATTTAGCGAAACTAAAAATAAACAATTAAAAACAACAGCAACCGCTTCTTTTCTTTTAATACGTTTTATCATACCAACGCCATTATCTTTGCTTACAGTATTATTAAAGGTTTTGTTTATTATTTTCTTTTTGCTCGATATGTCTAAGTTGCATTTGGTAAAAAATTTCAAATTTGGTTTTTCTATCAGCATAATACGTTCTGCGGAAAAAAGGGTGTCCGCGCAAATTATGAATTACAAAATTTTGTTGAGCGGTTTGGGTTGTATCAACAAAAACTGTAACTCTTATTAAAACTCAAATTGTTTGCTACTTTAGGTGGGAGATCGTCAGTTATTGCATTAACTCTCTTTAGTAATGCGTCTAAATCTTTCTGCCTGTTATTACAGGTATAAGAAATTCCTATACCCTTTTTTCGATAGCTCTATCTGGTGATAACGAAATTAAGAATTTTACACCTGTTTTCACACTGGATGCTAATTTCGGCCATAAATAAACCAGAAACACATCCAAGTACATCAAACTACTTTAACATTATTCAACCTCTAAGCCTCTAGTTATAACTAAAATTACATAGCTACTAAATTATGTACATAATATAAACTGTTTTGTTTTATAAAGAACTAAATAAATTAAAATAATAAAAATAATTTATTCGCATCTTTTCTCTACTTTTATGAGTCTATATGATGAGTGTACTTGACTACAATTTTTCTTTCAAAAATGTCAGACTTTAATTTAGGTTAGTCTAACAGACATACCTTTACTGTATTTCACATCGGAAGGCTTTCTTGATTTTTTAAAGTCATTAGGGTCTATTGTCGTTAAAAATGTTTCCAGAGTTCATTGGTTTCTTTCACAAGTCTCCCAAGAAGTTGGGTCTCTTGTTAGACTTCCAGATAAAAAAATCGTTGAGTGTTTTGCATTTGAGCGCAGTTAAGAATTTAACATCACTTTAGAAGAATATTTTCTTTTGTAAATTTCGCTTATTAACACATTGTTTAAGGTTTTCTTGGCTTCTTAAACTCCATTTAATTTCTGTTTCAGCAAACAGCAACGAAGCTATTTCCTTATTCTCTACAAAGTTCTTTTCAAATTAAGTCAAATCTCTAGTGTAATTCTATATATTAATTAAACAGGTGGGAGTTCAACGCAAACCTCCAAGCAGTGCAGACGCCATGGGTGTGCTCTATCAGCTTTATGGTGCAACGTTCGACCTTTAGATAACCAAACTTACTGTGAGTAAAAATTTAACAATTATTTTTGTTTATTGTTAAAATTTTAACCACGACCGACTATCAAACTTCCTATAATAATGAAACCGAAGTGCAAATTCAAGCGCTCAAACGCAAATTTGATAGTTTAACGCCACACGCCAACGATGTGCAAAAAGATACCGCTGGTCAACAGATAAGCTACTAAAGCAAAATAAATTCTTTGAATTATCTCACAACGTCGAGAACAAAAGCCTAAACAAGTCAAGAGATAATGCAGCGCCTCAACAAACAACAGATGCTCAAAAAGTTAAAATATTACCAATCTATCTGCCAAACCAAATACATTATACTGCGCTTATTGCAGACATCAAAACTTCGATCAAAGGCACATTTACAACTGTAAATAATCGAAACTCACTTCGAATTAACTTATCCCAAGAAGATGACTATCGCACTCTCACACAGTTTTACAAAGCTAACGAAATTCCCGTATGTTTATCGAAATCCCAACTGAAAGCCACTATCAGTAGTAATAAAAAATGTACCGCTATCCCTCACCACAGAAGCAATCAGCGAAGCCCTAAAAACACTATTGTTAACGAAGGACAAAAAACCATTATCAGTATGCGCAGTGGAACTAACAAATAATGACGAAGGCAAAAGAATATTCAGTATCAAACAAATGTGTCACTTCATAGTCGCGGTAGAATTTCGAAAAAGAGCCACAAATATACCCCAATGTCACAGATTCTAGAAATTTGCCCACACTAAAATTATTGTACCCTCCCGTATAAATACGTCAAATGTGCAGGTTCCCATAATAACACCGAATGCACAAAAACAACTGCGGTGGAGACCACGCAGCCAGTTATCGTGGATGCAGCCATCACAAAGAACAGAAACGATTCTACAACAAGAACCCCAGTCAAATCAACCCTAACAACGCTACTTATAATGACAATCAAACGTATGCCAATCGTGTGAAAAACCTCCTAAACAATTCTCCATATACCTCAGCTAGCACATCACACCTACTTCTCCGAAACTGCCTCTTCTAATAATCTCATCAAACTTCTGACGGATTTTATAACGCCATTCCTCCCCCAAATCAAAACCTTTATAATCAACACTATTTTACCCCTCTTCCTCAATTGACCTAAACCGCAACGAATTATCAACGTTTCAACAATCCTTAACAGGAACGCCAACGGCATAACCTCTCAACGCTCTACATTTATAGCCTTCCTAGCTAGGCACCAAGTCGATATAGTTTGTGTCACAGAACCTCATTTGACTGAAGGTGAACCCTTCAAAATCCCAGGATATCGAGTCTACCACAAAGATAGAAATGGCCGAATAACATCTGGTGGAGTGGCAATTATCATTTACATTTGATAACACACTAGAAACCACAGGAATTCAAATTATGCGACACAAGTGAACTTACCATTATAAGTGCCTATAGGCAACCAAACAAAAATATATATTCAGCACTTCTCAACCTACGCTGATGATAGGCGACATAAACAGCAACCTTGTAAATTGGGGTTGCCGAGCAACCAACCCAGCTGGTATTTTACTAGAACAATACTCAACAACCCACGAAATACAAATATTAACCCCAGATGAATACACCTACTACCCGTACAGAACCGACCATCAGCCAGACATGCTGGACATTATTCTTCAAAAAAATTTACCAAACCCATTACACAAACATTAATCCCCGAGCTAAATTCTGATCACCTACCGTACTCATCTCCTTCAACAGTTCTCCTAACCCCAACCCTCCCCGTGCACGATTAACCAATGGACCAATAGCATGGGATCTCTTCCAAGCATCATTGGATCACCGCCTTACAAAGAAGCAACCTCTTTCTAACCAAGAGTATATTGACACAGCAGTCATGGAAATTACAAGAACGATCACCGACGCTGCCAGAACGGCCTACACAACCAAAGCGGACGTCCCAAACCCGATTACAATCTCCCCTCAATACATAATTAACCTAATCAAGCAACGAAGCCAAACTAGGAAACTTTGGCAACGTTCAAGAAACCCAGAAGTCAAGAGACAATTAAATAATCTAACCCATCAACTAAAGCGTGAACTGGACGAATACAAAATCCAATCCTACCGCACCTACATCGCTGCAATCGAACCCGGAGACCCAGGGATGTGAAAAACTACGAAGAAAATTCTGAAAGCTCCACAAGAGATACCTTCCCTCAAAACGGATAATACCACCTTATTTACCGATAATGAAAAAGTCACCGCATTTGCCAAACACTTCGAACAAACCTTCACGCCTGAACTATCCTGCACTCCAACTCAAATGTTACATATAATAAACTACATAGAAACACATGTCCCCATCTCTAGAAAGAACTAGCTGAGATCATAAAGAGATTATCTAAACGTAAATCATCGGAACACGCTTTAATATCCAATCTAGTCCTTCATCACTTAACAAGAAAAGGTCTCTCCTACCTTGCCTCTCTGATAAATGCATGCCTGCGCCTAGGCTACTTTTCTCAAAGCTGGAAGCATGCACGTGTGCTTATTTTCGCTAAACCTGGGAAGAATAGAGAACAAATGTCAAGTTACCGATCAATTAGTTTATTGACTACCCTCTCCGAACTCTTCGAAAAAATCATTTAGTTGCGTCTGCACCAAGCCCCTGTTCCTCTCCACATTCTCCCTTCTTTCCAATTTGGCTTTAGAAAAGCGTACTTGGCTTGTCGTCAATTACAGCGAGTCAGTGAACTCATCGAAAAAGGTTTCGAAAACAAATACTATACTGCTGCTATTTTTCTGGATATCGCCCAGGCCTTCCACAAGGTGTGGGTAGAGGGGCTCAAGAAAAAACTCCTAACTCATGATATCCCACGCTATCTTCTGGCATCATTTTCTCCTTTCTGAAGAATAGAACTTTTGTCGTTAAAATAAATACCACACTCTCCGAAACAAAACCCATACAAGCAGACGTACCACAAGGTAGTATCCTCGGCCCGCTCTTATTCAATATGCACACTTCCAATATTCCCAAGAATCCCGCAATACTCGCCACGTTCGCCGACGATACAGCCATTATAACGCAAAAAGCAAAGCGAGCTATACAACATCTGCAAAATGCAACTGATACCTTCAATAAATGGCTCAAAAACTGGAACATCAAACTCAACCCCACCAAATGTCATTATAAGATCTTCACTTTGCGAAAAATGAACAACCCACCTTCTAATATCGATGGAATTGACATACCCTGAAATCCCAGAGACTCAGCTTGGATTGTACTTAGATGAAAGATTGACCTGGAGTTTCCACATAAATCAAAAACTAACCCAATCTCACACCAGACTCCGACAATTATATCCCATTTAAATCGTAAAACCCCATTTCAACCCGAATGCACCATTCTACTATATAAATCCCTCCTACGCCCCCTGGCACTCTACGCCTCTCCTGTCTAGAGCTACACAAGTAAAACAAATATACTCAAACTTCAACGATTCCAAAATAAGGTCCTACGAATCGCCGTTAACGCTCCATAGTTTATCCGAAACACACAACTTCACCATGGATTGGGTGTCGCCCCAATTCAAGACTATATGCTCTTAACCACTAGGACTTTCTTCTCAAACATTTCTAAATGTGAAGAAGCAACTCACTTCAACATTGGCCAGCGTAATGGTCATCACAGACTGAAGAGATAACTCCCTCAATATCTTATCCCAAATGAAGAAACCTAGTAACCTCCACTTTCGAGTTTCCGAGGCCACCACTACCTGCCTCCATGCATTACACACTGCTACTTGCAAAATCTAAATTCAAAACGCATATAATGAATATAACCATAGTCTTAGTCATATTTAATTACTTAAACCTGTCATGTATAACACTGTAATGTTGATCTGACAAAAGCTTCAATAATAAAAAAAATTAAACAGGTACATGCGTTAATGAAGTACCTAAACAAAACTTTCATTACTATTATTTATATAGAAGTAAACAGAAATTATACAAAGGCACATTATAGGAACATAATAAATCCATGTGTAACGTGGACGTTCTTGGCTGACAAAGTGGCTAGATCTAAGCCCCTAATCTTTCTTCTCTAGGAAACCTTGGCGTTAAAAGATGGTGTGCCATTGCAGGCGCTTCTAGAATGACAAAAGCTTATTGGTGACTCAGATATTCAGGAACTGCTAAACATGTCAAGGGTGGAGGTGATGTCCTTGCAGGACATTGGTCTTGCGACTATCCTGAGGAAGTTCGTGACGTTCTGGATGTTGTTGAACGCGCCCAAGAAGGTGGAGGAGCCTACCCTTCACCTTTTTAGTCCTGGTATTATAGTTGAAGATTACTGTTGTGCTGTGAGTAATGCTCCGGAAGCTGACGGAGTGTTTCTGCCACTCCCCGAAATGATGGTCTCTACCGCACTTGATAAACTTCAGGCCGGCGCAGTAACAACGCTGCGCATTCCCGAATTACCAGCACCTGTGACACTGGCCCATAAGCTTTTTCCTACGCGGCTGCTGCAGCGTCACGGGCTCATGGAAAACGCTTCACACCGTAAAGATAGAAATATCGTTCTATAGAAACTTCTCTTTTATCTCCTCGCTGACGTATTAGGGGACACTTCTCAAAATCGCTCGGAGAGGCCTGTTCGCTCACAGTAGGCAAAAGTAGAACTCAATATTCGCTTCCTTCAGAAAGTGACTCAAGTTTCTATAGTTTCCAAATGTCTAGGTATGAATGAAAATCCACTACATTTTCCGCCTTTAAGAAGCCGATCATACAAACACCTTTGGCGGTCGTAAAGTGCATTCTCCTTCTTCTACGGGTCAGACTAGCCATCTGCCCGGGGTACGCCCAACATGGCTCATAGTACTACACGAAATGTGTAGTTAGAAACAGGCTAATAGCCTATATAAGAGTAGAAGAAGAAGAAGAAGAAGATAACAGGTGGAATCTTACTGGACTAGGTGTTGCGTCTTGGCAGGCGCTGGATACGGTGGGCATCTTCGCATCTTCCTCGAAGGCGTTGGTGATGGTGGGAGGCGCTAAAGCCGGGAAAGATGCTAGAGTCATATTTGCCTACGATGGAGACGAGTTGGGCAACGCTAGTGTAGTCGGAGTAGCTCTCCAGCTAGGGAGGAGACATTTGGACGCTGAGGTTAGGTTGAGAGACAACGGGATGATAGCAGACGTATCGGGGAAGAACGTCTTCGACTTACTTTCGCAAGCACTAGACATGTGCTATCGCAGGCAGTAGTAATGTTTTCAAAAATTCGGGTGCACCACAAGGAAGTTGTCCATGCTACCATCATCTCTGTCACATTTCATCTTACACAAAAACTAAACGGACACAGCCAGTCGACACAAATACCGGCTGGAAATTACCGACTAACCCCCAACTCCGCGACACACGCGGCTGACACGACCGACCTCATGCACTGCTTGGCTGCAAATTTGCAACATGGTCAACTTGTGTTAATGGTAATTGACTGATAAAGCACTTTTGCAGTTTATAATATGTCTACGTAAGCCTAATTTGTTTTTCTAATCCTATTAGTTTTTCCTCTGTGTGAGCTCTACTAAAATAATCTTCGATCTACTAATTGTATAGGATGATCCTCGTACCTCTAAATGAAAATACAGTAACTCCTTTGTCACATCACCAAAAGTAACAATTATCTCGTGTTATTTTGGAGGTTTATGGCGATTTATTGTTCAATAAATCATTTAGTGTAATCTATAATTTTGTTTCATAAAGGCCAGTAGATGGAAATCCCCTAAATTTCTTTATAATAATGTACTTGTATGGGCTGAATTGTATTAGTACTCTACCTAACAAGCACAAGAAAATGCTTAAATAATAAGCATTTTCTTTTCTTTGATTGTGCTTTATCAAAATAGCGATATCGATTTCCTTGTTTGATAGGCGAAGACCATTTGTTTTCCCCTTAAATTTAAGTAGAATTAAACAAAATAACACTTTTTTATGTAGTCCTGAAACTTCTCTACTTATATAGCAAACTTGTCGTCTCTATCAGTTTTGGTCAATTTTTTTTCAAAGAAGAACCGTGGTTTCACTTTTTGGCAATTTATATAAGGGTCTTTCTAAGAGAGACTTGTCTTTTTGACTACTTCTAGATCTGCGATTACCTTCAGCTGCATTAGAGCAGGTTTGTCCTCTTGAGACCAATTAATTTCCATGTTTACTAGACTAAATTACCAAGTAAAAGTGCTTTTGTACCGTTTGGTATGTAACCCGTCGACTTTAAAATGTTAAAAAAACTTTTTGAAAAAATGAATCAAAGTAGATCTATTAGCGAAATAATTGAATCTCTAACTGCCATTTTTAATTATGGGGCGCAAGCTCGACAACCCAACAATGCCACATCATTGTAAGAATAACAAACAAGGCACTAGAGAACAAGCAAAATTGTACAATAGTTTTCTTGGACGTAGACCCTGGTCTGCTAGCAAATGTCAAAAAAGCCTGCCACTGCCATACCATAATTTAATACAATCAATCTTATTTATCTCATAAACAGTTTAAAATTAAATTTAACAGTGAAGCATTTAGTTCATATTCAACATGCAGAAGTTCTACAGGGCAGCATCTCATGTCCTCTATATTACAAATGTTCCAGCAGGGAGGGTGTTAAGTTTTTTAGGCGGGTATAACATTGGTGTGTAATTGTTAATTTACACTTGTTAGTTTCTATTTCAGTAGACAATTGAACAACTTGTCTTTGTTTATAATACTTTTCTTGCAACGGATCATTCAGTAGCGCAGACACAGCTAAGATTTTAAACTCACTTCAATGTGACGTTCCATCTCGCCCAACGATATCAAAATGGTTTATCTGTGGGACTTGTAATAGCTCGGTGAAGTAATTGAATTGTTATAATACTAGAAAACATCGAATGAGTTCGACAGACTGTGGAAGCCAGTCCTCGCCGTTCAGCGGTACAACACAACAGACAGGTCAGTTCGACTTTGACCTCCACATTCATCCTTACAAAATCATAGTGGTTCAAAAACTATGCATGACGGTTTACGTTTGTAGGAACGAAGTTGGTAGCCTTGCAAAATGACTGTATTCTGATAACAAGTAACGAGGTGCATTTTCATTTATTGGGTTGTCAGAAATTAATCAAAAGGCCCCGTATGGTAAGAGAGCAACTGCGTAGCACAAAATAGCCTGATTTGGTATAATTGGACCCTACTTTTTGAGAAACAGACGCATTGTGATAGTCAACGCATAGTGTTACTTCACGAGGTTGTGTAAATTTATTTCATTGCTGGGGTTACCGTGTAATTATTTTTTATAGGGCTATCCGAAAGCTTAGGTTTACATTAAAGAAAACTATAAACTCTTTAAGTTCTTTCAAAAGCTACAAGGTTTGTATAAAAAGTAACGGGAAAAGTTTCGGAAAATAGATTTATTTGAGATATTGCTACAATACCTCAAAAATCTTCAAAGTACATCCCTTGAACGTCGACACACTTTTGTCAGCGGCTTTTCCGCGACTCGAAGGCTCCCTAGTAGGCGGATTCCGGAACGTCCGCGTGCAAGCTTCTTTGATGGCAAGAAAATAGTCTGATGATGCCAAGTTGGGACTATAGGGGGGTTAGAAAATAGTTGTAATCCCGTTTATCGTCAGGTACTCGGTGACCTTGGAACAGGTGTGGCTGGGTGGATTGTCGCGATGCACTTTCCAATTGACCCTTTTCTTCAGTCTTAGCACTTTTAGGTAAAAAGCACCATTTGTCCCTCAGATACAAATTTATATTGGACCATCTGTTTGTCCTTCAAGAAAACGATGAGCATGGCTTTCACTCTAGATTTGCTCATTCGAGCTTTTTTGGACGAAGTGATGCCGCAGTGTGTCATTCAAAACTTTGCAGCTTTGATTCCAGGTCGTATTCAAATATCCAAGTTTCGTTTCTCGTGATTACTTTGTCCAAAAAGCCGGGGTCTTCTTCAACGCGTTGCAGAAGGTCTTCGCAAGCAGATACACGCCTTTTTTTGATCGTCAGTCAGGACCTTCGGGACGAGTTTAGCGCAGATCTTGCGCATTATCAAATGCTGCCCACTGCCATCTTATCAATGCCGATTTCATCTGCGACCATGCACACGTAACCAATGTTCTGAATTCAGCACTCCACGCACACGTTGCACGTTGTCGTCGGTTCTTGAGGTCAACGGTCGTCCAGCGCAGGGCTCGTCCTTTACACTATCTCGGCCATCTTTGAAAAACTTGTGGTGTAATCTAAAATTTAAGAGAATCTAGAGATATCTATTAACAGAAGCAATTTAAAAAACTAAGAAAGGTTTCAACTAGAAGATGATCAAATATGTGATCTGATCTAGCTATATGCAAGGCATAAGAATTTGTTTTATTAAATGAACTTAGTTTTGTTTTTTTTAGTTAAACTATAAAGACGTTTTTGGGGAAAAAGTTTCATATCTTATGAGTGTAGTCTTACACATAAAATACTATAAAAAGTATTAGGCACATTCGAAAACTTGTGATTTTAGGCGAAAGGAGAAAACCGGAAAATGTGTAAAAAGTTACAAGTAATACACGTACTTTTAGCAGCAACATAAATGTCTTCTATTTCTTTTTTTTCCCAGCGAAGGTGTAGGCATATCTACTGCCATCGTTCTCTCGGTTTACCCACGTCATTTTTCCAACAGGTCCAACCATCCTTTCGACGTGCAGTTTCCAGTTTTGTTTGTTGGCTTTAATAGTTGCCAAGACAGGTTGCTCTTCTCCTTTATATAAGCTCTGGTACATGGGCAGTCTAAAAAGTTTTGAGCCTAACACAGAAACATGTATTTTTTCTTTCAAATTTAATTTTATTTTTCAACGTAATCTTCTTTTAAGTTGATACACTTTTTCTAGCGATACTACAATCTCTTCAACTAGTCCACATAGTAGTTGGCACTTTTTTTGCAAAATAATCATCTACGGCTACGGTGACCTCCTCGTTTGATGAATATCTCTGTCCTCCGAGCCAAACTTTGAGCTTAGAAAACAAGAAGTAGTCGCTGGGGACCAGATTTGATGAATAGCTGGGTGGTCAATCAATTCCAACTGCAATTTGTGAGCTTTGGTCGTGGCGATCGCCGAAGTGTGAACCGGTGTGTTGTTTTGATGGAAGAGCACTTTCTTCCGTTCCAAAAGGGGCCATTTTTCAAAAATGTCTTCAACTGGTCCATTAACGATGCGTAGTATGACCCCGTTATTGATTTTCCTTTATCCTAAAACACAGTTGCCTTCACCTTCCCGGCCGATGACACCGTCTTCACCTTTTTTTGGGCATGTTCATCCTTCGCGGTCCACTATTGTAACTGCCATTTTGTTTCAGGAATATAATGGTAGACCTAAGTTTCATCGACAGTGATAAATCGACACAAAAAGTCTGACTCGTTTCGCTAAAACTGCTTTAGCAGGGTCTTGGAAGAGATCATTTGAATAAAATTTTGATTCAAAGTAAACAAGCGCGAGACCCAACGCTCGGACAGCTCTTTCATGTCCAATTTTTCAGTCAATATATTACAAACGGGTTCTTTCGATATGCCCACAGCTTCTGCTATCTCTCTAACTTTGATTCGACGATCGTCCGGTTTCATTTGGTAAACTATTTCTATGTTATCGGTGGAGGTGAAGTTATTGGCCGTCCCCAACGCTCATCATCCAGTACATGTTAAGCAGATGTAGAAATTTATTAATTCTACATTTATTTCTTCTAATTCTATAACGCGCCTTTTAGTTCTTTTCTCGTTATTAGTACACCGTATATAATGCTCCATCGATAATTTTTTCTTTGTCAGTTGAGGGTTTATTACTATGCCACAGTTTCTTGTAATGGTGAATTTATTACTCATTTTCTATAATATTTATATATGCTTGTTCTGTTTCATTACTGCTCAGAGTTTCTATTAACTTACTAGGTGTACAACTTTGCTTCCGCCGTTTTTTACGACATTCAAGGCTTTATTGTAAAAACTGGTTACACATTTACAATTCAAAAAATTGTCCATCGATGGTCTTTACTTTCTCCCACCTTTCGAGAAACGTACGAATCCCGCGTCGAAAAAACTGCTATCTTTTGAGACGATTCACGTGTCCATCCAATTTTTGACTTCTTCATAAGAACGTAAGAGATGGTCATGTGCCATTAATCAAAACAAGTGATAATCAGAGGAATAAATGTCAAGATAGGGTAGAACTTCCAATTTCAACGATTCCAGGTATGTTTTGACCGACTTTGCGACATGGGGTCGAGCAATGTCATGCTGCAAAATCATTTTATCGTGTTTCTCGTTGTATTTCGGTCGTTTGTCTTTCAATACTCTGCTTAAACGCATTAATTGCTTTCGATACAGATCGCTTGTGATTGTTTCAGATGGTTTTAGCAGCTCATAATACACTACACCCGCTGGTCCCACCAAATACAAAACGTGACCTTGGAGCTGTGAATATTCGGTTTGGCCGTCGACGTGGGAGCATAGCCGGAAAGTCCCCATAATTTTCTGCGCTTGGGATTATCGTTATGAACCCATTTTTTGTCCTCAGTTACAATGCGACGCAGAAGTTTCTTCCGTCTTTGCTTTTCAAGAAGCTGTCCACAAGCAATTTCTGTGGCATCCAATTTTCTTGTTTCTGAATTATTCCCGTAGCTTTGGGGCATTTTGAGATGGCTTTTTGAGTCACTCTTAATGATGCTGCTAATTGTTCTTACGTTTGACACGAGTCTTCATGAAGTAATGTCTCTAATTCTGCATCTTTGAAAACCTTATCTATTCCACCGCCATGCCGGTCTTGATGTCAAAATCACCGTTCTTGAAGCGTTGAAACCACTCATGACACGTTTTTTCACTAATAGCGATCTTGCCATAAGTATTTGAGAGCATTCTATGAGCTTCAGCAGCAGATTTCTGCATATTGAAGCAGAAAATTGAAACCTCACTCATATGACGAGAATTTGGCTCGTAAACTGACATTTTAAATCTTTTTTTTTACATTATTGCCCATTTACAGCTAGCCTAAGAGCTAACAAGCAAATGTGATCTAAGACTATATATGACATGTAGGGAGAAGCCGCCCAGCGGCTGGCCCCGCATGCTGATTAATGCTAGTTATCTTAGTCTAAAATCTTACATCTATTTAATCTTCTAATTACATTTGTGTTATCTAATAGGTTAAGTGCTAGCACATTTGGGTGAGAATGAATTCTGGTAACATAGTTTTATATCTATCAATTTCATCTCTAATCCATGCTAACTTTAGGTCGTTGTGCAAAGTAAGGTTTGAAATGAACCATTCCGCATTGGCTATAGTGCGCAGAGTTTTATTTTGAAATCTCTGTAAGATTGCAATATTTGAGGGTTGAGAGTTGAATCCCGTAAGCCCACACTGGAATTATCACTGTTTTATACACTAGCACTTTGTTATTTATTGATAATTTAGATCTTCGTCCTAGGAGCCAGTTCATTTTTTAATTTTGAGATCTAATTGTTTTCTCTTCTTAGTAATGTGAACTTTCCATGTAGTCCGCTTATCCAAATGTATGCCAAGATATCTCACTTCGTCCTTGGTTAGTATTTGAGCGCCTTTCAGATAGAGCGGAGGCGTGATACCGTGTTTGGTCGTAAATGTTAGGGCTGTCGATTTTGTTGCATTTATTTTTATGCGCCATTTGTTTAGCCATTCTTGCAAATTGTTGAGGTAGCTTTGAAGTATAGACGATGCTTGCACAGGATCGGTGTCAGATACTAGTAGAGCAGTATCATCCGCATACGTGGCAGTAACAACTTGTTCTTTTTGAGGAAGGTCAGCTGTGAAGATTAGATATAGCACAGGACCCATGACGCTGCCCCGGGGAACACCAGCTTCAATAATGTGGAGGTTAGACAGGCTTTCTGCGTGTTTGACCTGATAGTATCTTTCACTTAAATGGGATTTAATGAGATGGTTATTGGTGAGGCAGAGATTGTTTAGTTTTGTAGAGTAGACCGGGATGCCAAACTCTATCAAATGCTTGACTAACATCTAAAAAAACGCCTATACAGTACCTTTTTTCTTCGAAATCCTGTTCTATAACGTCAACCACCCTATGTACCTGTTCTATGGTGGAATGTTGTTGTCGGAACCCGAACTGATGTTGGGGAATTAGTCCCTGTTTTTCAATTATAGTTAGAATTCTTTTCAGTATTAGTTTCTCTAGTACTTTAGATAGAATAGGTAATAGAGTTATTGGTCTGTATGATCACATTTTTTATTTCTGGGGGCGAGAATTGTTTAATAGGTGGGCTTAGTTGATAAGGAGTCTGTAGGTAATTTAGTATTTCACTTTCTTCTGCAGCTGTAGTAGCCATAGGATGAGATTGAAATATGGTTGATAGATGATTTGCAAATAATTCGGCCTTTTCATCGTCTGATCTTGCCCACGAGCCGTTGTTACATCGCAATGGAGGAATAGGATTGTTTGGGCGTTTGAATCTGCTAGTGGCCTTCCACAAAGTGTACTCACCATGTGCGTAGGGAGAAAGGTTTCTGACATAATCATCGAATGTTTCATTTCTTCAATCCTGTAGTGCTTGTTTTGGTTCCCTTGTTAATCTATTTAATCTGTTTTTGTATGCTGCACAACGCGCAAGTGGCGGGACTGTCTTTAGATTTTGTGCATACGGCAGTTTGGTGTTCATCTCCACATTTAACGCATAGGAACGACATTTTCAATCGAGAATAATTTTACCATACGGGCACAAATCAACTAACGTTGCCAAGGAGTTATGTTGACAAATGCCGAAGCTTATTGTTTGACGCCTCTATCTGTTTATTGCCAACACCACTTACCGACCTATATATGTTCAAAATCTCACCTCTTATATACTGTCTACGTTATTTATAAATCTAGCCCAGCTATCTTCTTGTACTCTCTTTATAAGAAATTTTAAAATAGATCTTTTGTTTGCGTATCCGGCCTCGTTCTTCTATATTTTTGACCGTGTGTTTTATGTTTTGGTTCCAGATTTGGAAATCCTTTCGTTTTTCTTCGTAGTTGTTCATCTAAGATTTTCTAAGATGTTTATTTTATGATTTTCTTAATATTCTATCATTTCTCTTCCAACGCACCATCTGTTGGTTCTGCTGATAATTTAGGGTTTATTCTATTTACTCAAGATACGTACCAGATAATCAGATCATATAACACTGTTTTTGGAGGCATGTATATCTGTGATGAGGACAGATAGGGCAGATGCTTTTTTGTTGGCTATAATACAATTGATTAATGAACGGCTGCCCCCAGCTTCCAAGTTAATTTGTGACTTATTTCTTTTAAAATAGTGTATTAGTTTAAAATTTTCTTAGGCACCTCCCTTCCTTTATATCTCGTTTTTAATTGGTTTTCATTACGTTAGATATTAGTCATTTGCTTACTCGTCTATGCAAGATAAATGTTAGTTAACATATATTTTTTAAGGAAAAAGTCAAATAGAAATCTTTAAGTAATTTCATGACTGCTTGCGTTTGAAATGTAACTCGTTTTGCAAATACAATGTTGTACTGTAAAACTTTGATCGGTAGAGTTTTTTTACTCTGATTGTTCTTATTTTATTATTAGTGATAAAACAGTTACTTTTGTAATTTGCATTGATTGTAAGTATTGCCGACGGGGCTTTTTATTAAAGCGACCATAAATCCCCAACAGGGGACAACTTATAATGTAAGAGATATAACTACTTAAACGTCATAATAGCTAAAATATAGTTGGAACAGACCATAAAGAGCAACTTTTTATAATGGCTATAAGATTCTTAAGATATTTAACAGGAATCTTTTGTAATATCACACTGAAAACTCAGGTAGCTGTGCAGTTATGTGGTGTTTTGCGGCATTAAAAGAACACGTTTGCTTCAATATTATCTGGGGAAGTATAAAACCAATTTTTGTAATTTGTAAATTAAGTATATTAGACTATATAATATTTTTAGAACTATTCTTGTTTTAACACATTTCTTAATTCTACTTGTATTTTTGGGATCTTTTTGGTTAGCAAGATCACACCAATTAATTTTTTTAAAATTAAATTTATAATCCATTACTAATGCTTTCATCGGTGAGCTGTTTTATTTTGCCTGAAAGTGCATAAATTAAATGGCTGTAAGTCCTATATTTTTATTGTTTCAAGAAACAAGATATAACCCATATCTAGGTGAATACTCAAATCTCTTATATATTTTTCTTGTCACAGCCTTAATATTTGATGTTACTTGCTGGTCTGTAATTATATTACTTTTTATTAAAACTTTAAAATTTAATTTCGGACAAGTTTCTAAAACAGATTTAACTATACTCTGGTTATTGATTGCCTTACAATTGATACAAGATAAAGGTCCCAATAAAAGTAAAAATTGTGATCTTATAACTGAAGTCTTCCGCCACAAATTGAAAATTTACTATAAGTTGCTAAATGTGTGCTATGTTCCAATAATAATAGAAACACATTAGCGATAGTGTCAAATTGGATAAACGATAGTAAAATTTCAGCAACCGATTTGTCTCAGTTACGTAGAAATATAATAATTTTGCAATTGGTGTACCGAGCCGTCAAATTTCTTACTGAAGAAGGTCTTAGTCCTAGACAACATCGAAGACGAGCCACGTCGGCCAGTTGAGGTACTTTCGGAAGAAAACGTGCAACATTGACGTTAATACACAAATTATTAGCAACGTTAAGGTTTTCTTATGCAGTTGTGCGCCTTCGATGTATAAGGTTCGCACCAGGTACATACCTCGACTTTTGATCTGTTATCACTTTTTTTTTAACCTACGCGACACCAACAAATAAAAAGTTTTTCTATCCATTGCTACAAGGGATAAAATTATGATCCTGTACTGTAACTCCCAGCAAAAAGAGAGCTAAAGGAGTGGAGCAGATCGAACGAAAAGCGACCTATTGACGAAAAAGTTAATAAGATCGATCTTTTAAAATTCAAAGTTGTTTCATAATTGATTTTAAAAAGAGAAATACAATGGCAAACGAAGAGTGTTACGTGAGCTTACTACATAAATTGCCCGGCATTATAAAAGAAAAGATAACTGATATGCTGATTGGAACTCTCTAGCTTTTGGATGTACGACAACGCTCCTATTCATAAGATTGCAACTATCCCAGTTACTGCGAAGGACTGTAGCTTTGACAAGCTTCCCCATCCACTCTACAGTCTAGACCTAATCCTTCAGTGACTACCATCTATTTTCAAAACTGAAGAAATACCACCAAGGTAGAAAATTTAGCAACGATGAAAAGTTGCGAAAGCTCGTTTAGAGTATCTTCCAGGGGTGCTAATATGCTAATTGTGAGATGTAATAATACGAGGAGGCTATATAGAAATACATTGAGATTATAGCTTGGCTTTTGTCCACCCTAGAATATAGTTAGTTTGTCTAGGTTACGTTTGAGAGTAGCTTCGTGTTCGTAAAGTGGTTGATTGTTAAATGTTTTTGTACATTTACGCAAACTGCTCATTCATTAACAAGATGTAGATTATTCTATCTGGAAAGCTACAAAAAGACTCACGAGACCTACTACTCTAGTTCCACCACTAAGAAAGCCTGACCATAGCTGGGCTAGATCAAACGACGAAAAAGCACACACCTTCGGAATACACCTTGCCAAAGTCTTCACACCACTGACATCTAATGACCAAAACTTTGATGCAGAAATATAAGAATATTTATGCGCGCCTGGCCGATTATCCCTACCCGTGAGTCCCTTTTCACCAGCAGAAGTATATAGGGAAATTAAATTAACCAGCTCGTATAAAGCCCCGGGGTACGACCTTGTAGTAGGGAAGTACTAAACACCTTCCGAAAAAGCAGTAGTACTCATCACAACGATTTTTAATCGCATGCTTGCCATTTCTCACTTCCCTACTCAGTGGAAATGCGCTAAAATAATCATGATTGCTAAACCTGGAAAACCTCCACATGAAACCACCTCATATCGGCCGATAAGTCTGTTGCCACTATTATCAAAATTACTTGAAAGATTGCTGCTATACAGAATCAAGGAAATAACACAACCAGATGAACTATACCGTCCCATTAGTTTGGGTTCCGTGAGGGGCATTCAACCATTCAACAATGCCATAGGATAGTTAACTGCATCAAAGAAAATCTGGAAGGGAAGAATATGTGTCCGTCAGTGTTTTTAGATGTGCAGTAGGCTTTCGACAAGGTATGGTACACAGGACTACTATATAAAATAAAAAGAAAGTTACCTCATCAAATTTATATTCTCTTAAAATCCTACTTAAATGAACGACACTTCCAGGTTCAAGTTGACAACTCACTATCATCCTACCATTCCCTTAACTCTGGAGTTCCACAAGGCAGTGTCCTTAGACCCTTTTTGTACCTCCTGTATACCGAAGATGTTCCCACTACAGACACTACCTTAATTGCCACCTTTGCAGATGATACTGCCATATTGTCATCTGATACTAATCCTAACCGGGCATCCGAGAAGCTGCAACTACACCTAAACATCTTACAAACTTGGCTAGATCGCTGGAGAATCAAAGTAAATAGTAAAAAATCCACCCAAATCACATTCACTACAAAACGCTCCACCTGTCCACAAGTTACTATTTATAATCACCCCATTCCCATAAAAACTGAGGTTAAATACATAGGACTCCACCTTGACGAAAAGCTGACATGGAAACCCCATATAAAAGCCAAACGGCAGCAACTAAATTTGAAAACAAAAAATTTATGTTTGCTCATCGGGCGTAAATCGCAACTAAGCATCGAAAATAAAATTTTACTGTATAAAACCATCTTAATGCCTGTATGGACCTACGGAATCGAGCTCTGGGGATGTAGCCAACCCTCCAATACCAATATTCTACAGTCCTTTCAGTCGAAGACTATACGTACTCTGGAAAACGCTCAATGGTACATCAGTAACCAAACTCTGCACCACGATCTCAGAATTCCCTTCATCAAAGATGTCATCAAAACTTCAGCTCGCATTAGCCGAGACCGCACATTGAACCACAGCAATCAACTCATCGCCAACCTCTACAACCTTCAACCCGCAAATCGGAGACTCAAAAAGCAGTGGCCTGAAGATAGATGGAGCTCAACTGATGACATTTAGCAACACCGTCGCATTATTTACTTATTACTCTGTAGACGGAGTAGATTATAAATTTGCAATAAATTCAATAAAAAAAACTTAGATTTTATAATAATTAATATATTAATCAAAATAAATAAAAATTCCACGGTACAACCTCAGATGAACACAACATTCGAGTTAAAACTGTGACAGTTTGTTACTACTGAAACGTATACGTTTCAGTAGTAACAAACTGTCACAGTTTTAACTCGAATCAGATGCAAATATATACATTTGCATTGTTCTACAGTCAGATCAGATCCTTTCTATTTATTAGGTGATTTTTAGTACATTGCAGTCATATCATACACATAACATTACCTTCTTAAGGTGAAGAATGAGTTTTGGTGGTGATATTATTATCCATTTTTACTACTCTTTGGAATCATAGCTTAAAAAGTGTTTTAAGCCTAACTTAAATGGTACCAAAACTTCAAGGCAATTAGTATAACTAAGTTGGTGCTACTAAATTTAACACTTCATTTGATTATTTTTAGCATATCGTTAGAGTTCGGCTCGTGCATTGAAACAGAGTGGACGTGTGTGAGCCAATTTTATCTGCAGTATAACCGCGTCCGAGCCGCAACTTTAAGGACATGCGTATTTATTTATTTATTTATTTAACAATTTAATATTTAGTCACTATTACAACTCGAAGGCAATTTCCAATAAACAAACCGTTTTTTAACCCTGCGGAGGAGTCCCTCAATAGGGTAACAAAAACCTTAAGTGAGATTCTTCCGATCTCTTGCCACCCACAACGGAATCCAGTAAAAAGTACCAATTTGAGCCGGA
This sequence comes from Sinelater perroti, assembly GCA_036346155.1. Taxonomy (NCBI): domain Eukaryota; kingdom Metazoa; phylum Arthropoda; class Insecta; order Coleoptera; family Elateridae; genus Sinelater; species Sinelater perroti. The sequence continues at coordinate 673,253 of JARFIY010000057.1, read as the reverse complement.
AACAATACTTTTAAAAAATAAGTACTTTGTGTCAATCGAACAGATAGGAAATGCAATATTATATCAAGGCAAACACACTGCGGCTATCAGCGCGATGGACCTCAGAGGCCGCACCGCCGCGACAAGAACATAACAGCACAGAAACGAATACAAATATCCCATCAATTTATCTGCATAACGCAGATAAATTATAATACAAAAAAATCATCTCCGACCTTATCGAAAAGACTAAAGGCGAATTTTTAACAGTAATCAGAAATATCCAATTGCCTATTAAATTATCAACCTCAGAAGGTTACAGGACAATGACTAAATATACAATGAGACAAAACTAGGTAATCATACCTTCAAAGATCCGGAAGGTAACAACCTTTCAGTGGTAATTTGAATATTTCTATTTCTGTTTCTGTTTCACTTACCAAAACTAAAATTAAAGATGAATTAATCGCTCAAAAATTTCCCGTGCCGAAAGTTTATTTACAATAAAAATAAATACTCGAACCCACTATGTGCTCCAGATCTTGACAATACTTCTAAAGGTAGAAAAATATTTGGATTAACAAAACTAGATTATAGCGTCTAGAAGTCGAGTTAAAAAGAAAAGCCAAAGAAATACTCCAGTGCAATACCAATACGAAACATTCTTTCAAAAATTAGGGAATAAATTTATTGATGGGGGGGACTATAACGCCAAAAACCTACTTTGGGAATCTAGACTAACTACCACCAAAGTCCGAGAACTGTTTAAGACGCTGCAGACACACAACTATGGCATATTGGTTACTGGTGAGCCCACATACTAGCCGTCAGATCCATACAAGATTCCTGACACAGTAGACTTCTTTGTGACCAAAGGCATCTCCTCAAATTACTGTAAAGTGGAAACCTGCTACGATCTTCTCTCTGATCATTCTTCCATAATCGTCACATTGAGCACATCAGTTATAACCAAACAAAATAAAACCTCATTATACAATAGACACACGAACTGGGACATGTATAAAAAGTACCTCACTGCCAATATAGAAATTCCAGTGAATCTAAAGACACCAGACGAAGTTGACTTAGCCGTGGAGCACTTTAACAATATCGTACATCAAGCAGCTCACACTTCTACGCCAACCGAACATCCCAAAGCAGAGCTTATTAAAAACTATCCCTTTTACATTAAATCCAAGCTTGCCGAGAAGAGAATAGCTATGAATGTATGGCAATGAACCGAACATCCTGCGGACAAAACCAGACTAAATAGGTTAACCCGAGAACTCAAACAGGTACTCCCAAGATTAGAAAAATGAAACATTTAAAGAGTATATTAGCAACCTTTCTCCATCTGCACATGATGAGTACACACTATGGAAAGCTACTATCAAATTTAAACGTCCAAAAGTTCATATACCACCGATTCGTAAAGATGATGGCACCTCTCCGGTATCTTTCAACCTGACGCAATAGCAGTCCTTCATGAAGAAGAAACTGAGATTCTCGACTACCTACAGACTCCTTGTCAATTAAGCCCGCCTATACAACACGTTATACCTGTTGAAATAAAACTTGTGATTAAACATTTACATAACGATAAAGCACCGGGCTACGATTTAATTACTGCTAAAGTCTTTAAAGAATTACCTCATCGAGCCATAATCGCTCTCACGCATATATTCAATGCAACTTTACGATTGCAGTATTTTCCAATCCAGTGGAAATTTGGGCAAATCATTCTTATCCTTAAACCGGGTAAACCCGATCACGAAGCCGCGTCCTACCGGCCGGTAACCTTACTCCCATTACTCTCAAAGGTTCTAGAAAAACTAATACTACAAAGATTGTTACCCATAATTGTAGATCATGAACTTATCCCACAACATCAGTTCGGACTCAGACAGCAACATGCTACCATAGAGCAGATACATAGAGTTGTAGATGTCATTGAGCAAGATATTGAAGAAAACAGATACTGCGTGGCGGCCTTTCTTGATGTCAGCCAGGCATTCGATAGGGTGTGGCATCCTGGCCTATTGTATAAAATCAAAAAAGTACTGCCCCACCAATACTACTTTCTTATCCGATCATATTTAAGTGAAAGGCACTTTCAAGTTAAACACAGCGACAGCTTGTCCAGTTTCCATCAAATTAAAGCAGGAGTTCCCCAGGGTAGCGTCATGGGACCTATCCTATAACATACTTAATTTATACGGCAGACCTCCCTCATCAAGATCAGGTTGTCATTGCAACATATGCGGATGATACGGCATTGTTAGTATCACATAGCGATCCACATCAAGCCTCCGCCATAATTCAACGCTACCTCACCACACTGCAGGAATGGCTCTGCAAATGGTGCATAAAAATAAATGAAGCAAAATCGACCGCCATAACTTTCACCACAAAGCACGGAACTGCTCCCCCGGTCTTCCTAAATGGCATCCAAATCCCAATTCAGGACGAAACAAAATACCTTGGCATGCATTTTGACAAAAAACTCACATGGAAAGTAGAAATAATAAAAAAATGTGTACTCACAAGGAACTTAAGTGGAAGAACGGATAATAAAAAAAATGATAACATGGTAAGACGGTTTTGAGAACACACTATTAATAACAAAGGAGAAAATAAATAGAAATGTATTAGTTGTATACTTTAACGATAACTTGGGGTATAAGTGTGCAAAACTATTATTATACATATTTAAAGACACTCATATTCATTTTATTAATTTTCTTGATTTTATTTACAAAAAATAGTTAAAACCTCTGTTTTTAATTCTTAATGTCCTGAGATGTTTTAATCAGTTTTATTTTCAGGAAACACTTATAGGGGATTATTGAAATACCTTACTATATGTCTATTACACTCCCATCTATTGTTAAGGAATTACTAACACCTTAAGGTAATCCAGGGTTACGTTTCGACCAGCACTCATTTTAAACCGCATTTAAATACAATCAGAAAGCTCAACTTTCTAACTTATAGAAATACAGACACTATATAACATATATCATATCATGGTATTGTATGTTTTTGCTTTGGTTATTTTAGTTGTGTGTCTATTCTCCGATAAGATTTAATTATCTTATGACTGTTCTTGTTTTGTCTTAGTCTACTTTGTGTATCTTTTGGTGTTTTGTTCAATTTCTGCTTCTTTTTCTTATGGCGCCAGTGCGTTCAGGACGTTGGCGATCATTACGGCAGCTCTGAAGAGTTTGACCGTTGTTGTATTAAACCACGTTCTCAAGTTCTTCAGCTACAATATTCTTCTTCTCGCTTGGCCTCTCTTTCCTTCCACCTTTTCTTGAAGGATAAGTTGAGGGAACTCGTATCGCTATGCATTTCTCATAATGTGCCCTAGATATTCCAGTTTACGCGTTTGTACCTTCAGTAGTTGTTTTTCTGTGCCCATTTTCTCGAGAACAGTTTAATTAGTGATATGGTCTGTCAATGGGATTTTTAAAATACGTCGGTATAGCCACATTTCAAACGCTTCGAGTTTCTTACAAGAAGCCTTTGTCAAGGCCCAAGACTCTACTCCATAGAGCAATACTAAAAAGACGTAGCATCTCAATAGTCTGATTTTAGTTGGTAAAGATAAATCGTAACATCTGAATACTTTTGACATCTTCAGAAATGCGGCTCTGTATTTTTATATCGTGCTTTTTATTTGTAATGAATGGTCTTAGTTGTCATTAATTGATGTTCTCAAATATATGAACTTTTTCAATCTTTCTATTGGTTGGTTATTCACTATAAGTTGGTCAAGATGATTATTACGTTTGGGAATTACCATATATTTTTTTTTATTAAATTAAGTGAAAGTCCGTTTGTCTGGCTGGATTCTACTAGTCTGTTCATTGGTTCTGCAAACACTACTGTGTCATCCAGATACCTTACGTTATTTAGGTACTTGCCATTGATTTTAATTACAATGTTGTCTTTTAACGCATCTTGAAAAATTCTTTCTGAGTATACATTAAAAAACATCGGTGATAACACACACCCATGCCGGACGCCTTGTTTTATCTCAATATCTTTGGAGCTCTCTTCTTCAATGCGTATGGAAGCTGTTTGGTTCCAGTATAAGTTGCTTATAATTCTTAAATCTCTATCTTCCAAACCGATTTCTCTTAGTATTTTGATAAGTTTATTATGCCGTACATTATCAAAAGCTTTGTGATAATCGATAAAGCAGGCATGAATATCGCAATTGACGTCCCTACATCTTTGAGAAAGCACTTGGGTACTAAATAAGGCTTTGCTTGTTCCCATCGCGTTCCTAAAGCCAAACTGTGTGCGACTGATTTGTTCTTCACACACTTTGAGGATTCTCTGATGTATTATTTTCAGGAACAGATTTAGGAGGTGACCCACTAAACTGATAGTTCAGAAATCACCACAGTGCTTGGCGATTAATTTTTTAGGTAGCAAGATAAATGTAGATTTTAGCCATATATATATATAATAAAATAAATATTTCTGTTAACCACTGAATGCCTTCTGCGTCAAAAAACTTAAGGAATTCAGTATGGACTTTGTCTGACCCTGGAGTGTTATTGTCTTTGCGACTTTATCTATTGTTGTTCTTAGGCTATCTATATTCTTGAACTCTGGAGGTTATTTTGATTTATCGTCTTCAAAAAGTTCGGAAATATACATTTTCCATACGTCCCTTTTTCTTTTTTTCAGTAAGAATTTTCCAATCTAAGAAACAACTGGAATATACAAATCCAGTTGTTTCTCAGATTTTCTTTTGCATATTAAATAGGTCATATTTTTGTTCTAGAGTTTCTATTTCTTCACATTGTATTTTAAGCCAATCTTCTTTTGCTGTTCTTATTTTCCTTCTTATTTGTCTTTAAATGTTTCTGTATCTTATTTCATTATTTTTCATTTTTCTTCTTTCTTCCATAAGTTCTAGTATCTTGCCTGTCAACCAGCTTTTTCTTTTCTTATATTTATCCACCAAGTATTTATTCCCAATACTGTTAAAATCTTCGTATAACTTTTCTAAAATTGTTGTTGTATAATTTTGCGTTTTTCATTTATTAATTTTGATACAGTTTCGCTTATTTCTCGTTCTTTCGATCTCCTCACGTTCTATTTATTTCTATTTCTATTTATTTTTCCTTAACTTTCTCGAGTTTGGTTTTAAATCTCCCAACTGGAAGACAGTGATCCGAGGATATGTCGACGACAGGGTAAATCTTTACTGACAAGCAACTATTGCGGCATCTTTTGTCCACTAATATATAATCGATTTGGTCTTGTGGTAAGACCCATGTATATAGTCGCCGTAATAGGTGTTTGAAAAGGATGTTAAGAATTACCTACCCTTCTTCTACAAATAAATGTAACCTTTTCCCTCGTTTATTTCTTGTGCCGAAACCATGGTCATCAATAAGTTCGCCTTTTTTTCCTTTTCCGATCTTAGCATTTAAGCCACCCGTTAGTTACTGTCATGTCATATTTATTAAATTGTTTGAGTATATTTGACAGTGTCCTATAGAATTCTTCTATTTCCTCATCTGGGTTAACGGCGGTAGAGGCATATACTTGAACAATATTTAGTTTCACTGGGTTGCTGTCCAAGTGAATAACTAGCATTCTTTCTGAGATTGGTGCAAAATTTGTAACATATTGTTGTGTTTCTTTAGATAATACTGTACCAACTCCGTGTATGTGTTGGTCGTCCTTGTCTCTAGAATAGCAAACTTTATGTTCTTTGATTGTACATTGGCTTGTACCGGGCCACCGCATCTCACTGATGCCCATTATATCAATTCCGGGACTAGTTATTTCTTGGTTGACATAATTTCTTTTCCCCGCTTGGAACATTATTCTAACATTCCAAATACAGATTTTAGTGGTCTTCCGGTTTACTTTTAAGGTGGCTTTCTTATTTATTGTACAGGGATTTCGCTGGTTGTCGACCTGGGAAGCCCTGCGCTCTTCCCCTGCCGGATCTTAGTTTCCTAATTCATGATCAGTACATACTCACTCTATCATTCTTTGCCATGTTGGTTTTTCTTGAGAGCGTAATGAGGTAGTTTTCCGTTACTTTTCTCATCGCAGTGCTACAACCGAGTTAATCATAACGTGATAGTCGCCTATAAGTATATGATGGAAAGCCTGTTGAGAAGTATCCTTCTGCAGCCTTGACTCATTAATGATATAGCTGCTTTCCTATGCCATGCTAGTTTTGGTCCGCCCCTGGTATTTCAATTTCCAGGTACCACCCATATCTGGAAGGTTTTCCCCTATCCGCCACCTGGGAGGTGCCCCATGGGGGACTAGCAACCCTTCACGGGGAATTTTTGCTATTATTTTTTATTTCAATATTCTCTTCAGTTTCTAAAATTTGCAGATTTGCACCTATTGTTAGGTATTCTGTTTTATTAAAATTTATTAGTAGTTTTCATATTCCTATTTAAGTTTCGCAGCATATATTCCAGGTCTTCTTCCTCCTGCACACTTACCACCTGGTCGTCAACGAAATTCAATGTATGAAGATGTTCATTTCTGACTAAAAGACCCATGCCTCTCCATTTTGTTTCAAGTTTTTTAGTGATCCTGGAGAAATATTTTAAATAGTGCAGGTGTCGAACAACCTTAAAAGCCCTCCCGTCGTTTCGAAGCTGTGGGTAAATTTTCTTTAATTTTCGTTGCGGTTTTATTTCTGTTATAAGTTCTTGGTTGCGTTTATCAGTTTAAATGGTGCTCCTACTTCTCTGATAGCCATAGGTATTTTGGGTTATTTCAGAAACTGTTCAATGCCTTTGTAATGGCTTTGCAAAATAAAACACGATGTCACATAAAAGCAACACAACGTAAGTAATATGCAAAGCAGCAGGAGCGATTTAACGTGTTTGTTATACTTTTATTAATTATGGCACTTCCTGTATGTGCCAAATGAAGGCACGCAGTTAATCAAACAGCATTCCTCCATGGAAAGTTCATGGAACATCAGTTCCTACGAAAGCTTTGTGTGTGCGTGATTCCAGTCTATTTACCCTTGCGGCGCACTTCCGTCCGAGAGATGTCAGAAATTGAATGGAAATGCGGCGAAGTGACTTGCAGATGCAGCAGAAGTATGCCGGCCGTTTCCTGGCGTTCCCGCGGACGACACAGCGACGGCGGTTTAACGGCTGCTGCGGCCGGCGGCCGGCCCTCGAAATCACGGAAGGCAATAAATCAAAATATTCCCAAATGACTTGGCATGTCGTAGGTGACGGTCGGAAAGACAGAAAAAGTGGCCTTTATGTAACCAACCTGCGGAGTGATTCGCTGCCCGGTGTCGAATGACATCGGGAATTGGTTATTGATAAAGCTCGAGGCACTCGCTGGCGTGTAGGTGCATACAGCGCTCGTTGCGCGTTAAAATTCTAATGCCAGCGACGCGAAACACTAGCCGATTACGTAAGATGTAAATATGAGGCATTAATAATAATTTCTGCCCGATGCTTTTTGTTCTGCTGATGGCTGGGTGTGTGGGTATCTGTGTTTTTGAAAAAGTCTTAATCTATTCGAGTTTTTTCTCCGTTGTACCGGGACACCACAAGTAGATCCTAGGATGAAATATAGCTCGCATTGTTATTCCAAAATATCTAGGTGCACTGAACTGTCGCATCTGTCGTGAAGGTCGTTCTGTTCTACAATGTGGTTAGAAGCAAGCACGCACGTGATCCTTAAATTAACTAAATTTTAAATCAAACGTGGAGCAAAGAGATTTGTACAAATGTCTGTATGATGCCATAGATTGTAGAATGGTATGGCTGTTGTTATATGGTGTGATTAGGTGCACAGTTTACTGTGTATGTGATAGTTGTTTAAATGTCGAATGTCTTGGGCAGTTGCCAACAAGGAAGAAGTGTGGTTAATCCAATGCTACTCTATTGCGAAAAAGTAACAAATACAATTGTTTAGTGTTTGAAACTTTTTTCTTCTTTTTTTATTTTTTCTAGAATAAGTCTGCGGCTTCTTTATTTATTCAATTGCGTCCCCGCTTATAACTTTTTTGGGAGTAAAGTCTGCCAGATAGCCTGCGGGTTAGGGACTTCCCATTTCTTGCTGTTCTTACAAGTCAAGGACTTGTCCTCGATGAATCCAGGCTTAACATTGTGTCAAAGAGCAGTAAAGTTAAAATATAAAAGTCTGGATATATCGTAAGTCGCTATCCAAATATTAAATGCAGGTTCAGTGAAGAAACCTTTGTAAGGTAAAAATCACGTGACGAGGCTATTCGCGTGTGCAAAGGCAATTTAATTTTTACGGAAGAAGCTCCCGTTTGGGGGATATGCTATCGTCCCACGAGCCTAGTCAACCTCAACTAACAAATTGGTACAGACTCTGTAAAAGCGTATTTTTGTGGCTGCTTTCCAAAACTGGGTTTCAGAATGTTGTATTTGCTTACGTACAACCCGAATGCTTCGAAAATGCTTGAGATTTATAAGAAATATTTGTTACCAACTGCCCAATGTTGGTTTATCAAGAAAAACAAGGACTAGATCCTGCAGGATAACGACCACGAGCACCGCAGCAAGCATTGCATGGAATAGAAAAAGTAGTCTTGCATCGTTACATTTGTGAAAGAAAAGTGTTCACTTTGAAGCAGTCAACACGAGAAATTTGTCGCTTTTGAAGGTTTTTGCCGGATTTGGTCGAAAGCATGCTTCAAAGATACCAGGAAATTGTCGATGCCGGTGGTGACTAGACATATTATTCATACAATAGCATCTTTGTTCTGATGGAGTACAACGTACCCATATATTTGAAAACGTTTTTGGCTAATTTGCAGCGGATTGGGTCTTTTAATATTGCAATAGTCTTTGCTTTGCGTACAGATAAGTACAAACAGTATTAGAGGGAAATGTTGGTTGTCATACTAAGTGTATATGTGTTTGTGAGCTCTGATGTAAAAGTTCAATTTGGGCCACATCGAGCCAACTAAAACGCAATAGTGTAACAGAATAATTAAATCAGAAATTTTGACACCAGGAGCCAATACAATTATAGAATTTTCCACCAGTATGGCGAGTAATTTTAGAAATAAAGTAGTTCGATTGAGGTTAGAAGCAATTGTAATAAGGCTAAATATTACATGTGGGAAATAGATAAGAAAATATTCAAAACGCTAAAACCACGCATACATTTTTCAAGATACGCAAAACATTGGACATAAGAGAGTACACAGTGACATATTCACAGACAATAAAGCAATAAGGATAATTTTGAATAATATCTAAGCAAATTAAGAACAGGCTAGATAGAATCGATATAAAGCTGGGGAAAATAGCTACTGACATATCTGGAATGAAACAAGAAAATGCACAGCTCAAAGAAAAAATCAAAAAAAGAAAAGAGGATTGAACTGCTAGAAAGAGAGATCATAAAGGAAAACTTAGTGGTAACGGTAGTGGTAGACGAAAAAGAGGAAGAAGAAAATATTACACTTAAATAAATAACAACTGTTTTGAATAACATAGGAGGCGAACTGACAAAAAGAAAGATCTAGAAGACTTGCAAAGAATAGGGACACAAAGAAATGGGAACAAGACCAATATTAATTAAACTTGAAAAATGTAGTAAAAAAATAGAAATAATTAACAAGGCAAATAATTTAAAGGGCACGAATATATAGATAAATGAAAACTACCCCAAAAAAGTGCAAGAGGAACGAAAACAATTAATTCCATTAATGAAAGAAGCAAAACAAAAAGGACAAAAGACGCAATTAAAATATAATAAATAACAAAGTAAATGGAAGAGAAAGCGAAGTACGTGTAAAACAACTTTTGTCAGAAATTACAAAAAAAAAGAAGAGAAATACTAATTATAAAAGATCAATCAGCAATAGATCACGAAGAGAAGCCCCCTAATGTTACAGTTACGTAAAATAACAAGAAAAAGTAGGAAAAATAGCTAATAAAGGAAAATAGGGAAAGAAATAAAAGAAACGACCGAGGCAATCTACACAGCTATGGAAAATCGCAAAAAAGAAAGATAGGAACATGGAATACTAGAAGTCTGAGCGAAAAAGAAAACTGAGCATTCAAACAACAGACATGGAAAGTGTTCGGAGAGAAACTAGAAAAAGTCAGTAAAGTAAACCGACAAACTATTCTTCAATGTTCTAAAGGACCTAAAAAGGAAAAATAATACAGATATTATTGCAATTTAAAATAAAAGGAAATATACTAAGAAGACTAAAGTTATGCAACGATGGAAAGAATACTTCCAAGAACTGCTTGAAACAGAAAAAGGGCACGAAAGAAATAAGACGGAAAAAACTAAAAATGAAAACGAAACAACAAATGGAACAGAACAAGAAAGCAAGAGAACAAAATTATCAGAGAGGAACTAGTAACAGAGATAAAGGAAATGAAAAATAGGAAAGCACCGGGCAATGACAGAATCAAAAACGTGAGAGAAAGTAGACTACTAATATTACTGATAATTCTTAATAAAATCTGGAAAAAAGAAAAACACCTAAAGAATGGGAAATTGGATTAATACTACCGATCTGTAAAAAGGGAGATACAATGGAATGCCAAAACTACAGAGGTATAACCTTACTGAGTACCCCACTAAAGATCCTTGAAAAAATTATAGAGGTGCTGCAGAGGAAAAAAGTGTAACCAAAGACAAAAGTTCAAAGTGGATTTACGAACGGGAGAAGCACACAAGACCACGCATACACTATCATAGAGATTATAAATAGAACTAAAGCACAACGAAAACAATCTGCCTAGCATTTATGAATATAAAGAAAGCGTTTGATCGAGTGCCAAAATATGGGAGTGCTTAAGAGAGAAAAATATAAACGAGAAAATAATCATAGTCACCAGGAGACGAAAAATAAGATAATAAGCAAAAATGCAGTCTGAGATATTCCACACAAACAAAGGAGTTAGACAGGGAGGCTGTCTTAGTCCACTGCTGTTCATTATCTTCATGGACCATTTAACATAAGCTGAAAATAAAAAAACAAAACTATTAATTATGATTAGGGAAATGATGAAAGTGGTTATTTCTGAATGCGTTTTGCAGACGATGTAGTGATAATAACTGGAAATGAGAAGGATGTTAAGAAAAATTTATAGGTGTGGGACGGAGTACTAACTCAAAATGCAATAAAGATGAACAAGTTCAAGACGAAAATGATGATAATAGCAAATGAAAAGAAAGAAATGGAAGTCAAAATAAATAAAGAAAAAATAAAAAAGTAAATAGCTTTCAATATCTGGGAGTACCTATAGAAGAAACAAAAGACCAAAGTATAGAGGTGAACAGAAGAATAAAGTCAGCTAGTAAATGCCTTATCAACAAAAAAAATTGAGAGATACAAAGTTGAAGGTGAAATAAATATACCAATTCTTACCTTTCGATTGGAGTCTTGGGTACTATCCGAACGAAATATAAACAAGATAAGGGTAGTAGAGATAAAATATTTAAGAGTAAAAGGTAAAAAGAGACAGAATTGGAAACGATATGATTAGAGAAGAACTAAAGATTCAACCTGTAAAAATTTTATTGAAAGAAAAAACTCGGATGGTGGGGGCATCTACTAAGGATAGAATAAAACGCACAAAAAGTATGATTTGGGAATCGAAAATGATAGGCAAAAGAAGAAGAGGACCAAAACAAACGTGGGATAAAACTGGCAAGAAAAATAACTAAAGAAGAAAGGAAATCGTGGATAGAGGCCAAAAGGTTAGCAGTGGACAGAAAGAACTGGAAATAAAATATATTGAACTGAGCCAGTTAGTGTGTTGATTTGTTTAGAAATGCCACTCTCCAATTACTTCTACTTGGATTTTGAATTTGGGCCGATCGTCTTTTGGCTCCCTCCTGTATACGCGCTTTAGTTTTGATTTGAGATAGCCGTAGCCAATGTGCCCGCGTGCGCGGTTACATAAAAGCGGCGCGGCTCGGCCGCGGCTTTGTTGCCTTTGAGTTGAATTGTGATGGTTTAGAAAGTCGGCGACCAGCTTTAAATTTTTCGTGTCTGAGGCCGTTTTGACTGGCGTATTTTGTTTGGCGGCAAGAGTTGTTGAAAGCTGATCGTTATATCGGGATTCGCTATTTTGCCAACCAGATTATTTTCTTTCCGAAGGTCATTTTTGTCCGATTGTATTTTGGGAACTGAAATTTTCTGGTGAGAAAACTCGGTTTGGTTTTCTTGTAACTGGCCCGGCGAAAAACCAAGAAGGAACTTTATTGCGCCAAGAATGACGCTTCCGATCGGCTCCACTGTGAAGATTGGGGTAACTTGTCTTATCTTTTCACCTACATCCTTATTTCCTCATCCTGGATCCCGGAAGATTACCGCACAGGGAACCGATTTATGTTGGAGAATGCCGCTTCCAAAAAAGTTAAGTGCGTTAGATTTGGCTTTTGTTTAAAGTTTATATATATATATATATATATATATATATATATATATATATATATATATATATATATATATATATATAGATACATACACTTGCACGGCCATGTGCATTGGTTGCCAGAGAACGCGTTCGGGGCCACGCGGAAATCACGAACGATCGTCGTATCTTTAAAATTTTAAAAATTAAATTAAATTAAATTATTTATCCTATTCTTTTAGTTTTTCTGATATTTTTTGCAAATAAGCATTCTTTGGTGTGGAACGGGTGCAAACAGCTGAGCACCACAGAAATTACATAACAAAACGAAGAAGTGAGCAGACTGCGGATGAAAGGGCAGCAATAAATGAAGCGAGGCGATGTATATGTGCCGAAAGAACTCCGGAGGAAGGTGAAGTAGAAAACCAGGCAAGCGACTGCGACGTTCTCAAAGAACATCGGAAGAAATAGCTGCAGAACAGTAACGGTTGCTATAGAAAGTTCATAACACTTGCATTCTCTATAGCAGCCAAGCGTAGCTGGTGGGTTATCTAGTATCTATATAAACAGTATTAAGACTCTAATTCGTAATAAATTTAACTGATCCAAGATTATTGACAAGTGATTGCTACACTTGTTGACTTTTGACCAAAAATTTAGGCTTTACAAAGTTCACAAAAAATTATTGCAAACATTTTGAAACAGAACTAGATTTTCCCAGCAAATGTTTATTAAAAGATCTGGTGTGAACATCACGCGACTTTCCTTATCCTGCTACCTCGGAACTATGTTAAAAATGGACGAGGCTCAGTCATCGTCTCGGCCATGAACTGCTTTCGTCTAAAATTTGTTAATTTAAAAAGCTCGAAGCTGATTAAAATTATCATTACAAGACAATAGATTACTCAATATTACATTGCTACGTCACTGAAGTAACTGAGCTCAGCGCACAGCCTTCTATTATCGCTTCGTGTTCAGCGGCAAGCTCTCTCAACCCTCAAAAGTTACAGGTAGTTCAGACAGCTATGATTGGTCCGTTTAATTAATTTTTAATAGGCTATAACTTATTTTTGACATCGGATCAAAAATTTCATCGTAATTGTTTGTTCGTCTCGATTTGACTATCCGGTAATATAAATTTCGAAACATTTTATGAACAGGTATATTAAAACTGAACTTCAATATTTTCGAGTTCCTATTTTACAACTTTTACTTTAAATTCATGTTTATCTCGTGATAAATCATTTTATTCTCATAAATTTTGTATCTTCAACGTTTAGATTCGCGACCGCTTTGCGACATATTTTAGAGCCTTGACCAAAAGCTATGCCGATTTTACCAAAAGCTTCGAACTGCGTCCCCTACCTACGAGTAACTTGCATACCAAATTTCAAATATTTAGCTTTTGCGGTTCTCGAGATATCCTGTTTACTGATAGACCGACAGACTCACACACACATACGAACCAATGGCCCAAACCAACTTTTTTGGTGTCCTGAGGCTATATTTCGTCCAGAAATGTGAAAAACTGGGTAGGTCAAATTTCCGCCGATTACATTACTTTCCTTATTACAGGATAAGGAAAGTAAAAAACGTACAGTTTATTATTTAACACTTTACAAGGCTAAGAAGCTTCCAAAGAATGGAGAACAAAAGAAAACGCCCCAATAAAAGAAAAATAACTTTATTGTCACGCAAGGTTTCTTTCTTTTTAAAAGCGGCGGATTTTGTAAATTTATTGCATTACCAAAAAAGTAGATAACACTCAATATTACATTTACCCTCAAATCTGCTTACAAGTCAAAATAACAGATTATTTCGGTTCAAGGCGCAAGCTTCTCTCAAAACGACCTCAAAACGCATACAGCGCAGTAAAAGAACAGACCGTTCATATCAGGCTCGAAAGATTTTTTGAACTTGCGACTCTAACTGTTTGCATCTCCCAAAAAAAGTTATGAAGGGTCGACAGTATACGTATTTGCACACAACTTGCGACAAGATTTTTACAGAACAGGCATGCAGACTTACAGAAAGGCGACAGAAATATAGAAATATTAGAGAAGAACATTTGTAAAAAATATAATGGTTGTTTATTTTATTCAAATAAAAAGGTTTTTGAGTACTTGTTACATTTATGTTTAAACACTAATTAGATGCTCTTTAAATAACTGTAAGTTAATTTAAATATTGTAATGGACTCGTTCATTATTTTATATTTTGTAATGCATGATTAATGTACCATAGAAATACAACGTTTAATTAAGCACTTAGGTTTTATAAATTACAAAGAATTAAAACCGCGCGCTTAGAGACGTAAGCTAAATTTGTACATAGATAGGTACAATTACAAACTTGCAAACCTGCAATGAATATTTAAACCGCGTAAAAGTAGATTTTAATCGGGGAGCATACAACCTCTAAAAGGCGTGCTTCTTAACGGATTATCGGTGCATTCCTTTCAGACATGAAGTGTTTAATAGTGAGTGGCTAATTACAATATAATACTGTGGGAGATGCAACTGTAATTATTCCCACTGGCGCAAAAATAAAAAGACATGTAGCAAGCATCACTTCTTAGAAATAATGCTACTATAAACTTATTGTATGAGCAGAAGACCCTGAATAATAACCTCCCTACTTTTTACAGTTATGTTTTTGACTTTTTTTTTATTATTATTATTTGTTGCTTATTTACAATCTACTCTCACACGAGTACTAAGTAAATTGTTTATAATTTATAATTTTATAACATGTCATTGGGGGGATCCGACCAGCGCCTTACTCCCCGTAGGCTAAACACTAAGTTATTCTGGATAGTTACGCTGGAAGGTCTTGTGGCCAATTCCGTTTTAATTGTCTGGTGATCGTTGGCTGGTTGGAGAGCTGCTCTATTAGCTGGTTTTTATGTCCTGCCAGGTGGTTCGTGTATGTTCTAGCAAGCTTCTGTATCTCTGCGGCTACGTATGGAATTCCTAGGTCTGTGTGAAGGGTTTCGTTAGAGATGTACCATGGGGCGTTGGCTATTTTGCGAAGGATTTTTGATTGGCTTCGTTGCAGGATCTTTGTGTGGGAGGCTTTAGCGCATCCCCACAACTGTATACCATATGTCCAGATGGGTTTTATGATGCTTTTATATAACAGCAGTTTGTTTGACAGTGAGAGTTGGGAGCGTCTGTCAAGGGGCCAGTGCATTTGTTTAATTTTAAGGTCTATTTGTTTTCGTTTGGCTTTGATGTGAGTGCTCCAGGTGAGCTTATGGTCTAGGTGTAGTCCAAGATATTTGATGTCCGCCTTCTGAGGTATCGGAGTATTGTTGATGTTGTTTAGTGGGCTTGCAATACGTCTATTTGTGAAAGTGATTTGCGAGGATTTGTCGCTATTGACTGTAATTCTCCATTTTTTGAACCAGTTTTGCAAGATGTCTAAGTGCGTTTGTAGATGGGCTGCTACAGTTATTGGGTTTTCGTCTATTGAGAGGATAGCTGTATCATCGGCGAACATTGCAAGTACAGTATCGTCAGTTGAAAGCGTGTCGGAATTATATAGGAGATACAGCAGCGGTCCCAGTACGCTACCTTGCGGTACTCCAGATGTAATTTCGTGGTATTCGGAAGTTGTGTTATTTACTTTAACTTGGAAAGTCCTCTGGGTTAGATATGATTTTAGTATGAGGTACAGCTGATTTGGAAAATAGAGTTTTATTTTGTATAACAGACCCGTGTGCCATACTTTGTCAAAAGCCTGTTTTATGTCTAGGCATACAGTTATGCAGACGCGCTTGGACTCTAGAGTTTCCATAATGCTGTTAACTATTCGGTGCCCTTGGTGGATAGTAGAATGATGCTGCCGGAAGCCAAATTGGTAGTTTGGGAGAATTTCATGTAGGTCGACAGTTTCGTGGATTCTCGTGAGTGGCAGTTTTTCGAATATTTTTGACATGAGTGGTAAAAGGCTGATAGGTCTGTAGGAGGATGGTTGCGTAGGAGGTTTGCCAGGTTTAATAAGGGTAATGATTATAGCATATTTCCACTGAGTGGGGAAGTGGAAGAGTCGTAGAATGCTGTTGTAGATGGTTGTAAGTAACACTAGGGCTTTTCTGGGGAAGTTTGCAATACATCTCCTACGATTAGGTCGTAACCAGGTGCTTTACTTGGGTTTGCTAATTTAATTTGCTGTCTTACTTCGGCTGGTGAGAATGGTCTCAGAGATAAATATAATTGGCAGAGCGCGTCAAGAAATGCGGAAATGTCGGTTTCATTATTGTTTCCTACCGGTTGTAGTGATGAGAATACAGTAGCAAGATGGTCTGCAAATGAATCAGCTTTTTCCTTGTCTAATCTGATCCATGCATCATCGGACTTTTTGATTGGAGGTATCGGTGCTATTGGCCTTTTAAAATTTTTGGTTGCCTTCCATATCGCATGATCAATAGGTGAAAGATTCGTGATGTAATGCTGAAAGGTGTCGTTCCGGGCTTTTAGTAGTTCAGTGTGGAGTTGATGAGTAAGTCTATATATGGTCTTGTCTGGCCTTTGTTTAGTTCGTTGCCATTTCGTGCCTGTTTTTTGTGACAGGTGCCTTATATGACGAGGATATTAATATCTGCTGAGCAGGTGTTTGTTTCACTGGTGTTGCTTGCCATGCCGCACTATGTATCATTATAGTTAAATATTGGGTTGCTTCGTCTAGGTCATAGGCGTCCTTAATTCGAATAGTCAGATTAATCTCGTGATCCAGTGTGTTTTTGAAGAGGTCCCAATTGGTGTTTTTGTTGCAGAGTTTTGGGGATAGTTCTCTGGTAATAATGGATGTGCTTAAGGTAATTAGAATGGAGTATGATCTGACAGGTCATATTTAGATTCCACTTTGTGTATGTGTTTGCTTCGCGGAAATAGCGAAGTCTAATAAGTCGAGGTGATTTTATTTGTATCTGTAGGTCAATAGGTGGGTTCTCCTGTTGATATGTAATTGCAGTTATGATTTTGTATTGCTCTGAGTTGGTTAGTCTTGAGCCCCAGGCCACATTCTTGGCGTTCCAATCTCCTCCAATGAGAAATCTCGCGTCAAGGGATTTTAGCAAATCTGCGTATTCTTCAGTTGAGATAGCATGTTGTGGTGGACTGTATACTGCTGCTATGATCAATGGGTAGGGTAGGATTTGAACTTTTATACTAGAGCTTTGAATTTTGTCGCTTTTGAAAGGAGTTCCATTCATGGTGAGAGATTGAGTTCTTGATAATTACCGCTGATCCGCTATGTACTGTGCCATCAGGGTAGTAGGAAAGGTATACGGAATAGTGCGGTATTTTTATAACTGTTCTGGGTGTTGCGTGGGTTTCGGAGACCAGTAATACATCTATATCTTGTAATTGAAGAAAACAGTTGATCTCAGGTATATGGTTTGATAAGCCATTGGCGTTCCAGAGAGCTATACGTAAGTGGTTGGAAAGCATGTTTAAAACCATGTTTTTGACTTAAAAAAAGTCATATGGGACGCTTCTTTAAAATTAGTGGGATATTGAACTTTTCAGACATTGAATTTAGTTTTCTTTTTCTCCGAGAATTGCAGTAACACAAGCCTTCTTTTTCACCAAATAACTAAAAAAACACAATTGCTTATTTGAATTTACTAAACACTAATTTTAATATTTTTATAGCAACAAAGAGAATTATTCTTTTTAATCAGTGTTCTATTTGGTAACATCCAATACTTTATTTTTACTTCCCTTATATTATATTAAGGAAAGTAATGTAATCGACGGAAATTTGACCTATCCAGTTTTTCACGTTTCTGGACGAATTATAGCCTCAGGACACCAAAAAAGTTGGTTTGGGCCATTGGTTCGTGTGTGTGTGTGTGTGTCTGTCGGTCTGTCACTAAACAGGATATCTCAAGAACTGTAAGAGCGAGAGACTTGAAATTTGGTATGCAAGTTACTTGCAAGTAGAGGACGCAGTGGTAAAATTCGGCCGAGTGGTTTGGTCGCAAGATCGCAAAATCGGTCGCAAATCGGTTGCGAGTCTAAACGGTTGAAGATACAAAAAATTCATTATTTTTATTGATTTGTTATCACGAGATAAACATGAATTTAAAATAAAAGTTGATAAAATAGGAACTCGAAAAAAAATTGAAGCTCAGGATTTTTAATATACCGGGTGTTCATAAAATGTTTCGAAAAATTTATATTACCGGATAGATCAAACCGAGGCGAACAAAAAATTACAATGAAATTTTTTAATCCGAGGTCAAATAAATAAGTTATAGCCGATTAAAAATTAGTTAAACGGACCAGTCACAGCGCGCTCGGAGAGCCTCCGAGCCGACTGCGGGAGGACGGGCAAGCTCTTGGCCGCTAGGAGAGAGCATGCAGGCGATAATGAGGAATGCCGTGCGGCCGAGCTCGCACGGTTACCTTCAGTGACGTAGCAAAATTTTAAGTACTAGTCAATTATTGCCTTGTACTGTTATTTTTAATTAACAAATTTAGACGAGGTGGAGCCGAGACGATGAACTAGCGCCTCGTTTTTTAAATAACAAGTTCCGGGACGAGAACAGCGCAGGGCCGAGACGATGGACCCGATATAATATATAATAATAGGAGAAGGAAAGTCGTGTGATCTTCACACCAGATTCTTATTTATAATAACTATATTTATGCTGGGAGCAAGAGTATAGTTATCACGCATACTTTTCTGGAGATTTACAGTTATAGTAATAATTTATGAACATCCCCCGTAACGTAAATGCCTTCTAGGAATCCAGCTGCCGCACACGCGTGGGGTGAACATTCCAGAAGGATTCAGTCCGGCATCTCTAGATGTTTCGCGGTCCTTCTGGTATATTCGACATGCTTAAATATCGTGCAGCGGGGCGGCAAGAACTTGAAGAATTTGAAGTCACGACAGCGAAGGAATTTAAGTTTGAAACCTGCATGCGTAACATAAACAGTTACATAGATAATTACTGAGATGTTTTACGTCATTAGTCCTGTTCAACAATTTTCATAATCTAAATAAGTAGTTCAAGTTGACTTTATGTCTTATTCACCACTGTTAAGAGCAGAAACGTTATACTACCATGTTTAAAAAAATCGCAGTGCGCATATTTGTAGAACTTATATAGAAAAACAGGTCTATTTCATGCCTATTTTTCAAATTTGTTTTGATTTATCTGAAGCAATATAACAATTACTGTAAGATATAGTAATAAATAACATTTAAAGTTATGGGGAATCAAGCTGTACAATTGAGCTTAATAAGTTTTCTTAAAAAATATTTGTTGTAAGTGCATTTCTTAAACAAATCGGTTTCTACATTTTTACCTCAATTATATACAATATATTTCTGTAAGCTAATTAAATAGCACACTAATACTAAATATTTATTTCCATTGGCCGATCTATTCCTCAGTACATTACTATGCTAGCTTTTCCGCCAATTGTGAGCGTTTTTCTAAACACCTTATGGCTACTATCATCGCGCTGAGCAGCTTACTGAAATATTTCTTTGCAAAGTACACAAACCGTCTGTAACACCTTAATTCCCAGGCGTTTTTTGAAAACCTTTTATATGGGTAAAACTCTTGGCTTTTTGACATGGATTCAGTGCCAAAGCTCTAAAGGTTCTCTCAAAAAATCATCTTCTACCTTATTTTGTCTGTCCCAACGCTGGGTTTATTGCTTGTAATCTTTTAGTTTTGCCCCATTGTTGCTTTTGTGGCAATCATCGATCATTAAGCATAGTTGTTCGCATCCCAAAAACCTTGTCTTAATTGTTGAAAATAACTTTACACGACTTTACCAACAAAGTTGCTTTTATCTCTTTTCCATGTTCTCCTTTCTAAAACCTTCAACATATTTTAAAGAGCTAACAGTAATTTTTCTTTTAGATTTTCGCATTTGCCTTCATCTCTTCTTCAAAAATTCTAGAATGTTTTTACTGTTTTACCGCTTATCTTAAGCTTTAAAATTGCATTTATGTTTAGTTCTAGAAATTCTCCCTTAAGCGTTCCCAGAGAACTTCTGGAATGTTTTTTTTTAATTAAAGTTTTTAAAATTGTTTGTTTTATCCTGTTATTTCCTACATTCTCGATTTAATTTTTTTTAAATGTTTTTAATTTCTTGTTTAAAGTTCTAGAATATTATTGGATCATTTCTGATAAACGTCTTCTTTGTCTTGTGTGTATTCTCAATTTGTCTAATTCTTTCTCACATTTTTAAATTGATCTTCCGCATTTATTTTCAATTCTTAGGTTTTCTTTTCATTCATTTTTTAAGTACTGTATTAACAGATCCGTATTAGTACTTTTAGACAGATACGTATCTAGGTTTTTACTTTCCTTAGGACATGTCGTAATCTTTTTTGAAAGCATGATTTTCATCTCTGTTGTATCTAAATCTTAATCCGCTAATTTATTTGTTTGCTTCATAACTTAATTCGTTCAGTTTGACTTTCATCAACATTTTTTTAATAGCACTTTTGTGTCTGTAATTAAAACTAGTCTTTAGAGACTAACCATTAATTTTACTCTAATACATCTTAAACTATATACTTAACGACTAGAGTCTATCCAATGATATCTTCTAGGTTTCTTCTAGACTATTTACACTTCATTCGCGCACTGTGCTCTGTCTTGGTACACAACACATTACACAAGATCAGCAGGTTTTTTCCTCTTCAATTTTCGGACTTGGTGTTGGTTGTCCAGCAGCTGAAGAGCCTTTGACATGAGCCTTTCATGCTTAGCAAACCTTTAATCTCTTCCTTGAAGGTTGACGATCTCTGTGGATACCTGAGTTTCGTACATACCAGGGAGCGTCTACTATATTATGCAACACTTTGTTCTGAAATGTTTGTATGCTCTTTATGTTGGAGTCACTAGCGCAGCCCCAAAGTTGTATACCATATAACCACACTGGTTTTAGAATCTGGTTGTAGATTAGTACTTTGTTGGAGATCGAAAGTTTTGAGTTTCTTCCTATCAACCAATAATGCTGTTTGTATTTTAAGTTTAGTTCAGTTCTTTTCTTCTTTACATGCTCCTTCCATCTAAGTTTGGTATGGTATAATTGTTCAATTAATATCTAGCAGCTGTGGGTCGGCTATTTTCTTGTTAGTGTAGTTTACCTGTACAGATTGAAGCTCGTTAAGTTTGATCCTCCATTGCCTGGTCCAATCAACTATCGCATTGCTTTCTGTCTGGAGCTTAATAACTGATCTTCCCTGGTCTTGATCCACTGCGAGAAGAGTAGTGTCATCAGCAAATGTAGCAATGACTGTTTCTTCTAACACTGGCAAGTCTCTGGTATACAGTAGGTTTAGAATTGGCCCAAGTACACTGCCTTGTGGCACCCCTGCTTTGATCTCCTTTAGGTCAGAGTATACGTCCTCGTGTTTGATTCTGAATAGTCTCTCTGATATGTACGATGCTAATATGTCAGTATGTTGTTTTGGTAACATTTTGTTTAATTTGTGTATTAGTCCTTCGTGCCATACCTTATCGAAGGCTTGTGCCACATCTAAGAAGATTGCCTAACAGACTTGCTTTTCTTCTAGCGCACGTTCAATGACGTCAGTTAGTCTATGTATTTGGTCTATTGTAGAGTGCTTTTGCCTGAATCCAAATTGGTAATCTGGGATTAGGTTATTATTTTCTATTATTGGCCTCAATCTCTTGAGCAGTAGCTTCTCAAAAAGTTTTGAGACCCCGGGCAGGAGGGGGATTGGTCTATATGATATGACATCATTAGATTGTTTTCCTGGTTTTGGTAACATAATTACTTCTGCAACTTTCCAGCATGCAGGCACATGTTTTAATCTAAAAGCTGCGTTGAATAGGTAGGTCAACATAACTATACCCTTTCTGGGCAGATGCTTTAAAATTTCTCCAGTTATGAGGTCGTATCCTGGAGATTTCTTTGTGTTCAGGTTAGTTTTTATCTCATCTGCTACCTCTTTTGAAGTAACCGGTGTGATATTTTCAGTTCTTTGATTTTCAATATTAGTGACGTCTTGATTTACTTGCCCTGGATTAGGAGTAAATATTTCAACCAAGTGTTCTGTAAATAACTTTGCTTTTTGCTTATTGTCTCTGGCCCGTGGTCCATTATTGTTTCTAATCAGAGGAGTAGTGGTCGCAGGTCTTTTAATCTTTTTGGTTGCCTTCCACAGCGAGTAGTCAGTTTCTTCGTATGCTGTTAACTTTTGTAGATAGGTGCCTATAGATTCTTCTTTAAGTTTTTGGATTTCTCTTCTGAGTTGCTGAGTCTTGTTATTAAGTATGGCTTTATCTGCGGGATCCCTTCTTCTAGCTCTTCGTTTTTCTTTGACCAATTCTCTGATCTCAGCTGGATAATTTACACCGTTGGTTATATGTGTGTTCTCTTTGGTGTTGTTGTATGCCATTGTTTGGATAAGGCTGGTGAATTTTTCAGCTTCTTCTTCTAGTTGCTCAGTTGTTCTCAGATTGATGTTCAGGTTGATGTTGTTCTGAAGGTCAATCTGAAAGCTCTCCCAATCAGTAGTTTTGTTTGTGAGCGTAACTCTAATTGCTCTTTTTATTATCTTTTCGCTTAGTGTTAGTATAATAGCCGAATGATCAGAATCCATATCGAAGTCTTTTCCACTTCTGTGTAGTTGGGAGATACTTTCCTAGTGATGTAGAAGTCTAATAAATCGGGGATTTTATCGGCATCAGTAGGCCAGTAGGTCGGCTTTCCTGTTGAGTGGTAGTTGCAATTCATTTCTTTAATTGCTTTGCGTAGTTCTCTTCCTTTCGTCGTGGTTAGTCTGGAGCCCCAATCTACATGTTTGGAGTTGAAGTCTCCACCAACAATGAAACTTTCTTCTAAGTGTCTCATCGACATGATAATTTATTTAAATGGTTCTTTGAATTTTGATAACGTTACTTCTGACACCATTTGTAACACAATCGGTTTATTAACTTTCTACAGCGGAACTTATAGAAAGTTAATGAGATTATCATCCTGTCTGTCTGTCTGTGTGTCTGGAGACACTATAACTTCCGTTCTATTCAATGGATTCACTTCAAACTTGGCATACACACATCTTAGTTCAGTACCTTTCATTGATTTTCAGCTAATTCGGTTAACGGCAACCGGAAAGGACCGTTACAATTTCGAAAATTCATTATACTCACATATGTCATGCAGCATATCATTCGACAGCATTTTTGATGCTGGTTATTATTAACATCTTAATTCTTTTTAAAAGTTTTTATTCCTAACTTCATCGCACCGCTGTAGAAAGTTTCCTTTGCGGTATTACACCGTTCTTGTTTATAAGTTCAATTTGTTTATTATTACCTTAATTATTATGTAAAACCGTTCTAAAACCTGTCTGGACGTGCGGACTTGCCCTCTTAGGGTTCTGCTAGTACTTCCAACATAAAAATTATACAAAGACTTTAAAATAAGATACTCAGAACAATAGTTGACGCACTCTGGTAGATACTAAATAACAACTACACGTTGGTTCTAACAATACCCACAATGTGTGAAGAAATCACCAAAATCAGTGTTAAATACAAAAACAAAATCCTGGTATATCAAAACGAACTTGCAGCCACATTGTTAGATAAAAAAGAAGAATTCAAAAGACTTAAAAGATTTAAGCCAGACGACTTCACAACTTGTTTCACATAAATATTGTATAGCAAAACTGTAAAACCATTGTATATAGTTAATAGAAATTGCTCATTGGAGTATGACTTTTTATGACATGTTAATATGTAGTATTAAGCACTAGGTTAGGCATACATAAGATGTACTTATAGACGCAAAACGAATTGATCGTACAAATCGATAAAAAATTTATTATGTATAGGCACTATTTAGTTGTTATCAACTAATGCATCAATATCGCATTTGTGCAGAAATATATCCATTTATTAATTTAAACTTTGACTCTTAATTTTTACAAAAACTTGTATTTAACTGTGTCTATATAATTTTTGTGTAATCGTTTTATTATAACTGTTTGTATTTGGTATATTTTGGACTACCTAAATAGTGTAAAGAAAGCAAATTGAGCAATCTTATTGTACGAATTCAAGTAGAAATTGCTTGAAATATTAACCAAAGTCAGGGCACAATCGGTGAACGTACAGCTTAACACCTGTTCGAAAAGTTTTGTCGAGAGAGCCTTGAAGATAAAAAAAGTCGTGGACGTTCTTTTAAAATCGAAGATCATAATTTGAGGGTCAATATTAAAACGGATCCACGCAAAGCAACGCAAGAGATTGCAGGAAAACTTAACGTTAACCATTCAGTAGTTTCTCGACGTTTGAACCAAATAGAAAAACCAAAAAAGCTCGACAAATAGATGCGCCACGACTTAATCAAAATTCAAAAACATCGACGATACGAAGTCTGCTTTGAGCTTCTTCTTCGCAACAAAAATGATCCATTTCTTGATCGCATTGTGACATGCAACGAGAAATGGATAACAATAACCAACAGAGTTCAGGGCAGAGATTGGACAGAGCTAAAGCACCAAATCACTTCCCCAACGGAAGCAGCATCAAAGAAAGATAATGGTTACTCTTTGGTGGTCGGCACATGAAGTTTTAGTACAACTTTTTAAAGCTTGGCAAAACTATCACATCAAAGAAGTATTACTAGGACATCGATAGGGTGCACCAAAAACTACAAAATTTATGGTCAGCATTGATCAATCGAAAGGGACCAATTCTTCTCTACAATAATGTCAAACCACATGTGTCACAAATGACTGCACAAAAACTGAATTTCTCCCACTGATTACCACCTAGATATCTTTCTGCAAAAGAAAGTCTTCAACTACCAAATGGAAGTCCAAAACGCTTTTGAAGAATTCATCGGTTCTAGAACTCCAGAATTTTATGCTACCGGAATTAATAAATCTTTTTATAACAAGAAGAATAAAGTTTCAATACACCATAGGCCCGTACAGCACGAATGCCATTAAGGTATTCAAAAGTTCTATGGAGAATCCGCACTATTTTATAAAACAGCGCCAAATATAGTGCACATACCTTCGATAAATCATCCTAGCGTCGCAATTGAAAAGTAGATACTCTTTCTTATTGGAGGCAAGTCATCACTATACAATTTATAAGTCAGTTCGAAAAATAGGATTAGCACATATGACTTTGCTTCAGATAGTAGATTGGTGTAGTCAGAATATAAATAAAACTGATGCTACTAAAGATAATCTGCAACTTCTAAATCACTAATCATAGGTTGTATGTAACACCGTAACTACTTTGAAGGATAATAGCACTATGAAATATGTAACTGTAACTCTACAGAGGAGATTGAAGCAACATAATAAATACTCCAAAACGGCACTGGAAACAAAAGAGAAAAACCTCCGTGTCAAAGAAACATTGGCAAATTCTAAAAATAAGATACCACTAAATAAGAAGTAGTAAAATGCATTTGTAATGACAATAGGTCATGGACACGATTCATTGAAAGCTTTGTCAGGACGCAAGTAAATTGCGTTCTTCATAAAACTCCACCCTAAGATCCTAATGCGACACTTTGAAGGAACGAGTTATCATCACGAAACAAGGTAAACAAGACAAGCAGAACTCTATGTACATATTAAAAAACAAAGAATTATCTAACATTTTAGACAATTCCAAACAATATTTAACTCTAGCAAAACAATATTTGCAACCTACTCAAAAATAGGTGCCGTTCAGAAAAAGAGAGAATCTCTCTCTAGGGTATTCAACAGTTCAGGTGAGTTTCTGCCTAAATCTTCTACATAAATGCATACCGATACATGTATAAAACTTAAATTACGATTGATGATCGGCCACTGGAACTCGGATTAGGTGCCATATTTAAAAACATTTATATTGTTATATTGAATTCTATTAGAGGATACAAATTCCATTTTGCTTATCAAGTGGCTACTCTATGCAAACAGTGTACCACAATGCAACGCATACTTTACGATCGACCGTTATTTTCGTTTATAAACAATTAAAACACAATAAAATAACACTATTACATCCTGAAAAAAGTGACAACAGAACTGCAACTAAAATCTGTGGTAAAACAAGTGATCTTCGAGGTTGTTAAAAACTAACTCAAAGAGTGTGGCCCATTTTTATTTGGCAAAAAAGTAAGTGGTTACTCCAAGTACATGTCCCACGTATTAAAAAATAAAATGCAAGTTAATCCCATTCAGTTCTTGCGCAGCACATTCTGTTCACGATGTTAGGTTATTGAATTTTAAAATGACATCAACATGTAGAAAAAAGAATAATTCTCCAGGGAGTTGTTTATAGTATAGAAAAGCTGCAGTTTTATGTAGTATCAACAAAGAGATAAACGACTGCAAATGTTAAAAATAAAGAAACTGCCGAAGATGTGGAAAACAAAGTGAGTGAAAACCATATTTTGTGGTATACTATTTTATATAAACGTCAGCAAAAAAGAGATAAGAAAGGAAATTTCCTAAAGTTGCAACTAAGGCTCGGTAGTTGCAGTATTACTTGTGCAAACAAAAAAAAGCACTAGACAAAAAATAAGGAAAAAGTAGAAAAACGAATAAGTAGTAAAAAAATACTTATCTCTAAGAAGACGGTAGACTCAGTTAAAAGTTTTTTTTTGGAACAAAATTAGATCTAATGTTAATTAGATTTGCCTCTTTTTAATATTCGCTTGTGCTAGAAAAGAAAAGAATTTTGCTCAAATTTTACTACTAAGTGCGGTTCGAGCGCTCAAGCCGAGCACATGCCGTGCGCGTAGAGTGTCATCGTAGTCGCACGGTGAAACTTAAGCGCTGATAAAACAGTGATTAATTGGAATACACTATTTTCATTTTTTATTTTTTGTATATTGCTTATTACAAATTAAGTTTCCAAACCTCCACTGATCTTTTTGTTAGGAGTAAGAATAATTAAACCAATAGTTTGTCTACTTGAAACAGTAGCTAAAAATGAATATAAGTTAAAAGTGTTACATAATGAAGAAGTGAAAATTCCACCAAAAACCTCGGAAAAATATACAACCACAATTAAAGCCTTAGCGGAAAAAGATACGGAATTTCATACATATAAAAGGAAACAAGCGCGTTCTTTCAGATTGGTACTTAAAAATTTACACCCCACTACTAATGTAGAAGAACTAAAGGAAGAACTATTAACTCACAGTCACGCAGCGACTAACATCTGAAACACAACGAGTCACAAAGAAAGAATTACCTCTGTTCTTCTTCGAACTTAAGTCGGCTGATAATAATAAAGATATATACAATATTACAAAACTAGCTCATTCAGTAATCAAAATTGAACCGCCTCACCCAAAACGCCAAACCCCTCAATATGCTAATTGCCAAAGGTTTCGGTACACGAGAAATTTTTGTAGCAGGACCAAGATGCGTCAAGTGTGCCCGCAACCACTTAACTTCTAATTGCCAAAGAAAAAAAAAGAAGCAAAGAAAGAATGTGTTAATTGCAGTGGGAATCGCCCAGCCAACGATCGAAGTTGCCTCGTTTATAAGCAACTTCAAGAAAAATGTTTACCTCACTCAGGTTCAAGCACCTGCAGTAGCTTCTCAACATATTGGACAATATGTTCGTCCAAATCTTACTCATACCCAAGTTCTGAAGAACAGTAACTCTAATGCCGCTTTGCAGTTGCAGCGGCTGCAGCAGCAAGCAAACAACCAGACAACGATATGAGTGAGTTAAAAAAAAATGAAATCTCAATGAAATAATTGGGAACATCGTTAAATCTCCTAACAACCATTGTCTCCAAAATTTATAATGGGTCAACTCCTTAAAATAGCTCAATAGAACGCCAACGGGCTGTCACAACACAAAGATGAATTGCTATTCTTTCTTTCAAACCAATGCATAGACATCATGTTGGTGTCAGAAGCACATTTCACAGCCAGAAGTTTTATCAGAATCCCAGGTTATATACTGTGTGTCCCATGCTGGTTCAGCAATTATCATTAATAGTAATATCAAGCACTATAAACTACAAATATATAAAGAAGACCCCATCAAAGCTACAAACGTAATGGTAACAGACTGGCCACTAAGTTTTTACCAGATGGAGACACATGGCGTGGGGATCCAGGTTAACTCTAACTAAAAGGCCGCGAGTTACTGAAGGCAATTAATAGTAATGGAATGTGACACTATCTACTGGTGAACCAACATGTTGGCCGTCAGACCCATCGAAACTACCAGATATGCTTGATTTCTGCGTATTCAAAGGAATTAGTCCAAACAGCTTGAAGGTAGAATCATACCTAGATCTATTAGCTGACCACTCGCCTATTATAATTACACTAACAATAAGGTCACATGTAGCCATTAACGGGAAAGCTCTTACTCTGAGCAAGAAAACTACAAACTGGGACTTAATCCGCAGAAATAGCAGATGACACATCGCTAGACGTTGCTTTAAATTCAGAAAATGATTTTATTTTAGCTATTGAGTATTTTACTGACATTATTCAGTAAGCTACCTGCCAAGCCACTCCCGGCAATACATTGTATATTCCGAGTACTGTTTGCCCTAGAAGGTGAACTACATGTGTTTTTCAGCGCTCCGATAAATTAAAGTCCAAATCGGGCCTAATCGAGCCTTCAGAATACAGAAGTTAGAGGAGTAGAGGAGTAAGCTTGCACTTCAAAATAGGAGAGATACAGAAATAAGACAGGAAGTAGAATAGTGAGTAAAACAGATATAAATAAGAGCAAAATTGTAGGTTAAGGAAAACAATAAGGAACAAAATTGCATGCTATAGAATAGATAAGAGGAAATAGCTACGTTCAACGGGCGGCTTGCCAAAGTCGTTAGGATAGGCAACCCATCATACGCCGCAATCCGCAATCGTCGGGACACCAAGAAATGAATGAGTAGCTGAAGTAAACATTGCGCAGAAGAAGTGAAGGTGGGAAGAGCACAATAGCGGGTAAAGCTACTAAGACCAAGTCAAAAAAATGGAACCAGAGGAGATAGACAACAAACAAATGAAGAAAATAGAAGATATGTTTGAAGCTATAAGCGAAAACCTATTAAAGATGAATGACAAACTGGAGCATCTGATAAAAGAAAACAAAGAAGTGAGACAAGAAAACGCTGTGCTAAAGAAACACGTACAGGTTCAAGACCGAAAGATAGAACGGCTGGAGCGCGAGGTAAGAAGGAAAAATTTATTATAATTAGAGGAGTAGAAGACAAGGAGAAAAAAATGGCGAAGAAACAAAACAGGCGCTAACAACAGTAACACAAAAATTAGGTATACAAATCAACAAGGAAGATATAGACGAAATGAGGAGAATAGGAAAGTACAAAGCAGATAGACAAAGACCAATATTAGTGAAGTTAACTACGGCAAACAAGAAAAGCGAAATACTTAGCAAGACCAACAAACTGAAAGGAACCAGCATATGGATAGATGAGGACTATACGAAGGAAATGATATAAGAAAGGAAAAAGCTGATTCCATCGATGAAAGAGGTCAGAAAACAGGGACACAGAGCACAAACTGGTAATCAACAATGAAATATATGAGGTAAAAGAAGAAGGAAAAGATAAAATAAAAGAGAAAGGAAGCTTGCAACTGGGGACCAGCAGCAGTAGCAAAAGAACAGTAAGTGAAAGGTCACCAAACGGCGGGCTGGAGGAAACTAAGTAAAATAACACGTACAACAAAAACTACTAAAGGCAGACGTAACAAATAACACTAATAAAGACGAAAATGGCAAAGATAATGGATATGAATTACTAAAACAACAAACGAAAAATAAACAAAAAAGTATAACATGGAAGATAGGACCATGGAATATACGAAGTATAGCAGGAAAGGAACAAGAAATAGATGAAGAATTTAACAAGGCAAAATTAGATATATTGGGAATAACGGAGACCAAAAAGAAAGGTAAAGGAAAAGAAATGCTACAAAGTGGAAACGTGCTAATATACGCAGGAGTGGAACAGGATCAGAGGGCAAGAGGGGGAGTGGGATGCCTAATTAAAAGAGAAAATTATGAACACCTTAAAAATGGGTAGCTGTTACAGAAAGAATACTCAAGATAGAAATGCAACTACATAAGTAAACCAAAACAACCTTGGTAATAGTCTACGGTCCAGGAGAAGATGACAAAACGTAACTAAAAGATCAGTTTTGGGAACAATTAACAGAGATAATAGAAAATATAACAGGAAGAATAATAATAATGGGTGACCTGAACGGAAGAATAGGGGGGAAAGATGAAGAAACAGGAGAAACAATAGGAGAAGAAACACGGAACAACAACGGAAGAAGACTAATCGATTTCTGTATAATTAACAACTTAGTCATAACAAACTCGTTCTACAAACATAAAGATATACACAAGTATACCAGAGAAGTACTGAGTAGCAATGAGAAGTGGATCATAGATTACGTAATAATAAATAAAAAATACAGAAAAGAGATATAAGATACACGAGTAAGAAGAGGAGCGGAATTGTACACCGACCACTATCTAGTAGTATCAAAATTGAAAACTGAAATGGAAACAAAATATAACAAAAAGGAAGCACAAATGGACATACAGAAGAAGATAACATTAAGAACTTACAAGCTGAGAGAAGAAAAAACTGCAAACAAATATATAGAAGACCTACCTAACTAAGAAGTAGAACCAATGAACACTATGCAGAGTATAAAGAACAGAGAACAAGAGCCAAGGAGCTGGGAAAAAATGCAAAACAACAATCTTGTATAGAATTCGGTGAGAAAATTGAAAAAGATAGTGTGGGGAACCAGAAACTGTTCTACAAGATGTTGAAAACGTTGAGGACAGGTAAAGAAAACAAATGTCAGAACATCACAACGAAGGAAGGTGAAATATTAACAGCGAAAGCTGACATAATGAAACGCTGGAAAGAATATTTCGAGAACTTACTGAACACTGAAGTAAACGAAAACCAAGGTAAGGGGGAGGGAAATATAGATGAGGAGGAGGAGGACAACGAACAAGAAAAAGAATATAGACCAGAGGAAGTAAGAGAAGCCATAAAAGAACTTAAAAGAGGCAAAGCGGCAGGACACGATGGCATAACCACTGAAATGCTAAAACTACTAGGGACTAATGGAATAGAGACGCTAACAACATTGTTGAGCAAAATCTCGAAGGAGTGTGTAATACCAACAGAGTGGGAACTGGGAGCGATATTACCAATATTTAAGAAGGGCAACAAACGGGACTGCAACAATTATAGAGGGATCACACTTTTAAGTAACGTATATAAAGTTTACGAGAGGTTACTAAATAAAAGATTGACAGCAAAAATAGAGACACAAATGGAGGAATCACAAAGTGGATTCAGGAAAGGGAGAGGGAATACAAGATCACATATTCACAGTCAAACAAATGATAGAGAAGCACCCCAATACGGATATATATGTGGCATTTACTGACCTACAGAAGGCTTTTGACAGTGTACCAAGACAATTACTATGGGCTAGCCTAAAGAAAAGAGGAATAGGGGAAAAATTGAAGAAAAACATAGTCAGTTTGTACAAAAACACCAGGAACAATGTCAGGACAAATAACACAGAATCAGAAGAATTTGTGACAAAAGAAAGAGTGAGGTAGGGAGGAGAGTCCTAAGCCCTACACTCTTTAACATAATACTGGACGATGTGACAAAAGAAGTTAAAGGGCGCAGCAAGAAGGTGTATGTGGGGTATAGATATTTAGAGCCAATATATATAACAAAGTGTGCGTTTGCGGATGATTTGATGATATATGCCAATAACGAGGAGGATTGTCAAGAAAACATAGAAATATGGAATAGTGCTCTACAAACACGCAAACTAAAAGTAAATGCAGATAAGACGAAAATAATGGTAATAGGAAAAAGCAATATACAAACAAATATACAATTAAATGATAAAGGAATAGAACAAATAGACAGCTCTAAATATCTAGAGATTACGATACAGAAGGATGGGAGAAAGGAAGCCGAAGTTAACAACAGAATAGTGAGTCCCAACAAATTATACTACGCCATAAGTAATTCCTTCATTTGGAGAAAAGAAGTCACTAGAAAGACCAAGCTAACAGTATATAACTCAGTCTATAAACCAATACTAACGTTTGGGTGCGAAAGCTGAACGATTACTAAGCAGCAAGAAAATAACATTCAAGCCAGCGAAATGAAATTTTTAAGAGGAATCCTGGGAGTAACGAAAATGGATAGGTTAAGAAATGAAGAAATACGGGAAATACTAGGGGTAGACCCAATCAAGAACACCATAGAACAACAACTACGATGGTTGGGTCACCTGAATAGGATGGAAAACAACAGACAAACCAAAATTATATGGCAAGCTAGAACAATCGTAAAGAGAGCAAGAGGAAGACCAAGGAAAAAATGGGATGATGTAATAGCTGAAATCCTACGAAAGAGAAACAGAAGCTGGCAAGAAGTGAAAGCACTGACGTAAAATAAAAAAGAGTGGGCAAAATTTGTGCACAGTGAGATATAAGACAAATAGTGAGGTGCGCAAAATTAGTGCTAAAGGAATTTCTGCTAAGCTAGGTTTAAGAACGCGTATTGTTTGAAGAAAATATTAAGAACAAATTAGTTTAAGTAGATAAAAATTAAACAAGACAATTAATAGCTTTGGTAGATAGGTTAATCACCCTACACCGAAAGGTATACAGGGTTTACTGATATACAATATTATATATATATATATATATATATATATATATATATATATATATATATATATTATTAAACAAAAAAATCGCTGAAAAGCGGAGACTACGCAGGCGATGGCAAACAATAAGACATCCATATGATAAACGTATACTAAATCAAACTGCTTCTAATCTTAAAAAGCTACTTTCCGGCATCAGAAACCAATTGAAACAAAACTAAAACAATTGTCACCAAGGAAAGCCAGCGAATATTCTATCTGGAAAGCAACCAAAAAGCTGAAGCAACCGCAACAACACAAATCGCCTCTTCGAGCTGACAGTGGAACTTGGGCCCGAAGTGATCCAAATAAAGCGCTACTTTTTGCAAATCAGTTAGCTCAAGTATTTAGAACATTTCCACCTGCGATCTTGAACGTAGAAGAGAATAAAATACAGCAATTTCTTGAATCTCCTTTGCGGTTGAGACTTTCAATAAAATAATTTTCCATAAATGAAGCCAAACTCAAAATGACTACTAATTTAAATCCTCGTAAAGCACCAGGCTATGATTTAATCACTGACAAGGTTCTACAGGAACTGGCGGATAAAGGCTATAGATTTATAACGTACCTATTCAACGCTAAGACTATTCAAATGCTAAGACTGCGTTTTTTCCCACCATAATAGAAAGTTGTTACCATTATATTAATTCCCAAGCCGGGCAAGCTCAAAGACAACGCGTCATCATATTGACCAATCAGTTTACTTCCACTGATGTCTAAGATCTTTGAAAAATTGCTGTTGAAAAGAATAACACCGTTACCCTACCAACAAATTAATTCCTGATTATCAATTTTGGTTTAGATTACACCCACCATTAAGCAAATTTACAGGGTGATGGATAAAATTCTTGGCGATTTTGAAGACAAGAGATATTGCTCAGCCGTGTTTGTTAATGTTTCGCAAGCATTCGATATAGTTTGGCATATTGCATAAAATCAAGCGTGCATTACCTTCAGACGTCTTTGAAATTATCAAATCTTACCTTGCTGACAGGCACTTTATGGTCAAACATGGTAAATCTTACACAATTTTTTTTTTATGAGCGCTGGCGTCCCCCAAGGCGTGTTAGGTCCTCTACTGTACCTACTATTTACTGCAGACCCACCAACAACAAGAGACACATTGACAGCCACATTTGCGGACGATACCGCCGTCCTAGCCTCTCATTCTGACTCACAAATAGCATCGCATAGTGTGCAAAGCCACCTGAACACACTACATCTATGGTTTAGAAATGGCGCATTAAAACCTTAGATGAAATATATTCATATAACCTTCATCAACAAGAGACTACTAACCTCCTGTCTAAACTTAATAATACAAGTTCCTGTAGCAGAAAGGCAATACTTAGGGACTATTTAGATAGACGCTTTACTTGAAAATCAAGTAAACTTAAACAATTGGACTTTTACATAATATAATTGGTTTATAACTCAAATCCCAATTATCCTTGAAACAAATACTATTGTTCATATTACTTAAACCCGTTATCATGTGGAATACAGTGAGTCATATAGACATTTTGAAGATTTTAAGCAATATTACGTCCACTAGTCACACTCATACATTTTCAGTATCTAGGAAAATTTTGGACTATTTCCAAGAATATATATTTAGTGTATGTTACTAAATATAAGTTAAACTACTTTGATATTGAAATACTGACAGATTGTATAGTTATGTTCAATAAATAATTGCTACTCCTCAAAATTTAAGTTATTTAAAATAAATATGTTGTTTCTTGTGTTTATTTAAAATCATCGAAGCAAAAAAGCAGGAAGACTATTATAAATAAATTCTACTTAGGTATAGTATAAGGAGTAATACACATCAAGTATCAATTAAAAGTCTTTCGGCATCAAATTAAGAGACAATAAAGGTGAGGTGTCTGGTTTCACTATTCGTTTCTCCAAATATGGAGTTAAAATTTGTTCTAACTATTTTACTACGTTAGGTTTATTATATTATTTGGAAAAAATAAAATCTAAATCTATTTTTCTTTTGGTAATAATTAAAGCCCGGATATTTAGTCACTAAACATTATTAAAATAGGCAGGCAAAAAATTCGAAAATAGACATTTAAAAAGATAAACTTGGCATTTTAAGAAACTGAATAGGCATTATTGTTTTAGTGATTTTATTATACAATGTTTCATGTAGACTGCATTTTTAATTATACCTACTTACTTACTTACTTAGTTCTAGGCCTTTCTACCTTTAGGTTTAATTATACAGTAGTAAAAAAACATTATTTACAATAATTGCGCTAATGATAAGATGTTTTCTTAAATTCTCTATCGTTAAAGATTGTCTCCTATCGGACAATAAATATTTTAGCTGAGAAAAAGATCTCGCTACATCTACTGATGTTACTGGAGCAAATGTAAAACACACACATACAAGCTAGATGTTTTACAGCTTTAAAATCTTTATTTGTAGTAAATACAGTTTCATATTTTTTCTTAATAATACGTCTCTTATTGCCTGAGACACTACATATGCCTCATATGGTATTATTTACAATATTTATAGAATCAACTAAAGTTAAGTCCCTGCTTTCTAAACTTACTATTGCACTAGAAATTACAGCATAATTAGTTGAAATAAAGGCCAGATCATTTTGTAAACTTTTTTTCTGAAAAGTTTCTTGGCTGTTTTGACTGATGCTCCCGAATCTTCGTCTAAACTTCTATTTCCTTAATTTTGTAAAATTGGTAGCGTAGTAACATGCAGCTGAAATGCATGTATCCCATCTAGTTAATATTGGTTGAGGTAGTAGAGCTAAGACAGGTGCCATTTCTTTAAAAAGTCTTATCCTAGATGGTGTTCTTAAAAAATATTTTTTACTGAAGATATGAACATATCTACGCATTTCCTCTGCTACACAATGTATCCCATGGACAAGACATGTCAAATGCAACATACGTGGAAATAATACTTTTAGAGAATTTCTGGTTTTTTTTCATATATGGGGTAGCATCGCTTACGAACATAAAGACGTTGTCATGAAGAATTTTCTCTGGCCAAGGTAGTGACAGGAAAGTCGTGAATATTTGTGCGATTGTAGTGCTATTTGCCCTCTCAAGAAATTCGGTATTTAACAAATAAATTTAGATGCTTGATTTGGCTCCAAAGATCCAACAATTACATTGATGATGTGCCTGCAAATTCAGGTTGTATTGATACAGAGAAGCTAAAGTTTTCAATTGATATCCACATTTTCTTGTCTTTCATGTTCTTTCGAAATTCATCCATTGTGGTTTCTCCAAACTCCCGTACAAATTTATTTAATTTGCCGGTGACAAAAGACGCACTTTCGGCATTGTGGTAGAAACAAACCTTCTTGTAAGAAAGAATGAAAATGAATACAAGTCACCAAACAAAGTAAATATACATTTTTTAAGCCGAATTATCGATAAGGAATCAACAGATTATCGGAAACAAGTAATTAACGTAGGTAATAATGAGATGGGATTTTTGCTGCTATTTATTCTATGAATAACTAAATTTATGTGACTAAAGAAGCAGTCATAACTGTTATAAGCAAGAAAGGCATTTATAAATAAAAATATTCAAAATAAGCCTTTTTTAGATATTTTGCAACTCCGCCAATGCCGGTCCCAAGCCCGGATGAAAATGGAGGAGGGATCGAGGAGTAATAATCTCGAAAAAAAACCTGGGTTTAGCTGGCTCGGCTGATAACACCCAGTAAGGGCTCCTACCTAGGATTACAGGCGAAAACCGGCCAACGACCTGGAAGGCAGAAGATGACAAATTAGTCACAATGACGGAAAGGGCGGAAGAGCCAAAACTAGTAGCGTCTGATCCAGGGTGGACGGCTACGAACGGCGACTGTCTCAGATTGGGCGGCCGTATATAAAAGTCCACCATATAAGGGGGTTATGGCGTTAGGCATAAACAACCTAACACATGTAAAAATAACGGAGTTTGGAAAGTCATGGGCAGAATGAAAAATCAGAGTAATATTCCCCGGGTGGTAATCCACACCTCAAAGAGAGGGAGCCCTATAGCATACGGGGGCAATTCTGGGTTGAAATTTCAAAATCCAGTTGAAGATATCAACCAGGAAAGCAAAACGAGGAGAAAGAAGAGAAGAAAGGATAGGAAAATAACTATAGGAATATGGAATGTACAAGGATGGAGGACTAAAGATAAGGAAGTGATAGGAGAGTTCAAAAAAATAAATCTGGATATGTTAATTTTGAGCGAAACAAAGAAGAAAGGTCATGGAATTCAGGAAATTGACAACAACATACTTTGTTGGAGTGGGGTGCAAAAGACAAGAAAACAAAGCAGGAATAGGAATAATAGTAAACGAACTCAAGAAATAATCATAGCAGGAGACCTGAATGGAAAAACCGGAAGGAAAGAAAAGGACGAGGAAGTAGAAAGGTACGGAGAGAACATCATAAATGACAATGGAGAAAGATTAACAGAGGTATGTGAACTATATAATCTAAAGATTATGAATGGTTTTCACCCACACAAAGATATCCACAAATACACATGGATACTAGAGACATGGCAGCTGAGATCCATAATAGACTACGTATTACTAAAACGAAACAGTACAATGAGAACGAAGGACGTAAGAGTCAAAAGAGGGGCAGAATGTGGAACGGATCATAAGCTGCTGATAGCAAAAATAGGGTTCCCATGGCAAAGAAAAATAACCAGTGAAAAAAGAAACACAGAGAAAACAAATGATATACCTACTGCACCTACTGCAAGACAGGACAGTGAGAGATTTATATAGGAGAAGATTAGATGACAAATTGACAGAATTCAGATACGAGAGCATAGAAGAGATCTACCAACACATAAAGGAAAGTTTAAAACAAGCGGGATTCGAAGCATTAGGGGAAAAAGAAGAGAAAACCACACAATATAAACACAAACTCACAAGTGAAACCCAGGAAGCAATTAAACAAAAAAGGAACTATACAGCAAATGGTTAAGCACAAAAAAGGAAGAAGACTTAAGAGAGTATAAAAGTAAGACCAGAGAAGTGAAGAAAATGACAATAAAGGAAAAAATGACAACTGGCAAACAACCTGTACCAATATTGATCAATACCTGGGGGGCACTAGATGCTCTGAATCATGGAAGTTACTAAAAAATCTACGAACAGACAGGAAAGAACACCTGCAAATACAGTACATTGAAGACAAAGAGTGGGAAGCATACTATGCGAACCTGCTAACAGAAAACAGACAAGAGTACATGAAGGACATCGAAGAGAAGGCAGAGAAGGAAAAGGAAGAGAAGAAGACAGATAAAGAGATAAAGTAAAAGCGACAATTAAATCATTAAAAAACAATAAGGCTGCGGGACCAGGAGGGATACCACCGGAACTCATAAAGTATGGAACGGAAAAATTGTCCAGAAAGTAATGAGTGGAGAATACATGCCTAAGGAATGGAAGCAAGCCTATCTTGTCTCCACATTTAAAAAGGGCGATAGACGGAAATGTGAGAATTACATAGGAATCAGTGTCATTGCTATAATGGGAAGAATATACGGACGAATACTTAAAAACAAGTTAGAAAAACACATTCAAAACAAAATAGGGGAAGAACAGGCCGGGTTCACAGCAGGAAAATTATGCGTGGATCATATATATATATATATAATAGAACAATTACTGGAAAAGAAAAGAGCTAAAAACAGAACGATATATCTGGCGTTCGTGGATCTGGAAAAAGCATATGATACGGTTCCCAAATAAAGATTATGGACAGCAATGGAGAGGCTAGGACTTCCCAAACACCTAATAAGGGCCATTAAAAGTTTGTTCATAAAAGCGGGACAGAAGATAATAGGTAACTTCCAGACAACAAAGCGCTTATTACAGGGATGCTCCACATCACCGACTTTAAGATCTATCTAGAAGAAACATTGAAAAACTGGAAGCGTAAATGCGAGGGTATGGGAGTGCCAGTCAGAAACGAATATCTATACACGTTGTGCTACGCAGATGATCAAGTGGTTATAGCGCAAGATGAGGAAGATTTGAGCTTCATGATGAGAAGACTGAGCGAGGAGTACGAAAAAGCGGGTTACAGATAAACTACAAGAAGACCATGTATTTAGCAACAACGGAAGAAAAGTTAGAAGACCTACAAATAGAGAAGGATATAAGAATAAAAGCCACAAACAAATTTAAATACTTAGGATTTACAATAACAGACAAGGCAACAACGGAAGAGGAAATTAAAAATAGACTGGGACAAACAAGATCGTGTATTAGACAGTTGCATCCAGTAATATGGATAACAAATTACGAAAAACACAAAACGAGAATATACACCACAATTGTACGAAGTATAATGACGTATGGAGCGGAAGTCTGGGTAATAAACAAGGGAAATGAAAGAAAAATAAGAGCGACAGAAATGGAATATTGGAGGAGGTGCTGTGGGGTAACCAAGATGGAAAGAACCAGGAATGAAGAAATAAGAAGAAGAATGGGAGTACAGTATTATATTATCGAATATCTAAGGACTTTAATGGTACGGACATAATGTAAGATCTAACGATGGATTAAAACTATCGTTGGATAGATCTGCACAGCATCTCTACGCGGAGAGAGAGAGGGACCGAGGATATCTGTGAGGATGAAATACTAAGGTTATTTTTAGTGACTGAGAGCCACCGCCAGATATCGAGAGCTTCGGGAATGAAACCCATGTCCATCAACACCGCAGTCCGCGCCTCGACCACTTGGACCTATATATATATATATATATATATATATATATATATATATATATATATATATATATATAATATAATACTTTTGAAAACTATACTCTTCATTAATACGATCACACCAAAACAAATTTGATATAATAGAGCCAAAAAATAGCGGTGAAGTAGCCTGGAAGTCAGTATTCAGTTTATCTTAACGCACACCCGTGTCGAAATGGAAATTCTGATTTTTTTTAATAATATATTGACGTGTCACTCGTGATATCAAATAGCTACATTTACGTGGTCTACCCTCAAAGTATTAAACCATATAACATAAAAAATTTAATTACAACAATAAATAATCTATATGTTTAGTAAAAATGGCACAATATACAACAAACGTTGTATACAGACTGAGTGTCCTTAAAAGTGTACATCTTGTGATCCCACACGTTTCGCCCAACGATGTTTTGACTGTTTAAAATATTCAGCCTCCTTTATTGGTCTAATCTTTTAAACGATTTTGGTACCGCTTCTTTATCAAAGGCGATTCAAGTTTTGGAAATAGCTTAAGGTCGCAAAGCGTCGAATCGTGACTGTATGACCTTTGATTCACTAGTGCGATTTGATGTTTCAACAAAAATTTCTGCGCGAAATGTATTGAATGGGCAATTGCGTTGCCGTCCCAATCATCAGTTGCCATTATTTATGCTGCACTTACTGTGTTGTACACAAAAGCCTTCTGAATTATTAAAATAATTTTTAAATGTGAGAGGGAATCACTGCTGTGGTCTCTTAGTAATTCCGTGACCATGACACACTACATGTGTTTATTAACTGGTTTACAGACTGGCTTAACCAATAAAGTTGTCCTTGTTCACGTGGGCGCATTATAATCTACCAGGTTACATTACTTTTTGGACAAACCACGTATTTTTTACAATGTTTGTAGCAACAGTTCAAGTCAGCAACTCATTGCCATACTTAAGTCATAAATGCCTCAAGTTTAAAATGACAAAAAGAATAATTCGGGCGCTGCTTCTAAATTTGACTCTAAGAGTTATCAATCAACTCCTTTAAAATTTTATTTGGCTTACTACATTTATAGTTAAAAAATCTATTAAAAAAGATTAGAATTGTCCCACGCGATTACATTTATTCTTATTACTTGAAAAATGCTTAATATTTCGAAAAGCACTAACACAAATATATGACTAGCTCTTCATTAGTGATGTATATTGATTCTGTGGGAACCTTCAAGTGTTTATTTTCTTAATTTACTTGCAATGAATAACATTAGAAGACATCGGAAGCGGCATTTTATTTCTTTTTTATTGCCGGGGATAATTGACAACGATGGCGATTAGAATACTAATGTGAAACGATTATCGAAAGGCCTCTCCTGTTATCTAAACGTGGCAGGAATTTGTCGATTTTTGTTTAGGAGGTGTACTGTGCCTTTGGCATCTAATATTTTTAGTACGAAGGTGAATCAAATATAAACTGGAATTCCTAAATAGGCAATCTTTCGAGCTTTTTAGCTAATAATGCATTAAAGGAGTTTGCTCCGTTTTAGCCAAAGCAATAACTTTATGGTGTTCTCAATGTTTCACTTTTAATATTTTTAATTTTGCTAAAGTCAAATTTATATAAGACCTTTTTTATATTGGAATCGAGACAAACACAAGCGCAAAAATAAAAAAACAAATATGTAGTACAGGGTGATTTGTTAGTTAGGTTAAATAGAAGATAAACTTTATTTTTACTTTTGAGGACTGCATAATTAGTTTCAATTTATTTAAGGAGGAAAATGTTTTCTCCCAGAGACTACAAAATATTTAGCTACAGTGCCGATAATATCCGTATTGGTAGAATTTTTTTTCATTAAGCTAAATTTTTAGATTTGGGAACTGAAAAAGTCTATCGGAGCTAAATTTTAAGATATGACATTAAACTAGTAAAATGAAGGCTTGTCTTAATGGAAGAGTGCTTTAATTCAATTCTTCTTTTAAA
Source organism: Sinelater perroti (assembly GCA_036346155.1). Classification (NCBI taxonomy): domain Eukaryota; kingdom Metazoa; phylum Arthropoda; class Insecta; order Coleoptera; family Elateridae; genus Sinelater; species Sinelater perroti. The sequence goes on along the minus strand of JARFIY010000057.1, from coordinate 631,427 downwards.
TTATTATTTTTAATTTCTTCACTAAATAGTCGATTTGTTAAAAATACTAAAACTCGATACCCATTACCTTTGAAGTGGAGAAGACGCCTGTGTCTTCTTCGGTGTGCTTTTACCTTTTAATGTCCACTGTTTTGACTTTAATTTTATCTCTGATATGTAGTGCAAGTTGTACATGTTTTATCTAAGAAAATAAATTGTCGAAACCAACATTGCCAAGCGTTAGTTAAAATAGCCTTTTGCTGGTATTTTTACTCGATAATCCCCTACTTTTATCCTTCTGGCTTCTATTACTATATTTTAGATTTTTCCGACTTTAGCCGTTGTGGTGACTTTAAGTAGGGGCTAACAGAGGACTTTTCTTTGGTTTATTTTATTTATCTATAAGTCGATAGTATTCAATGATGATGCATAATCTTCAAGTACTATTTTTCTAAAAACTCCTGGTATTCACTTCAAACGCCTCCTCTGATCCCGATTTTGATTAGTGTCATAATAGACAAAATAAATAAATAATATATAAACCACGCGTAAAGAATACGAAATGAACAAAAAAGAACTGAAGATTGCCGTTATAATATCAATTAATAAAGACAGCCTCCGACTCTTACAAGTCCATCATCTAGAATCCCGCAAGTATAACATATCAGTAGAAAAAACCGTAAATCCATGGTAGTCTCAAATGAACTAGTTAGATGTAAATTAGTTATCAAGGACAAAATAATCGAACAAGTAATGCCATATAAGTACCTGAGAATGCATTGAAGTTTCAAGTGATAGAAGATTAGTCAGCAAAGTCAAGACGCAAATTAACAAAGTCAGCAAGATTGTCGGGATGCTTGAAAGACATCATATAGAAAAACAAGGACATGAAAATATAAGCTGAAGTCAATATATATAAAACTAACCTAAGTACTGAGTAGAAACTGGAGTAAAACATATTCACACCACAAAAATGAAAGTATTAAGACAAAACAAGGTGGTTCAAATATGACCGGAACTGGTTTTTGCGTAAACAAGCCGCACTGTGCACAAGCCGTCCTGCTCGGGTTAGAACCTGTTCGGTCCTGTTTCGAAGTTGCTAGAGTGATGAGCAAACATAAGGCGCTGCGGAGTATAGAATAACGCATTATGATCAAATCTCTTGTTGGAGAAAACGGCCGTTCCGCTGAAATTTCTTACAAACTCTAACAACAGTATGGGTAAGAGTGTCTCTCACCGACCCGTGTATTTAAGTAGTAAGTGTTTTAGAGAGAGCAGAAAGCGCATGGAGAATCAATCGCGTAATCGCTACGAACATCCGTCACCAAGCCGAACATTGATCGGGTAGTCGCGCTCACTCGTGAGAATAGGTGCAATTCCAAGTTAAAGCTTGAACTGTATTTAGTAATGCCTATCTCATTGCTTACTCTCATAAATTTATTTTCCGACTTTAGCCGTTGTGGTGACTTTAAGTAGGGGCAATCACGGAGGACTTTTCTTTGGTTTATTTTATTTGATCTATAAGTCGATAGTATTCAATGATGATGCATAATCTTCAGAGTACTATTTTCTGAAAACTCCTGGTATTCACTTCAAACGCCTCCTCTGATCCCGATTTCTGATTACCGTGTCATAATAGACAAAAATAAATATACATAAACCACGCGTAAAGAATACGAAATGAACAACAAACTGAAGATCTGCCGTTATCAATATCAATTAATAAGACAGCCTGACTCTACAACGTCCATCATCTAGAATCTGAGCATAACATATCAGTAGAAAAACCAAATCCATGGTAGTCGTCAAATGAACTAGTTAGATAGTCAAATTAGTTATCAAGGACAAAATACAGTCGAATCAGGAGGCTATAAGTATGAAGACTGACCTATGCAAGTTTCAAGTGATTTGGTAGATTTGTCAGCAAGTCAAGACGCAAATTAACAAAGTCACAGATTGTCAGGATGCTTGAAAGACATCATATAGATATATATACATAGGACATGAATAATATAAGCTGAAGTCAACATACGTATAAAACTAGACGCTAAGTATGATAGAACTGGAGTAAAATGCATATTCAAGACAAATAATACCTGACCAGAATTCCAAACAGGCTTTCAAATATACCGGAACTGGTTTGCGTAAACCAAGAACTATCAGACCTGGTACAGCCGTCCTGAACTCTCGTTAGAACCTGTTCGAGTCCTGTTAATGAAGTTGATCAAACATAAGGCGCTTAAGACAGAATAACGCATTATGACGTCAAATCTCTTGACTGAGAAATCGGCCGTTCCGCTGAAATTTCTTACAAACTCTAACAACAGTATGGGTAAGAGTGTCTAACACCGACCCGTTATTAGTACTTTGTTTTAATCGAAAGCGCATTTAGAATAAATCGCGTAATAGCTGAACATCCGTTACCACCAACATTGATCGGAGTCGCTCACTCGTGAGAATCAGCAATTCCGTTAAGAACTTAAACTAAGGTATCTCATTGCTTACTCTCAAACATTGACATGTCTAACCTCAATAAAATAGAATCGTTTACAGGCGCTAGAAGTTGAAAATTTGTTCAGATAGTTCTGCAACTTATCTTTAACCTCGGATGGAAAAAGGTAATTACATCACCATATGCACTAACATCTCCTCATCATATACCAGATTAAATGACGCATTCACAGTATTCATTAGTGCAGCCTATTTAATTAGCAATAGGTGCGTCTGACCTGCAAATCAGTCTAAAAGCTGGCAAACTCAGTCAATCAGGAGGGTTACTAATGAAGATCTGAATCTATGCAACGTCAAGTATTACATGGAAAAGTTTGATGCTTTTTAACATAACTAGTCAGTCATACTTGTGTATAATAGATAATATCTTTCCATAAACCACCAAAAATACATTGATTAATATACTCCTGGTTTCACCACGAATTCTAATCACTCTACGAATTCTATTTTTTTTTATTGCTAGTGACAATAATCTATAATATTATGCTTAAGGTTAACCTGTTATTCAGTAAAATGCAAATATATTCAAATAACAATGATACACAAAGCTAGAATATAATATTCTACCAGTTTATCACTTTACTTCCAACTCTGTCTAAAATATTTAATAAACTTTTACTAAAGGCTTACAAATTCAGTTAACCTGCATACAATAAATCCATCCCGCGTATTTCTGAGCAACTTACTCAACAACCCAACAAAGCCATTGGATAAAAACAGAATTCTACTTTAAAACAAGACTTTTATCGTTACTATATACATTGAAGCTTACTTTACCCACACTTTACTTACCTACTATTAAGGACGTACTTGAGTGACCGCTACTTCCAAACTAAACATCAACTAGAAACATCAACTTGCTACTTTATCAAATTTCCAAAGTAGTGCGCTAGCACCGTTGTTTTACTTCATCCCAACAGCCAATACTAAAATTGCTATTTTTGGCGACGATACTGCATTAATCGTTAGCATTAAAAAACCCCTAAGTGGCCTGTAATAAGCTTTAGTACCACCTCAATCTACTTGCCACCTGGCTTGCCAAATGGAAAATTACAGCCAATCAATACAAGTTTCCGCTTGTTATATTTACAACTTGTAAGGTTGAATACATGTTTTATTGTTTTTAAAAATTTTCAGAGCATTTTTTCTATAGTGAATCAGGTATTTCAGAAACATGGGTTTTGAATGCAGCAACCGCCTGTTCCGGCATCAAAAATCGTTCTTATGTGTGGCAACCAAAAGAAATCTTTAGGGATCAAATCAAGACTGTAAAGGGGATGACTTATTAATTCAACGTTTTGAGTGCTCAATGTGTGGGAGCTCGCATGGTCATAGTGGAGAATAATCCAGGGCATCGCGTTGGTTTTTTTATTTCTTCGAAGACTTCTGGCAAACAAATGGTTGTGTACAATTCAGAATTAACCGTTTTATGATCCTTAAAAACCACAGTTCCATGTCCAATTATACTTTTGTTAGATTTGGCTCACCTTGAAAGACCCATGTAGTCAACTGCTGCTTACTTAGGGGCTTATATTTTTAAATACAAGATTCGTCACTTGTTGCAATGTTTTAAGCCGTTTTTGAAGCACTGCAATAGTATTTTTTGATCATTTCTTTCGATCAATCGACACGAGCCTTTTTTTGAACGATACTACAGCTTTTTCACTGTTAAATGTTTATGCAATACCAAATGTATGTTAGTTGTACTAATAGATGCTTAAATTTTACGATATGTCACATGACGATCTTGCTTTACCAGTTCGAAAACGGCATCGATGTTTGTTGCGTTTAAACTGATTTTGGACGGCCTTTAAATTCATCCGCCAGCAAACTACGACCGCGATAAACTTTATTGAACCAACTATATACAGTGGCTCTGTATGAGACTTTATCGCCAAAAGTCAAAGTGAGTTGATTGACGCACTGTTGTCGGGATAATTAATCCACGTCAAAAGGCGTTAATTTCATTGTTTGGCCAAGAGAAAATTTTTAACTTAATGAAAACAAAACAAATAGCAGCCGTAGCAGAAAACGTTCTGAGTACGTACTACGTTAAAATTGTTAAACTGTATGGTGCAAACGTTATATTTCAACTAACACATGCAGAATTTCCAATTCGCAATAGATATCGAGCAGTTTACGTATAAAATACCTAGGTTTAACACTTGATCACAAACTTAAATGAAAAGCTCATTTTACGAATAAGAAAACATAAATCAACTTGAAGGTACAGCAAATTGGCTAGTAAAGCGAAAAGCCAAACTCACGTTAGACAATAAGTTTTTTTATGCAAATGTCCAATTAAACCTTCTAAAATAAAGGTCATTGAAAAGATACAATCAAAAATATTAAGAATGATGTTTAGTGCCTTCTGGTACGTCAGCGATAAAATCATACATAACTATTCTCTTGTCGACGATAAAATTTGTAAGTTAACCAAAAGATACCTAAATATCCTCTCTGGACATTTTACCGAAGAACCTAATACTCTTAACGTTCTACTAAAAGTAAGAAGAACACTAAACAGAGAATGGTCGGCATATATAGATCTACAGTTCTAATTATCAGTCCAACGATTTACTTAAAAGTAGTTAATTCAAAATCCCATCATATTTACCTATTGTTCTGATAGAACAAGTTCTAAATCTTGAGTATATAATAAAAAAATATATTTCTTACACAAAGACTTAAATAATCAGAAACATTTAGTTCAGTCGAAATGTAAAGCTTAATCATGAGGATTTTTTTAGAACGGACATTATAGAACACAAATATAAATATAACTTTAAACAAAACTACTAACAAAACATTGATAAAAATACGACAATATAAAGGTGATAAACTAAAACCAATGGCCCACCAAAACGCGCCAACTGTGGAGGAGACCACAGTGCAAGTTATCGTGGTTGTCCCCATCATATTAATACTACAACAACGTAACAAAACTTAGATCTGTATCCCCAAAACCAACTACATCCGCTAGCATCAAACAGACTTATGCAGACAAAATTAAAAGGGGAGCCAATCTCAACGCTAAGATATCAAACCCAGCCAATAGCCCAGAAATTTTCAACATTATCCAATTCCTCTCGAATTACTCACCTCGACCAAATTAAATCGTTCATTACCAACACCTCTTACCGATGCTCTTCGATGGACCCTAATCAATAAAAACCAAATCAGTGCTTAACAGTCCTCAACTAGAATGCTAATGAACTCCTTTTTAGCTAAATATAAAGTTGACGTCACTTGTATTACTTAGACGCACCTAGACGAAACAATCAACCTTAAAATTCTTGGACCGAATTTCCCCGATTACGTCAGGAGGGGTGGCGATCCTAATCAAAAAATGGTTTAAACGCACGCGACTTCCTGACATCACGAACTTAAACAATGAAATGACTTTAATTAAAGTAACACTTGATGACAACAGCAGTGTAACAATAGCTAGGGCTCACAAGCAGCCAAATAAAAAGTTAGTACCTGGCGACACCAAAACAATATTCGATACAACCTAGCCACTATTGGTTATTAGTCATATAAATGCTAAACATACCTTATGGAGGTGCAGAGCATCCAGCCTCGAGAAAATAAACTTGAGAATCTTACAACAGCTAACTCCTTCCAGATGCTAGCACCGGATGAGTATACTTATTACCCTTATCGAAGAGACTATGAGCCCGACATACTTGACATTGCTCTGCAGAATAATTTCACCAAGCCATTATACCGACGATTAATAACCGAACTTAACTCAGATCACATCCCTGTTATAGTGTACTTTACAAATAACTTAGCACCTAAACAACCAATACCCAAGTTTATAAATGGCAAAATAAAAAAATAGTGGATAATAAAATATTACGTCTTACAAATATTCAAAGCAAGCAGAATATTGACACTAAGATACATAACCACTTAATTAGATTACAACTACTTACCGAGGTATATAATCAACCTAATCAACGAGAAAAGCCAAATTAGGCGCGAGTGGCAAAGAACTAAAAATCCATTAATCAAAAACCGACTAAACAACCTTGCCCATTAGATCAAAAGAAAGCTTTTTAGAATCAACACTTATAAACAGCACATAGACAACTTTAGCTCAGGAGACAGGGGCTTATTAAAAACCACTAAAAAGACCCTAAACCAAAGAGAAGAACTGCCTACATTTACAACAGATATCGGTAAAGACAGTAAAGAAAACGCTTCTGTTTTTGCTTCAGACCTTGAAATAAACTTTACTTCCATCATCACCTGTACTCCTACGCACTTTAAGCACGAGATAACTTATATCGAAACAAATGTGCCTCACTCTGGTAGAATTAAACCCACCACCTCCAAGGAACTTAAAACTTATATAGATACACTTTGAATAAAAAATTCTCCCGGCGATGATCTTATCACAAACTCAATCCTACAGCATTTAGCTTGTCTAACTAAGTACAATCTTAATGCCTACCAAAGGCTAGGTTACTTTCTTCAGGCATGGAAACACGCCCAAATTCTAATGTTATTAAAACCAAGCAAAAACAAAACTAAAATTACCAGCTACAGACCAATAAGTCCGCTAACCACTCTATTCAAACTACTAAAAAATAATTTATGTGAGATTAAATAATGCAATTAAAAGTCTTATCATAATTCTCACTCTCTACATGTCACCAACTACAACGAATAAGTAAACATCTTGAGCGTGGCTTCAAAATAAGCTATACACCACGGCCTTAGTTCTTGATATTTTACAAGTCTTAGACAGAGTTTGGCTTGAATGTTTGAAAAGAAAAATCTTGAATATTAACTCACCACTCTATCTAAACGCAATCTTATTTTCATTTGTTCAAGATAAAACCTTTGAGTCCAAGTGAACTCAACACTATCAGAAACCAAAAATACCCATGCCGGCGTCCCGCAAGGTAGCATTCTGGGTCCAGCCCTATTCTGCATTTACTCGATCTACCCGAAACCAAGGCAACTCTTGCTACCTTTGCGGATGACACAGCCATTTTCACCCCGGCAACATTATTGGATGAAGCAGCGCTACTCCAACAAGCTACAAACCAACTTTCTCGGTGGTTTCAACAGTGGAATACACTAATAGACCCAGAAAAATGCCACCAAAATCTTCATGCTCAGAAGATTCACGAATTCCAACTCCGTACACATTAATATTAAACCAATACCATGGAAACCAAATGACTCAGAAGTCAAATACCTTGGCATCTACCTCGACACACGGCTTAGTTGGGGCTTTCATATTAATCAGAAATTAATCCAAGGTCATACCACACTCAAACAGTTGCATCCACTAATTAACCGCAAACCTCCCTTAAAAATTGAATGCACTGTCTTGCTATACAAAAGCCTGCTACGACCTCTAATTCTGTATGGACCACCGATATGGTGTAATACATTTCAAATCAACATACAAAGGCTACAGAGGTTCCAAAACAAAGTGTTGTGGATCGCAATCACGCGCTCTAGTATTTTCGAAATACACAACTGCATCACGAACTAGGAATTATGTCTACTGAAAACCACATTAAAAAAAGTCCAAAAATGCTTACAACCAATTCAAGTACCTGTAATGGTGCGGTTCATTATGATCTTTTTCGAACACTATCGAGAAGTTCATTGAGACACTTAAAAGTCTCCTTTAGTTATTTAGTCCTAGTTAAGCACATTATATAACATCAAGGCTATGTATAACAAAAATATTTGTTGATCAACAATAAGTAAATAGTTTGGCTAATAGACATGCAATATCCTGTAAAAATAAAATCCACTGACTTCATTCTTGCTTAGTAAGATCGAACTGCGTCAGTGTTGAAAAGGTCACAAATTACACTAATTACTGAAATCGTGTCTGTAAGTCTAATGGATCGTATCTTTTTAAACGTTGAATATATTGTCTTTCAAGAAAATTTACTGCTAGGATGTTGGGGTGAATACTAAGTTTTGTTAGATATGTTGTACTAGCTCTGCGAATGTCCTCATGTACGGTTGGGAGAGGAAGATCCTGTGGAAGAACCCAATTGGGGACATAACGTGGAGCGTTAGCTATCGTCCTTACGACTTTATTTTGAAAGCGTTGGAGGATTTCCAAGTTGGAATTGCTGGCCGATCCCCAGAGTTGGAGTCCGTATGTCCATATCGGTTTCATGATCGTTTTATACAGTAGCAACTTATTTTCTATGGATAAGGAGGATGTTCTTCCAATTAATCAGTACATTTGTCGGAATTTGAGACTTAATTGCATTCATTTTTTCATTATGTGTGTTTTACATGTGAGGCGTCTGTCCAGATGAATTCGCAAGTATTTGACGTTATCCTGTTGAGGAATAGGTTCTCCATTAAGTGTTACTGATGGGCAGGCTTCTGTGCGTAGTGTGAAGGTTGTTTGTACGGATTTTGTTTCGTTAACCTGTATACGCCATAGTTGTAACCAGGTATGTATTTTATTGAGAATGATTTGGAGGTAGAAGGTAGAAGGGTTTGAGTGTGATGACAGCACTGCTGTATCATCGGCATAGGTGGCTGTGAGTGTTTGAGGAATTGTGGGCAAATCTGCTGTATATATAAGGTAAATAACTGGTCCTCATATACTTCCCTGTGGCACTCCTGAGTATATTGGATAGAGGTCAGTCAATACTTCTCTTAGTTTGATTTGAAAAGTTCGTCCATCTAGGTATGACCGGATAAGTGTATACATTTGTGGAAGATCCCTTTTAATTTTATATATTAGTCCCGTGCGCCAAACCTTATCGAAAACTTGTCTAATGTCGAGGAATATAGCAGTGCAGCATCCTTTAAGATTCAAGTCGTGGTTTATTTTGTCACTATTCGATGAACTTGTTCTATTGTACCGTGTACATCCCTGAAACCAAACTGATGTTGTGGGAGTATATTTCTGCCTGCAAGCATGGTTTGTATTTTATGTAGAAGCAGTTTTTCAAATACTTTAGAGACTATAGGTAGCAGGCTAATTGGTCGGTAAGAGGTAATGTCCTCTGGGTTTTTTTCGGGCTTTGGAACCATTAGGATTTTCCCAACTTTCCACTGTTCGAGGAATATTTTAAGTCTTAGAGCTGCATTGAATATATATGTAATTAATTTAAAACCATTTTCTGGCAATTGTTTTAATAGACCAGCCGTGAGTAAATTATATCCTGGTGCTTTATGTGGATTAAGACTTTTGACAGCAGTTATTACTTGTTTGACTTTTACAGGCTTTAGAGGAGGTCGTGCTTCAAGTGGTTCCGCTAATGTGTATTGGCTGGAACACTGTAGACATGTGATTTGCAAATGCTGCTGCTTTTTCTACGTCGCTTCGATCCCAGCTACCATCTGGGATTCTGATTGGGGGGTATAAACGTAGTTGGTCTTCTTAATTTCTTTGTTGCTCTCCAGAGTGAGACATCTGTGGCTTCGTAAGGTGTTAAACTGGAGAGGTAATTTTCTCTCGTGGAGATCTACTGTTTTGCCAAATTCGTTGAAGTGTTCGTTTTTTAGCTATTTTCTGTTTAATAAACAGAGGGCAACGGTCAATTATACCCTGTTCTTCGTTGTCAGGAGTTGCTTCCCAGGCAGCATCCTGTATGGTTTGGTTGAGATGTTCCACTGCATTGAATAGATCAATGTTCGTTTTCAAAGGAATGTTTAATTTCACCTTTCTTGGATGATCTCTCGAAAATACTCCCAGTTTGTTCGCTTACTATACAAAGTGGGAGGGTAGTTCTTGTTAGTATTTTTGCACTGTAATTTACAATTATCGGGGAGTGGTCAGATGAAAGGTCTAGATTGGATTCAGCTTTGGTGTGTCTATCAGATATTCCTTTGATTACACAAAAATCCAGGAGATCAGGAAGTTTTCGTCGATCGGTAGGCCAGTAGGTAGGCTGACCTGTTGATAGGTATTGAAGATTGTTATCTTCAATGGACTTCAATAATTCTCATCCTTTGCTGACCGTAACCCTAAATCCCCAAGTTTGGTGTTTTGCGTTATAGTCTCCTCCTTTGAAAAAAGTCGGTGAACTGCTGTTTGGTTATGTGGTGCTTGGGCGGGCAGTAAATTGCAGAGATTACTATTTCCTTGTTCTGTTCTTGTACAACGATGGTGGTAGCTTGTAAGTGTTCCTGGTGATATTTGGGAAGTTCGTAGTGCTTTAAAGTATTTTTAACTATGAGTGCAGTTCCTGCGTGCGCACTGTTGTCTGGATGATTGGTTGCGTAGATTGTATATTTGGGTATTTTCATGTATGTTTTGTGTATGAAATGTGTTTCCGATGTCATCATAATATTTATGATATCGTTTATGAGGAATTGTTTGACTTCTAAATTGTGTTGTGCTAATCCGTTGGCGTTCCAGATTACGATTTTTAAGGTGTTGTCCATTATGATTGAAATTTGCTGACCAGGACTGTTAAAATATTAAGCATGGTGTCCATTCTTTCCATCAGTTTGACCATCATTTTTTCTAGATTGTTATCCGATGTAGGTGAACTTTTGTTGGGTAGTTGTGGTGTGGTAGTAGGCGGTTCTGGGCTGATTCCTTGCGTTCTTTGTGAGTATGTCAGTCCCTGTTGTACTAATGAGTTTGAAGGAGGTGTAGTTTCAGCTTGCCTAGAGCGTAAGGCGGGAAATTTATGTTTTCGTATTTCCTTGACTACCGTACATCCTCTATAATTAGCTGGGTGTTTGCCCTGGCAATTAACGTATTTTACGTCTGTACTTTTAGTTTTACGCGTACAGTCCTTGGTTCCATCGGATTGTTCTGTGGCAGTAATTTTTTGAATGTCCGTATTTTCGACATTTTTGGCATTGAATAACCTCTCGCTTGACGTGTGCGGGTTCAAATCGTATTTTAAAGTGCATTAATAAATCAATTTTGTAGATGTCTTTGTTATTATCTTGTTTCTGAAGTTCTACAAAGAAGAGGGGTGGCGGAAGTTTTGTAATTCTGTGTTTTATGTTATAAATGTTCAATACTTGATGTCCGTTACTTGTAATTTCTGCGGCTAGTTTTTCGAGGTCGGTTGAGGGATGCATGTCTCGCAGTACCACTTTATATTTTCTATCGGTTTTATTTTGAAACGAGTGAAACTACGTATGCTTGTCGTTTAATATTTTAACAATGGTGTTGTAATGTTCGGCTTTGTGCAGCTGTATTTTGATTTACGTGTTTCCTATCAGTTTGAGTGTGTATTGATCTTTTACCCTTTCTTTTAACATATCAATAAGGGGTTTGGTATTATTAACCTCTTAAACAAATATTGGTGGTGGTTGTACTTCTTCGTGCTGATATTTTCGATCCGCTCTTCTGCTAGAGACTGATATCGATTTGAGCAATAAATTAATTAAAAAGAAAACTAGGATAAAACTATGTATCATATCACTAAACAAAATACGTTTAAGAAAAAAATGTAACGATACTCTAAAAACAGGTTTAACTAAAAAAATCCATCAAAAATAAAATGAAATTTTACGAAAGGTGGCCGACGGTAAACTACAAACGCGAAGACGTCGACGATACAAGAAGGAACAAGCAAAAACCAGCCTTTTTTCTAGTTTTGCTATCTATCGGTTCTGAAGCACTAAAAACCGAAAGTTTTAGCAGCCATAAACCCAGAAGAAGCCGGCCGGCTTCATTCATGCCGCGGTTGCATATCTAATTCCGTGCCCTCGAATTCCTCCCGCGGCCAGACAAAGAGGATGACGTTTGACGTGGTTTCGGCCGGAGAGGCGCTCCGCGACAGGGCACAATAGCTGTGGGAGCGGGTCGTGCATTACTATGCCAGGAATGTACCAGGACCACCGCTAAGCCCAGCTCCACGCCGGCATCCAGCCTTGCAGTCCTGCCTAACCTCGAAAGACAAGCCCGTTCGTGTCCCTACAAGATGAAGCTACCTAATTCGACTCATCTTGATAGCGCCTGTCCAATGTTATTGATCCGACAAGTGGACATTAAAATTCGATGTTCTCCGCATGTACGGTGTCTAATCCGCCTCGCTGTTTCGAAAATGTGGAACGTGTTTTGGAGCCGGACTTCGTGGCCGGCTGCCGCTTTGCGCTCGTAAGGTGCATTAATTAAATTCACAGATCGCCTATCGTAAGCTAAATTAGTTCTGGTTGCAATATCTCTATTAATGGAAATTTTTCATTTATGATTTTTTTTAAATAGAATTACGCAAAAAGTTTATGCAACTTTTGAACAATCAAGCCGATGAATGCAACAGATGATTTTCAAGTTCAGAAATTTAAAGAGCTATGCCTTGTGAATACAGCTTTGGCCAAAAGCATTAGGCACCCCTAGAAAACATGCATAACATTTTTATTATTTAAAAAGTTCAAACACTTTATAAATGCTAACCCGGCGTTATAAAATGTTCATGTAAGAAACGGGTAGCATATTTAAAAAGTCATAAAACATCTGGCGTGCAAAGTAGAAAAGATGTAATTTTTGAGTGAATTTCTTTCAATATTTAAGCAGTCTCTATCTGCGCTTCATAGTATAAAGAAGGCTTTGTACGTATTTTTTTATTAAGACTCAATCCATCCTTACGGACAATAGGTATATGATATTATTAATTATTCTAGTAATAACAGCAACCTAATGACGAGTAGAGAACCTTCCAATGAAGATTTTCCATAGTAGGTTATTAAGTAATTAACACTAACTTAAACTCATATACGAGGTGTGGCAGAAAAGTAATGAGACTGATTTTTATTTACCAAAGTTTTTATTTTTTCAAACATCAATGTTATCCCCTTCAAAGTAGTTCCCTTGGGCTGCTACACACCGATCGAGACATTTTTCCCACGGTTGGTAGCAGCGGTGGAAGTGTTCCACCAGTATAGTCTTCAGAATGTCCGTTACACTCTTTTGGATCTTTTCTAAAGTCCCAAAATGACGTCCTTTAAGGACATTTTTCAGTTTCGGAAAAAGGAAAAAGTCACAGGGACTGAGGTCAGGTGAATAGGGGGCTGGGGAACCACAGGAATGCCTTTTGAGGTCCCTTTCGCATGTGCAAGTGTTCAGTCAAAATTTGATGAACGGTAAATCTGTTCAAATTTAATTGTTCACTCAACATTCTTAATGTTAAGCGACGGTCTGATCTCACAAGAGTGTTCACACGTTCGATGTTTTCGTCGGTTTTCGAAGTTGAAGGCCTCCCCGAACGGTGTTGATCTTCAACGTGTTCTCCGCCTTTCAGAAATGATTTGTGCCAGCGAAAAACTTGAGTTCCGGATAAAGAATATTTCCCATAGGCCTGTTTTAACTTTCTAAACGTCACACTTGCCGATTCTCCAAGTTTAACACAAAATTTAATGGCTCAACGTTGCTCCAAATTCCGCTGTTCCATTTTGCGTGACGCACAATTAAAATACAACTTCACTAATAGCAGTCACAAAAATCACGTAGTTAAGGGAACGAGTTGAAACTTGCACTGAGCTACTGTAGGGTATTTATACACGTGTTCCATCAAGAACAACAGCGTAGCGTTGCCACATCGCTTGCAGTGTTGCCAGTCTCATTACTTTTCTGCCATACCTCGTATACTATAGAGTTAATTAAATAAACTTAAGTAATGATATTCTATAATATTTAAATTATTTTACACTGACATAGTTTAATCAAATCTTGTTTGAAGGTCCGATGGTTTGAACCTTTTCAAGCGTCTGGTTTCAGCTTCGTCGTCTAACAGTCTGACAGCCAGATTATTAGGAGGCATCTGAAGTTTGGCACTGTGATTTATACTAAATTTTTTAATTTAGTCACGTACTGATGGCACTTTTAGATCACTATGAATTAGAAGTTTGGCACATACCATGGTGCATTAACTATAACGCGAAGCACCTTATTCTAGAATCTTTGGATGGTTTCTAAGTTGAAATTGCTATCTGTTCCCCATAACTCTATCCCGTGCGTCCAGATCGGTTTCAACATGGCTTTGTACAGCAGAAGTTTATTTTCTAGTGACATCCGTGATTGCTTACCCAACATCCAGTACATTGTTGTAAATTTAAGTCCTAGCTACTTGCGTTTACTAAATATGTGTTTCTTCCACGTCATTCATTCTCTTATCCAGGTGAAGATCAAGGTATTTTGCCTCATCTGCTCGGGGTATTTGTTGACCATTGAGCGTCACAGGAGGACAGTTTCCTCTTCTCAAAGTAAATGTGACGTGAATTGATTTTCCGGTGTTTACTTTATTTAATTTTCCATTTTTAAACCAAACTTCGATGTCATTTAGATGAGCTCTCAGATTTTGTGTGGCAGAGGTAGGATTTGTATGTAATGCCAAAATAGCAGTATTATCTGCAAATGTGACAGTGAATGTTGTCTCGGAAACTGGTAGATCTGCGGTGTAATTCTTGTGGGACACCAGATGATATTGGGAATAAGTTTGAGAATGCATCCTGATATTTTAGTAGTACTGTCTATTCGTTAGGAAGTATTTTAGAATAATATAGTATTGATTTGGTAATAGTAATTTCATTTTATAACATAGTGCTTTGTGCCGTACCTTGTCGAAAGCTTGCTGTACGTCGAGAAACACTGCCGAGCAGTAATATTTAGTTTCAAAACCGTTTGCCATTGGTTTCCAACAGAACTTGTAGATTGTGAGTATGGAGCTTGGTTGTAGGTTTGATTTGCTATTTGTGATGTGACATAGGGTTGTGAATAATATGTCGTACAAAATTGTGGGTAATGTTGTTGGGCTGGAAATGGTTGCGTCATTGGTGTATTGAAGGGCATATGTGCACACGGTGTTACAGAGTATTGACCATTATACATATTTAAGTTTGTTAGATGTACGTAATTTTGTGCGTGGGCCATTGGAACTGTTCTTAAGGCCGCCGGCAGTAAAATATAAATTTTAAATACGGGCCTTCGTTGAAATAAGAAAGTAATATTTATTAATAGTATGAAATATTCAATTATCTTGCGGTTACTTGATAACTCGCGGGTCAGCGCAAATTTACGATACGTCTTTACCGTTCGAAATACAAACGACAACTGTACCTAATTGATTAGTGAATTTAATCGTCTCTTTTCCTTGAAAATGGTAAAAAGTGGGAAAGTTAGTGTGAAAAAACCTGTAAAAATACAATTATTACACGAACAAAACACGTCCCAAGTCGAGATTGCCGAGTTGGTGAAATATTAGCAGTGTACAGCGCAATATGCTATTAAACGGTTTTCGGAGACTGGCTCCCACGAAAATAAACTAAGAACGGCCCGAAAACGCACAAGTACCAGAATAAAAATTTTTCTGAGCTCGCTGTAGGCTTCTAGGAAAAATTGAAAAACCAATAAGTACTCGAACGGCAAGAATAAAATTGGTGGAAGCGAGCTTAAAAGGGTGCAAAGCCAGAAAAAAGCCGTGGATTTTAGGACACAACAAAAAAGAACGCCTACAATAAGCTCTAAAACACCAACATTTTACGGAGGAGGATTGGTTGAATGTTGTCTGGTCCAATGAATCCAATTTCGAGGTAAAGTTTCATACCATTTCAGTTAAACAATAACAATGGTTACCTTTATTTACTCCTATATCTTTAAAATAAGCACCAAGGTTAAATGCACCTATTTAAGACAATATTCACCCCGACTCTGATATACGGAGCAGAAACATGGGCAATAACCGATAAACATAGGTCAAAAATAACTGCATCAGAGATGAAATACCTCAGAAGAGTTCTGGGAAAGACTAGAAGGGACAGGATAAGAAACAACAGCATAAGGGAGGAACTGAACCAATACCCAATTGTTAACGAAACTGAGAACAAACAATTACAGTGGTACGGACACGTGCACCACATGGACATGGAAAGATACCCGAAACTGATAATGAAGAGAAGAATGTAGGGAAGAAGAACTAAAGGCAGACCCCGAATACAATGGGAAGTCAATGTAAGGCTATCGGCTAGGAAAAGAGGAAAACATATGGAGGAGGTAAAAAGAATGACAAGAGAGAGGAAACCCTATAGGGAATGGATAAGGGGCCCAACGCCATGAGGCATAAATGGGAAATGAGAAAGAAGAAGAAGAAGATTTTTAAAATGATAGTTTTTAAATGTGTTACTCTTTTTCCTTTTTACAGATGTTCTAAATTCCGAGTGTGACTTTTGTGAGACCACCAGTGGGCGAGAAATATCATCCAGATTGTGTAATACACGACGGAGGCAGCATCATGGTCTGGGGCTGCATGACTGCCGATGGTGTCGGCGAAATATTCCTTTGCGAAAGTTGTATGAACAGTGAAAAGTATGTTAATGGGCTACAAACTACTCTACTGCCTTCGTTAACGCGTATTTTTGGTGACACTTACTTAGAGGTGTCAAATTCTAACAAGATAATGTTTCTTGTCATAAGTCAGCTACCACGATGCGTTGGTTTAGGAACCTAATACTCTCTCTTCTTATAGATAAACTTTATCCTTAGGAGCGAAAGGCCCGCAAGACGTTTCTAAAGCAGAATGATTGGCAGAGTTGCTAGGCCTGAGCATCGTTAGTTGGGTCCGTTGTTGTTGATATTTCCTGCACCAGATTCCTTCCTTTATTTTTGTCCTGTGTTATATATTTAGCTTGTCCCCATAACATGTTTCTGTAGTTGTAAGTCCTTTAAAACAGTTTTTTCCATTTTTCCCTTGGTCTACCCCTCTTTCTTTGCCTATTAAAATCCAAGGCTTGTTTTGTAATATTACTGTTGAATTTTCTCAGCGCATGGCCTATCCATTCTTTTTTTAATTGTAGTTTCAACCTTTTTCTCTTCTGAGATTGTCCATAGTTGCTGGTGTGTTATTCTTCCTGCCAAAATAGGCGATGTATATGCCTAAGGCATTTGTCTATATACACTTGTAGTGTATTCACCATTTTTTTATTAATCCACCACGTTTCCGCACTATATAACATATTTGTATTAAGAAAATGCAGCTTAGTTGTTCTGATGTTTCTCATATTCTAAATTTTCTTTAACATATTGAATGCCAAGGCTATTCTTCTATTAATGTATTTTTATATATCCCCGTTAGCTTCCAGTATGCCACCTAGGTGACAGAATTCGTTGACGTTTCCTCTGTTAAGCTCACCGAGTGTGATATTTGCACCTTTTTCGATTGTTTAACAACTTTTTGTAGCTAGAAAATTCATATAGTGTAATTGGATCCAATTTAAATTAAGTTTCTTCTCACAGTTTAATATATCGTTAATTTTTTTCAAACGATGTAGCCTTCATTTTTGTGTCAAAACAGAGTTTAGTTTTGTTTCAACATTTTTTTTATTTTATCACCTCCTTTATCAATTGTGCTTTTAAGCATCCAATAATGCTTAATAATACTTAACAAGACGATGCAAACAAAATTAGATTAAATGTAAGCCAACGGCTGTTCAGTTGTTGGCTATCTGAAATAAAATAAAATAAAAATAAGTGTACAATTTTGCTTCCGCCGTTTTTCAGTAGATGGCTATGGGCGGTAAGTGGTGATTGAAATAAAGAGATGTAGGCGTCACACAATAAGCTTGGACATTTGTTAAAATAATTCCATCGAAGCATTAGTCGATTTGTGTCCGTATCGTAAAGTTATTCTCGATTGAAAATGTCAGTTTACGAGCCAAATTATGATAGTTTGTGAGAGGTTTTAATTTTCTGCTTCAATATGAAGAAATCTGCTGCTGAGGCTCATCGATTGCTCTTAAATACTTATGGCGCAACCGCTGTTAATGGCAAAACGTGTCGTGAGTGGTTCCAACGCTTCAAGAACGATAATTCTGACATCAAAGACCGGCATGGCGGTGGAAGAGAGGAGGTTTTCAAAAATGCAGAATTAGAGGCACTACTTCATGAAGATTCGTGTCAACCGCAAGAATAATTGGCAGGATTATTAGAAGTGACTCAACAAGCCATTTCAAAACGCCTTAAAGCCAGAGGAATGATTCAGAAACAAGGAAATTGGATGCCACATGAATTGAAGCCGAGAGATGTTGAACGGCGTTTGTAAACAGCTGCTTGAAAGGCAAAGACGGGAGGGATTGCTGCATCGCATTGTGAGTGGGGACGAAAAATGGGTTTATTACGATAATCCCAAGTGTAGAAAATTACGGGGACTTTCCGGCCGTGCTTCCACGCCCGAATATTCACAGCTCCAAGGACAGGCTCTGTATTTGTTAGAACCAGCTTGGCGTAGTGTATTATGAGCTGAAATAATCACAGGCAATTTGCATCGAAAGTAATTAATGCGTTTAAGCCGAGCATTGAAATAAAACGGTCGTAATACAACAAGAGACACGATAAAGTGATTTTGAAGCATGACAATGCTCGACCCCATGTCGCAAAGTCGGTCAAAAGATACCTGGAATCGTTGAAATAGCAAGTCCTATCCACCCGTCGCATTCTTCAGACATTGCTTCTTCTGACTGTCACTTGTTTCGATCAATGGCACACGGCCTGACTGACCAGCACTTGCGTTCTTATGAAGAAGTCAAAAATTGGATCGATACGTGGATCGCCTCAAAGATGAGCAGTTTTTTCGACGCGCGATTCGTACGCTGCCCGAAAAATGGGAGAAAATAGTGGCCAGATGGAC
This sequence comes from Sinelater perroti, assembly GCA_036346155.1. Taxonomy (NCBI): domain Eukaryota; kingdom Metazoa; phylum Arthropoda; class Insecta; order Coleoptera; family Elateridae; genus Sinelater; species Sinelater perroti. The sequence goes on along the minus strand of JARFIY010000057.1, from coordinate 612,348 downwards.
AATATTTTAGATGTTTTTTACAATAAAACCTTTAATGTCGGGAAAAACGGCGGAAGCTAAGTTGTACATCTATTAAATGCAAATGATATCGCTGTATTAGGAGAAAGTGCATATGACCTTGGATTTACGCTTAATTAATTAATTTATATACTAATAGAAGGATATAGAATGAAGGTAAGTCAGTTTAAAGCAAAGATGATAGTATGTACCAAATACGGACAAAAACATAGAAAAATTAAACAAAACGGACATATCATACAGGAAGTAGAAAAGTTCCGCTACCTAGAACGCAATTTAACAAAAAACGGAAGATGCAAGATAAAGTTATAGGAAGGTTACAATAAGCTAAAATCGTATTTCTTAAACATAAAAAAAATCTCACTAATAATATAAAACAACCAATAAAGACATTTGTGTAGAGTTATGGAGCTTTGGAAATCTGGTGTTAAAGACGCATGTTGAGGGTGAGCTGGGTAGACAGGATTGCTCATGCAGAAACAAGATAAGTAGCACAGGAAAACAGGAAAACTATAAAATAGTATAAAAAGGCACTCTAATTAGGTATATTCTGAGAAGGTGATCTTTAAGACTATTGTAGAAGAAGTAGTTGGTAGACGAAATGTACAAGAGATGCCAAAAGCTACAAAGGTTTGCTGAAAATAGAAAAAGCTGGAAGCAGATAGCCCGCAGTCAAATCAATTAAGAAAATTGATAACTAAAGAAAAAGATAGTTTTACCTTTAAATTAGACAAGAATAGATTATTGTCAATCGTACCACTTACTCAAAAAAAGAACTTTTAAGTCGGATATACACAAATATCCGATCATTTCTGTTACATTAGAGCTTATCGGCCATAGTTTTCAATGTTAAAAGCAAAATTAAAACACCAAAATGGTCAAGTAGCTTCTGAAATTATATTATTATTTAAATAGTGCTGTCTAAGTTGTACTTAGATACTCATTTAAAAAAAAGTATTTTATCAGTTTGTAGATAGTAACACTCCTATCTAGCAACATTTTTAGAAACGTATCAGTATAGATATTTAGATACTAAAATCTATGCACAACATGCTAACAGTACGCTCGGTGACAATAAAGCGAGTCCATAAGGAGCTGATCCCGTTAGGAAAGAATTTCGTCGTCCTACTCTCTACGAAGACGCTACTTCGTTGGCAACCCGACCTGGTAAGTCTCAGAATCTTCGACTAGGAGACACCCTGGAGAAAAAACTCACCTGGGAACCTTACATGGGTCAGACGGTGGCAAAGGCGAAGGCAGCCCTGCAGGCCCTTGACTCCCTCCTTCATCCTGAGAACCGGTTATCTTTTCGCAACAAGCTTACGATTTATAAAACCATCATCCACCCGATCATGATAGCCCGTTTGCAATTATTGCGCCAAAAGCCACATTAATAAGCTCCAGGTGGTCTAGAATCGGGTCTTAAGGATCACCATTGGTGTTCCCTGGTTCGTCAAGATCGCTGTTCTTCATCGCGACGTCGACGTGCCGACAATTCAGGAGTATGCAGTAGCGCCCAAGAAGATTTCACCAGTGAGTTTTTTTGCTATAACTTTTTGCATGCTCAACCTATTCGGTTGAAACTTTCGAAGTATTTAGGCGTGGATCAAAATTTTCAAAATACTTTCCAACGGAACAAAAAAATGTGTCCGACTTTTGAAAATTGGTGCAAATGGCAATTTTTTTATTCAATGTGCTTTTGCTTATTTTCTGCAATTTTTATCGTTTCGCGTGCGTTTTCTTTAAGTAATAATTGTTTATTGTAGGATAATGGCTGATACTCCTAAGCATCGTTGGTTGACAGATGAGGAGAGGAAAGTCATCTAACAGGCGCATCTCTAAGGACTCTCTAACCACAAGTTTACTGTTACAAAGCTGCTAAAGAGGATAATGATTCTCGTCAAACCGTGTTCGGATGACCCAAGAAAACCCCTCGTGCTGTCAATAAAAAAAACCCAACAATGCCCGTACTGCAGTCAACATAGTTCGCGAGCTAAATGAGTTCAACATTTCCGATATTTCTCCCTAGACTATCCGATGTCGTCTGACTGATTCTGTACTACGTAGAAGCCGTCTTGTCTTCAAATCAGTTATCAGAGAGTAGAACCGAAAGGCGCACCTTGACTTCGTCCGCAGTCTTCTACACTGGACTCGTCAGGACTGGAACGACGTACTGGTTGGACAAGAACTAATTTGTGACGGATGAGCAGGGGCCGCATTCGTGGTCATGTAAGAAGAAGAAGAAGTCTACTGTGGACAAGCACAACTCGCAGGCTAAAGCACCATGTGAAAGTGCTTAACTTATTATATTCAGATGCACAGAGCAGTAATCCCAAGATGACAGTAAGTAAGCAAGTCACTCTCAGAAGTGGGAGCGCCGACAAATTTGCAAGTCGAGTTTGGAGCCTTGCAAAGTTACTGTTGGACAAGATTAAAGTCCGATTCTATTGGACTAAGGCGCAAGCTGGAACTCAAGGCAACGAGCGTATGGAGCAGTTGTCTAAAGAAGCAACCGCAGAACTAGGATCTGCTGATATTCGAGGCGGTACCAATAGGATTCGTAACAAACCGACTACGAGCTAGACCAAGAGCAAGATGGGAGCAGATATGGCAAGGAGCCGAGATGAGGCAACATCCGCTAATATTTACCCCACGGTCGACACAAACTGCGGAGTGCTTTAACTGACACACCGCTCAGTTTATCACTAGACTTTGACAACTTTAGGTCCTACCTGATAAGAATCCGGAAGCTGGTGTAGGACTAAGACAGATGCCCATGTGGAAAAGTCGACAAAGCCATGCGCGTCCTACTAATCTGCATAGCAGAGAAGGGGATTAAGGCCAGGGCAGAGAGAAAACTAATTACGAGCACCTGACGGCTAGAAATGCGGGATATTATATGTTGGCGCCAACTTGTAGAGAGCCCACGGAGGTAGGAAAATTAGTGCTAGTAAGCGATGCGAACTCTTGGATATTGGAGAACAGACAATAAATGCTAGAAGGACTCGGAGCCATCGGTGGTTTCAAATCATCTGCCCTGACTTTTCTTTTTGTGGTTTTCGGATCCTGCGCCAAGGCGAATGCCGGGGCAAGTACGTTTGCGTCCACGATAGATTCTAAAAATTTTGAGCTTTGTCGAAGACAAATTTTGCCGATGTACTGTTAATACAATAGTGCTAATGTAGTGCCGTATATTTTGACTAAATAAATTGTATGTCAAGTATGGTGGCGGATCAGTGATGGTATGAGAGCATTCAGCGCGAAAGGAGTCGTTCCCTTGCACAAAATAGACGGGATAATGGACTATAAAATCTGTCTGGATATTTTTAAGATCACGCTTTCATATGTGAGGTTTTATTTTGGGTGCGGATTAATCTTTTAACAAGACAATGATCCAAAACATACCTTCAAGGATGTCAGGGATTGGTTCAGCAGGAAGAGCAATGAGAAGAGGAATGGCAGAAGATCCTGCAATCAGTTATCAGTACCCTTCTAGACTCCATGCTCCGTCGTTGCCAGGTTGTTATTAATTCAAAGAGCTTTGTTACTAGTAATCACGCATTGTTGAATTATTACAGTTGATTTTTGATCGTTTGATCCGGATATTGTGATGTTATGATTCGTTTTGTTATAGTGTGTCATTTACAATGTTTTAATAACTTTCTACAGCAAAGCTTAAAGTAGAAAGTTAATGAGATTATCATCCTGTCTGTCTGTGTGTGTGTCTGGAGACACTATAACTTCCGTTCTATTCAACGGATTCACTTAAAACTTGGCATACACACAATTTAGGTCAGTACCTTTCATGAGATTGATTTTCAGCCAAATCGGTTAATGGCAACCGGAAGTGACCGTTACGATTTCGCACCGCTGTAGAAAGTTTCCTTTACGGTATTACACCGTTCTTGTTAATTTCGATAAATATGCTAATTTTGTTAATATTTTTTAACATACTAAACTAATAACGTTTACATCGCGATGAAATACGCTCAAAAAAGTGTGTTTTAAATTTGAAGAACATTGGTTGAGTTTGAGAATAACAATGATGCAAAAACGCACCGGCGAAATATTTTCGGGAGATATTGCATCGTCCAATGCTTTAAATCTCTTTATCAGCTGAAGCGGTCGCCCCATATTAGTGGTCCTTACAATTACGAGCTGGTCATAGACACCGAAAGCACACACAGATTTTGACCCAATCGTAGGTTATGTCAGTAGGAATATTTTCACCATTAATATCAATTGTTATAAACCCTATTTATTTATGCATAAATATTTACTGTTCTAATTTTCTTCTTCCTCTTCTTTACGATCCTTATGCATGTTGTTTAACTACTCGTCCACTTTTTCCATGGTTTAACGGTCCTGAGTCATTTGTTTCATTTCTATGAAAGTCTTTCCTTGTTTCTTCAATTTCCTCTATATATCTGCTGGATCCATGCATTTCTTGGTCTCCCATTTTTCTTTTTTTGTTTGACTATACTCCTTACTTCCATTACTTTTCTGTGGAGTTTATCTTCTTTCATTCTCCAAACATGATCAAACCAAATTAATTGTTTCTTGTCTATTAGACTAGTGCTTCAGTTCAAAAAGTTTCTCTTATTTCCATATTTTTTATCCTATCTAATTTTGTCAGTCCTGCTATTTTCCTAAGTATTTTTATTTCAATTGCTGTGATTGTACTGTTATGCTTTTTAATTCTTGTCCATGTTATGCTAGAATATGTTAAGGTCGGAACTACAATTGCCAAATGTTGTTTTCATCAGCACATAGTATATCTTATATATTTTTTTGTTTTGTTAGCAATTTCTTCTTCTATCTTCTATCATATGTAATTCTAGTCAAAAGTCGTTACCTCTTCCAGATGTATTTCTTTACATACAATCATATTTTCCTCTTTTTCCCTTTCTTTCTTATTAATAACCAAGGTTTTTGTTTTCTCAAGATTCACTTTCATATTATTCTCTTCTATCTCTTTATTACATAATTCTATTTTTCTGTTAAGTTTACTTAGTGTTTCTACCATTAAAATTATCTCATCGGCATATACAAGGTTATCTGCGTATCGGTTATAGGTTCTTATATCCTAGCAATGTCTTCTCGTTTTGAGTTTTTTTTATTTTCGTTTTTAATTATTCTATCCATTATTACGTTGAAAATCAATGAAGGCTATCACCCTGTTTTATCCCTCTTTGAAATCTGAATTATTTTGAAGTAGTCCCTTATATCCGTGTATGTGTGGTAACGTTCTTGTATATACTCTCAATTTTTTTTAAATGTAGATACTTAAATAATTATTTTTAATTTTTTTTTATTGAAATCCTAATTTAATTATAATCTGCACAAGTTGCATTTAGTAAATTCTGTGATAGATTATTTGGACATGTAGAAGCATCCCCAGTAGGATGCTTCTGTAACAATTGTCATCTAGATGAGTTTTGAGTTTTTGGGTATAAAAGTAAACTTATAAACTAGATCGTAAAACTAAAATTAAATTAACGCAAGACTTTATATTGATTAAGTAGGGAATATAATAGGCAAATCATTTGGTATATATTTTTGGAGTCTTCGATTGCGATTTTGGGAAACTATAAGATCCATTACTAATGTGTTGGGGTGTGCACTAAGACGGTCACTGTATTTAGCACTGAAACGGCTGACTTCTTCTTTCACTGATGGCATATGAAGATCGTTATGGATAGCCGTGTTTGACACGAACCAGGGCGTGTTCACAATCATGCGCAGCACTTTAGATTGGAAGTGTTCTAGGATTTCTAAGTTAGAGTTGGAAGATGTACCCCAAAGTTGAATCCCGTAGCTCCATACGGGTTTGAGAATTACCTTGTATAAAAGGAGTTTATTGCTTAATGATAACTTGGACTTATGTCCCAGTAGCCAGTACATCTTGGTTAAAATTAATCCTAGCTGCTTGCGCTTACTGAAGATATGCTTGCGCCATGTTAGCCTTTCGTCAAGATGTAACCCAAGGTACTTTACTTCTTCTTTTTGCGGTAAAGTATTGTTCTTTATCTGAACCGGGGAACACGTATCTTTGCGCAGGGTAAAGGTTACTTGAGTTGTCTTAGACTCGTTTATTTTGATTTTCCAGCTTGTTAACCATTTGTCAATTGCAGTTAAGTTGGCTTGAAGTTTTTGTGAGGCTGCGACTGGGTCTCTGTCAGTAGCCAGAACCGCAGTGCAATCCGCAAATGTAGCTGTTGTGATTTCTGGTATTGTCGGGAGGTCTGCTGTGTATAAGAGATAGAGCAGTGGTCCGAGAACACTGCCTTGGGGCACACCAGTGTTGATCGGAAAAAGATTTGTGGTTGCAGTTTCGTATTTAACCAGAAAGTACCGATTAAGGAGATAGGATTGCAGGATTAGGAAGTAGTTTAAGGGGAGGAGTGTTCTTAGTTTGCATACTTTATCAAATGCCTGTGATATATCTAGGAACGCAGCAGAGCAGTGGTGCTTGTCTTCAAAGGCTTGATTGATTGTTTGAACTACCTAATGGATTTGTTCAGTTGTTGAGTGCAACTTTCGGAAACCAAACTGGTGGGACGATAGTAGCTCTTTGTCATCAATAATCGAGATTAGTCTTTTTACTAAAAGCTTTTCGAAAACTTTAGCTACTATAGACAGAAGGCTTATCGAACGAGGACTTTGGGGCGTTGGGGGGTTTATTAGGCTTTGCGATGAGTATAATCTGTGCCACTTTCCATTGGAATGGAAAATAACCATTCTGAAGGACTGCATTATATAACTGAGTTAAGTACTGTGTACCGATGGCAGGTAGCTCTTTGAGTATTTTACCATTTATTAAAGCATACCCGAGCCTTTTAGGGTTGAGTGTGCTAATGACTTCATGAACTTCAGCAGCTTTGAATTTTTAATAGGCGGTTCAAGTTGGTAGGTTGAAACAGTGTTTGAGTGAGTTGTTCTTCTTGGAGATTTTCTGAAGGATGTGGCTGGAACACAAATGTTAAGTGTATAGCAAATACGTTTGCCTTCTCCTTATCGCTTTTTGCCCAGCTGCCCTGGAGGTTACGGATGGGCGGAGAGAATCTTTTTAGTTGTTTCAGTTTTTTTGTTCTCTTCCAAAGGGAATAATCCGTCGCTTCCGTGGGTGATAAGTCTTTAAGGAATGTTTCGATGCAATCGCTTTTGTTTTTATTAAGGAGATCTTGTAGCTCTCGAGTTGCTCTGTTGAGTAGTAGTTTGCTTTCAGGTGTACGCAGCCTTTGCCAGTTTCTTTGAAGTCTTCTTTTATCTAGAATTTTTTGTTTAATAATTGTGGGACAATCAGGAATTGTGATTGTATCGGGTATAATTAGTGTAGTCTTCCAACATGCCCGCTGAATGACATCATTGAATAATTTGACTGCAGCCTCTATGTTTTCGGAGTTTTCAGTGGAATATTTAAGGTTAGTTCAACATTTACGACATACCGAAAGGTGTTCCAATTTGTACGGTTATTGCTTAATTTAGGGTTGTTTCTTTTTGAGGGTTTAGTGGTAAGGGTGATCAGATTGGGGAATGGTCAGAGGAAAGTTCAAGCAGGATTTTATATTGGCATGACTTTGATGAATTCCTTTGTTATGCAGAAGTCCACCAAATCAGAAATTTGTTTGGGTCCGTGGGCCAATATGGGTTCTTCCGTGGATAGGTGCCGCAAGTTATTGTGTTCAAGAGTTTTGTTTAGTTCGCGTCCCCTTGTTGTAATTCTGGAACCCCAGTCAGTGTGCTTGGCATTGTAATCGGCGTCCGCAATGAATCGTTGTCCAAGGGTTTTGAAATAGTTTGTAAATTGCTCTTCTTTAACAGCATGTTTAGGGGGGAAATACGCCGCCGAGAGGTTGAGGGGTCCTATTTGATCCTCAATTGACACACTTGTTGCTTGGAGAAAATCGCTACTGTGGCTTTCTAGTTGATGGTGCTTGATTGTGTTTCTGATTATTATGGCAGACCCGCCACGAGCTGTTCCCGCCGGATGGTTCGTGGTATAAACCGCATAATTTGGGATTTTGATAAAGCTCCGATCAGTAAGATGTGTTTCCGAAATAAGTAACACATCAATGTTGTGACTAGTAATAAATAGTTTTAATTCTTCAAGGTGTTGTGACACGCCGTTGGCGTTCCATTGGGCAAGCTGTAAGTGTCTGTCCATTATTTAATTTTTGCAAGGACTGCTGTTAATAGGTTTAATACTGTTCCTATTTGTTCTGATAGCTTTAACATTATGTTTTTTAATTCTTGTATGTCGTTTGCTTGTTGGTTTGGATGGCTAGTATTTGTTGTTTGTGGGAGATTTACAGCAGGTTCAGAGTTTTGTTGTTGTACTGAAGCTATTTGTGAATACGATAGTCCCGGTTGTATTTGTTGGTATTGTCTAATTTGTGGGGGTGGTATGTACTGTTTTTGTCGAAGGGTTTGAAAATGTTTACTTTGTAGCTGTTTATATATAGTACATCCTTTGTAATTCGCAAGATGGGTTTCCTTTACACAGGACGCAGCGGACATTTTTCTTTTTTTTGACATTGTTCCGTGAGGTGATCGCCTGCACATTTTACACATCTAGCGGGTAGCTGGCAGAAGTTCCTTGTGTGTCCGTAACGCTGACAGCGTACACGCTGTGGAATAATTCTTTTTGCCCTTGGGTGTTCAAACTTGATTTTGCATTGCTGTAAGTATTCTACCTCAAAAATGCTTTTATTGTTAGGGGCTGGTTTAAGCTCGACATAAAACATTGGGAGAGGCAATTTAGTTTTAAATTGTTTTATATTACAAATTTTTGTAACCTGGTTCCCTAATTTTTCAATTTCACCTTTGATATCTTTATAGTCGATGGAGTGGTGAAATTCCGTTATCTTTTCAGTCAGAGCTTTTGTTATTATTCTGTAATATTCAGGTGTTTTGGGCTGAATTTTTACTTGGTTATTGACTAGAGCTTTAACATCATATTGTTGTTTGGCTTTTTCTTCTAGCAGTTGTATTAGCGGTGCAATAGTTACGATTTACGAAAATAGGGGGAGGTTTTGAGATTTTCTCGTTAGTGTTATCAGCGTTTGATTCATGTTGTGTATCGTCACCTTTCATGTTTAGATTGGAGTAGCAATTTGATGTTGAGGGTGGGCTAAGCCAATATTCGCTCTCTTTAGGGTGTTTATTTTTGATTTCCACTTCATCTAGATTTCTATTTCTTTTATAGAAAACTGTGGTCCAGTTATTAGTGTTTTTGGTAGCTGCGGAGGTGTGTTGGAATGAGTGTTTTGTTGGGTTTGATAAGAGGTTTGGGGATAAAATGTTTGAGTTTGTTGCGTTTGAAGTGGAAAATTATCTGGTGTTTGATGGAATTGGCTGTAGACGATCTGGGTTTGGTCTAGTGTCAATACTGATGGTTGCATTAGTGGTGGTATTTGGGGGGGTTGCACCCCTCCCGGAGGCTGGTAGTAGGCCATAAAGACCTCTTTGCTGCGGCTTCGTTCAGTTATATAGGATTAATTTAACACGCAGCGTTAAATTTAAAATTTAGAAATATGTGTGGCAATAAATAAAGCCGGATTTCGCGGGTTATCGCGAAGGTAAAATAGGAACTACTTAAATAATAAAATTATTTTTATTTGGGGGCAGTTTAATGCAGGACCACCACCATTTATGCCGAGTCACCAAAAAAGAATGAGATCAGGGATTCAACTTAGGGACACAGAAGTTTGCTAACAAAGCCACCGTCAATTGCTAACACTTACACAATAAAAATTAACGAAGATAAGAGCAGATATTGAAAGTAATATTAGAATCATTGTAATTTAAAAACCACAAATTCGGAAAAGAAGCATTAAGGACTTACACAATTTTTATAGTGACATAACTAGAAGAAAACGTCGTCAGTCTCAGTTCTGAAAATAGTGGTGGAGGCGCTTGTCGTTTCAACTTATTTTTTTTCTACGTTTTTTTATATACATACATCATTACTTTCTAGTAAAACAAGATTTTTTAAATTGTATTTTAATAAGATCACTTGTACCATAAATAATTTTAGTACTATAAGTTTACATTAGTCACAGTCTTGCTGCGTACACGTATCACGATTGGACAAAAAAGAGACTGAAGCATGGGGCAGTAAAAATTAGAAGCAGAAATTTACAGCCAATATTCCGGGCGAAGGGCAACAAGACCAAAACTCGAGGCGCCCATAAGGGCCCGGCTCTAGCCGCAATCTCGCCGGCGCATTGTAGACTCGTGTCATTCGACACAAACCAATAATAATAAAGTGCGTCCGACCCGCCGCGAGCCCGTCTACTAGGCCTGGGAACATCTGAAGGTGCCCGCCGTCATTTATCATAAGCCAACCCCGATCATAAACAACTGGAGACATCTCTGATTTTGTGTATTCGATAAATATCTGCTTATCTGATTAGTGCATGATTAATAGAACCCTCGTTTCCCCCGTGATTGAGTTATTCGGCGAGCGGCCGCCGCTGGCCGAGCGAGGCCGCGGCGGCCGCCCGGCGGGGATATGCATATCAGTTTTTTAGCGATCTTGTCACTTATTATCAGAAAACGTCCTTTACGGGCGCAATCGAAAATATGTGCCATTAAGTAATCGCCACTCGCTGCCCGGACGAGGTCGCGAGCGCCCGATCTTATCACGCTATCTTAATACCACCATGCTGTTAATTAGTGCCAATTAAAACTTTAATATGGAGAAACTGACGCCTTAATGTACTGAAAAAGTGACTAGCAGCAGTGAAGCAAAGAGAAGACGCATTTTCACTTGCTTCCACGTTGCAGTAAATTTTGTTTTTTTAAGCTAACGATAAAGAATTATTCAGATATGTGCCCTTGAAAAACGAAACAAATCGTAGAAATTCTGATTATTTTTATAACTCTTAAGGGGAGATGATGGTACACCATTTGTGGTCAAAAAAATTATTTTTTTGTTATTTGTGTATTATAGTTCTACATAGTTTATTCTATAATATACCTTTACTTATTTTTGTAAAAATCATCTCTGAAGGTCTTAAATAGGATTTAAATGTCGTTATGACAGATAGGGTAACGCTCTCTTTCTTGTTTTTACTTTAATAGCAATTTATTACAAATTAGATTTAAATTTTGCAGTATTATGCATTGTACGAAAATTATGTGTCTGTGGCTGTCTTGCAGACATTGCTTGGCGCGTCTGCAGTCTTTTGTTTCTTTGTTTTGGGAGTATCTGTTGAGGCATATTTGTTGTGAATTCAAAACTATTTTCAACATTTTAGAAGATATCTAGAGTGTTAAAAAATCGTCGTGGTGGTCCTGGAAGAAAACCTAAGGCTGTAGATGAGAATATTAATACTTTTGTAGTGGAAGAAAATGTTCACGAAAATAGAGATGTAATACCGGAAAGTTTGAGATTAGATGAGACACCGGTAAGTTCAAAGCAATCTTCTGTTACTAGTGCTTCTAGACGAAAACTTTTCACTGATTGTGACAATGAACAATTGACCCAAGTGAACCATATAATTAATATTCAAATACTGGCAAGTGTATTGAATAATTTTGTACAGTTTAAAAAAGTTTTACTGATTTGACTATTGCTCTGGATGGTTCTTGGCAGAAGCGAGGAGCTACAAGTGCCAATGGTATAGTTTCTGTAACAAGTATTGATAGAACAAAGGTCATAGATGTTGAACCCTTGAGTAAATACTGTCAAAAGTGTGAGAATGTAAAGAATTGTGAACAGAAATTGAAACAACATAAAGACAGTGGTGAGTGAAAAAGTAATTACGCTGGGGCCAGTGGTGGAATAGAGGCAGCCGGTGCAGTAGATCTGCAAGCTGATGTTACCAACAAAAAGTCCAGGGTACTAACCAGGAACAAAAGAAAAGCACAGGAGAATGAAGATAACGATTCAGATGACCCGAAATACAGACCAAGAATACACTAACATAGCACATATCTTCACCTCACTTTTTCGGCAACTAAGTTTTTTAAAGATTCAAACATGTTTTTCCCAAGAACTATGTAAGCTTCTAGCATAAAATATTTACCAGTTATTCTGTAGTAACTGTAGAATATATTGACATTTTTTTAAGTTTATAACTCAAAAAATTCCAAAATAACCAAAGAAAATATCGAAGGAATTAGAAACAAAGTAATTAAAAATAGTCATTTGACTGTAAGAGTACGTGGTGAAAATATTTCTCTCTCTCTCTCTCTCTCTCTATATATATATATATATATATATATATATATATATATATATATATGTTATATATATATTCTTATTCAAAGACTCATAGCTCTCCTTGGGGAGTAGGCAGATTGAGACCCCAAGTGAAAAGCTAACCTCTTGAAAATGGCATCAATGCCGATACCGAAACGTCGAGAATTTATCCGAACATTTTATACGCCTCTACGGGAAGGGAACTTTAAAATTAACTAAGCTATATTCAAAGCTTACATTACAAACTTTTGTGTGACATTGCATTCTTAAACTACCTGTTGGTTTGCGATTAAAACATCACCAGAAATTATCCACCATTTCCCGTATCCTTAAAAAAGCAGAGCTATCTCTACTTAGAAACTCCATCCATGCTACCCGTAAAAACCTCGCTAATACCGATCTGGAACTTTATGGCCTTTTCCATAAATTAAGTTCCTCCAAAATTCATCCTATTATCTGGGATGCTTTCTCTAGGATTATACACGACAAAGCGTCGTGCATATCCGGAAAGAAAACCGACACCCCAAAACGCAAACTTCCCAAGTTGTGCCAAAGTAAAATTCCCAATACCCAACCATCCCTGACCAACACGACGGTACATAACCTTTCTGACTACCCTGTAAGCAACCTAGCTATTCAGGCTCTGGAAAAAGGTTTTAACTTTGCTGTAACACCAAACCGCCTTCCCACTGAACAAATTATATCCCAAATAGAATCCTCCATTTCCACCCTTCCCGAAAATGTGGCAAATGAAACCAGGCAAGATGTAGCCAAAGTGCTACGTACAGCCGAATTACCAAAACCAAATATCAAAGCCTCCGAATTACACACCTTAAAAGCTCTAAAAGAAAATAATAATATTACAATTTTACAGGCAGATAAGGGTATCGCTACAGTGATCCTAAATACAGCATAATACATCGATAAGATGCATAATTTACCTAAATCCTGTGATTATCGCCATGTACCTAATAATCCCAATACCTACCTCGAAAATAAAACCAAAACCCTCATTACTAACTCCAACCTATCATCCGATACCAAGAAACTCCTCATACCCCGATAAACAAATTGTATAGTCTCTCAAAAATTCATAAAGAGAACATTCCTTAACGCCCTACAGTTAGTGCGTTCGGCTCTCCCACCCACAAACCTAGCCAAATACCTTGCCAAGACTCCCCAACCTCTCACAGAGCAGGCATCATCCTACGTCCAAAACTCCTATAATTTCCTAGAAATACTGAAAACCTTCCCTATACGCAAAGGTGACATCATGGTAAGCTTTGAGGTCTTTTCTTTGTTTACAAACATCCCAATTCCTGATACCCTACGGTTATTAAGTCAACGTATAATATAAAAATAATTCCCTAATAAACCATTACCAATCCAATACTTACTTTACCTTCCAAAATAAATTTTACCGCCAAACTAATGGTGCTCCCATGCGTTCCCCACCTTCACCTGTCATTGCTAACCTTTTTATGACCGATTTTGAAGCAAAAGCCCTCGCCTCCTTTCACCGTAAACCTACCTGCTGGATACAATATGTCGATGACACTTTTGTTATCTGGCCTCATGGCCACCAGAATTTTTTTCCCACCTGAACCAGATCCACACCAACATCAAATTTACCATGGATCTGAACATAACAATTCCCTTCCCTTCCTCGATACTCCCATAACAAGAAATCCTTCTAATGACAGATTTTATTACCCTGTCTACAGAAAACCCACTCACACTAACCGCTACCTAAATGCCAAATCCCATCACCACTCTGCCCAAATCTATTCGGTTGCAAAATCCATCATAACCAGATCCATCAGACTTCCCGATACGAAAAATCGCCAAACAGAAATCAAATACATTACCACCACCCTACTGCAAAATGTATATTCCAAATGGAATCCCAAAACCCTCCTGACCAACAAAAAGCATTCCTACCCTACATTAGAGGCATCACCGATAGAATAAGTCACTGCCCAATGAATCCCAAGGAGTGTATGAAATACCTTGTGGAGACTGCCAAAAGACCTACATAGGTCAAACAAATCGGCAAACATTTAGCCGAATATATGAGCATTCTCTGGCCGTACTTGGTTCGGCACTTGCCAAACACAACAAAGAAACAGGCCACAAAATTAATTTCTCTGGGGCTAAAACCATTGCTCCTATTTTCCATTTCACCAGCAGAATAATACGTGAGGCAATTGAAATAGAAAAACGCCCATAGTGTCTCAACACAAGAGATGACAGCCAACGTTTACCTGTCATATGGAAATCCCTTATTACTCCGCACCGCCAATTACGCAACACGCTTAATCCTACAAACTTTCCCCAACCCAACGCATTTCCCGCCAAACAAACTTTCACTTCCAGCCCTATAAAAGACCAAGCAGGTCACACGAAAGGTCAGTCTTACTCAACGCGGTTCATCCTGTGATATATATATATATATATATATATATATATATATATATTATTTTCATATATACTTAGTTCACGGGATAAACCGCGTTGAGTAAGACTGACCTTTCGTGTGACACGGTAGCAATCTTATCAAGAGTAATGTACATAACTATCAGACTAACAAAACGGCATCCCCTAAAACTAATACAAGTATATGCACCTGCCTTTACACGACGAAGTAGCAACAGTACTAAACCAAGACAAAACATATTACACCATTCTGATGGAAGACTTCAATGCTAACCTGGGCAATTACAAAACTGGCGAAACATGTGTAAGGCAATACGGAATAAAAATCAGAAACCTTAGATGACAGACACTAATTAACTTCATAGAACAACATCAACTGACGACAATGAATACATTCATCAACAAGAAGTACTGTAAGTAGACACGGGAGATAGATTTCATAATCACAAACTGACGTGCAATTATAGCAGACGTAACTATCCTAAACGAAATTCAGGTTAGTGGCCATAGGATGGTCAGAACACGGGTGAGGATAAAATATGGAACTTAATCCACACTAAAAACAAGAATGCTAAGCCATGAAGAAACATACAGACCACATTTAAAACAGGGGTTAGAAGATAATCCAATCGGTTTAGAAGTGAGTGTGGATAAACTCAACAATTACATAATCGATAACATGATGCAAGGGGCATATGAAACGCTCAGAAACAAAAAAGAAAAAAAGGAAAGGAACAAAGATAAAACAAGAATGAGATCAAATACGTTAAAGCAAACAAACAAAGCAACCAGAAAGAAGGTATAAAAAATATGATAGAGTTTAATGGAAAAGTAATAAGAGGAACCATAGAGGAAAGCAGAATCCAAAGGTGTTTAGAAAGACACTTAAATTAGATAATTTCGAAATAACAATCATTGCTTAGATGTTGGGGAAGTACCTTATAACTGAAAAATGCAAATATGCTGCTAAAAAAACTATCGTCCTATTTCACTACTGTCTCATTTATACAAACTATTTTCAAAAATAATAACAAACATAGTGATGAATAATTTAGACGCCTTTCAACCACCAGAGCGAGCGAGCTTTAGGCATAGATATATTACCATGAATTACATCCACATGGTGCAACAAATTATGGAAAAATCTCACGAATACAATTTATTATTATATGTAGCCTTTATTGCTTTCGAATAGTCTTTCGACACAGTCGAAACCTGGGCTTTGATAAACGCTATGAGATGTAAAATTAATCACAAGTATATAGAAGTGATCAAAAATATATACAAAAACGCAACCCATGACGATTCAAACTTTAGAAGATACTAACCAGGTCCTAACAAAAAGGGTATCAAACAAGGAGATACCATCTCTCCGTAACTATTTACGAACCTAGTGGAAGACGTTTTTAAGTTACTAAATTGGGAAACTCATTGGCCAAACATAAAGGGAGAACGGCTATCTAATTTAAGGTTTGCCGATGATGTAATACTGTTAGCCAATAACATGCAAGAACTAAAAAATCTAATTATTCCATTGCACGAAGCTGCACAGAAAGTTAGATTGAGGATGAATACAAGACAAAAATTACGACAAACCGTAATGATGCAACACCAATCGAATTAAATAACAATACTATAGAAGTAGTAGGTGAATACGTATACTCTGAGCAATTACTGGCTATGATCGAAAACCCCCCAAAAAGAAGAAATAAACAGGAAAATAAAAAAAACTTATAGACGTATTCAAGTGAAAATACTTGAAAACAAAAGTGTACTACCATACTCACTTATGCAGCAGATACATAATTATTCATAGAAACGGATCTGGAAAAGCTGATGTTGGCATAGTGACGTATAGAAAGACCTATGCTGGGAATAAAATTACAAGATAGGATAACTAATATGCGGATTAGGAACAAAACAAAAATTAAAGATGTGATATCGCCAAACTGAAATGGCAGTGTGTGAACATCTAAAGAGGAGACAGCACGATAGATCATGAGGAAGACCCCGTACTCGCTGGAGAGACGACATCAAAAAAAAAGAAAGGGAATTGTTATGTTTGACTTTCATGGTAAACTTGATATTGATATAAAGTTTATTAAGGTAAGAAAGATGCCAGCGTGGTCCCGTGGTTGAGAGACGGGCTGCGATGCTGACGGACCCGGGTTCAATTCCCGGTGCTCGCAGATGCCTGTCGGGTGGCCCACTCAGTCACTAAAAATAATTGAGTACCTGCGTTCATTCGAACAAGGGGTAATAATGGCGGTTGTCTAAGGTGCGGTGCTTGCCACATCGCCCCGCATCAGAGATGGTGCGCGGCGACCGGGCAGAGAAAGCGAACGTGTGAGAGCCTTAACCTCTCAGTTCGCAGGCCGTGTTTCCACGCGGGGCGTAGAGCCTTACCATTATTATTATTAAGGTAAGAAAGGAATTCTCATGTCCATGAGGCTAGATGACAAACATATCGTCAACGTATCTTATACAACAGGTAGGTGTTAAGAGAAAAGATTGAAGGGCTTTTATTTCTAAATCGTTCATGATTATGAATTATGGATGGTGATTTTGGGACGTAATGGATGGGTAATAGATAAACGGTTCTGGCACAGTTTGGACAGTTTCTGTTTTTGGATATTGATTTGCTCTTTAAATATATATAAAGCTTTATCATATACTATCTTGGTAAAGGAATTCTAAATGGTTGGGTAAATTTAAGAAGAACTAAAGTTATGTAAAATGTCATACCGTTGAAAGTTGGTTTGATAAAAGTTTCTACCACCAGATAAGAGAATGCTACAATGATCCTAAATACAGCGTAATACATCGGTAAGATGCACAATTTACTTAAATCCTCTGATTATCGCCATGTACCTAATAATCCCACTACCTACCTCGAAAAGAAAACCAAAACCCTTACTGCTAAACTCCAACCTATCATCCGATACCAAGAAACTCCTCATACCCCGAGAAAAAGCCTCCAGTATTCCCAAATTGTATGGTCTCCCAAAAATTCACAAAGAGAACATTCCTGTACGCCCTATAGTTAGTGTGTTCGGTTTTCCCACCCACAACCTAGCCAAATACCTTGCCAATACTCTCCAACCTCTCACAGAGCAGGCATCATCCTACGTCCGAAACTCTTATCATTTCCTAGAAATACTGAAAACCTTCCCTATACGCAAAGGTGACATCATGGTTAGTCTAGTCGTAAACTGACAAGGACAACTTGTTTGTCTTCCCAAGATTTTAGAAAAGCTAGGTTACACAAAAGTTTAGTCTTATGTAGAATAAGCTTAGATTACAACTTAGTGAGGTTGAAGGTTTCTTCCTTGTAGAGGGGTATAAAATGTTGGGTCAATAATAAATGAACAATTAGGTTCACAGTTTGGATGGCGTCGATTATTGGGAAATTCCAAAATACCCTCTCTTATTTCCTACCAGTGAAAATTATTCACAAGGCCATTGAAACTGAAAAACATCTTTAATGCCTCAATACTCCAGACGATGGTCAACGCTTACCTGCCATTTGAAAACTGTTAGTTAACGCACGTCATCACTTACGTAACCCGTTTTGTTAGTCTGATAGTTATGTACATTACTCTTGATAAGATTGCTACCGTGGCGCTTACATGTTTGATCCAGCGTTTATTTATCAGTATTTCAACCTCATTGCTGCTATTATCGTCTTTACCTTTATAATATATTAACTTCTTCTTTACTTCTCCTTACCTCACTCATGCTTCAGAAATCACATTTGACAGATCTCAGCTCATGTTCTAAGTGTGTTAGTCTGTGTTCAGACAACAGGATCTTTACATTTAATTTACAAATGCTCATGTTAATTGCTTGAGTTCTCCTTACTTTTAGAAAACTTTGTACCCCCTTCCCGCCATCCCAGAATACATGAGACGGACCGAATCGTCGGTACCTGGAATAATTGGCTTGTAAACTTTTCCATTATGTGGTATTGCTTAGGGAGTATATTAGCATTTAAATACCACGCTTGCTAACTACGGGTTGTGGAGTTGGTGTTGGGATTTGGGAAAGGATGAGGAGGTTATTGGGTAGGATTAGGGTTGGGTCCTAGTTTTCCTCGGAGGATGAGGAAAAATCATGGCTCGCTTACCTGAAGCAGATCTATTCTCTACCGGAATTGCAGAGGAGTACTTGTGCGCTACCTACTAAATATTTTACTACTTAATAAAAATTTTCGAGCTTAAATTTTTCACATTTCTTCTTTTCTTCTAGCATTTTCTTTTCTTTTTTTCAGCATACTGTTATAGAAATTTTTATTAGTTACTTGTATTTACCTTCGTTTGCTTCAGAAAATCCTTGTAGCATTTTAATTCTTGCTTTATGCGTTTGATTTGCCTCTTTGTCACATTTAAAGCTATAAAATTCTTGTTTTATATGTTGTTCCTAAAATGTATGTTTATCTGTTGTGTTTTTAAAATTTTTTCTAATACTATCAGCCTTTCTTTTATATCTCTACTTTTGTTTCCAATATCTTTTATATTATTTTTTATTTTTCTCTTTTGTTTTTATGTAAGTCAATTATTCTTACTTTTTTTAAATGTTGAGATTATTTTGTTAACATTTGAGATTACTTGTCTGGGTTTATTTCCACCAAAAATGATCAGTATACAGATTGAAGCTTTTACATCTTTCACTTTTTGTTTGAATTAAAACGTGGTGTATTTGATCCACTGTGGTGTCATGAGGTGACGACTGTATATGTTGTATATATTTTTATGCTGGTGTCGAGGTTTAAGCGGTCTGTATCGTATTTTTAATTTCAAACAAAGAAATTTTAATTAAAAGGCCAAAAAGCTGGAAGACACTCACCGTGCAAGCGGATGCTCTGCTGCAGAAATCGGCTCTCAGGGGCTGAAATTAGGGAAAATCGATGAAGAGAAGTGAAGTGTGTAGGCGGAGAAAAGACAAGTCTCCATTTGCGGAGCCCATCGGAAGCGTCTTTTCTGATTTGAGTCCTTCAGCTGGTCGTGTTCGAGGTTTACAAGATTTATCTGTTTTTTCTTGCCGGATCAAATACAAAAAAAAAAACGGACCGAGTTCCTCCATCGGCAAATATCGATTCCCGTACATTTAATCCGCCTACAACAAACGACTTCCGGGACATGGAAACTTCTACCACCAATCGAACTCTCGGTAAAAACGGTTTCGTATACATGGAAAAATTAAAGGCGGTCGAACGTTTCCAAAACTACCATGGCTACACCGAAACGGCCGTAGCAGCTCCGTTTTATAGCGACGTTGCCGCGCAGGCGAACAAACCCGCCGCGGCTATTTATAATTAAACCAAACGCGTACAGAGGAAGCCACAAGACATCCGACCCTATTTGAAAACCCAAATAAAAGTAAAAAAAATGGTTCCTAACATTTTCCCGGCCTTGAAGCCACCGCCTTCAGAGCCAACAACTACCGCGAGGGACCGTCAGACTCCAAGCCCGAATCCAACAAATTTGCAAAACAACAAACGCAATAAAGTTACACGCCCCAAAAGCCTCTCAAAAAAATGCTAACAAAACAAAAAGATCTATCCTAAAGTCAAAACGAAAACACAATCAACCTTCCAAATAAAACAAATTAAAACATCAACTAAAATGAAATAAAGGAGCAATCTGGATAGCTATTTACAAGCAACTGGGGTAAGGGTAAGGATTGTCAAGCCCTGGACACAATTATTGTGTGTCTCTTGCCCCCATTTCAAATCTGTACATCCTACAACTTCTTGTCGAACAAATATTCGCCTAAAGCACTATGCTTAACCATCATTTGACCAAGGTTATAAATATTTCCGGCCAGATCGCATTTATACTGTTCTTTCAGAAACTCTCCAGTCAAGTAACCTATCAAATGATAGTCATTGAAATAATTTTCAGCTTCCTGTTGGGTTTCACAGACCTTAACGACATCTTGGATTTTTTTAGTGACAGACGTCTCCAGGTTCAAAGTGTCTTTCAGAGCGCTCACGCCGATAGCAGAAAGGATCACTAGACTGAAAACTGCAGCCTTCATGATGTGGACTCTATGGAAGTGATCAATTAATAATTTTACAAACGCAAAACGATCAGGTGACGATGGTCGAAGGACAACTCCGAATTTTTCAACCGCCCTCCGACGCGGATTAGGCCGTGTTCTAGAAAAGGGACAAGTCGTTGTAATTGATTGGAACAAATTTTCTCAGTTTTCAACTCTTTGCCGAAATGTAATCGTTGTATAACAAGGCATAAATACCTCTCTGCCTCATTCAGGTCCTAGCCAGAAAAACCCTGCCTTCGTGGCAGTCTTTTTACAAACCTCAAAACGCGTATAAGAGGAACAACGAGCAATCAACGCTATTATAGGGTTTTCGAAGAGGAGGTCTTCGGAAACAAGGAACGCCAACCGTCGGGTCACTGAAAACCCGGCCTCAGCCCAACTCGCCGCCACTCGACCCATCGGCCACGCCTCTTCGGGAGCGCTCAACCAAAATTCCCTACCACCACCACAAGCGACGCTCAAACAACTCCCGCGGTGTCAATCCTTTTGAGAGAGAGTACGCAAGACCATTCACGCCGTCAATGTGAAACCAAGAGTCTACCAATGATCGGCAGGGGTCCTTAACCAGTTCAAGACAATCTCCAAATCGGAAAACGCGGTGACTTTGGACACTGTCGCTCGGGACTGCAAAATTGGATACAGTACTTTTAATCAACTTTGACAGCAATGAAGTCGCACATAGTTCAAGTCGTGGAACGGACAACACCTTTGTCGGCGAAACTTTTGACTTGGCACACACGAGATGAACAACCAACTTGTCACTTAAATCAATCCTCGCGTAAATTACCGCTCCATAAGCGTCACCAACCCCCTTTTTACGCTACCTGACCATCGAGAAATTTTTATTCCCGACAAAACTGGCAACTTTCCCTTAAAACTCAGCCAGCGACTAACAATTCGGTGGGGAGGGGGATCGCCCCAAACAGCCTCCCGATAAACATCTTGGCCAACGAAACAGTCAAAGCCAAAACTCCCAAATAATCAAACACACGGGCAACTGCAGACAACATACGCCGCTTGTCACACCCTCGATCCTCCGCGCAATCCGAAACCCAAAACACCCTGAAGCAACTTCAAAGCAATCCCATACCGAGCCGGACGCACCTCCACAGTCAAACTCTCTGACCAAAGTGCTTTGCACCAATTCCGGCTCACTAGACGACCATTCCACCAAGGGAAATCCCTTAGCCGCTAACATCTGCCGCGCCTGGACTCCCAACCCGTGAGCCCTATCCACTTCTTTCCACGACGCAACCAGATCGCCCACACACACGTCTCTCGGAATGATCTCAGTCGCGACTGGAAAACTTTGTTTCTCCCCATCCACCAGCTGATCGCAACGTTAAATAGGGAGACACAGAAAGATCCAAGAAAACCGCACTCAATTCGAACACTTCTACAAGATCCTCCATTTAAAACCCCCACAGCAGTTTTTGGAATTTTCGGTTCTCAGCTCGTATCCAAATTTGCCGATATACTTGTTTTATTTCTACTGAGGGAAATTTGTTAATAAATCAAATATATCGGTTTGCAGTTTTGGCCCTACGTGCAACAAGTGATGCTCCCGAACTCGTTTTCGCACTCGCATCAAATACTATGCGAAAAGCGTAGACACGCTCTGCGATTTGAAAACGTCAAAATGGGGAATAAAATAGCCAATGTCAAGGTTATAATCGGCCGGCAATGACATGTGGCCTTGTTCTAAATAATCCAAAATGACATCCTGATAGAAGCTTTTTATTTCCGGGAAACATCGAAAGCGTGCTTTCAGGTCTAACAACCGTCGAAGAGCTAGATAGCAGGAGCTCGCTAACTTTTATGGATCCTCTTTGGAAGAAACGACAAATTTTCCAGAACCCAATCTTTTCACGGTCGAAGAAAACAATTCCTCACAAGCCTAGTTTTCTTGATTCACAATTGTTGTTAAAGAGACTTCTTCGACTTCCCAGAATTTTTGAAGAAGCGTCTCGACCGGTTTATTTATAGCAATCAAACTTACGGGATTAGTGTTCTCGGACACAACAGGAGCCCTTCCCATAACAGCAAACCCATGGGGACCTGATATGGTAACCGGAAACTTCGATGAACTTCTTAATTTCGTATTTCCCAAAATCTGGCTAACAATTTCGGCACCTAAAATCCCGCCGACATCCCCCGGAACGTGGAAAGACTCATCGTCCAAATCCAGAGTTCGAAGATAGGCTAACTTGTCAATATCAACTTCCGCTGACGGCAGTTCGTCGACGATTTTTCTGACAATAAGGGGCTCAATCGTAAACCTAATACTGGGATCAAAACAAGACGAAAAAGTCAAATTGATTTTTTCGCAGACTTTGTTAAGCTCCTCCAAAACTTAATACCGAAGTTTCAGGCGTTCGATTGGCCGACACGCCTTGGAAGCTAAAAAATGTGACTGGCTTCTCGAATCCAACAATAATTTTACATTTTTAAATTGCCCTTACTCGCCGTAAACCCTCCCGACCACCCTTGACAAAACAATCGCCGACTTTTCCACGAGATCGTACCTTTTCGGATTTTCCAACGAACACAGACTCGTCTGTTTCGCCTCCGACAACTGGCCTGAAGGTTTACTCCCTTTCTAAAATTCTAACTGCAAGAGGGGGTGATGAAGTAAATTACATTTGTCACAGGGGATGCGGTTTTTACATTTGGGAGCTCGGTGATCGAGAGAGAAATACCGAAACCACAAACTACGACTTTTATAAATCTAAACCTTTCCCACGGGGATAACTTTAAAAATTTACCACAATCTTTGAGGGTATGACCCTTTCCTTTACAAGTTTCACAATTTTTCCCATCCATACGACAATCTGGATTCACTAAAAAATTATGTGTGGTGCGTGAAATCTTTTTCTGGGCTTTAGACAAGGATATTTCTGAGGGATTAAACAGTATAGTTTTTATTTGCTTTTGTAAAAATTGTACAAAGTCTTGACTGTATCGTATTTTTAATTTCAAACAAAGAAATTTCAATTAAAAGGCCAAAAAGCTAGAAGACACTCACCGTGAAAGCGAATGCTGCGTGAATCGGCTTCGCGGGAATGAAATTAGGAGAAATCGAGAAAGATGAGAAAAGGGCGTGGACGGAAAAAGGACAAGTTACCCCAATCTTCGCTGCGGGGTCGATCGGAAGCGTCTTTTCTGATTTGAGCCCTTCAGCTGGTCATGTCCGAGGTTTACAACAAAATTTTTCTATTTTTCCTCGCCGGGTCAAATGCATAAAAAACGGGCCGAAATTCTCCATCGGCAAACATCACTCCCGTACATTCAATCGGCCTACAACAAACGACCTCGGGGATATGGAAACTTTTGCCACCAATCGAACTCTCGGTCAGAACGGTTTCGTACACACGGAAAAATTAAAGCTGCTCGAACGTTTCCAAAATCATCATGGCTGCACCGAAACGGCCGTAGCAGCTCCGCTTTTATAGCGACGTCGCCGCGCAGTCGAACAAACCCGCCGCGGCTATTTCTAAGTAAACCAAACGCGTACAGAAGAAACCACAAGACGGCCGACCCTATTTTAAAACCCAAATAAAAGTAATTGGTGATTGGTCCGAACAGCTGGCAATGTGTACATTTTAACTTTTATGTATATGCTTATCGTAAAAGCTTCCATTTTTATTTATTTTTGATTATAAGCTACATTTTCCTACTGCGGGATGATATATTTAGATTTTTGCGTTAACATCTAATAGTAATTTTAAATCATATGCAATTTTATATTATTATTTTGCCATATTTTCCCCTTTTTCCCTTGAATTCCCACTCTTAAAACTTTTCATTGCAGAAGTAGTCTTCAATTTTTCCATCCTACCATTTACTTTTATTCATTTTTTGTATTATTATCTGCTTTCTACACCTTATAGCTTTCTGTTCTAGTCGCATTTTTCTTCATATCTTCGTCTTGGCCATGTTCGGTTTTGGTTTTTTGGCTACAACTGTCTTTAAAAAGAAACTTTTGACTTGAAATTTGGACACGAGATGGCTAAAAGACTTACTCGTTGCGTATTGTCATGATACGCCGTTGAACACTGTCATCACGAAAGTTGAATCTGGCAGCGTAATATCATTGAAGGTGAACTGTTCGTCATGTTTTGGTTTTTTCAATATCATCAATTTTTGCTCTTTTTATCCGTTTTATCATTTTTGTTTTGTATTTTGGTATGTGCTTGATCATTTTCAGCTAATGCCATTAGATGCTAACTGTCCGAGCCTCCGACAGCACCTGCTAGACGCAGTAGTTCCCAGCCGCTTGGATGACGTGACTACGAAACAACTTGCGATCATGTGCAAGGTCTCCGAATCGGCTATTCAAAAGGTTTGAAAAAATACAAAATCGATGGATCGGTTAAAACCATAGCTGATTATTTTTGCTAACTGGAGTATCCTTGCCTCCTTGTTTTTTATTTCTTTCTCTGGTATTTTCTTTCTTCCATGTTACATTTTGGGTTCGTATTTTGCATCATTTTTTCAGTTTATGTATCGCTTTTTATTTACATTTTTTGTCATTATTTTAATTGCAATTTCAAAAAGTAATTTTGTTTTTCTTCCCTTTTGATTTATCACTATCTGCTCGTCTTGTAATAACCCGGCAATATTTTGTTTGTATTTATTCATACCTAATTTGCATTTTTTCTTGGTCATTTATTATCTGACCACCTGCTAGCTGTTCATGGTCACGATACGACCCAGTTTTGCTAGCTTATCAATTGTGCAATTAAACCGCCTAACTACGTATATATGCTTCCGTAGGATTTTATATACTCTACTCCATAACATGTTTAAAATTGTCCCGATCTTATTTTTAAATTTTTTAATGGCTACGTGGGGCAGTGTACGATACTTGCCCTATTACGACTTTTGATTGTGCACTTTCACATATATGATATGATGCTGCCTCTTTACTTTTCGCTTCTCTTCAAGTATTTTTCCAATAAACAACCCGATGGCTTTCTTTTCCTAAGATGTTCTTTTGTTTAACTTCTTTTTTTACGGGTCTATAAGAGAATTGGAATTAAAAAGAAAGTTTTTATTTCTCAGTAGATAATCTGAAAGGAGTTACCAACTATTATTATCTAAGTGATGGATTTATAGAGGAATTAATTGAATTTGGTCTGTAGTTATAGTTTTTGTAGAAGTTAAGGCACACTTATAATCCGTTCTAAACTACAGACATTTGCTATATCAATTATTAGTGTTTTTTTTTCTGAACATAAGCCAGAGGCTTGTTTGTTTGTCCAATTACGTCCGCGTCTTTAATTTTCTTGGAAAGTGAAGGTCCACGATTCTAGCTATCGCTTCGGTGGTCTGCCAGGTCGTCAGCGTGTTAGGAGCTTCCCATTTATTGCTGTTCTTACAAGTTTGTCTTCTCTCATTCGTAACACGTGTTCATTCCAGCCTCTCCTCCTTCCTCGGCCTCATCTCACTATATCTGGTGTGTCGCATGTTTGTCGTATTACCGCATTTGGGATTTTGTTTCTTAGGGCGTGTCCAGTTATTTTTCTTAGAACCTTAATTTCGGTTGTTCTTGGCGTGGATTTGGTTTTTGGGGAAAGTTTTTGGGCAGCGCATGTTGTTATTGTTCGTACACAGGTTTTATATATACGTATTTTGATTTACTTTTGCACGTGTATATTGTTCCATATGGTGTTTTTTAATTCTGCGGATATTATTGTGGCCTTATTTATTTGATGTCTTACTTCGCTAGCTCTATCTTGATGCGCTGTTAGATTTACTTCCAGCTACTGGAATGACATGGCTTGTTCGATTATAGTGTTGTCTGAGGCTAATTTACAGCGGATTGGGTCATTTGGCATTACCCTAGCCTTTGTTTTGTGTACTAATATTTCTATATTATATTTTGTAGCGCTCAGATGAAAATTCTGTAACAACCTTTGTAATTCATCTTTTCTTTCAGGTATTATTAATGCATTGCCCGCATAGTAAAATATTTTTATTCTTCTTAAGTAGTTTTATATCCTTGTCCGACCGTTTTGACACTATCACTGATTTTATCCATCACAAAACTGAACAGCAGTGGACTTAGGCAGACACCCTATCGTATTCCTATTATTTTGTCAATCGGTTATTTTGATCTTTATCGCCGTACTTAAACAGTTCATTTGGTATTCCATCTATTCCAGGCGCTTTTCTATTTTTTAACTTTCTCACCAGTTCTATGTCTAATGGTCTCTCTATCCGAGTTGTTGCGCCCTCGTCCATTGTGTTCTTTTCGAGGAGTATGTTGTTTTCATTATATAGATCTCTAAAGTATTGTACCCATGTATCCTCATTTATAGCAATGCCTGTAAGTATTCATTTGTTTCCTTTTTCATTCTTCTCGGCATTACGTCATATAAATCGTGTTCCACATCCCAGTTCTCTAATCTTGTTGTTTATTTTGTTTCTGATTGTTTTATACCTGTTATACTCCTCGGGTGTTTTAGTGTTCGTATATTTTAAATATGCGTTTAGTTTTGTCTTCAATTTTTTGAGATAGTCTTATAACGTAGAGATAAATCTCTTACTGTTTCATCCACCATTGATTCGATATTGAATTTCTCTGTGTAATTGTTTTGTGGTTTCTTTCTTGGTTGCATCGACAATCTTACTTTATCTAACATCAATCTGTACCGGAACCTGCATTTCTTGAGCTTAAGCTGCGCACATCGATGATTTGCGAGGCATGTATTTCAATATCATCAAGAATTGGTCTCTGGAGTTACACCATGTTATTTTGTGTCGAGTCTTGTAATTGAAAATCGTGTTGTTTATTCGCAATTCATCTTCTGTGCAGAACTGTATAAAACTTATTCCGTTTTTATTCAGAATTGACTCATTCATTCGTTGTTTCCCTTATCAGTGTGTTTAGGTCGATCATTATAAAAAATGTTTAGACCTTTCGGTATCTTGTTTATTTCTTCTTCAAGCTGCATGTAGAATGCTTCTTCGTCTGGTGCATATACGCCAATCAAGTTGATCTTTTCCTTTCCGGTGTTTAGGGTAACCTTTAAATGTCCTACATGCTGATCGTATTTGTTATTTATGAGACCTACGCCGGCTGTTGCTTTTTCTCTTCCTGCCCTGCTACTTTATTTGAGAGTATTGCCTGGATATTTTATTTCGCATTTGCCCTTCCGTTTTGTTTCGGAAACTGCGCATATTTGTTATGTATATTGTTGTTGATATATTTTAATTATTCACACTTAGTGTTCTAGATTTATCATCTCTTAAGAATTTTCAATTTAACTTTTATATGAATATATGGAATACGTAACTTGTTTGTGTATCAGGGGGGACGGGGCATATGGAATGTTTCGACCTTTCAGTTCATAAGCTATACCCTCTAGCGGAGTCCAGAATTATTATATACTATTATATGTTAGTGTAATTTTGTTTGTTTTTTTATAGTTATATGTTTCTAGCATTTATAAATATTAGTCACTATTATATTTTAGATTCCAACCAGTGGAAGCATTCGTCGAATTTCTGATTAAGCCGCGTGTTTTCTTTTAGCAAAATCCAGCATAGCACGTAAATTAGCCGGAAAAAACGGCGCGGTCGCCACAAACGGCTCCTCCGACACTCCGCACGCAGTAACCTCCAGCTAGACGCCGAAGATGAAGTCGTAGACAAGCACTTTACATATTAAAAAGCAATTTCGCTGCTCCTTTTCAAAGGCGTAAAGGCGTCTGCATGGTAATGAATAACCCAGAGCAGTCGTCATTAATTAAAAGCTGATTAAATATTGTCAGGCTAAATTGAACTCGTCCGAGTGAAATAATTTACAGCCCGGCGCTGCTCGCCGGCAACTGCCGCAGTTCTGCGTTGTTCGCTGGCGAGCACGTCTGCGTTAGAGGCGGTCAGTAATGGACTATCTGGCGTACGTGCGCGCATCCAAACACATAAACAACGGACTTTTAAAAGGATGTCATTGAATAACTTGAGTGTTGTAAAGTTCTCTATTCATAATATTTAATAGATGGTTAAAATTGTTCTCCAAACTTCCAAACAAAGCAAAAGGAATGTCGGGAGTATTACGGGGCGTAATCAACAGTTTTTGGACAAATGTAGTTTGTTCTGTTTGCTTTCTTTTATGTTTGATACTACAGCTTATTTTAATCATTTTTTACCCATAATCGTTAATTTATATACTCTTTTGACTATAGGCAAAAGGGAGTTTACTCCTCTGTATTGACTGGTTTCTTCCATTCTTCTTTTCAAGTGTTTCTGTTTTGTGTTGCTTCTTTTGTTTGTTCCCAGGAATACCACTTTTTGCCACTGTACATCTCACAGCTTTGATCCAAGTTCTTCTTATAGTTGTTGCTTTATGTACTTGTGTAACTAATTTATTATCCGCCATTCTCTTTACATACCCATACCATCTTAGTTGAGACTTTCTGCTCAAATTTCGCAGAGTAAACAAATGTCTTCAAAAGCTCTGTTGCCAAGTGGGCTGTAACAAATAAGCGATCGCTAGTATCAACCATACTCGCTAATCACACTAACGAGGATTCGGCAAAATATAGAACTGAAAATTTCGAGGTTTGCAATAGCTTGTCAAACTATGTCAACCTATGGTATTATAACTCCCAAGGGATTTTTTCGCCACCCAAATTTTTTATTTATATATCAAAATGTTCCTCATCTCGAGTAGATCGTGCATACTGAAAATCACTGGAAAATTCTTTTTTGTTTCCTTTTGATACCATCTAGACTAACTGCCCCCAGAGTGAATAAACTTATTAGAACAAGGTCACTCTGGAATAACCACACGTGTTTTTTTAAGGTAACAAAGTCTGATTGATATAAGTTATGTATTTTCACAGCGAATCAATTTCTTCAACATCCTTATACTTCTCATTTTGATATATATTATTTCTTGGTCACAACAACGATTAGATAATATTTTTTGACAACAATATATTACTTCCTGATGACATAAATGTGCTGATTGAAGAAGTGACCAAAGCACTGTACCTCACAATGGGCACAACACATGAAGACTGGCGGACATTAAACTTCAGCAGTAAAATGAGAGCACAGGCTACATGATCTCAACTGCTTGAAGCAGACTTCTTTTACACTCTGAAAGAAATGTTGCTCTTGTCCGACGTATCCATGTTTCTCTCAGGCATACCTGATCATGTCTCGAAAGATTGGACATCTGACTTGACCTTCAAGGTAAGTCTGAAGTACAACAATTAATCTTCTTGGTGTGATGTTTATTTCCGGAAAGAAGACTCTCTGATGGCTCATTGCTCTTCCCTGAAAGTACTTTCGTTGCCTGAAGAAGAGGATATCCTCTGGCTGAAGGGCAGCAGAAATTAGTACAAAGATAAAAATGGGAAAGCCAGCATGGATTGTCCTGACTGCTTCTCCAATTTGTCCTGTCCACTGATCCACGAGGAGTAGAACTGATTTGTCAGCGGGTACAGTGTCCATCAACTTCTCCAGGTACATCTTGTGATTTTCTGTTCCGAACTTTTCTAAAGTGAAGCAGCTAATTGTTAAAAGAGTTTGGGGATTAGCGACTTCAAGTCCAACAAGAGGTCCAAACTGGCCAACAGATTCTTTAAGACAAACATGTAGTGATCTAACAACTGTTCTGTTAGCAACGATTGGTTGTTGCATGCTATAACTATGAGTGGTCTTGTTCACCGACTTTACTGTGGCTACTGTTGTCTTCTCTCCTCTGACTGTCAAACTTCTATTAATGATTACAGCGTTGTTGAATCGACTTTGATTGAGGTTTCAAACTCTCGAGAGTGCAGTGTTAAGCTGCCAAATGCGATCAACAACTTGGATTAGAATGCTGTCTTCGTCTATACATCCTCATTGTTGCTAGAGGTTTAGAACTCTTTGGCACACAAACACTTTTGTATCAGAACACAGTAATTTTTCATATCGATCTTTTTTGGTGTATGTTGAGCGTTTCAGAAACTTTAACACTCGGGATTATTGTATAAGATTAACACACTGTTGTCTACAAAGTAGTATAATCTTATTAATTTCTACTTATATGACAGGTAATTTAAAAACCGGAGGCAGTGAAGAAGTATTTGACATAGAACCTGTTAAGTTTGGAGTACCGAAAGGAAGCATTTTGGGTTACTTACTATATGCCCGGTACACTGCAGTTTCACCAGTAAACGAAAAAACTACAAAAATCGTACATTTGGTGACGGTACTGTCATCCTCTCTACCAACGATGATCCAGAACGAGCAACAATCAGTTTACAAAATAATTTAAACGAAATATAAACGAAAACACACAAATAGAAAATTAAAATTCGTACAAATTAATTTCACTCCCCGTAAAGACCAGTGCTCTCTCGTTTATTTAAATAATATATAAATATCTGTATCAACTAGTATAAAATACCTGGCGTTGCATTTAGATAAAAGGCTAACATGGAAACAACCTGTAATTAAGCAGCGTAAACAGACAGATTTAAAAGTTAAAGAAATATAAATTGCCACTTGAATATAAATATACAAAAAAAATGTTTACACCAATATGGGTATACTGGTTTTGAGCTCTGGGGATGTACCAGCAAGTCAAATATGCCAGTAATACTGTTACGGCCAAAAGTGAACTGTATCGTAATTTTAAATTTGAATAAAGGAACTTCAATCAAAAGCCAAAGCTGAAACGCTCACCTTTTCGGAAGCGGCGCTCTCCTGTAGAAATCGGTTCCCTGCTATAATCCTGGGGAGATCTAGGAAGAGGACATAAGGGTGTGGGTGAAAAGATAGGACAAGTTACCCCAATCTTCACAGCGGAGCCAATCGAAAGCGTCTTTCCTGGTACAACAAGGCTCCTTCTTGGTTCCTCGCGGGATCAGATACAAAGGAAATCGGACCGAGTTTACTCGCCTGGAAAATTTCAACTCCCGAAATGCAATCGGCCAACAAATGACCTCCGGGAAGAGGAAAATCTTGTTGGCAAAATATCGAATTTTGCAACAAAATCAGCCTAAAAAACGGCCACGCGGAAACGAAAACTCCTGCCGGCGAACTCTCGGTCAAAACGTCCTCGGCCACCGAAAATTTAAAGCCGGTCGCACGCTTTCTAAATAATCACAACTAAAAACGAAGCGAGCGAAAGAGTGAAGAGCAAGCAAGCTCGCGAACCTGCGGCCGCAGTCGCTATATGTCGGCGCTCCGCGCAAGTGGGCAAATTGGCCGCCGCTATCTCAAATCAAAACTAAAGCGCGTATACAGGAGGGAGCCAAAAGACGGCCGGCCCTAATCTAAAATTCAAATAAAGTTAATTGGAGATTGGTGCGAACAAATACAAAGAAATTAGTCATGTATCTAATGACACACTTCATAAAAAGACCTGAAAGATATCATAACAGACAACAGTATTGTTAATTGATTGTTAATAAATAATAAAATTAAAAAATCTTAAAAGATATTCTTCTATTAGTTTTACTTTTAGTTTCTCTCTGTACCTTGCATTTCTAAGCTTATCCATTTTGGTTTTACCTACAATTTTTTTCAAGTATTTCATTTATGAAGTTATAATTTTCTTTAATTTTAGTTTAGTTAATGTTTACGTTTTTACACCAAATGCGAGTATTGGAGTAACAACTTTCTTGAAAACTTGCACCCTCGTTTCCTTTGGTATTTTATTTTTTCTGAGAAAATTCGTCTTAATTCTATTGAAAAATTTTTTCCCTATTATAATTTTTTTTTACTTTCTTATCCATTCTTCCATCTTTTGTAATTATTAGTCACGAATATTTAAAATTTTATTTTTTTCTAGTTTGTTTATCTTCTAAGTATGTCGCATGTTTTTGTAGTATTTTCCTGTTGTAATAGTCTTTTTATTTGCTTATTTATTTGTATGTTAAATTTTTTAATATCTTTCTGTATGATTGGAAGTTTTTCTTCGGGATTTTTTGATCCTTAGCTATGACAACCATGTCGTCTACATACCACAGTTTGCCCTTTAAATTTGTTTCATCTTCCAGTAACCCACTTCATAAGATTGGATTTCTTGTTTTGCTTCTTTCAACTTCATCTACAATCAACAAAGAAAGAGTGTACACTCTTGTCTTACCCCTGATGTTATTTCAATTTGTTTGCCTTACTACTTAATTCTATGAATGTAGGGATTAAGTAATTTTAAATATATTGAATCTAAATTAGAATTATAACTAAAAACAATAAGAAATCTACTTTTCTAAATATAAAAAAATCGAAAATTATTTTAAAGAAGTGCTTGTTAAAAAGAATTTATTAGACCAGCTTTATTCAAATTGTTATTAATCTATGTATGCAATTTCTCTGAATGTTGTTGTGTTAGAAGTAGTACTGCGTACAAACTTTTTCTTGAGAAATAAAATATATTTTAACAAAATTATTTACACCCATAATGTACCTTTGATTTATGACAAATCAGTCTGTATTAGTAATAGGTTTGACACGTTTTCGGAAATTTTTAATAATATTTTTAAAGCCTGGTTTCTTAAAAGTATTGTTCTGTCAAAGCACATTTTCAAATTTGGTCGATGTGACGCTTGTACTTGAAACCGTTGCATGCCACAAGGTAGGTAACAGGATACTTTTCGGTTAACGTCTAGAGCCCGCGATTTCTCATAATCCTTAATCTGCTGCTGTTGAACTGTGGTGACGCGGACTGGACATTCGAGCGAATGCAATCCATGCCTTGCAGAAGTTTAGCTGATGAGACTTTTGTTGTAGCATGAGAGGTGACACGGTAAGAGAATAAGAACTGCTGCAACTTGAATTCCGGATCTCTGGTAATATGCTTCATGGCGTTCTTGAAGGTTTTAACGAACCTTTCAGTGTCACTGTTGGACCGGGGATGGTACGTGGAACTGCTAATATGCCGAATACCGTTGTTCCTGCAAAAAAATTGGAACTGCCTGGAAGCAAACTGTCTTCCATTGTCTGTGAAAATCTGAATTCCAAAACGACACATCATTTTGCAGTGATGACTGCTGCTGTTGCGGTGCTGGTGTTTATGCCACTTGAAATAAGCATCCACGATGATAAGACATATTTCCAAACACGGGACCTACAAAAGCCATATGAATCCGCTGCCACAGTTTGCTAGCAAACTCTCATGGATGAAAGGGGCAGATGATGGATTGTTTTGATTTTCGCAGCACTGCTTACTCGTTTTACCTGTTTTCTATTTTACTGTCGATTTGTGGCCTACCAAATGTACTAGCGGCCGAAATACTTTATTATGACAATAGCATGGGTGCAGTTCGTCAGTTATGGAAATACACTTCGGCCAACCAGACTGGATGAGGGTGTAAACAGCTGACAAATTTTTATCCTTTGACGTTGCAGTGACGATGTCCTTGGCGTTTATCAAGAGTCTGCTGATGCTCCGATGCAATCAGGTTCACTTTACATTCAATTTGTTCTTTTAAAACTTGGACAATGAGACAACTCATCTGCATTTTCATGATCCTTGCTATTACGATACTCAATATCGTAACAGAACTGTAACAGGTACAACGACCAATGTTGTAAGCGGGTAGCGACGTACGGTTAAAAGTTACTTATATTTCCAAATATGGCTAAGTGGGGACAATAATCTGTAAGCAGAATAATTCCGGCCGCTTAGGTACTTAAAGATCTTTTTAACTCCAATGATAATGGATAAGGATTCTTTTCATTCTAAGAGTAGCGTTTTTCTGTATCAGATCTGGGTATTGATGGAATAAAACAATTCCAATTCCACTGGAAGATGCGCAGCACAATATTCCAATGGGAACGGTTGGATTATGGTAAGCAAGGACTTGTGCTGACGAAAGCACCGATGATTTGACATGTTCAAATGCTTATTGACATTTTCATGACTAATTTCAGTTTGCTCCCTTCCATGTTAGATTGTAGAGAGGTTCGAAAGCATTTGATAAAAATTACATAAACTTCTCATAAAAGTTGATCAATTCGAGGCATGAACGTACTTCGGACACATTCAAAAGACGCTGCTTTGCATAGGTAGCTTTAACTTTCTTTGGACTAGCGTGAATCTCTTCCTTGAATACGACGTGTCCCAAATACTCAATTGTCGGTTGTAAAAAATTAACATTTTCGTATCCGACTAAAGATAGCTTTCAACACCTGAAGTTAATCGTGATCTGACTGACCACTGCACAATGCATCGACGATATGGGATTCGGACATCTAAATTCCTTACTCAAGTTTATCTAAAAAAACACCTGGAATATAGCTGGGGAGGAGGCGATGCCCTGGAGTGAGACGTTGTATCCGTAGAGACTTCGATGAGTGCTAATAACAAAAAATTCCTTGCAGATTTCCCTCACGTCTAGTTGATGGTAGGCGTTGACTCCATCCAACTTGGAAAACTCCAGGAATTGACGAAAAACCTCATCTGGTGTGGCCAGCGGGTATTGGGTGACGTGAAGTTGACTTGAAGTTACCCGTAATTCAAACTTAGGCATTGGGATTCTGCACCACAACGACTGGTAATGCCCATTCACTAGATTATATACGCTCGATAGTTCCAGATTATTCCATTTCTGCAAGTTGCTGGTCAACTTTTACACGTAATGCAAAAGAGGGAAGATAAGCATTCAAAAACTTTGGCGGTGCGTCATGCTTGAGCGAGATTATGGCTTTAAATCTATCAATTTTGCCAGTAGGAGATGAGAACACATTATCATATTTCTTTAAGGGAGACTCTAGTGTGAGGCTGCTTACAACCGAATAAAGACTCGTGTTTTACCACTGGAATGTGGCGTGTGATTTTCACTGCATTGTACTTCAACTTGCATCAGATATCTCCAATGACGTCAAAAGTTCCTCTTACGTAAGTAAGGAAGGTGTACTTGCACAGGTACAATTTTGCAGAGTCAATGTATTTTCAAAAACCCTAATTTAGCATTTCCTTTCCACAACCGCTGTCGTGTTCTGTTTGATGAGGATGGCCGTTTATTTCAACATTTAGCATGATGGGTGGATTCTCAGTAGACGGCTGTCTGAAATGCAAGTACTTTTTAAAGTGTCTATGCTTTCCGCAACAATAACAAACAACATTCTTATCTGAATATTCCGTCACTACAGTATGTAACTTTGAACCACAGCTTGGGGAAAACTTGGGCTGGCACTTAAATGAAGATGGCATTTGACTTTTCAACATGAAACTGTTGTTGGAGGAATTGGAGAAGCCTTTCCTATATATAGGACATTTTCTATACTTCTAGTCTTGTGTACTGTCTCCTCCTATGTAGAGGCCTTGCATTGGCTATTACGAATGAGTACTGTACTGGACTCGGCAGACTCATGTGCAAGTACAAGTAGCCCCGCTTCCTCCAGTTTTACTTCATAGTCCTTTCCAGAACAGGATTTTTGTGCTGCTACGCTTGACAAACCGTAGATTAACTGGTTACGGAGTTGCTCGTTGAGGTTCGTAAACTTGCACATGGTGGCCTTCGGTGCAGACTTGAAATGCGTCTTTCTTGAGGGGCTTGGAGACTGGGCATTCTGGCGTTACCAGATTAGACAACGCGGAGAAAATGGCTATCCCAATAATGGATAGGAAGATTGCTCGGCACCGGTTTGCTTTTATTTTCCGGTCAATTGCATCGGACACTAGGAAACTGTCGAAGACCTTAACCCAAGTTTTAAAATCATCGGACTCTAGCTCGAATCCTCTTAATGCTCCCATAACTGACATTCTGGACTACTGCAAACTAAAAAATTGGCAGCTGATCATACTCTGACCTAAAACTTATCTTTTAATTTAAACGTGATAAGAATTATAGTTTTTCGAATCCCATCAGTATGGCAAAATTGTATGGTGTATGCCTTAAATTAGCGTCCGACGTAGACGCCGTAGTTATATCACCCGCTAACGTACTTTATTTTTTACAACTCAATTACAATTTTATGTACGATTCAATAACATGAGCTACCTAAAACTATATTAAATTTCCTATCTACACGATGGTCCCGGTCTCCACCGCGTTTCTGTCAAGGGCTTCGCGGTGCAACGCCCAGCTTTACGCGGCGTGCTTTGCACATGGATACTACACTATGGTAGTTACTAAAGATGTTTTTATGAATACATACCTTTATTGAACGTATGTTAGTTTTTATAAAAATGGAAATTTTATTAGACTTCAAATTTTGATTGGTTTTTGTCATATTAACTTTATTAGACTTCAAATTTTGATTGGTTTTGGTCATATAACATTTAATTAAGATCAACAGCCCAATGCTGACTTATAGAGGACTTTATTATTTAAAATTAGTTTAGTAAAGATAATTATCGAGAATGTGTTGGAACACAGCTGACACAACACAACATAGAAACTTAAAGTAGTTAAAATCGTGAATTTTCCAATATCACCAAAAGTGAAAATATAAACTACATAATAGCAGTGTTTTGGTGCCTCAATCAAAACGTTTATTCAAGTTACAACCAAAACAGTGAATAAATTTAACTTATAAATTATAACCTCTCGATCCACCAAGTTATCAAAAAGCGGAAAGGCCAGATGAACTCTGATAAGAGATAACAGCACATTTGGCTGTGTGCTAAACCTCATAAATAAATATATTTATATTTTTATTCAATTTTAAGAAATTATAACAGCACCATGCAAGGAAGTAGCGATGGAGGCTTGTATTACGGACAACAAAACTTCAATCAGCACTACGTGCCAGTTAGCTCTAGCACTGACAGCTTTATACCAAATATTATAACTTACAACAGCTCTTATGACCCAGCCTAGTTCAATACCCCAATGGCACTCAAACCAACAATCGCAGTGGCCTCAGACTACACAAATGCAATGGCTCCCGCAGTGGCACCCTCAACAATACCAACAATACCATCCAATTTTCCAACCGCCGGTAATGGGATAAAGTCAAATGGAATGCCCAATAATGAACAGCAATCAAAGAAATCCACCAACACAAGCAACAAACGGACACCCGAAAGGGACAATAACACCTCTACCGTCTCCATTAATTAACACAGAATACTCGGAATATGAAGAAGCTGATGAAAACCCGCAACAGAGGACAGAAGAGGGAAAGGGATTTCAACCCAATGAATTTCAGGAGGTCAAATCAAGAAAACAAAAGGAAAAGAAGCGGAGACAGCTCACCCACTCGCCAAACGAAGTCAAAACAAAGTCACACACAAAGCACAACGATAACCAATAGATTCGACGTTTTAAACAAGGGAATAGAGGAAGAAACCCAAAATACCACAAACAACGGTAATGTGAAAGCAAAAAGCTGACTACCTCCACCTTTTATCTTACAATTTGTCAAGGCAATTCCACCACTACTTCAACTTATCGAACAAAAGATAGATAAGAAGGAATACTATTATCAAATGATAAGTAGCGACAAGGTAAAACTACAAGTCCGTACCATAGAAAACTACAAAAAATTAAAAAGTTCTAGATGATAACAAGGTCATTAGACATACGTTCACCCTCCCGGAAGATAAACACTTCAGGGTGGTAATAAGGAACCTACACCACACCACCCCAGTAGAAGACATTAAACTTGCATTGCAAAAAGAGGGACACGAAGTCAAGTCAGTTATGAATGTACATAATCGCGAAACCAAAATGCCAAAAAATCTGTTCTTCATAGACCTGGCACAGAAAGACAACAACAAAGAGATCTATAACTTAGACCTTTTGTTAAATGCAGTAGTAAAGTTTGAACCACCCCATAAAAGAACACAAATCCCACAATGCAAACGTTGTCAATGCTACGGTCATACCAGAAACAACTGTTCCCGTCCGTATCGATGCGTAAAATGTGCAGGGGAGCACGACTATAGAACATGCCCTAAATGTGATAGCAAGACTCCCAAATGCGTACTTTGCGAGGGAAACCACCCTGCAAATTATAAAGGTTGTAAAGTCTACATCGAAATCCTAAATAGAAGACATCCCCTACAACAAGGAAAACTACCACAAGTACGACAAACAGGAATCCAAAAAACACGTCCCTTAGCAAATATCAACAATGCAGAACAAACCCAAAAACCTGCATCAGAAAAACAACAGCCGGTGGAAATCTCCATGAACAGACAATATCTACAAATCAAGCATCACGTTTGATAAATGTAAGCTCGCAATGTAGTTATAGAACTGCCACAAACAACAATCCTACACTCAACGAAAATTATTTTATATCATATTTACAAAGCACAATCAAAGCACAACAAAAAATGATTTCGAAACTAACAACTGAAATAAAAGAACTGAGGGGGACTATCAAATGCCTGGTATCCAAAATCGGTAAAAACAATGGCTCAACTATTTAAAATTGCGCTCTGGAACGCCAACGGATTAGAAAGCCACAAACAGGAAGTAGAAGTATTTCTAAAATATAACAGCATTGACGTACTTACTACTAATAGCAGAAACACACTTCAATTCCCAAACGCACTTCAAAATTTCGGATTACATTATATACGATACCCAACATCCAGATGCAGATCGTAGAGCGAGAGGAGGATCAGCAGTAATAATTAGAAAGCAAATAAAGCACTGTGTACTGCCAGAACACAAAAGGGATTCCTTCCAAGCAACTAGTATAGAAATAGAGGACTGGTATGGTCCGCTGGTAATCTCGGCGGCATACTGCCCACCGAACTATCGTCCTGACAAAGACAGTTTGAAAGAATACTTCACATCTCTTGGAAATCGCATCATGGCGGGCGGAGACTACAACGCCAAGCATACCCACTGGGGATCGCGCCTATCCCCACCAGGCAGAGGCAGAATCCTATATCAGGTATTACAAGAAGAACAGTTAGGTCATCTATCCACCTATGAACCAACATACTGGCCAACGGACCCTGCAAAAGTTCCAGATTTATTTGACTTCTTTGTGATCAAAGGTATTTCTCGAAGACTCTTAAATATAAAATCCAGTTTTGATCTGACGTCTGACCACTCTCCAGTGATAGCTACTGTCAATGCAGTTATAACGCAGAGAAGTAAACCACCCCAACTTTACAACTCAAAAACAAAATGGGAATACTTTAAAGTACTAATTGAGGATAGCATAAATCTAGATGTATCTCTCAAAACAAACGAAGAAATTGATAATGCAGTCTTAAGTTTTGTCAAAACAATACAAAGTGCTGCCTGGGAAGCAACACCAATTTTCCCACCCAACAAAGTAGAACATAGGTATCCTATTATCCTGAAAGAAAAATAGCCCAAAACGACGGCTAAGGAAAAATGGCAACGTAGTAGGTATCCTGACGACAAAAGAAGATTTAACGTTGCCACTAGAGAACTCAAGGAGCTAATACGGACCCTCAATAATGACAATTTTGCCACCTACGTAGAAGGGCTATCAGCTACAGCTAGCACAGACTACTCGTTATGGAAGGCAACGAAGGCCCTGAACCAACCGAATCAACAAGTACCTCCTATTCGTAAAGCGGATGGCTCATGGGCGCGCAATAATAAAGAAAAGGCACAAATCTTCGCGGAACA
The DNA here is from genome assembly GCA_036346155.1 of Sinelater perroti. Lineage (NCBI taxonomy): Eukaryota > Metazoa > Arthropoda > Insecta > Coleoptera > Elateridae > Sinelater > Sinelater perroti. The sequence goes on along the minus strand of JARFIY010000057.1, from coordinate 572,100 downwards.
CCTGTCAAACGTTTTCCAACCTGTAGAAATACCAACTAGAAATCCGGATGAAGATGACGACATAAAAGAATACCTGGAAGCCCCTTACCAACTTTCACCTCCAATAAAGCTGTTCAAAGCTGGTGAAGTCACAGAAATGATCAACTTACTAAAACCTAACAAGGCACCAGGCTGGGATTTGATCACGGGCAGGGTACTTAAGGAGCTTCCTAAAATAGGGATTACAATGTTAACCGCCATCTTCAACGCTATCCTCAGAACAGGATTTTTTCCCACGCCATGGAAGATCGCTCAAGTAATAGTAATTCAAAAATCCGACAAACCCCCGCACAACGTCGAGTCCTATAGGCCTATCAGTTTATTACCAGTCTTATCTAAGCTAATGGAGAAACTCCTACTAAAAAGAATCTTGATGACACACACCGAAGAAGATCTCTTCCCCGATCACCAGTTCGGCTTTAGGAAAAACCATGCAACCATCGAACAAGTCCATAGAATCGTTGAAGTCATCAATAATACATTTGAGGAAAAAGCTTACTGTGCAGCGGTTTTCTTGGATGTAAGCCAGGCCTTCGACAAGGTCTGGCACGAAGGTCTACTATTCAAGCTTAAGCTGAAGTTATCCCATCCAATCTTTACTATCCTGAAATCGTACTTACAGGAAAAATACTTCCAGGTTAAATACCAGGATGAACTAACAGAATTGATGCAAATAAAAGCCGGTGTTCCGCAAGGCAGCGTATTGGGGCCTGTCTTATACCTCATCTACACAGCCGATTTACCCACTGATAATAGCGCTGTAACAGCGACGTATGCAGACGACACGGCCATCCTATCAATGCACCCAAATCCAACAGCTGCTGCCCAACAACTACAGACGCATTTAGATAAAATACAGCAGTGGCTCCAAAGATGGCGTATCAAGGTGAACGAGAATAAATCAGTCCAAGTGACTTTCACAAAATATAGAGGGCACTTCCCAGAAGTAAATATGAACGGTCAACCACTACCACAGGCTGATAGCGTTAAATATTTAGGGATACACTTGGATAAAGGGCTTACATGGCGTACTCATATATGTAAGAAGAGGGTGCAGCTTGGACTGAAACTAAAGAAATACTACTGGTTGTTAGGTAGAAACTCCCAATTATAGCTTAAAAATAAACTTCTTATATACAAGGTAGCATTGAAACCAGTTTGGACCTACGGGATCCAGTTATGGGGCACTGCCTCTAGATCTAACATTGACATATTGAGAGGTACCAATCCAAAGTCTTACGTCTAATAACTAATGCCCCATACTACATCCCAAACATTGAAATCCGAAACGATTTAGAAGTGGCCACCGTCAAGTAAGAAATTAAAAAATTTAGTGTAAAGTACCTAAATAAGTTAGCAGTGCATCCTAATCCTTTGGCAGTTAATCTACTAGACAACAGTGCTCAAACGCAAAGACTCAAAAGACTTAACCCGCTCGATCTACCGCATAGATTTTAGTGCTATTTAAGTTACAATAAGTGTCTTAATTAACTTACATGTAGTGTAACAATCAAATTAATTAAGTAATCGCAGGAGGGTCGTCATTGGGCGACTTCTCCAACACTGCTCAATACGATCAATATAATTACTTATTGTCAGTGTAATTGACAGATTGTAATTAAAAAAAAATGTTTAGTAAAATCAAATTTGTAAAACATTCTTAACAATATTGTTGTATTTGAATATTCTTATTGTACATTCTACAAGTCCATTGTACTATTACAAGTGTTAGTTTTTTGGCTATCGCTCTCTTCGTATTCAATTTGTACATCCGTAGAAATTTTTAATTTTATTTTTATAATGTGATCTTACAGTAAATCAAGTTATAAAATTACATTGTCACTTCTGGTACTTGACAAGTAAGCAAGTGATGTAAGTGTGGGTGATAATATTATTTGGTATCTAGCGTCATAACATGTTGTCACAAAGAACATTACCGTATAAGCAAAAAATGCTTTATATGTACATATAAATCATGACAAACCAATTAATCTCGAGGAACAATTCTAGTCAACTTTTTACTAGAAAACAACTTGTTTCAAATGAAAAGTTTCTTTTACAAAAACCCACAAGAAGATGGACTTGGACAAGCTCGAATTCAGTCACAAAAAATGAAATAGACTACATCATAACGGGCAAAAGAATCTATTGTTCGAGACCTAACAGTACTGAATCAAATCTCTGTAGGAAGTGGCCGTAGAATGGTAAGGGTTACAATTAAAATAAATCTAGGAAATGAAAGATATAAAATGGTTAGAAGAAAAACTAAATAGAAGTGGCAGGCTCCAAAAAAATAAGAGAAATTTAAAGACACAATCGAACGGATGCTGACAGAATTCCCAGGACAAAAAAAGAGATATCGAAAAAACTGATGATAGAATGACCAAGGCACTACGGAAAGCTCAAAAGTGTCATTGTTTAAAACAAAAAAACAGAAAACAAACTAAGCAAGATACAAGAGCGATTACAACAGAGGAGGGAAATAAAAACAAGAGACAATGTGGATGCTCTGAACTTAAGGCAGTTAAATAAATATATACCAAAAGGCATTAGAAAAGATATAAGAAAACATAACCACGAGAATATCAAACAAATAGAAAAGAACAAGCGCATGAAAGTTTTAAAAAAGAAGCTTAAAATGAGAGAAATAAAATTATAACACTCAAAAAGAACACATATGAAGTAACACGTAACGGAGGTGAATTATTATTGATAGTGAAAGAATTTTACAAAGAACTATATAGAAGTATACAACAAATAAAGGATAAATCTAAAGAAATTAGAAAGACAAGTGGAGTAATCAATCAGGGATCTAAAGACATGCCTGACATAAAATAAAAAAAATACAATACGCAATAAGTAAAATAAAAATAGGTGGAGACACTCTACTAGAAGAAATAAAAGACCTCTCTAACCTCTGCCTAATACACAACAAGATACCAAAAAAATGGAACACTGTTATGATGATATTAATTCACAAAAAGGGCGATCTGACAAACGTCCAAAACTATAGGCTCATGAGCTTGTTCTCTCGCTATACAAGCTGTTCACAAAAATAATAAGCCATCGTATCGAAAAGAATGTTGACTTCTACCAACCCCTTGAACAAGCGGGATTCCGATCGGAATTCGGGACAAACGACTATTTACTTACTGTAAAAATAAGTGCTAATTAGCTATATTAGCTGCTCTAAATCAAAATCGTATCGACTATAGATATACCCGTTTATTCCACAATATATACAAAGAGCCATTAGCATACGTAAAATTACATAAGAATACCGACAGTTTCCTATTACAACAAGGTATCAGGCAGTTTTGGAAAACATGTTTAAAACATTAAACTGGGACGAAAAAGGTATAAACATTGACGGTGTAAAAGTAAGCAACCTTCGTTTCGCTGATATTGTCATTATAACAGACAAATTGAAAAAAGCGTAAAAATGGCAAATTAATTATCTATAGCAACACACAAAGAGGCTTAAATATCAACAAGCATAAAACAAAAGTAATGACAAACCTAATCATTGGGAGAAACATAACTATTGAGCACAAAACATTAGAAGAAGTCAAAGGATACAAATATCTGGGACACGAATTAATAATTGCCAGAAATAACCAAACATACAAGCTACAAAGACGAATAAACCTGAGATGGGCAGCGTACGGTAGACTAAGAGACGTATTTAAAAGTGACATACCCATCAGCCTCAATCGGAAAGTATACGACCAATGTGTTCTCTCCGTCCTGACTTATAAATCAGAAACGCTTACGTTAACGAAAAAGACAGTTAACAAACTAAGAGTGCGAGTTGCTCAGAGAAAAATGGAGAGAGCCGTGTTATGTGTTAAACTGAAAGACCATTTCCGAAACACTAAAATTCGGCAAAGAACCGGCATATGCGACATAATCCACCAAATCACCAACTTGAAATGGGAATGGGCGGGGCATGTAGAGAGGCTTAGTGACGCGAGATGAACAAAGAGAATCATCGAATTGAGACCACATCAAGACAAACGAAGCAGAGTTGCACAAAACCGAAGTGAATGGAAAGGATTAGGGAATGTCTTCTTCTTTAGGTGCCGTATCCTATCGGATGTTGGCAATCATCATTGCTATTCTAACTTTGGACATTGCTGCTCTAAACAATTCTCTTGACGTGCAGTCGTACCACTGGCGTAGGTTTTTAAGCCAGGATATTCTTCTTCTTCCCACGTCTCGTTTTCCATGTACCTTTCCTTGTATTACCGGTTGTAGAATTTGGTATTTGTTTCCTCTCATTACGTGGCCTAAATATTGCAGCTTTCTTTTCTTTATTGTATACAGGAGTTCTTTGTTCTTGTTTATTCGTCGTAGCACCTCTCGTTTGTCACTCTATCCATCCATGATATTTTCAATATTCGCCGGTATATCAGAGTTCGAATGCTTCTATTTTCTGCTAATTTCTTTATTTAGGGTCCATGCCTCCATTCTATATAAGAGAACACTGAAAACATAGCATCTGGTTGGCCTCATCCGTATTTCCAAGCTTAAATCCCTGTTGGTTAGAATTTGTTTCATTTTTACAAACGTGGCTCTAGCCATTTCAATACGTGTCCTTATTTCATTTGTGTATTCCCAATTATCATTCACCCATGTTCCCAGGTATTTATATTTGTTTACTCTCTCTATACTCACATTATCTATTCTAATGTCAGGAGTGTTCAGTGGTGTTTTTGTGACTGCCATGTATTTAGTTTTATTTAAATTCATTCGGAGACCATATTTTCTGCTGATGTCATTTGTCCGTTCAATAAGTCTCTGTAAATCTGGAATATTATCTGCTAAAAGTACAGTATGATCAGCATAACGTATGTTGTTAATTCTCTTTCCGTTTACTACTATACCACCGTTTTCTTCCATTAGTGCTTCTTGAAATATTGCTTCCGAGTATCGGTTGAACAGCATGGGCGAAAAAATACAACCTTGCCGAACTCCTCTCTGTATTTTTATTTCTTCTGTCAGCTGATTTTCTACTTTTACTGTTGTTTTTTGTTGCCAATATAAGTTTGCAATTATCCGCATGTCTTCTACGTCTATGTTCTTTTGTTTTAGGAGTTTCATTAGTTTATCGTGTCTAACTTTATCGAACGCTTTTTCGTAGTCTATGAAGCATGCGTATACTTCTTTATTAATATCTCTGCATCTCTGTATTAGTATGTTTAGTGTGAACAATGCTTATCTTGTTCCAAAACCATTTCTAAAGCCAAACCGTGTCTCACTAATATCTACTTCTAGTTTTTTATATATTTTTTTATATATTTAGAAAAGCTTTAAGTGTGTGGCTCATTAAGCTTAACGTTCTATGTTCACAGCATTCCTTTGCGTTCTTTCTCTTTTGTATTGTAATAAACGTTGAATTCAGCCATTCTTTCGGTATTATACCAGTTGAGTATATGGTGTTGTATAAATCTACAAGAATATTTACTTGGTCGTTGTCTATTAGTTTAATTAGTTCAATTGGAACTTCGTCTGGTCCAGTTGCTTTACCGCATTTTGATGTTTCAAATGCTTTAATGACTTCTTCTTTTGCTACTTTGGGGCCATGTTCTCCTTCAATAATTTTATAGTCTTCCTTTCTGTCATCGGCGAATAGTTCTTCAATATATTCTTTCCATCTTTCTATTTTTGTTTTACATCTAGTATAATTATTCCTTGTTTGTCTTTTAAAATGTTTGATTGTCTCTTCTTGTATGTACCTGTGACATCTTTGATCTTTCTGTGTACGTTAAACATATCGTGTTTCTGTTGTGCCTTTTCTATTTCTTCACATTCTTGTTTCATCAATTTTCTTTTTCCGTTTTAATTTTTTCCTTATCAATTTGTGGATTTCACTGTATTTGCTGTCCTCTTTTATCTTACTTTTCTTCTCTTCCATCAGCTCTAAGATTTCGTCTGTCATCCACCTTTTTTCTTTGTTGGTTTTCTTTCGGTGAGTATTTCTTTCGCTGGTTTCATTATCGCATCTTTTATGGTATGCCATCTTGAGTCTATGTTGTCGTTGTTATCCAATGAGTGTCTTCCCATAAAGCTTAAATTGTTATTTATTTCATTTTTAATTTGTGTTCTTATGTTTTCTTCCTTCAGGTGTTGCACTTCTATTCTACTTGTCTTCTTTGTTATTTTTATCTTCTTAAGTTTTATATGCATTTTTATGACAACAGGATTGTGATCAGACGCTATATCTGTCCCTGGATATGTTTTTGCCGACTTTATACTATTTCTGTATCGTTTTCTAATTAAAACATAGTCAATTTGATTTCGGCAAATATTCTGTGGTGTGTCTTGTGGTGATTTCCAAGTCCATAATCTTCTATCTGGCAGTTTAAAGAATGTGTTGGCTACTATAAATTCTCTTTCTTGGAAAAATTGGATCAGTCTATCACCCCTTTCATTTCGCATTCCAAGACCGAACTCTCCTACATGTTCTCCACTTCTTCCTTTTCCAATTTTGGCATTAAAGTCTCCTATTATTAATGTCACATTGCTCTTTTTGGTTAGGGATGGAATGGCGTCTATTTGTTCATAGAATTCTTCTACTTCATCTGCGTTTTTCTCCTTGGTAGGTGCATAGACTTGGATTATATTTATTTTACCTACTGTGGCACATAGTTATATTAACATTGCTCTTTCAGATAGTGGTGTGAAACTAGTGATGCTTTTGTTAGTTTCTTTGGTGACTATTATTCCGACTCCATGATGGTGTTTTGCTTCATTACTGCCTGAGTAGTACATTACTCGATTATCTGTTTTTATTTTACCAGATCCTGGCCACCGTACTTCACTGATTCCGAGAATGTCCAGTTGTAGTCGATTAATCTCTTTGGTTACATTTTGCAGTCTTCCTGCTCCAAATATACTTCGCACATTCCATGTTGCAATTTTCATAGCTGACCCGGGGATTCTTCGCACCCTCTGACCATTGAAGGTCTGCCGGGGACTGAGGGCCGTGGTTTGTATGTTCTCAGCCATGATGATTGTACTAGGAAATAAGTATTGAGGTGGTTATCGCAGTATCATAACCGGTAGGGCCATTATGTGGCCGTCGCCTATGACTATCTGGGGGTAAGCCGTTCCAGAGTTCATCTCCTCCGCCTTAGTCCAGTTGTGGTACTTGCTGCTTCCCAATACCTACTAGTTCTGGTCCGTCCCGGGTATTTTATTTCCCAGGTACCCGCCATGTCTGGTGAGCATTCCCCTATCCGCCACCTGGGGAGGCGCCCGATGGGGAACTAGTTACCCCTCACGGGTTAGGGAATGTAAACGGCTGAATAATGATGATCTTTTTGTAAGCAATTTTCTAGAGATCTAAACAAACAATAATATGATATATTAGAGAATAAACAAGATGACTTAGGACTTCTAGTTTTAAAGCTTTAAATTTTTGTCGTGTGATTCGTTCCGTGTAAATTTGATTTTGGAAGTTATCTCGCTGACTCTACAATAGATAAGCGTTGCTTATTTTTATTACTCATTTCCTAGCTTTGTTAGTACTCCAAATTGATTTTAAATGTCCTAAATGTTGATCGATGAAACCTTGGTTTACTTTTTAGACTTCTTCTTCTTTCTTCTTTCAGCCTTGTGGAGCCCAGTATTGAGCATAGGCCTCCCCTTTGATTCTCCACTATGTATAGAACAAAGAACCAAAATTACAGACATAATAAACAGAATTACACAATTGAAATGGAGCTTTGCAGGCCATGTAGCACGATTAACGGATAATAGGTGGAACGCTCTAATTATATGTTGGAGACCATGGACAGGAGTAAGAAATAAAGGAAGACCAAGTGCACGCTGGTACGACGACATCAAGAAGGTTGCAGAATTGAGATGGACGGACACTTTTTAGACTAAAGTAACGAAATATCCTGAACAATATCTAACAGCTTATTACTTCGATATTTCCTTAATACACTCTGTTTTACTGCATCCGTTGCCTTTAATCCACGATTGGTTTTCTAAAGGTACGATTGATATATTTCTATCTCACTTTGTTAAATTTTTTGCAAAAAATCTTACTTGCAAGGGCTCTATCTAGTTCTTTCTAGTTCTAATTGTTGACGTCTGTTAGATCTGCTCGTATCGTATTGTGTTTATTTACTTAAATTTAGTTATATTTTTTAAAATGCTTAATTTAAAAAATTTAAAATTGGACATTAAAAGGATAATGGGTATTGCTTCATTTATATCTTCTAATTTATTTTAGAATTAGATAAACAAATTCCACCAAAATTATGTTGACGCAAAATTATCCGATAAAATCTTATTGACGATAATGTACAAATAAAACCGACAAACGAATTTATATCCTTGGGGGTAGCAGTAGATAAAAAAGGAATTAAAAATCAAAACATGAGTTATAGAATGCAGAAATTTAGAAAAATTATAGAAACTTAAATAGCACTTTGTGGGATAAGAATATAAGTAGCGCAAACGAAAATAAATTAGACCAACTATGGTCGAAACAGTTGGGACTTGTGGATGTGAAATTTGGACGACTAACAAAGGTAGAAATATCAAAACATCAAGGCTGCAACGACAAGCAAGGACGACAGCAACAAAAGTAATAATAGATAGAATGGAAAAGGAAAGTTTGAAACGGTAGACTTAAGAAAGTAAAAAAAAAATTCAGTTGGACACCACCAGAAAGAAACAAGAGAGGTCTGTACTATTGTGACAATTGGGATTTGTTAGTCCTACAAACATTTTAATGCCTGAAATGTGTGTACTTGGTTCTCAATTATTTAAATTTAAATTATTGTGATGAATATTAACATTATAATGATTATATGTAGTCGCTATTGTATATCACTATAGTGTAACTGTAATGCTCATTGATCAAAAATGCTTTTTTGGCTCTCTCTAGACTACTATAATAACAGTGACTTAGTATAGATCTATGACAAGTTCCAAACTAAACTTAAAATTTGAATAATAATAATAGGGACAAATTTCAGAAAAAAATCAAGCAAATGTGTGTTAGGAAATGAAAAGTAGGCTCACACTACTAAATCATTACATCATATAACATTGTAGTAGTATTCCATATGCACTCTCCTCCAAAGGCTTAAATGCAAGCGTCAAAGCACGACTTGCTATATTAACACACCCATTTAAAACTTCTGGAGTGTAACCAAATGTCGTCACAGCCTGAAACAACAAGCTGTTCAAATGTTTGCACATTAAAAACTGGCTTGGTATACATGACTGGTTAACTAAGCGATCCATTTATTGAGATGCGTTAATCATATAAGGGTCATGTTATCAACGGCACAGCTTTAAGACATAAAGGTAGGATGTTTTTAAGAACTGCAGATTCACTGAGTCATTAAGGTATTGTGGACGAACGACTGATCTAACCAGATGGTCACTAATAATCCCAATCCAAACATTTATACTGCATACGTTGCATATAGTCCCTTAACATATATTATGCTGATGGACCTCTTGTTTGAAGCTTGTATTAGAGTTATTCTTATGTAATTGCGGAATACGTTCCAATGTGTTTACCTCTACTATCAAACTCACAACAGCGCTTTACAACATTGAGTCACTTAGTAACAGATCTGCAAGTTGAAAACGTATCAGCCCATCATAACTGGGATAAATGTTCTTAGCGGGAGTTAACGTCATAAAGCACATGGAAAACATATTTTCGTTCCTAAGTTTATATGAACTTTTCGTTTCTCTTCTTATCAAAAGTCACTTTCTGAAGATTGTTCTTATATTAAATATTTACTCAGTATGACAAATGAAATTACAATTTATCTTTTAACTTTTAGAATGTTTATATTTTTGTTATTTTTTATTTATTTATTTTGTTTAAGGTTGTTGTGCTGTTTTTGACACCTCCTTCCATGTATTTTGAAGTTTTTCCTTCTGCGCTTGCTATTTTATACTTGTTGCGTTTGCAGCATGGTTGGTGGTTAGAAACCTTTACTGACGTCACTGGATCAGTTGCTGATGTGCTAGCAGTTAACATCTCGGAATTTACTGACGTCACAGTTTTTTGCTTCTTAAGAGTGTGAACCTACACCTACACCCCAGAAACTAAATATGCTATATTAGATGTAAAAGCTATAAGAGGAGCGGAAATAAATTCCGACCACAAATTAGTCACAGTAGATACAAGATTCTATGCGATAGTACCGAAACCACCAGAAAAGGAGTACCAGAGGATAAAGACAGTAGAACTAAGGACAGCACAGAAAAAAATAGAATACCAGCATAAAATCAACGAATTGTTAAGACAACATGAAAGAGAGGAAGAGCAAAGAGATCAATGGGCGATAGACGAAAGATGGGAGAGACTCAAAACCACAATAATAAAAGCAGCCATAGAGGTATGTGGGGAAAAGAGGATTAGCCCAAAACAAAAAAGAACAAAATGGTGGAATGAAGAGATAAAACAGAAAGTCAAAGAAAGGAAGAGGGCATGGAAGAAATATCTGCAGACGAAAAGAGAAGAAGACAGGCAAAGCTATATAACATTGAGGAACGAAACAAAGGAAATAGTTAAGGAAGCAAAGAATATAGCATGGGAAGACTTTGGAAAGGAAATTGAGTAGAAATTCCGAGATAACACTAATAACAAGAAAGAGTTTTGGACGACAGTTAAACAACTAACGGGAAAATTTGGAAAAACAACATGGTGTATACAAGATAAAAACGGAGTCATGGTCACAGAAGAAAGCAAAATCCTAGATACATGGAGTGAATATTACAAAGATAAATTTAAGGCAGAAGGAATAGAACCTGAGAGGAGAAACATAAGGCAGGCCCCAGCAGAAATGGAGGGTGAACAAATAATAACCACAGAAGAAGTAATAGAAGCAATTAACAGGCTGAAATTAGGAAAATAGGCCGGAAAAGACGAAATCAGCCCCGAGATGGTCAAATACGGAGGTGAAAAATTGGGAGAGTGGATTCAAAGAATATGCCAACAAGCCTGGGATGAAGAAGTCATATCTAAAGAATGGGAGGAGAATATAATCGTCCCAATACACAAACAGGGAAATACTAATGATTGTGATAACTACCGAGCCATCTGCCTGTCATCATGTATACAGAAGATATTCCTGAATCATTACTCGAAAGAAATAAATATTACTTACCCAAACATCTCGAGCCGTCTGCCTCAAAAAAAGCAGAGGTCAATGTATCACCTCAAATTAAAATACCACCTATCTTTCTTCACGACCCAGTCAACCATAAAGAAGTTGTAAATGATATCAAAACTATTATCGAGGGTGAGTTTTCAACGGCTCTCAATTCATCATCACCGAAAATCACATTATCAAGCGACAGCGATTATAGAAAATTAGCGAAACATTACTTAACAAATAAGATCGAATTTCATACTTACCAAAATCCCAACAACAAACCCCTATCGGTAGTTATAAAGAATGTTCCTCCTTCGCTAACTGAAGAAGACATTCATGCTGAGCTAGCGCCTCTCAACCTCCCTATAACACGAATTACAAGGCTTTTAAATAAAGATAAAACCCCTACGCCCGTTTGTGCAGTACTCCTCACCGCAAATGCAAAGGCAAACGAAATTTTCAACGTCAAAAATCTATATCACACCGTAGTAACTGTAGAGCCACGAACAATTAATCGTAAAACACCCCAGTGTCACAGATGTCAACGCATAGGGCACACCAAAAACTACTGTAGATTAGAACCACGATGTGTACGATGCCAAGGAAATCACTTGTACACTAACTGTGATAAACCTCGAAGCGATACCCCAATATGCATTAATTGCGGAGAAAACCACCCCGCTAATTTCAGGGGATGCAAATACTTCCATGAATCAATAAATCACCAAGGCAAACGACCTCAGAACGCAACTCCTACAACAAGAAAACTAGATAACAAGCCAGCACCTGCTAACAATATGAGAAACTTTCCTTCCCTTTCAAACAATACAAACAACACATCCTTACCTAACCCATCCTGGTTACCAAAAAATAATTCTGCATCACCCGAAACTTCCCCCATAATCAACACTATTCTATCAACCCTCCTAAATCTCATCCAGCCCTACATAGAACAAATCAAACAATTCATATTATCAAATCTCCTTCCTTCCCTTTTCAATGGACAACAAAACTAAAACTCTCTCAATTAAAACTCCTTAACTGGAATGCCAATGGCATTACAAAACAAATAACCTTATTTAAGTCATTCCTTATGAGACATTCCATTGACATAGCGTGCGTTTCAGAAACTCATCTAACTAATTTAGACAAACTCAAAATTTCTGGATATCTGATCTACCGAGCTGAAAAAAAACTTTTCATAAGAACCTTACCAACTGCAGCGGTGCCACCTCTTACAAACTAGGTCAAAGAAATATCTATACACGTCTAAAACGCAAGCTACCGCAAGACATATATGAAAGTGATAGTGGTGAAAACTAAGTGCCAAACAACAATCAAACCGAAGTGACTGAACTTTTTCTATTTCAAGTGGATATTAATTTCCATTCAAATTATTTCATTCTGTTAAGTATCATTTGTTAGCAATACCTTGTATAACAATGTATATTGTTGAGCAGGTACAAGTTCTATTAAAAAAAAAGAAGATATTCTCGAGAATAATTGAGACACGGATCAGAAGTTACATGGACAATGAATTACAAGAGGAACAAGCAGCATTTCGAAAAAATAGACAAACACAAGATCACATATACACTATAAGAGCGGCGACGGAAAAGAGATTAGAAGAAGGAAAACCATTAAACCTGGCATTTTTAGACATAAGTGCAGCCTTCGACAGTATACCAAAGAGGATTATATGGAAGGCCATGGAAAAGACAGGAGTACCCGATAAACTGACCAAAGTCACAAAAGCGTTATACAAAAAAGTAATAGGAACAGTCAGAATAAAGGGGAAGGAGTCGAAGAGCTTCAACATAGAAAAAGGATTCAAACAAGGAGACTCCCTTAATCCTCTCCTATTCATTATAGTTATGGACCAAATTCTAAAGAAGAGTAAACAGAGATCACTAAATTTAAAATTTGGGCACTGGAGAATGGAAGAAGTAAACCTCCAAAGCCTGGTGTATGCAGACGATATTGTGCTACTGGCGGACACAGCCAGGAAATTACAAGCCGCAGTCAATAAGTGGAACAACAGTATACAAAATGCAGGAATGAAAATTAATGCAAAAAAAGCAAAATCATGACAATTAGCAAACAAACAGGCAATGAGGATGAAGACATGAATATTAGATGCGGACAGAACACCCTAGAAGTAGTAAAACAATATGAGTACCTGGGAGTAAAATTAAGCAATGATGGGGCATTAGAACAGGAAATAAGAAACAGAACATCAAAAGCAGCAAAAGTATACTACCAGATAAACACAACACTGGTAAATAAAAAAGAATTGAGAAAAGAAACAAAGTTACACCTATACAAAACAGTATATGTAGTGAACACTGATATACGGAGCGGAAACTTGGCCCATGCAAGACAAACACAAAAGCAAAATCACTGCCGCAGAAATGAGGTATTTAAGGCGAATAATGGACAGGACCAGAAGAGATAGAGTGAGAAACATAATTACAAGAGAAGAGCTAAGGGTAGATCCGCTGATAGAAACCATACAAAATAGACAGCTGCAGTGGTATGGACATGTGGTACGTATGGACAGCAAGAGGCTCCCAAGGAGGATCATGGAAGCAAGAGGAGATGGGAAGAGAGGAAGGCAGGCCCAGAATGAAATGGATAGACAGTATTAAAACTGTGGTACAGCAGAGGGGAAGGAACATCGAGGAAGTAAAGAGGATGGCGCTCAACAGAAAGGAGTACCAAAAATGGATCGAGGACCCGACACCGTAAGGTACAAGGGAAAGGACAAAGAAGAAGAAGAAGAAGAAGAGTGTGAACCAAAATTTAGGTAAATAGAACCTGTCGTCCATGTTAAAATTATTGTTATGTTCATAAATTTACGCCGGGGTAGACTACTTACTAGAATTAAACCAAACTTGTGCTTGCTCAAATTCTACCGCTTGGTCAGAAAGACATCTTTAGCAATAACTGACTTCTTTGGTTGATTGAGGGGTAGGTACCGTTGGTGTTCTTTTGTTCTGGTAGTGATGTAGACTTATTCGTATAACATAGTGTGCAATATACCCTTGGTATATTCTGTGTGTTTCTTGTGTCCTTGGCTGGTCGAAGCAAGTCTCGTATTTTGTTGGTAGTAGTACAGATTGTTTCTACCTTGTGTTTATTTAGAATTATTTTTAACAAGGCGAAAAGATTTGCCTGTCGCTACCAAGTCTGATTGTATGTTTGCACATCCGTCCTCTAGCAGTCATTTTCCTGTAAAACTTGTTTTACATATTTTAGTTGTTTATCCAAGAAGTGTGGTTGACATATTTGCCGTGCTGTATCTAATAATGTCTTTACAACCATTCTTTCCTGATTTGGATGGTAATTCGGCCATTTCTGAAGGTATCGGTCCGTAAGTATGGTTTTTCTGTACACAACGCGTCAGTAAATATTCATTTTCTGATCTCAACTTTTGCCTTCAGTTTTCAGAATGGGACGTGGTTTGTTAGAGTATACTTGTGATTTTACAAAACCTCATAAAAGGAAATCTGATTATTAGAGAACCTTGCCGGTTATTCCTCATCAATATGCAAAGAAATTACTCCTTACGGAAAGTGTGGCGGGTCACTCCATCCTGTTGAAACCAGATATCATCAATCTCTATAACTTCAAAGGTAGGCTACAGCCAACAGAATATCATGTTGCAGTAACGTTCTGCATTGAGTTTTTGTAGTTCCCTCATCATTTTCAAAGAAAAATGGTCCTATCACTCCACCTGCCCAAAAACCACAGCACACAATAGTCCTTAATGGATGCATTTGATGCTCCTGAATTATACCATAATTTTTATTTCCTCAAATCCGGCAGTTTGTTAAGGAATCCACTCAAGTGAAAGTGGACTAGGTCACTGATTTTTTTTCGTCCATTGTCAATCTCTCCATACGCATTTATCAAATCGGTTCCATTTTCAATGATTAGCAAGCTTAAATCGTTGTGTCAGTAGATTTTATACGTGTGCATATGGAGATAGTAATGCAAAATTCGATGTCACGAAGTTCTCGGAATGTGCAACTGCCTCAAACGTCGGCGAATCGCTTTTTCAGGACTCACAGTGACATTGTCTTGCACAACAGTGATTTGTTGCTCTACTTGGCAAGACCAAATTCGCCCAGGCCAATTTACCGCTCCCACTAACGAGTAGTCTCAAACTTCTCATTAGTTTTCGAGCTGCAGATTCGTTTGGTGCTTAATTTCTCCCAATAATCGCACAAAGCTTTACACGGTCCGCGTGACACTTTCACGGCTTTGGTAAAATGTTTTAACAATAAGAATATGTTGCTCTTTTATAAATTGTTCTATGACAAAAACTAACCAAAACTGATGTACTGAAAAAACAACTAATGCTAAATGAATCGGAGTGATAACAGCTAACAAAAATGATAAGAACAAGCAAGTCAACTTCAAAACAAGAAAAGTCTGTCAAATTTCAGGTAAGCGTCCTTTGTGCAACATCTTTTATATTTTCAAATCTTGGTTTGCCAGTTTAAGGAACAAAAAAGCAAGTGATGTCAGCAAATTCTGAGATGTTACTTGCAACAACCGCATTTACATCAGCAGCTATTCTGGTTACGTCAGATACTAACCCGATGTCGTCAATGACGGCAAAAACGCGCGAGAAAATAAACGTCAAGAGTTTCAAACTTCAACCAGAGTCTAACAACCAACAACACGATATAGATTGGGTATGTTTTCTCTTGCACCCTACTCTCCTATCGATCTCCCACTGACTACGACTCGCAAAAGAGTAAAGTCTATGACAATTTGAATGAGTTGGTTGCCGACGTCAAAGTATTGATTGTCTCAAAGTACCAGTGGAACAATAGGCAGTATTAATTGAGTTTGATGATATTAGACTCCAGAATGATTATTGTGTCGTGATTTTCTTAAAATCCTAATGTTCAAATACAGCAATTAATAAAAATTACACTCTTTAAAATATTAAAATGATATGCTTTGTTGCTAGACAAGTATCACGAGTTGTATGTGAAAGACTAGCAGAAACTACAAATTTTACTGTTAAGAAAATATAATGTCTAAAAATCATTTTTTTGGGGCAGATTATCTCTGCGACTACTAGAAAACACCATATACTGCTATTGACTAATTAATTGCAAAATTGGTAGTTTTCATGACAAAAAATATACATTTTAGTTGATTTCTAAACTGGCCATCCTAAAGATATAAAGAATAATGTCAGAGAAAAAGAAAGGAAGAGAAATATGTAATAATTTTTACCAGATGGTGAGGTTCATCGCGTTGAAACTACACTAAAATATGGCATACTCTTAGTCATAATGTTTATACTTATGGCTAACATCGTACTACCCAATCGCAGCACTGAAAGCAAGTTCCGGTATATAATGAGCTAAATTATCGTAAAGCTTTGTCGAGCACGGTTTAGTTATATGTGTTTGATATAAATAAAGATATGGAGAGGAACAGAAACCGCCGGCCCCATTAGAATAGCATGTCAATAGCCAGCGCCATATAAGCCGGCGAGCCCGTGTAGTGGTAATCCAAATGAATATAGATTACCCACAGATTTATTGAAACCACAATGGCGCTTTCCCCGAGATTACCGAGATAATTTATGCTAATCAGTTAATAAATTATGAATTCGCCGATCGCGGCCGGGGCTGGCCTCCGCTCCGCAAACGGCCTTCACACTTCAGCTTCAGCGGGCGCGCGTGTCGGCAGGCCCTTCCGTTTAGCATAAGCGTATTCAGGCACTGTAAATCTTCGGGATTTAAGGCCGCTCATTGCAGTTCGCGGGAAATTCTATTGTCTGGAATTAGCGATGGCCGTTCGCGTTTCAGCGCAGCTCATGACGGCGAGTTATTTGCTGCCGATGTATAGAAAGTGATTACGAGCACGTTTCGCAAACAGATAATAAACTGAAGCGTGAGCGCAGTATCTTGCGCATCTGAAATGTACAAATGCGCTGCTGGATTGAGCGTTTGCTGCACAGGGCGGGCGAGAAGGATCTTTGTGGACAAATTGTAAGATTAAGTTTTCCTGTTCCTTGAACATAATGAAGTTTATTTCGCATTTAAAGATGCTTGCGCTCTTTCTTTATATTGAAATATTTTTTGAATTCCTTTGAATTGCCTACTTATAACACATTTCATATGTAAAGTAATATAGGGTGATCCCAATGGAATTTTAGGATTTCAATTCCGCGTCGTTTGCGTTATATGAAGTTTGAATTTGTACAATCCTCCCGTCAGAAACAGTAGAGAAGCGTGGGTCAGAAATAATAAACAGATAAAAGAGGAAAATAATGTATCTATAATAATAGTTATATAAATAAGTTCTCAGCTTTTTTCTGCAAAATTAAAGTTTTATTTAAAAACAAACAAAAAAAGCTTAAGCATCAAAGTATTCTCCGTTGGCATCGATGACCTTTTGCCATCTTTCGGGTAGCTTGCGAATTCCCTGGTGATAGAAGCTCACCGGCTTCGAGACGATAAAGTTATCGATGCATTTTCGGACTTCTTATTCTGTTTTGAAGTGCATATCAGCCAAGTGATGCTGTAACGACCGGAATAAATGATAATCGGAAGGGGCCATGTCTGGGCTATACGCCGCATGTGGGAGAAGTTCCCAGCCTAACGCGAAGATGTGTTCTTGCGTCGCCTTCGCAACATGTGGTCGGGCATTATCATGGAACAGGATGACTTTGCGACTTTCTTGTCCAGTAAATGGCCTCTTTTCTTCAAATTGATGAGTTGCTGTTGGTAGCGATCCGCCGTAACTGTTTCACCTGGTTTCAACAGTTCATAGTACAGCACACCTTTCCAATCCCACCAGATACAGAGCAAATTCTTTTTGGCGTAGATATTGGGCTTTGGAGTCGATGCCGAAGGTTTACCAGGGTCTACCCATGATTTTTGCGCTTGGGATGGTCGTACAAGATCCATTTTTCATCGCCCGTAATAATTTTATGCAGAATATCCTTTTTTCGATTCCTTGAAAGCAAATGGAGTGCGGTGTCACGTCGTCGATTTTTGTTGTCTTTGGACAGTTTATGCGGAACCCATCTGCCTTCCTTTTATATCTTACTCATTGCATGCAAACGTATGGAAATGGCTGGCTGAGTGACGCCAAACTGTTCTGCAAGCTCTTTTTCAGTTTGCGCATTGTTTTGATTCAGCAATGTCTGCAGCTCATCCGTGTCAAATGTTTGAGGGCGTCCAGCGCGTGATTGATCTTCAAGGCTAAACTCTCCCCGCGAAATCTTTGGTACCGCTTTTTGCACGTTGCATGACTTACAGCATTCTCACCATATGCAGCACAAATCATTTCGGTGGCTTCAGCAGCGTTTTTCTTAAGATGAAACGCAAAGTGGATAGAAAATCGAATATGCTCTTTTGTGACTGCCATCGTGAACACAGCTGATTATTGAGGTTATGTGCATCAAACGCCAAATCGCATGATGTTTTGAAAGACCAAATGTCATTGCTTTAAAACGGCAAGAGGGCGGACTAATTCGTTACATGTAAACGGTGATTTGCTTCCTGTGAAATCTAAAGCTGAGAACTTATTTATACACGTATAGAAAACCACAAACAAAAGATATCATTTCCGTTATCCCAAAAGAAATAACTATGGACATAAAGAATAAGTTTTAGTTACTAGGAAAATCCTAATACAATTGCTTAAAAAGGCACTGTAATGCTTATTTTTCTTTTCAATGCAGCTTACATACGAAAACACGTTGCTACAAAAGCCAGGCAAACCGCCCTATTTATCCCCTGCCAATTATAACAAAATTACTTGAAAAGCTATTACTAAAGAAATTAAAACCACTTGATTAAAACTAACAAACTAATTCCAGATTATCAATTTGGCTTTAGACAACAACACTCAACAATAGATCAAGTACACCGTATTACAGATATAACTGAACATCCACGCGAAGAAAAACAAGTCTGCTTTGATAAGGTCTGTCATAAAGGGCTAATATACAAATTAAATAAAATGCCTCAAATCAGTAAATAGAAAATCTAACATCTTTAACATTTCAGACAGGTTATTTAGAATAAAACAAAAGACCAATACTCCTATCTAAAAAAATAAAAGCAGACGTGCCCCAGGGTTTCGCACCATGTCCTATTTTATATTTACTCTATACTAGTGAGCTATCAGTTTTGCAAGAAGTAGCTATAGCAACATTTGCAAATGATACTCCACTCTTAGCAATAGATTATAATCAACAGAACTCTACGAGGAAGCTGCAAGAAGCAAGCAACTTAGTTGTCAATTATACCAGAAGATGGAAGATTAAACTAAACGAACCTAAATCAATCCACATTTAAGATAGTTAAACCATTACATTTAAACATTAATGGTACAACAGTGCTTTATGAACTGAACGCAACGTATTTTGGCATGACTCTTGATGTTAAACTAAGATGTGAAGAAGGATAAAGCTGAATTAGATTTTAAATATAAACTACACTATTGGCTTCTTGGCAGAGACTCCAAGCTATCAACACACAATAAAACTTTAATACACAACCAAGCCATAAAGCTAGTATGGTTTTATGGCATCTAATTGTAGGGATGATGCAGTAGTAGTAATATTAAGAGGATTCAAAATTCAAAGTAAAGTATTGCGTAACATAATGAATGCCTTTTGGTATATGCGCAATGCAGATCTTCGTTGAAATTTAGGCATTTTTGCCGTTGAAGAAGAAATAAAAATGTTTGCTGGCAAGCATAAAGCCAGGTTATACCTTCATGTCAAAGCAAAAGCTCTACAGCTGCTAGATAATCAATGTCAAGTCCTAAGATTGAAGAAAACCAAACTGCTTGATCTTGTATATAATAGCAGAGCACAGCGTGCGAGTGGCGTGTATATAGTCAACCAAATAAAATAATAATAAAAAAAATAAAGCACATCATTCAAGTAGCTTTAGTAGATAATTACCTAGTTTTAAGTCGCTATTAGGGTAAAATTAATGGTTAATCTTTTAGGCTAGTTAGACACCTCTAGATGTTACTGTGATGAAAGGGCTAAGTACCCTTCATGATTCCGAGACCAATGCTAGCGGGAGACTACAGCCTCCTGGTAAAGGGGAAACCAAACACAACTACATTTACAACTCTTTATACCCACTGACATTACTTGATTATTTTTTACTATACTATTCACTTTCTATTTTCGTAAAATCTACACTAAATATTATGGGCACTACTCTGTTGTACTTTCCCACTTTATTTTCTAAATCAGAACTATCCGAATGATAAAAAGATGCAGATACGGCGAGAACATGGACACATACCAAAAATAAAACATGAAATGAAACTCGGACATCCCAGTACCGGTCGGAGAGAAGATTGGGAAACCAGTGACTGAAATAAAACAGCGTCTAGAGTAGGCGACCAGACTCAGACGTTAATAGCAACTGGAAGAGAAGAAAGAAAAAGACAAAAAGAAGACGCCACAATGTGGGAACTCATGAGCCATAAAAGAGTAGACGTAACGCTGCCAACCAACTACAACAACGCAATTCACCGAGTAAGAGAAGAAAAAGGAGGAAACTGGGTCTAAAGAAAGATCAAGAAGATACGGAGAATACAAAGAAGAAGTCGATTTCGACAGTCTCTATACTACTGGAAGCTATAGAATCCATAACCACACTCTCAGGAGAACTGGAAGAAAGGTAGAAGAAAACTCAAATACCAAAAGAGAAATCAAAAAATATCGTACAGACTAAAAAGAGGAGTCGAAATTTTCAAAAATCAAACAATCGTTGGCTGGATAAAAACAAATGTGAGACAGCAGAAACCCCCAAACACGATACCGGCACACAAACGAGACCCGAGAGCGACAAAGAAGTAAATAACATTGAAAAACAGACAACGGGAGAAGAAATTGACACAGAAGTAAGCATAGAAATGAAAATGTATGCTCTAGAGAAAAAAGTAGAATTAGCGAGGGTACTCTCAAAAGAGTAGCCAAATTCTATATACAGAAAAAACAGAGAAAGCTAGATGAATTCCTTTAAAGAAACAAAAGAGTGGGATCTAACAATATACGTAGAGAACGACAAAGAAATGGACCAAGACAATCATGGTGAACATGTATAGGGAAAGATTTCCAGAATTAGTAGAGGACAATGAAGAAGTAATAACCAATTTATCAATAACGAGTAAAATAGAAAATAAAGAACATAGAAGGGAAATTTAAAAAACACATGCAAAGGATATAAACCAACAGACGGATATGAAACGGCGAAAGAAATGGAAAATTAAAGGAACAAAGTAGCAATACCTCTTCCAGAAAGCTTCCACCCAGCTATATGGAGGAAAATTGTGAAAGTAAATTCATCAAACATGACATAAAGTAATGATACACTACCCACCAACATGTACAAAGATGACAAAAAATATGACATTTTATTTATTTATGAACAAAGAATATGACATAACTCTCCGCATTCTCGTCATAAACTTTAAACAGGCTTTTAAGAAGGTGATAAGAGAAAAGATAATAAAAGAAATTTGTTATTGATCTTTACAGGTAAAATGGGTAGCCGTCATCACTTGACTCAAGAAAAATAAATTATATTATCAACGAAGATGAAGTGGATCCTTTCGACGAAAGTGACATCGAGTTGGACGTGGAAGAAGTGTGTATTGATTAAGAAGATTATGATTTTGATACTCAGGAGAGTGGAGAAGTATCAAAAGATGAATCAGTGCCACTGGTTCACAATATTGTTTTATATTTACCTGGACCGAAGGAGAAGCTAGAAGTGCTAAGAGTAAGATTGATTGTTTTCAATTATTTTTTGATAAGAATATAATGGATTTGATTCCAATATATGCAAACCAATATATTCAAAATATACGCGCACGTTTGCAGAGAGAGCGTGACTCGAAAGATTTGGCCGTTGAAGAATTACAAGAAGTTTTGGTTTACTAATGATGTTCGGTGTTCTTAGACACATTTGAATTTTCTTGGCCTATAAGCGACAGACGAAACTGGAACAGAATTTTTTTCTGATGTGATGTCTTCTCGCTGTTTTTCCCTAGATTGCAGCTTGATAAATTGGCACCTCTTCGGAAATTTTATTATCTGGTTGGTGATCGTTTCAAAAAAATTACACAGTGTCAGAATATGTAACTATAGAAGAACAGCTTCCAGCATTTAGAGGCAGATTCTCTGGTTTGGTCTACATGCCAAGCAAACCAAATAAATACGGGCTTGAACATTATGCTGTGGTTGACGCCAAAACAAATTATCTATAAACATTTGATATATACGTAGGTTCCCAACCAGATGGTCCATATAAAAAACCAAATGACACAATAAGTATCGTAAAACGACTTGCCGATGCGATCAAAGGTACGAAGCCTAATATTACGCTTGATAACTGGTACACAAGTATTCCTCTAGCTGAACACTTGTTAGACCAAAAGCTTACTTTGGTCGATACTCTTCGAAAAAACAAAAAGGAAGTTTTTGCTTTTTTTACCTCAAAAGAAAACGGAAGTGAATTCATCAAAGTCTGATTTTTGTAAAAAACTAACTCTTCTTTCATATGTGCCAAAAAATCCAAGGTTGTCATTTTACTGTCTAAAATGCAACATGATAATGTTATATGTGAAGATAATTTAAAAGAAGCCAGAAATATTAGAGTTTTATAATAAGTCCAAGGGCGGCGTTCACACCAACGACAAATTGTGTGAAACTTACAACGTTGCTCGTTGTACCAAGAGACGGCTTGCGGTAATTTTTTTCATCGTTTCATTTTGGCGACAATAAACGCTTACGTCATTTACAACACGAATAATAGTACGAAAATCACTCGTAGAGAATTTCTGAAAAATACGGAAGTCGTAGAAAGTTGTAAAACCAAGAGAGCTAAACTTCCTACATTGCCACGTTCTCTAAAATGACGACTTATAGATAACCCCGAGCCTTCGACTTCTGAAACTGAACCAAGTGTTTTCAAAGGCCGTTGTCACCTATATCCGAGATCTAAGGACAGGAAATCCAAAATTAAGTGCGGTAAACGCAACAAATTTATGTGCAATGAGCACCATACCAAAGTCTGGAATTTATATGGCGGTTAATTACTAAGTATTTTTGAAAAATTGATTTTGAAGTTTATATTCAGTTATTTTCCAAAAGTTTTATGTTTTTGTTAAGTTGAGATGCTGTACTTTAAGTTCCTAATAAATGTAAACATTTGTCTTTATTGTATCTGTTTCATTTTTGCCAATAAAATATGGGGTCTTTGTGGACCCCACGCGGCTAACAGTGCAATTATTTCGACGCGATTAGCTAAAGGTTAAGAAGTAACAAAGTAAAGATACAAATTATAAAACTATTATTAGACCTGTTTAGTAGGAACATTTATTAATTTATTAATAAGAGTAATTGTAAGGATTATTTTATTTTAAGAATCAAAATTCTCCAGACAAGGTCGTTAACAAGCAGCCTCGCAGAAAGCCTCGACTAATCCACTCGAGCACCATTCGCAATTTTGTATTTTTGTTCGAACTTCAGTCAACATTAAATCGTAGTTTAAAAATCGAAATGTTTGATTGAAGAAAACATTATCGCAAATAAGGGAATTGATTATTGCAATTTTCCCCTATTAACTAGCCGCGATAACAAACATTGGTCCTTCGAGCCGGATATTAAATCAACCAGTGAATTTTCTTTGTTGGAAAAAAAAACACATCATATCGTGCTGGGGTTCACTCGCATTCATCGTTCGTAGGTCAGCAGCACTCCAGATCAACAAATACCAAACAAAGGTTCAGCAGGCTGCAGTAACTGTAAAAAGATGGGTAAAGCTCTTTCATATTGTATCACCAAATTCCTTCATAATTATTCTTGTATTTCCTCTTTGAATAATTAGTTGTAATTACTTGAACATTGAACATTGCCATTAATTATAAATCATCAAATTCGTAAACAATCAATTGCAATCATTAGCAATTATTGGTAGCTAGTTTTAATTAATCGCAAACACTTCATTGGTAACTCGCAATTGATTAATTGCAATAATTCACATTAATTGTTATTTGTAATTAATCATAACAAATTTTATTTGTAACAAAATGAGTCGAGCACAATTGCCGAAGGCGCAACGTGCAAACGCAAAACAATCGTTAACAATTTATGAAACACTACAGTGAACGCTCGAAAAAACGATTTTTTTAAAATTTTTTTTGGGATGGAAGGAAAGGTCATAAGAAAAACGTATTAAGTATCTTGTTGGCTATATATTTAAATATAAAAAAAATTTATTCATTGAAAAATAGTTAAAAATAGCGACGGTATTTCGGACGTCATTTTGAAAAAGAAGCGCTCCGAGGCACGCAGCATAAGTGGTGTAAATTTTGATCTGCAAAAAATTTTTTTCTTAATTTACATCAGCATGGCTAGAGAAAAAGGTAGGGGATTTTCAAAATATTAATTTTTGAATTTTGGTAAGTGTTTCAATTAAAAGTTGAAATTTCAAAATTAAACGGCCTTTATTTGTTTGTAAAAATTGTTTAAATTAATTTATCGAAAAACCCCTACGTTTTTCTCTTAAGAATGTTGTTTTCAATGTGTGGTTAAAATTTCATACAAAATATTGAAAATTGTTTGAGTTATGGTGCGTGCCAATTTGAAAAATCGTTTAAAGTTTTGAAATGAGTTTTAGACGTGAAAAAAATGAAAACTTCAAGTATTATAAATTTTTTACCATTAATCTGCAATCCCAGGATTGTAAAGCTGCTCTTCTACATTCAAATAGTTCTCCTCGTCTCCTTTTCTCGATGATTTAATGTTGGAGCATGCCTCTTTTGCCGCATCAGTCAAAGAATGCTCGGCGTATTTGATGCGCGTAGCATCGGCTTCCAAGCTAAAATTGTATGACTGCACACCGCTATCGATCTCCAGAATTTTCGTAATTTTTAAAATGCTCTTTATGCCATCGTTGAAGTTGCATATAGCAATATTAACAGCAATAATATAATAACGGCAACGTTTTACGCCCCGTGTGGTAGCACGGTCTGTGAACTGAGAGGTTAAGTTTCTCATATGTTTGCTTTCTCTACCCGGTCCTTGCGGGACGATGTGGCAAGCACCGCGCCTAAGACGACCGCCATTATTACCCCTTGTTCGAGTGAACGCAGGTACTCAATTATTTTTAGTGCCTGAGTGAGCCACCCGCCAGACATCAGAGGCACAGTGAATAAACCCGGGTCCGTGAACATTGCAGCCCGCCCTCAACCACGGAACCACGCTGGCTTATTAACAGCAATATCTAATACTTTTTTAACACTTGAATACAATTTTAGCCAATTTTCAAGCAGTGGCGTTGAAACTTTAGTTGCTATTTTGCGTATCGTATCCCAAGCAACGATTCAGCAACTCGTTTCGGCTCAGTTTTTTGTATATGGGCTTGACAGCTTCAAAAACGGTCTCTGAAAGGTAAGACCTTTCGAGCAGGTATGTCATCGCAGGTATGATAGCATTAGAGGTGTTCGACACGCTTTGAGAAAAGCGCGAAATTTCAAACAAAATTTTTTTTCATGTATAAAACTTCTTGCTTCATATTTTAGAAGGTTCAAAGTATGTTTTAAGTCAACAAAAAAAATCGATTTTTTAAGATTCTACAGTGGTGTTACTCCTTAAAAAATTTGATCCTGGAAACGATTTAAAACATTCTAGAAAAGCGCGTGTGAGACGCGGAATTAGCTCGCAAAAACTTTGAAAGGGCTCAAATAGAAATAGGTGCTCTTATTGAGGAGCTTGATGCATCAGAAAAATGTCGCTTAAAATTTTAACGAAACATTATGATACCTATACAATAAGCCGGTCACTTTCAGCAGCTCATGCTTCAAAATCTGTACCCATTGCACAATCAATTTCAAACAACTCGATGAACTCATTTGAAACTAATAACGTTTGTAATTTTAATATACCCAATTCAATCAATTTGCCTAAAATAAATATACTAAGGTTTAGCGGATCCTACACCCAGTGGTTAGGATTTTACGACTTTTTCAATTCGGCAACGAACAAAAGAAACGCATATGGGATGTACAGAAATTATTCTACCTCAAAGGTTGTCTAACTGAAGAGAGTCATATCGGCTATATAATCATCAGACGAAAACTAGGCAATCGCTTGGAATTCACTGAAAAATCTTTACGGCAATAAGCAAATCATACGTCAGAGACACGTACAAGCTATACTTGAGTTTCCATGCATCTCCAAGAATACGTCTGTTCGGCCATTAGTTGATCAAATTCAAAAACATTCGGGCTCTGCAAGCACTCGGAGAACCGATTGATTCTTGGGGCACTCTAATAATCGCACCCTTAGAGAAAAATTAAATAATTCTATTCCCGAAAAATGGGAAGAATTTTCAAATAAAATACCATCACCTACGCTGCATGACCTGCTCGCCTTTTTAGAGCATCGTGCTCAATTTGAAGACAGCCAAGGCCTTTAACTTAAGGTCAATGCATTAGCGCAATCGGAAAGGAAAGTCATATTTCCTCAAAATTCAAACAATAATCGCAACAGGTTTTCGCTACTTCAACAGCAAACATTCATTGTCAACACTGTAAGCGTAATCATTTAATATCATCTTAGCAGATTTAAATCGCTATCTCCACAAAAATTGCAAAAAACATTAATCTGCGTCTAAATTGTCCACGCAGTATCACAGATAAAATCGTTGTACCTCAGGTAATTGTCACAAATGCAACAAAAAGCATCATACTCTTTTACACTTTGAAACAGCAAATCAAAACAATTCTCAAGTTGTTGTAAAGGAGGCTGATCCTCCGCGCGAACAAACTGCTCAATCTACCTCTAGCATTAACCTGCATGTTGGCCTTCAATCAGGGACGCTTCTGACTACCACTAGCGAACAAAAATGGCCAATCTATGACTTGTCGCGCCCTTTTAGATGCAGGTTGCCAAGCCCACTGTATTACGCAACAAGTTGCTGATTTTTAAATTTAGAAAGACAGCAGGCTTAAATCAATGTCACTGGCATAGATGGCACTGCAACAACCATCGAGCATCAAGTGTCGGCTGTGATGAAATCTCGCTTTAGTAATTATCAAAAATCTCTTGATTTTCTTGTAGTATCACACATTACTAAACTCACACCTTCGCTAAAATTAAACCCATCACAATTTGAAATTCCCCAAAATATCGTTTTAGTGGACCCAGAATTTTACGCTCCACGCATCGTCGACATTCTCATTGGAGTTAAATTATTTTATAAGCTTTTATGTATAGGTCAAAAAAACACAACTGGGTTGTATCGTTGCTGGAGAAATAAACAGTGTTCCTTCTTGCACTAAGAAGAGCATACAGTGTCATATTAGCGTCGACTCTAACCCTTTGGACAAAATGCTAACTAAATTTTGGGAGATTGAAGAGGTCCCACCTGTAAAACCACTCTCCGCTGAGGAAAGTGCATGTAAAGCGCATTACAAGGCCAATCTATTCGCAACTCTGAGGGTGGATATGTTGTTAGACTTCCATTCAATGAGAAAAAGGGTCTACTAAGCAATTCTTATGGAGGGGCTCTTTTTTATTAGAAAATCGTTTGGTAAACAGACCTAAATTTAGTAAAAAGTACTCTATCTTTCTAGAGATGTATAAATCCTTAAAACACATGTCTCTGTCTCAAGGCAACTCCACTGAAGGTTTCATTCTTTCCCATCATGCAGTTTTAAAGGATGACAGCATCACAACAAAGCTTCATTCAGTATCTGACGGTTCGGCAAAGACATCAACAGGTATATCCTTAAATGATACATTAGTGGTTGGTTCAGCCTTATAAGACGATCTCTTCAGCCTACTTGTTCGCTTTCGTGTGCATTTGTTTGTCTTATCGGCAGATATTGAAAAAAATATATCGGCAGGTCTTGGTACATCCCAAGGATGCCTTATATCAAAAAATACTTTATGGTTTCAATCAAAAGGACAATATAAATGAATATACTTTAAACACAGTCACTTATGGCACTTCCAGTGTTTCCTTTTTTAGCAGTTAGTACTCCTCATCATTTATCTGATCATCATCTTATAACATCGTTAATACTAAAAAAGGACTTCTATGTTGATGACTTACTTACGGGAGCCAATACACGGGCTGAAGCTGAATTTATTTGAGATAACTTATCAACTCTACTAAAAAAGATGCCTTCTCTCATTGAAAATTGGCCCCTAATGACCCAAATCTATTATTAAATCACCCAGAAAATCCTAATAGTACTCACATGGTTCTAGATTCTAATGCTACGGTGAAACCGTTAGGCATTCAATGAAATTCTCGGGGCGATACGTTGCTCTACGCTGTAAATTTCCGAAAATAACAAAAGGGTTACAAAACGAATTATATTAGCGCAAGTATTCAAGCTCTTTGATCCTCTAGGTTTATTGGGCCCTGTTATAGTTTATGCCAAAATAATAATTTAACAACTGTGGAAGGCAAGAGTAGTTTGGGACGAATCAGTTCCCGAAAACGTCCATACGCTTTGGTTGCAATATAAGGTACAGCTTTCGCTAGTAGAAAAACTAAAATTTTATCCCTGTGTTGTTAGTCGGCGAACCAAAAATGTCCAACTTCTTGTCCAACGCTTGTTTCTATCTGCGATCTACTAATGATGAAGGTGAAGTGTCCGTTCCACTAGTTTGCGCCAAATATAGAATAGCTCCAGTAAGGCTCGTTACAATACCTCAACTTGAATTACGCGCTGCAGTTCTGTTGCTACGCTTGTACACATCAATAAAATGAGTACTTCCTATAGAGCTCCACGGCGTCTATTTATGGTTTGATTCATCTATAGCTCTTCACTGGATAAATACTGAGCCTCATTTGTTGAAAACGTTTGTCTCAAAGGGTTAACTCAGTCGTGGCATTGGCGTGACGTCTTTTCGTATGAATCCCACGGATTTGGTGTCTCGCGGTCAAACTCCTTGGAATTTATAGAATCCTTTATTTGGCAATATAGGCCTGCATGACTTGTTGATTCGGAATTATCCTGGTCGGCAGGAGCCTTAACCGCAATCGATATCCCAAAAGAACGGTTGCGCAATCGAGACCGCGTAAAGGTTATGTGGCCATCTACAATGCATGTCTACAAAGGCTGTCCACATTGAAGTGGTCAGCGATTTAAGAATGGAGGCGTTTATTGCTAGTATTAAGCCGTTCTTTTCTAGAAGGGGAAAATCTAAAGCTATTTACTCTGATAATAAAAAAATTTGCTTAGTTCATCCGCACACAACGAGAGTGTACGTCGCTATTTAGCAATTAAAAACATTAGTTGACATTTTTCACCTCCCAGGGTCCCCCACTTTGGTGGGTTGTGGGAGGCTGCGGTTAAATCATTTAAAAATCCTTTTGTTGGAGACACTCTATTAACTTTTGAGCAATTACAAACATACACCACTGAAATTGAAGCAACTCTTAATTCTCGTCCTATATCTCCTCTTTCTTCAGATCCCCCTGGCTATTTCCCAATAGGTGGTCCATTGATTAGCTTAGCCAAAACCGATTTAAGCAATGAGCCTACAAATCAATTGTCTGCGTGGCAACATGCTCAAAGGATGAAGCAGCTTTTTTGGAACATATGGCAAAGGGAGATTTTAAACCACCTCATCACTCGGTCCAAGTAGCAACGCAACTCCCAGAACGTCAATATTAATGATCCTGTATTGATTAAAGAAATAATCTTCTGCCTCTGCAATGGTCTCTTGGTCGTATTGTTGCTGTTCATCCCGGCGAAGATGTTACAGTGCGAGTAGTTAGTATGAAAACTCCCGCTGGTGAAGTTCATCGGTGCGTTCGACAATTGCTCGCTCTACCCGATGAGTGACCCCATTAACTTGTTTACTACTGCGTTACTTGAACACTTTGTTTAAGGGGGGGAGTATGTATTAATTTATTATTAAGAGTAATTGAAAGGATTATCTTATTTTAAGAATCAAGATTCTCCAGGCAAGTCGTTAACAAGCAACCTCGCAGAAAGCCTCGACTAATGTACTCGAGCACCATTCGCAATTTTGTATTTTTGTTCGAACTGCAGTCAACATTAAATCGTAGTTTAGAAATTGCAATGTTTGATTGAAGAAAACATCATTACAAATAAAGGGATTTATTATTGCAATTTTCTCCTATTAACTATCGCGACAAACTAGCCGCGATAACAAACAAGACTAGTAGCGACATATGAATCAGAAAAGTAAAATATAATAGTGTTCAAAAGGAAAACATTACAAAGAATAATGGGGCCAGTGCGGACAGAAGAAGGCGAATTTAGACCGAGAATTCACTTTGGACTAAGGGAGCAAATTAAAGGGGAGGCTATTGTTAATTACATAAAATCGCAAAGATAATGGTTAGAATATGTAATGAAAGCAGACAAAAGAAGAGCAATAATAATAATAACAGAATGGACACCAATGGAAACAATAAGTAGACCCAGTCTGAGATGTAAAAGAAAATTTAAAGAAGCTAGGAATAAAGAAGTGGAAATGCAAATGTAGAAAGAGGAAAGAATGGGTAAAGCTAGTAGAAGCTAGAATGAGCAAAATACTAACAGAATAAAAGAAAAAAATTATTTGCGTACTAGCTTATAGGATGCTCTAATAAATTAATTGTGTCAATAAACTTTCGAAAAAATATTTCAGTCAGTGTCTAGATAAAATATTTTTATAGCTGATCATTCTTTGTTTCAGTCACGACCTTTGTGTGTTAAAAAAAAGAAAATATGTATAAGTTGTTTAACAACATCCAACAAAACCTTTTTTATGCATTTTTACTTGAACATAAGGGCTGTTTTGTACACAAATGTTTTATTTTAAATTATGCATGTCGCGGTGGTCGCGAAGGGTTTTTCTAATCGCTCTGTATATCTTTCGTAGCGAAATCGCCGCGAGACACGTCCTAGGTAGTCGATTAATAACGACAATGCACAGCAGGGCACATAGGCCCACTGAGCCCGAATCGGCTCACCCCTTCGGCCATTATATAAACTACCCAAACAATGTCGTTATGTCCGCAGCGACAACATACCCAAATATATCAGCGGAAAGCAGCGGCCGCCACGAGGCATAAATCCCAAATTTGAAAAAGCCGTAAGTGATTCAGGCTGCCCGCCTGACCCGGCGTCGAGCTCACTTTAGACGAGGAGCGCACGAGCCAACGCGTTTGGGAACCACCCGGAACCGGCCGCTTCATATTTTAACTTTGTCATATTGGTTATCTCGGCTACCCATCTGTGCCTCGCTTTATCTAAACGGCAGATTAACAGAAAGCCAGTAAAAAACGGCCCTTGTAAAAAATCCCTGACGTCCTTTGTCCGGCAGTCGCTCGCGGCGCTTCCTCGGACGCGCCCCGGCGGAAGCGCCGTGCGCGCTATCTCAATCATCGCCCGTGCCCATATCGCACTCCGGTACGAGCAAATTAATTCCGATTTAATTGCGGCCGTAAAGTCGGAACGGCCGCGCCGCAAAGGGGGCATTCGATAATCGTAAATCACGTTATCGGCGACTGTTTTCGTTAGAACGTAATAAAAGCGCGGCCGTGGCCTCGGCCGCGCGCAATCTCCGATATCAGTAGTTTATAATCGGCGTAAAAACGGGCCCACTCCGGTTGTCATAAAATTTATAATCACGTATAAACTTACAGGGCACCGTGGCTTTTTAAGAGGATGTATAACAGGTTATAATTTGTTTCTCTTTATATTCTAATTGAATATGACAGCTGCGAGATAATATATCTGTTCTTGAATTTAGAGCCTGTTTTATTGTAATTAATTGAATTAATTTATTTTATCTTTATATCTCGCTGACAAGGTCAAGTTCGAAATCGCGGCCCGGGCCGGAGCGGTAGTCGCTGCTTTGAAAAACTTGAAGAAAAGAAATTTAAAATATTAGGGGTAAGACAAAAACTCAAGAGAACTACCGACAACAATAAGGTGAAACACGTTCGCTTACCATTGTATATGTTGGAGTTTGATAGATCAGAAGATATCAAAAAAATCTATGATATTCAATACATTAACCACATGAAAGTCAAAATAGAAGCAGTAAGAAATAGTAAGCTTATTCCGCAATGTAAAAGATGTCAAAGAGACGGTCATACACGGAAGTACTGCAGAAGAACACCAGCCTGCGTGAAATGCGCAGGAGAGCACCTAACTGCAAAATGTACTAAGGAAAGAAGCAATCCTGCCAAGTGCAGCAACTGCTCTGAAGCACACCCTGCTAATTATAGAGGATGTACAATAGCCATTGAACTGCAGAAAAGAAGGGACGCGATCAGAACAAAAAAAGGCCACTCCTCAACCAAGACAAATTGTCCCAAACACAGTAAAGCCTGGGATATCCTATGCCCAGTGCGCACAACAAAAGACAGCAGAACCAACACCTGCCCCATCTACAACTGAAGCATCTATGATGCAGCTTATGCAGAATATGATGAATACATTAAATCGAGTCAATGCAAGACTCGATAGATTAGAAGCCAGGAGCACTGGTGCTATACCAAAGACAAAATAAACTATGTACCAAAAAGATACGTATTGCTACCTAGAATTCCAATGGCATTCTAAACAAAAACATGACCTCGAAGTCTTTCTAAATACCCAACACATTGATGTCTGCCTCATATCAGAGACACATATGACAAATCAATCATACATTAAAATAAGAGGATACAAAACATATCATACCATCCATCCAGATAATCAAGCCAGGGGTGGTAGTGCAATCATAATAAAAGAAGTACTCAATCACTATGAAGAACACCTTCTGCAAAAAGTGAATATTCAACTAACAGTGGTTGAAATTAAATCAACAAAACAAACAATAAAAATTGGTGCCATATACTGCCCACCAAGATATAACCTCAAAAAAGACGATTATCTTACTCTTCTGAGACACTTAGGACAAAGATTCATTGTTGGTGGAGGCTTCAACTCCAAACATGTAGATTGCGGCTCCAGACTAATCACAACGAAAGAAACACAACTACGCAAAGCAATTAAAGAAATGAATTGCAACTGCTACTCCGACAAAATCCCCGATTTACTAGACTTCTACAGCACTAGGAAAGTATCCCCCAACTACACAAAAGTGGAAGAGAACTTCTATATGGATTCTGATCATTCGGCTATTATACTAACACTAAGTTAAAAGATAATAAAAAGACCAATTAGAGTTACGCTCACAAACAAAACTACTGATTGGGAGAGCTTTCAGATTGACCTTCAGAACAACATCAACCTGAACATCAATCTGAGAACAACTGACCAACTAGAAGAAGAAGCTGAAAAATTCACCAGCCTTATCCAAACAACGGCATACAACAACACCAAAGAGAATACACATACAACCAAAGGTGTAAATTATCCAGCTGAGATCAGAGAATTGGTCAAAGAAAAACGAAGAGCTAGAAGAAGGGATCCTGCAGATAAAACCATACTTAATAACAAGACTCAGCAACTCAGAAGAGAAATCCAAGAAGGATCTATAGGCACCTATCTACAAGAGTTAACAGCATACGAAGAAACTGACTACTCGCTGTGGAAGACAACCAAAAATTAAAAGACCTGCGACCTCTACTCCTCCGATTAGAAACAATAATGGACCATGGGCTAGAGACAATAAGCAAAAAGCAGAGTTATTTGCAGAACACTTGGTTGAAATATTTACTCCTAATCCAGGGCAAGTAAATCAAGACATCACTAATATTGAAAATCAAAGAACTGAAAATATCACACCGGTTACTTCAAAAGAAGTAGCAGATGAGATAAAAACTAACCCGAACCCAAAGAAATCTCCAGGATACGACCTCATAACTGGAGAAATTTTAAAACACCTGCCCAGAAAGGGTATAGTTATGTTCACCTACCCATTCAACGCAACTTTTAGATTAAAACATGTGCCTGCATGCTGGAAAGTTGCAGAAGTAATTATGTTACCAAAACCAGGAAAACAACCTAATGATGTCAAATCATATAAACCAATC
This sequence comes from Sinelater perroti, assembly GCA_036346155.1. Classification (NCBI taxonomy): domain Eukaryota; kingdom Metazoa; phylum Arthropoda; class Insecta; order Coleoptera; family Elateridae; genus Sinelater; species Sinelater perroti. Next base: position 537,881 of record JARFIY010000057.1, on the reverse strand, counting down.
TCCCTCCTGTCCGTAGTCCCAAACTCTTTGAGAAGCTACTGCTGAAGAGGTTGAGGCCAGCAATAAAAAATAATAACCTAATCCCAGATTACCAATTTGGATTCAGGCAAAAGCACTCTACAATAGACCAAGTACATAGAATAACTGACGCCATTGAACCTGCGCTAGAAGAAAAGCAAGTCTGTTCGGCAATCTTCTTAGATGTGGCACAAGCCTTCGATAAGGTATGGCACGAAGGACTAATACACAAATTAAACAAAATATTACCAAAACAACATGCTGACATATTAGCATCGTACATATCAGAGAGACTATTCAGAATCAAACAAGAGGACGTATACTCTGACCTAAAGGAGATCAAAGCAGGGGTGCCACAAGGCAGTGTGCTTGGGCCCATTCTATACTTACTGTATAGCAGAGACTTTCCAGTTTTAGAAGAATCAGTCATTGCTACATTTGCTGATGTCACTGCTCTTCTCGCAGTGGATCAAGACCAGGAAAGATCAGTTAGTAAGCTCCAGACAGCAAGCAATGCGTTAGTTGAATAGATCAGGCAATGGAGGATCAAACTTAACTAGCTTAAATCTGCACAGGTAAACTACACTAACAAGAAAATAGCCGACCCACATCTGCTAGATATTAATGGAACAATTATACCATACCAAACTTAGATGGAAGGAGCATGTAAAGAAGAAAAGAACTGAACTAAACTTAAAGTACAAACAGCATTATTGGTTGATAGGAATAAACTCAAAATTTTCAATCTCCAACAAAATACTAATCTACAACCAGATTCTAAAACCAGTGTGGTTATATGGTATTCAGCTTTGGGGCTGCGCTAGTGACTCCAACATAAAAAGCATACAAACATTTCAGAACAAAGTGTTGCGTAACATAGTAGACGCTCCCTGGTATGTACGAAACTCAGATATCCACAGAGATATTCGGATTCCAACCGTCAAGGTAGAAATTAAAAGGTTTGCTAGAAAGCATGACGCCAGGCTTCACCTACATGTCAACGCAGAGGCTCTTCAGCTGCTGGACAACCAACACCAAGTCCGAAGATTGAAGAGGAAAAAACCTGCTGATCTTGTGTAATGAGTTGTGTACAAAAGCAGAGCACAGTGCGCCAGTGAAGTGTAAATAATCTAGAAGAAACCTAGAAGATATCATTGGATAGACTCTAGTCGTTAAGTATATAGTTTAAGTTGTATTAGAGTAAAATTAATGGTTAGTCTCTAAAGACTAGTTTTAATGATAGGCACAAAAGTGCTATTAAAAAAATTTATTTATTAGTTAGTAAAGCAATGATTTTGTTTTAAAGGACAAACATTGCCATTAAATGTAGAATAGGATATTTGAAACATGTTTTTCACAGCTCATAACACAATTTCGGTAACTCTTCAAATTTTTTCTTTAATTCAAGAAAACTTATTTTTCTAGCATACACTTTAGCCTTCACAAATTCACAGAGAAAAAAATGGCGCGGTGTGAGGTTGCAAGACCTTCCCTGTCTTAGGAAATCGGCTATGTATTAAATTTATGCTTCAACAATTGAATTGGCACCGTATAACAGGTGCCACAGTCTTGTTGGAACTACATGTTATTTAAATCCAGGCCACTGTGTTTCCGCCTCATTTTAAAAAACTGACTAATTATTTGGCCGTTATAGAATTCGTACCAAAATGTTACTCTTTGGATACATATAAGCCGTTCTTGAATGACCCGAAAGGTTTTCTATACCCCAAAAAACTCACTTACGAACATATCTACTAAGATGGAAATGCGCCTCGTCGTTAAGGCTTATTTTCTTAATATAATTGCCGTCGACTTCTTCATTCTCTAAGTACCAAATCAGTAAATACCCGCTATTTTAAGTGGTCATCTCTCTTTAGTTCTTTATCTCAATCTTCATTGGGTACATAAGCAGAACTTTTGTACAATGCTTTTTGAAATATTTAGTTGCAGTGACCGACGGCGTTTTGGGGCTCTCGGACACTCTGTCTCACCATCGCTCACAGCGAGGATGTTCTCAGCTAAACGGTCAATATGAGGAAGGCCCGTTTTTTGTTATCTGCAACAGAACCAGTACATTCTAAATTTTTAGTTAGTTTTTTACAGTTTCTCCCTTTCGTGCATTTCTCCTTTCGAAAACGCAAAACATCCTCCTACCTCATAATAAATTTTAGAAATCGTTACTAATTCCTCTGTCGAATAGGGCTCCATATTGACTACAAAATGCCACCAAGCAGAACACTGCCAATTTAAAATCTTATTTTAGACTGGTAATGAAAGCAATAATATTCAGGTTTCTTTAAAATCGTACAAATCAAAACAATTTGAGGAGTTCAACGCAAACCTTGAATGCTGTGCAGACGCCACGCATGTGCTCTATTAGCTTTACGGTGCAACGTCCGACCATTAGCTTTATCTTACTGTGAGTAAAAATTTAAAAATTTTTTTCTTATTGTTACAACTTTTAACTACAACCGACAATCAAATTTCCTCTAATAATGAAACCGAAGTGCAAAATAAAGCGCTCAAACGCAAATCTGATAGTTTAACGTCACCCGTCAACGATGTGCGGAAAGATACCTCTGGTCAACAGATAAGCTATAAAAGCAAAATAAACATCGAGGACGAAAGCGTAAACAAGTCAAGTGATAATGCAGCGCCTCAACAAACAACAAATGTTCAAAAAATTAAAATACCATCAATCTAATTGCCAAACCAGATAAATTATACCGCTTACTGCAGACATCAAAGACTTGATCAAAGGCACATTTACAAAGTAAATAATTGAAACTTACTTAGAATTAACTTATCCCAAGAAGATGACTATCGAACTCACACACAGTTTACAAAACTAACAAAATTCCCTAATAAACTTATCGAAATCCCAACTGCAAGTCCCTATTAGTAGTAATAAAAAATGTACCATTATCTCTCACTACAGAAGAAATCATCAAAGCCCCACCTATTATTAATGTAAGACGATTGTTAACAAAAGACAAAAATCATTACCAGGATGCGCAGTCAAACTAACGAATAACGACGAAGCATAAGATTTTTCAGTCTCAAACAAATGTGTCATTTCATAGTCGCGGTAGAACTGCGAAAGAGCGCCACAAATATACCCCAATGCCACAGATGCCAGAAATTTGGCCACACTAAGAATTATTGTACGTACCCTCCCGTACAAATGCGTCAAATATGCAGGTTCCCATACTCACACCGAATGCAAAAACACAACCAAAGGAAAACCGACTTGCGCAAACTGTGGTGGAGACCACGCAGCAGGTTGTAGGCGATACAGCCACCACAAAGAACTCCTACAGAAACAATTCTACAACAAGAACTCCAGTCAAATCAACCCTAACAACGCCACTTATAATGTCAATGAAACGTATGACAATTGTGTGAAACACCAGCTAAACAATTTTCCACATACCTCAGCTAGCACATCACACCTACCACCGAAACAGCCTCTTCTAACAATCTCATCAAACTTCTGACGGACATTATAACGCCACTCCCCCTCAAATCAAAACCTTTATAATCAACACTATTTTACTCCTCCTGCTCATTGGATCCTAAATCGCAACGAATTATCAACGCAACGTTTCAACAATCCTTAACAGGAACGGCAACGGCATAGCCTCTCAACGCTCTACATTTATAACCTTCCTAGCTAGGCACCAAGTCGATATAGCTTATGTCACAGAAACTCTTTTACTGAAAGTGGACTCTTCAAAATCCCAGGATATCGAGTCTATCGCAAAGATAGAAATGGCCGAATAGCATCTGGTGGAGTGGCAATTATCATTTACATTTGATAACACACTAGAAACCACAGGAATTCAAGTCAAATTATGCGACACAAGTGAACTTACCATTATAAATGCCTATAGCCAACCAAACAAAAAATTAATTGCAACCAACATCGGCACTCTATTCAGCACTTCTCAATCTACGCTGATGTTAGGCGACCTAAACAGAAAACTTGTAAATTAGGGTTGCCGAGCAACCAACCCAGCTGGTATTTTACTAGAACAATACTCAACAACTTACAGAGTGCAAGTATTAACCCCAGATGAATACCCGTACAGATCCGACCATCAATCAGACATAGTGGATATCATTCTTCAAAAAAAATTTTACCAAACCCATTCCTTCCAGAAATTGACAACCCCTTCTTTCTAATTCCAAGGAAATAAATTGGGACCCCAGCCAGTCAGGAAATTTTAACAAAGGGAACGATCAAAACCGACCGGCCTGCCAGAACGGCCTTTACAACCAAACCAAGATGTTTCAAACCCAATTGCAATCTCCCTCCCCAATACATATTAACCTAATCAAGCAGCGAAGCCAAACTAGGAGACTTTGGCAACGTTCAAAAACCCCAGAAGTCAGGAGACAATTGAATAATCTAACCCATAAACTAAAGCGTGAACTGTACGAATACAGAATTCAATCCTACCGCACCTACATCGCTGCAATCGGCCCCGGAGACCCAGGGATGTGAAAAACTACAAAGAAAATTCTACAAGAGATACCCCCCTCAAAACGGACAATACCACCTTATTGACCGATAATGAAAAAAACCCCGCATTTGCCAAACACTCGAACGAACCTTCACGCCTGAAATATCCTGCACTCCTACCCAAATGTTACATATAACAAACTACTTAGAAACACATGCCCCCACCTCTGCCCAATTTACTAATCCCACATTACCAAAAAAACTAGCTGAGATCATAAAGACGTTAATCACCGGGACACGATCTGATATCCAACTTAATCCTTCATCACTTAACAAGAAAATACCTTTCCTACCTTGCCTTTCTGATAAATGCATGCTTGCGCCTAGACTACTTTCCTCAAAGCTGGAAGCATGCACATGTGCTCCTGTTCGCTAAACCTGGGAAGAATAAAGAACACATGTCAAGTTACCGACCGATTAGTTTATTGACTACCCTCTCCAAACTTTTGAAAAAGTCATTTATTCGTGCCTGCACGAAGCTACCATTACTCTCCACATTTTCCCTTCTTTCCAATTTGGCTTTAGAAAAGGGTACTCGGCCTATTATCAATTACAGTAAGTGAACTCATCGAAACAGGTTTCGAAAACAAATGCTATACTGCTACTATCTTCTTGAATATCGTCCAGGCCTTCGACAAGGTTTGGATAGAGGAACTCAAAAAGAACTCCTAATTCATGATATCCCACGCTATCTTCTGGACATCATTTTCTCCTTCCTGCAAAATAGAACCTTTGCCGTTAAAATAAATATCATACTCTCCGAAATAAACCCATACGAACGGGTGTACCCTTGTGATACTGCCTTTATCCTCGGCCCGCTCTTATTTAATATATACATCTCCGATATTCCAAAGATTCCCGCAACACTCACCACGTTTGCCGACTACATAGCCATTATAACGCAAAATGCAAACCTACACCTTCAATAAATGGCTCAAAGATTGGAACATCAAACTTCCCCTTGCGAAAAAATGAACAACCCACCTTCTGTTATCATCGATAGAATTGACATACCCTGGAAACCGATATATTCAGTTATAAAATACCTTAAAGTGTACTTAGATGCAAAATTGATATGGAGTTTCCACATCAATCAAAAACTAACCCAATCTCACACCAGACTTCGACAATTATATCCCATTTTAAATGGTAAAACCCCACTTCAACCCGAATGCACAATCCTACTATATAAATCTCTCCTACGCTCCTTAGCACTCTACGCCTCTCTTTTCTAGAGCAACACGACTAACACAAAAATATTCAAACTTCAACGATTCCAAAATAAGGTCCTACAAATCGCCGTTAACGCTCCATGGTTTATCCGAAACACACAACTTCACCACGAATTGGGTGTCGCCACAATCCAAGACTATATGCTCTCAACTACTAGGACTTTCTTCTCAAACATTGCCAATTGTGAAGGAGCAACTCACTGCAACCTTGGGCAGCGTAATATTCATTACAGACTGAAGACACAACTCCCTCAAGGTGTTATCCCAAATGAAGGAACCTAGCAACCACCACCTTCGAATTTCCGAGGGCACCACTACCTGCCTTCATGTATTACACACTGCTACTTGCAAAGTCTAAATTCAGAACGTATATAATGTATATATTCCAAAGTTTTAGTCCTATTTAACTACTTAAACCTATCATGTATAATACTATAATGTTGATCTGACAAAAGCTTTAATAAAAAACAAAACAATTTGAGTAAACCTGCATTACATTACAGTGTTATATCTATATAAATAAAATAATAAAAATACAGATGTTAATTTGTCTTAAAAATATTAAATTTTAAAAAATGAATAAATACTTAAGTTGTTCAGAAGTGATTAACTACAGTTGCTTTCTCTTCATTGACCTTTCCTTAAGAATTTTTTAATTTTTTTTTGTTGATTTCTGTTTACAATCTGTAATACATATAATAAGTAAATCTGGGGTCAGTTAATAAATAATAATAATAATAGGACATGACTAAGGACATGGAATAGGTCTTCCAACCTCTCTGTTGTGATTTGCTCAGACACTGACGTTTTAAGATCCAATCGAATCAAAGCCGCTAAAGTATGTGGGGTAAATCTAGTGATTTAAATCGTTTGTCTATTAGTTTATTTACTATTATTAAGCAGATTAACTGCATAGGCATTTAGATGGCTAGATAGTCTGTCTAAATATTTAGAACTGCATTTATTTTATCACGCAATGAGTTTATTTTTAGATCACTTAAGATGTCAACATTTTTAACAAGATAGGACTCATCGCATATAAGGCGTAGGACTTTGTTTTGAAATCTTTCTAGGGATTGTATCGATGAGATGGCCGCAGTACCTTATAACTGAGGAACCGTAAGACGATGGGGGTTTAAATGCAACTTTGTAAACTATAATTTTGTTTGTAATCAATGGTTTGGACTGACAGTCTAACAGCCAGTAATGCTTACACAATTTGACTCCCAGCTTATTTCGTTTATTCCATATGTAATTTCTTCACGTTAACCCTTTATCCAGTTTCACTTCTTGAAGCTGCTTAACTAGATCATTATTAACTGATGGGGTATTCTTTCTGTATTTCGTGAAGATAATATGCACGGATTCCGCGTCATTGATTTTAACTTCCCATTTTGCGCCCACTTTTCTATTTCGTATAAGTTCCTTTGATGGAGCATGGCTGCAATTGCTGGGTCAATATATTTTACTAAGACTGCTTTGTCGTCGGTAAAAGTATCGGCTGTAAACAGCAGGTAAAGCAATAGGTTTAATATACTTATTTGCGGAACATCAGATTTAATCGGATACAAGTCTGTGATATCTTGACCATGTTTGACTTGGAAGAACTTATCTGATAGAAAGGATTTGAGAATAACAAAAGAAGTGTTGGAAAGTGATCTTTTTAGCTTGAATAAGAATTTATCGTGCCATATTCTATCGAAAGCCTGGCTGTTGTCTAAGTATATAACAGTGCAATATTGCTTATCTTCAAATGGTTGCTTGATGAACTTGTTCTACCGTAGAGTGACCCTTGCGGAGGCAAAATTGATGATCCGGAATAAGTCCCAGTTCTTCAATAATTAACTCTAGTCTCTTAGCAAGTAATTTTTGAATAGTTTGCTTAATTGAGACAGCAAGCTTATCGGTCTGAAGAAGAAAGTAGCCTTTTCTGGTTTACCGGGCTTAAGTTATTAAAATCACCTGCGCAACCTTGTTAACATAACTAGATCTTTGATAAAATGTCCGGTTATAAGGTCAAAACTTGGCAATTGTTTTGGCATTAATTTCTTTATTTCAGTAACTGCCGTGTGGCAGAGGTGACATTTGGTATGGTGCATCGAGGATTGGTCTTATATTTGCTTCCTCTTCGGGGGACAGTTGATGATAGAGATTAAAAAATTTATTTAAAGTTCGAAGCAAAAACTTCAGCTTTTTGTTTATCTTATCTTGGTCATGTGCCATCCTCTTTTTGAATTAGGGAGATGGGTTGGAGTTGCCGCTTGATGTTTTTGGTTACTGTCCATAATTCAAGACAGATGCGGGGGCGTACAGGTTAGCAAGGTAACCTCGAAAGAATTTGTTGTTTCGGCTTCTGACTAATTTTTTAAGTTCTGCTGAGGCTTGGTTGTAGCGTCCTTTGTTCGAAGAAAATTATGCAGAGTTCCATATTCCTCTAAGTCTTCTTTTTTTTGGAAATTAGTTTTTTTATTACTATGGGGCATTGTTCCTTGATTTTTTGATAGAGACTTCTAAAGCAGCTTCCCATGCGGATTCCTGAATTGTTGCGGTAAAATTTGATACAGCTCACTCTAAATGATCAATGGTTTTTAATAAAATCTTCAGGTTTAGTTGTTTTTTCAGTAATGCGCTAAAAAAATTCCAGTCAGCATTTTTATTAAAAAGTTTAGGCGGGGAAGCTTTTTCGATGATGAAATTATTCACTGTTGCAATAACGAGAGAATGGTCTGTGGATAGACGCCAGTAGGATTCAATCGTGGGGTAACCTGGTGCGATGCCTCTCGTCATGAAGAAGTCGAGCAGGTCCAGTTTTTTCGTTGGATGGGTGGGGCAGTATGTTGGTTCGTAGGTTAAAAGGTGACCTAACTGGAGTTATATATAATTTTGTACCTGTATATGCCCCTACATGTGCTGCCTTTGACGACTCTGTAAAACAATTTTACAATGACATCAAAAAGGTACTGGAAATAACAAAGTCACAACACATAAACATTATTATGGGCGACTTCAAAGTCAAAGTGGAAACAGGCCTTCGAGAAGATGCAGTGGGCGAATACGGTCTAGAGAACTCAAATGACAGAAGTCACCGGTTAGTACAGTTTTGTTATTATAAACAACGTCCTAGACGATTCTATACTTGGATATCCAATACAAACAGAAACTTGAAAAACTAAATCGATTATATAGACATCAATAAAAGATTTATAATCATAAAGAACGTAAAGACTTACCCTGGTGCTGAAGTTTCTCTGATCACATAACTTTATCAGCAAAAATATAGATTAAGCTTAAAAAACTTAGTATCAGTAAAAACCAACCGCAATTAAATACTATAAAACTACAAGACCCAAAAATTGCAAAAGAAATTTGGAAACAAATTAATACACGTTTTAAAATATAGAACCTAACATAGCCCAGACGATAATAATTTAATTAAAACAGTAATACAAAAGATAAGCAATCATTATTAAAATCCAACAAATCCAAACACAAAAATGGATGATCGAAGAAATACTGAGACTGATGGATCTCAGAAGAACGTATAAAAACCAACAACCAGAGAAATACATCGAAACTCAAAAAAACATCAAACGCAAAGTAAAAGAGGCAAAAAAATGGTTACGTGAACAGTGTGAGGAAATAGAAGAACTTGAAGCAAAGCATGACTCTTAATATGTACAAGAAACTCAAACGTGCAGCAGATATATCCCCGAATAAAAACAGTCATGTTCTTATAAATGAAAGTAAACAACCATTAACGAATATTCAAGAAGAACTAGTTGAATGGACAAATTTTATAAAAAACCTTTTCAACGACACAAGAAACTTAACTCACGGTGTAGATTCAGACGATGGCCTTGTTGTTAACAGAGCAGAAATTGAACGTGTTTAAGTGCAGCAAAAAGTGGAAAGGCACCGGGGCCAGATAACGTCCTGAAAGTATTGAAGGAGGATAGTGCTATTGCCTTGTTCCTGAAACTCTTTAACTGCAGATATAAAACTGGTATGAATCCGCAAGACTGGCTTAAAGCTATTTTTATAACCTTGCCTAAAAAAATCAGTGCAAAATACTGTAATAACTATAGAACTGTCAGTTTTATGAGTCACGTCCTAAAGGTATTTCTCACAATTATAAATGCCAGAATACATCAGAAATGTGAGCAAAAATTAATAATTCTCAATTTTGCTTTAGAAATGGGTTTGACACACAAAAAGCCTTATTTAGCATACAGGTACTTACCCATCGCTGTCAAGATGTCAATGTGGATATGTACATGTACTTAGTGGAATATAAACAAGTATTTGACATCGTTCAGCACAATAAATTACTCCAAGTTCTCAGAAAAATTGATCTAGACGACAGAAATATACGGATAATAGCTAACTTATATTGGGCTCAGACAGCAGTTGTTAGTGTGGATGGTCAGCTATCACAAGAGGATATACTGAGAGGAGTAAGATAAGTAAGTAAGATAAGGGTGTGTTCTCTCGTCCCTGTTGTTCAATTTATACTGTCGTGAGGTTCTCGAAGAAAGATTAGAAGGGGTCATAATAAATGGAGTTGTAATAAACACTTTGAGATACGCTGATGACACTATCCTGGTAACCACAAGCATGTAAGATCTAAAAATACTCTTATCAGCAGTGAACAAATGGGACTAAAACTCAAAAAAAGCAAATGGCTAATTGTTAGTAAACAACATAATGACATACAGAATAATATACTTGTGGGAGAAGAGTTGATAAAGAGAGTAACATCGTATAAATATTTTGACTGCTATTTTAAATAACATTGGGACTTAACACAGACAAGTTTTTCTAAAGATGAAGAAAATTTTGACCTGTAGAGATTTGTCCATTCCCTTGCGAATTCGATTATTAAAATGTTATATCTTCAGTTTCCTCTTGTATGGCGTTGAAGCATGGACGTTTACGAAGGCAATTTGCAAAAAACTGGAAGCTTTTGAGATATGGACCTGTCGCAGAATTTTGAAGATCTCATGGACGGACAGGATCACAAATAAGGTTGTACTACGACGCATAAACAAACAACGTGAATTTATTGATACCATCAAAAGAAGAAAACTTGCATATCTGAGCCGTGTTATGAAGAGTGATAAATAGAAACTACTTCATATCATTATTCAAGGAAAAACTGAAGGCAAACGCGGCCCAGGACGAGCCAAAATATCGTGGCTCAAAAATTTACGTCAGTGGTATGGACTCAACACCATACTATTTAGGACAGCAGTTGATGAAGTAAAAACCATGTTCTCTTGTTGCTTGTAGAAAATCTTCTTTGAAGTCTGATAGTTGATAGTACTTAATTTATTTTCTAATTAGAATGGTTGAGCCGCCTCTTGCATGCGTTTCCGCGACAGAATAATGGGTTACATAGATGAAAAAATTTGGTAATTTAAAAAAGGTTTTGCCAGAAAAGTGTGTTTCGAAGATAAGTACTATATCTCTGTTGTTATGCTTAAGGAATATTTTGATTTTTTGCTTGTGGCTGGATAGGCCATTGGCTTTCCATAAAGCAATTTTATACATTTAGGTTATTAAAACTTAATTCTCCCCTAAGGAGTTTGATTTAGTTAGTAAGCTCATTTATGGTCTGCTGCTTGGATGGTTTGTGTATTGCCATCATAACTGAGGTCAGGTCGTTTGTTTGTTGGGTTGCTGATGGTCCATGGATAAAATACTGAGGTACGGTATTGGATGGTGAGGTGTTGTTTAGTTTGTTGCCGGTTATGGCTGGACTGTTGTATTATACTTTACGTCTTGGTGCTAGTTGGTTTTGTTTAGTTAAGTGAGGTATTGACTGAGTATGCGGTGAGTTGACGGGAAGGGGTTGCTTTAGATGGCGTCGGAATATTATGTCGAGATACACTTTACATCCGTTATAGTTCGCATAATGTAGCTGGTTTGCCATATTTTTTATTTTTTGAACAGGAACAATAATCGTGCAGTTCGGCATTTAACGCAGCGAGAGTGTGGCCGTAGCATTGGCAGCTTTTACACTACGGAATTTGTGATTTTTGTTAAGTTCTTTGAATCACGACTTTTCCCAAATGATTAATTTTAAAAATGTCTATTATTGTCTTTGCGTTTTATATCTATGAAGAATAGATTTTTCTTTTGTTTATTTTCTCTGTTTGTTACATTCATGATGTTAGTAACCTTGCGACCATCGTGTTTTAATAAGTTGATGATGATTTGAAAGTCGGTAAAGTAATGTAGGTTCCTTAATGCCACTCTGTATGTCTTTTCTTGCTCTAAACTGTACGTATGTCTTGCTCTTTTGTGAACATCGAGTACGTCACGTATCCTTTTGTAATCGTCCACATTATTTGCAATTTTAATTTTGTTGGTTTGTAAATAACTGATACACATAATTTTCTTTATTTATGTGCGTTTCAATTAGCTTGATTAGCTATGATATAATGTAGAATAAAGGAAGCGACTTGGACTTTAGTTTCCCTTAAATGGGTTGTTTTCACTGGACTTATCTGCAACGTTTCCTTCAACAAGAGGGAGGAATCTGTTTTGAGTTGTTATATAGATTTTCTAGTTTGATTATCGCTTGTTTTTTCCCATATTTTTCTGTAATTCAACTTACTAGAATTTATTTAAAATGATTACATCTTCTTTGTTGCTTTTAACGGACAGCTAATCTTCAGCTAAAGTAGAGTGAGATTGTACTAATGATAGCGTAGATCACATATTTATATGTATGTGCAAAGTAGACGGGGCCATTTGATAAAACTAGGGAGCAATGTTAGTGGGTTTGTGTAAATTTGGTTCTGAGGATATGTGGGGCGTAGATGTGATTGATAGAATTGTTTATATTGGTGATAATCACAGGCAGTTCTGATGTGATGGAGACGTTTATAGTCGTTTGTTAATGAAGGGTAACAGGTAATTCTGTTGTTAAAAGGTATCAGGTATGAATACTGAGGCTGAGTCGTTGCGTGTACGTATTTTTGTGTTAATTGAAATTAAATAAATTGTTTGGGCTTGCTGTTGCCTTGCATGTTAATACTTTATTAAGAAACGTTTAAAACTTGACCTCAGGTCGGAAATCTCTCGTCCTAATTGGTTTAACGCAGCAATAATTAAATATTAGTAACAAAAGGCCTGGTTTTATGCAGCAGGTAAAATTATGTTCGCTTTGGGTACTGATACTTTGTGGCACGGACACACGTCTAATTGTTTCACAATACAAAGAGATCTAAAAAGAATTGGGAGCATATTTCATTAGTGGCTAACACTTGTAGGCAATCGACTGAAGTTTTTTGTTAAACGATAACTTTTTACTATGCACTATCCCATTTATTTCCGGTCCTGACGCGATCGATAGTGCAAGTGTTTTAAAGTGAACTTGAAATTTCCAAATATACTAAACAAAGGTGGCTTTCAAAGCGAGAAATGTGTTAGAAGTATAAATTAAAGTGGAAGTGGATGAAAAAAAGTAAAATATAAAGTGGAAAATTAATTTTAGTAGTGGAAAACCGGATAAAACTCGTACTATTATAAAAGTGATAACGAAGTAAAACAGTAACGCGCGTGCGCGATTACCAGAATATTACGATAAACGACGTAAACAAAATACAGAGAAGGATTCACGGATTTCACACCCGAAGTAAAATACAAGTATATGACAAACGCTCCTAAATTTATTTAAATAAAGCGAACCCAACTATAAATAAAAAAGCAACAAAATTAAACAAACAAAAAATAAAATTAAGAATTAAAGAAACCGCAGATCGGAAAAATACTGGAAGACATAAACAACAAACTAAAGGAAGTAGAAAAGGTGGAAATGAAACTAGACAAAATACGCATGAATCTAAAAGAAATAAAAAACGAAAACAACCAGTTAAAAAAAGAAAATCACTAACTACAGACTAGAATGGAGCAGCAAGAGAAGAAAATAGATATGCTAGAAAAAGAAATAAGAAAGAGGAATAATCATACACGGGGTTGAAGAAAATTTAGAAGAAAGTGATCCCCAACTAAAAAAAATAAGAGTAGTTCATAGACTTATCAATAATCATAGAAAACGAAGTAAAGGATATTAGAAAAATTGAAAACCACAAGACAAAATCAAATTCCGCTCAATCCTAGTTGAACTAAAAAACTGGACAAAGAAATTGAAAATTCTAAGAGCAACAAAAAAGCTAAAGCGAACGAGAATATTCATAGAGGAAGATTACTCTAAAGAAATGCAAGAAAAAAGGAGAATACTAAATAATTACATGAAATAAATCAGAAATAAAGAACGTCATGTTATTATGAAAAACGATAAACTAATAATAAATGGAGATGAATTCACACTACAACAGCTACAAATTTTCAGGACAGCTACAGGTAAACTTCAGCCAGAATCTAACAACAGTAACACCAAAATCAAAAAACGTGGAAGAAATACAGGACAAGAAAAAAGGGAGGACGGCTAGCGAATGATTCCCAGAGAACCAAAAGCAAGTCCCGAATAAGGAAGAGGTGCTATTGAAAGCGAAACTGTTGAAGAGCACACAAACAAAAAGAACAAAAAATTGATGGAGCAAAATTGGACAAATTGATAACAACAACGGCAAATAACAAGGACAACGGGCATAAGGCAAATGAAGTAAATAAGTTAGGTTTACTTTATAAATACAAATTAACTACAAAAACAAACAAAAATAAAAATAAGAAAAAAAGAAGAGCAAATACAAGTGAAACAAGCCTAGATACAAGAGTCAAAACTTTTATAGGCTTCTGGAATGTAAAACAATGGTAGAAATACAAAATTAGCATATTAAGCATAGCCGAATCAAGATGGAATGGAGTAGGTCAAAGCAAGCTGAAAGGTAACACCTCTATAATCTATTCAGGCTACAAATATGAACAGGCATATAAGGAACAAGGCGTAGCAATAATGTTAGATATACAATCAACAAAGGCACTGATAGAATGGGAGGAGTATCAGAGAGGATCATATGGGCAAGGTTCACAGCAAAATTTAGAAACATAATCATCATTAACGTATGTGCCCCAACGAACAAACAAGAAGATAAAGTGAAAGATATGTTTTATGATCAAATATATACCCTCACAAAGAAATTAAAAGAAAAATACAAACGAGATGCTATAATTATGATGGGTGACCTGAACGCAAAGGTAGGAAGAGATTACAAGGGAAAAAACGTAATGGGGAATGGAATAGATGGGGTAAATAACAACGGAGCGAGACATTATTTCAGCACAAGGACATTAACAAAATAACTTGGACATCACCAGATGAAACAACTCGCAACCAAATTGATGACATCCTTATAGAAAACAAATGGAGCAACTCGTTACAAGATGTAAAAGCCATGAGAGAAGCAGACTGCGCATCTGATCACACACAAGTTCGAGCAAAATCAAAATCAGCATAAAAGCCATAAACGTGGATTTTAACTGAAACAAAAATGAAAATAGAAAGAAGAAAACTAACAGAGCACCTAACAGAAAAACCAAGACCAAATAAAAATATGGCAAGAAAATTACACGAGGAAACAACAAGTAAAAAGAGCGCCAGACAAGATAAAAGAAATTGCATTAACAGAATGATACATGGCAGAAGAGGATACCAGAAAACATGACTCAAAACATTATACAAGATGATAAAAAGCTAGTGATCAAAAAAAGTTGTCGACCAAATTAAAAGGAAAAATGGAAGACTCCACGCAAGAAGAAATTAGAACCAGATGCGTGGAATATTTCACTGAAATGTATAAAGCAAATACAAAGACGAACAGAGAAATAGAAGTTTATTAAAAAAAGGAAATCGAACAATCTGTGAAAATTGGAGATCGATCACTCTGATTAGCATAACTAGTAAAATGATGCCCAGAATCATTTCAGAAAGATTAAGAAACCCTATCAACATAAAGCTAAGAGACAACCAAACAGGGTTCAGACCTAACAGGGCATGTATCGATCACATAAATACCTTAATAATTATACTAGAGCAAACAAGTAAATAAAGAAATTCTCATTACTTTTATAGATTTTCAAAAGACCTTTGACTTAGACAGGGAAGTCATGTGGAAGATATTGGATCAATATGGCATACCAGCCAAATACGTCACAATAATAAAACTATTTTATAACAGCTCCACTGCATACATAGAACACGAAGGACAGCTCACTCAAAAAATCGAAATACAAAGAGGAGTAAAACAAGGTTGCATCCTGTCTCCCCTTTTATTCATAATAGTAATTGATTGGTTAATGAGCAGAACTGAGGACAAAAGAACAGGCATAAATTGGAACGTATTCAACAAACTAGAGGACTTGGAATTTGCTGACGATATTTGCCTAATAACAACAAACAGAAAACACATGCAGGAAAAATTGACTAAACTAAACAATAATGACAGGAAAGCAGGATTACAAATAAATTAAAAAAAAACTAAACTATTAGTAGAAAACGATACGGGAATTACAGGAATACAAATATAAGGAAGGGATATTGATGAAATGGATAAATTCTGTTATCTAGGAAGTATAATAAGCACCAAAGGCGACACAGAGAAGGACATAGAAAGACCCATAGGACTAGCACAGGACGCTTTTAATTCATTATTCGAAATTTGGAAGTCCAACAACATTAGTAGGAAAACAAAACTTTGATTCTTCCACAGTAATGTAAAAAGCACACTGCTCTATGGAGCAGAAACTTGGAAAGAAGATAAAAAGTACTATAAGAAACTACAAACATTTATCAGTAAATGCTTTAGAACTATTTGTGGAATTTTCTGGCCAGAAGTAATTAGCAACGAGGACCTATGGAAAATGACAGAAGAAGAAAAGATAGAGATAACAATAAAGAAGCGCAAGTGGAGATGGATCGGCCACACTCTCAGAAAAACGGCAGGAAACATCACAAGACAAGCTTTGGAGTATAACAGGGTAGGGAAAAGAAAGAGGGGCAGACCAAATAATACTTGGAAAAGAACAATCACAGAAGAACTAAAGTAGGTCGACTTGAATTGGAACGAAGCAAAAAGAATAGCAAGGAACGGGGAAGACATTAATAAAAAGAATTCTGATAACGGAACGGACCCCAGACAGTACGCGAGAATAGCACTCTCACCACTAAAAATCGATAACCTAACGAAACGCCCTAATACGGCGCCCCTTGCTCCAACTAAGGAGCTATATGATATATTATGATGATCTCATTTATTGCGTCAATCAAAGCGTAGTCACTCGGCGCAGGACCCGACAGATGTTAGTCGTTGGCAACTGGCATGTGGCCGCTCATTATTATGTCAAAGTGTGCCGTTTGCTATTTCCCATTGCAGTTTTTTTGCTTTAGTGACTCTCAGTATCACTCACCGATAATTCTCTCATGAGAGCTCATTTGATACATCATCAGAGTCTCCTCTTAATTTCAAAAGACAGTCGCCATTAGTTTTTAAGTAAATAATCCCGGTTGTGGCTTGCAATATACTATTATTATATAGACTGGCGTTCCTGTTCGTGCCAGAACCTAAATTCGTCTGTTATAACCAGTCTCTCAACGAACATTTTGAATCCACGATATACAAGTGCAACAAGAAGATGGAGTCCTAGCAAAAATTAACGTAATTGATAGATATACGTGCACGAACCACTACAAAGAATTATGGTATTACAAAAACGAGGCAGTTCGAGATGAAACCGATCTTCCATATATTGATTATATAGACTCCATAACATTAGCAATAGTCTGGAGGTGCCCCATTTAAATGTCATTTATTGCACTTACTAAATACAGACTTTATTACTGTCAGTGGTGTATGTTACACAACTTTATTCAATAAAAGCAACGATTTGAACTTAAATGATATGTGGTTTCAATAAAATGGAGCCACATCACACAACACTTTACTCGAAGCTAAATTACCTGTTATCTCGCAGAGGGTAAAGATCGATTGGCCACGGCGGTCTTGCGATCTAAGCTTATTAAACTTTTTCTTTGGGACTATTTGAAGAAAGGGTTTATATTAACAAATCTGCTACGATCTTCAGGCTAAACCTGCTGGGCCTGTACTTTAGTGTGATAGCAATAAAATTCGGATTGTTCCAATTTTTAGTCTTTTATTCGTGAAGAATGTTCTTAGGTTCAATTTGGATCACCCTCTATCAACGCAATAAAATTGTGTTAAAACAGATACTCTAATGTGACATAATAATTATAGATAGACAAATTTTTGTTTTAATTAATTCTATTTAAAGTCTTTTGTTAGAATTTGTAGTTAACAAATTACGAAAATATTTTATTTGTTTAGTACAGCTTGTGTTCGGTATGAAAAGCTATCGATATGCTCGCATACGCACTGCGCCGGTAGAATTAATTAATTCCGTATTCTAAGGAACATTCACCTGCAGAAAAAAGTTTCTCGAGTCTACTTAAAAAAGGCCCTATTGTGCGATTTTCGTTTGAGTTTTTACAAACATGTCGGGCGGCATTGTCGTGCGGACACCTGACTGTTTCAGGCTCCATATCGATTTCAACTCGAACTAAGTGAGTTAAAAGCTTCAGGAAATTTTGTCAAACAAATAATAATTTTTTGCATATTTAGTTACGGCATTTAATATTTTGTATTGGTCCGCAGGTTCTAATAATCGAAAAAAAAACGTTGTTCAATCTGCAGTTACGTTCTCGATATGGAAGTATCCGCTGCAGGCTCACAAGGTTTCTTACAGTTATATGTTGCAACGCTTTTTAACCTTTTTTTAAGAGAAATTTGTAATACTTCACATTAACGCGTTGTGTACGTATCCTTTCCAAATAGTCATCTCTACTAAAGTAAGATTTAAAAATAAATGTTACAAATGCTTTTATACATGTAACGAAGATCATATTCAAGGGTGTAACGCTCTCCAAAACTGCGCTAGTATTAGATTGCTCCATTTATGTGTAAACATTCGCAAAAATTTCAGAAGCTCATTTGCCTCATTCGCAAGAGTCACTTGAACTAGTGCTGTAATATTTTGCGCTTTGTCGAAATTTGCGTTTTAAATGAGGTTTTAATGTGATATTAAACGACGCTTGGATAGTACATACAGTGAATCTTCGCCTTCATATTCCACTGTTAAGAAATGAAAGACCACTTCGATTGGGCCGAGAAAGCTTCAAATACAAACCACGTACAGGTCGGTCAGGTAAAGCATTTTGAAAGAAAACCCCACCCTTGTAGAGCACGGAGATCTGCAATATAAAGATTTAAAAGTAAGAAAAAAAATATCAGCAAGGTTAGGGCTTTACAATACAGTCGTGCGATGCGTTCTCAATGAACACTTTTATATACGAGGTGTGGCAGAAAAGTAATGAGACTGGCAACACTGCAAGCGATCTGGCAACGCTAGGCTGTTGTTCTTGATAGAGCACCTGTATAAATACCCTCCCATAGCTCAGTACGAGTTTCAACTCGTTCCGTTAACTACGTGATTTTTGTGACTGCTATTAGTGAAGTTGTATTTTGGTTGTGCGTCACTCAAAATGGAACAGCGGAATTTGGAGCAACGTTGTGCCATTAAATTTTGTGTTAAGCTTGGAGAATCGGCAAGTGTGACGTATAAAAAGTTAAAACAGGCCTGTGGGGCACATTCTTTATCCCGAACTCAAGTTTTTCGCTGGCACAAATCATTTTGGGAGGCAGAGAACACGTTGAAGATGAACACCGTTCGGGGAGGCCTTCAACTTCGAAAACCGACGAAAACATCGAACGTGTGAACACTCTTATGAGATCAGACCGTCGCTTAACATTAAGAATTTTGAGTGAATAATTAAATTTAACAGATTTACTGTTCATCAAATTTTGACTGAACATTTGCACATGCGGAGGAGACTTCAAAAGGCATTCCTGTGGTTCCCCAGCCCCCTATTCACCTGACCTCAGTCCCTGTGACTTTTTTCTTTTTCCTAAACTGAAAAATGTCCTCAAAGGACGTCATTTTAGGACTTTAGAGAACACCCAAAAAAGTGTAACGGAAATCCTGAAAACCATACCGGTTGAAGACTTCTAGCGCTGCTACCAACAGTGGGAGCAACGTCTCGATCGGTGTGTGCTGCCCAAGGCAACTATTTTGAAGGGGATAACATTGATGTTTGAAAAAAATAAAATTAGTACCAGAGGTATACCTCAACAGTTGCCAACGGTTTAATAACAGTAACATGTGACCTATTGTGATCAATTTTTAAACATCTGTTACTACAAAAAAGAATGAGTCATTAAATCCACTGCTATAGAGGATAAAGCCGTAATCCTGTACTATAATCCCCTAGCAAAGAGGGAGTCGGTTTTGAACTAACTTTTATATTAAAATACATAGACAGCATTAAAAATTATTCTACTATTGTATCTTTATCACTCCTCAAATATAGCCTGACTATATGTGTAATAATGTTTGTACCTTAGTTGAATAAGTATTAGGTTCCTTTAATCCGTTTTCTCATTTGGTCTGCTGTGATTTCTTTGATATGAAAGTCTTTATGATATTTAATTTCTCTAGTCAGCAAAGTTTTCTAATCTGCAAATAACGATTTTACAAGATGGCTTAAATATGACCGGGACTATTTATTAATTTTTTTTATTTATTGTTTGGTTATTAGACACAATAAAAACTTGAAATATATAACATCAATGGAATATAGAATGCAATACATATGTATACCACACAATATAGGACATAAAATAATATAAAACATACTTTAAGATATTAACGAACATCTAGTCTACTTATGTAGTCTGTCGACTCTGGGGTCGCTATCAGAAAATCTTTGGGCCTACCATTATATGATCGTAAGGGGCATTGGATGTGTCTAATAGTTTAGGTTTCTCCGCAATCACAGAGAAGTGATGGTTGATTGCCCCATTTGTGTAAAAGTATGCACATCTGCCATATTGGGTCCTAATTATGTTAAGTGTGGACGACGTTTTACGTGGCAAGTCGAAACCCGGTGGCTTTTGAGTTACGCACAGCGTATTGTTTTGTTGTAGAGTCCATGCGTTCGTAAGTTGAACTCATCTTCCACGGTCGTCCTTGCCGTTTTTGTTAGTGGTCGTCTAGACTGACTTCGGCTATGGTTGGCATCTTCGATATCTTGATGAATGGCTAAATTTCTACTGTCCACGGTTTTTTTATACCCGCTTGTGAGAGCATTTATTCGACGCAATTGAGGATGTGGAATGTGGCTTTCAACTGGAAGCCATTGCGTGGGAGTTGATTTGATGACACCAACAATCATTCTCATAGTGTTATTTAGCTATGCATCTATTTTCTGTACATGTAGGCCGTTTAACCAAACTGGGCCAGTATTCTGCAGTTCAAAAAACAAGACCCAGAGCAGAAGAGCGCAGAGCGAAGGCCGACGCTCCCCAAGTTGTGAATTATATTGTTTCTTGTTTTTAGTTTTTCAGCAGATGCTCTCTGAAAGATAATGTTCTATCAAGGGTTATATCCAGGTAAGTATGGTGTTTTCAAATCTTATGTTGGGTTCTTTTCTGGAGTAACTTCTGTTTTGGTGGCATAAGGTTGGAGCCTCCACTTGAGGAAATATTTTCCCACTATTTCTAGATTTGTCGTTAAGGTCTCTTCTGACTGCTCGATAGAACTGCACCTCGTTGTAAGTGCCCAGTCATCAGCATAGCCAAAATTTCTTGATCTTGTTTCTGGCATGTCTGCAATAATACAGGCTAAAGAGGAATGGAGCAAGGACTGATCCCTGTGGCAGCCCGTTTTTCACTTTCTTTAGGGAGCTGATGAGTCCCATAGCTACTTGAAACACTCGTTAGTTTAGCATGCTGTCTATCAGTTCGGCTGTTAGTTTGCAGGGGATTACACAAAGGAGCTTGTATATCATGCCTTCTCCACACATGTAGCCGCCGATAGGTCGATAAATACAGCTGAGGTTTTATGTTCTCTTTGAAATCCCGCCTCAATGTGGGTGGTAAGTAATAAAACTTGGTCTGCACAGCTTTTTTTTCGTGGAAAACCGGAATTTCTTCAAGCAATATTGTGCTAATTATGTTATAAACAAGAACGGTGTAATACCATAAAGGAAACTTTTTACAGCGGTGCGAATTCATAACGGTCACTTCTGGTTGCCGCTAACCGATTTGGCTAAAAATCAATCCCATGACAGGTACTGACGTAAGATGTATGTATACCACGTTTGAAGTGAATCAGTTGGATAGAACGGAAGTTATCTTGTCTCCAGACATACAGACAGACAGACAGGATGATAATCTCATTAACTTTATACTATAAGCTTTCTGTAGAAAGTTAATAAGTCGTTCTAGTAGCTTACAAGTCAGCTCTTGGAGCTATCGGCTGGTTGCCTGCTTTTAATATAGCGATTATCTTTGATTACGTTTTTTTGGAATATTGCCAGTTTGTATGACATCTGTGAAAAAGTAAGCCATCCAGACTTTTGCGTACTTGCACAGTTTTGGGACCTTCCGGTAGACTCTTGGTATACACTTTTTAGCACTACTTATTACAGCGCCAACAAAACTGTTGCAGTTTTTACTGGTAGAAGGTATCCAGCTTAAGCATTTGTCTAGTTCCATGGAGAGTTTTGTCCAGTTGGCCTTTTTAAAATCTCAACTTGGGCGAGGGATAAAGGTGATTAGACCGATATGAAAAATATGATAGGAGAGAAACTGCAAACGAGCGCCGAAGTTAAAATTGTATATGAATTAGGAGACAAAATGTGCCTCATAGAGTTCAAGAAGGAGGAGGATAAGGCAAAAGTCATGCAAACACAAATAGAGAGCAAATACACGATACAAGATTTACATTAATGAGGATATATAATAAAACTCTCGAAATAAGAAAGAGACGAAGGAAAAGACGTTAAAATAGGATGCAACAAAGAGATTGCACCAATCTCTAATTATTTTTATTTGGATTTTAATTAAAGCTGGCCGTCTTTTGGCTCCTTAGTTTTGATTTGAGATAGCGGCGGCCAATTTTCCCGCTTGCGATGCGCCGATATGTAAAGCAGCGGCATTTGGCCGCAGCTTTTGCTCTTGACTTTTTCGCTCGCTTCGCTTTGAATTTTAGTTGTGAGGGTTTAGAAAGCGGACGACCGGCTTTAAATTTTCCGTGACCGAGAGCTCGCCGGCGTGTTTTATTTGGAGAAAGAGTTTCTACATCCCGGTGGCCGTTTGTTGAAGCCAATTTTATTGCAAGATTCGATATTTTGCCGACCAGATTTTCCTCTTCCCGGGGGTCGTTTTGTTAGCCAACCTCATTTCAGAAGCTGAAATTTTGCCGGCAAAATGTCATGGTTCTGTTTCCTTGTATCTGACCCGGCGAGGAACCAAGGAAAACCTAGTCGCAAACTTTGGACACAACCAGCTGAAGGACCCACATCAGTTGTCCTTTTTTCCACTCACTTCCTTTTTCCTCTTTCTTGTTTCTCCAGGATTTCAACACAGGAAACCGATTTCTGCAGAAGAGCGTCGAAAGGTAAGTTTCCCAGCTTTGGCTTTTTGATTGAAGTTCTTTTTTTAATTTTAAATTTAATTACGATGCAGTCCACTTTTGGCCGAAACAGAACGCAACACAGAGAAGTTGGAGAATTTTGAAAACACTAGTGAGAAAATATGGTGATGGGAAATTAAAGAAATAAAATAAAGTAAACTGACAAGTACATATCAGCAGGGAAGAAAATATAATACAAAGAGGCATGTCGGTAAAAAGCAAAAATGGCAAAAAAGACGTTAAAATCGGGATGTGGAATATGCAAGGTATTTATTAAGAAAACATTTGAGGAGACCATTATAATAGAGGTTTTTTTTAAGCAACAGAATAAAACATGCAATAGTTAATTTTGAAGCATATTCAGATCGGATATGTATATTAATGAATATTATAAATATACATGCACCTACTGAAGGTGAGGACCTAAGAAGACAGAATTTTACGAAGAAAATATTCTAATACTCAGAAAAGCGCACAATCCAACTACAAGGGGATACAAAGTAGAAAAAATTTATAATAGAGAAATGACCATCAAGCTGTTTGGAAGAGTAAGAAACAGTAGATGACATAGAAAGAGAATGGGCACAAATAGAAAAAGTAATAACCGAAACTCTGAAAAATTGTTTTAAAACGTAAAACAAACAGTGCAAGAAAGCTTTAACAGAACGAAACAACGCAAGAATGGAGGTACTTAAAAAGGACACAGATGAGAATAAAAAGCTACAAGCAATTGAAAAACTACATGTTAGCAAAGAGTTAAAAAGTTTTTATTAAGAGGTAAAAACAACTAGTAAAGACAGCGCCGAATCAACCTTTTCGAGAAATAAAGAGGGGTTTCTGTTAGGCACCACTGTAAGTAAACTAGATAGACGAGTAGGGTATTTTGATGAGCTGTTTAACAATGATTATGAGGAAGACAGATTAATAAATAAAAAAAAACTACAAAGTTAGGTGATGGAACTGTCAGATGTACAAATCAAAGTTAAAATCATAAAACTGAGGAACAATTAATGTACAGGAGAAAATGGAGTACCAATAGAAGGCTACACAATCATTTGTTCAATTTATAAAGAAGGAGATAAAAACCTGTTTAAATTATAAAGGCATAGCATTATTAGATGTTTGCTATTTTCGTTCGCTAGAATTAAATTATACGAGGACTTGGTTAGTTTGAGTATTCCCAGAAAAATAATTAGTCTAGTTAAGCTAACATTATCAAAAGACTCTAACAAAGTAGTTGTTGCTAAAAAAGGAAGAAATAGTTTGAAGCAAGAGGATCCGTTGTCAACATTACTTTCCAACTTAGTCTTAGAAATTTAGAAATATTCGACCGCTGGCCTCGTAGATGAGTGGATGTGTCTGTGACGCGCGTGTTATCTACGCATGCACTCGAATGCCAGTGACCCGCATTAATCAGTGAGTTTATTTTAGTTATTTTAAATATGTTTCCGTTTCAACCACAAATGCCTATTGCACAACAACAAATTCCAATTTCTCAACATCATTTATTATATCAAAACCAGCCATTAACGCCCTACACTAATCCTCCTACGCAACAATTATTATCAAGCCAAACATATGTTCCATATGTATCTTATCCTACTAATATTCCACAACCCATGCACTGTCCGCCACAAAATCCTAATAACCAGCATTCAGCACCTGAAATGACCGCAACAAACGATGACCAACCCCAAACGAGCTCTCATGAGTGGCAAGTAATGAAAAAGAGAAAAGATGCTCACGCTCCCTGATAATAACCTCGAATTACAAAGCCAAATCATCGATAACAACAGATTTAATTTATTAAATGACATACACGAAGATAACGTAATGGAAACAACTAGAGACGAACCACAAGCTGCAGTTAAGAAACCCCCTCCAGTATATATACACGGAGTAGAAAATTATAACGCAATGATTACAAATCTGACAAAAGTATTAGAAACTGAACAATACAACTCAAAACACTAGCAAACAACGTCGTCAAGATAAATACTAATAACTCAGAAACATATCGAAGAACTTGTGAGACATCTTAGAGTTGTAATCAGAAACCTTCACCCAACAGTCGATACCGCGTTGATAAAAGAAGAATTGAAAGAGAAAGGACATACTGTACGCAATTTAATGAATATAAGACACAGGGTAGACAAAACACCACTTCCTTTATTCTTTGTTGACCTCGAGCCTGCCAGTAACAACAAAGAGATATACGAACTTAGATCTCTATTAAATATGATAATTACAGTTGAGCCACCAAGGAAAAAACCAATATCATCCAGTGTACTCGTTGTCAAGCATACGGACACAGCAAAACTTACTGCAGAAAACCATTCGCGTGCGTAAAGTGTGGTGGTAACCACAATACCCTGACGTGTACAAAGCCAAAAGACACTCCTGCTACATGTGCATTGTGCAATGGAGCCCACCCAGCAAACTATAAAGGATGCTCTATCTACCAACAACTTCAGTTAAAAGAGGAAACAACACCGCCAACCCTAGGATGCAAGCACCACAAGCTCTAAAGGCGGCCACAATTCAACCAAACACATATAGGGCAAACAGGTTTCCAACTAGCTATGCCGCAGCCGTGGCTGGACAACAAAATTTCATAACAACGTCAGACTCATACAACACTCAAAATCAAAATCAAAACAGCAATGACATCTCCCTGTCTCAGTTCCTTTCCAAATTTGAAACCATGTTTAGCCAGTTAATGCAACAAAATACTATGATGCTCAACCTACTCACTAGCCTGATAACCAAAATCTCCCAATAATGGATATCCTAAGAAAACCGTATGGAACGCAAACGGACTTCTACAACGCCGTTTAGAAGTAGAAGCGTTTCTAAACACCCAAAAATCGATTGCTCTTGGTATCTGAAGCACTTACAATTACAACTACTATATCCACAACTACAGAACTTATTACACCTGTCATCCCGACAACACAGCTCACGCTGGAACGAATTATAATCAGCAGCAAATTATCACACTACGAAATGGAGAAATTTGAAACATATCATATACAAGCCACAAATGTCAAAATTAAAGACCACGTTGGAGACATAACAGTATCATCAGTATATTGCCCTCCGCGGCATTAATGAATCCAGCAAATTAGACACTAGACCAACTGGGATTTTAACTTCTAACACCCATTAGGAATTAATTAGACAAAAGACATCATAATGCGCATCAAATAATCATTAAATGCATAGCCACAGGTAACCTAGGCAACGATCAATAAAGCCGGATGCATAGATTAACAAAAATTATGAACTACAAGCACTCTCATCAAACCATCACTCTATAATATCATTAGATTAATCAAAAGGAAGGCCCAGCAACGAAGTCACGATTGACATGACTTACGTGTGAAACTTATCCACAGTCAACACCAAATGACTACTCCTTAGCGCGCAACTAGAATTTGAAGACCTATTATCCTATCCTCTATTCGTAAAATGATGGCCTTGGGCCCGATTGACAAAGATAAAGCGTGTATTCGAGAACACTAGCTGAACCTCCTTAACGCAAATCAGACAGAACTCCACAAGATGATTACGAAATTCTCGAAATTCCTCAAATCACCACTGCAACTCCATTTACCCATTCGACACTGTACACCCAACGAAGTCAAACAAGTTAAATGTTTAAAACTGGCAAGCACCGAAGACTAATAACGTCCATTACTCCGTCAACGCAAAAAGAATACGCTATAACACGTATATATATGCCATCTTAAGAACTCAGTCCCCATCACAATGAAATTTGCCGAAGTAATTGTCATTCAAAAGCCAGGAAAACCATAGATTAGCTTCTTATAGACCGATTTCGCTGTTACCACTCCTCTCTAAGCTCTTTGAGCGAATTCTACTAAGAAGACTTGAACCCATTATAGAAGAACTGCATTTAGTTCCGGAACATCAATTCGGTTTCCGCAGAAAATACTCAACATTGGAACAAGTCCATGGGATAGTGGATAAGGTAGAAAAAGACTTCGAGGAAAACGGTTATGCCTAGCAGCATTCTTAGACGTGGGCAAGCTTTTGATCGAGTTTGGCACCCTGGCCTCCTATATAAGATCAAGCAAACCCTACCGCAACAGTACTATCTGCTCTTCAAGTCGTATCTAGAAAACAGATACTTTCGGGTCAAAATCAATGACAGCCACTCGCCAATCTACTCAGTCGAGGCAGGTGTACCACAAGGTAGCGTACTGGGACCGACATTATACCAGTTGTTTACGGCAGACCTTCCTGTTACCGACAATGTTTTAATTGCTACTTTTGCGGACGACTCGGCTGTATTATCTTCAGACAGAGATCCACTTCAGGCATCAATATACCTGCAAAATGCGTTGGAAGCTTTAGAAAACTGGATAAAGACCTGGCGCATCAAAATCAATTAAAACAAATCGGCTTCAGTGGTCTTCACCCTCCGCAAGGTTGTTCCACCTCCTATAATCTTCAACGGCACTAACATACCACACAAAGAAGATATCAAATATCTCGGTATCCATCTCGATAGCAAACTAAACTGGAAAAAACATACAGACTAAGCGAAAAGAATTAAATATCCGCGTGAAGAAGATGTTCTGGCTGCTCGGACGAAAATCCCAGCTCAGTTCAACAAACAAGGTGTTGTTATATAAAACCATGTTAGTACCGATTTGGACGCACGGGATCCAGTTTTGGGGATCTGCTAAGTCATCGAACATCGAGATATTACAGCGATTTCAAAGCAAAACACTTCGCGTAATAGCAAGCGCCGAATGATATGTGAACAACCACACATTACATAACGATCTAAAGATCCCATGGATTAAAGATGTCATCAAAGCTTGCTGCATCAGATACAACGATCGTATTAGTGATCACCCTAGTGTTCTAGTGACAGACTTATTAAATAATGCAAATGCAGTTAGACGCCTGAAACGGACAAAGTTTAGTGACCTAACAAATTAGTAATAAGACTTGTATACCTTGTAATGACAGGAGGTCACTCTTGGTGTTCCTCCCCACATGCTATGTACATTAACTCATTTGCTTGTTAGTCTAGTTAGACTAGTTGTAAATATGCAGTAAATAAAAAAAAATATTTAGAAATGGTAAAATTTAGAATAATGACATAATATATTAACATAACCACCAGCTCATTGCACATGCAGATGACATCTTGACATCTAGATCTAAGAAAGGACTGGATAAGGTTTTCAAGAAAGAGCATCAGCTAGCTATTATTCAACAATAAACGAAACACATGGAATTAACAGAAGAACTACGAGATTAAAGTAATAGATAAGGTTTATACCTTTGCAAAGGTCAGCCATTTCGAGTAATTAGAAGCAACTGTAACATTCAATAACGAAAAAAGTACCGAAATTGATAAACTTATAACAAAGAAAATAAAGCATTAGGAGCACTAAATACTATGTTAGAGCAAAACGAGCAGCCAAATTTAAAATCTGTAGAACGCATGTGAAACTTGAAACGAAATTAGACTAAAAATTTGGGGAGAATTTGGAAGAATTCTAGGCAGGACTAAAATTGCAAAAGGAAATTTGATAACACGAAGAAACTAGAAAGTAAATGGAATATATGGACACCCAAATATAATGAATTATATTAAATCTCAGAGAGTGAGGTGGTTGGACCATGTTAATCGAATTCCACAACATAGACTCATCAAAGGGGTGTTTGTGGAGGGAGATGGAGGAAGAAGAAAAAGAAACAGATCGAAAAAAAGGGGCATGATAACAAAAAAAAATTAGAAATAGAAGTTTGGGGGAGAATTGCACCAGATGGAAGATATGGATTAGTAGTGTACATATTAAGGGATGGTATATATTTAAATTGTATGTTAGCATGACTCGGCAAGCCACGTGAAGCTTTAAGGTGAGACTGCAAGGGTGTATCGCTCGTACGGGTTAATGTTTGGACGATATCATCTTCAAAACTGGTTGATGACTAAATGACAAGAATTGCTCTGTGTCTACATTGAACAGTATCTGTGTTATTCTGTTTATTGGTGTTTCAAAAAGAAAAGATCATTCTGCCAGATCCTGTACATAGATTCTTAGAACGATTGTATAGTGTTGAAGGTTACTCTGCATTGAATGTCTTCAGGTAAAATCGTCGCATTGCGTTTTTGTAGTAAGGAGACATTCCAATTTTCTGTGCATAAAAGACATTTATCGCTTTCTCTGGCGAACAAATCTATGTTTATATTGAAAGGTAATAGTACCCATTTGTCTTGCTCGAAAACAGAGCCCGTCCGATTTCAAAGCGGCTGCTGCACTTACCTGCAGCTCAGCCTGAACGTGCCGACTGAATTGACAGGAAACGCGCATTTCTACGGCCCTTTATTCAGATCCCCGAACTTGTGCACACTTTGACGCTTTTGCCAAGCGCTGCGCTGTCACCTTTGATGTATTGCCCTGTCTGCGCTGGTGGGAGCAGCCGCGTACCCGGGGGAGTCGAAGCCGAGCTCCCAACTAGCGCATTTCCTTTACAATCCGCTGATATTTACTCTTCCGAAACACGCGATGGTGACACCGGAGACGCATCGAAGCTGCCGCCCCGGGCCCGTTCGCGCAACCCCCGCTAGCATCTCCAGTCGCGGGCACAATGGCGCAGCGCCGAAGAACGGGCACAATGCGCTTCACACCGTGCCACCGGAAACCTGAGCCGCACAAAGGTGGTGCGACAATGGGCCCGTTCGCTACTTCTGGGATTTGCCTTTCAAGTGCCAAAATCCGTTTGAGCCGCACGGCCATTTGTCCGCATAATAGCGGCATTCCATTCATGGATCTTCTTTCAATTCTCCCTAATCCGCTCGGTGCGTCGCCAAATCTCTGCCGGACGCTGCGCAAGCTTGGCCACCAAGAGACCCCAAAGAATTTTATTTCGGAAACAATTTCGTTGGCTACAGCTCTGCGCAGGACCGACTATCACGATCTGCTAGATAATTGTCGGAAGGCGCATCTACGGCTCTCGAGTTATTTGCGTAGATAGACGGCCGCTTGTAATTAGTACTCGACCTTTCCCGTCCCTAGGCACTTAGGAATTTTTTTGGCGATGCTGCACTGTACTTTAGTCGTGTTTCTGCCACTCCAGGTTTCAATAAGGTTACAAGATGCGTGGGATAAACGTAGTACGCATTTTTGTGTAGGAAGATCAAAGAGAAACTTTTTTCACTTAAAATGATGTATGTGTTTGTGTGGGAGATTTACAACGGACGCTATGTTTTCTCGCAACCGTTGTGTCCATTGAGAAATAGGCGGATCATCTATTTCCGTTTATAAACCTCTTAATTTTGTTCATCAATTATTTTTATTATCGTTAGATATTTTATATTTATAATGCGTTGCTTATTTATAAAAAAATCCACGTATTTATTAAACTAAGTAACTGTCACGACATCTATATTTAGTCGGTTTAAAACTAAATTATTTATGGTGTTTTACTAACAAAATCATAAACAGTGAAGTATTAAGTAGAGAATAGATATACATAAGAGCAACATCCCACATAGACCAAGAGAAGAAGTGAGTTAAGATTTTAGAACAAAAACAGGCCAGGAAAAATAAAAGAAAATAACGGAAGATGAAATGAAGCTAGCGCAGATAGAGGTTGGTCTGCAACAGTAATAAAAAGTAATCGACTGGCAAAAATATTGTAAATTAAAAACATAATCACGAATTATTTGTGTCTATCTATATCTTTGAAGGGATTTAAAAACTATGCTAAAAACAAACACATCCAGTAAATCATAAGTAACTAATAAACCAAAAGAAAGAACAGTACTATCGTGTTAAAAGTTTGTTGAGCTGTTGCACAACCAATAAATTATTTTACATCAGTGATAATTAATAGCGAAGGTTGGCAAAAAGACTTTTAGAAAAACCTTTTGTAGTTCTTTAAAGAGTAATAAATCAAAAATAAGCACAAACGTAAAAAATAGCACTTTTCCTAATTGTTACGATATATGGCACATATTTTTTATATGGTTGGGACTTTCTTGGGTGTGTAGCGGAGGGAATACTCAGAAAAATATTTTCTATAACTCCCATATTTTTAATGGCATTAGGCTCGGTTAGTGCAGACCGCAATTGGCCCATGCCAAATTAATTGGGCGTTTGATTTCTTTTACCTACCAAAATTATAGTAAATACTTTCCTTTATTGCCTCCAAAATGATCAAGTTTCGACTATTACCTTTGATCAATTTACGAATGACAAAATTATGGAGTTAGCAGCCATATGCAGCAACCGCTGCAGTGAGAACATCTGCTTGCTCTAGGGTAGATCACGGCGAGCCGTAGCCAGGTGCACGTCTGCCTACTTAAGTTGGTCGCTAGCTATTTTTGCCTTGTCTGCCACGGTATCCCGTATATTACAATATACGTTTTGCACATCGATTGTGTTTGTATTTTTAATTAACCACCCTAGTACTTATAGGTATCATTATTTTTTTATGGAATTATCTTCCATTCTTACCTTTTTTGTACCATTAGAAAAGATCATTCAAGAGAAATTACAACAGTTTTAACGATCTCTTTGATTCATTCGGCAACTAACACGAATTATTTTATCTATATGCTGTTCATACGCGGCTGTTGAGAGCCGACAACGTTGTCTGATCATGCAAATTTGTTGATATTAGATTTTTCCTTTTATATTTTAGTCACTACAGCCAGTTCACCTGACATTACAAGAAAACGCTTTTTAGTGGCTTGATAGTCAATGATTTAACGTATGTTATTATGTTTATTTTTAATATAATCAGTAAACCCTGTATAGCTTTCGGTGTAGGGTGATTAACCTATCTACTAACGCTATTAATTGTCTTGTTTAATTTTTATCTACTTAAACTAATTTGTTCTTAATATTTTCTTCAAACAATACGCGTTCTTAAACATAGCTTAGCAGAAATTTCTTTAGCACTAATTTTCCGCATCTCACTATTTGTCTTATGTCTCACTATGCACAAATTTTGCCCACTCTTTTTTATTTTGCGTCAATGCTTTCGCTTCTTGCCAGCTTCTGTTTCTCTTTCTTAAGATTTCAGCTATTACCTCATCCCATTTTTTTCTTGGTCTTCCTCTTGTTCTCTTTACGATTGCTCTAGCTTGCCATATAGTTTTGGTTTGTCTGTTGTTTTCCATCCTATTCAGGTGACCGAACCATCGTAGTTGTTGTCGTTCTACGGTGTTCTTGATTGGCTATACCCGTAGTATTTCCCGTATTTCTTCATTTCTTAACCTATCCATTTTCGTTACTCCCAGAATTCCTCTTAGAAATTTCACTTCGCTGGCTTGAATTTTATTTCTGTATATTTGTTTGCAGTTTCTTCTTCTCTCAGCTTGTAAGTTCTTAATGTTATCTTCTTCTGTATGTCCATTTGTGCTTCCTTTTTGTTATCTTTTGTTTTCATTTCGGTTTTCAATGTTGATACTACTAGATAGTGGTCGGTGTACAATTCCGCTCCTCTTCTTACTCGCGTATGTTGTATCTCTTTTTTGTATTTTTTATTTATTATTACGTAATTTATGATCGATTTCTCATTTCTACTCAGTACTTCTCTGGTATACTTGTGTATATCTTTATGTTTGTAGAACGAGTTTGTTGTGACTAAGTTGTTAATTATACAGAAATCGATTAGTCTTCTTCCGTTGTTGTTCCGTGTTTCTTCTCCATGTTCACCTATGGTTTCTCCTGTTTCTTTATCTTTCCTCCCTATTCTTCCGTTCAGGACACATTATTATTATTTTTCCTGTTATATTTTCTATTATCTCTGTTAATTGTTCCTAAAACTGATCTTTTAGTTGCGTTCTGTCATCTTCTCCTTGACCGTAGACTATTACTAAGGTTGTTTTGGTTGACTTATGTAGTTGCATTTCTAGCTTGAATATTCTTCCTGTAACAGCTACCCATTTTTTAAGGTGTTTATAATTTCTCTTTTTATTAGGCATTCCACTCCCCCTCTTGCCGTCTGATCCTGTTCCACTCCTGCGTATATTAGCACGTTTCCACTTTGTAGCATTTCTTCTCCTTTACCTTTCATTTGGTCTCCGTTATTCCCAATACATCTAATTTTGCCTTGTTAAATTCTTCATCTAGTTCTTGTTCCTTTCCTGCTATACTTCGTGTATTCCATGTCCCTATCTTCCATGTTATACTTTTTATATTCTCCTTCTTCTTTTACCTCATATATTTCATTGTTGATTACCAGTTTGTTATATTTCAGATTTGCTCTGTGTCCCTGTTTTCTGGCCTCTTTCATCGTTGGAATCAGCTTTTTCCTTTCTTCTATCGTTTCCTTCGTATAGTCCTCATCTATCCATATGCTGGTTCCTTTCAGTTTGTTGGTCTTGCTAAGTATTTCGCTTTTCTTGTTTGCCGTAGTTAACTTCACTAATATTGGTCTTTGCCTATCTGTTTTGTACTTTCCTATTCTCCTCATTTCATCTATATCTTCCTTGTTGATTTGTATACCTAATTTTTGTGTTACTATTGTTAACGCCTGTTTTGTTTCTTCACGATTTTCTTTCTGCTTGTCTTCTACTCCTCTAATTATAATATTTTTCCTTCTTACTTCGCGCTCCAGCCATTCTATCTTTCGATCTTGAACCTGTACATGTTTCTTTAGCACAGCGTTTTCTTGTCTCACTTCTTTGTTTTCTTTTATCAGATGCTCCAGTTTGTCATTCATCGTTAATAGGTTTCTGCTTATAGCTTCAAACATATCTTCTATTTTCTTCATTTGTTTGTTGTCTATCTCCTCTAGTTCCATTTTTTGCCTTTGTCTTAGTAGCTTTACCCGCTATTGTGCTCTTCCCATCTTCACTTCTTCTGTGCTATGTTTACTTCAGCTACTCATTCATTTCTTGGTGTCCCGACGATTGCGTATTGTAGCGTATGATGGGTTGCCTATCCTAACGACTTTGGCAAGCCGCCCGTTGAACGTAGCTATTTCCTCTAATCAATTCTTTAGCATGCAATTTTGTTCCTTATTGTTTTCCTTAACCTATAAATTTGCTCTTGTTTATATCTGTTTTACTCACTATTCTACTTCCTGTCTTATTTCTGTATCTCTCCTATTTTGAAGTGCAGGCTTCCTCCTCTAGTCCTCTAACTTCTGTATTCTGAAGGCTCGATTAGGCCCGATTTGGACTTTAATTTATCGGAGCGCTCAAAACACATGTAGTTCACTTCAGTGATTCATTAACTTATTCCGTTTATTTTTAAACCACTCTGATATATACAGCTGCCACCGAAATACTCTACATATGTCATAACTGTTCGGATTGCTGCAATACCTGCAGGGCGCTTTCCTTTTAGCAACATTTTCAGTCGTGGGAGGTTGGAGAAAAGTGATGGCTGTAATGGAGTAGGAATTTAGTCAGGGATTCTTAGACTAATGCAATAATTTAGGATTTGGCATTGCTATATCATAAGAACTACTGCACAAACGCCCACAAATCAGGACGGCGCCCTCTGGATTATTTTATTCAAACGTTTCAACACGGTAATATAAAAGTTTTGGCACATCATTTATTCTTCAGGCAGATATTCACCAGAACCAACCCTCTTGCAATAAAAAATGCGATCATCTTTGCTTTTGAAGGTTTCGCTTCACTTTTTGAACACTTTGCTTGAGGTAGCACCAACTTTGATCTAGCAATAATATTTAACATAAATGTGGGCCAAATTTTAGTTCTTTCCAACAGTTCATCAGCAACTGTTTGCTTTCTGCTTGCTCCTTTGCCCCCGTTAGTGTAAAGAATTGTTGTGGCACTAAATCGCGGCAGAAATTTGGTACCACACATTGCTATTCAAGCTCAGTTCTTCTGATGTCATGCGCACAGCAACACGATCCTCTTCTTGCGGTAGCAGCCCCACAGGTTTCACATTTGCAGCGGTATGTGATGTTGACAGGCGGCTGGCTAACTCTGGGATGGTTTTGCACTAAAGCTTTGCCCCCCGAAAAATCTTTTGTCATTCAAAGTCACGGTTTCTCAATAGTACCAAGTCAGCTTATCATATTCTGTGTTTTACACCAATGCAGAACGTAATGTTAACTTTCAAGTAGATGCGCCAGAAAGCCGAACGTTTCATTGCTAAGCACAACGCTGCTACCTAGTGATTTTACATGGAACTACTTTCAAGGCCATGTCTAGTTATAACGAATATCAGATTACTGAATAAGACCCATTTCTTGGATTTTGAATGTTACAAGTACAAGAACCAAAAAATCATTAGGTTTATCGTTGTGCTTGTAAAACTTCTTTGAGTCAACTACAATTCTAACTTCATTTTTATGTTCTCGATATCACTCATCTACAAAGAACAATTTTTTGTCTTTAGCCGTTCTATCTGAAACGACTAGGATAACAGTGGCGAGCTTTTTCGACAAATGGAAGTAGTATAAGACAACAACTGTAAGTAATAATAGTAACAACAACTTTAACAGCCAAATCCAACTAACAGCACAACACAAAAATTAAATATAGTGATTCCTCTTTATTTACAATGTTTTCAATTTTTGAATTTGAATCGCCTTTACTCTCTAGACAATTTGCTAAATTTGCACTTACTGGATTAGAGTTTGAAGTATCTATAACATTTGAAAATTCTTCAGATGATTGTTATATAACTGATTTTTAAAGAAAAAATTAAATTTGCTTTTAACGACTTTTCAAATTGTTATGTTATGCGAGGTTTGGCAGACTGGCAATATTGTATGAAAATTAACAATGCTGCTATAGAATAACCCTAAATAATAGACTCAGTACAAATTTGAATTGATTAGAGTTTCTACGTGATAGTTGAGAGCTTCTGAACTAATGTTGTGCGTTACATAAATCGGCAAAAGTTTTCAGCAATGTTGTGCTACTGTGACTTATGAAAAGTAACAAAGGGCGTATGGAAGACAGTCCTTAATATTTAGTCCACAAGTATTTAGACAAAACTAGAACTTTTTAAAGATAAGTGCAAGACCGCGTGCAGTGAGACCTTTAACTTTTAAAAATGGACCACAATGTAGAAAAAATAAGAACTCTTGTAATGTTAGAGCATCAATTGATGTTATAATCAGTAATGAGTTAAATTGAAACCGCTTTATTGTTTATCAGATTTCAACACAGGATTTGAGCATGAGAAAAGTGTATGCCAGGATGGTTCCACAGAACATCACGGCTGAACAGAATGTCAGTTAGAGGGATATGTATTTTTATCTTTTATACCGCTTTAAGAAAGAGAGCTAGAAATCTTTAGTCGCGTAATCACAGGTGATAAGTATAGAAATGTTTCTAGGATAAGTATTTGTTTCTTTGACAGTCAGGCGACCATTCACAAGAAATGTATGTTGTCCGGATAGACTACTAACAAAATTTTTTATCGAAGAATCTCATGTCACACGATGGTCTCCATCAACGATTTTGTGTTAAAGAAAACATTTTTGTGATTCTCTAGACTTCTTTTTACTGAATCTCAGTTATTATGACTTTTTTATTACCTAATGAAAAACAATTTGAAGAGAACTGTTTTGGAACTTTTACTACTA
This sequence comes from Sinelater perroti, assembly GCA_036346155.1. Taxonomy (NCBI): domain Eukaryota; kingdom Metazoa; phylum Arthropoda; class Insecta; order Coleoptera; family Elateridae; genus Sinelater; species Sinelater perroti. Next base: position 501,017 of record JARFIY010000057.1, on the reverse strand, counting down.
CCCAAGATAGTGAAATTCTAGCAACAACCTTCCAGGACTGCTACGAAGAGAGGCAGAAACTCCTTCATCAGCACACAGCTACTATTTCAAAGATAAATTTAAAGCTTATTTTAACATTTGGAGATTGATCACGTCTCTTATCCAATCTTTTTGTTGTATAATACTACATAGTCGACCTGCTTACACTTTTGCACATAATGACGTCCAGTAGACTTGAAAGATGAAGATTATTATTGGTCCTTTTTAACTCGTTATTAACTGCCCACTAGATATGGTGGGTACCAGGGAAATCAAATACCTGGGGTGGACCAAAACTGGCTAACAGGCAGTGGTGTTGTTAGTACCGAAATAAGGTTACAGCAAGATTATCTTCTTTAAAGGCTTATTATCGGAAACCTATGGGCGAAGCATTATGTAAATGCTATTCAGTCATAGCACCGCGGCGCAGAAAGCAAGGAGAAACTACTGGGCTACTTTCTCAAGTTCCAACAATCATGGCAACACAAAACCCGAATTTGGCCCCTAGTCCGTGGCAGGTTTTAAATAACCAAGGGGTGCTAAGAATCCCCACGTTAAAACAAGATAGGCACCACCCGTATGTGGATAAAAAAGAGAAAAAAAAAACACTAAAATTGGAACATGGAACGTAAGGAGCCTTTATATGGCTGGGAAGACACACAACGTAATTCAAGAAATGACTAGATTAAACATAGAAATTCTAGGAATATCAGAAACAAGATGGCCGGGATGTGGAAAAAGTGAAATTGATGACCATGTCATATACTATGCAGGTAACAATGACACAAATCATCCGAATGGTGTTGCGATTATAGTCAACAAGGACATAAACAAATCTATAATCAACTGCATACCCTTTTCAGATCGTATATTACTACAACTAAAAGCGTCACCAAAGGATATTAACATCTTCCAAATGCCCCGACAATGGAAAAACCAGATGCAGAAATAGAACAACTGTACGTACACATAAATGAACTAAGAAAAAACATTAAAACAGACGAAGTAACTATTATTATGGGCGACTTCAATGCCAAAGTGGGCCAAGGCAAAGTAGAAGACATTGTGGGAAATTTTGGCTTGGGCGAACAAAACGATAGAGGAGAACGACTAATACAATTTTGCCAAGAAGAAAACATGGTCGTCATGAACACGTGGTTCAAGTTACCCCCTAAGCGCCTCTATATATATATCATTATACGAAATCAAATCGATTATCTTCTAATTAACAAGGGATATAGAAATGGACTAACAGGCGTTAAAACATATCCCGGAAGTGATGTGGGTTCAGACCATAATCCTGTTGTAGGATACATTAACATACGCATCAAAAAACTACGAAAGCGATTTAACAAAAAAATAGATGTACAGAAACTGAAAGAACCAGTCCACTGCATGCAATTGGCCCAGACTCTAAACGAAAATATAATAGAAAGTGGAATACACGAGTTAATAAATAATGTAATTAGTGATGTAAACGATACAGACTGCACAGAGATTATCGAGTCTATCTGGAACAAAATAAAACTAGCCATCACAAACACACAAAATACCATAACCGGACAAAATCGTAACAAAAATAAGAAACCATGGATGACATCAGAAATATTAACGTCAATGGACAACAGAAGAACATACAAAAACAAAAATCAACAACAATATAAACAACTAAATAACAAAAGAAGATAAGGCAAGCGAAGGAACTATGGCTAAATGAGAAATGCAATGAAAAAGAAGAATTAGAAAAGAGACACGATACTTTTAACCTACACAAAAAGATCAAAGAAACTATAGGAGGGACTAAGAAATATAACTACAACAAAATGTTAAATAACGACAACCAACTAATCACAAACAAAGAAGATCTAAAACAAGTATGGGAAGAATATATAAAACAGACCTTTGAAGATGTGAGAACTGAACAACATATAACAACAACGGAGCATGCACCAAATATATTACAAAGTGAAACAACAAGCGTAATACGAAATTCTAAAAACGGCAAAGCAGCTAGACCAGACCAGATTCATAACGAATTTTTGAAACTTCTAAATGAAGAAAACATAACATTACCTACTAATATTTTTAATTCAATCTATCAAACTGGGAAAATGCCTTCTGATTGGATGACATCGGAGTTTATCACTATACCCAAAAAACCCAACGCAAATAAATGCTACGATTTTTGACTCATAAGCCTGATGAGCCACGTTCTCAAGTTATTTCTAAAAATTTTACACCTTAGGATATATCAGAAATGTGAAATAGATCTGAGCGACTCCCAATTTGGATTTAGAAAAGGGTTTGGTGCCAGAGAAGCGTTATTTAGCCTGGCAGTTCTGCTACAAAAATGCCGTGACCAACAAAAAGATATCTACGTGTGCTTCATCAACTATGAAAAAGCCTTCGACCGTGTAAAGCACGACGAACTATTGACAGTATTGACTGAGAAAGGACTTGATCAAGAAGACATAATAGCTATTAGAAACCTATACTGGAACCAAAACGCCACAGTGAGAACAGATAATGAAAATACGGAAGCTATCTCAATTAAAAGAGGAGTGAGGCAAGGTTGCATCCTCTCACCACTATTATTTAATATTTATCCAGAGACAGTTTTTTCCAAAGCCCTAGAAAACCCCGAAGACGAAATAAAAATAAACGGTAAACTTTTTAATAATATAAGGTACGCTGACGACACCGCAATAATCTCGGATAGCCTAGGACTACAACGGTTGATGGATGCAGTAAGCCATGAAGGAGACGCAATAGGGTTAAAGATAAATACTAAAAAGACAAAACACATGATTTTCAGCAAAACACCAATATCACAAACACAACTTATAATATATAATCGACAAATAGAGAAAGTACAAAAATTCAAATACCTGGGAAGCTGGCTGACAGAAAATGGAGACCCAGAAACGGAAATAAAAATAAGAATAGAAACAGCAAGATCAGCATTCCAAAAACTCAAGAAACTACTTACTAACCGCAGTCTTCGTCTTACAACCAGATACAGATTTGTATAGTGCTACATATAGTCAATACTATTATATGGTGCTGAAGCGTGGACCCTCAAGGCTAATAGAGAAAACAGAATACAAGCTTTTGAGTACTGGGTGTTTTGAAGAATGCTACGTATATCTTGGACAGAGCATATCACAAACGTCCTGAGACGAATGAATAGAAGAAATGAACTCCTATTAACTATTAAAAAAAGAAAAACAGCTTATCTTGGACATTTATATCGGAATGACAAATACAATACTTTGCAGCTTATTATGGAAGGAAAAATTGGAGGCAAAAGAGGGCGAGGTCGCAGGAGATGCTCCTGGCTTAAGAACATTAGAGATTGGACCCACATGAGTACACATGAGTTGATAAGAGACACTAAAGATGATTGTTGTCAACATTCAATAATGAATAAGGCACTTTAAGAAGAAGAAGATTAACTGCTTTCTCTTTCAAATGGTGAATTACTTCCATTTTAACACAAGAAATACTACCTACCACAAACGCCATCATGTTGCGATGTCCAACAAATTTTGTTGTAGCTTTTCGTTTAATGCCCTCCAGACCTCAAAATCACCACCTCCATTTGTTTTTTCTTTCTTTCTCCTTTTACTCTCACGGGGTGCCACGAATATTTGTAAGTTCCGCTTTCTTGACCCATTTCTTCCATTTTTCTGTCTGCTGCCATTTTGTTGATATCTTCCATCGTTTTCTTCCTAGCTTTTTCTATCTCTAAAATTCCCTTCATCCGCGTTAGTCTTGGTCTTCCCCTTTTTCGTTTCTTCGTTGTTTTTGTTTCCATGATTCTTTTCGGTAGTCTGTTGCTGTCCAATATTTCTACATGTCCATACCGTTCTATTTCGTTTTTTCCTATTTTTTGTGCTGTACTTTCTTGTTCTAGTTTTTCTCTAATTTCTTCATTATTGATGTAGTCTGACTTGGTCTTCCCTGATATCTTCCGAAAGTATTTCATTTCTGTTGCAATCAGTTTTGGTTTGTATTTTTGGTGCATTATTTACATTCCGCTTCCATACAGGATCGTTGAATTTACTATTGCATTGTATATTTTCAACTTTATTTTTTTACTTATCTTTTTCCCCGAATATTATCTTATTTAGTCGGTAATATATATTACTTACTTTTCTTTTTTTATTCTCCCATAATTTTCTATTACAGTTCCTAAGTATTCCATTGTGGTCACTTCTTCCAGGGGTTGAATATTATACATTATTTAATCCTATTTTTACTCTTCTTCTATGTTTTTTTCTGCAATTACTTTTATTTTTAGTTTTTCTATTTCTCCTATACATATATTTATCAGCTTATGTATTTTGGTCTTTCCATCTGCTATGAGCACTAGATATTCAGCATATAGTAAGTTATCTATTCGGATTGGAATCATATTCCTATACCCCACTGTGTAGTCTGTCCGTTCTTTGTCTCGTATTTTTGAGTAATCTATTGATTACTGTATATGGGTTCAGTCTGTCTCCTTTTTTATTTCCCTTCTGATGTTAAATGTTTCTAATCGATTTTCATTTACTTGTGCTTCAGCTCGTGTGTCTTCTTGTGTTGAATTTTTTTTTAAATTTTATTTCATGCTTATTTACAATCTACTCTTTAATTGAGTAATAAATAAATGGTAGAATATTACATGTCATGTGGGGGGATATAGCCAGTGCTATTCTCCCGAATAATTAATGTTATGGTTGTGGAAGCTAGTGGATGAGGTCCTGTGACTAATTTCGCTGGAGTCTGCGGACAATTGCAGGTGGGTTGGACAGCTGATCGATGAGGTTGTTTTCGTGCCCTACGAGCTGGTAGTGGTAGGTGCTGGCGAGTCTCTGGATTTTACATGCAACAGTTGGGATATTCAGATCTGTGTGGAGGGTATCGTTCCGAATGTACCAAGGTGCGTTAGTAATCAAGCGGAGAATTTTAGATTGGAACCGCTTTAATATTTTGGTGTGGGACGCCTTTGTGCAGCCCCAAAGTTGTACCCCATAAGTGCATATGGGTTTTAATATGATCTTGCATAGAAGGAGTTTGTTTGTGAGAGCGAGGCCCCGGCAACCAGTATATTTTCTTGAGTTTTAGTCGAGTTGTTTTCTTTTGGCTTCCAGATGCAGCCCTAAATATTTTACTTTAGTTTTCAGGGGAAGGGGGTGTCATTGAATCTGGCTTGTGCGCAGATTGTTCGTCTGGTGGTAAAAGTTATTTGGGCGGATTTTTCAGTATTAATTGATACCCTCAAATGATTGACCCAGTCCTGTAGTAGGTCCAGATGGTGCCGAAGGCGATCGGTTGCAACTTGCGGTGTTTCACTAGCTGCTAAGATTGCCGTGTCGTCCGCGAATGTGGCAATCACTGTGTCGTTTGTGGTTGGGACTCCTGATGTAATGTGGTGGTAGTCAGAGACCGTGTTGATGATTTTGGCTTGGAATAGCCGGTCAGCAAGTTATGATTTGAATAACAAATAGAGCTGGCTTGGAAAGTAAAGTTTAATTTTGTACAACAGTCCCTGCTTTGTGTCACAGTCACGACTTATCGTTTCAAGGCCTATTATTAGTGACTATTTGGTGATGATGTATTGTCGAGTGGTGCTCATGGAAACCGAATTGATAGGAAGGTATGATCTGGTCGAGGTCAACTGCATCTTTGATTCGTTTAAGTAATAGTCTTTCAAATGTCTTGGATAGGAGAGGAAGGAGACTTATTGGTCGATAGGAAGAAGATTGGTTAGACGGTTTTCCAGGCTTAGCATTCATTATAATTTGAGCGAACTTTCATTGCATCGGAAAGTAGGTTAAGCGTAGTATGCTATTATAGATGGTGGTAATAAGTACTATTGCCTTCCGTGGGAGGTGGTGTAATAGTTCTACTATGAGGTCGTATCCCGGAGCTTTTTGTTTATTGGTATGTATTAGCTCATGACGGACTTCAGCTGGAAAGAATAGTGCGATGGGTAAATAAAGCTGGTAGGGGGCGTCCAGGAAGGAGTCTATTTCGTTGCTGTCGTGATTCCCTTGGAGGGGGAAGAGTCGTAAATACATCGACTAGATATGCTCCGAATGTATCTGCCTTCTCTTTAACAGTTCTGGCGCAGTTATTGTCGGGTCTTTTGATAGGTGGTAGTGCAACTATCGGTTGTTTGAGTTTCTTCGTTGCTTTCCATAGAATTTGGTCGTCTGGATTGAAGTTTAGATAAGTAATCGTTGAATGAGTCATTGCGAACTTCCAGTAAGGCGTTGTACAAGCGGTGGACAAGTCTGTTATAGGAGTTTCTGTCTTGTCGGGTTCGTGTTCGCTGTCACTGTTTTCGAGCTCTGCGTTTTTAACTTTAAGTTCTCGGATACGACGAGGAATGTCATTTGCTTCAGGATTGGTAGTTTTAGGAGCAGGAGTAGCTAGCCAGGCAGCTGTTTGGAGGTGTTGAATTTATGATTTATATTAGGTTCTTTGGTTTGCCTAATAATTCCCAACAGTTTTCTATTACTTGTTTTTGTCCCGAGTCAAAAGCGCAAAAAATCAGTTCTTCCGTCTCCGTTTTTCTCTTCTATGAGTTGCCTTGTTATAAATAAATTATCTGTTTGCTCATCTTATAGTTTATTTTGTATGTTTATTTTTAGGTTGTTTAGTATTATTTTTGTTTAAATTTTGTATACTACCTGTAATGGCATATTGGTCTATACATAATGATCGCATTAGATTTTGTCTTCTTTTTTGAATATAGGCATTATTAAGTTGTTTTTCCATTCCCGAGGTGTATTATTTTTTTCCATGCTTCGAACATTATTTTGTGTAGTTATATTATTCTTTTTTTTCATATATTTTATCATTTCTGAGTCCACATAGTCTTTACCAATTGCTTTGCCGATTTTAATCTTATTAATTGCCGCTTGCAGCTCTTTTATATTAATTTTACTTTGGTGCATTTTGTTTTCTTGTTGTCTGGGTATGTTTAATTTAATTGATCGCATTTTTTATCTTTATTATCCACTTTTCGGAGGTATTTGTCGTAATTTTGTTATTTTTGTTTTTTATGCCTGAGTATATATTTTTTTCTCTTACCCCTTTAATTGAGTTCCAAAATTTTCGGTGGATATCTTTGTATCCCTCATTTAATTCATTTAAGATATCTTCTTATGTTTTTGTTTGGCTTTCTTTATAATTTTTTTAATTGTCTTTTTTATCATTGCTTTCTTTGTTTTTAGCTCTTTAGCGTGTGTATATTTATTCCATGATCCATTTAGAACTTTACATGTCTATACACACAAACGCGTGCGCATATAGGAAATATAACGGATCTTTAAATACAATATTATGGTAATTCTTATTGGATTTGAATAACATTCTGCACACATATTATTGTTTCAGATAAGTTTGGTAATGAGCAAAATAGCTCAAGGGGTGGTAAAAAGAGCATTCAAATATTCATCCATTTTTTGTAGCATCTACAGTTCTCTTATATTTGCAAGTATATTCCTTAAGTATGTACTTACGTATAGTCTAAAAATGGAGATAATCGGATGAGAGAATGAGGAAACATAACTAAGTATTTTTGATGTTATTCCTAATTCGAATTAAGTTCCAGTTAGATTTATATTAAATTGCTACATCACAAAATCTGATATCTCTCAATATCTATCATCATTTTCTTACGGAAGTGAAAATGTAGCACCTGCTCAAGGTTTTCTGCCTTGCGTACTTATAGTCTTCTAATATGCCCTGAAAGAAAAACTGAAACAGTAACTCCTAAATCATAAAATCCCTATTTTGGTCGTAAAGCGGATGAGAGGGGACACCAACCACACACAGATTCCAAATATGTTCTTGAAGCTTCAGCTGTCCATCAAAGGGAAGTAAATCTACATGGCGTCTTCAATTTGTCACGTTAATCCAAAATACGTAAAATGGGGGAACAACCATCACTTTGGGGATTACAAGAAGGCGCTAACTACCAGAGACCGCATCAGCTGTTTTGTTCCAAAGTCATATAATAGCCTAATCCTGTCTAGTCTTTTCTTTCGACCATAGTCATATCCTAATTACCGTTAACATAACCTCAAGCAATAAAGTCAAATCACCTCAATTGCACTTAACTATATAAACTAAATCTTATTAAGAAATTAGTAAAAAAAAGGAGTGAACACAAACTTCTTCTACCTGACGTTTTTTCATTTTGTGGGCTTGTCGTCTTTACGGTCCTTCCAGTCTCCTTGTTGGTGATCTCTTTCTACCATTACGTCTCAGCAACCAATTGAAAAATTTTAGGCTACCTGTAATCTTGCGTCCTTTTTACATGCCCATACCAATGAAGGGTTCTATTTTCTAGGTTTCTGGTAATGGATGAAATTGTTCGCAATTCTCTCCATATCTTTTTTGTTTTGCTTCTTTCTCGTCTTGTAATTTGTAAGCATCTTCTGAAAAAGTCCAATTCGACCGTTCTAATTTTGTTTCTCAAGTCTTCTGTTACTAGCCAGGTCTTTTCTCTAGAATGTCCCTGATGTAGCGGTCCGCTGATAAACCTCCTCGCGTCCTCCACTAGGAAAAAACTAACTCAGTTTTTCCGTGCAAGGAAATGCCCGTCCAGAATATGCAAAAGCCACCTCCATACGCGACAGTTTCTTAAATACAGCAATGAGCAGATTGCTTCCCTAGCCTTCTATAGACCCACCGTTTCCCGTCGTTGCCATATAGGCACATCCTGGACTCGTCGGTGAATAATATCTGACTCCAGTGGTCGAGATCCCAATCTAGATGTTCGCGAGCAAATTCCAGTAGCTTTTGCTTTTGACTGTAGTCAGCTTGGGACCCGTAGTGCCTTTTTTGGGGTCGGGTTGACTGCCTTCAGTCTTCTCCCTGTCGAAGCGCTGGCGACCACACCTCTGACCGCACTCAGCTCTTGCTTGAGGTCAACGCCAGTCATATTTTGGTTTCTGAGAGATATCGAGACAAGAAATCGATCGTCTCTATCCGTTGTCAAGCGCCTACGACCGCTTTCTTGCCAGCGGACGCAGCCACCGATTTCGTGGTACCGACGCCATATTTTTCTTAAACTGATACAGGAGATGAGAATGCGAGTGCAGCTAGTGAGTTAATTGCTTTGCTTTCAAGTGGATAATAATTTCCCTTCCTTCGCATTTGTATTTCCAACTTTCAACCATTTTATCTATCTATATGTTAGATAAGAGCTGCTATAATTAATATCCTTGTTTTTAGCTTTTTGTTATTTTAAGAATATTAGCTATTTTTATTTTCGCTGTTGTATGGGTATAAAGTTTTTTTACTATTTCAATTAATTTTTCTTTTATTTCTAATCTTTCTATAGATGCCCATACTTCAGATCTGGGTACACTATCATATGTTTTCTGTAAGTTTATATATGTTACATGCATCTCGATGTTTTTCTTTCTTATTTTGTTGAATTTTGTTTTTAATTATTCTGTCGAAAACTCTTGCTGTTGAGGGAATAACCCTTAAATCTGTAACTGTTACAGTATTTTTATCACTTTTTTTAAGAATAGAAGATATATGCGATGTATTGCATTCTATTGGGGCATTTTCTCCTTGTTCAATTTTCCTACAGATCCTCGTCGGGAACTCCATCTTAATCTCACTTGACCCCAGGGTTCTATTATTTTTTGAGTTTTTCAGGGGTCGTTTTACATCTTCTACTTGTATTTCTTTGTGGTTGTCTGATGCGTAATTTATGGCTTTTCCCTGTTGATATTGTTCTCGTTCTTGTAGCAGTCTCTTGCAATGATCCATCTATTGATCCGTCGATATTACTGTCTTGTTAGTTTTCTTTCTTGTATTGCTGTGCATGTGTTTTATAGATCTCGATGCTTCCGTAGATCTGCCATAGCTTAAAGTATTATCAATGTGTTGGCATAGATTATGTTTTATTTTGTTCTTCTTTTACTTCTCTTTTAACTAACTTTTTCCATGTTTCGTAATTCCCTCGTGTCTTGTTAGTCGTGTTATTTAGCCAATTGTGATATGCCTGCTTTTTACTTTTTATCAGGTCTTCTAATTTTTTACTTAACTTCATGGGTTAAGAATCTTCCTTGCCTGCTGTCTCTATTGCTTCATAGGCTGCTGCGTGAATGGAGTTTACCATGTGGTCATACATTTTCGGTACGTGTTTATTATAACAGTTTTATACTATCCTGATATAGTAGTTCTGTTTTATAGTAGTACTGTTTTATTTATTGTAGCTATTCATTGTTTATATTTGTTTCGTTTTGGTTTTTTGGTATACAATTACAGATAAATTTTCCCTCCACTATGTGGTGGTCCAATTTACATTCTGGTTTACGATAGACTAATATCTTTCTCTATTAATATTCTCTCTTTGTTTGAGCAATATCAAATTTATGATTGATTTTAAATTTCTGCTAGGTTGTTTCCAGACATAATAAGGCTTCAACGCCCTGCGTAGATAACCCCTTAGATAACCGCCATTATTACCTCTTGTTCGAGTGAACGCAGCTACTCGATTATTTGTAGTGACTGAGTATACCACCAGCTAGGCATCAGAGAGCTTCGACCACTCTTGGACCACTCTGACCTTCCCAAGTATACTTACGTATATTTCTGTCTGAGGAATGTGTTTACTACTATATTTGTGCTCTCTAGCTAACTCGATCAGCCTGTCCCCATTATTGTTCTTAACTTCTTCGCCGTACGGCACTATTACTTGCATTTTCAACTCTACAGATTAGATCGTCAATCAATACCACTTCATGATTTTTGTTAATATTTTCTAAAATGCTACCTATTTTGTCAAGATAGCCGTTTTTCTTTTCTACATTTGCATCGTCATTAATTCTGTATATCCTAATTATTGTAATGAATTGTCAAAACATCTAAATTGTCATTTTCATTACCCTTTCGCCTATTTCTTTCCATGAGTGTATCTTATTTCTCCATTTGTTTTAATTAGGACTGATACTCCTGCCTTGGCTCCCTCACTTTTTGCTACTCCGCCCCATATATGGGAATAATTACCAATTTTACCTTTTTCTCTTTCCTTTTCCTGTTTTAGTCAATATAACGACGTGTACTTTCATTCTCTCTATGTTTGTCATTACCTATATTTGCTTTATCCTTATACCTTGTATAAGCTATGTGGCGACCGTTATTTGTCTTTTTTGAGCTTGGCTCTTCTGGTTTGTTTGCTACAGTTATTTACATTTTTTGTAGATACAGAATTGCCACCCCCCTCTTGCGGCTTCTTCCTTAATAAGTGTGGATTTGGAGCCGGGGATTGTTTACATTTAATAAGTTTTCCATTGTGTTTCTACAAATTGTTTTACGTGGGTTGCGTTGTTAATTCAAACGCTGTAACCCTCCTCCAAGTTTGGGACCTACTAAGCTACTCAATCCACTCTACTAACTAAATAAATAAAGTAATTCAAAATTTAGCAATATTAATCTAGAAAGCTGCTTGGAAATCAACTCTGATCACAAAAAATTCCGAAATTAAACAATGCTATTCTGCCTTTATAAAAATGTTAGCAAAAAATGACAAGTCTCAAGCATTTCCCGACTAAACTCTGCACAACGGAGTTGTTAAGAAGTTTAAAAAACTATTCAATAAGCATAGATATTACGATCTAACCAGCTACATGGGCTACTAAATATTTTTTATAGTAAGCTGTGAAAAACATTAACTTACCACAAACATATATTCTCCTTTTAGAGCTGAACATGACAAATGGACAAGAAAAATTTATGCAGGACCTAATTATCATTTTACGCCAGCTGAAACCCCTACAATTTTTAATATTTTATTGCAAATGAATCTAACAATCAATTAGTTTAAAAGAAAAATCAGAATATTAATACAGACTACATTATACTTAAATAACTCTCTAGATTCTAATTTGGTTACCAGAAAAGTTTCAGCTGAGGGGATCAGGATGAACGCAATAATTTTTATCTTAAAGCTTTAAGGATCTTACCTCTTATCCTAAATAATTCTGATACTTAACCAGACAAACTACCAGCAAAAGCAAATTGGCAATAATATCAGAGATATCTGAAAAATTCTTGCTGCAAAAAGAGAATTAATCCCAAATTATCAGTTTGGCGTAACATTTTGCTGTCGAACAAATACTTTAAGTTGCTACTAAAACAAAATATGTCCTAAACAAGAAAAATATATTTTACAGCAGCATTTATAAATATTTTTTTTGTATTGAAACATAGTACATCAGCAATCAGAATTACAAGAGATTCTATGAGCTAATTTGTTGTTAAAGTTGATTGGCTTGATGAGGTTGGCACCCATTGGTGCTTCCTCGCAGTTTCCTAATCCTATTGATTGAGGATGATGGATTCACACTGGAGGATTCACGTTAGTTTGTAGGTCCCAAGGCCATTTCCGCTTTAATCGCCGAAAGTTTGGTTGTAACGTAAGTGGTTGTATAAGGTCGTTTGGATGATATGTAAGTCTGTCATAGTGTCTGGTTGTCCGTTCCGTAATTACATCACGCACGTATGGTGTGTTGGAGTCGGTATGTAGGGTGAGATTTGTCACGTACTATGGAGCATCCATAAGAGTTCTTATTGTCTTGGATTGGAATCTCTGGATTATGTCTACGTTAGAATAGCTAGAGCAGCCCCAAAGCTCACATCCATATGTCCAAATAGGATGTAAGATGGTTTTATATATAAGGAGTTTACTCTCGGTTGCTAAAGGTGATTTCCGACCTATTAGCCAGTACATTTTTTTAACTTTCAGATCCATGGCTTTGCGCTTCTTCTTTATGTGTTGTTTCCAAGTTAGCCTTTTGTCCCAGTGTAATTGTGGTACATCAATGTTGTTTATGGTAACAGGAGGGCATATTCCCCTTCGCATTGTAAATGTTAATTGAACTGACTTATTTTCATTCACCTTAATTCGCCATTTGTCTAGCCATTCTTCTATTAAATGTATGTGTTCCTGCAGTAATCTTGTAGCAGCTAAAGGGTCTTCATTGCACGCGAGGATGGCAGTATCATCTGCGAACGTTCCCATTTCTGTGTACGGTGTTATTGGTATATCGGCAGTGAAAAGTAAGTATAGGACTGGGCCCAAAACGCTGCCTTGGGGAACCCCAGCGGTAATTGGCTGTAGTGTCGAGATTTTGTTTCCGAATTTTACTAGGAAATAGCGGTTTGAAAGGTAGGATTGGAAAAGGAGATAATATTGGTGCGGAAATAATGCTTTTATTTTAGCCAGTAACCCTTTGTGCCACACCTTATCAAAGGCTTGTCGGACGTCCAGGAATACTGCCGTGCAGTACTTCTTACTTTCAAAAGCTTTCTGAATTACGTTAGACATGCGGTGGCACTGTTGAATAGTAGAATGATCTCGTCTGAATCCAAATTGGTGCTTTGGGATCCAATCATCCAGTGGTGTGTCTTTATTTAACCGACTTAATATCAGCTTTTCTAGGAGTTTGGCAATTATTGATAACAGGCTAATTGGGCGATAAGATTGCACTTCATTTGGCGGCTTACCAGGTTTCAATATTACTATAATTTGCGCCATCTTTAGTTGCGGCGGCCAGTAGGTTAAGCGCAGAATTGCGTTAAATAATGCTAGTAGTTGTCTTTCCCCAGTTTCTGGTAGCTGTTTAAGGATAGGACCAGTTATGAGGTCGTAGCCTGGTGCTTTTTTGTTGCTCAAGAATTTTATCTCCTGACGTAATTCACCGATTTTAAGATCCCGTATTGGGAATGAAAGTTGTAGTGGGGCTTCGAGGAAGGTGTCTACTTCTATATCTATTGTTTCAGAGTTAGGTCTAAATACTTCTGCCAGATATTGTGCGAATAGGTCAGCTTTTTCTTGGTCAGATCTGGCCCACGTGCCGTCTGTGTTACGTAGCGGCGGTATATGTACTTGTGGCCTCTTGAATCCCTTTGTGGCTTTCCATACACTGTAGTCGTCCTTGGAAAGAGAAGTTACATATTGTTGAAATGTGTCGTTTTTTACTTCGTTCAGTTTTCGTTTAAGTTTATTAGTAATTCGATTGTACTTTGTTTTGTCGTTTCTATTATGTGTTCGTTGCCAGACTGCCCTAGCTTTCCTTTTTTCCTTAACCAACTCCATCACTTCTCTTGGGAAGTTTTGTGAGCTGGGCTTTTGCTTTTCCATGCGCGGTGTAGCATACCATGCTGCCTCTTGTGTAGTAGTTATAAATTTGTTGATTCCACTGTCCATCTCTTCAGTCGTTTTTAGGCTTATATTAAGATCAAGATGTTGATCCATATACTCTTTTAAGGCGTCCCAATCTGTGCGTCTGTTACATAACATTGGTTTGGCTTCTTTTCTAATTACTGTAGCACTAATAGTAAGTATGACAGGTGTGTGGTCAGATGATAGATCATAACTGGATGTTATGTCTACGTAGTTAGATGAAACTCCTTTAGCAACGAAGAAATCTAACAAATCCGGAATTTTGCCAGGGTCCGTTGGCCAGTACGTTGGGCTACCTGTTGAGAAATATGTATAATTATTATCAGTTATGAGTTTATTAAGTTCTCTGCCTTTTGTGGTTATCAGTCTACTGCCCCATCTGGTATGCTTCGCATTAAAGTCTCCGCCAGTTGTAAATCCTGACCCTAAGGAGTCAAAGAATGGCTGTAGCATGAGTTTGGTTATTTGGTGCAGAGGGGGGCAATATGTTGCCGCTATTGTAATTGGATTTGGTAGTTTATTTACTTCAATCACTGTGGCCTGTAAGAAATTTTCTCCGAATTTTGGTAGTTCGTGATGTGTTATTGATTCACGAATGATAATGGCAGTGCCTCCATGTGCCGTACCATCCGGATGTTCGGTGTGGTAAATAAGATAGTGCGGTATTTTTATGTGGGTTCTTACAGTAAAATGGGTTTCTGATATAAGGAGGATATCAATGTTGTTTATACTGAGGAAGATTTCGATTTCTTGTTTTTTGATTGGAGGCCGTTGGCGTTCCAGAGTGCAATTTTAAGGAATTTGGCCATTATCGAACTAATTTATTTATGACCGTCGTAAGCATGTTCAAAATAATGCTATTTTGTTGTATTAGTTGATTGAACATACCTTTGAATTCTTCTAAGAACTGTGTGAGTGTTAGGTCTTGAGGTGATTGAGGTTTATTTGTGTTTGTTTGTTCACAGTTAATATTTGGCATTTTCCAGTAGTTCTTCACTGGCAAGGAGGAAAGTTTTGTGGATTTGTCTTGTAAGAGGCATGTGTGTTTTTGTGTTTGGGTGTTCGGTTTTATTTTGTTTTGTAGCTCTTGATAGATTGAACAGCCCTTGTAGTTTACGGGATGTGCACCATTGCAGAGTGCACAAGTAGCAGGGGTTTCCCTTGTTTTTTTGCATGTAATAGAATTGTGCGGTCCGCCACATTTAACGCAGACGTATGGCCTATTACAATATGACTTTGTATGGTTATAGTTTTGGCATCTTGTGTACTGGACCAGGTTCATATTTCTGTGGGGTGGTTCAACAGAAATTTTTAAGTTTTGTAAGTAATTTATGTTATATATGTCTTTGTTATTGGTGGCTGGCTCCAAATCTACAAAGAATAGTGGTAATGCTTCTTTAGTTTTCTTATGTTTTATGTTAGTAATGTTTCTAACCTTGTGATTATGAGTGGCTAGTTCAGCTGTAATATCATCTACTGGAATTGTAGGATGGATGTGCCGTAGGACCACTCTGTATGCACGATCCTGCTTGATTTGGTAAGTGTGGTGAATGACACTGTTTCTTGGAAATGTTTGACGAGTTTTCTGTACACATCCGGGGAATGCACATTAAATTTGACTACGTTATCAGCCATACTTTTGGTGGTGTACTGTTCCTGTTCCATAATATCCTTCAAGCTGTTTATCATTACATACACATATACGTAGATTGGAGGGGGTTTGGGTATTTTATTTGAGTTTTTGTTGGCACCGTTATCTTGTTTATTTTTTGTTACGTCTGTAACTTCTGGTAAAATTGAGTATTTGTTAGTTTGTGTTAAATTAAATGATTGTGGCGGATTTTGTGTGTTTTGCAATTTCCTTCTTTTTCTTTTTAGGTTATTAACTTTTTGCCAAGCATTTTTTTGTCTGCAATGTTTTCTTCTTCCTCTGCGTCGCTAATAATAATTTCCATTGGTTTTTGTGTCGTGATTTGTTGATGTAATGGTTGGACTTGAGGCGGCATTACAAATTGAGACATTGAAGAGTGACCATATTGATAAGGTTGGAATGTTTGTATTTGTGGCGACATTGAGTAGCTATTGGGCATTTGCTGGCATTGATCAGGTGTTATTTGTTGTGGGTTGTTATTTGGGATAGATGGGTATTGTTGGTAAAAGGATGCGTTTTGTTGCGTTATTGTTGGGTTGAATTGTTGCGTGGGGTTGTAGCCATTGCCAAACGGCAGCATGCTATTAGTTTTATTTACATGCATGCACTGAAACAGTAAACAATACAAAAATGAAAACAGTTTATTCCAATTAATGCACTGGTTTATCACTGCTCGAGGTTCACTGTACGATAGCGATAACATGCAGCGCGCACGACTTAGGCATGTGCTTGGCTTGAGCGCTCGAACCGTACTTATTTATAAATATGGCTAAAGAATTTTACAAAGTGTGGCACTTGAGCCTTTTAAGCGAAGTCAAACGCATTCTGCGTGAGACATCTATGTTACCTCACTAATAGAAACTTCTTGGTATAATTATTATTATAACTGAAGTTTTTCAAGGACATGTGAATAATGTAGTATTATATCTTTTATATAACACCGCCTTACCAACAAGTAGAAGTTGGCATTTGATACTTTTGTCGAGACAGTACTCTACATAACTATTTGTAGGCTCAAAATATCTATAAAATTACTTGTACAAAAACAAAAGATCAAAATATGGCATATTCAAGTTCACAAGGTCACTTGTCAATTTACTTTGTGGTTTATCTGTGATGGCTCACGATTCACTTTTTTACAACTTCTAAGGTGAATTTTAGTTTTTCCTTCTTCCTTCAGCGGCGGTAGGATTTTGATTTCGTCATTTTCTTTCTATTGGCACTGAAGTGTTATATTTGATTTTGTTCACTTGCTTTATTTTTCTCCCTATATTACCGTCGCCTTTTCTATATTAATTTCCACGTTCCATAAGCTATAACAATATTTTTCTCTTGTTTTCGCAGTCGGATTGTGGGTTCCGCCCTTCTTCCTGTCCCTTGCTAGAATATTCATTTTTGTTAATGATTTTACCTTAATTTTTCTGACCTCTATCTGGTCCAACCATTATTTTCTTGGTCTATCTCTCCTACCTCTGATCGGTTTTCCCATTTGCATTATTTTTTTTGTAATCCCTTACTGTCTATTCTTATGATATGTTAAAATTATTTTGTTCAGCGTTTGGTATATTTTCGTTGATGTGTTTACTCTATTGGTTAGTTCTGAATCAATTTTACCATCACTTTTTAGTATTGTTCCCAGGTATTCAAAGGTTGTTACTCTTTCTAGTGGTAAGTTCTTGCATATAATCTCTCTGTTTCTGTCGATTCCTTGGATTGTATTAATTATTGTCACTTTTGTTTTTTTGTGTTAATTGTCATTTTTATGTTTTCTATTTTATTGGCCCAATTATCTAGTAGTTTCTGCATTTTTCCTCTAGAGTCGGTTACTAATGCCACATCGTCTGCGTACACCAAGCTGCTTATTAATATGGGCTTTAGGTTTTTGAATCATACCACATTTCAGTTTTAGCTTTGATTAGCTTTTGTATTTTGTCCATTATGATCATAAATAGCAGTGGACTTTATCCCTCTTATTTGTACTTTATCCATCACTTTATTAATGGTGCTCTCTTATTATTTGTAGTAACCGGTTTGGTACTTCTAATTCTGCTAGAGCGTTCCACAGTGCTTATCTCTTCATTGTGGTGAATGCTGCTTCTGGGTTGATGAAGGTTATATATAACCCTCTTCCTTCTTCCATTGTCTTAGTTATTAGAGTATAAAAGTGTTTTCGTTTGTTTGCCTTCCTGGTCTGAATGCCGTTTGCTCTTCCTTTAGGTTGTGCTCTACGTAACCTATTAGTCTTTTAGTGTATAGTTTATGTATAGTTTGAGCAAGGCAAATAGCTCTATATTCTCAACTTTTGATGCTTGAACTTTTTTGTGTATTGAGATGATTGAATTAGTTCCTCATTTTTTAGGAATTCCTTCCTGGTTCCAGGATTCTTTGAGTAGATTCCATAAATATTCCTTTCCTTCATCTCCTATCCATTTAGTCATTTCCGTGGCTATCTTATTTTCTCTGCTTGCTTTCCCTGTTTTCATTTGTTTGGTTTCTTCCTTGACTTCTTCTTTTGTTATTCTTTGAATTTTTTTTGTATCTTTATTTTCTTCTCTTCCTCAGCTGTCTCCAAATTTTGTCCCGTAGAATTTCTTTCAGATTTCTAATACTTCCTTCATTTCCAATTTCAGTTCATTATGTTTATTGTATATAGCTTTATTTTTTTTTTGGTTTGATCTCTTTAACTTTTTTACGGTTGTCCAGCTTTTTTTTGTATCTATGTACTTTGTAATTGTTGCTTTTTTTGCTTCTATTATTGTTTTCTTTAATATATTTCTTTTTTATGTAATTTTTCCTGTCTTCTCTTTCTTTTGATTGAATGTACTTCTTTCATTCTTGTTTCTTCTTCGGCATGTTTCTTCAGCCGCCTTTAAAGTTATTTCTTTAAATGTTTCCCATTTTGCCTCGAATTTGTCTTCTTGTTCCTCGTATATTGGTTAGCTGAGTAGTTTGTTTGTTTATTGTTAGCACTTCCTCTGATTATCTAGTATTTTTAGCTTGTAAGTTGTTATTTTGCTGTAGACTTTTTCTTCCGTTTTGTTCATTTTGGCTAAAAATTGTGCCACTGCTGGTCTGTGATTTGTGTCTTTTTCCTATATTTTCTATTACCTTGTTGAGATTATTTTGCATGCATTATATAATCTATTAGGCTTTTTGCATTGCGTTCTTCTTGCTTCTATATCATATTACTTATTCTTAAGTCGTTGCATTAGCAGAATTCATATCATATCATTATTGTTCCGTTCCTGTTTGATGTTTGCTCTCCTCGATTTTCCATACAACCAGTCCTCTATTGTGATTCTTTCCGACTCTTGCATTCCAGTCATCCCTTCTGTTTCCTTTCTTGCTTCATCTAGTACTTCCTAAAATATTCTATGAAATTCCAGTACTTTCTGCTCACATGTGCCTTATACTGGGCCGTAGATTTATATTATGTTAGTTAATTTTATTGATAACGACAAGATTCTTAAATTGTCCGCTTTTGATGTTAGTACATTCTTTTGCATATCTTCTGTCATTAATATTCCTACTGCTTCTTTTGTCCTACTTTCAATCTTCACTCCTGAGTAATATAATATTTAATTATCTGTGATCTTTACTGTTTTGTTTCCTTTTTTCTTCATTTTGCTTATATTTAATATGTGAATTTTATTGACATCCATTTCCTCAGCTAACTTCATGTTTTTTCCGCCCAAAGCGTTTATGTCCGGTATCCTTATTCCTATTTTTTTAAAATGTTTTTCTCAATGGTTCTCTATTTTCCTGCTTTTGTCTACGATTTGGTGTCTCTTGTCTCTTTTCATTGCTTTCTGTTCCGCCCAGTTTGTAATTCTTATTAGTTGTTTTGGAATTTGTTTTTGCCGTGTTATCTTTGTGATATTCTTAAGTGTTTTATTTCATTTATCCTCTTCTAATCCTAGTCTTTTCCTTCCGGGGAATGCTAACTTAGTTTATGTCTAATTTTCTTCTTAGGTGTAGCTCTTCGAGGGGAGTAATCTTTGTCCTCATCTGCAGATAATTCTCTTTTTCACACTTTCCCTTTCCTCCTGTTTCGTGGTTTTTGTTGTTTCATTATCTGCTCTATTTCAATATCTTAGATTTTCACTCTTCTCCGTTTACTACTAATTTGTCTTTTATAGTTATTGCTTTCATTTCTCTGACTTCTATCATGTGAGGGAGTAATTGATTCTTCATTTCTCTTGTCTTCTTGCCCAGATCCTCACTCACTGCTAATTTTGTTTCTTTCAGTCTGTTTGAGTTTGCAAGTATTTCCAATTTCCTCAATTTTGTTGTGATTTTGATCTTTGTTGGTTTATTTTCGTTTTCTTTTTATAAAGCTTATCTCGTTTCTGTCATTGATCCCCCACTTTTCTCGCAATTGGTTTAAAATATTTGGTTCAAGTTTGTTGTCTCTTCTGTTATCTTCAGGAATTCTAAAGATTACTAAATTCCCGTTTCTTAATTCGTTTTCTTACTTTTCTATTCTGGTTGTCTGGTGGATTTGTCAAAACAGAAATAAAGAGGAGAGCACGACAGCCGCGACGTAAAGGCTTCGGCCTGCCAGACTAACGCGCGGCGGGCCCTGGGTTCGACTCCCAGGTCAAAATAACGGCAAACATCGAGTGCTCTCCGGCCAACATACAAACACCTTTGGCGGTCGTAAAGTACATTCTCCTTCTTCTAACGGGTCAGACTAGCCACCTGCCCGGGGTACGCCCAACATGGCTCATAGTACTATACGAAATGTGTAGTTAGAAACAGGCTTATAGCCTATTAGAAGAAGAAGAAGAAGAAGAAGAAATAAAGAGAATATTACGCAAATAATTAGTAATAAAACTTATTTTTACCTTAATATTTTTGTTAATCAACAGAACTGTCGGCTACGGGGAAGTAAAAATACTAGGACTACACATGAGAAAGCATTACACCTTATAAATCTACAGTCTGGTGCGGTGTGACATCTCAAAGAATTATTGGGCCTTATTTTTTTATTAAACCATCATAGGAATACCATAACTGCCGAGAGAAACTCATCTATAATTCAAACTTTCTGCGACCTACTCGTAACAACAAGACGTAGCCCTGCACGCACCTGCTGAGTTACTATGAACATTTTAAGGGAGATTTCAGAAATTCTGTAGTCAACTGGCCTGTCCGATCGCCAGATTTAACAACCCCAGACTACTTTTTCTGGGCCTCATTAAAGAATAAGTTATATGATATTAAGCCAAGAACCATTCAAGAGTTAAAAGACAATATTCGTATGGAACTTCCTTTGTGAAAAATGTTTTAAAGAAAGCAAAATTTTGTGAGAAAGAAAATATAGGTCATTTATATAACGTAATATTTCCCAAGTCGCTTAAAGTACACAATAAAAATGTTTAAAAACAATTCCTTTTTGCTTCGCCCTGTATTAACATTAAATCCGATATTTTAGGAATAGATTTGTATTACTTTATATTACATACCCAGGATTCCTATAATCATTGACTTAGCTTGTAGCTTAAAAATAACATTTTTCATTCAGAACCATTTAATATGTCATTTAAATATTATTTAGTGGTATTACAAAGTTTCCTGCGGTCATTAAGAATCACTTTGCGACGCCTTGTATATCGGAGCGTCTCCTACGCAAGGCGCAAGCAAGCACCATCTTGAAACTGTTAATGACCATTACGGTGACTTTGTCTCACTATATTTCGGTAACTGCAGGCCCGAGCCGGGCTTGTGGATCTGCATTGCGTGGTGGCGCAAGGCCCAACGGCCGGCCTGTTAGTCGGGAATTATGTTACGGCCCCGCATTTACATTTTTCGCCGATATATTCATAATGCGTTGCTTAAAAAGAGATTCTCTCGGCGGAGACAATCTCCGCCTAAGTTATTCTTATTGCTTGCGGGAATTGATTTTTATCCTTTGCATTTTCGAATTAATAACCGGCGGTTTCTGGCAATTTGTAATAAAATATTTCGCTGACATAATGGCGTTTAATGGTCGTGGCTTGAGGAAGAGTGATGCAAGCAGCGAGAGTCGCGCCTGAGGAGAAACCTGGGCAGTTCTGTGGCAATACAAGAATCGATTTTATCAGCATGGAATATTTATTTTTGGTTTGTCAGGAACGACTGGAAACATTTTTTATCAACATCAGCATAAGATTTTATTCGGTTCTTTTGTGGCCTTTACGAATCCCCAAAAGTGACAAGATTTTGGTGGATAGTTCTCTTCGCTATTTTGGGAGATAATTCGGCCATTAAATTTTTGCTCCAATTGAAGTGTTGCATAAGTCGTATGACAGGGGGCACCATCCTGTTAGAACCTCAAGTCTTCAAAATCTATGCCGTCCAAATAATGCCACAAGAAATCGTACTAAAACTTTCATCATTGGCAATTGCTGCATTTCAGGCTTAAAAAGATTATTTTAATCATTCCACCAGCATAAAATACAAACTAAAATATTACTCATTGAATATATATAGGCACTCGTCACTAGCCGCTACATTAACTAACTCTTAATATTGACTAACAGCATCGTGTTTACCACAAAATGTTACTAACCATAACGCTGCCAACCTTGTAAAAAATGGCGCATAATTAAACTCTTTTTAATTGGGACACCCTACATTATGCTATATTATTATATTGCTATTTTTATAAATAATACAATAATGCCAAGAGATCTCCGCATATAGTATCATAATTTCGGGTTAACCTATATCTAGATCATTTCGCACATAGCCACATTGAGAAAATCAGCTCCAAAGATGAAGAGAACGAAGCAGTTGTGTGGCAGAATACTTCAACCTTAGTGACTCAAACAAAGACGCAAATTTATAAGTCAAAAATTTGGTATTTGGCAATGAGCTCCTCAAAGTGGTCTATAATAAAGACTCTGCGTATATACAATTTGATGTTGTTTTTGCGCTTATTGTTCTCAAAGAAATCAAGTGGCTTACGTAGAGGTACAAACAGCAGTGCTCTAAATTGAAGCTGGCATTCAACGCTAAAATGCTTTATGGTCAAATGGTATTCCCAATCGTTTGTGTGCGATATGTAGAACTCTTCTTGGCTGATGACATCTGCATTACCAGTCCAGATCGGTTTGATGTTTTTAGCTCTTTATTTTCAGTGCATTTCTCCTTCTTTTTGTATTTGTCTTTATCTTCATCCTCATCCTCTCCTACGTCTTTAATTCTGGGTTGGTTTTTATCTTTTTCTTTATCTCTTCGGCTTCATCATCACTTAAATCTTTTTCGCGTTCTTTCTTTACCACTAATCTTATAAGATGTTTTGATGTTGAAAATTTTTGTGTTCCTATTGAGGGGCTCACCATGGTGAAGATGTACAGTGAAGCTGCCTCCAACAGAAGATTTTCTTAAGTACCGCTCATTTTTTTAGATCACAATTACTTTGTCAACAACAACGTGACAGAGCAAGCCTTTACCAAGCTCGCTGATCATGGGGATGTGCCTCCATTAAAGCTTTGGTTCGATATTTTGCAATCGTGTCAAAGTTCTTGACTAGATCGGCCTTTGTCTTGCCAATACCCGTATTCACCATAGTGAGCGGGTCCTCGCTTTTATTGGAGATAATTTTGATTAACAGTTTCTTACCGCTATCCAATTTCTTTGTTCGGGTAGAAACTGCGATGATCAGGCTCTTACTGAAAAACGTATATGCATTAAGAACCATGTTTTCTAATAGGGGCTGTAAAAAGTAGCTTGGCGAGTTAGAGTTTGCCATTGACAATAACCGTTAGACAATCGACTTAAGAAAAGAGACCTACTAACATCTTAAATCCAAATACTACACCACATTATTATGTAAAGTGAATCTGTTGGTTGTTTTCCAATGATTAGAAGGTGTTTTTGACTCTAAATTTAGCAATTTTGCTTATTAACGTCATTGCTAAACATGATTTGGTTACAAAATGCATCACCAGAACTTTTAATTCGTATGTGTTGCCATAAAAGAAATATTTCGTTTAAAGTTGTTTATTGAATTTCTAGTTTCATGTTCGTTGCTATAGTACGATTTTTAACCAAGCTTTAACTGAGTAAAAAGTATTTCTGAAATATCTCTTAACTTTCAAATGGTGACGTGTTTAATTATTATATTAAACCACTTACGTTCAACACCTGGTAAGCGATCAATTATCAATTCTCGTCGCTTCGCAAATTAATAAGTGCGGCAAGTGCCGTTCTAATACACACACTTCTAAACATTATAAAATAACCACAAACGAGACAAATAGTTTTACTTTAAAACCTCCTTATGCAATAACGGACCGAAGACCACTCACTGCTAAGCAGAAATAAAATATTAGATCACACAAGCGCCAAATAAAAACCCAAATGGTGTGTATCAAGGGTTGGGTTGGTCTTACCTGCAGAACATCTTCCAACTCTTCCTCTCTTTTGCTGTTGCCAGAGCAGGTTTCCAGTCATTTCCTTTTTGGAAACTTGTTTGGAAATTTCGTTCATTAGAGTACTAAACAGCAGTGGGGTGAGTGTATCTTCCTGTCTAACTCCTTTGTTGGTTATGAATTTCTGTGAATGTATTCTACTTACTCGTACTAGATTTCTTGTGTCACCGTAAATGTTTTTTATCGCCTCTAAAAGGTTTGGGTGAGTTCCGCGTTTTCTGAGTGTTTTTCATGTTTCCTCCCTTTCTACGCTATCAAACGCCTTTGTATATTGGGTATATTGGGCAAACGTATACTTTTCCATTATGTTACAATTTTTTTTTCTGGGTTTGTCTCAGGCTGAAGATCTAATCTTATGTACCTCGTCCGGGTCTGAATCCTGCTTGATTGTCACCTGTGTCTTCTATGTTTGTTCTGAGTCGCTTCTCGGGTATCCGTTCATATATTTTTCCCCGATAGTTATCGCAATTGAAACAGCCACCTTTTTTATACATTGGGACAATGACGGCCAGTTTCCAATCTTTGGGTACTGTCTTTATTTTCCATGTTGAGTTGATTACTTTATGTAGCAGTGTAAGGCCCTCTTTCCCCATGTGTTTTATCATTTCCGGCTTTATCCCGTCTTTACCTGCTGCTTTTCCGATCTTGAGTTTTGTATAGCCTCTTCTATTTCTGTTGTCTGTAGCTCTTCTGTTCCCAGGTGCTCTAATTCCTCATTTTCTTGTTGTTCTTTTCGTGTGGCATCGCGACTTGAAAAGCTTGTGCTTCCAGGATCTCGGTGAAATATTCTTGCCATCTTTCCTTTATCTCTTTTTCTGCTATTAGCAATTTTTTGTTCTTGTTTATTATCCCTCTAACTGAGTTTTTCCTTGTTTTCCGTAACCCTTTGAGGACTCAGTAGAGCATTTTGGCATTTCCATTTTATTATCGAAGCCCTCCCACGCTTTGGCTTTTGCTTGCTTAACCATCGTTTTAACTTTGTCTCTTTGGTCTTTATATAGTCGATAAATATCGGAGTGTTTTAAGCTCAAATAGTTCCGCCAGAGTTGTTTCTTCATCTTGACTTCTCTCTTGATATTGTCGTTCCACCAGGCTGTTGCTTTTCTTTTTTGTTAGTAAATTTGAACAATCCGCAGCTCTGTCTCGTTGCATTAATTATTATTCCTTTAAAAGCGGTCTATAATTCTTCCATATTTTCTAAAATCAGTAAATCTTGTACTCTTAGTATTTCTTTGTTTATCGTTGTTATGTATTTTCTCCTGGTTTCTTTTAGCTGCAATTTGTAGCTCCTAATGATTTCATATCTTACTTCTCTTTGGTTGGTTTTTCTTGTCCTAGTTTCACTTTAGTTTCTACCAGAAAATGGTCGGAACCAATTTGTGCACCTCTTTTAACTCTTACGTCAGTTGTTGTCTTTTTGTTCTCTTTACTATCATCACCAGATCAATGATTAATTTTCACCTCTACTCTTAACTTCTCGTGTGAACTTGTGTATGTCTTTGTGCTCAAACTACGTGTTCGCTACCATTAATTTATTAAGGGTACAGAAATCTATGATTGTTTGTCCGTTTGCGTTCAGTTTGTCTTCCCCGAATTTATCTACTACGTTTTCTGATTCCTCAGTATTGTTACCGACTCGTCCGTTTAAATCTCCACTACTATTACTTTGCTTCTTTTATTATTTATTTCTTCTTGTACCGTATCCCAGAAGTGTTCGTTGATTTGTTTTTAGTCGTTTTCGTTTGGGCCATACGCTGTTATAACTGTATACTCCTATTTTTTCTCGATATTTATTTCTAGTTGCAGCAGTCTTTCTGAAATATATTTGCAGTATGTGATGTTGTTGATTCATTCTTTTTTAATGTTGCATGCTACCCCTGCTCTTGCCCAATTATGTTCTTCTACACCGCTATAATACATTGCATGCCCCTTCCATCTCGACATACCCTTTTCTTTTCTGTTCCGTCAGTGCTAACAGTGACAGTTGTGCATTATCAAATTCTTTAATCAATTCCAGTTCCTTACCGCAAATTCCTCTAACATTCCATGTACCTAATTTCCATTCTCTGTTCCTTTGCTTTGGTCGTGTGTTGCAAATCAATTTCGTATCCATATTCTTAGTCCGTTCCATTACCGTTTTTCCTTCAGCTTTGGTCCTTACTAGTTTCTTGGGCCCCGAACTTCTTTCTTTATTAGATTTCCTCCTTCTTTTTCGTATGTAGTATTGTTAATTTCTAATTTTCTGTACCCCACTTTAGTCTTTTTCCTTTGTCCTTTCGTTTCTGACAACCTTTCTTATAGCTGCCTGGATCTTTTGTTCTTTTTGGGTTAGGTCACAATCTCTGAAAATTTTTTGTTATCCGAGTCTTCTTTTTTTTAAGTACCTCAATTTTTGTTCGAAATTCTCCAATTTTACTACCGTCATCTTTTCTCGGTTTCCTACCGGATATGCTTACACTACGTCAGTAGATACCCCCATTTCTTTCCTTATAAATTCCTTTACTTCTTGTTTGGTGTTTACTTTGCTAAAATCTGCGCCCTTGATAATATATTATTCCTCCTTTCACTTCTTTCTTGGGTTTCTATCTTCTTCTTCAATCTTCTAATTTTTTGAGTTCTGATTTTTCCTTCTCCCATTCGACTTCTTCTACGAAGATAACCCAATTATTAGTTTTTTCAGCTTTTCTCCTCCTCTACTTTCTCCCCAGAGGGTGTAATTTTTATTTTTGGAGAACTCAGTATTTTTCTACTCCTCTTAAATGACTCGGATTCCTATTCAGGCAGATTTTCTTTGTGTTGTCTTTTTCTTTTAAGAGTTCCGCTATTTCACCGACTGTTGTCTCTGACATATAATTAATTATTTTCTTGGTTTACGTTGTTTTGTTATTTTGGGCGTATTAATACTAAAGTATCTAATCTCAGCTCAGGCTGATGCCCCGACCTTGTGATAACCGCCGTTAACGCGGACGGCCTAGGGCTTCCCGCCTCTCTTGGCGGCTTGCGCTTGTTTGTTACGATCTTTAAACCGCTTTTAAAATACCCGAAAATTATTACTATACGATTCGCCGCACTTTTTGTACTCTGCTATCTTACTGGAGACACTTCTTAACTTTCGATTTGCTATTAGTCCGTGAAAATTTGGTGTGATAAAGCCCGTAAAAACGAGTGATTTAGCGCCACTGCACACTTTCACGTCTCACACGATCGCGTGCCCGTTTACCACCCATCAAAGATAAAGAAATGAAAATTAATATTGCAAGCAGTTTCGAACTCACATCTACTGTGTTATGAGTCCTACACTCTACCACTGCGCCAAGTGACTACTTGACGTTAGTTCCTTCTTAAATGCAACACTGCTTACTAATCTTCAATATTTGTTTGATAATTAAGCACAGTTAAAGTAACTCAATGAACAAAACAGGAAATAAAACAAAACAGAGCTGTGTAAACTATATATTGGGCACAAAGAAATTAATAATAAAGTAACAATAAATTAGGCAAAACAAAAAAATTGGGAAAAAACAAAAACAACACAACTCTGACTAAATAACTCCCAAATAGGGTGGGCGGCAGGTCAGTTGTGCACTCTCCAGACTGCGGGAAAAAAGTGCTGCACCAATGCACGACGGAACAACTAAAACTAGACTTACCGCAAGTAAAGTTGTCTGGCAGCCTGGGCGGCGTGCTCTTCCTTGGCGGCTTCAACCCGGGGATGGGTTTTCTTAGCCAGATGTCCTGGGGCACCACGGACGGGGCGGAACGTACAAAATGCCGCGCAAGCAAAGCGCAATACAGCACCTTGGTCAGCTTCGGCTAGCGGCTCCGTCGCTCACGGGGGTTCGAATAGGAATGCCGGGAGGCGGTTTAAA
Source organism: Sinelater perroti (assembly GCA_036346155.1). Classification (NCBI taxonomy): domain Eukaryota; kingdom Metazoa; phylum Arthropoda; class Insecta; order Coleoptera; family Elateridae; genus Sinelater; species Sinelater perroti. The sequence continues at coordinate 472,853 of JARFIY010000057.1, read as the reverse complement.
TCCCGTTTAGTTGTGGCTAGGATGGGTAGCGGACGGAATCAAAGTTGCAGATAGAGATGGGATTCGGGACAAGCGAGTTTAGAGATGAGCACCAAACAATATTTAACCCGAATTTTAACTCCTTTAACCCCCGCGTTGACAAAAAACCTTTTCAGAGATGATTTATTTTAGCACGATAATTAATTTTTAAAACTAATATTTGAATTATAAGAAGAACAATTGAATACATTGCATTGTTAGAAAAATACTGAGAATACAGAATACAAAACATTCCAGTCTTCATCACCTAGAACGGTATCCAAGATGTTCTAATTTATGCAGAATAGCACGTTACTAAAATCGATTCTTTTTGTAGCTATTCAATTAGAAAAAACTTTGAAAGTTAAGAAAACCTTAGTAGTTTAAAATATTGTGTAGTAACTATTAAACTATATCGGAAAAGTAATCTTATCCCTCAGTGCACAGTAATAGGTTCTTGCAGTCCAGAATACTTTCAATAGCAAAATAGGCAATGGGGTAAATAAATTCCTGTGGTATCAACCTAGGTAACTCGATTTATGCACGAAAAGTAAAAGTTTTGAATGGAGCTGGCGTAACCACTGACATTATAAATGGTAGGATGCTGAAATTAAGGGCAGAACCTAAAACATATAATACTACGTTCGGATGAACTAATGATCAACCTGTGTCTAGAGCATGATTTATGTAATAACGAATATTCATATTTAAATAATAATCTAATATTTAAAGCAATAGAGAAGAACAACTGAATACATACAAAATTTTAGCAAAATACTGAGACACTACAGTGATCTCAGGACAACCCTCATCAAAACGTCCCAGTCTTCATCAGCCTAACAACGGTATCCAGTTAGATGTTAAATAATAAACATAAAGAATTATGCATGTGTTTTTAAAAATAGATGAATTTGGGACTAATTAAAAGTTCAACGGACAAACAGAGACTATTCTTTGTAGCTATTCAAGCTAGTCAAAAGACTTGAAGTAGAAAGATAATTAAAACGCCTTCAATAAGTTAAATTAGTATATAATTATTGTAGTAATAACTAGGTAGAACTATGGAAATTTAGTATATCTTAAAATCCCTCAGTTTACAGTTAATAGTTCTGGCAGATTTTGACAGTTAGACTACTTTCAATAGTCAAAAGTAGGCGATGGGGTAAATAAATTCCTGTGGTATCAACCTAGGTAACTCGATTTATGCACGAAAAGTAAAAGTTTTGAATGGAGCTGACGTAACCACTGACATTACAGATGGTAGGATGCTGAAATTAAGGGCAGGACCTAAAACATATAATACTACGTTCGGATGGACACTAATGGGTCAAAGTGTGTCTAGAACAGAAGTACAAAATAAAACGTAAATAGTTACATATTTAAACTAATTATGCAGTAATATAGCATAAATAGAAGTACAAAACTTGTTAATCCACTCAAAATTTTAAGCAAGAAATACGATGATGCGCTACGTGGAAATTCAAAGACTTATTACCTCTCCAATGCCAATTGGTTCTTGAAGCATGACAAAATAAGGTTGTGCAGAAACCTTACAGTAAGTTGATTTAAAATAGAATACAGCCTTCATCATGATTTATAGCTAAAAATAGATGAATTCGGGATAATTAAAATTCAACGGACAAACAGGAGACTTTAGTAGAGAACGTGGTAAGCTGTCAAAAAGACTTGAAGTAGAAAGATAATTAAAACTGCCTAATGGCGGAGATGCAGTTAAATTAGTATATAATTATTTAAACCCAATTACATAACAGTAGCATTGAAACTTAGGACTAAATTAAACCGGATAAATAATTGCTTCAGTAATTTGATATCTGAAAACAGATGTAGCTGGAGATTTTGACAGTTAGACTATTTTAGTTAACAATTTTTGAATACTTTTTTCTTCTTCTCAGAGAAGGCTGGTTATCATCACGGCTATTCGTATTTTGAACGTTGCATATCTGGACAGTTCAGTGGAACTACAGTTATACCATTTTCTCAGGTTACTTAACCAGGAGATACGCCCTTTTCCTTTAATTCTTCTTCCTTGTATTTTTCCTTGTCTGGTGTTTTGTAGAATTTTATATCTTCTTCGTCGCATTACATAGCCCAGATATTGAATTTATTTTATTTTAACTGTGTAACGTCTACTATTTCTTTTTCTTTATTCTTCCAAGCACTTCATCGTTTGTTAATCTTTCTACCCAGCATATTTTCAGCATTTTTCGGTAAGTTCACATCTCGAATGCTCTTAGTTATCTGATCTGATATGTTTTTTCAACGTCCAAGCCTCCATTCCATAAAATACTGCAGAAAACACATAACATCTAAGCATTCTCATTCTAAGTTGTAGATCCAGGTTTCTGGTGCACAATACATTCTTCATTTTATTTAATGTTGTCCTGCCTTGTCTAATCCTTGTCTTAATTTTTCTGTGTGTTTATTATTTTTCTTGACAATTGTTCCTAAGTATTTGTATTTTTGTATTTTCTTCACTTATTTACCTCCAATTCACAAATTTCTTTGGAGTTGTTGCGATTTGTGGTCGTCATAAATTTGATCTTTTAATATTGAGTGTCAGATCTTTTTTCCTCGCTCCTTTTCACTACTTCATCTAATACTCTTTATAGATCATTAATCATGTATTGTCCATTTGCCCTTATCCTTCTGATGTTTCTTTTAAATTGTTCCTGATTATTTCCTCTGAATATTGATTGAGAGAGGCGAGAGTACGCACTTTTATCTCACTCCTCTTTGTATCTAAACTTCTTCTGATTGCTCATCATCCACTTTTACATTAGCATTTCGAATCTATATTTTTGTCTTTAAATAGTTGGATGAGGTGATTGTGGCATACTTTGTCAGAGGCTTTATTGTAATCAAGGAAGCGCACATACATTCGTTGATTAACATTTATACATCTACGAGCTAACACATTAAATGCAAACAGAGCATTGTTTGTGTTCACTGCTTTTCTGAAACCAAACAGGGTTTCACTACAGTCCTGTTCTAATGTTCTAAATATTTTGTGATATATTATCTTTAGGAGTATTTTAAAGTGTAGCTCATTAAACTGTCTTATTTTCATTGCATTTTTTTGCATATAAAGCCACTCTGCAGGAATTATTCCTGTGTTGCATATTCCGTTATAAAGGTTTACTAATAGATGTATTTGTTCTTCTCCAATTAATTTTATTACCTCAACTGTAATTTTGTCAGGGCCTGGGACTTTATTACATTTTACCATTTTTACTGTATGTATCACCTCTTCTATTATTATACATGGGTTATTACCTTGTTCTGCGTTTTCTTGTGTTGTCTCTTGCTGTCTTTCGTTCTTAAATAGTTCCTGCATATAGCCTTTCTATCTTTTTAATTTTTCTTGTGTGTCAGAAATTATTTTACTATTTTTGTCTAATAAGATGCGATTTTTGTTTGATTTCCTTATACCTGCCATTTCCTTAACCTGTTTATGTAAGTTGAAATATTAGTTTTTTTTTGTAATTCTTTTATTTCTACACATTTATCTGTAAATAATTTCTCCTTGGCCTCTCATACTTTTTTCTTATTTCCTTATTTATGGTTTTATACATGTCGTTGGTCCTATTTTTATATTATCTTCGGTGTTCCATCAATTCTAATATGTCATTTGCCATCTGCTCTTTTTTCATGTTGCTAGTCTTCAGTACCTCCAATATTTATTTAATTAGATTCACTATTTTATTTTAAATAATTCCCATTTATTACTCACGTCTCTATCTGGGTTTGTTACCGTTTTTTTCCTTTTAATTGGTCTTTATTGTTTAATTTTTTAACTGTAATATTTGAAGCTGTTTTTTGTTTTGTTGCGGTCTTAGTTTCCTTGAATGTACTTTGAGTTTTATTATTATTGGAATGTGATCTGTTGCTACATCTGCATCCGGATATGTTATGCCTGATTTGACGGCATTATCATGTCGTTTGTTTATTAACACAATGTGTATTTGATTCCTAACTATGCTGTTGTTGTTATTAGCTGGTGATTTCCATAGGTACAATCTTCTTTCAGGTAGCTTAAAGACCGTATTTGATATTATCATGTCTTGTTCTTGATAGAACTGTTTTGGATTATCTTCTATTTTGTTTCTTACTCCTTGTCCATGCTTACCTACAATGTTCTCCGCTTATTTTCTTCTTATTTTTGAATTAAAATCTCTCAGAACAATCGTACGCTCTCGCTTTTTTGGTATGTCTATAGCTTGTTATACATAGTTATAATAGTAATGGTAAGGCTTTACGCTCCGCGTAGGAGCACGGCCTACGAACTGAGAGGCTAAGGCTCTCATACGTTGGTTCTCTCTGTCTGGTCGTTGCGCACCATCTCTGATGCGGGGAGATGTGGCAAGCACCGCGATTTACACTGCCGCTATTATTGCCCCTTGTTTGAAGTGAACGCAGGTATTCAATTATTTTTATTGACTGAGTGGGCCACTCGCCAGGCATCTGAGAGCAACGGGAATGAACCCGGGTTGGTCAGAATCGCAACCCGCTTCTCTACCACTGGACAACACTGGCTTACCTCGTTATAAAACTGTTCTAATTTTTCTTTATCTTTATCCACAGTAGGGGGCTGCATCTGTGTAATGTTTAGTATTCCTTGTACTGTTTGGATTCTTCATGATTGCCCTATTTGAGATATAATGTATAAAACTAATTACTGTGATGTGAGTCTTTGTTACCTAAGTAGTATATCCTTGCTTGATTGATTTGTATTTTTCCTGAGTTTGGCCATCTGGTTCCCGATATTTTTACACTAAGAAGTTGCATTTCTTCAATCACGTTGTGAATTTTCCCTGGTTTATATATAGATGTTTATATATTATATATTATTTCTTTTCATCGCCTGGTTCAAAACCGTTCCTCCGGACTCCGAAATACTTTTCTTTCAGTTCAGTCATGTTGACTTGACTAAGAATATCTATATGGATTTTTAATGCCTTTTGCATTTCTATGCGATTTTTCACTCCAAGGGCAAGAGAGTTCCCTGTGATCTGTTTGCTCATCCATCCTCAAAATGAGGCTGTTTGAAATACAGAGGACCATCACTTATAGCGGCGATCATTCATTAATTTGCTGCTGGTTTTGGTTCGCCCTAGGTATTTTATTTCCCTAATACCCACCATATCTGGTAAGTGCTTTTCTATCCGCCACCTGAAGAGGCACCCGATGGAGTACCATCAACCCCTCATAGATTTGAATACTTTGACTCGGCATTATTAGTAGGTTAACTACAAAAATACGACCTAAGCTATAGAGAAAACAACAAAATTGAAATTGCATATTCAAGCAACATGTGGTTAGATATATTTTTCTTACAGAAATTTCAGTAGCTCGAACTGAACTATGTAGTTTAACTCTAATAACGTGCCTGTTATTTGCACTCTAAAGCAATCAGAATATTATTACCCTAAACTGCAAAAACGGTTCTAATAATCAGTTCATTCTCAGTTTCAGTTTCGTATGTCCAACTAACTTTACCTTGCATCTGAACTAAAATAACGCTGTTTTAACTTTCGCAGGCACGATAGTCAAGAATATTCAACAAGCCATGTCAGTCACTCAATAAGAATAACAAGCTATCAAACGCTTCTCACTCATATAACAAACTCAATTAAGAGAAAATATCGGGTAGATGACTACTTGATATCTACTGGCCAAAATACGCCCTAATATTCTAATCTAAACTGTATGAAACGAGTTAAAGTAGTTCAGAATTAGGTCTTACAGCTTCGTATGGAATCTGTCAACTTCAGAAGCCAACCATCTGGAGAGCCACAGAAAAGAATCTCAGGCAACCAGTGATTATCCTGCCTTTACTAACTAATATTGGAACTTATTTTAACGACAAAGATAAATACGAAATACTTGCAGAAAATTGGGTTACAAAAGAATTTGAAAAAATGAAGTAAAAATAAATTTTTACAAGACAGTATATTTTTGCGCAAACTAATAACAAAAACAACAGCAATTATTCTCCAAAGTATAGCCCATCATTATCAATCACCTTTTGCCAACGATCTGCAAGCTTTCGAATCTGTCCGAGGTACCAATTTTCCGGCTTCAAATCGAAAAATTCTTGACATCCTTCCTCAACTTCATCGAATGACTCAAAGCCTCGACCTTCCAGAAAGTGTTGCATAGAGCGGAATAAGTTGTAATCGGATATAGCGCAATCGGGGGTGTAGGTTGAATGCGGCAGAATCTCAACTCTGTCCAACTCTTCAAACTTCTCCTTAGTCTTTTTGGCTGTGTACGGCTTGGTATTGTCTTGCTGAAAGAAAACGTGCTTTCGATTGATCAATGTCGGGTACTTTTCTTGCAACTCTTCTTCGTCCAACACGGATGGCCGTCCGGACAGTGACTAATCCTTAACGTCAAGATCGCCCTCTTTAAAGCGCTTAAACCACATTTGCGCCACACGCACTGAGACCACATATTCTCCTTCAACATTGCAAATTTCCCGCGCCGCTTTAGCTACTTTCAATCCCTTCTGCCAATGATGCTTCAACAAAACTCAAATTTCAATAGTTTCCTGACTCAGAATACTGCAAAAGATAAAGTTTAATCAATAAGCTTTCAAACGGCACTAAAATTATATTAATGTGAAACACCAGATATCTATTACAAAAAGGAAGCGAAAAACTTCTATAGAACAAACCACAAATTTAAAACGTCACGCCATTAAATAATGTAATATTTTCAAATATCTAGAATCAGTTATAATAAGCAATGGCAGAGTAGAAGAAGCCTACAAATTACCGGAGAAGATAAATGACACACTAAAAAAACTTACAAAAAATGAGAATAAAATCGTCAATTACCAGGAATTTAGAAAATGCAACTTAAAATGGTATAAAAATGTGGGAAGGATGTCCGAAAAATGTGACTGAAGAACATACTACATTGGATATCACAAAGAAGACAATAAAGAGAAAGACGTAAATAATATTATGGAAAAGAGAAATTTAAAGTTTGAAAACTGAAAAAATAGATGCCTATGAAAGAAAAAGAAGAAGCTCATTAATGTTATTAATCAAAAACTTAGATATCTAAATTTAATTTAGGTATGAAGAAGAATATTGTAAATTACGTACAAAAACTTTCCATAGGCAGGTCCAAACATCTCTTAAGGCAACTTCTTTACAACTAATATTAAAAGAAAAGTTGTGTTCAAAAAAGAAGAAACACCAGTAACAGTAAGGATGCAAATACACTATAGGAAAATTTTAAATACATTTTCATTAACACACAGGAGAAATGCTACAACAAAAAAAAGCCCTGAGTGTCAGTAGAGATATTAAAATTAATGGACGAAAGACGGCAGTATAGAAACACGAATACAAAAAGGTATAAAACAAAGTAAAGAGAAATAAGATAAAATCAATTAAGGAAGCCAAAGAGTTGGTCCAAGGAAGCATTAAAAGAAATTGAAAGTATGCAGAAAAAATATACGATCCATAGAAAGGTAAATGAAATGTTTGATTTGATAAAAGTAAAATTTATAACAAGCTAGTAAATGACGAAGGTAAACTAATATGTAGTGAAGAGGAAGTAAAAAGAGTGTTGACGAAATAAATCAATGATCTATTCGGTGACAATGGACTATAAAGGACAGAAAGAAGAAAGTCATCCAATCTTAAAACAAAGTGGAACATACTATAAAAACCACTAAAATGAGAAAAGCTCCAGATTTAGACAAAATTTACACGAAACTTTTAAAAACTATTGATGAAGGCAATCTCAAATTCTTGATTACTTTCTTTAATAGAATATATAAAACTGCTAAATTACCGCAAGACTGGATAAATTAAATAGATAAGAAGCCCAAAAACTTGCGGTGACTGCACAAGTTCAAAGCTTAATATCCCATGCACTAAAAATATTCCTTAAAATAATACATGCGAGGATATATAAAAAATGCGTAACAAATATTGGATACCAATAGTTTGGCTTTCGTGGTAGTTTTGGGACCAGAGAAGCATTATTTAGTTTCATTATACTCATGCAAACTTGCAGAATCCAACAATACAAGGTCTCTATTTGAAGTAATGAGAATATTTTTGTCCTGACGCAAATATACGCCAGAGGGCGCTGGGACCGGTTGGAGTTGGTAGAGGGGGCCAAGCGGCAGTCGCTTGCTGGCTTCCGTTGAGGCATGATCACGCGCGGCGCGGACGTCTGCAAAGAAGTGTGTGCAAGCTTAAAATGCAGCAAAGCATTGAACAGCGTTACGCAATCAAATTTTGGGCTCGCCTTGGAAAATCTGGTGCATCAACGCTGGAAATGCAGTGAAAGCTTATCACAAGCTCAAGTTTGTAGGTGGCACAAAATGTTGAAAGAAGGCCGGGAGAGCCTGGAGACAACGAACAACGTGTGGGAGATTTGCTGAACTCGGACCGGCGTTTAAGTATTTGTTTTATCGCGGATAAACTAGGAATCGATAAAATGGCTGTTCACAAAATCATCGTCGAGGTTCTTGGGATGAGGAAGATTTGCGCCAAGCTCGTCCCGAAAGTTTTGACAAACGAGCAAATGCAAAACCGCGAGGCCGTTTCCAAAGATCTTTTGAAGAAAACCCTCAGTTTTTTGATAATGTCATTACCGGAGATGAAAGTTGGATCTTTGAATACGAGCCCAAAATAAAACGGCAGAGCACCGAATGGCGCACTCCACAATCGCCTCCACCAAAAAAAGCTCGCATGTCCAAGTCCCGAATCAAAGCAATGCTGATTGTGTTTTTCGACAAGAAAGGTGTGGTCCACTTGGAATTTGTGCCTGAAGGACAGACAGTCAATGGTGCTTTCTACGTGGAAGTGTTAAAAAGATTGAAGAGACGGGTCAACGGAGTGCGACCAGAAATTTCCACCGATTGGAAGCTCCATCATAACAATTCGCCATGTCACACCTGCTTCGTAGTTACAGAGTACCTGACGAAAAATGGCATCACAACGATTGATCAGCCTCCCACAGCCCTGACGTTGCCTCTGCAGGCTTTTTCCTCTTTCCCAGAGTCAAAACCGCCCTCAAAGAACGCCACCACAGAACCTTAGATGGTGCTCTGAAGGATGTTTCAGTTGCTGACTTTCAGGGAGTGTACGAAGCGTGGAAAACTTGCCTGCAGAAGTGTGTTGACGCCCAAGGAGCATACTTTGAAGACTACTAAAGTTTTGTAGTGATATCTGTAATAAATTTTGTTTTGTGGATTTATTCTCGTTACTCAAAATAAAGACTCTATATGATATGCATTATGAAAAAAATATTCGGTAAAGTTAAAACCACAATCTTTATAGAATATCTCATAAGAAGGGTGTAGATGAACACAACACTAACATTATCAAAAAACTGTAGTGGAACCAGAACGCAATAGTGAAAACAAAAACGGAGCTCTCTGAACAGGTCCATTTAAAGAGAGGGGCAAGACAGAGATGTATTCTCTTCTCGCTTCTGTTTAATTTGTACTCGGAAGAGATGTTTTCTAAAGAACTAAAAGAGGCTCACCAAGCCGTCAAAATAAATGGTGAAATTGTGAACAACTTGAAGTACGCTGATAATATCGTGATAATTGTTAATAACAAGGAAAATCTGCAACAACCGCGGAACAAAGTCATTAGGGGAGACGAATACGGTCTAAACATTAACATCAAAAGACCCAAAGTGATGGTGTTCTCCAAGCACTCTAATATTCAATCAAATGCGACTGTAAATGGACAGAAATTCTGCAGCAAGTTAAGAAATTTAAGTATCTATCTTAATCCTGAGGTAGAATAAGATCTAGATTAGAACATTCTAGAACAATCTTTCAGAGTTTAAAGCAATTTCTCTATAATGGTATACTGAATCTGGAATTTAGGTATCGCTTGGTGAAGTGTTATGTGTACTCTGTTCTATTGAATGTAATGAAAGTGTACACACTGAAAGTGAATACCATGAGAAGATTGGAGGCATTTGAAATGTGGGCATTTCTGCGTTTGCTGAAAATTCCATGGACAGATAGAATAACAACAATGAGGTATTACGCAGAATGCAAAGAGACTGAATTACTCTTATCTGTCCAAAAGCGGAAAACAGCTTATCTAGACTACATACTGCGCAATAACAAATGCAAAATCCCCTAACTAATAATCAAGGGACGAAGAACATCCTGGATAAAGAACATCAGAAATGGACTGGTTTGAGCGTCGAAACCCTAATCGAAATGCGAAAAACAGAAAAATTTGCTGTGATTATCACCAACTTCATTTAGTGAGAAGATACTAGAAGAAGATAAAATTACAACACAATGAATACAAGGATAAGAAAATACCTAGAGACATTTGGCATTTGCACATAGACTTGTCGGGATTTTATGCAAAAATGCGAAGATAGTGTTGATTCACATCGCAAAGTTGAATCATACAATCACAGCCGTCTTAGGAGCATTAAAATTAATTTTTATTTTTGCTTGATTGAAAAAGCCGAAGTAGACGGCCAACAGCAAGAACCGAGAGTAACCGCGGCCGATGCCGGGAATGATGTTGATGCTTCGCACGCACCCGAGCATGGCCTCATAGCGCAGGCAGAAACTAAGACGTAATGACAAGCTGGGAGGCGCTCCATTTAGCCAAACCTGTAATCAACGAGCTCCACTTCTGCGGTTTCCTAACAAGGCCGCGCCGCCGCTGCTACCGTCCGTGTCGCTCAACACCAAACATGCTATTACCGCCTTGTGCAGCTCTAATTCGTGTTATTACTGCTAATGGAACGATTACCGCCCATTTGCCGTAAAACGCGCGCCGCGCCGGCCGCGCTTTCGTGCCAGCTTTCTTCCTCTCGCGGCCTTAATGGGATTGCGCGCTCGGCCGGAACGCTCTCGGACGAAATAATTCAATTAGGCCTATCGTGTGCTGTTCTCCTCCACTGGCTGTGTATTTGGTGGTAACTTATAAATGTTCTTCGTTGTGGCTACAAAATAATACGTACAAAGGTCGTTCCAAACATAATGGACGATAGTTTTCATAAGATGAAAGTAAATCAAAACTCAATTAGTTGTTTTAGTACAACTTACTTCCTCTTCACTCATTCTACCTCATGGTGTTGCGGATTTGAATCATAGTTTCAACTTCTTTCTATCCTTTACTTAACTGTGCTAAGATTTACTTTGTCTCTTTAGTTGCTTCTTGGATGTAATCTTTCCAATACAGTCTAGGTCTTCCTTTAGCGCCTTTTCCTTTACCTCTCATTTCACATGTAGCATTAATTGTTCCTTTGGATCGGACGTCAATACAATTGCAGTTATTTTACTTTTATGTATTGCGCTAAAGGCGCGACTTCCAATTTTTCCCATACACTTTTGTTTCTCACTCTATCTCTTCTTGTCTAGCCTATTATTCGATTTAATAACTGTATTTACGTGGTACTCGAACGAAGGCCACTTTTAAGCCTAGGAAGACAAATATATGTCTTTCTTTTGTAATAGTTTTTCGATTGTTTTTCATTGCATATGTATGGTCTTGTGTTTGTCTTTCTAATCTAAGTGCCAATTGATCTTCTAATTTGTTTTCTATCTTGTTTCTTAATTATTTGTGCATTATTCTAACATATTTTGGTGCCATTGACGATGAGAATATTGCCCTATAGTTTCTAGCGTTTCCTTTTTCTGTGTGGGTAATATGACGTTTCTTTTCCAATCTTTTGGTAGTTGCTCTATGTCTGTTGTAGTATTGCTTTCATCCATTTGATTACAGTATTTTCCCTTTTTAGAAATTCTGGAGTTATATTACCTTCCTCTGCCGTCTTTCCGTTATTGGTTTTCCGGAGCTTCTTATTTCCTTATCTGCTATGTCTTTGGCAATTTTTTAATTTCTGTTCTCTTCCTGAGATCGAAATCTTACTGCGTGGTACTTTCTTGTTTTCAGTATTTTTGTTGTTCATGTTATTGGAAGTTTTCTTGTTCGGTCTTTAATGTTTCTTGCTTTTAGTTCTCATTTTCTCTTTAGATGTTTAATTACAGGGTGGCGTAAAATGGCACTTTTTAAAATAATAATTTTGGGGTTTAAAGAATAGTACGAAATATTCACGGAGAGCTAAGTTTTTACGATCTGAAAATTACATTTTTGGCCAGCACTTCTCCATTCTGATGATCGAATTTCGTGCGACCCGCTCCAGTAGATCGGTAGGAATCGCATCAATATCCTAACGTATTCTCGCCTTCAATTCATCAATCGTGTGAATTCTGTGGGAGAGAACTTTGGCTTTGAGGTAACCCCACAAGAATAAATTGCAAGCAGATAAATCAGATGACTTTGGCAGCCATTCGACATCACCATATCGAGAAATTACGCGATTTCCGAAAACTGCGCGAACAGCGGCCATGAAGGTTCGAGCAGTGTGGGAAGTGGCGCCATCTTGTTGAAACCAAGGGGTAGTTCATCTCAAGTTTTTGGGTGAAGAAATTTTCAATCACTCTCATCGTGAAGAATTGACAGTTACTGCGTTACCCGCATCATCCTCAAAGAAGTAAGTTCTGATTATTCCTTGCGAAGAAATGGCGCACCAAACCGTAACGTGTCAACAGTTTTGTTTATTTACACTCCCGTCAAGGTGGAAGTAGGCTTCATCTGACATCCATAAGTTTTCCACGAAAGTGCGGTCGTCGGCAGTCATATCTAAAAACTTTTTTCATAATCAGTGGGCAGCAACTGTTAAATAATATGAATTTTATAGGGGTAAAAGTTTAAATCACTGCACAAAATTCGGCCGAGGGAGCGACGAGACAGTCCAAGGGTTCGCCTATGTCTCCGTGCAGACCGTTTCGGGCTTTGCAAAAAGCGCATCTCACAGCTGCCATTGTCTCGGGTGTTCTGACGGATCTCGAACTGCCTGCAGGCCTTCAGTTCAAAGCAGAACCTGTTTCTTCAAAGCGTGAAACCCACAAACCGATTGTATTACGAGATGGAACTGGCACAAAGATGAAAATGCCCCCGAATTGCCCGTTGCACAGCTACGAAACTACCGTTTAAAGTGTAATACGCTTTGATAGCAAAAGCGCGTTGTGGGCCGGTCCAACGCTCCATGACAACTAACTTTAGGTTTCGATGGATCGGAACATGAAGCCGGAGGGGGTTACCCAGTGTGACCACCCCACCAACCACCGCTCAAAAGGTCCCGTGTTTACGCGCCACCCTGTGTGTTCCAAAGATGTTTTTGGTTTTTTTGTGTAGTTATCTTCTCTTTTCTCAACAAATTTTTCGCTTGTTTTACTGCTTCTTTTGCTTCATTTCATTTTACTAGGTATTGTTTTTTCTTCTTCTTGGGGTTCCTATCCGTTCCGGATGTTGGCAACCGTTTGGGCTATTATAATTTTGTTGGCTGCTGTCTTGAATAACTGTGTTGTGGTCATAGAAAACCATGTTCGCAGGTTTTGAAGCCATGATATCCTTCTTCTACCCGGACCTCTTTTGCCTTGTACTTTTCCCTGCAGTATAACTTGAAGCAGTTGGAATCTGTTTTCGTTCCGCATAATGTGTCCTAGGTACTGGAGCTTTCTTGTTTTTATTGTAGTCAGTATTTCTTTTCTTTTTCATTCTTTGCAGAATTTCGTCATTCCTGACTCTCTATCCACGACACTCTTAACATTCTGCGATAGAGCCACATTTCAAATGCCTCCAGCCTTTTTTCTGTTGTTTTTGTCAGGGTCCATGACTCTACTCCATAAAGAAGGATAGGGAAGACGTAGCATCTCAGAAATCTCATCTTTGAATTAATTGTTAAATTGTGGCTTTTGAAGATGGTACTCATTTTGTTGAACACGGCTCTAGCCTTTTCAATGCGGATCTTTATTTCCTGTGAGTTATCCCACTGGTCATTAATGGTGCTACCAAGGTAAGTATACTTTTCCACTTGTTCTATAGGTATATGGTTTATCATGAGTTGACATCTGGGGATATTATTTTTACTGATGATCATTAATTTCGTTTTGTTTATATTGATGTCTATGCCCTGTCTCTGACTACATTCTGTTACTCTGTTTAATAGTACTTGTAAGTCCTCTAACTTTTCAGCAAAAATGACTGTGTCGTCTGCGTACCTGATGTTATTTAATCTTTCTCCATTTAAGAGAATCCCTATATTTGTGTTTTCTAACGCTTCTCTGAAGATGTATTCTGAATAAAGGTTGAACAATAGCGGAGACAGTACACAGCCCTGTCTCACCCTCTCTGGATTTTATATCTACGATGTTTTCTTCTTCTAATTTCATTGATGCCGTCTGATTCCAATATAGATTTATAATAATTCTTAGATCTTTTTCGTCTAGTCCTATGTTTCTTAAAATATCTATCATCTTTTGATGTTGGACTCTATCAAAAGCTTTTTAAAAGTCTATGAAGCAGGCATATACATCGCAGTTTACATCCCTGCAACGTTAATACTTGAATGCTAAATAGGGCTTCGCGTGTTCCGACTGCGTTCCTGAATCCAAACTGTGTAGGTGCTATTTGTTCTTCGCATAGTTTGTATATTCTCTTATGAATTATTTTTAGAAATGATTTTAATAGGTGGCTCATGAGGCTTATTGTTCTATACTCGTTGCACTTCTTAGCTCCTGGCTTTTTAGGTAGTAGAATGAATTCAGATTTAAGCCATTCTATAGGTATTTTTCCAGTGTCATATATATAGTTGAATAGATCTGTCAGCCATTTCACGTTTTCTTCATCTAGGAGTTTCAAAACTCTGTCTGTATGTTGTCTGGGCCAGGTGCTTTGTCTTCCTTCATACTTTTTATTGCATTTTGTACTTCTTCTACTAGTATTTTTGGTCCGGTGTCGCTGTTTATCTGGAGAGGTTTTGGTCTGTTATCGTGAAATAGCTGTTCTGTATATTTTTCCATGTTTCACTGATTTCATTTTATTGATAATAATTTTCCTTCTTCATTCACTAGTTTGTTCACAGTTCTCTTTTTATATTTCCCAGTCACCTCGTTAATTTTCTTATATATATATTAAAATTGTCATGTCTCGCTTGTAAGGTTTCTATTTCCGCACATTTTTCTTTTACCTCGTTTTCTTTTGGTTCTCTTATTTTCAATTTTATTCTTCTATTAATGATATTATATTCTACTGGATGGCTTTTTGCGAGTCTTCTTTTCTCCATCAGTTGTAGGATTTCATTTGTCATCCATGTCTTTTTCTTTACGGTGTCTGGTTTTAAGAATTCCTTTTTGATACTTTTCACAATGTCTTTTACTTTTTTGACCTCCTTTTCTATATTTGATTTCTATATTATGTTTGTGTTTAATCTAATCTCGTCGTTTAACCTTATCTTTGCTTTATGTTTTATTAGTGGTTCTTTTAGTTTTCTTACATCATACTTATTAGTACCTTTCTTTCTTATTCTTTTTAATTTAACTTTAAAGGTGCCCACTAATCGGATGTGGTCTGACTGTATATCTGCACCTGGATATGTTTTTACACAGGTGCAACTGTTTCTGTATCTTTTACTTATCAAGATAAAGTCTATCTGATTTCTAACAACGTTTTTCGGTGAGTGTTTAGGCGATTTACACGTGTAAAGTCTTCTTGGTGGAAGTGTGAAAAATTTATTCATTATTGCTAAGCCTTGTTCTCCTGCAAATATGCTTAGTTGGTTTCCACGCTCATTTCTTTCTCCTAACCCGTGCGGTCCTATGAAATCACCTTCCCGACCTTTTCCGATTTTTGAATTGAAATCTCCCGTTAGTATATTTAGATCTTGTTTTGGCAAGTTTTTCAGTATATCTGCGATTTGAAAGTAGAACTGTTCTATTTCTTCGTCTGTGTGATTTGTCGTTGGAGCATATATTTGAATAATGTTTAATGTTGTAGGTTTAGCTTTTATTTGTAGTAGCATGATTCTTTCAGAGGTTGGTATAAAGTTTGTTACACTTTCTGCGATTGATTTACAAACTATGATTCCTACACCATGTTGATATTTCTCATTTGATGAACCTGAGTAATATACCCGATGTTTGTTTATATTACAGTAACTTGCACCAGGCCATCTCATTTCGCTTATTCCCAGGATTTTGATTTTCAATCTTGGATAGCATTGTTAATTTTTCCGGTTTGCGCCATTGTTTTTACGTTCCATGTACCTATTTTCATATTTATTTCTACCGACTGGTTGTTTTTCGATTTCTCGACTTCGTTCGTAACCGCCCCCCCCCCCTGGAGATCCGATCGGGGGACTTGCAACTCCGGACAATTTTGTTTTGAACATAGCCTTTTCATGGTGATACTAGAGAATATCCTTAGGATCTTTAATGCGGTGATTTCTCCTTGTCTTCCGCATTCCTATGCCGTTGACTGTATGTAGTTCATCCGCCTTTGGGGTCAATTTCTTAGCACCAGGGCAAAGAAGTGCCCTTCTCTTATTGACTCATCCACCCGAAGCTGTTGGGCAACAAGAGGTGTCCGTTTATACCGACGGTTTTTCGGATCAATTTCTTTTTGCTAGTTTTGGTCCACCCCGGGTATTTTATTTCCCCGGTACCCGTCATATCTGACGAGCGTTCCCCTATCCGCCACCTGGGAGGCACCCAATGGAGGACTAGCAACCCCACACGGGGTTTTTCAATTTTTTGTATTTTCTTCTAGGCTCCCTTCTCTTTTCTAATTTTATTCTTTAGCTGTTTATTTTACCGTTGCATTTTTTATGTTTCTTTAAAAGTTTTTATTCCTTCTGAGCGTCATGTTCTTCTATTATACTTACCATATATTTACTGTTCATCCCCAGTAACGATACGATGCAAAAACGACTTTCTTTTGTATCGTTCGAACAAAATTTCAGATGTGTTATTGCGCCTTTCCATCTGCCTCTCGTTCAGCTCACGCGGTATCCATCTGCCTATCTTCTGAGTCTTTCCTATCTCTCGTAGGCGATTGGAAATAGCTTTTTGACTAACGTTTAATTAATTTGCGAGTTGTTTTTGGGTTTGTGAATCATTTTCGGCCAACAATGCTTTAAATTCCACATCTTTGTACTTTTTTGGCGATTTTCCGTGTTCCTTGTCCGCAACATCAAAATCCTCACTTTTGAAACGCCAAAATCATCGCTAGCACGTATCTTGCGATAAAGCAAGTCCACTATAAGCTTCTCGAAGTAATCGGTATGATTCATCAGCAGTTTTCTTCAAATAAAAACAAAAAATTAATGTTGTCCGCGAATGCTCTTCATTTGGCCCAAATTTCGACATATTGAACACAGAGAAACAATACTATGGCAAACACTTTTTTAACTTATTACTTGTGCACTTTGACTCTTGTTGGTGGCACAACAAAATGGCAAATAAGTCAAATTTTTATACTCCACATTGCATTGGCGCACCATTTGTTGTCTTTAATCCGCATTTCGTACTTGTACATCTGGTATATGATCACATTAAATTACTTGCCTCAAATTTTTGAACAAAAGTCAGTCATCGGCCGACGACAAACTAAATAAAAAATGAAAAAACCCAAATTGAATTTATTCATTCATTACTAAAAACAGAAGTGAGATAACAAGAAACCACAACACAAAAGCGGCATCACCATAAAGAACAGATTGATGTATAAAAACACGCTTATTTATGTTTTAGTATTGGTAACTTATATCTTTAAAAACCAACACCACATCAAGCAACTCTTAGGCCAAGAAGTGCTACCGATGGTCGCCAAAAAATGCAGCCTACAACATTGCCAATTCACTTATTAGCTCCTCTATGTCCCCTCCTCTGTTCAGAAGAGAAACGAGTCAAGCCAATATACGATCAGCACTAATGCCCTGAACGTTTATAGGACTCTTTATAGCCAAACAGCTTGTGTTCTTAGTCGTCCTACGACGATTGAATAGATGTAATTACAACTAGTTGTTTATGGAAACTAGGGTTCTTTACATGAAATCATATAACGACAATGGTTGATTTATTTAAATTTGCAACGTCTAAAAAATCTCAATTGCCACTTTTAAGTGGAAAATAGGAACCAACATCGGAGTGTAGTCATCCTATTTTCCACGGAAGCCCGACTTCACTGGCGATAAAACCTAAAAGGACTCAAAATCATCGACCGATAAACACTCTGAAGAGAGGAAACACGTTACCTTGGAGTGATCCTAGAAGTATCCACACGAAACGCGCAGTTGCATGGCTCCCTAGTCCATTTTGCGTACTCCAAAGTCAGAATTATACGTAATACGATTTTCCATTAGAGTGACAATTAGCAAACAATCTAGGAATATACCTTCTAAAGCACTTAACAGTTGTTCTGCACCACCGTTCGTGACAATCCTATCATATGTGGCTTCTACAATTACGAGACTGGATATGGGAGCCCGCCGTAAGCGCTAGAATATTCTGATTTCCCCGAAGAAATCGGTTAGGGGTTGGACTTAAAGATCAACGCCATCGTCAACAAATATCACTTTGTTCACCGAAACACAGCTGGAAGAGGTGATTTACTCTCTCTGGCAAACAAATCTTAGATGAGAAAGCAGACCGAGACTGCGAACCTCACGTTATGAAAATGAATGACTCAGGCCTTGTAATTTGTATTATAACTCCGCTTATTCCAACTTTGTGCTAATTACCATTTATTCTAGGGCATAACAGGCAAACATTTGTATACTGTTAAATACTGCGACAGACATTGTCTGATTGCTCCTTGAGAACCCATGTGAGCTTGAAAACCTAATGCGAGATCAACATATTGTTCAACGACTGTGAAAATGATAGAAGTACAAAGCTTGTTGACGACACGTACGTCTTCACTAAGAAAAGCAGCAACTTTTAAATAAGTTATGACGCTTACAAAGCTAAAAATTGCATCAAACCCCTGATGATTGTTTGGTGGCTACGTTAGTGTAACCAGAAATCGTAAAATTCTCACCGATGTTGCAGATCGTAGCTTCTCTTACTCACTTCAGAATGCGTCTTATTATCATGTAACGTCCAACATTTCTGTTCTGGAAAACTACGATACTTATAGTGCTAACTATAGTCGATTTTAAACAAAATTAAGATGAGTTGTTAAATTTATAGTTTTGTTTCCGAAAAAATTTGAATAAGATCTTATATGCTGTTGATTGGGCACGAATTAATCAAATAACTGACAGTGCATTTCTTCAACAAACGCCGACTAATCTTTATAAATATACACATAAAAAATATTAGCTTAGATTTGTAATCAGCCACAGTTTACTAACTTATTGGAGCTGGCAATAATTTTGAATTTTAGACTGCCAAAGAAGAATTCAAATTCAACTTAGACTGTCCTCTATCGACTAATAACCAAGTTTAAGGCAAAACAGGAACACTAAATATTGCTAAAACATTTTTTAGACAAGAGCAAACTTTTACAATTTATGGCTACTTCTTCCATGTTCGGATTTGAAAAGCTTTTTTACAAATTTTTTAGAAAATAACCACGAAGAAGATATATCATATTATAAGGTTGTTGGAGATTATGTTCCTAGAAGTGATTCTGATGCATAAAATTAACGCATAATATAAGTGGATGAAAATCGATGACAGTGACAAAATAGAAGAGATAGCAGAAACAAAAATAAGTATAGTGACGTAGAAAATGAAACTCATTATGTTGCAGGCGAAGATGGAGCAATAACTAAACTACTACTTAGTATTTTCCTAAGTACAAAATCAAACCTACCCTTGCTTTGCACAGTATAGAAATATCCATGACCTTAACATACCGTTTAGCATTGTGTTTCTTGTCAAGTTTTGTTTTTAACAATGGAGTAGAAACAAACAAAAGTATTGGTGTAATAGCTTTACATAAGTGTGTAACTGAAAAAAGTGTAATTTTCAAGACCTTGCATCCTCTTGGCATTATCCGTGTGATAGTGTATCAAACTATAAAATTGTTTAATGGGATTGAAGATGTCGAGGATCGTTCGAGAACCGAAAGACCACGTTTAGTTCGGACTATTTAAGCAATCAGAGCCGTAAATAACCGGATTAAACGAAATCCTCTTTTTAAGCAGAAGGTTATGTCTCGGAAAAGTAAATTTCTAAAATTTCGATGCTTTGGATTATTAAACAAGACTTAAAATTAACTGCTTACAAAAGGCATAAGAGAGATTTGCTGAAAGTTTAAAGAAAGGTAGAAGGGAAAATTCAAGAAAAATTTAGGAAAAAATCTTTCAACAATCAAAGTGACAAGGCATACGCTAGGTCGTTCAAAAAAGCATTTTAGCTAGTGCCAACGCTTCAGAGGGCCACCATTCATAATTTTGAATTGTTTAATCAAAAGCCTTTTATGAGAGGGTGGAAAATATTAATTTTTTGTAAAAAAGAAATCAAAACATTGGCCACTGCATATCAAGAGAATGTTTCGGAAGGTATAGTGAACCATAATCATTTTCGAAGTGATCCTTGGATCTTTCAGTAAGATTCCGAACCTGGCTCATAAAGCATGGTCAACTCAAACTTACCTGAGCAACGATGTGCTCCATCTTTGAACAGTAGAGGATTGGCCTTCTAACATAGCCCGGTCAAAATAGACATTCAAGGTTACAATAATTCGCATAGAGCTGACAATTGGTGCGAATGTTGGAAACACCGTTATAAACAAATTGTGAAAAGTCCCCATCGATCCCACATCTGCAAAAAAATTTATTCAAGGTCAAATGTTGAAAAAATGGGGTTTTTGCATTTTTTAGCTAAACGGTAAGCTTTATTTCTATGCCACCTGTGAGGTAGTGCACTTGGCGCGTTTTTTTTTAAACGTGGTTTTCCCGGTAGGCCTATTCCACGGTCTATTGTGGTTCTATTAAATTAAAAAATTTTGTATTGAATAAAAAATGCTACTATTGGGATTAATGGAAGCGGTGTAAATTATGAGTAATTCCTTCGTACTGAAAACACGTAGTTACTGCTTATATTTTCTGGCAAATTTTGTGCAGTTTTTAATTTAAAAGAAAATGTTGCAATTTTGCTTTATTTGTAATAAACCTTTGACTGAAAGTAAAACTGTTGATCGTGGCATGAAGACGTTGATTGATGCAAGTATTGAAAGAGGTGATGAATTGTCGGAATACCTAAAAGACCAGAAATCTGTGACAATTCATGTGCAGTGTCGAAAAAACTACACTCGAAAGAGTACCATTGCTGCAATTAAAAGACAACACGAAGAAGAACAAGCTGGTACATCAAAATAAGTCCTCCTCCTACTAGAGCACGCGTAAGTGAATCAGTTTTTTGTTTTAAGCAGTGTTGCTTATTTGGCAATGAATTGAATGAAGAGTACGAAAAGAAAAAAGCACTGGATTCTCGGTGTAAAAATTTTAAAGTAACTACACTTTCATTCAAAGAATCCATTCTGAATATAGCTCAACCTCGTTCTGATAATGTAGCAAAAGCTGTTACTGCTCGAATTGGGTTTGAACATGATTTAGTTGCTGCCGAGGCTAAGTACCATAATGATTGTTATATTCCTTCTTGAGACCGACCACTAGGGCAAAGTCGGTCGTCCTCAAGATCAAACTATGAATCTTGCAATGGAAGAAATATTCACATACATTGAAAATAGCTGTGATTGTCAGTTTACATTAGACGAATTAAAAATATTTACAAAAATTCCATAGATAACAGAACCATTAAGATACGATTAAAGTTGAAGTATGGCAATAAAATTATTATAACAGAAAAGTCAGGAACATCAACATTCATATGTTTTATTGATAATCACCATGATATTCTGAATCAAGCTTGGTACGAAAAAAAGAAATCAAATGTTAAAGAAGAGTGATTTAGGATCCTGGAAGCTGCGGCAGCAATCATTCGAGAGGATATTCAATCTGCAGTATTCGATAATTCTAATTACCCCTCCTAGGTCGTATCTTTGAAGATGTTAACACTCAAATTCCAGAGTCAGTGACTAAATTTTTGGAGCAAGTTATTCTAAAAAATAAACGATTAAATTTAGAACATTTAAAATTGGTATGCACAAATATTAGCCATAGTATTATGACTGCTGTTGCCATTAGAAGAAGACTCCTACAATATCAGTGATGAGACATCTGATGCATCGCTCTTAGAGCAATTTACTTGTACTCGGCAGAAGAAGAAGACGTAGACTTGAAGTTCCATTAGATGATTATCAATTAGATAAATAATTTTCTTCAATTACTCATAATTTACACCGCTTCCATTAATCCCAATAGTGCCATTTTTTATTCAATACAAAAATTTTTAATTTAATAGAACCACAATAGACCGTGGAATAGGCCTACCGGGAAACCACGTTTAAAAAAAAACGCGCCAAGTGCACTACCTCACAGGTGGCGTGGAAATGTGTGCATATTATGAAGAACACAACTTTTTCAACTTTTTGAATCGTTATATCTCAGAAATGGGGATTCTTAAGAAAAAACGTGTACAAACATTTGTTATAGATAATTGCATGATCTACAATTTTTGTCTGACCTACTTTTATGATAAAACTTACCCTTTAGCTGATAAACGCAAAAAACCCATTTTTGCAACATTTGACATTAATAAATTTTTTTGCAGATGTGGGATCGATGGGGACTTTCCACAATTCATTATAATGGTATTTCCAATATTCGTACCAATTTTCTATGCGAATTATTGTAACCTTACCCCTATTTTTTGAGCTAACTTTATCGGGCTAACAGCCCAAATCTCAATCCATTAGATCACAAACCATAGACATAGCACAAGCTAAGTTCGGCTATTTTAAATAAATTAATTTTAATGGTTTAAGCGTCCCGATAATTACAAAAATAGTCGACTTAGCATTTAAAAAAAATTGTTACACTATTTCGACCAAAAGTGAATTGTATCCTGATTTTAAAATTTTTAAACAAAGGAACTTCAATCAAACGCCGAAGCTAGAAAACTCACTTTTGGAAATCGGACGCTCTGCTGCAGAAAAGGGC
Source organism: Sinelater perroti (assembly GCA_036346155.1). Lineage (NCBI taxonomy): Eukaryota > Metazoa > Arthropoda > Insecta > Coleoptera > Elateridae > Sinelater > Sinelater perroti. The sequence goes on along the minus strand of JARFIY010000057.1, from coordinate 449,882 downwards.
TCCCTGCGGTGCACTCCTGGGGAATCAGGGAAAAGGAAAAAAGAGTGTAAACGGAAAAAAGAATTAGTTACCCCAATCTTCGCTGCGCGGTCGATCGGAAGCGCTTTCCTGATGTGGTTGTGTCCGAAGTTTGCTTGGTTCCTTGCCAGGTCAGATACAAGGAAACCGAACCGAGTCTTTCCGACGGCAGAATTTCAACTTCCGAAATGCAATCGACACCGGAAAGAGAAAAATCTGGTCGGCAAAATATTGAATCCGGAATAAAAATCAGCCTTCAACAAACGGCTACCGAGATGTGGAAACTCTTTGCTCCAAACAAAACACGCCGGCGAACTCTTGGTCAGAACGACCTCAGACACGGAAAATTTAAAGCACGCTATCTAAACTATCACAACTAAAATTCAAAAACGAAGCGAGCGAAAAAGAGAGCAAGGCCGCGGCCGAAGCCGCTTATATATAGGCGCACCGCTTTATTATACTTATACACATTTGTTAAAATTTTAAAGTTTTTGTCTTACATTTTGTGTAATTAGGTTCATTGCTGTTGCTAGGACTGTAATAAATATATCTGTCTTATTAACAGTACGAAACCAAAGTTGATGCAATTTGGAAGATAGGGCTAACATTAAAGATACGAAAAAGCAAAAAATACCTTACCATAACATAATTATTTTATTAAAAGCAAAACCAGATTTATGCAGTTAATATTACGCAAGCAGACCTGTAAAGTTTATAACACTAAAATAAAATTGTTTTAGTCACAGAAAAAATTTAATGATCACTCGAGAAACATTAGAATAGAAGAGCTGTAATGGGAGCCTATTACAAAACACAAAAATAATAGCAGAACTTCTAAAACATATAATTTATCAACTCGGATGTTACTAAGAAGTTAATAAATGATTTATGAAAGACAAGTATAGAGTACATACTGTAAATGATTCTTTCAAATGCACGTAAACTAAGACTTACAGAATTTTTATTACATTAATATGATGGGGTAATGCTTTTATATATGCCAAAAAAAAAGTGTGTATTGCTGCAACAAAGCAGTCAAAGGTCTAAAACGAAAGCCAAAGGTAATCCGTTGCTGTAACAGAAACAAATGTTGATGACACTTAATAACATCTTAGAGGCAAATAGTGCAATATTAACATCGTACATTGTCCATTGCTTATTAATCATGTAGTATTTACACTTTCTACACTTCTTATGTGATAAGCTTGTAACAGCTTATGTAAGATAAATGTATTTAAAAAAAAGTAGTTAATAAAGAACAAAAGCAGGTGTGGAATGACAAAGTGTAGGGGCAATAACGACAAATTCGTTTCTTTATCGATAAATAATAACTTATTTTTATTACCTTACAGCAATCAGCTTTTTCAACTCCATGGAGAACTTCCTATAGTATCGGAATCATTCTCTTACGAGGGTAAGGTGAAAAGTTCTCGGCCTGACACAGAGATGGTGCTGCAATCGGCAAACAATTATGTTTCTGCTTGAGTGCATGTGTCATTAGTTCGTATGACTAGTTTCAACTTGTTCGCTCAAGTAGTTTGTTTACACGAATAATTTCAGTAGACATGTTGCACGTTTTTTGTTAAAATGGATAAAACTTGAATATCGCGCTGTTATAAAATTCTTCGTTTTGGATGGATTAACCCATAAGGAAATTCATCCTAAGTTGACAAAAGTTTACGGGGACTCGGCTCCTTCCACGCCAACTGTTAAAAAGTGGGCAGCTGAATTTATCATCCCTCGAAAATGACCAACGTGAAGGACGGCCAAAAACCGCAACCACACCGGAAACCATCGAAAAAGTCCATGATATCGTGTTGGACGATAGGCGAGTGAAGGTGAGTGAGATAGCTGAGGCTGTGAGGATATCGGAAGAAAGGGTGCGAAACATCTTACACGAAGAATTAGGGATGCGAAAGCTCTGCGCAAGATGGGTGCCGCATTTGCTGAATGCCGATCAAAAGCAAATGCGCAAACGATTTTCGCAGCAATCTTTGGACCGATTCAACAGGGATCCGGCCGGTTTTGTGAGGCGATTTGTCACCATGGATGAGACATGTGTCCACCACTACACGCCAGAAACGAAACGGCAGTCCAAGCAGTGGGTGGAAGTCGGTGGTTCGGCGCCAAAGAAAGCAAAGTCGATCACATCTGCCGGAAAGGTCATGGCCAGCGTGTTTTGGGATGCGAAAGGGATCCTGTTAATTGATTATCTTGCAAAAGGCAGAACAATTACAGGCGAATATTACTCCAACCTTCTTGACCAGCTGGATGCTAAAATTCGCGAAAAGAGGCCTGACTTAAAGAAGAAAAAATCATCTTTCACCAGGACAACGCACCTGAGTTGGCGATGGCAAAACTGCGGGATTTGGTGTATGATTTTCTAGGCCATCCCCCTTATTCTCCTGATTTGGCACCCGCAGACTTCCATCTGTTCCCAAACTTAAAAAATTTGTTTTTGGAAAGCGCTTCGCATCCAATGAAGAAGTTGATGAATATTTTCCCAATCTTCCAGATTCTCACTTCCGAAAAGGAATACTGATGTTGTAGAGGCGTTGGATGAAGTGTGTTGAAGTTAAGGGAGATTATGTAGAAAAATAAAATCATTATTTAACTGAAAGTCGCAGTCTTTCATTGTCAGGCCGAGAACTTTTCACCTTACCCGCCTACATATGGCGATAAGTCACTATCAGAAAATAATAAGAAAAGTTTCGCAAAACCATAATCTTTTTAATGATCATATACCTTCTTGGGGCATTGACAGAGATCCTGAGGATTTTGTTTTGGGGGGCTTGGATTTTATTCAAGTTCGTTTTTGAAGTGTTCCCCCAGATGACGCAGCCATAGAGGACTAAAGGGCGTATTAAAGATTTGTAGAGTAGAGTGGCACATTCTCTTTTGAGTGATGATTTCCTGTTGATTAACGGGTATAGCTGCACTAGTTTCGTATAACCCTCATTGAGTTTTTTTAATTACGTGGAACCTCCACGTTAGACGGGTGTCCAAATACAGACCCAAGAATTTCATTGCTTCCATTTTGGGATTCCAGGTAATAGGATTGTTGTTAATTGATAGTAGTGGAGGATCAACGAAACGTTTAAGTGTAAAAATCTTTGCAATGCATTTATCATTATTAATTGTCAGGTTCCATTGTTTCATCCATCTGACTAGATTGTTTATAACGATTTGTAGCTGGTTGATCGCTACTAGAAGATTTTCGTTCCTGACTAACAATGCGGTGTCGTCTGCATATAACGCTAGATCCGCAGTGATGTAGGAAGTATCACTAAGAAAAATATTTAAGAGTATAGGGCCCAAGATGTGACCCTGAGGCACCCCAGCTCGTATATATCGAGTTGTCGATATTGTGGCGTGAATTTTAATTGCAAAAGTTCTATTGTCAAGAAATTAAAACAAGATTGCTTTTAACTATTCGGGCAATTGCAGCTTAGTGATCTTGTATCTGTCCACACACGGTCGAACGCCTGTGCCAAGTCTACGAAAAGCGTCACTGTGTGCTGCTTGTTTTCATATCCTGTTTCAATTGTCTCGACGATTCTTTGGAGTTGGTGACATGTGGAATGTCCCCTTTTAAATCCGAATTGGAATTTTGGCAACAGCTCTAGTGTTTTTAGTTCACCATAGAGTCGCGTGTAAACCACTTTTTCAGGTAGTTTTGAGAGTGTTGTTAGGAGGCTAATAGGCCGATAGCTAAATATATATATTTTTTGTTTTTACCAGGTTTAGAAAAAAGTAGTATGTGAGCATGTTTCCATTTATTAGGATTTGGCCATTCTTTAAACAGGCATTAAAGATAGTTGCTAGCTATGCTAAGGCTTTGCGTTTCAGATTTTTGAGAATGATATTGGTGATTCCATATTCACCTGGCGATTTTGTTAGTGGAAGTGTCTTGATTATTGCGGCTATTTCTTTAGGTGAGGTTGCCTTTTTATGAGCTCCAGCTATCGGTTGGTGCGTTTCAATGCGTCTGACCGCAATATGTGCAAAGCAAGAATACTGATGACTAAAAGAGGTACAGATTTTTTCAGGTGGTCGACGAAAGCCTTACATTTTTCTTAATCTGTATTATAAATTATTCCATGTGATCGTATGGACGGTATTTCTTGTGGCTGTCTCAGGATTTTCGTCGTAGTTTTCCATAATCGCGGATTCGCTGGCTCGAGGGTGTTAATAAGCTTTTGGTAATTCTCAATTTTGTATTTGTCCAGTTTTTGTGTAGTTCGGTGAAATAAGTTGTTAACCAAGTTTTTAGTTGCCGGGTTTCTTGTGCGTTGCAATTGTCTTCGGAGCTGACTATTCTGTTTCATTAAATTGATTATGTGTGAAGGTAAAATTCTAGCGTTTGTGGATGCTCGTTTAATTCTTGGCAGAGTAGCTATTAGGGTACTTTCCCTTAAGCATGATGTAATTTTATTTATTGCCTCTTCTGTATCATTTGCGTTTAGATCATTTTTGTCGAGCGTTTCCAGTCAACCACTCCATTGATTAACTTAGGTTTATTTGGTCTGTAGGAAGGAGTTGTAGTGAATGAAATTATGACTGAGAGATGGTCTGAGTCGAGCTCAGTATGGACTATTTGGGAGATATTTAGAGTAACATTTTTTTGAACAACTATATCCGGAATGGCTGGTTGGTGGTCTGCGCGGTAGGGAAAATAGGGTAGCTCTGGCGGGGCTATTATCTGCATAGCGTGCGCTGTTGCGATGGCGTCAAGCTTGACTCCAGCTGGATTGTTAGTTCTGCAGCCCCATAACGTATTTTTAGAGTTTGGGTCGCCTATCAGTAGCGTAGGTTCTGTGCTACTAAAAATTTATTATAGGTCGGTTTCCAATAATTGTTCAATTGGATGTAGAGAGGCAGCAATAATTTTAACGTAGATACCATCGTGTGTTTTAATTTTAACTGCTACCGTCTCGAGATTGCTCACATTAATTTTCGGTACTTCGTGTGGTATAATTTTTTGCTTTACAAAAATAGCTACTTCTCCGGATGGAAATATTGCTACTCTGTCAGCTCGGTAGCAACAATAGCCTGATGGCTTGAAGTTGTCGGTTGAGGTTAAGTGTGTTTCAGTGATACATGCTACATTTACGTTGTATATTGTAAAAAAGACAGTAAATAAGGTTTGTTGGGATTTGATGTCATTAGCGTTCCAGTTTAGGATATTTAAATAAATAAAGGGTTTGCTAAGATTATTATCCATTAAGGAGGAGAGGTAACAGATTATTTCACAAGAAATTTTTGATTTGAGCTAGGCAGGGTTTAATTAGGTTAAGAATTGAAGTTAGGATTGTTTAGATTATTGGTTCGGTATTTGAAGTGTCTGCTGTTGGCTTCCAAGGTTGATTGGTGTGATGTGGGGTATTGGTGTTTTGGGTGAAGTAAGGGAAATTGTTAAGGTTAAATATTGATCATTCTTGGTTTGTTTTGGTTGGGGAGTTATTGCGGGTTTTTGGGTTGTTTTTAGAGAGTTTTAATTCTTGAAAGTGTTTGCAGCCTCTGTAGTTGGCTCCACAGTTTACGCAGGTAGGACTGGCATTTTTATCCTTATCGCAGTCATTATACAGGTGATTGCCCAGGCACTTTACGCATCTAAGCTGCAGGCGGCAGTAGTTCTTAGTATGTCCGTAGCGTTGAGACCTGTGGCCAGTGTGGCTAGACAGTCCTGTAGAGTCGAATATGCGCAGTGCGTCAGAGCGCTCATTGGCTGAACGGTTCGCGCATCGTTCAAACGCACTAAACTCCGTTACCCGCGCGCTAAACCTAAGAACATAAAATCCAAGCACGAGTTCTCGCTTTACTTTCGAACAGCAAGGACGTGTCAACGTTCGCTCCGCGACTCGGAAGTGTGAGTGCGGCTTATCAACGCCTGGTGCCAGCGTTTATCTACATCAACATAAACCACAATATTTATTTCTGGTAACAAAATTAATTTATATAATTAGCAGCAACATTTTCAATTGCTACCTGTCGCCCCCTAGGGGGGTGAATTAATCGTATTATCATGTCACATCTCAAAAGAAATTCTGATCACTTATCGCCACCGATCACTGATTTACAAAAAAAATATCAGTGAAACCGGAATCACTACTTGAGAGAAACAAGTTTTATTTGCCTAAACATCTCGAACCATCATCCTCAGAGGAACCAGAGGCCATTGAATAACCCAAAATAAAAATACCGCCTATCTTTCTTCAAGGCCCACTTAACAATAAAGAAGTTATAAACGATATTAAAACCATTGTTAAGGGAGAGTTTACGACTACCCTCAGCTTATCTTCACTGAAAGTCACTCTAACAAGCGAAACTGATTATAGAAACTTGGCCAAACATTATCTGACAAACAAAATTGAATTCCACACATATCAAAACCCCAATAGCAGACCATTATCGGTAGTTATAAAGAACGTCCCTCTCTCTTTAACCGAAGAAGAAATACAACAGGAACTTGCCGTCTACGACCTCCCTATAACGCGAATTACAAGGCTTTTAAATAAGGACAAAAAGCCCATGCCCGTCTGTGCAATACTTCTCACGGCAAATGAAATTTATAAGATCAAAAATATATTCCACGCATTAGTTACCGTTGAACCACGTAAAACTAATCGCAAAACTCCTCAATGTCACCGATGTCAACGCATCGGTCATAAAAAAAATTATTGTAGACTTGAACCAAGATGCGTGAGGTGCCAAGGAAATCACTTGTACACCAACTGCGATAAACCTCGAACTGATGCCGCAGTATGTACTAACTGCGGAGAAAACCACCCCGCTAACTTTAGGGGATGCCAGTACTTCCTCCAATCAAGGAACCAGCAAGGCAAACGACCTCAGAACGAGACTCCTAGAGCAATAAGACCGAATAGCAAACCCGGCCCTGCCAACAATCTGAAAAATTTCCCTCTCCTCAAAAACAGTGTAAACAACACCTTCCAACCAAACGTATCCTGGTTCCAAAAACAAATTCTACATCACCCGAAACCCAACCCTTCCTCAACATCATCTTGTCATCCCTGTTGCAACTCATTCAACCTATCTTAGAACAAATCAAACAATACATAATATCAAATTTCCTTCCTTCCCTTTTCAATGGATCACAAAAATAAGACTATAATTCAATTAAAACTCCTAAACTGGAACGCGGATGGCATCAAAAGACAATTAACTCTATTTAAATCTTTTCTTGAGAGACATTCTGTGGATTTAGCGTGCGTCTCTGAAACGCACTTAGCCAACACAGATCTACTCAAAATTGCCGGCTATCAGATCTACCGCGCAGATAGAGAAGCCAGGTTTGCATCAGGAGGAGTAGCCATTATCATAAAACGCAACATAATTCATCATGAATGTCAAACAATTAACACGATAAACCTCGAAACAGTTGGAGTGAAAATCAAACTAACTAACGATACTACTATAACCATAATATGTGCTTACAAACAACCCAACAACTTCTTGAAATCGACATCTCTACCATATTTAATCCAAGCGAACCCATCCTTCTGATAGGAGACATGAATTCAAAAAACACGATATGGGGATGCAGAGAGACAAACCCTGCTGGAAACAAACTTTACGACCTAGCATCAACGTACGCTTTCCAAATAGAAGCTCCAGCCGAACCTACACACTACCCGTACAGAGACGATCACAGACGAGATATACTTGACATAGTTGTCCACAAAACTTCAGAAAACAAATCTTCCAACAAGTATGCACTGAACTAGATTCAGACCACCTACCAATTATAATCTCGTTTTTACTGACCCCAGCAAAACAAATCCAAGAACCGAAACTCATAAATGGACCACTAGATTGGAACGCTTTTCAAGATATCCTTGACCAACGACTTAAGTATTCTAATAACCTTCAAACCCCAAATCAAATAGATCAAACTATCTCACACGTAACAAAAACTATCACTGACAGTGTCAACAAGGCCACTACCACCACGTACAAACGAAGAGTACACATTGATCATTATTCACCCAAACACATAGTGAATCTAATTAAGCAAAAAAGCACACTGCGGAGGGAATGGCAGAGAACTAGAAACCCCGTAACCAAAAATATGGTAAATAACTTGTCACATCGAATAAAGAAGGAGCTCGATGCCCACCGAATAGAGACTTACGAAAAACATATTAGTAATCTTGAACCAAGAGATCCCGGACTATGGAAGACGACCAAACGTATCCTACGTCAGCCACAAGTGATGCCTCCAATTTCTTCAGGTGCGCAAACATTTAACACCGATGAAGAAAATGTGAAGCCTTCGCAGATCATTTAGAAAAACCTTCACATCTGAAAATCACGCAGATCCAACATTTAGAAATATAGCCATCAACTATGTAGAAACTCACCAGCCAATCATAGAACCAAACTTCAAATCAACTTCACCTAGAGAACTCGCATCAATAATTAAAAGTCTTCCAATAAATAAATCGCCAGGATATGACAAAATACCTAATGTCATACTTAAAAGCTTACAAAAAGCATTGGCGTACCTAGCAACCACATTTAATGCGTGCTTAAGGATTGGTTATTTTCGAATGCATGGAAACATGCAATTATTCTACTGTTTCCCAAACCAAACAAAGTCAAGAAAGATATTACTAGCTATCGACCTATTAGTCTTCTAACTACAATCTCGAAGCTTTTCGAAAAGGTCATATATCGCCGGCTTAATGAAGAGGTAATAAAACTGAGTATTGTTCCCACCTTTCAATTTGGATTCAAAAAAGGCCACTCCACCTGTCATCAACTACAGCGCATGATCGAAACAATCGAACGAGGATTTGAAAGCAAACAATACGTTACTGCCTTGTTTTTAGACATAGCTCAAGCATTCGATCGAGTGTGGACCGATGGCTTAAAATATAAAATAGTACGTCTTCCACTACCTGAGTACATAAAATCCATATTGTTCTCGTTCCTAGAAAATCGTACATATGCAATCAAGATACAGGCAAGGTTATCAACTACTAGAGCTATACATGCAGGGGTTCCACAAGGGAGTATTCTAGGTCCCATTTTATTCAACATCTACATGCATGACTTACCTGTTCCCAATGCAAACCTAGCAATGTTCACAAATGACACGGTCGTGTTAACTAGAAATCAAAACTTAGAGCAAGCAATAGCCGACTTACAAACTGCCGCCAATACACTAAGCAGATGGTTCATGAAATGGAATCTATCAATTAATCATTCCAAGTGTACTACGAAAATATTCACACTTAGAATTATCAAAAATCCAACGTTAATTACAATCAATGGACATACTATACAATGGAATGCCAAAGACGAGCCCGTGAAATATCTGGGTATCCATCTCGATACTCGGCTCACATGGAAATACCATATATTAAAAAACTGAACGAAGGCCACACGCGTTTAATCCAGCTCTACCCAATCATAAATATAAAGTCCACTATGAAAATCGAATGCATGACGCTCTTGTATAAATCTCTAATACGTCCATTGATTCTGTACGGATGTGTGATATGGGCTAACACTTCCAAAACCAATCTCAACCGAATCCAGACGTTACAAAATAAAATTCTTCGAACAACAGTCAACGCCCCGTGGTTCATTACAAATCAACAACTTCATCACGAATTAAACATGCTCACAATTCAAGAACATATTGCAAAACTGACTAAAACCTTCCATGACAACCTTACCAACTGCAATGGTGCCACCTTCTATGAACTAGGCCAAAGAAGTATTCATAGACGATTAAAACGAAAGTTACCCCAAGACATATACTTGAGTGATAGTGGTGATGACTAAGTGCGGACTAATCTCCAAATAACTATTTGATCAAAATAAGTAAGTGATAGTCTGATGTCTAAGTGCAATTAATTCTCAATTAACTATGTGATCAAATGTTAAATCCAAATGACTATTAACACAGCTATTTCAAGTGGTTATTAGGTACCATTCTGTTATTTCCCTTCGTTAAGTATTAATTGTCAAACATAACATACTTTGTATAACAATGTATATTGTTGAGCAGGTAAAAGTTCTATTAAAAAAAAAGAAAAATCCAAGCACATAAATCAACATAAAACTCCAAGCGAGTCAAACTCAAGTAGCCCTGCTGGCTTTCTTTTTTTTTATTGTATTTATAAATAAATAAACGATGGGCGAGCAGGCGAACAGGCGCTTTAAAAATCCAAGCGAGCCAAAACAAAATAACACAGCTGCCCTACTCTATTATCTTATTTTATTTTTTAATAAAGAAACTAGGATAGGAACGGTCGAGCAGGCGAGTCGAGGTTTTTTCGATTTCAATAAAAAACGATGGCTCGCTTAAGCATTAGGCTGTCTCGAACTGACGTCGCCGTATGACGGAAGTTTACAATTGCAATTTGCAGATGATGCAATATCAAAAAATGCGAGAGCGAGAAAAAGGGGGTAACTGATATTCCTCGACTAACAAATAAAAAATAGAAAGTTTTAACGCGCCTGCTTGAGACAGGAAGTGGCCGCAAAATTTTCTTTATGTGTAGAAGCCCCAGACATTGGTGGAAAAGGAATTCCACGTCCATACTTGTTTACTGATAAATACAATTAAAAAAATTAAAGCCGGCAGGGTTACTTGGTTTTGGCTCGCTTGGATTTTTAAAGCGCCTGTTCGCCTGCTCGCCCATCGTTTATTTATTTGTAAATACAATTTAAAAAGAAACCAGAAGGGCCATTTGAGTTTTACACGCTTGGAGTTTTATGTTGATTTATGTGCTTGGATTTTATGTTCTTGGGTTTAGCGCGCTAGGTAACGGAGTTTAGTGCGTTTGAACGGTGCGCGAACCGTTCAGCCAATGAGCGCTCTGACGCACTGCGCATATTCGACTCTACAGGATTGTCTAGCCACACTGCCTGTGGCAGTGAGGTATGTCTCTTGTTGTTTTGCGTGGTTCAACTTTGACTAAAGAGTGGCAGATGTTGTCAATTTTGAAAATTTCATTTGCCTTCTCGTTGGCTGTTAAACGCACGGTACAAACGGGGATAGGATTTTTTACTTTATTAAGCAATCTTTTAATACTAATTATTGGTAGATTATACGCAGCTAGTTCTTTCTCAATTTCCTGCTCTGCTAATGAAAGCGGTACGTTTCTTATGACTACTAATAGCGGTTTTTCGCTCTGATTTTGGAAAGTGTAAAATGCTATCTTATTAGATAGGTAATACTTGGCTAACGCTCGATAGTCGTTCTGGCAAGGCAGATGAATTTTTAGCTATGTTCCACTGAGGTTAGTGGTGAAATTTTCTTAAACCAGCTCTTTGATGTCAGTAATTACTTGCTTGTGATTAATTGGCCCATGCAGAAATATTTGCGGTATTTTAACTTTGTTCGCGTCACTTTTAATTTCAGATGTTGTTACGTTATTATTTCTTGTTAATTTGTCTGCAGATGGGTCAAGATGTCCTGGTAGATGGTATTTATTTTGTTCTGCATTCCGCTTAGTAGTTGACATTGTTCTAACCCCACAGGGGGGCAGAAAATATAACCTTGATTATTTCAAAAATAATATAGATACCTGAGATGGCGATTAAATTATTATAGAAGGTATAAATAGCTCTTGGCTGATAAGATGCTCGGGTCGTGCTATCACTGAAGTCGCTGTTCGCACATACGAGTGCTCAGCTGGAACGTTCGCACCGAACTCGGAAACACTAATTATCATTATTTTCATATTCGCTCAGTTTCTTTGTCCAATATCTCCGTAGCAGAGGAAATTTCTATCTGCAATCAACACATGGATCTTAAATCATCTTCGTAAAAAGCGAGTTCTATTCAGATCTTTTCGTATTATAAAAAATTACCATATAGATATACATACGGATTAAGAAGAAAACGTTATAAGGTTTAACTATAGAAACAAATTTTTCTTTGCTTGGTTTAAATACGGTAAGTAGTTATTTTAAATAATTAAAAAGACAAAGTACCACTAGTCAATGTTATCGTATCAATTTGAATCATGGTGGTTGCTAATATTTGTAATACCGTTCACATGATGGAATTCAAACACAATTTTATTTTTTTAGTATGTTTGTTTTAAAAATTTAAAAAGCTTTAAAACAATATTTCTTAGGACATCGCTTACATATTTAACTTGGTAAAAATGTAGGTATTTAATTTTTCTATATTTACGCATAAACTAAACTTTAATTGCGTAACAGGCCACATCAGAGTAAGGTGATTGGAATAATGATTTTCAATTCTAAGACCATATAAATTTTGGCTATTTTGTGTTTCTAAAAACTCTACTTCTGTTTGCTTCGCTTAGCTTTTCTGAGTGCTTTAATCTTGATTTTAGTTGACTTAAAGTTATAAGATAAAAGAGTCTTAAAGTGTAATATCTTATAAATTTTGAACCAATAACTAAGTGGATACCTCTGCCTGCTTTTTTCTTCTAGGAAATCTAAATTTATAGACACACTTAAGTTCAGTAGATATAGGCTTAGATGCGCCCGGATCATTTGCCCCTACCGCCATTTTCGGCTCACTTGCGCTCGGAAAAATGTCAACAATATAATGGTCTCATTTGCGCCAACGTTGTAGCTCATTAGTCATCAGTCGTTAATCAAAAAAAAGTTTTTGTATGTAACATAAAGTACGAGACGAAAACAAGTTAACATTTTGCTTATACTGGTAAATGTGTAAATAATAATACAAAGTTTGGACAGGGGCTCGTAAACAACGGTACTGATAAGTTTCTCTTTAATACAATTTTAAAGGAATTAATCTTAATACAAATCATTAGCGATCCCTAAAACCATTATATGATTATCCACTTTTACCGTTTCTCGTTTCTATTGGATACAAAGGAGACAAGGAAGGAAGGATTCATTATATACATTTGCATATATTAAAATAATTGTTATTGCTCTTAAACTGCTGAAGAGAAGATCACTTGTATAAATTTAGTTTATTCGTCATTCCGATAGTATCGTGAGTATGGAGAATTTAAATATGGAGATTACGGAAACAACCAAAGGGAAACCATTGGTATATTTGGACGGCTTCCAGTATCGTGTCAAAAGGAAGGGCAGCTTTGTATTGGTTGTGTACAAAGCAAAAGACAGAAAAATGTAGAGGCACTTTGGTGACTGAAGAAAAGTCTGTATTACGAGTCACAAAACACGTGTGTAAACCCGACGTTGCTGCCGGTGAAGTTAAAAAGTGCATCGTAAACGCTAAGAAGAAAGCCAGGGAAGAAGATTTTATGTGGAAAAACAAAAAAAAGGTTAAGAGGCATTATCAAAAGGACAGACTTTTTTATGGATGAAACATTCAAAAGTTGCAGTAAGCAATTTTACCAGATTTATACCATTTATGTGGATCTCGGGAGTACTTCTGGGGAAACCAACACAGTTCCAGTTATATACGCTTTGCTTCCAAATAAAACACAGGATACATACACCAGATTATTTTTCATATTAAAAAATAAAGCCCGATGGAATCCAATTGGTGTGAAGATTAATTTCGAACAAGCTTCCATCTCCGCCTTGAAGCGTGTGTTTTCTGACGTTGAAATTTATGACTGTAATTTTCATTACAATCAAGCCTTGTGGCGAAAAGTTGAAAATTTGGGACTTGCAACAGAATATTCAGAAAATGACGACATACGGTTGCACATACGTATGTGTGCTGCATTGGCATATTTGCCATTAAATTATATGACAACGATGGATGGTTATACATAATAGGAAATGGCCCAGAAAATGATAAATTGACGGCGTTTACGATTACTTCTTAGATTACTGGTTGGAAAATAACACTGTAGTTAGAGAAATGTGGAACTGCCACGGCCACAGACATAGAGCTAATAATGCCCTTGAAGGATGGAACAACAGGTTGTACCAACTCTTGAAACCAAATCCAATTATTGATAAGGTATTGAAGTAGAAAGCAGAATATATGGATTATGTTTACGTTAGCAATACTTGAACTTGGAAGGCAAAAGAAGAAAAAATAAGTAAGATTAGACGAAAGAATAGAAAAGACGTTTGCGGAATTTGAAAATACAGGCGATTTAGGAAATGTTTGTGCGCTAGATCCTATATACAAACACTTGATTAACTATATACTACTCGATTATGCATGTATGTATATATTGTAAATACTAATCTAAAATTCCAAAAAAATAAATAAAAAATAAAAAAAATGACAAGATTCCGCTTTGATGTTTCGCAACTTCTTCGAAAATTTACCACTATAAAACACAAAAATCAATTTCCAATAAATACAAAAATCAAAGTATATAAGAACCCGTTAGGGGAACCCAACGGGAAATTATAATTGTGTTTTTAGTCGTAATGACTAAGGAGCTACAACGTTGGGCGCATATGAGACCATTATTTTCGTTAACATTGCCGGGCGCAAGTAGACCGATACCGGTTCAGTATACACAAATTTAAATATCCCCTTGACTCAATTTTATAAATAATGACTTATTTTCTTGCATAACTCTTTATGTAAAAAAGTTAATTTTTTTAAAGGTTTCTTTAACGATCTGGTATGGCGGCCTTTTCGCCCTTGAACCGCTTGTGTATCGCGGCGGCATGCTGGGGGCTTTGATATCTGTCGCCACGTTTTGCTATCGCACACAAAACGGCATATGGGCTTTTGCTCAGCCGGCGAGTCTGCATACGCCGTCGGCGGCACCTTTTGAGACGAAAAGTGCTGTCGAATTAAGATCTCCCGCAAAGATCTACCGCTAAGCCAGGCGCGAAGTCCGGCGACATACTCGCACCGCAACGCGGCCAGTTCGGTCGTGCTTAACCAACCCGCAGGAAATACTCGATTCACAACGCGGCCAGTGCGGTCGCATTCAACCAACCCGCAGATACACTCAAGAACTGACCGCAACGCGGCCAGTCGCTTAACCAACCCGCAAGACTTTCGCATCGCACCCCGGCCAGTGCAATGGTGTTCCAGGCACGAAGACATCGCAACAAGGTGGCCACCGTGAAACCAACGCCGACGAAGCCGAAGCCGATTCAAGGTGAGCGATTTGGCTTTACTTATCGGTTGATATCGGTAGCCGCCCCCATCCGCTTTCGCGACGGCCGTTTAAGGGACGATTTGGGCCCCAGCGTTTTACATTTCAAAACGGGCCGTACTTAGTTCCTCACACCGCACCACGAGGGCACGGCTATTTACACGCCTGCCTCTTCACAATCTATAAAAAAACTAGATTTAAATTTTATAAACTGGAAAAGAGTGGGGTGGCAATAACAGCAGTTATAAAGTTTCCTTATAGAGGTCATATTTTTTTCTGATTGTGTGGCTTCCATGGTTAACTATTATTAGTAAGACTAGTTTCTCCTTACTTGGACCCATCTGTCAAATAATCGCTTATTGGTCAAATTATTCTTTATTTAAAGATATAGAGCTGTAGCTGATCTATTCCCCTTTAGAAATGGAGCCATTCGTTGCCCGCAGAAATAAAAACAGTAGGGATAAAACTGTCTGCCGTATTAAACACATAATTAACCATAGTAGTTTGTCCCCTTCCTTCAGATGTTGCTGTCTAAATTCACCTTTGCTTCTTCTGTGTTAAGATTTTATGTGTATCGTAAACTGTCGTTATTCCAGTTTTGTTTATTTTAAAAGCTTTGATTGAGATAAATTTAATTTTTCAATATATTTTTCAATATTAATTTTGCTCTGTTGAAACATTTTTGTTGATTTAGGCTTGTATTTTTTACATTTTGGTGATAGCGTACATAGTTAGTCAATTTTATCAAATTATTGAATGTGCTTGCGATATTTCATTTTATTTATCAATTGTGTGCTTTCTAGAGGCTGTGCGTATTTAAATGCAGTTAGGTCTTTACATTACACCTATATACACCATCCATAATGTGTTTTCTGTTTTTCATTTAAATTTAAATTAAATAAAACTGTGGTTAGTTACGGTGTCTGCGACCTGCATTTCCCAAATACAAACTTACTTATTGATCCAGAAAAAAAAATCTGGTGTGAACATCACACGACTTTTCTTATCCTATTATTATATATTATACTGGGTCCATCGTCTCGGCCCTGCGCTGCTCTCGTCCCGGAACTTGTTAATTTAAAAAAGGATGAGGCGCGAGTCCAACACTCGGCTGCACAGCCTTCCCCATTATCGCCTGCGTGCTCCCTCCTAGCTCCCCCCCCCCCTCGTCCTACTGCAGTCGGCCATGAAGCGCTCCGGGCGCACTGTGATTGGTCCGTTTAATTAATTTTTAATCGGCTATAACTTTTTTATTTGACCTCAGATCAAAAAATTTCATTGTAATTTTTTGTTCGTCTCGGTCTGATATATCCGGTAATATAAATTTCCCGAAACATTTTATAAACACCCGGTATATTAAAAATCCTGAGATTCAATTTTTTTCGAGTTCCTATTTTACCAACTTTTATTTTAAATTCATGTTTATCTCATAGTAACAAATCATTTTTATTCTTACAAATTTTTTGTATCTTCAACCGTTTAGATTCGCGACCGCTTTGCGACCGATTTTACGACCCTGCGACCAAACGATTCGGCCGATTTTTACCAAAAGCTTCGCACTGCGCCCTTTATCTACAAGTAACTTGCATACCAAATTTCAAGTCTCTAGCTCTTACGGTTCTCGAGATATCTTGTTTACTGACAGACCGACAGACACACACACACACACACGAACCAATGGCCCAAACCAACTTTTTTGGTGTCCTGAGGCTATAATTCGTCCAGAAATGTGAAAAACTGGGTAGGTCAAATTTCCGCCGATTACATAGAATTTATTTTTGTTTTTTACTTTCCTTATCCTATAATAAGGAAAGTAAAAAACAAAAATAAATTCTAAAACACGAAAAAAAAAATTGCTGTCAAATTAAAAAGTAAAGATGAAGAAAATTAACAATTTAAACGTTTGAGCAAGGTCTTGGGAAAATTTTAAAGAAGTATATAAGTGCAAAAAAAAAGTTTTGCAAGAGAGTCGAAAACAAATGCGTAGGAACATTCCAAATATCCAGAAGAAGATGTTAAGATAAATGCAGAACAGTACCGCAGTTTTAGATCAGTCTTAGGAAAACACGGAGTAGTATTTGGGAAGTTTGAAAGAGGAATTATAGTTTCTAAAAACAGTTGCTTCGTTGACAAAGTCGTGATGGTAATCATTTGCAACCAGAGTACAAGATCTACAAATTGTGGAAAGCTGCTGCGTTTAAGAATTGGTGATTGCCACTGGAAATACAAAGTGAGCAGGAGCTTGATTTGCAAGGATATAAAATGCTCTTTTGAGAAAAACCTTGGAGAACATCGATGACATGAATTTAGCTCGTGGTTATTAGTATCGAGAAGCTAAGCGTCAGAAGTCCTACGTCACATGCATAATGGAATGTCAGGAGAATACTTTGGGTTTAAAAAGTTATTGCAAAAGATTCGAAAAGGGGTTCTATTGGGTAATCTTTGAAGAAGACATAAAAAATGGTACTAAAAGTATAAATTATGTCAAGAAATAGCCTTCTAGGAAAAATAAAGGTTCCAATAAAATAACAAATTGTAGAACATCTTGTGTATTATTTTGCCAATTTTATTGAAGCATCTATATTACCAAATAAAGAAACATAACGGTTTCTTGCTACTTTTACCCTAGAATAATTACATGTAAATCTGAGGTAGTATGGCAATTTCTCTGCAGCTCTCTCCATGTGTGATGTAAGCTACAATTCTGGGACAGAACGACCTTAACAAGAGGGAAATGTAACGGTAGACTCCAAAAAGCTGGGTCTTCTTGGCAGGGCTGCGAGAAAACGCAACAAAACGATAACTGCTGGAAGGTCCCTGATAATCCTCGAATTCTAGTAATCTCTTTGACGCTCCAACGCGGAGCCGCGAGGATTCCAGAATTAAGTGTGTAAGTACAGGGTGGAGCAAAAGTCATCACTCAATTTCCTAAAGCAGTAAGTTTGCTTTTAAATAAAAATGATTGCTTCTGTTTGTTGATTATGTTTCTTTAAAGGTCAAATTTTTTCCCACCAGAGTTGGTGCACATTCGAGCTCGTTTTATAGCAGTTTTTATGACTTTTCTCAAAACTTCTGGCGATAAATTTTCTATTTCTTGTCGGATGTTCTCCTTTGGGGTCGCCGATATCTGTGGTTTGTTCGTATAGACCCGTGGCGTCAAAAAACCCCAAACAAGTCTGCAACGGTCAAATAGCCAAAACGAGAGATTAAGCGGTCGGAAAACGCTTGCTTCAGAATATCCACTCTCCCTCGTGCAGTGCGTGTGGTTACACCGTTCTGCTGAAACCGCATGTTCTCTAAACCCAATTTGTCAATTTTCGGCAGCAAGAAGTTGATCATGGTTCTGCAGCACTCACCAGTCACAGTAACAGTACTGCCGACGCCGTCCTCGAACAATGACTTTGAGAGGATGCAATGGCTCTTCGTGCATTACATGCGGATTTTCAGCGCCCCAGAAGCGATACTCTTGCTTATTTACATATCCGCAGAGATGGAAATGCACCCCGTCGCTCATGATGAGTTTCAGTGAAAAATCATCTTAATTGCGGCCGAGGTTTAGGAGGGGTTGGCTGAAATTTACACGCAACTGGCGGTCTACAAGCAAGAGTTGATGCACTGTTTGTACCCTGTACGGGAACATCTTCAAGTCTTTCAGCAAAACTCGTTGTCTAATTGCGTGGCCCGTCGTCTAGTTGATGTTTGAGGGTCCTCTTGGACATCTGCAGCCACAGCAGTGATGTTCTAGACCGAACGGCTGTTCCGGGACCGTCCATCTCTGCTACTGTCCCGTGTTGAGCCAGTCTCCTCGAGGTGAGCGGCTAAATGTCCGAGTGTTGATCCAGTTGATGCCACACGACCAGGGAATCGACGACGTAATTCACGTTGAGCCATAATCACCGACCGATTATTTGTCAAAAAAATTGGCTCAATTATTCCGTGTTCTTAAGTTAGCTAGGTGTATTCTGTTTCTATTTACTTCACAAATATTATTTGCAAAAATGAGAGCATCTTCCGATATGGTGATGGATATGGTGATGACTTTTGTGCCACCTATTATTTCATTGTTTAAGAAGAACGGTCAAGGAAAATTGCAGTAAGGTGTAGTAGAAATAAGTAATTAGTGAATTAGCTGCTAATCCACTGTAGCAATAAATACCTAGTGTTTGTATATTGTTAAATAAATAATTGTTAGGCTTACGGTAATATTCTACTAAGGTTTTACAATAAATTTATTTAAATTTAAAAAATTAAAACCCGCCGTTTTAATTAACAAGTGTTACTGAGTAATTAAGTGAAAAATATTTGCGTGCCTTTATTTCATGGTTTGGCTGTATAACGGTTATTAATTTAAGAAAACTTACTAGTTCCTATGAGCACAACAGCCATATTCATTTAGTATCTACACTTAACTAATGTGTGGCCACCATTAATAACCACAGAGACAGGGCCGAACTCAGACCATATTTCACACAAAGAAAATATGCGCTTAATGATCGGGTTGCCTTTGGTTCGTTTCAGTCTTTTGTGAAACGTCATGGTAGCAGAAAAAGCGCGGAGCAATCCGGCGAGCACCGAAGGAGCCGGGACCGGCCCTGGGCCCGGCCCTGTGCGAGGCCACCCATTACAGCGCAGCTTAATTATCTAGCAACACCTGCTTGATATATGGTTGTTTAATATACTCTGATGAGTGTGTTTGGACAGCCCTCCGGTGTAATAAACACTTATGTTGTGTGCGAGCGAATTCGGGAGGATGCCCCGCGATAAAATTAATTGGTAACAGGCCCCGACTTCCGGTTCGGCGGCAGCTAATGGCAGTTATTATTTTGAACCCGTTAATGCGTCGTAATATATTAGCCATGCACTGGCTGCTTTGTTATTATGTGGCTTTATAAAGGATGGTTAATTAACGTGGGCGTAGCGTGAATTGGTGAATTGATATTGCATTCTACGAACATCATTCAGGCCGTTTTCTCTTAGTTAAAGTTTTGGCATTTAGTTTCTTAATGTCAAGCCTTGGTCAGTTTTTTGCATCCTTGTTATAGATCCAATTCTATTACTTAATGTGTGTTCCATATTTCTGCTTAATTTTATGAAATATAAATGCGGCATTTTAAAAATGCTATTTTTTCTCCTCCTTTATAATTTGAATTTTATTCGTTAAATTGCTACTTCATTTTCCTTTATAGTTATTCTTTCCATAAAACGCTAGAACCAGAAACACTTAAGCGCATCTATACAGATAGCGGATGGACATTTTTACGACCCCGGTGACTTTGTCTATGGGAGCTTTGATTGTTTCCCAGCTTCTATCATTTAGAAACATCAAGTCCAAAACCCTTATTCCAAACCATGCCATATTTAATCCCATCTATATCTTTTCTTCCCCCTCCCCCACACAAATTGCACTTGACCAGCATGGAGCGGTAAGACCTAAAGATCTTCATAAATCTGCAACGAAACGGCTCTCTGTCCTCAGTATTTCAGTAGGCTCCGACCTCGGCAGCAGTCGAATAGCTAAAAGGAAAGAGAGTGCTAAGAATCACTGGGTTACACCTGATTGTGACACTATAACGATACTGCTAGGAACATACATATAATATTAGAGGATAACAAAATATACAAGTTAGAAAACGAACTGGCAAAAATAAGATATATTATAGTTGGATTAAGCAACTTACGAAGAAAAAGCGAAAAATATGTAATCTTCAAAAGTGGGATATATAATCCGGCTAATATAATCCGGCCCTGGATTAGAATGGAAACATAAGTGATTTGTGCTCCAGTAAAATCCCAAATCAAACGGAAAATTAGTGCCAAATATATAGCGAGAAACGGTGGAAAGCAAAAGAAGTATCAATCTAATCATATAACAATCAAAACATAAGGTTTAAGCATAAAATAAACATAAACAAAATTTAAATATACTGACACCACGACCTGATCGAGATCAGCTGTGCGCGCGGCAGCACCATAAACGTTAAAACCTCCGCGCCAAATTCAAATAACAAACTGAGTCGTATTAAGGAAAAATTTATTAAAAGAATTGGCAAAAACATTCCAAGTGTATAAGGCATTAAAAAGAAAACACAATGGAGAAAATACAGAAGATGCTTGAACGAATTAAACATAAACTATTAGAAATGGATAACAAACTAGCGGAAGTAATCTCAGAAAACAGAAAAATATAAACAGAAAACAAGAACCTAAAAAAATATCAAAACAAGACCAAAAAATTAGAACAAAAAATTTGATAATCAAAGGAATCTTCGATGAAGAAAAGGAAGAGGAGATAATAAACATGGAAAAAGTAGCAATGGTATTTGATAAAATGGGAATAAAAGTAGATATGGCTAACGATGTGGAAGAAATTAGGAGAATCTGGAGATATAACAAAGAAAAAGCAAGGCCAATATTACTAAAACTAACGAAAACCAACAAGAAATAGGAAATAATAAGAAATTAAAAGGAACATATATGTGCATCGACGAAGACTATTCAAAAGAGATACTAGAAGAACAAACACAATTGATACCAAAACTGAAAAAAATTAGAGGAAAACGCCAAAAAGCATACATAAGTTACAACAAATTAATAGTAAATGACGAAATATATGAAGTGAAGAATTGGATGAAACAGCCGTCAGAGGAAACCGAAAAAGAAATAGCAGAGGAAGAAACAGACAACCGTAAAATCCCCGGAATCACGCTTCTTAGAGGATCAATTGAGAAAAATAACAAAAAAGCAGAACAAAGAAACTAAAGAAAAAATAAAAGATCGGAAAACCCTGAGAAACGGAAGAAGGGGAAAGAAAAAGAAGAAATGATAATTGCTACATGGAATATAACGTCATTAACAGGGAAAGAACTGGAGTTAATAGGAGAAATGGAAGACAGAAAAGTAGACTTAATAGGAATAAATGAAACCAAAAAAACACAAGAAAGAGGACACAATCAAATAACTGAAAGATATCGCCTCTATTATTCAGAAGAGCCACAAGGTCAAAGTATAAAGAGATGGGTAGGAATAATCGTAAACACAGAACTGGAAAAAAAGAGTAATTAAATACAAAGCAGTATCATCCCGAATTATAACAATATATATAGAACTAAAAGAAACGATAGTGATAACACAAATAAATGGGCCAATAAAAGGAACAGCTGAATAAGAAGTGCTGAAATTATACGCAGAACTACAATATGAAATAGATAAAATAAGAGAACAATATCAGAAAAATATAATAATTGGAGACTGGGATGCAAGAGTGGGAAGAGATGTGAATAGAGAGAAAGGAAGGTTAGGAAGATGTGGATACAATAAATAGAAATGACAAGAAGATGCTGGATTTCTGCTAATCAAACGACCTGATAATTAGAAATACGTTTTGGGAACAGAAAGATGAAGAAGAATACACTTTTGTGGCAGAAGAGAGAAATTCAAAAAGCTTGATCGACTATATAGTATACTCCAAAAACCCCAAACAAGAAATAAAAAACATAAAGACAGAAATAGAATCAGAACTATCGACAAATCATAGGATTGTCACAGCAACAATAAAAAATATATTGCAAGGACGGAGGAGAGACAGAAATGCTACAAAATAAATATAAAAAGATTAAAAGAAAACATCCAAGGGAAGTACATAAGAGAAACTGATCAAAAATTGAAAAGTTTGGAGACCCTGAAAGAAAAATGGTCCCTAGAAGAAAGGTGGGCCACATTCAAAACCACATTAAAAGAGGTAGCAAAAAAAGTTTGCGGGACAAAATGTAATACACAAAAAAGAACAAAGTAGTGGAACGACGATGTAAAAAGAAATTAAAAAGAAAAAAGAGCAAGGAAAAACAACGGTTAAAAACGCAAAAAGAACAATCTAGGAAGAATTCGGAAATGAACTGCAACAAATAACAGAGGATTCTGGGCCAAAATAAAAGCGATGAAATGAAAGAAAAAAAATTAGAGAAAGTAGAGACAAAGAAAATAAGCTACAAACAAATATAAACGGCATCTGAAGGGTATGGAAAGAATATTACGAGAACAAATTTGACTCTACAACAGATAGAGAAGAACAAAACAAAGATCAACAAGAAGAACAAAGAGAAGATTCAACAAAGATAAAAAAGCATAAGAAGGGAAGAAATAAAAGAAGCGATAAGCAAAGCAAAAATAGGAAAAACTGGGGGGGGGATAAAATAGACCCTGTAATGATAAAATTCTTGGGAAATGAAGGTGTAGGTTGGTTTTGGAAAATATGTAAGACAGCTTGGGAAACAAAGAAAATTCCATCGGATTGGGAAAATAACTTGGTGGTGCCAAAACATAAAAAGGAGAACAAGTAAAGTGCGACAACTACAGAGCTATATGCCTAGCACCAACCAGCTTCAAAAGTTATACAAAAATATTAGTAATAAGAGTAAGAAGAAAAGCGGGAACCATCTAATCTATAAAGAAGATACTTATAGTGAGATCCCGTTACAGTGCTACAAAGAACAAAATAGAGTATTTCAAGCGTAATTAAATATGTTAACGGTTTAAACATTTTTGGTATGAATAACAATGAACGGAAAGGAACAGTTGAATATACAGAAGTTAACAAATTAATAAAACGGAACTTAAAAAACTACAGAAAAACTAAATTTGTAAAATTAGTGTAACAAACATTAGAAAAGAATAAAGGAATAAAATGTTTAAAATAGAACCTAGCCAAGAAGCAAATTCACTTATTAGTTAATAAAAAAGGTCAAATAGTAACAAGCAAAAAGATATAATAAACATAGGAGAAGAATTTTATGGAAATTTATATAGAAGTAAAGTAAAATAAGAACGACAAAAAAACATAATAATTATAGAATCAGAAAAACTACCTGAAATCAAACCTGAATGATAGAAAATACAATGTCTCACATGCACAAGCTCCTGACTAAGATACTAACCAAACGCTTAGCGAAGAAATTGGATGCATACCAGCCGGTGAAATAAGCGGGTTTTCGGAAAGAATTCTCAACCGCAGAATACTTGTTAACAATAAAAATACAAATAACAATAAAAAAACAAATATAACATACCAATTCACCTGGTACTTGTCGATTATGAAAAGACGTTTGACAGCATAGAATCATGGGCAGTCGAACAAGTGTTAAAAAAATTATAGAATGGCAGTCGATAGACACAAGAAATTGCCACTAAAGCAACTGCAACGTACCGTCTAAACAAAACAACAGCTTAAAAGAAGTATTAAACAAGGAGATAGTTAATCAGCAAATCTATTCACTCTTGCCTTAGAAGACATATTAAAAATGTATGCTGGTCAAATATGGGGATTAACATAAACGTCAAAAAGATTAATCATTTAATATATTCTGATGACATCGTGCAAAAAATATACAAGATTTTCCACAAATGTTAGGTATATTAAACATAGAATCTAAAAAAGTAGATCTAGAGATGAACCTACATAAACCAAAAATTATGACTAAAGATAATACAATCATAAAAAGTGAGAATAACACAATAGAAAATGTATAAAGCTATATATATATATATATCGGATTCGGTAGGAAGCTTATACACGAGCGATAAAAAGAGAGAAAGAGAATATGATGACGTGTTTGGTGAGAGCAAGAAAATCAGAAGAACTTAGAGGAAAAAAGGAAAATCCGGCATCTCCTAAAAAGAAACAAGATAGATAAGATAGATAAAATGATAAAATTATTATTGGAAATAAAAACTGAAATAAAAGCGAAAACGATAGACATAAGATGTATCTAAATGAAATAAGAAAAGAGCAGCAGAAATTTAAAGATGAGATTATAAAGTTAAAACTTGATTAAAAAATGATAAATTGAAACGGGAGAATTTAATAATAATGAAAGAACAGGTTGAAACTAAAAAAGCGTTACAAAATACAATAAAAAAGGTAGAGCAACTGAAAAAGAAAGTAAAAGAGAATAATATAGTCTTCACTAGATTACCTATAGAAAAACCAACGCAAAAATCTTAAAGCACGCAATAACCAATTTTTTGGAGCAGAAGCTGAACGTAGATCCAAAAATATTGGATAGTCAAAAAGATAAGGAGTTAATCATGGCAAATAAATCAAAATTGTAAAAATGTGAGGAAGGTTAAATATATATTTAAAAAGATGTAACAGAAAAGGAGAGAGAAATGCAAAAACACATCAGAATGAGAGTTAATATGGAAAGAGAGAGTGACAAAAATGTCAAAATGGGCTACCATAAAATAGTAATTGAAGGAACTGAAGATTGGAACAATAAAAAAACTAAAAAGAGTAAGGAGGATGGCTAGCAATGATGATGACCAGGCTCTGAAAACAGATTTGCGTATGGAATATAATACTAGACCAGATAAGACTTGGAAAATAGGATTATGGAATGTATAGGGTATTAATGGAAAAGAAGATAAGCTTATATTAGAATTCGAAGAAGGTAATTTAAAAATATTAGGTATTACGGAAACGAAAAAGAAGGGGAAAGGATGC
Source organism: Sinelater perroti (assembly GCA_036346155.1). NCBI lineage: Eukaryota > Metazoa > Arthropoda > Insecta > Coleoptera > Elateridae > Sinelater > Sinelater perroti. The sequence goes on along the minus strand of JARFIY010000057.1, from coordinate 424,334 downwards.
GCAAGGATAAGAAATGATCACATAATGATTTATTCTGGAATAGATGTATTACAAAGAGCCAAAGCTGGAGTGGGTGTATTAGTTCATAAAAAGGTTGTTGATTATATAGCTAATTGGAAACATACCTCTCAAAAGATTATCAAAGCAGATATTGATAAGATGGACTGTGAAGAACTAACCATCAGAAAATAAGATTAAGGAGGCTAAGGATGTATTCTGGGAAGAACTCAAGGAAGAAGTTGATAAACTACAGCACAAAATTATAGTATTTAGAGATTTTAATGGAAGGATTAATAATGTAACTCTATAGGATACCCAGTAGGAATGTTTGATAAGGATAATAACGGTAATAGTGTCATAGAATTTTGTGTAGATAATGATATGATAGTAGGTAATACACATTATAAGCATAAAGACATACATGAGTTCGCGAGAGTACGGAAAAGTCTATTATTGATTTAGTATTAGTACAAAGCAATTATAGAGGTCGGGAAATCGGCAGTGACCATTACTTGGTTGAGGTGAAAATGAAAATCAACGAAAAGTTAATTAAAAAGGCAGTCCCACCAACCAAGTATAAAAGTCCACAATGAGACGGAAATACCAAAAATAGGTACAGTTAAAAATTAGAAGAGGAGCTCAGTATGATAAAATAGAAAAACATTGGCGATCTAGAAGAACTGCGGAATATGTTTAAAACAAACATCTGCAAAGTGGCTGAAGAAGTGTGTGGCGTAAATCATGGCAGAAAGGAAAAATGTACTGCATGGTGGAACAACGAAATAAATTTAAAAATACGGAAGAAGAAATATACCTGGAAAAAACGGAACAAAGATGCATAGGGTACAAGGACCAGAGAAAAAATGAACAAAAGATATCGACAAACCAAAAAAATCTAAGTTAACGAAGTTGAAGACGCAGTGAAGGAATTAAATAATGGGAAAGCGGCAAGGCTGGAATGATCAAATGTATGGGTAAAATGGGAAAGAACTCCTACATAAAATATTGAATATAGCCTGGGTTACAGGAAAAATCCCTAGAAACTAGACGGTGGCAGCAATATTGCCAATCTATAAAAAAGGGTATTCCAGTAACTGTAGTACTACAAAGGAATCTCCATATTAAGGGTAGTAAGTAAAGTATATGAAATGATATTGAACAAAAGACTTACAATAAGATCAATAATTGAGACCACATTCAATGATAACCAAGCTGTGTTTAGACCAGGGGAGAAAACACAATTAGACAATTAGCTGAAAAGACACTTGCACATAATAATAATTTATTCCTTTGCTTTGTGGATCTGCAACAAGCATTTGATAGTACGCCAAGGGAGAAAATATGGGAGGTCTTGGAAAAAAGAAATGTCAACGCAGTGTTATTGAGAACCATTAATGGTATCTAGGAAGTTACAAGAAATGTAATAAGAACAAATACTTGGGTACATAAGGTACTTGGGTATATAAGGAATTCATAACCAGCATAGGGGTACGATAGGGTGGTGTGTTGAGTCCTTTGCCGTTTATTACTTTGATGGATGAAATCTCAAAAAAAAATGTGAACGGGAAATAAGTGGAGCCAGGGGTAAGACAATTGCGAGCAGTTGTAATTAAAAAAAAATCTGTTGTGAACATCACACGACTTTCCTTATCCTATTATTACATATTATACCGGGTCCATCGTCTCGGCCCTGCGCTGCTCTCGTTCCGGAACTTGTTATTTTAAAAAAGGACGAGGCACGAGTCCATCGTCTCGGTCCTGCGCTGCTCTCGTCTAAAAATTTGTTAATTTAAAAAAGGACGAGGCGCGAGTCCAACACTCGAAAGCTGATTAAAATAAACAGTACAAGACAATAATTGACTCGTACTTAAAATTTTGCTACGTCACTGAAGGTAACCGTGCGAGCTCGGTCGCACAGCCTTCGCCATTATCGCCTGCGTGCTCCCTCCTAGCGGCCAAGCGCTCCCCCCCCCCCGTCCTCTCGCAGTCTGACCGGTAGCTCTCCGAGCGCGCTGTGATTGGTCCGTTTAATTAATTTTTAATCGGCTATAACTTATTTATTTGACCCCGGATCAAAAAATTTCATTGTAATTTTTTGTTCGTCTCGATTTGATCTACCCGGTAATATAAATTTCCCAAAAAAATCCTGAGCTTCAATTTTTTTTCGAGTTCCTATTTTACCAACTTTTATTTTAAATTCATGTTTATCTCATGATAACAAATCATTTTTATTCTCATAAATTTTTTGTATCTTCAACCGTTTAGATTCGCGACTGCTTTGAGACCGATTTTGCAACCTTGCGACCAAACGGATCGGCCGATTTTTACCAAAAGCTTCGCACTGCGTCCCCTACCTACAAGTAACTTGCATACCAAACTTCAAGTCTCTAGCTCTTACAGTTCTCGAGATATCCTGTTTATTGACAGACCGACAGACACACACACACACACACACACACACGAACCAATGGCTCAAACCAACTTTTTTGGTGTCCTGAAGCTATATTTCGTCCAGAAACGTGAAAAACTGGGTAGGTCAAATTTCCGCCGATTACATTACTTTCCTTATTATAGGATAAAGAAACTAAAAATGATTTATGCCGATGATTTCGTGATACCAGTAAGCTCAGAAAATGATCCACAAATAAATATAACAAGCTGGAATAAGGCAATAAATGAGTAGGGTATACAGATAAACATAGATAAAATAGAAGTTATAATTATAAGTAAACTGAAGCAAACATCAACTATTCGTATTAATAATAGTACAATACAACAAATTGACAATTTCAAATACTCGAAATCAATAGTTAACGCACTAGGACACTGAGAACCTAAAGTTAATGCAAGAATAAAAGCAGCAAATGTACTCTACTACGCTCTCAACAAAACGTTTATTAGAAAAAAGAAAGTCGCCATGAAAACTAAAGTTAAAATATTTAATAGTTTGTTTACGCCTGTCATAACTTGGGGTAGTGAAATGTGGGTGTTAGATGACAGAACTAAGAGTAGATTACGGGCCAATGAAATGAAATATCTACGAGCAGCAGCAGGGGTTACCAGAAGAGAGAGAAATAGCAATGACACAATTCGTGGGTGGTCTAAAGTGAACTCACTGATAAAAAAATTGAATAAGGTCAGTTAAGGTAATGCGGGTTATCGCACCAGAATTATGAAACATGACAGTGAAGAAAATATGGAAAAGAAAGGAAAAGCAAGAAATAACTGCAGAAAAAATCGAGAAAGAAGAGAAGAATAAAAATATCATTATAATGAAAATAGAAACATCCCATTATATGTAAAAACAAAGATACTTAATACGTGCATTACACCAGTCATGTGTTATGGGGCAGAAACCTGGACAATGACAAAAAGGGCATAACTTAAACAAACTTCAAACAACAGAAAGAGCCATGGACAGGTTAATAATGGGAATTTCCTTAAAGAACAGAAAAACCAACACCTAAATACGAGAACGAAACTGAAACTGTCATTTTTCGACCACATCGCTAGAGAAGATAAAAGAAAATGCCATAAATAAATTATATCATGAAGACTATACCACTATCGAAGATCAAGAGAACGTCCCAAAATGAGATGGATCGATAACATTACAACGCCGCGGGCTTAAAATGGATGGAAAGAGCAAATAATAGACAGTCATGGAAAGCAGATCTTGAAGAGCCATATATCCGAAAATAGATACAAATTTAACGAAGAAACCTTCCCATTGTATGATTTAAGAAATGGAGAATTAAAGTGAATCAGTCCAAATCAGTGCAGGTCACTAACATTGCTGCAGGTTGTCTGCCTGTAACAATAACTAACTTACTATTTTTAAAGACACTGATATCTCGGCCTTCATTTTAAGCAAATGTACTAACTTCTTATAGTCATCAACAAAAATTAAGTGTTTTTATACAAAGACATATTGGAATTCGTATAGTCATATTGAGTTCCGTTATGGGGACATGCAAAGCCAACGTAAATAAATGTAAACAATTGCAGCAAAAATGTTTCAAAGATTAATAAATGCACCCCAATACATCACCAATAAAAGGTTACACCAAGATTTTAAAATTCTATCGGATAACAATCTCCAAATGATACAAATATCCAACTATGATTCACACATAAGAAGACTAAATACATGTTGAACATGACTTTTACTGTCCACTAAAGTCTTATTAGTGTTTTATGGGATAAAGTGTTGCTCAATGCTATACATTGTCAGAAATATTTTATAATGTAAATTGTAAATGCATAAAACAGTTCTACAGAAAAATAAAAAACCAAACAAATAAACCCAGAACTAGAACAAGGGGATTAAAGAACAACGAAAGCCAAATAGAATACGAGCCCCAGAAAATAGGAAATATCTGGAAAAACTACTACAAAAAAATATTTAATGCAGAACCAGACAAAACGGAACAACCAGAAGAGGATAGCAGAACAGCGCTAGAACAAGAAGACGAATACCCATCAGAAAAGGAAGTCCAAGAAGTAATAAAAGACTGAAAACGGAAAATCCCGGGAGAGGATGGAATTGAGTCAGAACTTCTGAAATATGGGGCCAACAACTACATAAACAAATACATACTCTAATAAAGCAGATATGGATACAAAAGAAAATGCCGGAAGAATGGAACACAGGAATAATAACACCAATTCACAAAAAGGAAATAAGGAACAGTGTGAGAACTACAGAGCAATAACCCTACTGAATACCACCTACAAAATTTTGGCAAATCTGATAAACAAGAGGCTGAAACTACAAGCGGAGGAAACTCGGGGACTATCAAAATGGCTTCAGGCCAGGCAGGTCAACAATCAACGGAATACATATCCTAGAACAAATACTCCAAAAACAAGAGACTATAACAGAGAAGTTCATGTACTCTTTGTAGACTTTAAGAGTGCATTTGACTCAATCAACAGAGGAAAAATGATGAAAGAGCTAAAAACACTAAAGATATCCCAAACGTTGAGAAAACTTTTAAAAATGACAATACACGAAACCAAAGCAAAAGTACGATTTCAAGAAACAACAACGGAAGAATTCCAAATAAAAAAAGGTGTAAAACAAGGAGACTCAATCTCTCCCTCTCTATTCAACTTAGTACTAGAAAGCATTATAAGGAACGTGAAACTAGACAAAAAAAGTATTATTACCGACGACATCCAAATATTAGCGTATGCGGATGATATAACAACAGTGGTAAACTCGAGACAGAATCTAATAAAAGCAATAGAAAAAATAGAGGAAGAAGCAAGACAATATGGAATGGAAATAAATCAGAGCAAAACAAAATATATGAAAGTAGGAAGAGAAGAAAGGGACACACAAAAATACCTTAAAACGCAGAGGCACAATTTCGAAACTGTTGCCTATTTCAACTATCTGGGAACGACGATACAACAATCAGACAAAGATCGGATAAAAGAAAGAATCCTCAAAGGAAACCAAGCCTATGGAAGAAACATGAACCTTCTGAAAAGCAAAGCAATCACCAAGAAAACTAAGATAAAAATGTACATGGCATTAATAAGGCCAATACTGACGTACGCCCTAGAAACAGCAATAATAAGCAAAAAAGAAGAAGAAGACTTGAGAATAGCGGAAAGAAAAATAATGAGAACAATATTAGGACCAAATATAACAGCAACTGGAGAAAGAAGACTAAAAACAAATAAAGAAATAGAAGACGTACTCAGAGGAGAAACTATCACAAGATTTATAAAGGCACAACGTTTGAAATGGGCGGGGCACATCATGAGGAGGACCCCGACGGAGACGCTAAGGAGAATAACACAATGGACCCCACTAGGTCCAAGGAAAAGGGGAAGACCCAAAAAAGGATGGCTAAAACAAGTAGAAGAAGACATAAGTACATTGGGAATAAGAGACTGGAAACTGAAATGCAAGGAAAGAACGGAGTGGAAGAAAGTAACTTGCGAAGCCAGGACACACAAGGATCTGTAATCAACCTAAGGAAAGAGGAGTAATCCCCCTCATAAATAGGATTTCAAGGCGCAACTATGCGTCAGCCATAATCTTAAGATTGCACGGCTTGATGATGATGAAATTGTAAATACATCTACAAATTATAGAAAAAAGAAGATAACCGTCTTTCTGAATCTTTATTGTCCATATACAGACAGACTGTTGCCTTTTGATAGAACATTTACGACCTGCTCTAAGACCACCACAGGGTAGAATTTAAATTGTGTACCATTTTTCTTGCAAAATTTATTAGTGCTCTTCTTGAAACATTTTTATTAAACATATTGCAGTTAACTAATTCGCTACTCCACGAAGGAGAGTGTGGCGATTGATAACATTCGTACGGAAACTGATTCGCCAAGAGGTTGCCCAATAAGTAAAATTGTCGCATTTGGGATACAGGAAATCCCCGTGTCATTCAAGAACGCTTTTTTATGCTGGTGAAAAGATTGGGCCATTTTTTTGAAAATAAGTCTGAAAACGCAATAACTATTGTGAGATAATAGCAGCTTTTCGTAGTCTTATTTGGACAGGATGGATCTAGACGACTTGTGGCTCCAGCAGGACGACGTCACCTGCCAAACGACGCGTGAAACTATCCAACTGTTAGAGCAAAAATGTAATAGCTTATCTCACAAAACAGCAAAGTAGACTGGCCACCACGCTCTCGGGACCTCCCAACGTGCAATTTTTTTCTGGGGGTTCGCGAAGACCAAAGATTATGCACCGAAAATAAGAATAATTCCTGAATTAAAAGCCACCGTCATGAGAAAAAGCGATCGCAAGAAGTATTAAAGTAATAAAACTTGTTGGGAAAGTTTTTAAAGTTACATGCCATTAAAATCACTGAAGAAGGTTTATGAACTATTAGAAATTACTTTCTTAATATGACCAGTTGGTGCTGCCTATTTTATAGTAGAACAAATAGATATTAAAGAAAGTGCAATATATCTATTGTCTAGGCATTGAATCTTTTATCATTCACGCTATTAGTCAAATAAGGATCTACACGTTTTAACAAACGAGCCTTGAGCTAGACGAGTTTTATATAGGAGGTCGATGAAATTTAACTAGATATTAAAGAATGGCTATAGATCTTGTAGTATTACCAAAGCCATGGTAATAACAGTCTGTAAGTAGACGATAATAAATAGCATTTCACATATGCGGTGTCCATAATACAGGCGTCGACTTCGAGGGATGGTGTAAGATCTTGTACGGACAGCATGAATGTAAACCGCTATATTCAAATGCTTGAGGAATACGGTGCCTGGCCAGACTAAGATTGTTGACCCAATTTTCATGCAGAATGGTGCGCCACATCATTTTGCTGTTACTATAGGCAAGTGGATAAACCATCATTTTTCAGGACATTGGTTGAAATAAATACACAGAGAAAGTCCCCAGGGCAAAGCCTCGCATAGTGAAAGACTTGAGACACAGACTGAGGAGGTTTTTAGCAATATTCCAGACGACGTCCTTCAAAACACTGTGCATTCCATTGCCGGCTGTTTCAAAAAACTGGTTTTACCGCCGGTAATTTTCCTATGTAATAAAGTACACCTACAATTAGTTTCAAAAAATTTGTATTAGGAAAATTAAGTTTATAAACAATGTTTAATGATCAGTTACTTTTTACTCACCCCTTATGCATTATTTTCGTATTTTTGATTCTTATTTGGAGTCAATCACTCAAAAGTGATCATTGATAGCCTTTTTTCAAACATCCTTTTTTCATTATGGCGCACTTACCGACTTGTTGTGCTTAATTGCACTTAATTAACTTAATGTTAAGATATCACATACACCCATGGGTTGAGCGAGGCTTGAACTCGCCTGCGTCGGGTCGCGGGCAGCAGAGCAAGGCTCTAACAACGATGCCGCAGAGACAGCCGTTTCGGGCATTTACTTGGTGCAGAAACTTCTTATATCGAGAAAAGATGTAATTAACTATGAAAGTGCAAGGAGAGTACTAATAATACATTTCTGTAGACAATTGTTTGTTAAAGGTTTCTCTAATAGTCTCTATTATTCATAAAATCTACAAATAAACAAAAACGACTTGCAACTTATTTTTTTATTTCTAAGTGACATCGCAATATGTTTTTATTAGAACATTGAGTAATCGATGTGACAGAATATTTGACTTGTATTGGGCTCTGACCTTTGCCATTGCACCATATAAACTATGTAATTATTTAATTAAGCTAAACTAAATTAAGTGGTTTAAGTGACACACGAAATACACACGATGCACAGCACCTGTAGGATAAGTTTAAAGGGTTTATTCTTTGCAACCTATCTTTGTTAATGCAGTTATCCAGTAGATTGATAGCTAAGGAGTTCGGATTGTTTTAGAATTTATTGAGGTATGTGGCACTGAAGGGGCTGGTTACTTCCTTTACAGTATCCATGTTTAAATCCCTTTGGATCACGGAATTGCGGGATACCATGAAGCGTTGGTAGTGATTCGAAAAACGTTTGACTGAAACCTTTCTAAGATTTCGATGTGCCCTATAGGTGGGTACCGAACGTCCATATTGGTTTTATGGCTACTCTATATATAATCAACTTATTTTTTAACGACAGTTCTGAACTTCGACCTATTAGCTAGTACAGTTTTCTTGTTTCTTTGTATTTTATATATGAGTTCGCCAGGTAAGGTGCCTGTCTAGTGCATGTCAAGATATTTTACTGGCTCGGCTTGTGGTAGTGGCTTATTAGTCAATGTGGTCATGTTTGTCTTTGGTTGGTAAGGGTTGTCTGGGTTGATCTCTTTTCATTAGCTTGGATTTTCCACCTTTCTAGTCAGACTTATACGTCATTCAGATGTTTTTGTGGCAATCATGTTGCATGGAGAGGATCGTGGAGTTGAAGCTAAAGTAGCACTGTCATTTGCGAAGGTTGCTAAGAGTTTCAGTATGCAGTTTATTAAACCTATAAATAAGATATAAATTTTTCTTACCATCAGAAGGCTGAAGGAATATCAGTCTAATTCTATCGGTTATGTATACAGGGTTAGAAAGAATGATTTCCCCTTTTAAAAGTTCGATTGGTACATCCTTGACCAGCACAAAGCGTGTATTTTTACTGTCCGTTATGGCGTGTGTTGGATACTTATTTTAAAAATGGTGATTCTGTAATTGTGGCCCAGTGGCTATTTCGGAGTAGATCGTCAGAGAAAAGTTCCGACCAAGAAAACCAGAATTTTCGACAGACTGGTTCAACATTTAAATCTCATAGCGTTCGGATACCTGAGAATATCATGCAGTTGTCACATTGCCACAACGTACCTCTAAGCATGTTTTCGTCTTGAGAACATCTGGCCGGAGCATGAAAAAACTCGACACTGCGATATCATGTGCCATACAAACTGTTGGAGGCCTAAATAATAATATAACTAATGCAGCGGCAGGCTGGTTTCAAGTATATGTTTGCAAATGTTCCGGCTGAAGCACGTTGTGCTCAATAGTGGTGAAGCTCATTTTTATATATCGGGCTACGTCAGCATAGTCCAGTCAAATTTTGCCCAATTTCGAAATTTCTTCTTACAAGATGGAATTGTGGTCTCTTATGTATTCGAGTGCGCTGATCACGGAAAAATAGTAAAAAAATCCTAGTGTTGCACTTCTATGCGAAAATCACTTGCAGAAGTTTAAAACGTTCATATCTCACGAACGAAGGCACACAGAGAAAAACGGTTTGCACCAATCGAAAGAGCCCACAAAGATGCATAACAAGTGATATTTTATTCGACATTGATAAGCGTGAAATGTGGAGAAAATAGCCGTGAACGCGATGTGCGGAAATTAACTGCCGGCGGAGGAGAAAGTTCCTACTCCGCGGCCATAAGCGCTGCGGGAGCGAGAGGCGGAGCGCGTGGTGGGAGAGAGAGAATTTTTAAAATCATCTACAGGAAGGCAGTCTTTATTTATATTTATATTTATTATAATAAAGTAAGATCCCTCGGTTATGTGGGGTTGCCTGCTTGTAGTTCGAATTTTTGTTTTTTGGCCATTTCAAAAAGTCCCGAGGTGGACACCGGTAGGATCCCTGGGTATAGCTGGCGTCCACATCACGCCGTCAGCAATATATCGAGAGCGAGGGAGATGCCGCGCGGACGAGAAAGAAAGAGGCTGCAGCGCAGAGCAATCACGCGCTCGAACGGACTTTCGATATAGCTGCTTACGAATTCAAAAGCAACCGTTTCAGGCTTTTTACTATTTCAAACGACACGTTTGAAGTAATTTTGTCATTGTTAACGTAAAAACATCATACAAGTACACAATATTATTATTACAGTTCTTTCACACGTTTCGCACACGTTTTTTCACAAATCGCATTGAATTACAAGTATATGCACGTGCGTGGAAAAAACAGGTGGTAAGTAATTTTGTTTTTATTAACATTTTATAACTTTATGAATACCACCTACTACTTAATGTACTTACGTACATGAATGTTTTAATTGTTACACATTTTGACAACAAACATCGTAGAAAGTAATACACATTTCAAATCTCACCTCAAAATTGTTGTTTAAGCGTTACATGTATAGCCAAATTTTTTTTCCAGTTTTAGCAATGAATATCGAGGTAACGTGCTCAATTTTCAATACTAATTTGCACAACGGCACAGATAAAGTGGTGACAGTAGAACAAAAAGGATTAAGTACCTTAATAACCAAAAGTCAAGCCAAGAATGACGATAACTGGAAAAATTGGATTGACGTACCTTCAGCAGATTTTCATTGAGATTGTAGAAAAAGGTGCCTACATTTGCCATTAACATGAAAATTCCATTCGACTGGTGAAACAACAGGACCAAGTTGCAATGTTGAGAAAAAATCTACGTTTGATTTTTCTACCTTATTTTTTTTTCTTTATTTTTATGTGGTACAGTTTTAACTAAAAGTCGAAAACAAGTTCGAAATCTCACGCACTCCAACACACTATACCGACTTCTTGAATTAGCTACGGGACGAACATTCCAATAATGAGTTAATAAAAAGATTGTTTAGTTCGCAAAAAGAAAACAAAGGTAAGGGTTTCTACCATCACACGTGCTACTGTACTTTTACATCTCCATATAAGCTAAAAAATTCCGAGACAGATGCAGAATTAGAAGAAAATTTTGAAAATATTTGTAAATTTATCGAAGAAAGCGGTCGTTGCAAATTTACTGTATCAGATTTCCAAGGATTGACGACAAGTGACATAACCAAATATATTTTATTTAATAAATTGAAATCAAAATATGGTAACAATGTATTTATAAAACAGCAGCAAGGCAAACCGACGACAACATACTGCAAGACATTCGAACTGACTAAAATATGTTCTAATTGGTTTTGCCATGAAGAAACTTTAGATGAATTTCAAAAAAATACGTTCGTACACATAACTGCTCACATTTTACGGAATGATATTGAAAATTTTTCATACGCTATGCAAAATTGCGCTCCTTCGAGCACTTTTCTGTGTAACATTTCAACAGAAGTTTCACCAGTTTTAAATAAATTTTTAGCCCATCTTTTATTTAAAAGAAACGTAAAGCATAATAACTATACGAAATAATAACTATATGAAAATAGATAGCATAGCGCATAGTATTGTGTCAATCATACGTCCAAATGTCTTGCAATTGGCCGTTGGTAATTACGTCCACAGGAAAACAGGTTCCAAACTTATAGTTGATCTATTGAACAAACTAGGAGTCAGTGCGTCTTATTACAATCTCTAAATGTACAAAACTCTACTATCGTGCATCCTCCTCAAACACTCTTTGATTCCAATTTTTTACAGTATATTTATGACAACACTGACCATAATGTTGCTACGATCGATGGGTGCAACACATTTCACTGTCTTGGAGGTATAGCCGTGTACACGCCCGCTTATTCCATTAATTATGAGGGAGGTACTCCAAAATTAAAAAAATTACCAACATCTCAAGCTCTGGCAACGCAAAACCAAATTCCGACGTATCCGTTAAATCGAAACTCCGAAAATAATTTTTAAAAAACTAATTTTCTCCACACAAATACACTGCAGCTAGGAAAGCTACCGTTTTTGTCCCGGTATACGTAGGATATTTATTTGGTAAATGTTATATTGCTGATTTTCCTTCGTGCAAAGGTTTTATGGAAGTTAAGTCGCGCGAGGTTACTTATGACACTTCTCATATCATATGTTTGCCTTTCATAAACGAGCCTCCATCTAAATTGACTACGCTTAATACTGCTTTGCAGTTCACAAAAGAAGAAACTGCAAAAATAAATCAATTTTAACGTTTGATCAGCCATTGTATTTGAAAGCACGCTCACTTACTACAGAACAAGGCAAAACCTTAGTCATATTAGGAGGGTTTTATCTTCTCATGTCGTATCTAGGAGCCATAGGTTTCGTAATGAGTGGGAGTAGTTCGGAAAGTTTATGGGTAACTGTATATGGTTCTGAATCAGCCAAGAAGATATTGGGAGGCCATGCTTTTTCAGGGGCATTACGCCTTCATATACTAAGCTTTACAGCGTTCGGCATGATGATTATTGCGAAAGAACAACGTTACGATGAAAATAAAATGTACATAAACTATTTTTTTGAACGTTGGTCAACAGACCTACCATACATTGGAGATTTCAAAGCAGATGAAACTTTCTGTCATTTAACCGAAAATTTAACTAAAAATATAGCAGATCTCGGCTAAATTGTGGATTCAGTATTTAAAGTGTGTTCATACAGTACTCCAATTTTTGGAGGCAGAGAGATTGGGTGATTATAAGTTGCATGTACAGAGCATTGAAAGTATGCTTCCATTATTTCATGTAGCAGGACACAACCCTTATGCAAAAGTGCGCATATTTATCTGCAAGACTTATGTGATTTAGAACTAATAATGGACCCAGCAGAATTTCAGAAGTTTACACAACAAGGATTTTTCAGCATACGAAAAAGTGACAAACCTTTTTCAGGAGTTTCACCTGATATGGTGATTGAGCAAACGCTCAACAGATTTTTTGGCTCCGATCTCCGACATGTGAGAGGCGTGACACCGAGTGTAATTGCTGGATATTTTTAAGGTATACCAGCTGCCGTTAACGTTATGGAAAATCTGGAGAACTATTGCGATTTAAAATCAATTTTGAGCAAGTAACACCTTGATTTGTCCGAAAGCTGGATCAAAGGTGACAACAGCGATACCGAAAAATTACCATTTTGGCTACGAAAACATGACCCTTTTTTAAAGCGATCAAACCTTATGTCACTATCAACACGAATAATTGGTGGGTCTGATATTAATTGTCATAACGCTCTTGAACTTGGCTCGCGTGGAATTTCCTCAATGTTTGGGAAAACCGTCGGAAATGTCACCTTATCGCAGGTATTTAAAGTTAAACCACTGAGTTGTGCTCAAATGGGGGAGAGGGAGGGTAAGCGCTCAAAATGACAATTTTTTATCAATTGACTCTCAGTTTATATTCAATCGTATTGCTGTGACTTTTCAAGGAAATGACGACAAAACACAAGAAGCACTTGAATACGATTTATCGCCATATCCTCTGGCTTTTTTCGATGAAAACGATTGGATGCGCAAATCTGCCAAGTTTGAGTTGTATAAAATATTAAAATCGACTATTCACTCACCAGAACTCCTGCAGAGTTTTAAGTACGTGGTTGATGGCGGGTGGCTATTGCATTACGTAGTCTGGCCACACAGTATAACGTTTATCGAAATTTTTGAAATTTATTACCATTTTAAATCACCCTGCTATGGTAATGATGCCATTATCGTTTTTGATGGTTGCAATGATGAAATCATTGAAGTTAAGTCGTACGAGAGATATCAGCGAAAGGAGAAAACTGTAGCATCAGACGTTGAAATATCGGTTAATAATCTAGTTTCCTTACACCAAAAGAAATTTTTAAGAAACACAGCTAATAAATTTAAATTTGTACAGCTCTTGACTAATTTTTTGAGTGAACGCAACATTGACACCAAAATCGCTACTGAAGATGCCGATTACTTAATTATCAAAACAGCAATCGAGCAGAATGACACAACCGAACAGTCTGTTGCAGTAGTAGGTGATGACATCGATTTCCTCACTTCGGCCATAGGATTAACATCAGAACTAAGTGATTTATATTTTTTAAAAATTTCAAACGGAAAACGAAAGCAATGCAGCTGTACTCCACTAGGGATAACAATGCACTTTCGAGTTTTATTTTATTTGCGCACGCTTTTGCTGGCTGTGATTCTACGAGCGCTATTTACAAGAAAGGAAAGAAAACTATATTCCAACTGATGAAAAATAATAAAAATCTTCAAGATGCAGCTAAAATATTTTATGAAAAAAAATAAGCAAGTTTATGAATGTTTTGAAGCGGCAAAACAAGTGATTATACATCTATATAAAACCAAATCGCAAAATATCACATCTATTAATGATATGCGTTATGTTTCACTGCCAAAAAAAAGACTTGTCGTCTGCTTTGCCACCTACAGAATCTGCTTTACAACAACATGCAAATCGTGTTTATTGTCAAATTCAGCGGTGGTTGGGAAACGAAATTAATTCAGAGGAGTGGGGATGGAAAAGAACGAATATTATGTTGATCCCAATCATGACGAATAAACCACCAGCACCAAAAGAACTATTGGAATCGGTAAGTTTAAATTTGATACAGTTTTCATCTCATTGAAATAACTAATAATTCGTTCTGTATATTTCAGATATTTTGCAGCTGTCATGGCGAATGTGACACTGGCCGGTGTAGTTGTAAGAAAGCAGAGGTTTGCCTTGTAATTTTGCTTGTAAAATCTGTAACGGCGAGAGCTGTGATAACGGAGAAAGGAAAAAATATATAAACGAAGCTGGTTTGGAGGATGAATTTGAAAATATTTCATATGAAGATGCAGACGAAAATGAAATAGCTGAGGAAGAAATAAATGATTTCGATAATTATCTTGTAAATGCAGAAAACGAAATTATAAATATTGATATTTAAAGATGTACATGAAAAAGTAATTCAAAGATTCGTATGAAAAAAAATTGTAATAATATAACTTTTTAATAAAAGCAGTCCTTTTTGAAATATTTTTAAAGTATGAAGAATCGTTCAAAGAAAAATTAAAAAAATACTGCTATAATATATTTGCACTTTATTTGTTTAATTTTTCAAATTTGGAACAACTTGGGACTACGTGCAATTGATAGAGAATTGTCGATATTGCAAAAATACATTATCACTATAATATTTTTTTTCGTCACATTTAAAGTATTTTTTCAACGCGCGTGACCGGTAGAAAAGAAAAATTACGTCAGCTCGAGCTTGCTCTTCTTCTCCCTCTTGTCCCTCTCACTCTTCACGTGCTCTCTTCTCGCAGCCTTTATGGCGCGAATATTTCCTTCATCGGAGTTAATTTGACATGCGCGCCACAACACACAAATATATAATATATATATATATATATATATATATATATATATATATATATATTTTTATACGAGTAAACACTAAAACAATTTGAAGCTTGCTTATTATAATCCTGTACTCAAAAGACACTCAGTAACTCATAAACTTTATAGAACTTAGCATTCAGTAGCTTTTTATTCTAGATATTATTTCTTATACGTTAATTATCAGTCCAAGATGAATGCCTAGATATACTCATAACTTTTGATCAGTGATAAGTTGTCGATTATTTTTGTGAACATTTAGAAGATAACGTTCTAACGTATAGTTAATGATACACTATATGAGAATTGATCCCGAGTAACTGCTTCTTGCAGGAGTTGTGTGAAGGATAGTCCAGATCTACTTGTTATTTTTGTGAAATGAATAAGTTTGTATTTATTTTCAGATATTGCAAATATAAGGTCGAAATGAAATTGACACAAAATGATAATTTATAATTTGACCGCTCCGCCACAGGTGTCTTTTCATAGCATGCTTTAATCATAACTCATTTATTGTGCCTAAGACCATGAGCGAAATTATTAGACACTGAATCAAAAGTCGTAAATAAATAAGGAGAGTTTAACGAAGGTAACTATTGTGTATTTAAACCTAATAATAAACCAAAAACTTGACGAAAACTGAAAAATTACATATTTATCGATAAAATGTTAATTTTCTCAATAAAATAGCAATTTTACATATAGTATTGGTTAAACAAAAATTAAAGAGAATTAAAAGGGACGCCGTATGAAATAATAAAATATAGGGTGTTCTGTTTGTAAATCTTGTGTAATTAAAGTTTGAAAATTAGCATATTACTTATCCTGTACAGAATACCCTGTACAATAATAACCAAAAATTGAACAATTTTCAGTTAGTTTAAGACTCTTCACTTTCAATTTGCCAAATATCATTTTCTTAAATTTAATTTCAAAATCACTGTGATTAATTTTGTTAAGACCTTACTTTTCACGTTTAGTTGCCTTTTTTTTGGACAACTTGGCAACGGCGCAAAGTAATCCCAAAAATAATACATCGTTAAAAAGGCAATTAAATATTACATACTTTTTATAAAAAAATTCGGGCAAAATTTCCGTTTTTTCGTAAAATTCGAGTCAAATTTTTATTTTTGGAAATTTTTTAGTCAAAGTGGTCAATAACCTAGATCTTTTAATGCTCTTCAAAACGGTTTTTTTTCAGATGACTTGGAGCCTCGTAATCCATGTACTACGAAAAAGTGGTCTTTTTGGGCGCCCTCTGGTGACGATGAACGAAATTGAAATGACAAAAACTTTTTTTTTGTAGAAATCTGATATGTATTAAAACAATAAAAAAAATTCAAGTCGCTATCTTCAACCGTTTTTTAATAAAAAAAATTTGAACTTTCCATCTTTTTTGGCTCCAAACCAGAATGTCCCCTTAAGGTGATGATTTTCAGTTTACTCGTCTGTTTCTCTGAATATCAAAGTATTTGTAAACCCTACAATTCTCAGACACAAGAATTAATTGTTACTAACAGTTTGTTTCACTTTTTACTATTTTGTATTCAGCCATTTATATTTGAATGTTAGTTATAATAAATAAAATTCTTGACATACTTAATACTTACTTCTTTATTTGGTGGAAATCATTTACTAATTTTTCAAAATTAAATGCAAGCTGTACTACTAAAACGAACCTAGCGTGTAGGGTTTTTATTTTCACCCATTCACGGGCAACACGCCATTTTAGGATAGACGTTTAAACAAAATTTCATCGGTAGTACAACCAATTCAGTCGTTAATTATCCGGCACTTGTTTTTTCCTGTATAGTTAGAACATTCCCTACTAATTTCAGGGTACATGCCGTCAAAAAATTTAGCCAATTTTTCAAAATCCGCGTCACCATTAGAATTTACTATACCAAATTTTAGACAAATACAATTAAAATAGCATTTATAATGATCTGCCATATGTCCAGTATTATAAAATTCTTCCACAGCTTTTGGATCCGCCTGCGATTCTCTTATACATTCAGCTTGGTAGGGTTGAACGGTATGCTTCCATTGATGAAGAATTTTGGAGTTTGCCAAAAAAAATATAACTCATTGTGCCATTTTTAGTCATTTATACCACGCGTGTGTAAAAAATTTATTTTATTTTAAAATACTAAATTGTAGGATATTGTAAAAGTTAATTATATATTCTGTTATAAATATAAACCGCTGTATTATAGTTACCACTTACTGGTTTATTAAACAAATCAAAGACATTGTATTTAAAATAAAATGGAAAAAAAGCCAAATACTCAAAAGACTCAAATGTGAAATTAAATTTCCAGTTGTCATATTTAATATATGCGTTTAGAAAACTTACATATTAAGTTGTATTATAAAGTCAGCTTAACCATTACAGTTACGTAATTGATTCGTAATGCAAAATTTAAATAAATATTTGAATCAATGCTTTTGTACAAAATAACTTACACAACCTTTTGCGAACGCCACGGACAGTGCAGCTAATAATAAGACAGTAATTTTCACTGTGTAGGATAAAATAGCAGAACTACTTTCTCAATCGAGCTGTTGTACTTATATATTGAAATTATCAAAGCGATATAAAATTCTTTTTAGTCAGGTATAGATAAGATAATAGGTCTAATAAAAAGAAATCCATTATTTTTATTTAACATACTTAGAATGAACCGATTTAGGTCAAATATGCGCCGTTTTGTTCAATAACTTGTTGCCATTTTGAAGGTAATTCCATTATGCCTCTCTCATAGAAGACCTTGTCCCTATTGACAAAAAACTGGGACAGTCGATTTTCACAAGCCTCTCTTTAGGCAAAAGTTTCAGCAGCAAAATAGTTCACTATGGACAGAAACAGGTGATTATCCCTTGGTACCAGGTCCGAACTAAAAGGTGGATGGATAAGAACCTCCCAACCAAGCTCGCAGAGCTTCTGGCGAGTCGCTATTTGTGTGTGTGGCCTGGCGTTATCTTAATGATACACAATTTCTGTCCTAGTGGCCAAAGTCTGGGCTATTGCTTCCTTCAGACGGTCCAATTGTTTACAGTACAGGTTCAAATTAAGAGTTTGGCTGTAGGGGAGCAGCTCATAGTATATGAATCCTTGCTAATTCCACCAAACGCACAGCAAAACCTTCCTGGCCGTCTATTCTGGCTTGGCCACCGTTTGCGCCGGCTCACCGCGCTTCAACTACGGCCGATTTCGCTTGACATTATCGTAAGTGATCCACTTTTCATGGCCAGTCACCATACGCTTTAAAAATGAGACGACTTTGTTACGATTCAGCAGCGATTCACAGATGGAGATTCGGTATATGAGGTTTTTTTGCGTTAACTCGTGTGGCACCCATACATCCTTTTGTATCTAGCCTTTCCCAAATGGTTCCAAACGTTTTTTTGTGCAATGTTTAGCTCCTGGGCAATAGAAACAGTGCTTATGTGACGATCGGACTCGGCCATTTCCATGATTTTATCCACATTTTCGATAATTGGCCTTCCAGAGCGTGGTGCACCTTTGACATCGAAATTACCGGAACGGAATCGATGAAATCAAAACTGCGCTTGATCGGCTGTTATAGTATCAGAACCATAAACACTATTCACATTTTCAGCCGCCTCGTTTGCGTTTTCACCTTTATCAAAGAAAACTGTAAAATATTTCTCTTTGTTGGTGTCCATCTTTGACATGAGCTGAAACAAAACTGAGTCAACTATTCATAAAACTGTCAAATAAGTTTTTGTAGTACGAAATGTCAACTTTCTAAAGCCATCTAGTGTAAACCGATCGGACTTTTAGAGCACGAGATACAATTTATTAAAGCCATCTATTGGAATAATAATGGATTTCTTTTTACTAGACCTATTATATTTTCAATTATGAACCTGTTTTTAACACTATATAAGTTGTTCAGTAAATATTTTTTTTGTTTGTGTAATATAATAATCTGTAAGTTCAAGACAGTTCTTCTTAAAATAAAAAAAATTAGGTAACATGCGTCTACAAAGTGAATAAATAATTGTACTTATAAACAACTCATTTAATGCATATGATTTAGTGTGCTGCTTATAATATATAATACTGTCCAATAGAATATCAAATAAATTAATTCTAAAGTAAATTATAGCTGTTTCAGTGACAATTATTAAGCAGTATTATGGTATAACTGGTAAACAAGCCCGTTCCAACGACGTGCCACATAAATCAAAGTTGTGCCACATGCGCCTCCTGACAGTTGACGCAAACTGTCAAATTATTTTATGTTTTGACCTGTGACAGGTAAACCGTGACCTAAATCGGAAAGATAAAATATACATGCGAGGTTTTGCAACAAATCCATTCGAATGAGACATTAATTTTTGAAATCTGTTCATAAGTTGCAATGTGAGTTACAAACACACATAATATTTAGTTATATTTTTGCCATTTTAAAGAGTAGACATAGTAAAATTATCTTGAGTAGCAAATACAAAACAGAGAAAGGTGGTGCAGATTAAGACAGAAATAATTTTCAACGAACTTGAAAAGTTCGTTACTGAATTCTATATGTCTGTCGGTCTGTCTGTCGCTGTCACAAAATTAAGGATTTTTTAAAATTTTAAATGTGATCCTTTTTAATTTTAAATTTTACGCTGAATTCGAAAATGAAGAAAAAATTCTATGTCGAATAATTTTCCAGATATTCGATTTCGAATTTTCCCGAAATTCGAAATCGAAATCGAAAGATTTTTTTAAGTTCGTTCTGGGATTGCTTACAGAGCAATCTCTTCGCCGGCCCCATGTTTTTTTATTGACTACTAGTACATATGAATTGATATCACATATTATATGCCTTGAAACTATATAAATACGGAAAAATGGCTGAAGTATTTTAGAATTTACTTTTCTACAAAAATATGATTCTAGTAGAATTAAAACTTTTTTTGTATTAAAACGTTTTAAAATTGAATAAAGTTATTATTTTAATATAAATTTTAATGTTTTGTAACGATTGTAAGATTTTTACAGTAGTAAATAACGCGCTTAAATTTACTTAAACTACTCATTCAGTTTAGTTACAGGATATCAAATTTGTCAATAATATTTATGTATATTGCAAAAAGAATTACTAACGTAAAACATTTTACCATTATATTCATCTGTAACATTATTTGTGGACTGGACTAGTCACTTCGCTCCCCGTACTTGACTATCCCTGACTGCTTTGCTGTGTGGTATTTATGTAATCAGAAATACCTTGACGGCTCGGCGGCAACCCCGGGAACAGCTACGAACGTCCAACTCGACGACGCATCTATGGGAGACCTTCAGAAATTTATTAAAAGACATATAAAATCTGTTCTGGATCCTTCTGAGGAAGCTTAGAAATTTGTCGCATACCTTTTGAAACAATTTTTACCAGCATTTTACTATGATATCTGGGCTTTTTAAAATTTATTATATTGTCCAGGAATGATTCGTCCAAAATTATTCTCTTCTGACGCAAGGAGATACTTGCAGTCTTGCATTTTGTTGCATCGAAACGTCAGATAAAAGTAACAGTCTACTTACTGTCTTCTGTGGAATACCGGCATTTGGGGGTGATAATTACAAACTAAGGCGTTAATGCCACAGCTTTTTTCTACTATATTCTTAACTATACCTTAGTCAAGATCTTCCAATCCGCAATAAAGTTTTTAAACTCAACAAATTCAAAAAATGACCACGAATTTCGTCAACGCTAACCACAATTCGCGATATGTGGGTTTTCCCTGCAAATATTCTTTAGTTACAAGATAACAGAGGTTTCCATCGCTGTGATTTTGTCGCAGCTAAACAATATTTTGCTAGAAATACATTTGCGGTTTCTTTGCGGGTACTTTAAGTAGGTCTTGTTATATTTTTCTTGTGACATCGTTGATTACTAAAGGGATCGACAAGACAAGCTGCAGGTAGATAGACTGTATGCTTAAAGAAAGACAAATATATGTATCCGTGATGGGTGAAGGAAAGTTGCAGGAAAATATTCGTTAGCAGAAGTTTTGTCTCTTCTACTTTTAAACATTGTAATAGACAAGCTGTTAAAGACACTCCAAAGAACGGACATGGTACACTGGAATATGCGTTTGATTTAGTTATACTGTCACAATAGAAAACAACATAATTAAAGAACGTATGCAAAGAAATGTAAACCTGGACACAAACTGGTTAGATGCAGAGGAACTAAAACATAGTTTCTTTAATATCTACCGTAGTAGCATTTGCAAGGAGGAAAAACCGAGAATGACTGAGACTTCTTAGATTTTGAAATCTAAAAATAAAAGTATCGGGTGACGTAAAGTGTCTTAGAGTTGTTTTACACTTATAACTCATCACGTCTTAACACATTCAAAGAATCAAAAGGAAGACAAATGCAGCACATGTTAGCCAGACCAGCTCATGGAGAAGCATGTGGTCTAAAACTAAAGGTGATGTATTGCATATGCACCAAGGTGGTCAAACCCACATGAAAACAAACAAAATTATAAAGAATTAAGATGAAAAGCTAAGAAAGTGCGTAGAAGAGGTAAAAAACAGAAACGGAGCACAAAATTAGAGGAAATTAAAAATAATTTTAGAACAAAGAAAATCCAAAATTCTATCAAGGAGTAAAAAATTTTAAAAAAATTATTAATTTAATAAGGCAAAGATGGTTTAAGAAATATGTAGTGTACAAAAATTCTAAAAGCATTTGTAAATATGAGCTAAGATTTGTGCTTTTATGGCATGCGTATGCTGATTAGTAAATCAGATAATAAGGTAATTCCAATTTAGAAATTTTTTCCTAAATAAAACACAAAATATTGGATCAAGTCGAATTTTGTTTCCATTAATGTAAAATAGAGACTTAGCAGTTACGTATGAAATACAAGGAAGGAGTCTCCGATATTAAAAGTAAGCATTTATATTTAAAAAAATGTTTTGATACATTTCACAATAAACTACATGCTTTTGTATATTTACTGACAAAATCTCCGTAAACATTATCCCAGCGTGACAGTAGTGTGAACATCTCATCACGTTACTGCTGCTTGTCAAATTGCTCGAAGTAGTCTACAACTGTGACTTGCAATTTCTTCTGACACGAAAAGCGCTCTCTCGTCAAAAAAGAACCGAATAAATATAAATTAACAATCTTCTTTAATCAAACGTTCGATAGTTGTGCAATTGCCGTGTGTTAGGTCCTTGGTCTGCCTCTTTCCTTTTCTGGTTTATTAAATTTTTCGCACCAATCGCTGATTTTTTTCGGTTTAAAACTTTCAGACCATAAACGCCGTTTAATCTGCGTTGAATTTCGATCTAATTAACTCTTTGGCTTGCACATATCTGATAACACTACCTACTACACACTTCAAATACTTTGCAATCACACACGCCACGTTTGTTTGCCCCAGAAAGCTAAAGTGAGACTTAAACAAAACGCTCCAGACTCTCCTACTACACGATATTATGGATGCGCATTTTATATAACAGCCGCTTGTACCTTTAAAATCAGATCGCATGACACAAGGACTCCGATGCCATGCAACCGTTCTTTCCATAAATGCGTTTCTATTTCATCAAGTACATGTTCTCTTGTAGTCTTGTAATTATAGATTTGTTGTCATAATTTTTTTTCTTTCAATAACCCTAGAGAAAAGTGTGGAGTTAAATCACAAGATCACGCATTTGACAAGCGAGTTCATCCGGTTGAAATCACATGTCTGCAAGTTTAAATTGTTGCTTTTAATAAAGAAAAAAAAACATTTGTTAGCATATTTCACTACATTTCATACATCATTGACAGTAACAGCTTTTCCAAATGTATCCCCGAAGAGGTACCACCCCACTGTTCACTACCTCACACCAGACACATTTGACGCTTCACAAAGCTATTTATAGAAAAATGAGCTTTGCAGTTCAATATCAGCCTTTTGATAAAAGTCAGCATTAACTGTTCTGTTCTCTAAAACCTAGTCCACAACTGCATGGCGCTTCTGTCGGTTTTTGATAGACTTTGACATGTGATAGATACCAACTGTACATATGCAAACTTGCAACGTTTACAAAATGCAAACGGCACACCATTCGAATCTTAAAATTTAAGGTGGATCATTCCATATACGAGTGAGACATATACGCGCTCTTCGAGTGTACTCTTGCACCCAAATACAATAAATTCAAAATGTATAGTTTTTTATGTGATATATCTACAGTTTTTTAGTGTACAGAGTTAAAATTGTAGAAAAAATATTTGCTATGAATTTTTCATATTACTGAGAAACTTAGAAATTCTAAAAATTAAAGTGCTAAAAAGGTACAGACATCGAGCGTTCTATAACATGACCTATTAATCAATGGTAAGAATAAACAGTACAAATTTTGCCTGCTATGGTTAAATGTGAATATTGCACAGAATGCAGGTTTTTTATTTCTTGGTTAACAGCAGAAATTAAAAAGGAATTGTTGCTGATTTGTATTTTAATGTTTCGTCACAAAATCTATATCAATTAAATATTTCAATATTATTTATTTCAGCAGTCTACAAGGCTGTTTATTTATAACTTTCTGAAGAGCTGTCGATATATGTGAGTGATAACGCATTTGTACTTTTAACAGAGAAATTGTATATAATGATATCTATTTCGGCAATCCACAAAGCAGTTTATTGAGTTCCAAAAATATAACGTGATTTTAATTGGATTTATTGATAGCTTTCTAAATTATACGAGATGGCAATGTTAATTCGCCTGATAACTTGATAAAATCTTAAGACATTGAATTTATATTTAGCAAGTTAATCAACTTCTCGATCTTTTTAAGCCAAAAAGCGATAACGCGAAGCCAAGGGAAATGTGCTTATTTTACGTTACTGTACTTTTTATAAACAACTCCTTGATATTTTTGGGCGATTTTATTGCGGTAGCGGTCAGCGTACTTACAGAGTTTCAAAAATACATTGCATTCTTTAATATAGAAATCGTACATTTATCGTAGGATTATATAATTAGTTATACGACATTTATACAGATCTAATATCGAAAAGCAAGAAAAATAATTCCAGATCTGTGTCTCGGCATTTAATACAATTTATATATTGGTATATTAGTTGTGCTTTCTTAACACTGGCTATACAAGCAACATTTTCTCAAAACAATTATATTCCTTCTAACTAAAACATTTTTCTAAAGCCAGTTAATAGTACTGAAAAATGCGTGATAAAAATTGTTTAAATGTGTAATAACTATAATATGTTATGTTCTATTTACAGCCTTGTCTCATTATTTGTAAAATTTTTATAAATTCTGAAAGCTTTATGTTTCTAGTACAGAAATGTAATTTTTAGAATGCCTTAATCGACTGCATTAAAACTAAAGTTTAGAACAAACATAAAACTGTTCTTAAAAATCAATATGTAACATGT
The DNA here is from genome assembly GCA_036346155.1 of Sinelater perroti. Classification (NCBI taxonomy): domain Eukaryota; kingdom Metazoa; phylum Arthropoda; class Insecta; order Coleoptera; family Elateridae; genus Sinelater; species Sinelater perroti. The sequence continues at coordinate 399,439 of JARFIY010000057.1, read as the reverse complement.
TTGGTTCACTTCTATTGATATAACAAAAAATTGCTTTTCTAATTAAACTTATGCAATTTTTTGCGGTGTACGTCATCGTATAAATTGATATTATAAAATAATTAACATTTTTCTATTTTTTTATATAGTTTATTTTCAGATTAACAATCAGAACCATTTTACATAATAAACATATAATAACGTCCTATGAGCTAATGAGATGACGATAGTGACGTGAGGGCAATCCATCCATCGATGTTATCCCGTTAGTTTCTTCTTAGATCAATGGGCCACGTTTTTTGTAGTCGTCTAGGAGGTGGATCATGTTGCAGGCTGGATGCCGGGACATTGGGATGAACTTGATGTTGCAGGAAATGGTTGTTGCTTCTTTTAGTACGTTCTTCTACTACTGTTGGCATTTCCAGGTCGCTATGCAGGGTGTCGTTGCTAACATACCAGGGAGCATTGGCTAACATTCTCAGTGTTTTGGATTGCATGCGTTGGATTATGTTTACGTTTGACTTGCAGGAGCATACGATGCCATAGGTCCAGATAGGTTTACTTTTTTTTAACAATTTATTTCGTTTTTTAATATATCAGTTTCCATAATTTTTTTAAATGAACCCAACGGGTTATTTTTTGAATTTATAATTTAATACCGGCGGGATTCCAACGTTTGGGTAAAATTTATGGGTATTTGGCTTCTTCCCTTTCTCAATTTTTTACCATTTTAAAGGGCAGTATAAGTTTAAAGGCTGTTTGAATGATAAAAAAGGACTATTCGGAATGTTATATTTAGCTATGTTGTAGGTATTATGCCTACAATGATATAAAGAGGCCAAAACGTTTTATCAATTGAATGTGGCAAATATTCTTGGCCATACTTTATTGGGTGTCGTTTGATAAAATTTATAATAAATTTTCATTAATGTAATTTAAGTTTTAAAACAAACATTTTTCTTATTGTCCGTGGGCCATGTTTCCTATTGATGGTATCCTATTTTTCTGTAGGGAGGTTTTTAGCCCTAAGTGGTAATTGCCCAGGTGGTGTGCTTAAGTTGAAGTTCCAGAATGTGTTGCCAAGTGTTAAAACTGGGCCTTTGGTTATATGTCTTTGGACAATAAAAAGATTGTAATTGGGTTTGGAATTTCAAACTTGATTGTTGTTGCTTGAGGCATGGATCCTCATATTTTTATTATAATGAACTATTTCTTTATGATACCGTTGCCGTGGGCGGTACCATCCCATTTCGTTATAGCAGTTAGTAATCTTAATAAGCCCATAAGTCCATTTTGATTTTAAAATCTCAAATTCTGTGAGGGCCCGACCGACCGACAGAAGACAATGAATTCAGTAAGAAACTTAATGTAAATTACAAAACAAGGGAAGAATGTATATGCGTGTAAAGATATAAAAAGGTAAGTGTTTACTAATAATTAATACTCCTACTTTAATTAAAATGCGTTTAAATTAGTTTAAATAAATAAAACTTAAGATAAGTGGCAACAGTCTCCCAATTTGGCCCTAGTTGATTTGACCAATCAGTTTAAAATCCTAGAAACAAGCTTTTGGTCCCCGATTTGAAAACAGAATTTGAAACCCAGCCTTCTGATTTTGCTGGGGATGGACAGAAGAGGAAACATGAAGTTAGGCGACTCCCTTTTGATTTAAAACTAATAACGCGTTCCCGTGGGGCGGTAATCAATTGTTTTTAAAAAAATGTTTTTTCAAACTCAAAAATTTTTGTCCTTTCGTTTTAAAATCTCTTTTAGCCAGCAGACAGCACTATTTAGAGCTTTAGGTATTAAACGAAGTGTTTGCCGGTTGGTTACTCCAAAGGGAGAAATTACTTATCCAAAACCACTTCATATTATTTTCCAAAAGCTGAACGATCATTCCGCGTTCTTGAGAAATTTAGTGATTCACGGTTTCAATTACGCTTTTTCACTTCACAAATTTAAATCCCAGGTCTCCATTTGCTAAATAAAAGCACCCAATGGGAATATTTGCCCTCGTTGCATTAATTTTATTTGGCCGTTTCTACGTTGGTAGAAAAAAATTTATTTTAATTTGAAGTTGTACCAAGTAATTTTGTTTTCGCTTTTTGGTTTGGTTTTTAAAAGCAACAGCTTAAATTGCATCTTGAAGGTACGTAAGAAAAGTTTTGTTCGTTTCTTCTTTTGCAATTCGCGAATTTGGTTGTAAATGTATATTATTTCAAAAAATGGCATATCTTTAGAAATAATTTTACTTTTTTTTAATTTTCGTTTATTTATTAAATAATTGTATGCTTGCTAACATCTGAAGAATACTGGCATGGGAAAATTATTTGCCGTACGTGGAAAGACAAAAAAAAAATTGAATATAAAATCCTTAAGTATTTTAGTGGTAGATTTGTGAAGTTTAAAAGAAAGCAATATGTTTGCATGGTAGTATTTAAAGTTTGTAACCCAAATGCTCAAATTCTTCAATATTTGGTAGAAGTTAAAAATGGTATGGTATGTTTATATATATAAAGTATATTTTTGTGCCTCAATTCCAGAATCTTAGCATGGAAAAATATGCCTTTTAGTTTATTAAAAATATATATTTTATGTTTTACTTAGAAATTTTGAACCCAATGAAATCAATATTTTGGTTGTTAGTTTTTTTTTAAATAAAATTAATAAAACTAATTTTGGTGAATTGGAAAAGAAGATTGTGTAACTAATTTCATTTTAAGCAAATATAATTAATGCTAATGTTTAAAAAAATAAAGAAATTAACTTAGGGTGCCATACAAAATGAATAATAATAGTTATTAAAATTACAAAAAAAGAATATTAATTCACACTATTAAAATTGTAATTCCAATGTTTGATAAAAACCAAATGCAATTGTAACAATCAAGTACCCATTTTATGAAAGTGATGGTGAATATAAATTATGCACTATTTTCAATACATAAACAGTAATCTTCAATAAAGTATGTAAATAACTAAAACGAACAATATAAATTGAATTTATATACGAAGAATCCAATTAAGTTCTTTAAAAGTATAGGTTTGTTACAAATTATTGATCGAGTTTAAAAGATATTCTACTTCCTAAGATAATTAAACTAATATTGTCTAAGTTTAAATCCTAACGTTACAAATGTCTTTGTTACACGATACACGTCCCGACGTGGAATATGGCGGCAACGCAGTCCCAGAACCCATCCAATCTTGTTGGTGTGGTGGTACGTCAACAGAGCCCCTAAAATGTCACTCTATCCCCAATAAATTAATCTAAAGTGTTAACTAACGAGATTAAAAATAAAATTTCATAATCAAATCGCTTACCGTACTTATTCGTCTGCAAATGCCACAAGAGCTGTTACGATATAGTTTTAGACTCAATCATCATTGCAAAACCTTACAAATATTTAGCTACAAGATACTAAGTTTGCAGATGCGTTATTGTTGACATTTGCCCGTTAAACTATCTTCATGTTGTTAAAAACTGTTGGTCGTCCACTACCTTTATCTGCGTTAATTTTTTTGATTATCTGGTGGTTTATATTGTGCTGTATTCAAATTCACGCTATACCTAGCAACTGATGTTTCCATATTCCAAAATACACAACGTTTTCTGCTTCATAATATTCAGTTTTTTTACCTCATTAGTCCTAACACATGTTATTCGTAGAGGTTTAATATGAAATTTAGGTCACAAAAATTTTGTGAAACTTACGACTATGGGATTAGTTAACGATCTGCCATAGAGTGATTTAATAACATGATCAAATATATACACACCCAAATTACTGCATTGTTCAAATTTTTAATAACCTTTTATTTTGTCAATTTTGGATAAACTTTGAGAATTTTGTAGTCTCAAAATTTTATTGAGTTTTAGAGAATGATTTGTTTTGTTCCATATTCAGCTCGTTCTAATCTTTTTATTAAAGAATTATTCAGAAAAAAACAGATATCACGTACATATTTTATATATATATATCATTAAGTAAACACTAAAACAATTTGAAAAAAAGTTAAAGTATTGAAACCAAAAAAAGTTATAATTGTAATAAAGACAAGTTTAATGTAACTTTGGATCAATCCGTTCGGAATTTATGAATGTGTTTTCTTCATTACGTATAATGTTCCTTGACATCGTTGGAGTAACAGGAAATTCCACAAGTACATTTGATTGGAATCAAAAGTACTTAATTTGGATTTACTTGCAGATTTGTAAAGCAGTCTATAAGATCTTATAAATTTTTAAAATTTTTCAGAAATGTTTCCATCTAAGATAATTAAAAGTAGTATCTCATAAATTCCAGCATTAGTATTCAGTGGTTTTTTTTTTTCTAGATATCTTTTCAACGTTAATGGTCGTCCAAGATGAATGCCTAGATACTTCATAACTTTTGATTTGTCGATTGTTTATAAATTTAGAAGATAATTGTTAAGTATAGTTAAGATCAATATGTTGATAACTTTTTGCAGGAGTTGTAAGGATAGTCCAGATCTACTTTTATTTTTGAAATGAATTTATTTCAGATATTGCAAAATAAGGTCGAATCGGTTTGATGGTCAATTTTTAGGAAGTTTTAAAATAATAACTGGGGTTGATTTATTGGTCCTAATCGATTGCTAGGTATTCCATTGGTGTCTATCCCGACAGTTGTCAAAAATAATTCACGTCCGCTTGTTTTACTTCTTTCTGAATATCAGCTTGTTACAAATTCATTTTAGTCTGCTCTATCCATTTCCAGTAAACATTTTTGAGCAATAAACGTACCACCTGATTTATATATTTTCAAGAAAGAATTGCTATAATTTTTTATTGTTTTCTTAAATTTTATTTGAAAATAGTTGTTTGACTTTATCTGAAACATTCTTCTGAATTCCTGATATTGGGTACTGCAAAAAGGAAATTTAAAGATTTTTCAGTACTTAAAACGTTTTAAGTTTATTCACCGTGTGACATTATGGTTCTTATTCTGTAAAAGTGTAGATTACTTTAATTAAAGCCAACTCGTATAATTATTTGGATAGACGAAAACACAAAAGCAGGATTTGAAATAGTTACCAAGAGCTAGCAACAAGTGGGTAAAATAGTACTAATATTGGTCTTTAGCAAAACAAAAAAATTATATGAGTCAAAAGAGAGGTTTTTATATTTTAACGAATTATAACTTGTAACAAAGTTAAATAAAATTCTATTAAATTAAGCGCAAAAAATTAGTAAAACAAAATCAATCGATTAAAAACAGTGAAAATAGTTGGGTGAAATTTAAAATTATATTATAGTAAAAAGAAAGTTAAAATCTAGCAATTTATACAAGAAAAAGAATAATATTGTAATAGAAGATACAAAATTGAAAGCGAATGACGTAAAATTTCAAAAAATATACTATTTAAGGTGAAAATATTAATTACTTGAAACGCATTTTAAAAACAAGAAGTCAAAGTATATAGAAAAAGTGCCATAACTATGTTTAAAATAGTTATTTGTAAAAAACTAATTCTTAATAAAATTATACATGCACAAGATTAGCTATACTTTTTCAAATGTCTGGATTTTAAAGTATTTGTCCAAGCTACTTACCAATAAATACCTACAAATGAATTATAAATTTTTGGTTATTTAAATTAAGTGCAAATATAAATAGATTTTATTACAAGTCACACCCATTACTTTTAAACTTTCAAACGATTTGTCTATTTTAAAAAGTTTGTGAAATAGAGATATAAAAGAAAATAAATTAAAGGAGCGTCATATGGAATAATAAAATATAGGGTGTTCTATTTGAAAATCTTGGGTATTAAAGTTTGAAAATTACCATATTAGTTAGCCTGTGAAACACCCTGTACAATAATAAAAAATTGAACAATTTTCAGTTAGTTAGACTCTTCACTTTAAATATGCCAAATATCATTTTCTTAAATTTAATTTCAAAATCACTGTGATTAATTTTTTAAGACCTTACTTTTCACCTTTAGTTGCCTTTTTGGACAACTTGGCCACTGCCAAATAATAAAATAATACATCGTTAAAAAGGCAATTAAATATAGTATTATTTAACTTAGACAGTTAAAAACTTAAAAATGTTTTTTTACATGTAATATACCGTTTAGGATATATCGAACAATTACCCATTAAACGGACACACTGTATATCTGTGCTTAAATTAAGTAAATGTATCTTTTAATTTTATTTTAAAAAGGAGGAAATTAGTGCCCATTTGCAAAATTTATAAAAAAATTTATATTTCTACGTCTTACAATAAACACTGTGTTATCATTAAATTTTTTTATCAGAAGCATCCAGAAACTTAAATGATGTTTTAGTCTACTCGTCTGTTTTTCTGAATTCTAGATTTGTAAACACTACAATTCTCAGACAAAGAACCAATTGTTAACAGTCTGTTTTTTTACTATTTTGTATTCAGCAATTTATATTTGAATGTTGGTTAAATAAGTAAAATTCTTGACATACTTATCTTTTTTATGGAAATCATGTACTAATTTTACAAAATTAGATACAAGCTATACCACTAAAACAAATATAGCGTGTAGAGTTTTAACCATACAGGACAATACGCTTTTTAGGATGGACGTTAACAAAATTTATCACAGCACAAGCAATTTTGTGAAATCTCCGGGTTTTTGTGTAAAACATTTTCTAATAATTTTAGAGTCGCCAGTAAATTTTAGTGTTGGAAATTACCATTAAATTTACTATACAAGTTTTGAAAATACAATTTAAATAGCAAAAATAAATGCTATATTCCAGTATTAAAATTTTCACAGCTTTTGGATCCGCCAGCGATTCTATTAGACATTCAGTTTCGTAGGGTTGCAAAGTTCCCATTGATGAATAATTTGTGAGTTTGTCTAAAACAATAATTCTTTGTATTATTTTTAGTCATTTATTAACACGTGTAAAATATATTTATATTTTAAAATATTAAATTGTAGCATAATTTAAAGTTAATTATATATTTTCAGATTTTATTATAAATACAAACCGTGTGATAGTTACCCTTACTGGTTTATTAAACAAATCAAAGACATTGTATTTAAATAAATGAAAAATGCCAAATGTTCATAGGTGAAAATTATAAATGTAAATTAAACGGAAAAATTACACTGACAAATTTCTAGTTACCATGTTTAATATGTACTTATAGATAGTTTAATTATTAACTTGTATTATAAACTAAGCTTTATCAACACAGTTACGTAATTGATTCGTTGCAAAATTTAAATAAATATTTGAATCAATGCTTTTGTCAAAATAACTTACCACTCTTCTGCGAACGCCACGGACAGTGTAGCTAATAAAGGAGTAATTTTCATTGTGTAGGATAAAAGGCACAACTGCTTTCTCAATCAGGGTTGTACTTATATACTGAAATTATCAAAGCCATAAAAATTTTTTTATTCAGATACAGATAAGATATGTTTTAATTTGAAACTGTTTTTAACACTATATGTGTTCAGTAAATGTTTCTTGCTTTGTGATATAATGAGCCAAATTTTAGAACGTTCTTCCTAAAATAATAAAATTAGGTAACATCCGTTTACAAAGTGAATAAATAATTGTACTTATAAACAATCATTTAATGCCTATGTTCTAGTTTTGCTTATAATATATAATACTATCCAATAGAATATCAAAAAATTAATTATAAAGTATATTATAGCTGTTTCGGTGAAAATTATTAAACAGTATTATACTATGACCGTCCCATAGACGTGCCACATAAATCAAAGTTGTACCGCATGCTCCTCCTGACAACTGACCGACAGTTGACGCAAACTGTCAAACTACTTCATGTTTCACCTGTAACAGGTAAAGTGCCTAATTGAAAATCTAAAATATACATGGGAACTTTTTCAACAAACCCATTCAAATGAGGTATTCACCTTCTAAATCGGATCATAACTGTAGAAGAAGTTGCAATGTCAGTTACAAACACACATAATATTTAGTTAAATTTTTGCCATTTTCAATAGTAGATAAAGTAAAATTTTCTTCAGTAGCAAATCAAAATAGGGAAAGGTAGCGCAGAGTAAGACAGAAATAATTTTTTATTGACTACTAGTACATATGAATTGATATCACATATTATATGTCTTGAAACTATAGAAGTACCGAAAAAAATGGTTAAAGTATTTTAGAATTTACTTTTTCATGATAATACGATTTTGGTAGGGTTAAAGATTTTTCTATATTAAAGTGTTTTAAAATTGAATAAAATAATTATTGTAATATTTTCACAGTAGTAAATAACGCGCTTGAATTTACTTAAACTACTTATTTAGTTTACTTACAGGATATTAAATTTCTCAATAATATTTATGTATATTGCAAAAAGAATTACTAACGTAAAACATTCTGCAGTCTACTGTCTTCTGTGGAATATCGGCATTTGGGGGTGATATTTACAAACTAAGGCGTTAATTCCAGAGCTTCAAAACAGCTTTTCTATTATATTTTTAACTATTCTTTAGTAAAGATCGTCTAATCAGCAATCAAGTTTTGAAATTCAACAAATTCAACAGGTGACTGCGAATTTCGTCAGCGCTAATCAAAATGCGCGGTAAGTGGGTTTGCCCTGCAAATATTCTTTAGTTACAAAATAACAAAGGTTTTATATCGCTGTGATTTTGTCGCAGCTAAACAATATTTTTCTAAAAATACACTTACGGTTTCTTTGGACATCGTTAAATCACTGCGCTATGGCATGTTTTGCGGATATTAATGTAATGTAAAGAAAGACAAATTTATGTATTCGTGACGGGAGAAGAAAAAAAGTGAATATCCCAGGAGGAACTTTGTCTCCTCTGCTGTGAAACATTGTAATAGATGAGCTGTTAAAGACACTAGAAGAAACATACGTTACACTGGAATGTATCCCAGAAAAGAACAAAGGGAACGTATGCAAAAGAACTTTAAACCTGGACAAAACTGGATATGTGCAGAGGGAATAAAACATAGTTTCTTCAATATCTACCATAGTAGCATTTATAAGGAGGAGAAACGAATGACTGGGACCCTTAGATTTCCAAATCTAGAAATAAAATTATTAGGTGACGTAAATGTCTTAGAGTTATTTTAGACTGATAACTCACCTCGTTAAACATTCAAAGAATCAAAAGAAAGGGAAGGCACTTGTTAGTCAGTTGAGTTCATAGAAAGCATGGGGAAAACTAAAGATGATGTATTGCATATAATTAATCTGGTCCCCTGAAAACAAACGAAATTATAAAGAATTAACAAGATAAACTAAGAAAGTGAGCAGGAGAGCTAAGAAACAGAAATGGAGCAAATCATTTTAGAACAAAGAAAATCCAAAATTCTACCAGAAATAGAAAATGTAAACAATAATTACCACTATAATAAGACAGAGATAGTTTAAGAAATATGTGACAAAAATTTTAAAATCCTAGCTAAAACATTTTGAATCAAGGTCAAATAATGAAAAATCAGTGGAGGAGCTAAACAATACGGTTTAATCGCAAGGTAGTCAAGGAGAGGTGTAAGTATCTTACTTAGACTTAGATTGAATTTCAAGAAATTATAAGAAGGCAAAAAACAACAAGAGTTCGGGAGAAAGCGGCAGTATAACAGAAACAATAAAAAATGAAGCTACAATATTGCAAGAAATAATGCACAAGATAACGGTAAAAATATGAAACAAAAAAAATGCTAAGAATGGTCGGATGCAATTTTAAAATTTTCACAAAAAATTGGAAGACTGTATGTACAATTTTAGAGGAATGGCGCTACTAGGAATCCCATAAAAGCTGCTGGAACTAAACGCGTATGAAAAAAAATTTGGTGACTATCAATGCAAATTAGCAGTAACCGATCGATAATCGATCAGATATTTACATTGAAACAAATAATGGAGAACAGTTATCAGAAGTTGTCCCTACATATAGTTTCCATAGATTTTCAACAGGTCTATGACACTGAGAAACTATTGCAGGAAACTATTCTGAGGTTAAATAAATTTAGTACGGATAACACTAGAAGAATCCAGATGTATATTGGAGATATTACCGTTCTTTTAGATAGTTTCAAGTGAATCGAGGTACAATCGACTCCGACTGTATTATTTAATATATTATTGAAAACATATTAAAAGCTAGTATATGTACATTTGAGATCAAAACAATCGACTCAGTAAACATGCTTGAATTTCGAGTAAATGCGTATCCCACCGATAACATTCCAAGTAAATTTCAGTGTATGTTTGAAAGCTTAGAAACTGTGGTTTCAAAAGATACCACTTTAACCGTTCTGACAAAGTTATGGGTCTAATAATATGTAACACAAAAGAGTTAGAAGGAAAAGGCGATTATGAAAGAAATATAATGAAATCTTCAGTTGAAATTAATTTAATGATTTTTCAATACGCGATGTTGCCACCTCTACTCCTAATTGCACTTTCAAGCGATTACGCATAGATCGGATCACTTTTCCTATGCTGTCCTGAGGTATCGCTTCCCACTTTCAACAAACACCGATCTCCGTTCCACACGTTCCCTGGTTTAAGATTTCTGGCCTGAATTTCGCAATTGGATTCGTCTTTAACACAGAGGCCAGTTATTTTGATATACCGACGTCAGTCAAAGGGGTAGGGGTCACTCGGGGTGTAGCATCGCGTATTGTGGTGCATTAGCATAAAGTCCTCACTCACAAATACGCAAACGGAAAATTTTCCTCCAGAATGTTCCTGATGTAGCGGTCTGCTGTTAAACCTCCTGCGTCCTCCACTAGTCACGAAAACAGCTCACTTTTCTGTGAATAAAATGCCCGTTTACAGCAATAAACAAATCGCTCCCCTGGCCTTCCTGACTCCACGTCTCCTGTCGTTGCCATGTAGGCACATCCTGGACTGGTCGGTGAATAATATTGACTCAATGGCCAAGGTCGCAATCGAGATGTTCGTGAGCAAATTCTAGTCGCATTTGCTTTTGGATTGCAGTCACTTGAGATCTGTAGCTGTCTTTTTTCAAGTTGGCGCCTTTTTCACTTCCAAGCACTGGCGACCACGTATCTGAGCGACCTCAGCTCTTGCTTGTTGTCAACGCTAGTCATATGTCTATTGCTGGGGATATTGAGACGAAAATAATCGTATTTCCTGTTGCACGCGCCTAAGATACTCTTTACACGTAAATGTTTTATTTTCGTTTTCCTTGAACTGAAACATGAAACAAAAATGCGCTTCAGTTAGTGAGTCAATTGTATTGCCAAGTGTAGAAATGATCCCATTACGACATTCCGCTTATTGCATGATCAAGGAAAGGGCTGCTAGATGTAGTGACCAGGTAATCTGCAGCAAGGAAAAATCGGCTTGTGGATAAATGAGGATAGACCTAAATATATGGCAATGGATAAGGTATAAATACTGATATAGAAAGTTACATAAAGTAGTATAATAAATGGAAAACATGTTTTTCGAAAATGTTTACAATTTTATATATTTAGGAGTAAAAGTTACGTGTAAGGGGAAAAATAAATCATGGAAGAAAGAATGCAAAAGCAAACATCCAGGAAAAAACTATTTAAATTAATTACATCAAAAGAAGTCTTGCGCAACACCAAGATTTAAATTTACCAGATGTTATTATGAGACTGGTGTTTAAACCTTAAACCTAAAGAACAAAATAAAATAAAGGCAGGAAAATAAAATATTAAAAGATCTTGGTGCAATAAAAGAGGGAGATTTATGTCACTGTACAACCAGATAGGATCATAACGTACATGAAAGCACAGATTATCCAATGGTTAAGACCTGTTGACAGACTCTCTGAAAACAGGGTTACACGAAAAATAATGAAAAAGAACGAGGAGAAAGACGCGAGACAAACTCCGAAAAAGTCGCTGGAAACCATAAAAGAAGACTTCGGAAGCTGCACGTTGACCGATTAAAGCTAAACAAAGCGACTAGTGGAAAAATTTTTAACGAAAGTAATGTGTAAATATGTACTAAGATATGTGCCCTGCGTATTGATTAGTAAATCAGATAATAAGGTAATTCCAATTTAGAAATTTCTTCCTAAATAAAACCAAAATATTGGATCAACCCGAATTTTGTTCTATTAATGTAAAATGGAGACTTAGCAGTTACGTACGAAATACAAGGAGTCTTCGATATTAAAGGTAGAAACATTTATATTTAAAAAATTGTTTGATACATTCCAAAAAACTACATGCTTTTGTTTATTTCTTGACATACTCTCCGTAAACTTTGAGACATTTATCCCAGCGTGGCAGTAGTTTAAACATCTCTTCACGTTACCTGCTTGTCAAGTTGCTCGAAGTAGTCCACAACTGTGACTTGCAATTTCTTCTGATACAAAAGCGCTTCCTCGTCAAGAATTCTACAAAGACCCGAATAAATGAAAATTGACGATTTTCCCATAATAAAGTTCGACAATTGAATTGTCATCCGTGTGTAGTCCTTGGTCTACCTCCTTTCTTCTTGGATCTTTAGAGTTTTGCACCAAACGCCGACCTTTTTGGCTTAAAACTTTCATAAATGCCCTAACCTGGTTAAATTTCGATCTAATTAACTCTGGCTTGGAAATCTGATAACTGAACCTAACACTTCAAATACTTTGCGGTTACAATATAAATGAGCTTTGCAGTTAAATATGAGCTTTTAAAAATAAACTTAATTTTTGTTTCTAAAACCAGCCACAAATGTACGTTCTGGCGGTTTTGATAGATTTTGGGGGATTAGACACTAACTGTAAAAAAATTCCAAGTTTGGAAAAAGAAAGGAGTATTCAAATTTAAATTTTAAATTATGGTTTTTTTAAGAACTTACCGCCTTGATTGTGATAAGTTTGCAAATTAATATATTAAAATTTAGATTTTTATGGATATTTATTTATATTAAAATTAAATTTAGAAGTTATAAATTTTATTATGGATTTTTAATGAGAAATTTTAAAAAAAAAAAATTCTAAAATAAACACTAAAATTAGAACGGCATTTTGACTACCCTATTAACCAATGATAAGGAAAGCAGGTAAATTGTACTTGTTTTTACATTAAAATGTTTTATTTTTGGCAATACACAAATTAGAAAAAAAATTGTTTTTTTATTTTAATTTTTAGATTGAACATGAACTTAATTTATTATTAAAATTATAATAACGGAAACTGTTTAAAAATTATTAAATTCATCTTTAAAAAAGGAAAAATTTGAGTTAAATTTAATTTTTAAAATTCTTTTAAAATTAAATTAAAATTATAAATTATTTTACCTTTTAATTACAAAGGTTTATTTTTAATTTCGAAGATATGATATTTTATGCCCGTTTTTAAAAATTTATATAAGTTTATTTTTAAAAAACTTTTTTTTGTTAAAACTTTAACCCCTTTATGAAGGAATTAAAGGACAAAAGGAAAATTAAAAGAAAAAAAAAACAAAAACAAGAAGGCAAAAATTGGAAAAAACAAAAAACGGGGGAATATGGAAAAAATTACAAAGAATAAATTAAACAAAATGGGGGGAAGGAAAAAAAGAAAAAAAAAGAAATGGAGCTAACTGATGAATTTGAAAGAGCCGGGGTTGAAATGCTAATAGTATCAGAGACTAAAAGAAAGGGAGCTGAATAGAAGAGCTAGATAAGAACATCTGATAGTATGGAGTGGAGAAGATATGAAGGAAAGAGCGCAAACAGGGTTGGATGCATCCTCCACAAAGATATTATAAGAAGAAATAAATGAAAAGCAGTATCTGACAGAATACTAACAATTGAATTTAAAACGCAAACAAGAAGAAACTATAACAGCAATATACGGACCGAATGAAGATGAGAGACTACAAGATAAAGATAAATTCTGGGAACGAATAAACTAACAGTAAAAGCAGCCAAAACATTGTGGTTGCCGGAGATCTAAATGCAGAGTAGGAAAAGCAATGGTGCACACAAAGTGATTGGAAAATTCGGAGAAGAAGCACGAAATAACAACGGCCAAAGACTGCTAGACCTGCAGTATACGACTTAATAATCGCAAACACTTTATTCGAACACAGGAACATCCACAAGCACTAGAGCAGTACCAAGCAGGAGAAATTTATTATTGTATTATTGATTACATAATTGTAGAAAGGAAAAAGTGAGCAGTAATAAGGAGTAGTAGTCAAAAGGATTCAAAAGGCAACCACTACCTTGTAATAGCAGAAATAAACAAGAAAGAGAACCAAAGATGCCGAAAAAAAAAAAAAAGCAGAGAAACAATTAGAACTTATAAGATGGAAAACAAGAAATAGCAAAAGAATTTAAAGAATACATTGAAAGAGAAATAGAGAAGATCAAAGATGAAATAGATAAAAAGACATGGGAATTGGGGAAATATTTAAACATACAATAGTGGAGACCCCAAAAAGGTATTGGAACATTAAAGAAAGCAAGGATAAGAAACAAAAAGGGAGAAAAAAAAAGTTATAATTAAGAAAGTAAAGTGGATAATCTACGTAAACAGACAACAACAAAAAATATGAAGAATACAAAGAACAAATAACTAAATTCAAAAAAATTAGTTAGAAAGCAAAACAGAGACATGGAAAATGTTCGGAGAAAAACTATAAAAGATAGAAAAGTAATCAGTAACTATTTTTCAAAGTTCTAAAAAAAGGAACAAAATACAGACGAAGTCCAATAAAACTAAAAAAAGAAGAAATAGTAAAAGAAGAGTAAGGACAATGGAAAGAATATTTCCAGAAATGTATTACAAAGAGACAAGAAAAAGATAATAAGCAAAATGCAGAGTCAAATTTTTACACAAATGAAGGAGTTAGACAAGGGGATGTCTCAGCCCACTACTTTTTTTCTTATGGACCATTTAATACAATTGCGAAGACAAGAACAAAACCCCTTGGGATGGAAAGAAGGAGAAGTTTGTTATATCCGAATGTGCATTTGCAGACGATGTAGTGTCAATAGGAGAAATGAAAAGGACGTTAAGGAAAATTTGCATGTAGAAGAAGTATTAAGCCAAAATAGAATGAAGATGAATAAGTCAAAAACTAAAATAATGGAGTAACAAACAATAAGAAAATGTAAAATCCAAATAGATGAAGAAAGATAGAACAAGTAAACAACTTCCAGTATCTGGGAGTAACTCTAGTAGAAACAGGAGAACAAAGTATAGAGGTGAATAGAAGGATAGAGTCAGCTAACAAAGTGTCTCATGCACTGAGTAAAGGCCTAATCAATAAAAAAGAAATATCAAGAAAAACGACGAGATGAAGGTGTACAAGGCAGTGTTCAGACCAATTCTTACCTTCGGATGCGAGTCATGGGTGCTAGCTGATCAAGATTGAAGTAAGATAACGGCATTTGAGATGAAATATCTGAGAAGAGTAAAAGGTATAACTAAGCGTGATAGAATTGGAAATGAAGTAACTAGAGAAAAACTAAAGATTCAACCTGCAGAAGACTTTATTGAAAAAAGACAACTGGGATGGTGGGGACATCTACAAAGGATGGAGGAAAAAGCGCAGACCCGAATGATCTGGGAATCCAAAGCAATAGGTACAAGAAAGAGAGGAAGACCAAAACAAATTTGGAATGACGCAATTGAAAAGAACTGGAAGAAAGGAAAATTGTGGACAGAGGCCAAAAGTTAAGCAGATAGAACAAGTGGGAAAAATTGATATCGAACTGAAGGAGTTATTGTGTTTATGTGACAGCAATGTTTAGTGAAATACGACTGTGAAATGCTATTGTGAAAACAAATTATGTGTAACCTCACACCCTTATGGGTAGATAGGATTTTTGATTATTTATATATAGCGAAGGATCTTAGATCTATTTCTATTTATTACTGTCTTATTATAGTCTTGAAAAAACAATAGGAAAATAAATAAAAATTTGAACAATACAATAGGTTATAAAACCTAGAAACCAATACAGATAGCTGTACTTTTTTACTCAGATAACATACTAAAAAATATACAGATAAAAGTCGATATAAACAATAGTAAAATAATGATGTACAATAAGTCATTAGTAGATAAAGGAAAAAATAGAAGAAAAAAAGCGTCGAGAAAAGAAGGACATTTGGAATGCGAAACATGTGTGAATGGTACGGACTAAAAACTTCAATAAAAAAAACCTTTGAGCTGCCATTTAAAAAATAACAATTGCCAATTTTCGGAAGGAGTAGGTGTAACAATAAGAAGAAGATTTGGATAAATTTTTGACCATAAAACAAAAATTTTATACTTGAATGGGTATCAACGGTAGAATATTTTGGAAGCGCCTTCTCAAATGGAATAATTATCTCAAATTTCAAATTGAAAATAACTAACAAAACGAGAGATAAAAGAAAACAATCTTTGACTGAAATAGAAAATGCTAATAATCAAAATGTATCATATAAAAAACGTAGGCAGATCAGCTATGCAGAAAAAGTCAATGTGTAAGAAAATAGAAAGAAAACAACTCGAATGGTATAGGCACTTCGCTATTATGTCGACAGAGGATTTTTAATTCTTAAAGCTAAGTCTTAGCTGAACAAATAAAAAGGAAAACAGGAAGCCTGAGAATGGTAGACAATACAAATCATTAAAATAGGATAATACAGAAGCAAAGCGTTAAATAAATGAAAGCATGTGCTAGAGACCAGAAAAATTAAAAATCATTGTTAACAGACACATCTAAGGATAAGCCGGTACCTTTTAAAAATTTTTAAAAAATTTCCTTCTGTAGATGTCCGCCGCAGTCGTGGACGAAACGTCAAGAGTTTTCGAACTCCAACCACGGTCTTATAGCCCGAGGACCGACCACACGATGCACCATAACACCGACTGCTTGAAAGTACCTAAAAATAAATTCACTTGACATGTTACCGTATTTTGTGATAGTGAACAAAAGACAAATTAATTACTATACGCAAAAAACAAAACAACGATCCACACAGTGGACGGCACGAATCGGAATTGACAGGCCCTCCATATCTGAAGGAGTCATCAGATTTAATTAATGTTAATCATTGAGATTGCTGATTAATATGTAATTATAAATGAACTGCTGACAACATTCTATTTAACACAAATAAATATACAAATACTAAATGAATGTAAAATAAGTTAAATAAATTGTTGTTTTCTACACCAGTATTAATTTCAAATGTCCTTTAAACTATTGAAATTGATAAATATCGAGTGAAAATTCAAAATAATATAAAAATTGGTGTCAATTATAACATCACTGCAATATTTTATTCTAATTTTAACGGTTACTATAGAGAAGTGTAGTAATTCTACAACTTTCAAAAATACGATTTTTGTTTTTTTGTAGCAAGTTTCTAATATTTTTCTGATAACTTTTTTTGAGAATTAGTTTTACTGAGTTATTACTCGGTGAAAAATTGCCTTCAGAATTATTTACAACTGATTTTATGATCATATAACTTAACTTAAAGAATTACATAAATTCGTTTATCTAAAATTGTACAGCCCTATTAGGGAAGTAAGAATACCAAAATTTTGAAAAAAAAACACAAGTATATTCCTACCATTGCTACTTTCATATCCACGTTTGGGCGATCGCCCTTAGCCCGAATTTTGATATAAATTCGTTTAATGTGCTTTTCCGTTTTGTAAACGGCTTTTCCTAAATGTTTTATTTTCTATACCAAGTTTCACACAATCACAGTAATGTGTATAGAATTATAGTTTTACCGCGTTGCATATATTATCAGTTTTAATAAATGCCCTTTGCATATATTTTGGCTTTTTATGATTCGGTTACTAGAAAATAGCATTGAAAGAGACGTTTTATTATTGTTAAGTATAACACAAACGTTTCTTTTCTATAATTTTAGTTAAATCATTTTTACAACTAGAAATACCATCTTTTGCATACCGCAATTATCATCAATCAGATACTGAATAAAAACACTAAATATCAAACATTTTGTTTCTACGTGTAACACTTTATATTCTAAGGTAACCAGAAAAATAAAAAGGTGCATATCAAGAAAGCATTTAGTTTTTTACATATTTTTACAATATTGAGTTTATTATCTGGTTTTTAAACAAATTGAAACCTTTGATCAGAGGTAACGCCTGTTTTCTATGCGGCATAACACAGACTCCACATGCATACATATGTGTAATAGTTCGTCAAAAATCCGAAGTTTTTAGGTTGTGTTGAGGAAAAGCATAAAAGCCGGCTTATGAACTTGTACTTCTTAGGTAACACAATTAGTTAACTTCACATAATCAACAATATACGATTGTCGATAAAATGAGACATAAACATGAACGCAGAGTTGCTATATTAAAATATAAACAGGCCAAATTTACGACATTAACCACAATAGCACAGTATTTCTGAGATTCTTTTTGGACACAAAGAACTTCAACCAGAAAGATGAATTGCTAAGGTGACCGGTGTGTATCTGCCAATATACTGTTATGCATGTAAAGTTCCTCTGATTTGCTGTGGTGCGGGGGCTTATGAATAGCGACTGGAATGCCATGGCGTCGCATTTCTGTGAGGAAGGCTTGAAAATGACCACCAACAGCTATATGAAGGTCCTGAAAACCGTTATCAAGCCGTTGGATGAAAAAGCTTACCAGAGAACGAGAATATACGTTTCATATATACCCATAATATTAAAAAAATTTGTATGGCATATAAATGTTGGGTTTCGTCTTTTGTATCCAGGTATTGAGAAAGCTTCTTTATTTCAGTTTCCTCACGATTAAAGATGTCAGTAAACAAAATTGCTTAACTTTAAATAAATTTTTGTCAAAGAGGTACATTACGATATTTTTTTATAAACAATTTTAAGTACTATGTGCGAATTAATATATAATTTATATCTCTGGGATATTTCATTTAAAAATTCATTTCTTTTAAAAGCAGAGCTCTTTAAAAGGCTGTATCATGGGTTAAAATTTAAATGCTTACTATAATGTAAAGGGAGATCACTGCCTAAATCGGCACTTAGAAAGTGGGCCACTTAATTTAAATTAAGAAGGAACCGATGCTATAGACATTGGAGGAAAGTTTTACATTGTTGCCGCCGATTCGTCGGATTTACATTCGTTTGATTTCAATTACTTTTGTGCACTAAAAACTCGAATATTGGACATCCGATTTCTGAATTGGAATAAGATCACTGATAAACACAAATTGAAAATTCAATGACATTTGCAAATGGGTCATTTAAAGGGTGTTCAGGTGTAGCAAAAACTCGTTTGTGAAGGTAAAGAAAAGTACTTAGATATGTGAAAATTGTATGTTTATATTTGTATATGTCATGCTTTTTAATTGTAATCTCTAATAACATTTTGTATTAATAATAATTGCGATATATTTTAAAATTGTTGAGTTTCTGAACCAAAACTTTTCCCATTTTTCTACTTTAGAAAAAATTACACATTTAATTTGACTCGAGAATACTATGTTCTAATAATGCAATAGATATAATGTAAACTAAGTTACAACATACTAAACGCAATTTACATCTAAATAGATTTAGTTAAAGTTTCAGAGTTACCCCACGTAATTATATCATTAGCTTTCTGACGCGGCTCTGTCACGAAAGTGTTAGCACATTTTTGAGCAATATCACGTGTAACGCCAAGGAATATGTCGGACCAATTCTGCCAACTCATGCTGCTACATGGATTCTACAATTTTAACTTCTGACAATAATACCATAGATTGCATTTTATTTTAAAGTGGTCCACGTAAGTAAACGTAATAACATATTTTGCATCCGCACTTGTTTCTCTCCAGCATAATCTTACGTATGGCATGCCTTTATTTTTCCATCCCCTTAATATGTCTTGATCTTTCTGGAGCAAACGTATAATTATTCAATAAATACATACAAATTGGTTGAGAAATACAATAGAATGTTAGTTAGGAATAGATACATCTTTTATTGAAACAAGATCTATAGATATCAAACAATTTACGGAATATGAAAAGCAACAAATAGCAATAAAACAGCAGTTTTTATTTTGCAACGTAGCACAGACAATATTAAAGCTTCCAGATCAGTTACGCTTCTTATTAGCAGCACGGACTAAATAAAGACCTCTAATTTTTCTTTAACGTAGAAGCTCCACAGTACTTAAGATAGGCACTTTAAATTTCCCTTGCGTAAAACTCCTAGTAATAAAATTTCTTGTATCAAAGCGCCCGGGATATATTTCGTAGTATAACGATTTGATGTAAATCTAATCAAAATTTAATGCGAGTAAAAGTAAAAAATATGAATGCACCTATTAGTGCATCAAATTGTTGTCAGTAATTATGCAACTAATGAAAAAGTTCATATGTGGATGTGGGTGAAAACATGTAAATTTATGAAAAAAAAGTTTAAAGCATATCGTCGTACGTAACAAAAAAAAAATTTAAATATGGTAATAACCTCTACTTTAGCTGTTCCACTTAATCCGTAAATATATTTTAAATACATTTTCGACCAAAAGAAAGACAACAACCCTAACCTTACTCACAATAATATTGATTCAACAGCTTATAAAATACTTATTACTTTCTAACATTTAGTAATATTTGTGACAATATTTTTTTGTTTCTTATTATAGATGTACAGATAAAATTATAATAGGATGTTCTTGGAAAAAAAGCAATAACATTTTTCTATGGTACCGACAATATTATTTTGTTCTACATATTTCTTTGGTTTTACCTTAATTACAAATAAATAATAAACTCCATGCCAACAGCTTTAAAACAAATGAAATTCAATAAAGTATACTTTCAATTAAACAAGAATTTTGATGTTCAATCGTTTAACGTATCCTTTATTAGTGGCATACTTTGTTAAAATCATTAATTAAATTCAACATCTATTTCTCTTTTTATGCTTTGATATAGCCTGCTATAAAAGTTAAATATTTGAAATAGCTTACTTGAATTATTGCAATATGTGCATGTTCTTCTGTACTAAACGTGCCGAGCTTAAACTCCTATTCGTATTATTGGGAGTTGCTAGGCTTTATTTTATTTTGCCGAGCTCTTATTCGAAACTTAATTAAATTAGTATCATAATAAAATAAAGTAATGCTTACTTTATTGAAAATACAGAATAGAGAGAAATGGTGAAGAATAACACGGTAATAATGATGTCGCGTAGTGTATATATTTTCATACGCTGTGCAAAATTGCGCTCCTTCGAGCAATTTTCTGGATAACATTTCAACACTTTTAAACAAATTTTTAGCCCATCTTTATTTAAAAGAAACGTAAAGCATAATAACCATGTGAAAAGAGATAGCATAGAGCATAGTATTGTGTCAATCATACGTCCAAATGTCTTTACATCTCATTTGCAATTGACCGTTGGTACTTAAGTTCACAGGAAAACAGATTCCAAACTTATAGTTGATCTATTGAACAAACTAGGAGTCAGTGCGTCTTATTACAATCTCTAAATGTACGAAACCTCTACTATCGTGCATCCCCCTCAAACACTCTTTGATTACGCTTTTGTTCAGTATATTTATGACAACACTGACCATAATGTTGCTACAATCGATGGGTGCAACACATTTCACTGTCTTGGAGGTATAGCCGTGTACACGCCCGCTTATTCCATTAATTACGAGGGAGGTACTCCAAAATTAAAAAAATTACCAACATCTCAAGCTCTGGCAACGCAAAACCAAATTCCGACTTATCCGTTAAATCGAAACTCCGAAAATAATTTTTAAAAAACTAATTTTCTCCACACAAATACACTGCAGCTAGGAAAGCTACCGTTTTTGTCCCGGTATACGTAGGATATTTATTTGGTAAATGTTATATTGCTGATTTTCCTTCGTGGAAAGGTTTTATGGAAGTTACGTCCGCGAGGTGACTTATGAACTTTCATATCATATGTTTGCCTTTCATAAACGAGCCTCCATCTAAATTGACTACGCTTAATACTGCTTTGCAGTTCACAAAAGAAGAAACTGCAAAATAAATCAATGTATCAATTTTAACGTTTGATCAGCCATTGTATTGGAAAGCACGCTCACTTATTACAGAACAAAAATCTTAGTTAATTAGGAGGGTTTTATCTTCTCATGTCGTATCTAGGAGCCATAGGTTTTGTAATGAGTGGAGGTTCGGAAGTTTATGGGAACTGTATATGTTCTGAATCGGCCAAGAAGATATTGGGAGGCCATGCTTTTCAAGGGGCCCATTACGCTTTACAGCGTTAGGATGAGATTATTGAGAAAGAACAACGTTACGACGAAAATAAAATTTACATAAACAATTTTTTTGAACGTTGGTCAACAGACCCATCACACATTGGAGATTTCAAAGCAGATAAAACTTTCTGTCATTTGACCGAAAATTTAACTAAAAATATAGCAGATCCCGAGAAAAAAGGTCATGCGGCTAAATTGTGGATTCAGTATTTAAAGTGTGTTCATACAGTACTCCAATTTTTGGAGGCAGAGATTGGGTCATTATAAGTTGCATGTACAGAGCATTGAAGGTATGCTTCCATTATTTCATGTAGCTGGACACAACCCTTATGCAAAAAGTGCGCATATTTATCTGCAAGACTTATGTAATTTAGAACTAATAATGGACCAAGCAAAATTTCAGAAGTTTACACAACAAGGATTTTTCAGCACACGAAAAAGTGACAAACCATTTTCAGGAGTTTTACCCGATATGGTGATTGAGCAAACGCTCAACAGTTTTTTTGGCTGCGATCTCCGACATGGGAGAGGCGTGACACCGAGTGTAATTGCTAGGTATTTTCAAGGTATGCCAGCTGCCGTTAACGTTATGGAAAGTCTAGAGAACTATTGCGATTTAAAATCAATTTCGAGCAAGCAACACCTTGATTTGTTCGAAAGCTGGATCAAAGGTGACAACAGCGATACCGAAAAATTACCATTTTGGCTACGAAAACATGACCCTTTTTTAAAGCGATCAAACATTATGTCACTATCAACAGGAATAATTGGTGGGTCTGATATTAATTGTCATAACGTTCTAGAACTTGGCTCACGTGGAATCTCCTCAATGTTTGGGAAAACCGTCGGAAATGTCACCTTATCGCTGGTATTTAAAGTAAAACCACTGAGTTGTGCTGAAGTGGGGGAGAGGGGGGTAAGCGCTCGAAATGACAACTTCTTATCAATTGACTCTCAGTTTAAATTCAATCGTATTGCTGTGACTTTTCAAGGAAATGACGACAATACACAAGAAGCACTTGAATACGATTTATCGCCATATCCTCTGGCTTTTTTCGATGAAAACGATTGGATTCACAAATCTGCCAAGTTTGAGTTGTATAAAATATTAAAATCGACTATTAGCTCACCAGAACTCCTGCAGAGTTTTAACTACGTGGTTGATGGCGGGTGGCTATTGCATTACGTAGCTGACCCCACAGTATAACGTTTATCGAAATTTTTCAAATTTATTACGATTTTTTTTACACCCTGCTATGATAATGATGCCATTATCGTTTTTGATGGTTGCAATGATGAAATCATTGAAGTTAAGTCGTACGAGAAATATCAGCGAAAGGAGAAAACTGTAGCATCAGACGTTGAAATATAGGTTGATAATCTAGTTTCTTTACACCAAAAGAAATTTTTAAGAAACACAGCTAATAAATTTAAATTTGTACAGCTCTTGACTAATTTTGGAAGTGAACGCAACATTGACACCAAAATCGCTACTGAAGATGCCGATTACTTAATTATCAAAACAGCAATCGAGCAGAATGACACAACCGAACAGTCTGTTGCAAGTAGGTGATGACGTCGATTTGCTCATGGCCATAGGATTAACATCAGAACTAAGTGATTTATATTTTTAAAAATTTCAAACGGAAAAACGAAAGCAATGCAGCTGTACTCCACTAGGGATAACAATGCATTTTCAGTTTTATTTTATTTGCGCACGCTTTTGCTGGCTGTGATTCTACGAGCGCTATTTACAAGAAAGAAAGAAAAATATTCCAACTGATGAAAATAATAAAAATCTTCAAGATGCAGCTAAAACATTTTATGAAAAAAATAAGAAGTTTATGAATTATTTGAAGCGGCAAAACAAGTGATTATACATCTATATAAAACCAAATCGCAAAAATCACTTCTATTAATGATATGGTTACAATATATATCGTTCGGTTACTGCCAAAAAAGACTTGTCGTCTGCTTTCCACCTACAGAATTGCTTTACAACAACACGCAAAACGTGTTTATTGTCAAATTCAGCAGTGGTTGGGAAATGAAATTAATCCCGAGGAGTGGGGATGGAAAGAACGAATTTTACGTTGATCCCAATCATGACGAATAAACCACCAGCACCAAAAGAACTATTGGAATCGGTAAGTTTAAATTTGATACAGTTTTCATCTCATTGAAATAACTAATATTTTCTGTATATTTCAGATATTTTGCAGCTGTCATGGCAGTGTACACGGCCGGTGTAGTTGTAAGAAAGCAGGTTTGCCTTGTAATTTTGCTTGTAAAATCTGTAAGGCGAGAGCTGTGATAACGCAGAAAGGAAAAATATTCAAAGCTGATTTGGAGGATGAATTTGAAAATATTCCATATGAAGATGCAGACGAAAATGAAATAGCTGAGAAAGAAATAAATGATTTCGATAATTATCTTGTAAATGCAGAAAACGAAATTATAAATATTGATATTTAAAGATGTACATGAAAAAGTAATTCAAAGATTCGTATGAAAAAAAATTGTAATAATATAACTTTTTAATAAAAGCAGTCCTTTTTGAAATATTTTTGAAGTATGAAGAATCGTTCAAAGTAAATTAAAAAAAAATACTGCTATAATATATTTGCACTTTATTTGTTTAATTTTTCAAATTTGGCACAACTTGGGACTACGTGCAATTGATAGAGAATTGTCGATAATGCAAAAATACATTATCACTATAATACTTTTTTTCGTCCATTTAAAGTATTTTTTCAACGCGCGTGACCGGTAGAAAAGAAAAATCACGTCAGCTCGAGCTTGCTCTTCTTCTCCCTCTTGTCCCTCTCACTCTTCACGTGCTCCGTCTCTCTCTCGCTCCCGCAGCCCTTATGGCCGCGAAGTGTGGTCTTTCTCCTTCGCCGGTAGTTAATTTCCGCACATCGCGTTCATGGCTATTTTTCTCCACATCTCACGCTTATCAATGTCGAATAAAATATCATTTCGTATGCATCTTTGCGCGCTCTTTCGATTGGTACAATCCGTTTTTCTCTACGTGCCTTCGTTCGTGAGATATGAGCATTTTAAACTTTTGCAAGCGATTTTCGCATAGAAGTGCAACACTAGAAATTTTTTTACTATTTTTCCCGTGATCACCGCACTCGAATACATAAGAGACCACAATTCCATCTTGTAAGGAGAAATTTCGAAGTTGAGCAAAATTTGACTGGACTAAGTAAGCAGAATTTCTAGTATTGGACCCCACAAATTCTCAACAACTCTATAAGTGACCTTCACAATCAGCGCGGTAATTGTTTGATGTGGTGTTACGTAATTTTGCATCATAGAGTTGTGTTTTGTCGAGAAAGTAAGACACGCGGTGGCTGTCACATCTGTCCACTATGTTAGGATGTTAGGCAATTTATTATTATTTATTATTTATTCAAAAATGTGCTATTGTGGTTCTAACGCCGACAATTTCTTGAGGAATTTTAAGACAAATATTTTCAGTCCACCTGATCTCATGACATGGTGACATCGCATGGGCGGTTAGGTCATCACATCTGTCCCCTTGCGATGTATATCGCTCATGTAGATAAACATTTGCACTATATCATCTTTAAAATTAGTTGTTGACAACATATTTCATGTGATGGTACAGTAAATCAGGCGATGTTCTTTTCATTACTGTTTCAAAAAGAGGTCATTCTAACGAACCCTGTATAAGAAAAACATTGTCTGAGCTAATTTTGATTACGAGACAGTTGTGTTTTATAATTTTTGTACCTAGAACCACCGGAACTCTATTATTTTGTGAGCAATTTTGTTTTTTTTTTGTTTGGAAGAGAACCTTTACGACGTTGAAGGATAGAAATGCAGGCACCACGAGCTCTTAAAATTCTCCTGTACAACCGTTGTGTAGTTATGTTAATGGTCTATAATAATAATGATAATGGTAAGCTTTAGGCCCATCAGACCATAGCCTGCAAACTGAGAGGTTAAGACTCTCATATGTTCGCTTCCTTTTGGCCGGTCGTTACGTATCATCTATGATGCGAGACGATGTCCCAAGTACCGCGCTTTAGATGACTGCCATTAATGGTCTATAGTGCAGTATATATAGGCTGAAAGTCAAACGCAATGTCTACAAATAATAAAAAAATGGTATCTGAGTTGCAGAAACATAAAACGTCTCATGTACTTTACTTATTTACTTAAAAGAAATGCCACAATAGATAGAATCTGTTATCAGATATATTTACTAGATTTGGAAAAATCCCTTTAAACATCCATATAAACTATGATAATAATGGTCTGGTTAAGAAAAAACCACTTAACTTAAAAAAAAAGTTTGGAATAAAATATTTCACCTGCTACACAGTATGCATATTCGGAATATTATGCAACAACTTCTCAAGAAAAAGATTATTAAATAGTGTCATAGCCGTTAGAAGTTTATGCACATAGATTTATTATTTTTCTTTCTTACAATGTATTAAGTACGCGGGTCGGTATCAATCGAGAGACTGTAGTAAGGGTAGGACTTCACTGCCTATTCTATAAAATTGATGAGATCTGTCTTTAACATATCTTTCAGCGTATTTTTTTGGCATCAACCCCATCTTAACCAAGAAGAAACAATTCCTTGCCCACGGAGTTAGAGAAAAGACTTTAGACAACCCAAGATTGGGATTTATGACCAACAAAACTTCATAAAACTGGTTGCTAAAGTTAAGGCTGCCAACCAGAAAATTTAATAAGTAAGCTGAGAATCCTCGACGTAGTTGTTAATTTAATCGAAAGATTAGTCTTTCTTTGACCTCAATCATCTATAAAAAAAAATTGTTCATATAATATTAAGGGATAACCCAAAACCTTCAATAAACTCTGTCAGTGCCGGCAACCAAAAGACGAGATAGTTGCTTAAAACCTAATATTGCGAGTTATTATTAGCTTAATTATAAGAAAAGAAATAGATAATAAGATCTGTATTTGTTTAATTATAAAAATTTTGAAACACCAGCTCCTTTAACTTTAGTACAAGCACAGAAAAAACAAGAACGGTGTAATACCGTAAAGGAAACTTTCTACAGCGGTGCGAAATCATAACGGTCAATTTCGGTTGCCGTTAACAGATTTGGCTGAAAATCACTCCCATGAAAGGTACTGGCCTAAGATGTATGTATGTCAAGTTTGAAGTGAATCCGTTGGATAGAACGGAAGTTATCTTGCCTCCAGACACACAGACAGACATACAGGATGATAATCTCATTAACTTTCTACTTTAAGCTTCGCTGTAGAAAGTCAATAAAATAATATCTTACAACATTAGTCAAGATTTTCCCAGTAGGCTTATTTAGCAATATTTAGTAGCACTTAAAAATTGAATTCAATAATATGCTTTTAAATAACAAGATGTTCTTTAGTCATCTATAGCAAGTCATTTTTTGTGCTCTAAGAAAGATGTCTTGAGTACAAAGAAAATCGACTCAAAAAAACTTTATCCAATGTAAATTTTTTAGAACTATAATATTTCTATCTTACATCGCATACTATAAAACTTTGTCATGTGGCATAAATATGGTTAGAGGTTGCGACAAGTTCAAGGGTGTTAAGTCTCGAAGCTGCATCTCTTACCTTTAGTTACTCACAAACTGTGGAAATAAAAAGATTATCCTGTTCAAAACGGAATACTAGACAATTTTGTGCCAACTCTTCGAGTGGAGTCGATCGGCGTGACCTTCATCGTCCGCAGAGGTCAAATAAAAGTTGCTGAAAATCGCCTTTTTTGATAGATGGCGTAGTTGTCATTGCTTACAACATCGGCGCATGTGTCGCCACGCCTACTAACGCATGCGCAGTTGTTTTCTGTGCTCATTTCGTTGGAAACACTACTTTTGCTTTCAGACGCCAGTCGTACTTCAGTCGTCAGTTAGCATTCATTGCAGTTAGGCGTACTTTTTTCAGTCATTTCATTTTTTCTGTTTTTCAGCGTATTTCTCATGTGCAGGTCAGACTTCATTGAGAGCAGTTGTGTTTTTGAGATTTAGTCATGGCTGCAAATTATGTTCGGCTCTGGAACTTAAACTCGCTCCCTAAGACACCGCTTGATGGCATTACTTGGGATCAGCAGCAAGGTTTCTTTCGCTCGACCAAGAAATGCAACAGCCACAAGGTGGCAATGCGGGTGATTGAGCAAGATCCTGGTGTTGGTCGTTTCCGGTGCCCAAGATCAACAAAGTGCTCGAATGTTTCTTTGGCGTCTGGTACGTTTTTTGAGAATTGTAAACTACCGATGGATAAAGCAATTCAGTAAGTGTTAATTTATTTAATTATGATTAGTTAGTGATTCTGATTCATTCATTTTTAGGCTTATGTATGCTTACACTCGAGACTGGTCTGTCGAAGATATCCAGCACGAGATTTGTGATTTGTCGTTACCGCCTGAAGAGCGAACCGTTTTGGGTTCAGAGACAATTCACTATTGGCATCGTTTCTGTCGTGAAATGGTAATTGATTGGCTTTCCAACATGCAAGGTGAACTCGCTGCTTGGTGGCGAAGGCTGTACAGTCCAAATTGATGAAAATCTCTTTGGACATCGTAAGTACGAAAGAGGTCGAGTTCTCGAAGGACACTGGGTTCTCGGCATGATCGAAGATGGCAACGAGGATGTTCGCATGGTGATAGTTCAGAAGCGAGACGCTACAACGCTAATTCCGCTAATTCAAAAACACGTGAAACCTGGAACTATCATTCGTACTGATTGTTGGCCAGCGTATAACGGACTTGATAAGGCTGGATACGTTCATCGTAAGGTGAACCATAGTGATTTGGAAAACCGATTTGTCGCTGAGGATGGCACTCATACTCAGCGTATTGAAGCAACTTGGCGACCTGCGAAAGACTGGTTCCAAGGACGACACTGTGCCAAAGGTCAGTTTGCGGACTATTTGTGTGAGTACCTGTGGCGTCGACATTGCAGCAAAAACGATATTGACTTGTTCAATAGCCTTGTTGGCGCCATAGTTGCCGAGTATGGACACTTTGCTTAAGCGTATCATCGCTCGATGAAACCGCCCTTCTAAGTGCGTCTCCTAATGAAGGTTTACTGAAGGAGAGGGGAATGAAGCTGACGGCCTCCGCGCGGTACTCCCTGGAAACGTCTTTGACGGCTAAACAGTTAGCAACTTTAGTTTACTTTAATTGAATTAAGTTAGGCTAGGTTAGGGTTAGGCTAGGTTAGGTTAGGTTAGATTGAAGTTTTGAGCATGTTTTCATTGAAATTGAGCGTTTTCATGCAACTTTCTTACTTGACCTTTGTGGACCATGGTCACGCCGATCGACTCCACTTGAAGAGCTTGCTTTATTGCAAAAAACTGGTTATACATTTACGACTCAAAATATTTTCCGTCGCTGGACACTACCTTTCCCATTTTTCGGTCAGCGTACGAATCCTGCCTCGAAAAAACTGCTCATATTTTGAGGCGATCCACGTATCGATCCAATTTTTAACTTCTTCATAACAACGTAAGTGCAGGTCAGCCAAACCATATGCCATTGATCGAAAGAAATGACAGTTAAAGGGAGTAATATCCGGAGAATACGTCGGATGGGGTAGGACTTGTGCTGCAAAATCTTTATCGTGTCTCTCGTTGTATTGCGGGTGTTTGCCTTTATATTTAACACAAGGGAACGGCACTTGTTGATTTAAACTCTAAAAACCAATTATGGGGATTCAGAAAAAGTAATCCAAAGAAAATTAATATAGAAAGTCTTACAACAAAATATTTTTTTAAATAATAACTCTTAGGAAATACATTTACTTAGCCTTTGCATTATATTACAAAAGAACTTTGCTAAATCGGCATATCGGAACGTAGTAGAAGAGTTTGGTTCAGACCATCTGCCAGTAATAATACGGTTACAATCAACGTCAAGATTTATAAATGGGGTAAATCGAAAAAACTTCCTAACCTATCTTGATGAACCACTGAAGTGCTTAGCCGGTCTAAATAACAATGAAGGCAGACACATATAGCATGTATACGGCAAGAATAGCTACCAAAACCACCCAAAAACCAAAATACCGTTATCTACCAATTGAAATTACAAAACTAATCAAAAGAAAAAGTCAAACTGAACGTGAATGGCAGATAAACCAAAATCCTGAAATAAACCCCCTACTAAACAGGTTAATACATAGCTTAAAAAGAGAATTGGATGAGCTAAGAATCAAGGCTTGTAAAAAGTATATTGAAGACCTTGAACCAGGTGACAGAAATATGGAGGGCTGCCAAACCTATATTAAAGTAACGCGAAAGTAACTCAACACTAAGTGCAGATAATACAATACTTGCTACCGGCAAAGATAAATCAACAGCCTTTGCAACTTACTTAGAAAATACCCCGGCAAGGTTACAAACATGGAAGCATGTTCACATATCAGTATTTCCTAAGCTGGCCAAAAAAATGAGACTGACAAGTGGAGGCAAGCTTGTAACTTTCACAACTTATCTACTCTTGCGTAATTATTAAACTATCTCCACTTAACATAATACCAGCGTGCCAGTTTGGCTTTAGGAAAAAACACTCGACACTACACCAACTACAGCGCATCACAGAAAAAATAGAAGAGGGATTCGAAAACAAAAGCTTAAGGCTTTAATAAACTTGCAAAGCTTGCAACGCATAGCGAAGTGGCAAAGCACTAACGCTGACCTTTGACCAATCAGTTTCAAAATTATTAGCAAACAAGCCTTTTTGGTCACCTTCCGATTGGTGAAAAGAGAATTTGAAAATTCCCAGTCGTTCTCGAGTTTTTGCTCGGACAGACAGACGGACAACATGAAGTTAGTAAGTGACTCCGCTTTGCTTCGCCACTTAATAAGGTCTGACTTGAAGGCTTAAAAAGCACCAACTAGGCAACTACCTACACGCAATAGTCTTTCCTTTTCTAGATAACCGAACATTTGCCGTACGCATCAACTCTACAATTTTTGAAACAAAGGCCCCTAAAGCAGACATTCCGCAAGGAAGTGTGCTAGGGCCGCTGCTATTCAATATATTTACATCAGGAATTCCAACCATAGAGTCAATGGTAGCGACCTTCGCAGATGATACAGCAGTCCTAGCACAACACACATACCTTATCCAAGCCATAGAGCTACTGCAGACTGCAATACTCCAAAAATGTTTTTGGTACAACAGATAGAATATAAAAATAAATCCCACCGAATGCCAAGCAAAATATTTTCCCTCAAGAGAATCAAAAACCCACCAAACATAGTAATAAACAACAACATCATCTACTAGAATCCTACCGACGTAGCAGTAAAATACCTAAGAGTGCTACTAAATACACGACTCACCTAGGAACTCAAATTAGCCCAATTCTATCCCCTTATAAACAGGAAATCCTCACTCAAATCTAAATGTACCATACTGATGTATAAATCATTAATAGAATCACTAGTGCTTTACGCACCACCAATCTGAAATAACAGAAGCAAATACTCATAATATACTAAAACTCAAGCTGCCATGCAATTGGTATTTAACCAAATCAGTTTTTTTTTAGTAATCAACTTATTTGTTATATTAATAGGTGTATAAATAAGTTCTCAGCTTTTTTCTGCAAATTTAAAGTTTTATTTAAAAACAAACAAGAAAAGCTTAAGTATCAAAGTATCCTCCGTTGGCATCGATGACCTTTTGCCATCTTTCGGGTAGCTTGCGAATTCCCTGGTGATAGAAGCTCACCGGCTTCGAGACGATAAAGTTATCGATGCATATTCGGTCTTCTTCTTCTGTTTTGAAGTGCGTATCAGCCAAGTGATGCTGTAACGACCGGAATAAATGATAATCGGAAGGGGCCATGTCTGGGCTATACGCCGCACGTGGGAGAAGTTCCCAGCCTAACGCGTCTGCAGCTTATCCGTGTCAAATGTTTGAGGGCGTCCAGCGCGTGGTTGATCTTCAAGACTAAACTCTCCTTGAAATCTTTGGCACCACTTTTTGCACGTTGCATTACTTACAGCATTCTCACCATATACAGCACAAATCATTTCGGTGGCTTCAGCAGCGTTTTTCTTAAGATGAAACGCGAACTGGATAGAAAATCGAATATGCTCTTTTGTGATTGCCATCGTGAACACAGCTGATTATTGAGGTTATGTGCATCAAACGCCAAATCGCATGATGTTTCGAAAGACCAAATGTCAGTGCTTTAAAACCGCAAGAGGGCGGACTAATACGTTATATGTAAACGGTGATTTGCGTCCTGTGAAATCTAAAGCTGAGAACTTATTTATACACCTACTAATTAATGTCACACTGACATATAGAGGAACTATCAATCTCCATAAGCTATTAATTATATTAATAACATGGTAATTTATTGTTGAGCTGGAAAATAAATAATTAAAGAAAAAGAAGTATTGCAGATGTCATATTAGATTACTTGCATGTCAGATTTTAAATTTAATGCATCTGTTTAACAACGTTTTTCTATAGATTATAATTATTTGAGATTTAAGCTGTAGATCTTATTTATCTCTAACATTCAGAAAACTAAAGTGTAAAGTAACACAAGCTGAACCCGTAACAAACAAAACATTTCTATAAAATAGCTGCATTTTTTAAAATTTTATTACAAAAATATTGAGAGGATTGGAATATTTGCTATCATTGGCAGACAGGATGGGACAGTAATCTCATTTCCATAATCTGTTATTGTTTTATTCAACAACGTGTTGTTTACATTGGACATCTGGCTTATGTTTAGTTGGATGCTGAATTATTTATATTGGAACACCAATTTTTTTGACAGGTTACACTGTCCCATAAATATTACTCCTGCCCTCCTGCTTTCCTATGTGTGTATGATACTTTTTTCATATGTTTATTGCTCTAAATGTTTGCATTCTGTTAAATATTCTTCTTCTTCTTCTTTAGCCAGATTTATTCTGTCCATCTCAGCGGGGTTGCTAGATCCCCAACTAAGCGCCTCCCCAGGTGGCGGATAGGGGAACGCCTGCTAGATATAGCGGGTACCGGGGAAATAAAATACTCGGGGCGGACCAAAACTAGCAACAACAATGGCACCGATAACGCCGCGGTCTCCCTCAGCAGCCAACGGTCTGACAAGAGCGGATGAGTAACTGAGGTCAGGGCACTCTCTTGTCCCAGGGGAGAGAAATCGCCCCTAAAGGCAGAAGAACCAAATAGGTCAATGGCAGGGGAATGCAGAAGGCAAGGGGAAACCACTGCATTAAAGATTTCCCTAGTACAATCATCATGACAAAGTTCAAATCGAAATTTTCCGGAGTTAATAGTCTCCCAATCGGATCTCCAT
Source organism: Sinelater perroti (assembly GCA_036346155.1). Lineage (NCBI taxonomy): Eukaryota > Metazoa > Arthropoda > Insecta > Coleoptera > Elateridae > Sinelater > Sinelater perroti. Next base: position 365,931 of record JARFIY010000057.1, on the reverse strand, counting down.
GGGAGATAGTTTTGAATGAAACTAACAAGTTAAACAACATAAACAAGAGAAGAAAAAAGAACATCCTTAAAATCGGAACGTGGAATGTAACCAGTATGTACGAACCAGGTAAAGCCCACAATGTAGCGCAAGAGATGAACAGAATGGATATAGATGTTTTGGGCATCAGTGAAACAAGATGGACAAAGGAAGGAAGATGTCAAATTGGTAGCCAACATATAATTTACTACTCAGGTAGTAAAGACAATCAGCACAGACACGGAGTGGCAATCATGCCAAGGAAACACTTGCCCAATTCAGTCATAAACTTTATTCCGTTCTCTGAACGTGTGATGCTATTACAGATAAAATTAGAACACAGGAAACTAAATTTAATACAGGTTTATGCACCCACGGCGGACAAAGAGGACGAACAAATAGAAATATTCTATGAAGAAATCGACGATGCCATTAAGCAGACAAAAAGTAGAGATATTACAGTTCTATTAGGCGACTTTAACGCCAAGGTTGGGACAGGCAGGGTGAAAAACGTTGTTAGAGATTATGCCTTAGGGGAACGAAATGAAAGAGGCCACCGATTTATTCAGTTCTGTCAAGAGCATGAAATGGTGATTACCAATACTTTATACAAATTACCGCCAAGAAGATTGTATACTTGGGTATCACCTCAAGACAATAAGGAAAAAATTGTCCGTAACCAGATAGATTATCTACTAATTGACAACAGATACAAAAATAGTATAAAATCAATAAAGGCATACCCAGGCGCAGACGTGAACTCAAATCACAATCCTATAATTGCAAAAATGGAAGTTCGGCTTAAAAATTGCCAGCAACATCAGTTCATATTCGTATTGACTATAAGTGCCTAGAAAATGAGGCGTACAAGGAAAAAGTGAAAAAGGATATCGATAGGAATTTGAAAAGCAGAAGAACTTCTCCAGATGATATCAACCTAAATTGGCTGTCATTCAAATCTTCTTTAGTAACACCAACAGAAAAACATTTACAGAAAAAGAAAAGAAATAAAAATAAGGGATGGATGACAGAAGAAATCTTGGCACTTATGGACAAACGAAGACATAACAAAAACAATAAGAACGAATACAAAAACACACAAAAAGAAATTCGCTTGGTTTACAAAAAAAATGCGAAGAGATCGAAAAACTAGAAAAAGATCACGACGCACATAATCTTCATAAAAAGATAAGGGAAGCAACAAGACGAAAGACGAAAGACGAAAATGGGAAAATAATAGCAGATGTTGAGAGAAAAATAAAATTGTGGAAGGAGTATATAGAAAAACTATTTCAAGACAATCGGGTGAAAGACGAAGGGAAGATAGAAGAAAATGGCCCTGATATAACTGTAGAAGAAATAAAATATGCCATAAAAAATACGAAAACCGGAAAAGCACCTGGACCAGACAATCTCCCAAGTGAAATTCTTAAGCTGCTAGAAGAAGAACATATTAATACGCTACAAGAATTATTCAACAGTATATACACAACTGGCATTATTCCGGAAGAATGGTTGATCTCCACATTTGTAGCCATTCCAAAAAAGAATAACGCCCGACAATGCAACGAGTATAGAACAATTAGTCTTATGTGTCACACACTAAAAGTATTTCTTAAAATTATCCACCACAGATTATATAGAAAACTAGAGGAGCACATAGGGAACACACAATTCGGGTTTAGGAAGGGACTGGGAACGAGAGAAGCACTTATGGCATATAATATATTAATCCAGCGGTGTCTTGACATGAACCAAGACGTCTTTGTCTGCTTTATAGATTACAATAAAGCATTTGACAAAGTAAAACATGACATCCTAATGAAATTGCTGAAAAATAAGAATATAGATACAAGAGACCTCAGAATTATTGCCAATCTTTACTACAATCAAAAAGCGACAATACGTATAGAAAACCGAACATCAGAAGAAATCGAGATCAAACGAGGGGTCAGACAAGGGTGCGTCCTATCACCAGTTCTATTTAACTTCTATTCAGAACATGTAATAAACGAAGTATTAGAAAATGAAACGGCGGGCGTGGGAGTTAATGGAATTGCAATCAATAACATCAGATATGCGGATGATACCATCATAATCACATAATCCCTCGAAGACCTGGAAAGAGTAATGAGAAGAATCGCGGTGATTAATGACGAAATGGGACTAAGCCTAAACACAAAGAAAACAAAATTCATGATTATCTCTAAAAGAAACTACTATAACGTTAACTTAAATATTCAAGGAGAGCAGATTGAAAGAGTAAAGAAATACAGATATTTAGGCACTATAGCCAACGATAAAAATGATAATACCAGCGAAATAACCTCTAGGATAGAACAAGCAAGAAATGTATTCTTAAATATGAGAAATGTCCTATGCAGCAAAGACCTCTCTCTAACACTTAAATTACGAATAGTAAAATGTTATGTTCACTCCACACTTTTATATGGAATGGAAGCATGGACATTGAACAAACATCTTATGAAAAAATTAGAAGCATTAGAGATGTGGACATACAGGAGAATTCTGAGAATCTCATGGGTCGAAAAAATAAGGAATACGGATATCTTAAACAGAGTGAATAAAAAGGAAACGGAAATATTGGATGAAATTAAACGGCGCAAACTTCAATATTTGGGACACGTGATGCGGGGGGAACATTATTATCTGTTGCAACTTATCATGCAGGGAAAAATCAAGAGCAAACGTAGTGTGGGAAGAAGAAGGATGTCGTGGCTGCGCAATCTTAGAGAATGGTATAACTGTAGCTCCAATCAACTCTGTAGAGCAGCAGTTTCAAAAGTGCAAATTGCTAGGATGATTTCCAAACTCCGTAGCGGAGATGGAACATAAAGAAGAAGATTCCGTCCATCCTTGGACATAAGCATCCCCCCATCCTTTTCCATTCTTCTCCCTCCTGCGCTATTTGAATCCATTTTGGTCCAGTTACTTTCTTTATATCATCGATCCACCTTTGCTGAGGACGTCCTCTATTTCTTTTCCCCTTCCACGGTCTCCATTGTATCAGTTTCTTTGTCCATCTATCTTCTTTCATCCTAGCAACGTGTCCAACCCATCGCCACTCCTTTTGTGTTATTGTTATTCCTACATCTTCTACTTCAGTTTTCTCTCTAATCCATGTATTATTTTTTCTGTCGCTGAATGTTATTCCCAACATACTTCTCTCCATATTTCTTTGTGTTATTAACATTTTATTCATAATCTTTTTTATTAATACCCATGTTTCGGTACTATATGACAAGACTGGGAAAATGCATTGGTTAAAGACTTGCTTTCTGATAGTTTGCGAATTTACCTTTGAATATATAACTTAGTTTACCGAAAGAGCTCCACCCTTGTTTAATTCTTCTATTCAACTCTGCCATTTGATTTGCCTTTCCCATTTTGATCTTATGTCCTAGGTATATTACTTCTGATATTTTCTCTATTTCCCTACCGTTTATTTCTATTTTTTGTCCCCCATTTTCCTCTTCTTCTCTCATCAATATTTTCGTTTTATTAATATTTAATCTTAAGCCTACTTTGTTTGATTTTTCATTTAGTTCTTACAACATCTCTTGTAACTCTTCGATAGTTTTTGCTATTATCACCACGCCGACTGCATACCGTAAATTATTAAGCCATTCTCCATTCACATTTATTCCTTTATTTTCCCAATTGAGTTTCTTGAAAACATCTTCTAGAGCAGCTATAAAAAGTTTGGGCGATATGTTATCTCCTTGCCTGATTCCTCTCTCTACTTTTATAGGCTTTGTGTCTTGTAATTTAATTGTTACAGTTGCATTCTTATATATGTCTTTTATCAGTGTGATATATCTAGAATTTATTCTGCAGTGATGAAGCGCCTCTATTATCGCTAAGTGTTCTATACTATCGAACGCTTTTTCAAAATCTATAAATCCCATATATATATATATATATATATATATATATATATATATATATCGGTAAGTTATACTCTGTAGACTTTTCTATCAAAATTCTATAGATGATCCAGTGTACTATATCCTTTTCTGAATGCGGCTTGTTCTGGCGTTTGATAGAAATCAAATTTATTGGTCAGCCGATTTGTTATGATTTTTGAGAATAATTTGTACAGCTGAAAAGGTCTATAATTTGTCAATTGGTTAAATATTAACATTAAGTAATATATTATTTGAGTTATTTTGTGACATGAGGAAGAAATACTCTATGGCGTTACTTCTTTACGCTCTAATAAATTGTCATTAAGTTAGTGCAAAAAATTAACCTAAGCGTAGAAGAAAACCCAGAAAACTCCTAATCTTATTGTTCGTTAAATCTTTTAACCAAAAATATTTTGAGTCTTTTAACATAGTCTTTCTAAAAGCGCAACGACTAAATTACTGGAGAAATCATAACCATACATAAAAAAGGAGATCAGCAAATATGTAAGAATTACAGAGGGTTAACACTGCTAAATAACGCTTACAAAATCCTGTCAACTTTAATACAAAAACGATTGAAAACACAAGCTGACGACATAATAGGTCAATATCAATGTGGGTCGACAATAGATGCAATCCACTCTATCAGGCAAATCATAGAAAAAGCGCACGAATTTCAACTGGATCTAGAGATTCTTTTCATAGATTTCGAACAAGCCTTCGACTCTAGAAGAAGTAAGTTGCTGAAAGCATTGCAACAACTAGGAGTATCTCCTAAATTAAGGAAGCTAATAAAGGTTACACTAGAAAAAACAACAGCAACAGTAAGGACACAAATGGGAAACACAGAAGAATTTGAGATAAACCAAGGCGTAAGACAAGGCGACGCACTTTCAACAACTCTCTTCAATTTGGCCCTAGAATATGTGCTGCAGAAAATAGACAAACGAACAATCAAAACAAGAGGAAGTCAAATAATTGCATATGCCGATGACTTAGCGCTTATTGCAAGAAACCGAAATATAATGGATGAGTTGCTAAGGGAGATAGTAGCTGAGGGTTCTGCAATAGGACTCAGAATAAACGAAAGCAAAACTAAAATAATGAGAATAGATAAACAGCTAGCGGATTGTTACACTCAAACAAAAATTGGAAACTTCAAGTTCGAAGAGGTGGACAAGTTTAAATACTTGGGTATTACTCTAACTAATAGTGGGGATAAGGGAATTGAAATCAATGAGAAGATAGCAGCAACTAACAGGGCATATTATGCCAATAAGAGAATGCTACAAAGTAAGCTACTGAGAAAAAACACTAAAATGAGAATATATAAAACAATTATTAGACCGGTAATGTTGTACGCTGCAGAGGTAATGACAATGACAAAAAAACAAGAAGAGGACTTGAGAATAATGGAGAGGAAAATATTAAGATCTATATTAGGACCAGTAAAGAAGGGAAACAACTAGTATAGATTGCGGATGAACCATGAATTGAATGAAGTAATAGGAGAAGATATAGTCAGGAAAATTAAAGAACAGAGGGCCAAATGGTTGGGGCACGTCTGGACATCCGGACCCAGATCAATAACGTACACCATACTGGACTGGAAGCCAGAAGGTGTAAGAAGGAGGGGGCGACCAAGATCCACTTGGTGGCAAGAAGTCAAAGAAGACCTCAGAGATATTGGAGTATATAAATGGCAGGAAAGTGCAAAAGACCGGAAAACATGGCAGGCGATATGCAGGAAGATTTAAGGAACAAAATGGGAACTGATCTACCCCAAAATCAAGATCTAGAAAGCTCAAATAAGAGCGGCATAACCCCCCTTGGGGTGTCCAGCCACTATATATATATATACATATATATTCATCCAGTCTAGTTCCTGATCCCTTAGATTTTATTTAACTGCATGTTCCCATATTTTAATCTGCCTGTCTCTCTCTTTGTCTTTTTCGTGTTAGTCTTGTTTCCCATATTACTTTAGATTGTCGGCTTTTCTTCATTCTTATTAAATATAAGAACCATCTAAGCTGGTTTCTTTTTATGGTTGTCATTAGTAGTTCTACCTTACAAGAAAACTCCTTGTAACTTGGTATAGATTTTTAATAGCTTTACATAAGTATGTATTTACTACTCTTGCTGTTAGGCTGTTCCATATAAGATGTATATACCGAGTACACTCGAGATCTAGAAAGACAAAACATATCTTGTTTTTGTACTTTTCCCTATTAATTGTTTAATCTTAAAAACGTGATCCTGTACCCCCTCTGCCTCTCCTAAAAGCACTTTGTGGTTCTATCATCTTTTGTAGAATTTGCTCATACATTTTAGCTATTGTACTGAGTAATTACGCACTCTTTATTATCTTCTTTTTTATATAAGGATATAATTACTCCCAGTTCCCAGTCCGCCGGTATTTTTCCGTTGTTCATTACTTCATTAAGAAATTTTCTTAATATTGCCCTGCTTTATCACCCAAGTTTTTCTCCATTTCCGCGTTTATGTTATAATGCCCTGCTGCTTTGCCTCTCTTTAGTGTACCGATTGATTCATTAAATTCTTCTGGGGTAATTTCATGTCTGTCTTGAATTTGGTTTTGACTCAATTGCTCATCCTCATCATTTACTTCAACTGGACATATTTATTATATATGTATTTAGGACTTCTTCAAAGTACTCCTTCCACCTCCTTATAATATCTTCTTGTATTATTTTATTGTTTTTATTTTTCATATGTTTGGCTGTGATCTTCTTTCCTCATGGCTTTGAGTACTTTATAGAACAGCTTTTGATTTCCATGTCTATTGGTTTCTAGTTTCTCTCCGAATTTCACCCATAATTTCTGCTTTGCTTTTTCACCACTTCTTTTACTTTACGTCGTTGTGCTTTATAATCATTCTAATTCTCAGTTTTCTAACTTGCAGATACTTTTTCCACTTATCTTTCTTAATTCTCATTTCTTCTTTGATTCCTTGGCTCCACCATCTTATCTGTTTTTTATTGTTGTTTATTTTGATAATTTCACGTATTTCTTTGGTAGTTACAAGTAGTATTCCCTTAATTTCATTCCATATTTCCTCCATTGTTAGTACGTTTACTTTTGTATGTAACTGCTCCATCTTTTATTCTGTTTTTCCATATATTCTGCGGCTATTTCTACTTGTTGCAGTTTATAGGTATGCACACGTGGACTTCTATTATCTTCCCTTCTTCCACTTATTATTATTTTCGATATTAGCATGTAATGATCTAAATAAATTTCTGCCCCTCTTTTGACTTTCGTACCTTTCACTTCTTTCTTATAATTACTGTTGATAATTACATAATCAATAATTGATTTTTCGCTTCTACTTTTTACTACCCTTGTGTGTTTCTGTATGTCCTCGTGGGCAAAAAAGTGTTCATTATTTTTAAATCATTAATAATGCAGAAACATATCAATCGTTTACCATTATTATGTCTTGTATTTTTCCCCTGTACTTCTATAGAATCACCTGTTTTGTCGTCTCTTTTGCCTATCCTTCTGACGATTATTAGTCTTCTTTTATGGTTTTTCGCTGCTGTTGTAAGTTGTTCCCAGTCTTCGTCTTTATTTTTTGTCCTTTCGTCATCATTGGGCCCGTACGTTACAATAACTATCGTTTCTCCGCTTTCCCTATACACATTTTAATATTAATATTCTTTCAGATATTCCTGTTCATTCCTTTATAAGTTTAGCAGATTCTTTTCTTATAATAAAACCTACCCCCTCCTTTACTCTATCTTTTTGTTGTACTCCTCTGTATAACATTATATGTCCTCCTTCTACCTATTCCTTTCATTTTCGTTTCTGTAGTACCTAATATATCCAGTTTCTACTTTTCAGACTCTACAATTACTTCATTTTCTTTACCATATATGCTTCTCATGTTCCAGATTCCTATATTCCCTATTTTTTATTTTTTATTTTTTCTCTAATGTCCTTGTCCGTAGACCTCGTCGTTCTTTTTCTTTCTTTTTTAGTGTTTTTAGTAATTTGAATTCTTTGGCGTTCTCGTTATCTTCCGTAGTTGTTGTTTCAGACTGCAATCTGTCGCTTATGGTTCGTTTATTTAAGTAGCCACTCTGGGATACTGTCTTCTTTGTTACCGTCGGTGTTTTGTTTGTTCCATACATTACTCCAATTATAATTAGCTTATCGTATTTTAGCTGGGCTCTATCTCCTTTCTGTCTTGCATCTTTTAAGATCGGTACTAACCTTTTCCGTTCATTCTGTGTTTCTTTAGTGTAGTCCTCATCTATCCAAATGTTCATTCCTTTTCGTCTGCTCGTCTGCTTCAAAATTTTAATTCTATTTGTAGATATCATCAGTTTACTTATTATTGGCCTTGTTTTCTTTGCGTTATATCCCCCAATTATCTTTACCACGTTTACATCTATTTCCATATCTATCTTGACTCCCATTTTTTCTATAAGAATTTTATCTTATCCTTAGTCACCTGCATTGGTTCGTCTTCTTCATCTTTAATTATGTTGATTATTAAGCTATTCTTTCTTGCGTTTCTCTCTAAAAATTCAATCCTGTTGTCCTGTTGTGTAGTTTTCTCTCCCACATATTCGTTTTGTAATTTTAAGTCTTCAACTTCTTTTATCACACTATCCATTTTATTTTCCATTGTCTCTAATTTTAATTTTATTTCTCAAAACATTTCCTTTACTTCGTCCATGTTTTTTCTTCAGTACTTTATTCATTTAGCTTTGCTTGCTAATATTTCTTACTTTCCTCCTACACACTACCCTTCTTTGTGTGTTTCGACTAATCTTTTAGTCCCTGAAGGTACTACTATTTGTAAAATTACGATATTTAATGTGTTGTCTATCCTCCAAAAGTTCGGCGTAACCTCGGTGTATTTGTTGGTATTTTTCTTACCTGCTAGTTGCATGGAACTTTCAGCCTTATTTATTTCCTTTAACCGCAAAACTAGTCTTATTTATTATAGAATTACTCACTCTTCCGTTGGATTATCTTACTTTCCAATCTTTTCTGCTTTGTAAAACACTTAGCTTTTTCTAATTACTCACTTCTTGCGTTTCAAAAACGACTCGGTATGGCCCAAATTGGACTTTAACTATCGAAGCTTTCCAAAACACCAAGTCAACCAAATGAACATTTATAAACATTATATAAACATTTTCAGAATAACCAATTGAAAACCTCTTAAACCCATGGAATATTATCTTTATTACTTTATTTTGAAATTGCTGTAATATTTCCAGGTTATTGTTGCTGGCAGGATCCAAATCTGGATTCCATAAGTCCATATTGGTTTTATAATTATATTTTGTTTTCTAACATAACTCTGATTTGTTCCCTATGGCGCAATGCGTTTTACAAAGTCTTAATTTACATTAGATTTTTTTGTGAGGGTTTTCCAGTTCAGGCGCCTATCAAGGTGAATCCCTAAGTACAAGATGGTTCGCATATAAGCCGGACCGATTTTTGTGTAAACAAGCCGCACTGCGCAGCAGCTATGAGACATTAAGATAGTGGAGCCACAACCTCCACTCTCTCTCCTCCTCGGATTAGAACCTGTTCAGTACCGTTTGGGAGTTGATGGAGCGAACAGAACAGGTACCGTGGAGTGTGGAACAACACTTGTAATCAAATTACTCGTTGGAGCAAACATCCCGTCGGCTGACATTCACTACAGATTCCAACAATAGCATAGGGAAAAGTGTCTCTCACCGATCCGTGTGTTTGAGTGGTGTAAATGCTTCAAAGAGGACAGAGAGCGCGTGAAGAATGAACCGCATGATTATCAGCCGCAAACATCCGTCACCGAGCACTTATTTGTAAAAATAGGCGCAGCACTATCAAGAAACATAGAGCAATGCTGTCCATTAGTGTTGGTAATGTAGAAAACATCATAAAAAAAACCACCTGCACTATCGCAAGGTAAGTGCACGGTGGCTACCACACACTTTAACGGGCGTGAACAAAATGGTACACATGCAAGCTGCTAGTCGTCTCCTACAGCAGTTTGAAGACAAAGGTAATACATTTTTGAAGTTTATATTGACCACCGATAAAACGTGGGTGCACTACTTCATTTCCGAAACCCTGCAGTCATGACGTGAATGGCGACATACCAGTTCTCCCAAATCCAAAAGAACGCGGAGGAACCGTTTAGCAAGAAAAGTGATGGCAACGTTCTTCTGGGACTGGCGGCGGACTTTCTAACAAATATCAGAACAATAAATGCAGCTTATTACTCAGACCTTCTGGTAACAGGCGTGAAAGAAAAGATCCAATCCAAGCGGAAGATAAATGGAAAACTGCAAGACAATGCATGCCTCCTTACGGCCAAAACAACATTTGAAACCACTAGGAAATAAAATGGAATCTTTTGCCACATCCTCCGTATAGTCCTGATTTATCCGTAAGTCCCTATACGGTTTGCGGACAACAACGCCGTCGTCCAGACTGTTCGGGAGTGAATACGCCACCAACCAAAAATCTTTTTTGAAAAGAGCATCAGGATGCTTCCAGAACGTTGGAAAGGAGTACTTTGAAGACTGGCATAGGCAAGTAAGTGTTTGAAAATTTGTTTTTCTTTTCATTTGAACCACCTTGCATTTTACTTTGTCTAGTTGAGCTATCGGAATGATGTTCAATGTAACTGGTGATTTCGTTTCTTTCACATGTATTCTCCATTGTTTAAGTCATTCTTCGATTTCTTCGAGATTTGGTTGGAGTATCACTGATTCTGTTTGTGGGTCGCTGTGTGATGCCACAACTGCATCTGCCTACGTAGATATTAATGTTTGTGATATTGCTGCAAGTCCAGTATGCGGAGAAGGCATAATACCAGGTCAATAATGTTGCCCTAAGATACACTTGCTTGGATTGTCCGAATTTATGATTTTTAAATGCATCTTTAGATTGGTGTGTAACCGTTCATAGTGATCTATAGGTAGAACTTTCTTGATTTTATATAACAACCCGGTATGCCATGCTTATCGAAAAATACTGACGATCAGTAGCGTTTTAGTTGTAGGTCATGGATAATTTTTGTGATTATGTATTTGTTTTATCTTACCAGTACTTTCTCGAAAACAAAATTGATATTTTTGGTATGGTTGTTCCAAAATTGGTTGTAACTTTCATGGTAGTATATTTTCAAGGCTCTTGTTAAAATTCACGGCATTATAGACTGCTATTTGTATGATGACAACCTCGAGAGCATTATATGCCTATATACTATGCAGAAGCTGGGCAGAGGCTTCATTTTCCAACAGGACAGTGATCCCAAGCATCGTTAGATGTATATGTAGGATTGGTTCGTTTGCCGTCGTGTGATCTTCTTCGACTAGTCCAGCCAATTCTCCGACCTGAATATCATCGAGGGCGTCTGAGAAGAGCTGAAATGGCAAGAATGCAGATGAGAAGTATGCCCAACTTGTGGAGGAATGGAAAAACATCTCCCTCGCAAGTGCCAAGCTGTCATTGATGCCAAGGGTCATATTACCAAGTGATTTTTGTTGATTCCCGGTGCTTTAGGTGTTTTTAATTGATGTTTTGTTGCTGCATTTTGATCAGTTTTTGCTGTGCTAGTAAAGTTTGTTCAAGATAAATTGTGCTTCCGTTTTTTTTTGAATAATCGGTTGAGGATCCGCATGAAATATCTCAAAAACAATTCCCCGAAAAACGAAAATACTAAATGTTAATATATTTTTGACTTATAGTTAGTATGGCAACTGACCGTGCAATTTATTATACAAGATAGGAAAGTGTTCAAGTTATTGTTTGTTTTTTCCATAACAACCAAATTTTGTGATCAAAGGCGTTCAACTAAGAGAGGTGTTCTACTTATAGAGATGTTTAACTACAATTTGTAGAATAGACTTATTCAAACCCTTTCATATTCCAACCTTGGTATATTTAAGGGACAAATGTTATTGTTGTATGATAGAAGCTAGATGCTTAGAAAATTTTATTCACTTTCAATCTCGGCTTAATAAGTGCAGTGCCTATGATTACAGGTAGAATAAACGCAGTAATTCTTATTGAAGGCTCCTGGACAATTTACCAAATTGCCTGTGTGAGTTTACTTTAGCACGTAATCCTTAACGGCTAACACAGCATTATCTTCCGCTGTCCCAAATTAGATCAAAAAAATCTTGACGGCTGCACTTCGTCTGATCCAGCCATGCAAGGGTACCAAAAAACCGCTGCATCAAGAACCACCCTTAGCTCAGCTCTGACACTAATGCGGCGCAACTGCTTAACACATGTCAGCTTAGCGGCAGATTAACTTCGAACGCGCTTAATAACGCAGGTCCCCGGAAACTGCCGCCTCCGGCCGCCGCGGCCACTCGGGCCCGCGGGCGGCGGCGGCCTCGCGCGGCCCTGCGCGGCCGCCCTGCGCCTTAGAGCATAAAAACGCGTCCTTGTAATCCTAAGTAGGATTAACGTCAATTTGGGCGTTTAAGCGCGCAGCTTAAGAGCGCCTTATTTACAAGTTTTGTCTTACTCGGACGACGGTGTTAATAAACGCCCGGATGCCTCGATGCTACCTGGCGACGGCTTAGCAATTTCTGTTGAAATTCGGTGTAGTGTTTCGGATGGATTCGTAAAGCTGCGGGGTGCGGGCTAAGCGCCCCGGGGCGGCTTTAATTGGGCCGATCTGGGATTTTTAAGGTTTCAGGAATGCGAAATTTTCGGGCGCAAATATATCCCCATTACTGGTTCGAGCCGGAGGATCAGAACGGATAAGATTGGAATTTGTCAAAATAAGATCGACGGTTTTCAGAAGCTCTAAGCCACCGTTTGTTACTTTCAGGCTGTTGTTCCATTGTGTTTTATTCACAGTGGGGCGTTAGAATAGATTCTTTTATTAGTTGTGACAGCTCAGGACGCCGAAGAGAAATTGTGCTTTTAGAGCAATAATTGGATCAGGTCTATGGCTTCAATGCTAAATATCTGCAACGTCTGCAAATAATAAAAATGTTGATAGCGATGGCCATAATTACTCTGACAAAATGAGAAGAATAATGAAGCAAGCAAAAATAAAACTTGAAATAATTATCCATGGAGCTTTTACATCACAATGAATTTAAAAAACATAAAATTCGGTGTTTTTTAAATTTTAAATCAAATACTACTATAATATATAATACTATAATAAACAAATTTCTAGTGCAAATATTACTACATCATCATCGACATCAGCCTGTTGCGGTTTACTGTTGAACGCCTGTCCTGACGTTCTTCATGTGCTTCTATCTTGTGGTTACTTCTCTATGTATTTCTTTACATCATCTAGCCATCGTTGTTGTGGCCTGTTTCTCTGAACCTCCAGTGTACTGATTTCAAATGTCATCCTTACGGGTTCTATCTGATCATATGTGTCATCCATTTTTACTTTAATTATGCCATTCTTATAATAATGTTTGTTATCTCGGTTCTCTCTTGAATATTTTTATTTCTTATCTCATTTCTCAAATTTATTCTTAATTCTTTGGAAAAGATTAGCCAACGAAATATTTTATAAATTTAGCGACGGGGGTATTGCAGGACGAGTAATGCCACCAGTAAACAAGCAGTTGAAGCTGCACTACTAGAAGTCACGTAGACAGGAACAATTATAGCTGAACTATGTTAGCCAAGACAGAAGATATTCTTACGGCAAGACAACAGCGGTGCAGAAGGCAACGGAAAATCATCGCACTATTTTATATTCTCAGGAAAAATTATCAATTGACGAAAACAATAATGAAAAGACCCTCGGAGGGTGCGAAGAATCTTCCGGTCAGTCCTGAAGATTGGAATTTAGATTGTTAGAATGTTATACGAGACAGAAACGTAATAAACGAAATGGGAAAACTAAAAATAATTATTTTTGGAATAAGTTAAATGTGCTTGAAAGGATCAGGAGACTATAATACCAATAATAGCAATAAATATATTACTACGCAAATAACGATAAACAACAAAAGAAGGTTGCAATATTGGTCAATAAGAGGGCACATAAATGTATTATAAATCTTGTCTCAATGTCAGCGAAAGTGATTATGCTCCAGGTTGTAGCACACCCGATAATGTGAATTTAATACAGGTATACGCTCCTACAGCGAAGAAGGATAAGAATATGGTAGAAGAATTCTACGAACAATTAAAGACAATGTTTCAATTAGTAAAGAAACACAAAATAAATGTAATAACGGGTAAAACACCAAGATGGGAAAAGATCTATATGAAAATATAATAGTAAAATACAGCACAGAGACCGTCTCCTGCCTTTTTCAAATTAGAAGACTCTATACATAGACGTCACCAGCTCATAATTTAATAACATAATTATAAATCAGACTACATTCTAATCAACAAATGTTTAGAAATAGTATTCTAGCTGTTAAAACATACCCAAACGCAGATATAGGACCTGATCACAACCCAATTATTGTAAAAGTTTACACAAAACACTTCACAGAAATATATGGCGAAAAGCTTCAAGACCAAAACGTACAAATACAAATAGAACGAAGAACAAGCAATAAAGAATAACAATATTAATGTAAACAAAACATGAAAGCCAATGGCTAAACTCACAGAGATAGTAAATTCAGAAGGAGTAAATAAAAATTAAGGATGGATGACTAATGAAATACTCCAACTTATGGAAAACGGAGGAAAGAAAAATAAATATTAAAAACAAAAATACAATAGACAAAACGCAAGAAAATGCGGGAAGCAAAAGACAAGTGGTTAAACAGTAGATGTAAGGAAATTAAAGAACTAAATAATAAATATGACAATCTGCATAAGAAAAACAGGGAAGAGATAATACAAATATATTTTTAAATAACGAAAATAAAATCCAACTTAAAATAAAAGAAAAACTACAAACATGGAAGCAATACATAGAAGAATTATTCGACAACACATCAACGCATCATAATTATGCAAAAATGGCGAAGCCTCAGGTCCAGACGAAATATTCTCACAATTTTTTAAGATGGTGAACGATACAGGCGTAGACATCTTAACTGAACTGTTTAGTATAGTTTATAACACAGAGAATAGCAGATGAATGGCTTAAATCAACTTGTGTGGCCATACCTAAAACAAACAAAGAGATGTAATGAACATCTAACCATAAGCTTAATAAGTCATATCCTAAAGATATTTTTAAAAATAATAATGGTAAGGCTCTACGCCCCGCGTGGGACCACGGCTTGCGAACTGAGAGGTTAAGGCTATCATACGTCGTCGCGCACCATCTCTGATGCGGGGCGATGTGGCAAGCACAGCGCCTAAGACGACCGCCATTATTACCCCTTGTTCGAATGAACGCAGGTACTCAATTATTTTTAGTGACTGAATAGGTCACCCGCCAGGCATCAGAGAGCACCGGAAATTGAACCCGGGTCCGTCAGCATCGCAGCCCGTCCCTCAACCACGGGACCACGCTGTCACTTTAAAAATAGAATATATAAAAAATGTAAAGCAATACTAAGTAAATATCAGTTTGTATTCAGGAATGGATTGGGCACCAGGAAAGCTTTCTTTAGTCTATAAATACTAATAGAAAAATGCAGAGACGTCAATGTGGACATTTATGCTAGCTTCATTAACAGCAAAAAGGCTTTCGATAGAGTGCAACGCGAGAAACTGTTGAGAATTCTTAAAATCTATGTCGGGATAATAAAGAGAAATGACCGACCAAACAAAAATATTAAGGGAGGTGCGACTGGGCTGCATTTTATTTCCAAGATCTCTAAGGTACTTTAAAAGATAAACAAAAAGGAATTAATGATAACGGTATAAGATTAAACAACTTGCGCTACGCAGGCGATGCCGTTATATTGGCAGAAAATGAACAAGACCTACCTAAGTATTGACTGATCGCGTTAATGACTCCACTAACAAATACGGCCTAAATATAAAAAAAACTAAAATAATGGCGATCAGCAGAAGTAGAACTGAACAAACTAATATTATGATGGATGGAAATTGGTTAGAACAAATTGAGAAATATATATGAAATAGATATGTGAAGTACCAATTATTATTACAACTAATTATCCAGGAGAAGGTACAGGACAATAGAAGATTCCTTTTCCGAGTAGCAATATTGAAAGTTAAGATAAACTTGATGGTTGCAAATCTTCGTTAGGAGATGCACTATAAAAAGACAAAGATTGGTCCTTGATTCTAAGCTTTTCGACACTATTTTTGTTAAAGTCACCGTCTCCAAACCACATTTAACACACATGACACATAAACCTTTTTCTTTAAACATAGAAATGTTGGGATTGTGAGAATATGATTTAATCTGCAAAAACATCTGCTAGGCAAATTGTCCTAGTGATCTCAATGGCTTGGTTTTCTTTCTCAAGTATTAGGTCATGTCTAAGATAGGCGTATTGGTTTACAGTTTTGTTATTTTTTATTAACTATGTAGCAGTTCTGTGATCATTGTTTTTAGTGCTTTACTATCACTGGTAAAGAGCACAATATCATCTGCATAACGTAGATGACCTTTATTTATTTGTCTTAGATTTTTAAAAATATCACCCGTAGCGACAGAAAATCCTTCTAGTGATATAGTATCACCTTGTCGCACTTCTCTTCTTATTGGTATTAAGGCCTTCGTATATTTGAATATTATTGGATTATTGCTTTTTATTAGATGCTTTTGGTTTGAGCTGAATATCTCGAATCAATTGTACAATTATTTAGTTCTTTGAAGAGTGCCTATATTTCGAACGATTGGAAAACCTTTGAAAATTAATAAAACCAGGTAGATGCCGACACTATATTAATTGGTTTTCTCTAGGACTGAAGGTGATCTAAAGTGATGTGCTTTCTTCGGAAGTTAGTCTCCACTAGCCAATAGTTATCCAACTTAGATATTAATTGATTAAAGATTATTTTTTAAAATAATTTATAAGCCTAAGATAGCAGGCTTATTGAGAGATAATTATTGATGTTCCTTTTAAGTAATAATTAAAGCGAAATGCATATTTCGACAGTTTTTTTTTTTTATAAATGTATAATGAAAATATTATTTTGCATATTTTATTTAGAAAAATAGTTAAAATTTCTGTTAGGGATTAAACTAGTTTATAGGGAGTAGTTGAAATACCTGTATAAGAGCTTCCGAGAAAGTTCATTTGATATCTATTTATACGTCCCTGTATTGTTAAGGGATTAGTAATACATTTTTGGGCTTTTCTACAAGCACACATTTTAAAATGCATTTAAAAGCAATTAAAAAGTTCAACTTTCCAACTTATAGAAATACAGAAATTATTTACCAGCCTAAGTTCAATTTTATTTGACTTTGACCAGGTTGTAAAGTATATTCCTCTGATTTGAAGTATTTATTTCATTTTATGTAAATGGTATGGTTTAAAATGCCCAAACAAACAAGTGGGAGAAGTATTTTATTAAAGGGATAGTGTCAAAGTAATACGGAAAATTATTAACTACCCTCATATTTTTTGCAGTTTGTGATAAAAGTTTTTTATTGCAATTTGATGTCAAAATTGTAGTAGTAGGGATTTGAATTTAAAATATACTTTTTTATAGTGTTTTTAATTTAACATACGGGAAGTTTTAAAATCAAAAAGTAGATTAGTTAAATTTTGTTATAGATAGATAACGTGCGATAAAAAATTCAAATAAAGCAACATCTAGGAACAACTATGCATATACAAAAAATCTGGTGTGAACATCACACGACTTTCCGTATCCTATTATTTGGGTAATTTGGACAAAAATCCTGGGCTTCAATTTTTTTTCGAGTTCCTATTTTACCAACTATTACTTTAAATTCATGTTTATCTCGTGATAACAAATCATTTCTAATCTCTTGAATTTTTTGTATCTTCAACCGTTAAGATTGGCGATCGCTTTGCGACCGATTTTGCTGCTTTGCGACCAAACGGCTCGGGCGATTCGTACTGCGTCCCCTACCTACAAGTAACTTGCATACCAAATTTCAAGTCTCTAACTCTTACGGTTCTAGAAATATCCTGTTTACTGACAGACCGACAGACACACACACATACACGAACCAATGGCCCAAACCAACTTTTTTGGTGTCTTGAGACTATAATTCGTCCAGAAATGTGAAAAACTGGACAGATCAAATTTCCGCCGATTACATTTCTTTCCTTATTATAGGATAAGGAAAGTAAAAAAGGCTAATCGCTTGGGAAAATGGTGCAGCAATTGTCAACAATTCCATACAGGAAAAACAGACAAAGTTTTCTAAAGAATTGTATGGTTTATTTGTAGGTTGTAATATTTTACTTCTAGTTTATAACTAGATCATTCCTTATTTTTAAATTTTCTTAAAGAACACTGCACTTCTGAGCACACTGTTAACTTTTCTAACGCTTCAATATTAAGAAAAATCTGGTGTGAACATCACATGACTTTCCTTATCTTATTATTTGGATAATTCTGGCAAAAATCCTAGGCTTCAACTTTTTTTTTGAGTTTCTATTTGACCAACTTTTACTTTAAATTCATGTTTATCTCGTGACAACAAATAATTTTTAATATCCCTTATTGTAGGATAAGGAAAGTAAAAAAATATGTCAACATTAATTTTTGCAATACAATGGTTGAAATTAAAAAGCACGTTGGATGTAAATTTGTATAGTTTTTAGAAGATAAAACAACTGATGTTAAGGGTTAGTATAGTTCCTATTTTACTTTCCAATAGGAAAGACGTATCTTGCGGTTAAAAGTGCAAGTGTTGGCCCAGTGATAACCCGCGAAATCGGGCTTTATTTATTGCTACACATAATTCTAAATTTTAAATTTAACGCTGCGTGTTAAATTAATTCTATATAACTGAACGAAGCCGCAGCAAAGAGGCTTTTATGGCCTACTACCAGCCTTCGGGAGGGGTGCAACCCCCCCAAATACCACCACTAATGCAACCATCAGTATTGACAGCGGACCAAACCCAGATCGTCTACATCCAATTCCATCAAACACCAGGTAATTTTTCACTTGGAACGCAACAAACTCAAACATTTTATCCCCAAACCTCTTATCAAACCCAACAAAACACTCATTCCAACGCACCCCCGCAGCCATCATAAAACACTAATAACTGGACCATAGTTTCCTATAAAAGAAATAGAAATCTAGATGAAGTGGAAATCAAAAATAAACACCCTAAAGAGAGCGAATATTGGCTTAGTCCACCTTCAACATCAAATCGCTACTCCAATCTAAACATGGAAGGTGACGATGCACAACATGAATCAAACGCGGATAACACTAACGAGAAAATCTCAAAACCTCCCCCCATTTTTGTAAATCGTATACTAACTATTGCACCGCTAATACAACTGCTAGAAGAAAAAGCCAAACAACAATATGACGTTAAAGCGCTAGCCAATAATCAAGTAAAAATTCAGCCCAAAACACCTGAATATTACAGAATAATAACAAAAGCTCTGACTGAAAAGGGTACGGAATTTCACACTTATAAACTAAAAGAAGAGAGAAATTATAAAGTGGTGCTAAAATATCTACACCACTCCATCGACTGTAAAGATATCAAAGGTGAAATTGAAAAATTAGGACACGAGGTCACAAACATTTGTAATATAAAGCAATTTAAAACTAAATTGCCTCTCCCAATTTTTTATGTCGAGCTTAAACCAGCCCCTAACAATAAAAGCATTTTTGAGGTAGAATACTTGCAGCAATGCAAAATCAAGTTTGAACCCCCAAGGGCAAAAAGAATTATTCCACAGCGTGTACGCTGTCAGCGTTACGGACACACAAGGAACTTCTGCCAGCTACCCGCTAGATGTGTAAAATGTGCAGGCGATCACCTCACGGAACAATGTCAAAGAAAAGAAAAATGCCCGCTGTGTCCTGTGTAAAGGAAACCATCATGCGAATTACAAAGGATGTACTATATATAAACAGCTACAAAGTAAACATTTTCAAACCCTTCGACAAAAACAGTACATACCACCCCCACAAATTAGACAATACCAACAAATACAATCGGGACTACCGTATTCCCAAATAGCTTCAGTACAACAACAAAACTCTGAACCTGCTGTAAATCTCCCACAAACAACAAATATTAGCCATCCAAACCAACAAGAAAACGACATACAAGAATTAAAAAACATAATGGTAAAGCTATCAGAACAAATAGGAACAGTATTAAACCTATTAACAGCAGTCTTTGCAAAATTAAATAATGGACAGACACTTACAGCTTGCCCAATGGAACGCCAACGGCGTATCACAGCACCTTGAAGAATTAAAACTATTTATTACTAGTCACAACATTGATGTATTACTTATTTCGGAAACACATCTTACTGATCGGAGCTTTATCAAAATTCCAAATTATGCGGTTTATACCACGAACCATCCGGCGGGAACAGCTCGTGGCGGGTCTGCCATAATAATCAGAAACACAATCAAGCACCATCAACTAGAAAGCCACAGTAGCGATTTTCTCCAAGCAACAAGTGTGTCAATTGAGGATCTAATAGGACCCCTCAACCTCTCGGCGGCGTATTTCCCCCCTAAACATGCTGTTAAAGAAGAACAATTTACAAACTATTTCAAAACCCTTGGACAACGATTCATTGCGGGCGCCGATTACAATGCCAAGCACACTGACTGGGGTTCCAGAATTACAACGACAAGGGGATGCGAACTAAACAAAACTCTTGAACACAATAACTTGCGGCACCTATCCACAGGAGAACCCACGGACCCAAACAAATTTCCTGATTTGGTGGACTTCTGCATAACAAAGGGAATTCATCAAAGTCATGCCAATATAAAATCCTGCTTCGAACTTTCCTCTGACCATTTCCCAATCTTGATCACCCTTACCACCAAACCCTTCAAAAAAGAAACAATCCGTAAATTAAGCAATAACCGTACAAATTGGAACACCTTTCGGTACGTCGTAAATGTTGAACTAACCTTAAATATTCTACTGAAATCTCCCGAAAACATAGAGGCTGCAGTCAAATTATTCAATGATGTCATTCAGCGGGCATGTTGGAAGGCTACGCCAATTATACCCGATACAGTCACAATTCCTGATTGCCCCTCAATTATTAAACAAAAAATTCTAGATAAAAGAAGACTTCGAAGAAACTGGCAAAGGCTGCGTACACCTGAAAGCAAACTACTACTCAACAGAGCAACTCGAGAGCTACAAGATCTCCTTAATAAAAACAAAAGCGATTGCATCGAAACATTCTTTAAAGACTTATCGCCCACGGAAGCGACGATTTTCCCTGTGGAAGACAACAAAAAAACTGAAACAACTAAAAAGATTCTCTCCGCCCATCCGTAACCTCCAGGGCAGCTGGGCAAAAGGCGATAAGGAGAAGTCAAACGTATTTGCTATACACTTAACATCTGTGTTCCAGCCACATCCTTCAGAAAATCTCCCCCAAGAAAAAGACACCCTGACTCAAACACTGTTTCAACCGTACCAACTTGAACCGCTTATTAAAAAACTCAAAGCTGCTGAAGTTCATGAAGTTATTAGCACACTCAACTCTAAAAAGGCTCCGGGGTATGATTTAATAAATGGTAAAATACTCAAAGAACTACCTGCCATCGGTACACAGTACTTAACTCAGTTATATAATGCAGTCCTTCAGAATGGTTATTTTCCATCCCAATGGAAAGTGGCACAGATTATACTCATCGTAAAGCCTAATAAACCCCCCAACGTCCCAAAGTCCTCGGTCGATAAGCCTTCTGTCTATAGTAGCTAAAGTTTTCGAAAAGCTCTTAGTACAAAGACTAATCCCAATTATTGATGACAAAGAGCTACTACCATCCCACCAGTTTGATTTCCGAAAGTTGCACTCAACAACTGAACAAATCCATTGGGTAGTTCAATCAATCAATCAAGCCTTTTGAAGACAAGCACTACTGCTCTGCTGCGTTCCTAGATATATCACAGGCATTTGATAAAGTGTGGCATACGGTACTCCTACGCAAACTGAGAACACTCCTCCCCCTAAACTACTTTCTAATCCTGCAATCCTGTCTCCTTAATCGTACCTTCTGGTTAAATATGAAACTGCAACCACAAATCTTCTTCCGTAACGATCTTCATATGCCTTCAGTGAAAGAAGAAGTCAGCCGTTTCAGTACTAAATACAGTGACCGTCTTAGTGCACACCCCAACACATTAGTAATGGATCTTATAGTTCCCCAAAATCGCAATCGAAGACTCCAAAAATATATACCAAATGATTTGCCTACTAAATTCCCTACTTTATCAATATTAAGTTTTGCGTTAGTTTCATTTCAGTTTTAAGATCTAGTTTATAAGTTTACTTTTATACCCAAAAACTCATCTAGATGACAATTGTCATGTCCAAATAATCTATCGCAGAATTTACTAAATGCGACTTGTGCAGATTGTAGATAAATTGGGATTTCAATAAAAAAAAAGTTAGTATACAAATAATTTTGTGTTGGGTAAGTTGGATAAAAATAAATTATTTGGTTAGTGTAAAAGCAACAGAAAAACCAATAATGTAACCCTAGCTCGATTCTTCAATCAATCGTTAAGTAACTCTTATTTGCTGAATCAAATGCCAATGGATAAAATAATGTTAGTGGTTACAGATGCTGCACTGTATATAATAAAAGCATTATAAAATTCAAGTTTTTTCGTAATTTAATTCATTATTTCACAGTTTAAATCGCTTTGCTGAAACTGTTAGGCTTAAATATAATTTAGTTAATAGTTTAGTTTTGAACGTTAAAAAGATTTTTATTAAAACACTTCTTAGCAGTCAATTATATAAAAAAAGTACCCTGAACTCACATTACCACCAGAACCTATCTTAATAAGATGGCGTATGTGGTTCAAACGTGTAGATTTTCTTGCAACGAATTACACTAAAATCAAAGATGTCGTATATAACTTTAATTCGCAGAGTTCAGCTGTAGTTAAAAATTGTATTAAGTATTTTAGAGGTCCAATAATTAAACAGCAGTTAGTTTACATTAAACCTAATTATGTTTGCATCGCAACTCCCATTGAAAAATTAGAGAAGCGGGGATTTTCGCTACATGAAAATTTAATAATTACTGCAAGCTTGAAAAGCACAATTGTTGAAAGTCGTGTAGAATTTTATAAAAGTTGAAACAAAGCTAAACTCTCTTTTACAAAAACAAAGGCTACAGCATGTTAGAAAAAATTAACGATGTATTAAACGGCGAGGAGAATGATGATCTAGAATTGGATCAATTTTTCATGTTTAGAACATATTCTAAGTTGAAGGCAAAACTTAGGGAAGTAAGAAATGAACAATTTGAAGAATACGTAACCAAACTAACTAGAACTGATAATTCTATATAGAAACCAATCAAAAATTCCAGAAAGCCTAAACTAAAAGTACCACCAATAAAAAAAATAATGCTGAACCTTGTGCGAAGATTGATATAGATAAGGCTAACCTATTTGCAGAGCATCTGGTCACAGTTTTTCAACCACTAGATAATGAACCAGATCCAGAAATTGAAGAAAACCTATTCATTCCTCTAGAGCCACACCGAAAAATTAAACCATTTACCCCAAAAGAAACAACTGCCGAAATAAAAAAGCTTATTCCCAAAAAGGCTTTTGGTATTGTTCAAATAACAGCCAATATGCCGAGCGAACTTCCAGAGAAAGGGCGCTGTATTATTAACTTATATTTATAATGCGATACTGAGGCTTGAATATTGGCCAAAATGTCTCAAAGTTGCCCAAATCATAATGATTGGTAAGCCAGGAAAAGATCTAACAGATGTAACTTTCTATCGTCCTATAAGCTTGCTCCCAGTTATTTCCAAACTCTTAGAAAAACAGTTACTTCGCAGAATAAATGAAGACCTCGAACATCAAAATTGGGTTCCGGAACATCAGTTTGGTTTTCGTCGCGCTCATTCCACGGTGCAGCAAGCCCATCGAATCGCACAAGTTATAAACAATGCATTTGAAAATAAACAATACTGCACAGCCGTCTTTCTTGACGTCAGTCAAGCATTTTACAAATTATGGCATATTGGATTAGTATATAAAATCAGACAAACATTCCCTCCAGCTACTATAATTTACTAAAATCATGCCTGGAGCGAGAGCATCCCAAACCAAAGTAAATGAAGGAACATCAGATTACTTTTCTATCAATTCCGGGGTGAGGCAAGGTAGTGTACTAGGGCGTTTACTCTACATCCTGTATACATCAGACCTACCAATGACACAAAATACAACAGGAACATTTGCAGACGATACTGCCATTCTATCCAGTCATGAAAACCCTCAAATAGCATCAGATTATACCCAGATTCACTTACTAGAACTCTAACAGCGGCTAAATAAATTATAGCATGCCTGAAATTACCCCTCTGGAACAACAAAACTTACAAATGCAAACTTGTAAAATGTATAAAATAGTATAGCCTACCAAAAAACGAAGGATCAAACCTGGTTGCTGAGGTAAATAGATATCTGGAAACATGTGAAGTAAATGTTATATGGATTTTTTTTTGCTCGCACTTAGTAAAAAAGGCAAGAGAAATATTTGGGGTTCCAAAAGGTAAATTAAAATCTGCTAAAGATCCAACCTGGTGGAATGAAGAAGTTAAATTCAGACTCGGCGAAAAGAAAACAATATTTAAAAGTTAGCCAAAATCAAAAACAGAAGAGGATCACTTAAAATACAAAGAAGCTAAAAAATCTGCACAAAAGTCCGCCGCAAAAGCAAAATCTACAGCTAATAAAAGCTTTTACAATTGTGGTGTGGCGGCCTTTTCGCCCTTGAACCGCTTTTATATCGCGGCGACATGCCGGGGCGGCCTTTTGACATCTGCCGCTACGTTTTGCCGTCGCACACAGAACGGCATATATGGGCTTTTGCTCAGCCGACAAGTACACGCTCTGCAGCTCGGCCAATTCGGTCGTGTCTTAACACCCCGCAAATATTCGCAAACCGCAGCTCGGCCAATTCGGTCGTGTCTTAACACCCCGCATATACACGCACCGCAGCGCGGCCGTTCGGTCGTGCTTAACAACCCGCTCATATTCACACCGCATCACGTCCAGTACGGCCGCATTTAATATCCCACAACATACAAGAAGACAGCGCATTAAGGTGGCCACCGTGAAACCATCGCCGACGAAGCCGAAGCCGAAGCCGATTCAGGTGAGCGATTTGGATTTACTTTCGGTGGATATCGGTAGCCGCCCCCATCCGCTTTCGCGCTGGCCGTTTAAGGGACGATTTGGGCCTTATCGGTTTACATTCCAAAACGGGCCGTACTTAGTTTCCCACACCGCACCACGAGGGTAGGGCTATTTACACGCCTGCCTCTCCAAATAGACTTACGCAAGCAAAAACTGATAAAGAAATTTTTAAAGTCGCCAAATTTAGAAATAACCTATCTAAAGATATTAAACATAATTAATTTATAAAAAACGCAACGGGCACACTTTTACCTCTCATGACGCCATAAAAGAAAGGCGGTACGAATATTATAAAAATATTTTAAATGAAGAGTTTCTTCAAGAGCCACTCCCTTGCCTACCACCTGTTCAAGCCCCCCCCCCCAGAAGATAATACCAGAATAGATGAAAACTGCCATAAAATTGGCCAAAAACGACAAAGCTATTGGACCTGATCAAATATCTTTAGAACTCCTAAAAAGAAGTGGAGAGACATGCATTTTATGGATCACAAACCTCTTTAACCTTATCTTGAAGCGAGGTAGAATGCTGAAGGCCTTTAAACTCAGTGATCTTATCCCATTCTACAAAAATAAAGGTGACGTGGCTCTATGCGGCAATTACCACGCCATTAAACTTACCTCCTATGTTTTAAAAATAGTGTAATAGCTAAAGTAATAAATAAATTATTACTAATTTATAACTACACCTAACCAATGTAAATTTACAAGTGGGGTTGGAACAATAGATGCCATTTATGCAATCAAAAGTTTAATGGAAAGGTATAAATCTCTTAGAAAAGACCTGCATTTCGTTTCCATAGACCTCAAAAAAGCTTTTGACCGAATACCAAGACAACTTATATGGCAAGCTCTTCGCGTACAGCTAGTACCAGAATATTACATCCACATTCTCTAAGATATGTACAAAAGTATCAAAACCAGAGTTGTAAGCCCGGGAGGTACCAGTAAACATTTTGAGGTAAAAGTTGGGGTGCACCAAGGGACTACTTTGAGCTCTTTGCTGTTTAATCTTGTTATAAATTACGTCACGGCTGAACTCCATAATCCAACACCTTGGACTCTATTATACGACAACGATATAGTACTTGTAGCTGAGCCACAACAGAAAATACAAGCTGACTTAAATGCATGTACACTGCACTAGAACAAAGAGGAATGACTGAGAGTATGCAGAACCAAAACAGAATATATGTGCTGCAACTTTTCTGGTCAAAGTAACGGAATGCGCTCTCTGTATCTCGAAGACACACCCCTCGCCACAGTAGACTACTCCAAATACTTTGGATCAGCTACAACGTTTGAAGACATAAAGAACCGTGTAACTACAGGGTGGCCAAAATGGAGATCTTTATCTGGAGCTTATGTACGATAAAATGATATATAACAGGTCAAAGCAAATGTATATAAAACAGCAATTGACCAGCTTTACTATGCAGATCAGAATGGTGGGCAATGCGCAAAACAAATAAACAGAAGTTCCACGTGACGGAAATGAAGATGCTACGACGGTCGGGGGAGTAACTCGTGAAGACAGTCGTATATCCGAGGGACATTTAAAGTTGCGAATATAATAGATAAAATATCAGAAAATCGCCTGCGTTGGTACGAACATGTTATGCGTAGAGATCCTGACCATATGTTAAAACAATCATGGAGATACAACAACCAAAAAGAAAACTAGTTCGCCCACCGACGACCTGGATTGGGACCATTAAAAAATATATGAAGACGAAAGGTTCAAAACCGGAGATAACTCAAATACGCCCAGAACGGCGAAAAAGGACCAGAAGGACGGCCCCAAAAGAAATGGGACATAACAGCTCGGAAGAAGAAGAAGATCCTGTTTTCCCCATGTGATTTCTGGTATTTCTTCTGAACCCATGTTCATAATAATTCTTTTGTTGTCATTTTGTTGTTCGTGATAAGCAGATTTGTGGGAATTAGTGTGGCATTCTGATACTATTTTTATAACACCTTTTTTATGGTGACAATGCTTCCATTTTGATCTTTCAGTCTAGTTATTTTTGGTGACTCGATCATAGGATGTTTGGAAGTACCTTCATGCTTATGTTATCTTCTATCGTTTGTTGTATTGTCAAATATTCTGCCCAAAACATAATACTTCTATTATATATGTGTACATTTCTTTATTTTGTCTGATAATTTGTCAATATTCTATGATCTTAGGTTCCAGTGGGTCCTAATTTTTTTTATTAGTTTTTCTTCATAATGTTCTCCTTTTTGGGAAAGGGAGAATCAGATCTTCGTATTAGTTTGTTTCTTTCGATTTTGTGATGGAATTTTATTGGTGTTCTAACCAATTTGTGACCACTTCCGGTATTAAATCTGTTCAAAATGGATGATGCACCATACAGATAGTTTTGTTGTTACTCATGATATAATTTACCTCATTTTGTATATTTACACCGGTTGATCCATGTCCATTTTCTTCCATAACAAATTTATTTTAGCATTTTAGATTTTCGCTCTTTTCCAAGTTGGATTGCTTCCAGTGCTTTCCTGCAAATTTTATTTAATCAGTTTCGGATCTATTTCGTTTTCTCCCTATTTCCCTGTTTTTATGTTTCTTTCTTTGAATGGTTTGTATTTTTGATCATTCTTTGGTTTTTGTTTTTGTTTTTTTCTATTGTAATGTTAAATTAATCTTCGTAGTATTGTTTGCACACTTCTAAAATGTTTTATATATTTGTCTTTTACTTCCATGATTATTTCTTTTCTCTTCCTTCATTGATCATTGCTGCAGTTCAATTGCAAAGTCTTTCTAGCTTTTTTTGATTATTTGCTCAATTCTTGACTTGTCTTCTTATTTATTGTATTCCCCTTTATCCTGATCGTTCTTAGTCTTGAGATACCTTTTCCAAAATTATTTTTCTTTTTATTCCTGTTCTTACTTCCTCATTCCACCAACTTGTTCTTTTTTGTTTAGTGTTATTACATTTTATTTCACAATTTTTCTTCCTTCTTTACTGTGTTCTTTATTCCAATCACCATTCTTCTTTCAGCTTCTATAATCTTTTCAGTTTTCATCTGTTTCTCTGCTGTATTTTGCTTGAATATTCTTGGTTTTAAATTTATTTACATTTATTTTACAGTGTTTTTATCTTCTCCGCACTTATGATATTGTTCTTTAATGTTGACGTGACATCCTATATTGTGGCAATAGTTCCGGTTCCTGTATTTGTATTTTTAATGCTTTTTTTAAGTTTTTTTGGGTATACTACGTAATCAATTAGGCCTTTTGAGTTTCATTCTTCGGCAACGAAGGTATATATATATATTCCTATTAATAGTTTATTTCATTGGCGGAATTCCAGCATCTTTTTACCATTTGTATTTAAAGCTTCTTCTCCTTGTGCTCCTAAACTTCTTAGTCCTCTATTTACACCTTTTTTTTATTTACATGCTTATATTGCTCATTTTTTTAATTATAAATATATTGTCATAATCCTGGGGGATATTGGTTCGTATTTAATTATCATTCTTTCTAGTTCCTTAGTTAATATTGTTCCCATTCCCTCCTTTGCTCTCTGTCCATATGTTACCCTTGAGTAGAATAGAGTATATCTTTCGTTTATTTGGGTTCACTCGTAGCCTCGTTTTTTTAAGTCTATTTTTTTGCTTTCCAGTTTTTTGGTTAATTCTAATTTCTTCCCTGTTAGTGACGTTACTTTCCATGTAGCTAATAGTATTTCTCTATTCTCGTTTAATCCTTGTCATCCTTTCCTCTCTTCTTTAGTTTTTGGTTATAGTAGTTTTTGTTATTTTTCTCAGCTGCTCCTCCAGAGAGTTTAATTCTGGGCACTTTATGTTTACTTTCCTTTTATTATTTCTGATGCTACCTGCTTCTTCCTTTTCTTGATCTTCCCTGACTTCTTCTGTGTTTCCGGTCCCTGTTTCATATACTTTGTTTATTATTAATTTATTTTATTAATGCCTATTAATCTTTTTCCTTGCCTCCTTCATTATTGCTATTAAATGTTTTCTGTAATCTTGTATTTCTTTCGAATTATCCTCATCTATCCGTGCTTCTGTTTCTTTTAGCTTTTTCTCGTTTTTTATTATTTCAATCTTCTTAATGTACTTCAATAGTTTTATTATTAGTCTTGCTCTTTCTTTATTGAATTTCCCAATTCTTCCTTTTCATTATTTACGTTCGTTTTTATTTCCAGTTTGTTCAGCATTATTCTCACCATTTCTTTTGTTGTTATTTCTTATTTATTATCTAAATCAATAACTCCTTTTATTCTCAAGTCCTTCATCCTAATTTAATTTTCCATCCATTTAATTCTTTCCTGTTTTGTTACCTTTTTTTCAGTTCCTTATTTTCTAGCTTTATTGTTGTAATTTCTGAGGTTACTCATTTCTGTTCGTTATCCATTTCTGTTAATTTATTTTAATATCTCTTTTAATTTTTCCATATGGCCTTCTTTTTTAATGTCTTGCACGCGTTAATGGCTCAACCCCTTCTCGTTAATTTACTTTTCGCCCACTGTAGGTTTATATCTTGGTTTACCATCTCTTCTTTTTGAAGACCGGCGAGGGCGAACCCTTACAGTAAACAGTGAACGGTATTGCGACATGTTAAGAAACTTTTTGATTCCAAAACTGCAGGAGTTTGAAGGTTTTAATGTGAAAACATAGTTTCAACAAGACGGAGTTACTTGTCATACCTCAAACCAATCACTTGAGGTTGCAATCAACTTTTCCCAGAAAAAGTGATCTCTCATCGATAAGCCCCGATCTTACACCCCTTGTTTATTTCTTTTAAGGATACCTTAAAGAGAAAGCATATACAGCAGCGTGAAGATCAACATTTGGACAACATAATCTTTGGCATTTAATCTTCCAAAACTTTGTCTAAAGATTAAAAATAAAAAAATATTTTTCTGATTTGCAGTGTTTTTTATTGAATTTACAAATACCCCCACCCTTTCTGGACGCTCTGTACAACGATTTCAATCGAAGACGCTGGGAACCATTCTGGTATGTATCTAATAAAATCTAATAAAATAGTACGCAAGCGCAAGTGGCCGTGGAATCTAAAACTTTAAGAATATGAGTGCCCTATTAGCATTCCTGCGCTATTGTCGATGGAAAACAATGTAGCAAGAACCACTTTGTTTGTTTCTTCAAATCCTTTTATAATACAATTAACTCATAGAATTATTATAATTAATTCTGATTGCTAAACTCAATAAATATGTAAAGAAATATTCTATTACTATTTAACTTTGTGTATTTTTTGTGTATTAGGCTTTTTTGGAGGCATTTTAAGTGTTTATAAAAAAGTAGTAAAACCAAATTAATTCTCTTCCAATTTTTTCTGGTAGGTGGAATTATTATATTCAACATTAATAAAACAGACATTCTTGATAACATCTTAAATATCAATTTTAAATGATTAATTAATACACGATCTAATTTCTTGATAATCAAATTTTACATCTTAGCAAACCAAAAGCCTAATTAAAAAAATACATTGAGAAAATACTCTACACATTCGTTTGGTTTCTATCCAAAACTCAAAAATTACTGACACAGCATTAACTGCGGGTGGGGGGTGTATAGTCTTATTAGACATAACTGGCGCCAATGGGTTACTCGAAAATTACATGTTTCAATTATTGTTTCTACACATTTCTAGAGATTTATTGTTTAGTCGTCCTTTTAACATCTATTACAGATTTAATATCTCCTGCAGAAACTGTCACAAGGCAGAATTATATGCAATAAATCAATGCAGACCCACTCTTGACACCCAGCAAGTTGTCGCCGAATGGTTGTAAATTTATGATTTACGTATAGCTTCAAACGAGATTTATATTAGCTTAGAAGGTGGTAATCGTTACAGTCTCGTCCGCTCTTCAAGCACCTCAAGTTGCCACCCGCTTGTAGGCTTGTAGACTGTTGGCGCGCAAATTTTTATGTTCGATGTTTAGGCACGATATTGTTAAAAGCTGCTGCAGGTGCAGAATTATGGAGCACAACTTAC
The DNA here is from genome assembly GCA_036346155.1 of Sinelater perroti. Classification (NCBI taxonomy): domain Eukaryota; kingdom Metazoa; phylum Arthropoda; class Insecta; order Coleoptera; family Elateridae; genus Sinelater; species Sinelater perroti. The sequence continues at coordinate 334,713 of JARFIY010000057.1, read as the reverse complement.
TGAAGTAAAAAAACGGAAAATAATTTGGAATTATTTATTATTTGAACTTTCACGCTCAGGTTTTTAGATGTTCTAACTTCTATTATTAGAAAAAACTGCTCCTGGCATCAGACAATTGTTGTACACTAAGGTGTAAGAATGAAATAGACACTAGGTGAAAGTGGACAATTACATTTCGGTAAAAAGAATAAACCATTTGCAATTAAGCATAAGCGATCAATACTGGCAAGTCACGAACTACGAGAATGCTCAAAACGAACAAAACTGGCAGTGGTAAAAGAAGAGGTTAAGTTGTTCCAAAAAACATTGGCCAATTTGACGTAGTTGTCAGAAAAGAACAGGAATACAATTTAGTGCTGTTTGCATAGTATATGGGTGTGCAAACGCATCTCCAAGAAAAAACACTCTTTCACGAAAGTGTCAATACAGACGCGTTCTCGACCGGATGACTTTTGGTAACGTGTCATTTTTTCTGAAAAAATTACTACTAGCAATTTCGTGACAGTGGTCATATTTGGATACAAAAGCGTTTATCTATCAATTTTTTTTTATAAGTAGACTACTAGCCTGCTTTTAAGCGCACAGTCGTGCCGTTTTATGAGCCATGTTGGGCGTGCGTATCCCGGGCAGGTGGCTAGCCTAATCTATCAATTTTAGAAGAAGGAGAGAAAGTATTTCACGACTGCCAAAGGTGTTTGTAGGACGACCGGAGAGCACTTGATGTTTGTCATTGGGACTGACTCGGGAGTTAAACCCGAGACAGCCGCGCGCCAGTGTGGCAGGTCGAGGCCTTTACTTCGCGGCTATTGTGCTCTTTATTTAACAATTTGAATAATATAAGACTGTAAAATATATAGAAATTAACATAATCGTGTTTTAAACTTTTTGCCATATTATCCAACAAAGTATAGATATTAGGGTAGCGAACGGTAAATATAAACACAATCAATGTGCAAAGCGTATATTTTAATATACGCGATACTAGAGGATGCAAGTAAAATCATTTATCAAAGTAAACTCGCTGCAGCAATGAGAGACATGGATACCTCTGTTACTGCTCCGTTCCAATCTATAAATACTAAGGAGAATAAAATAAAGATCCCGCCAATTTATCTGCATAATGCAGACAAATTAAAATTTCAAGAAATAATTACTGATCTTAAGGAAAAAGCTACGAGTGAATTTACCACTGTAGTTAGAATCAAACAATTAAGAATAAATCTCACCAGTATAGAGGATTACCGAGTAATGACTAAGCATTACAACGAGAACAATCTAGCCTACCACACATTTAACAACCCAGAAGTTAGCAATTTATCTGTAATAATCCGAAACGTCCCTATCTCCCTTACGTAAGATGAAATCAAAAACGAATTAACAACTCTAAAATATCCGGTACAAAAAGTAGCCAGATTATACAACAAAGCAGATATCTGATCCCACTATGCGCGGTGGATCTCAATGACACCCAAGCAGGCAAGGAAATTTTCAAACTAACAAAACTAAACCACAGCATAGTAGAAATAGAGATACGAAGAAAGTCGAAGGAAATTCCAGTGCAAAAAATTCCAACTGTACGACCATACACGTAACTATTGACACTCGCAAGCACGCTGTGTGAAGTGCACTGGCAATCACTTATTTATCGAATGCCTAAACGACCTGGAGATGATCCTCAGTGTGTAAACTGCTTGGAAAAGCACCCAGCGAACTACAAAGGTTGTACTTATTACGCTAAGGTAACCCTGAAGAAAACAAGAAACTGTAGCTCTAGAGCTCAAAACAGATCATACGCCCAAGCAGTAATAGACAAACAAAATACTACGACTAATGAGTCATCGTCTCCAAGACGTTTTGTATCCAAACCCAACGTTTCCACTCCCGACGAACAGCAATCATCAACCGACCTTATCTCTAGAGTACTTAACAAATTAATAGAACTGCTAATCCCCCATTTAGACAAAATAATGCCATTCCTAACAACGTTATTACCAACATTGCTAGACAATGGATCAAAATAATCATCCGTTAATATATAATATAACAGTGACCAATTGGAATGCCAGTGGTCTTAAATCTCAACGTTCAACTTTTGTTAGCACCGAAAAATTCAGCATTCCTGGGTATCACGTATATCGGAAGGACCGAGAAGCTGTAAAAGCATCAGGCGGAGTTGCAATTATTATTAAAAAGAAATTCAGCCACCACCTCCTCTATATGGGTGTTTTTCAAAACATAGAAGCCATTTCTATCAAAATAACTAAAACTAGTGGCTCTTTAACCCTTACATCTGCATACAAACCCTCAAATAAACGGCTTGTTGAAGATGAAATTGGTGAATTGTTCAGCAGCAACGAGCCCACGTTAGTTCTAGGAGACTTATATGCAAAAAATACCATATGGGGATGCCGTGCTAGTAATCCAGACGGGATGAAGTTGCATAACATTATGGCCAAACACAGTATATTAATATCAGCCCCTGACGACTACACTTACCATCCATACCGAACAGACCATCAACCTGACATCTTAGATGTTATACTGCATAAAAATGTCACTTATCCAGTGTATCAAACAGTAGCATCTGAACTGGACTCTGATCATCTTCCTGTCATCATCAGCCTCCACAACATACCCTCAAATAGTACCTCCACCGCCTAGTTTAGCGCATGGTAAAACTGATTGGGACAATTTTCAGTCGACCCTTGATCAAAAACTCCGTTGGGTGGGACCACCTAAACTTCCCCCGGATATAGACAATGCCGTCCTACAATACACATCAGCCCTACAAGCAACTATACAAGAAACAACCACTCCATGGAAGCAAAGGAAAGTTGCCGAGCATATTAGAACTCCCAACTACATACTTGATCTAATTAAGCGAAAGAATAGATATAGAAGGGATTGGCAAAGACACCGGTTACCATACCTTAAAACACTGTACAACCAACTATGTCACTTAGTAAAGAATGAACTTGACAGTCTAAGAATCCAAAGATATAATTCTTACCTTGAAGACACTAAACCCGGAGACCCATCTATGTGGTTAGCTAACAAACGATTATTAAGACAACCGAGTATAATCTATCCTATGATATCAAATAACGCCAGATACTCCTCCGATGATGAAAAAGCCAACTTATTAGCAACTCATCTTGAACAGGCATTTACGTCCAATTTTGAAGAACAAGACGAACACTTCGAAAGGCAGGTAACAAGCGCAATCGCAAATATGCAGTTACAGGATAACCACAAAATAGCTCCTACATCTGTCCAAGAAATTAAATCTTATATAACAATATTACCTAAGCGTAAGACCACTGGGCCCGACCTTATAACAAATGGAATGCTAAAGCACCTATCAAAAAAGGCTCTGGCTTACTTAACCTCAATATACAACGCCTGTCTCAGACTAGGATATTTTCCGACATCATAGAAAACTGCAAATGTGCTCCCCATCTATAAAGTACGAAAACCGAAGAAAAACCCTGACAGCTACCGACCTATCAGTCTACTGTCAACCCTGGCCAAGCTCTTAGAAAAAGTGACACTTTCCAGATTACAAGATTACCTCCACCAAAATGATACTATTCCTTCTCTTCAATTTGGCTTCCGAACCCATCACTCGACCTCTCATCAGCTTCTCAGAATAAGTGAATCAATTGAAAGAGGGTTTGAAAAGAAAGAATACACTGCGGTTGTATTTATAGACTTGGAAAGAGCTTTTGACAAAGTCTGGCATGATGGACTTCTATATAAAATGGTGCTTTTAAACATTCCAAATTACCTAACCAAATTCATTCACTCATTTCTCACTAACAGAACATTTAGAGTCCGGATCAGCTCAACCTTATTTAGTTCTAAACCTATTCGGGCCGGAGTACCCCAGGATAGTATTCTGGGACCCACCTTATTCAACCTGTTCGTTCACGACGTATCTACAGATCTCAACTCAACGCTGGCCATGTATGCTGACGATACTGCAATTATTACACAGAGCCTCAGTCTTGATACAGAAATCGTACACTTACAAAACTCTATAAATACGTTATGGGCATGGTTTCAGAAATGGAAAATTAAAATAAATTCTGATAAATGTCAAATAAAAATTTTTACCCTCAAGAGATATGAGCTAATTAAAAATAAAAATAAATAATAACGAAATAGATTGGAATCCAAAGGACTCAGCTGTTAAATATTTAGGCGTGCACTTAGACGCGAAACCGAACTGGGAGTTTCGTATCAATAAAAAACTCAACGAGTGCCACAACAGACTGGGTGCATTATATCCCCTTATAAACCGCAAATATCACCTTAGACCTGAGTGTGCTGTACTTATCTACAAAGGAATCCTCAGACCAATTCTTACGTATGCATGTCCAATATGGTGCAACACATCAAAGACTAACATGAAGAAACTCCAAACAATCCAGAACAAAGTGCTCAGAATCGCCATCAACTGCCTTTGGTTTGTGCGTAATAATAAAGTTCACAGAGAATTAAGTGTTCCATTAATTACAGAGTTCATTAATAAATCCACTGTAAAGTTTTTCCAAAATCTAACCTTGTGTTCAAGTGCTACCAAATTAAATCTAAGATAAAAAAAGATTCACAGGCGTCTTAAGCGTAAACTACCACAGGACCTAATTTAAATGTGGTATATAAACCCAACTCAATGCCAAATTAAGATAGAAATGTAATTTATAAGTTAATCCCCACTGGATGAAACCTCAATGTATGTAGTTTAGTTCTTATTTAATTGTACTATAACAACGAAGCCGTGTATTACATTGTATATTGCAGAGCCAACCATAATAAAATAAAAAAAATACACGCGATACTGTAACAGACAAGCCAAAACTATAAGTAGACAGACGTGCACCTGCCTACGGCTCGTCGCGATCTACCTTAGAGCAGGCAGATGTGCGCGTTGCAACGGCTGGGTGCTAACTCCACCATTTTGTCTTCGTAAATCGCTCGAACGTAAGGTGGAAACTTGACCGTCTTGGAGACAATAAAGGAAAATATTTGCTATAATTTTCGGGAGTAGAAGAAACCAAATGCCAAATTAATTTGGCACGGGATAATTATGGTCTGCGCTGACCGACCCTAAAGCCATTAAAAATATAACTGTTGTAGGAAATATTCTTTGAGTATTCGCTCCGCTACAAAAACATATCCAAAGACCACGAAAGCCTAGCAACAAAACAGAGTTAATTACAGCGATGACAAAAGAATGTCATAAAATACCCTAGAAACCGATAGACGTTTTAATTGATAGGACCAAAGTTCCAAAATCACGTATGATAGTATGCAAGATTTAGCCCAATATTTAGCGTAGCTTTTAGTTAAATATTTTAATAAGTTTTACACTGATAATTAATGATAAACATGCAGGATTTCGACGCGAGTGCCTCGAGTTTATAATTTAGATCTTACCTTAGTGGACTCTTTAAGCAACTGTAGATTTTCATAATTTATTATACATTGAAAAGGGTCTTTCATAAAGGGAGCATTTTTGTTTTGAAGTTGAAAGGCCGGTTCTCATAATTTTTGTTGTCCCAAATAAATCTACAGTTTGAACATTAATGAGAAAGTTTGAAAAGACTGGTTCAATGTAAACGATTCAGTCTTGGACAGAGCAACAAATGCAAGACAGTGTAAGTGTGCGTCCTGGTAAATCAATTCGCTGACGTTCGCAACAGCTGAACATTCGACAACTTCGTTACATCGAATTTTGTATAAAAATCTTCATATGCACACGTATAAAATCCGGACGCTGTTGATATTGGGGAAAAATCAATTTTTGGTAATAAAGCCGATTTTTATTTAAGTTACCCCATCAACAAACAGAAAGGCCGGATTTTGGGAAATAAAAATTTTCGAATAATCCAGGAGCGTGAAATGCAGCCACTAAGAACAACTGTGTGGTGTGGATTTTGGACAGCTGGGGTGATAGGGCTGTTTTTCTTTGAAAATGCTGAGGCGACTACGGTTACCGTCAATGGAGAACGTTAGCGTAACATGATATACAGTCGGTTGTAGCCTACATTTGAAGATATGACGATTGGCGATTTCTAGTTTGAGCTAGATGGAGCGACCTGCCGCACTTCGTGCGAGATGGTTGCCTTACTCAACGAAAAATTTCCCCAACGAGTAATTTCTTTGCACGGTAAACAGTAATAGCGGGCAAGGTCCTGCAATCTTACACCTTGTGATTTCTTCCTCCGAGGCTTAGTGAAATTACAGGTGTGCGCTAACAAACCACACGCAATTCTGGAGATAAACGTCTAAAAATCTGCGAGAGAGTTATAAAAAACTTTAAGAAATGCGAGTAGACATACGCCTGACATCGCACTTTATACGTAAACCGGAGATTTTACTGATTACAAGTGTGTCAAATATAACCACTTCCGTGAAAATTTTTCTGATTGTTAAGCGTTTTCTCGAATGACTTTTTTGCGACGGGTTAGCAAAACCTTTCCCGGACTTCTCAAAAGCATTGTATTTCGAAACTATGTCATACACAATTGATTTTGGCTACCAAAGAACAGGATTATTTCAGTTTCTGAAAGATTTTCCATAATCGCGGATTTTCAGTTGTACTCTGTGCTTGTTTGCAACAACTTTTCCATTTTGAAGAACACCAACAATGCCCTATTATGATAGTACTATATGGCAGGATATTCAAATTCAAGTTTGTCCGAATTTAAGCACTGTATAATTCAAATTATTATTTCACTTTCAAGCCCTAAATTTAGGATTTAATGGTATAGACACGTTTTTGGCGCCCCAGTAGTACAGCTATAATACATATTTCACATTTTGTCGGTATAAACATGTTTCCAAAGTAAATAAATCTACACCAAATTAACACTCACTATTAATCCATAAACTACTTCTAAGACAAAAATGTATATATTTATCTTTGATTACTTAAATTTCAGGTGATTAGATCATAATTTTAAGAATGTTTGAAACCACAACTATGAACTTTATTTTTAAATATCATCATAGAGATTCACCGAAGGATATCTGGTGCAGGCCAGCGTGACGGAGCGGTTTCGGCGGCCGCAGCTCCTCCTACGTAAGGATGACTCGGAGCTTCAAATTATTTATTTACTCAAGCCTCGAATATTTTGATTTTCATTCGCTGTCTGCCGACTCAACTCTTTAAGACAATATTTTTTTAGCTCTCGAGCCTTGATGTGGACATTACAAACTCTCGACAATTAAACACATTGTTGCCTGCCTCTGATCGCGGCTGTCCTGCCTGGCCGGAGCATTTCCTCGGCCGCAATTATGCCGAGAGCACTCCTACGAGCGCCGCGCTCGGCGCTGCTACACATCCAGGAATTCGTTTAATTGGTCAAATTAACGAAGTGATTGGCAACAAGTTTTGGGTGATGCATTGGAAACTTAAAGTACAAGTATTTGTTCTAACGTTTGTCTGAATGGTCATTTATGAAATGCAGTTTCATAACGAATGAAATTTAATGAAAAACAAAACGGTTGATTACTTTCTTATATATGTTTAATCATCTAACTGATTCTCCAATAAAAGCACTAGAACAGCGAATTATAGCAAAACAAAAATTTTTATTATTTCATTCTTAAGCATTTACACTTTTTTTATTTTATTTTTTATTGAAACTCTTGTCAGATAAACATTACAGTGTTATACATGGTAGGTTTAAGTAGTTAAATATGACTAAGACTATGGTTTATATACATTATATGCGTTCTGAATTTAGACTTGCAAGTAGCAGTGTGTAATACGTGGAGGCAAGTAGGGGTGGCCTCGGAAACTCGAAGGTGGTGGTTGCTAGATTTCTTCGTTTGGGATAACATCTTGAGGGAGTTGTCTCTTCAGTCTGTGATGAATATTACGCTGCCTAAAATTGAAGTGAGTTGCTCCTTTACATTTGGCAGTGTTTGAGAAGAAAGTCCTAGTGGTCGAGAGCATATAGACTTGGATTGTGGCACACCCAATTCGAGGTGAAGTTGTGTGTTTCGGATAAACCATGGAGCGTTTACGGCGATTTTTAGGACCTTATTTTGGAACCGTTGAAGTTTGAGTATATTACCCAAATAAAGCGCCCGGGCACGATGGGATAACGTCTGATGCAGCACTCAGAGCCTATAACTTAGCGCCGGAACTATTTATAAACATATTTAATGCGTGGCTTAGGTTAGGGACATTCCCTAAATGTTGGAAAATTCAAACGGTTAGGTTTGTTCCCAAGCCGAGGAAAAACGACCCTACAGATCCAGGTAGCTTTAGGCCTATCAGTCTATTGCCGGTAATTGGTAAAGCGTTAGACAGAATTATTGCAACCAGGGTTGAGCATGTTATAAAAGAAAGCGGCGGATTTCATCAACGCCAATTTGGGTTTCGCGCTGGCATTTCTACTATAAATGCGATCGAATATGTAGTAGGAAAAGTAAAAAATGCTAGGGAAAAAGGAGAATATTGTGTCTTGATTGCCTTAGATATTGCCGGGGCCTTCGATAACGCATGGTGGCCGCGAATTTTAGACGAACTCGTGCGGAGGAATTGCCCGCGAAATTTATTGCGCCTAGTAAAACATTATTTCTCGAATAGGACGGCTCAAGTGGAAACACCTAACGGCTTAGTTACGCGACAGGTAGTTAGGGGCTGCCCTCAGGGATCGTGTTCTGGGCCCGTCTATTGGAAGTTAGTATACGAAAGTATTTTTAGGGAAAATTTACCAGGTGGGTGCGAAATAGTGGGATTCGCCGACGATACGATAATTATCGCACGTGCTGTCCAATATAAAGCACTAAAAGCAAGAGCAAACGAGGCGCTAGGTATACTCCATAAATGGGCAGAAAGCGAGAAACTTAGTTTTAACGCCAAAAAGACGGAAGCGTTATTTTTTGGTAAGCGTCTAGGGCAACAGAGGCCAAGTTTCATTTTTAACGGCGATCGTGTACATTGCAAGGAGCATATACGCTACTTGGGCGTTCAAATAGACGATAGGCTTTCGTGGCACCCACATATTAAGATGGCTAGCGAAAAAGGCAAGCAGATTTCGCACAAAATCGGCGCGGCAGCGCGGTTGACTTGGGGGTTTAGGGGCAGGACGGTTGCGCATATATATTTGGGCGCAGTACAGCCGGCAATGTTGTACGCGAGCGAGGTGTGGGCCGAGGGTTGCAAAACCAAGCAGGTGAAGCAGCTATTAGGGGCTCAGCGTATATTAGCTGTCCGAGCAGCAATGGCGTACCGTACCGTTGCTACTGAAGCCGCTCTAGTGTTGAGCAAGTTACCGCCGGTTGATTTTGTATTGCAGGAAACAGCCGAGAAGAAATGCATGGAAGCGGGTGACGAGCGACTGCGACGGGAACTGAGGCTCCAGCCTGCTCCGGTCCCAGCCGAACGCAAGACGAGTATGGAGGAAGCAGGCCACTATCCAGCGGAATGGGATGGCATCTCGTTCACCACCACGAAAGAGGAAATACACCACCTGACGTGCCACACAGACGGATCCAGACTAAAAGACGGAAGAGCGGGAGCGGCGTTCGTAATTCATCAGGAACAAGAAGAGATCCACTGCCAGAAAATTAAATTAGCGGACTGGAGCACTGTTTTTCAGTGCGAACTAGTGGCTATCAGGGAAGGTCTGCTATATTTGATACACTATCGGCACATCATCGCAAGATGCTCGATAGTTTCGGATAGCAGATCGGCATTAGAGGCTCTGAGCACGATGAAATCACCTTCTGAGTTGCGATTGGAGGTCTGGACTCATAAAAAGGCTGAAAGAAGAAACAGAAGTCTCGTTCCACTGGACAAAGGCGCACGTTGGCACCGCAAAGAATGAACGTGCTGACGAGCTGGCCAAGGAAGCAGCCGCCGAAGATGGACCTGCGCAATTTACTGGCATTCCGCGAAGTCTTATCAAAACGCGTTTGAAGGACAGAACGAGGAATCTATGGACAAATAGGTGCGCATCTCAACTGGCGCACCGTACAGATCGTTACGGGTCACGGAAACTTTTGCGCTTACCTAACAAGGTTCGGGAAGCTGCAACCGGGACAGGACAGATGCGAATACGGAGAGGTGGATAACGCCCTTCACGTGCTGACCTCATGTACTGTGGAGAACGAAGCCAGGGCAAGATCAGAAGGAGTACTAATAAAAGAAGGACTGAGATGGCCACGAACCCCGAAGACGTTACGATGCTCTCAACAGAAGCCTGCTGGTGGAACGCGCTGGATCAGTTTTGCTCACGCGTAGCTAAACTGAACCCGGGGTAGGACGCGATCGCGATTGGGGTTGGGAGGTGTAAGTGAAAAGTGTAAACACATTAGAGCCGGGACTCAAAATTGCGGCAGCTAGCATAACAACCTGGACTAATAATTCACGACTTGCTTGAGACGGCATAAGAGATAGAGACTAATAAAGGCGCACTCGCAAAAATATAAAATATGTTATAATAATAAGCGGCTTTAGAATTGTAACGAAGGAGACAAAGAGCAGTAGACTGCTTGAAGTCACCTGCCCTGACTCGGGTTTTTCGTGGTTTTCCCCGAGTCCTGCACAAAGGCAAATGCCGGGGCAGGTCTTTTGCACATACCACGACAATGATAAATGCGAAGAATGTTCAAAAGGCATGTAAAGGAAGAAGCAATGCCGGTGTAGTGCCGTAAGGCGGAGCACCGGCTGACTAAATATTTTTTTTGTAATATTTCCTTAATAAATTGTACAGTTTGAGTATATTTGTTTTACTCATGTTACTCCAGACAGGAGAGGCGTAGAGTGCCAGAGAGCGTAGGACGGATTTATATAGTAGGATGGTGCATTCGGGTTTAAATGGGGTTTTACGATTTAAAATGGGCTATAATTGTCGGAGTCTGGTGAGAGATTGGGTTAGTTTTTGATTTATGTGGAAAGTCCAAGTCAATCTTTCATTTAAGTACACTCCAAGATATTTCATAACTGAGTCTATCGGTTTCCAGGGTATGTCAATTCTATCGATGATAACAGAAGGTGGGTTGTTCATTTTTTCGCAAGGGGAAGATCTTACATTGACATTCAGTGAGGTTTAGTTTGATGTTCCAATCTTTGAGCCATTTATTGAAGGTGTAGATTTGCATTTTGCGTTATAATGGCTGTGTAGTCGGCAAACGTGGTGAGTGTTGCGGGAATCTTTGGAATATCGGAGATGTATATATTAAATAAGAGCGGGCCGAGGATAAAGGCAGTATCACAAGGGTACACCCGTTCGTATGGGTTTATTTCGGAGAGTATGATATTTATTTTAACGGCAAAGGTTCTATTTTGCAGGAAGGAGAAAATGATGTCCAGAAGATAGCGTGGGATATCATGAATTAGGAGTTTTTTTTTGAGTTCCTCTATCCAAACCTTGTCGAAGGCCTGGGCGATATTCAGGGAGATAGTAGCAGTATAGCATTTGTTTTCGAAACCTGTTTCGATGAGTTCACTGACTGTAATTGATAATGGGCCGAGTACCCTTTTCTGAAGACAAATTGGAAAGAAGGGAGAATGTGGAGAGTAATGGTAACTTGGTGCAGGCACGACTTTTTCAAAAGTTTGGAGAGGGTAGTTAATAAACTAATCGGTCGGTAACTTAACATGTGTTCTTTATTCTTCCCAGGTTTAGCGAACATAAGCACATGTGCATGCTTCCAGCTTTGAGGAAAGTAGTCTAGGCGCAAGCATGCATTTATCAGAAAGGCAAGGTAGGAGAGGTATTTTCTTGTTAAGTGATGAAGGATTAGGTTAGATATCAGGTCGTGTCCCGGTGATTTACGTCTTTATGATCTCAGCTAGTCTTTTTGGTAATGTGGGATTAGTAAATTGGGCAGAGGTGGGGGCATGTGTTTCTAAGTAGTTTGTTACATGTAACATTTGGGCTGGAGTGCAGGATAGTTCAGGCGTGAAGGTCCGTTCGAAGTGTTTGGCAAATGCGGTGTTTTTTTTATTATCTGTCAATAAGGTGGTATTGTCCGTTTTGAGGGGGGTATCTCTTGTAGAGCTTTTAGAATTTTCTTTGTAGTTTTTCACATCCCTGGGTCTCCGGGGCCGATTGCAGCGATGTAGGTGCGGTAGGATTGAATTCTGTATTTGTCCAGTTCACGCTTTAGTTAATGGGTTAGATCATTCAATTCTCTTGACTTCTGGTTTTTTTAACGTTGCCAAAGTCTCCTAGTTTGGCTTCGTTGCTTGATTAGGTTAATTATGTATTGGGGAGGGATATTGCAATTGGGTTTGGAACGTCTGCACTTACACTTTATGACCTATAAAATACGATTTAAATGGCCATCATGATTAGGTTGGCTGGTATAAATATGACAAATCCAGTATTCCTCTACTGAAGCACAAGAAAAGGGTTTTATCTCAATAACTCAATACTTTGGCAGTTTGTGATTTGTTGGAATGAATGAGATACGAAACATAAGCTCACAATACAAAAACCTAATTATATCAAGTCGCACGATCTTGGCTGCTTATTTTCAATCATCTTATTATTAAATTTCATTATAATAAAATGATAGCTTCAACACAAGTCTTACAACACAATTCAATCATAAAGAGATGAACTTGTGACTATTACAACTACACCCATATATCAAAAGAAATAAGTCTGAAAAATTATTGTGCGTCCCTCTGTACTTGGCCTACAAAATATCTATTGCATATTGGCAACTCTGCATGTCCTAAGTGGGATTTGATATTTGCATTATACGGTTTTACATTTTTTGACGACATATGTACTTAAAACGGAAGTCTATAGGGTCCACCAACAACTAGGACCCATTGTCAATCCGGTAAACCCTGCCAGATAACAGACGGGCTTTGGCGACCAAGCATCAGAGAGTAGAACCTGATATTAGTTGTTTCGAGGTAACGAGGCCGATGCGACTGGGTGAAATAATTCAGAGGAACGCTATGAGCATCGAAACGAAAACGACAGGAGAGAAATAGGACAAGATTTGAAACGTGGAACATCCCATCTCTTACAGGAAAGGAATGCGAGATTCTAGGCAAAATCTAGAAATATAAGATTAAAATATTAGGAATCACAGATATTAAAAAAAAAGAAATGGCTTCAATAACATGGTCAAAGCATACACTCTTAGATATGCGGGCTTACCAGTCGCAAGCAGAACAAAAGTAACCAAATGGGAAGCTGTAAACTCCAGAATTAGAACAATAAATCTACAACTTCAAAAGAAGACTGAAATAATCCAAATATACGCGCCAACGGAAAATGCCGCTGTACGCGGTAAAGAATCTTTTCATAAAGACTTGCAAAGATTCATAGAAAAAATGCAAAACGACAATATACACGTAGTTATTATGAGAAATTGGAACCCCCATATAGGAAATAACATAAAGCATGCATGCGGAGGAATGGAAGATCAAGACGTAGGAGATGTAAACGAAAATGGCGAGAGTATGCTAGATTACTGCATAGCGAACCAACTGTTGATAGAAAATATATGGTTTAAACACAAAATGACACACAAATCAAAATAATTAGACGCAAAAGTATAATAGATTACATTACGTACACGAGAAATATGAGATACACAGTGAACGATGTAAAGGTAAAGAAGAAAATCAATAGATCCCAAATAAAAAACGGAAGGCCTTCAAAGAAACGCTAATAAAAACAACAAAGAGTATCTGTGGAGTAAAGGAAATAAAACAAGGCCCAACGCATAAGCGAACAAAATGGTGGAATGAAGAAGTAAAGACCAAATTAAAACTAAAAAAATGCCCGAAAGAAATATATAATAAATAGAACGGAAGAAAATACCTATTAAAACAAAGCGAAGCAAAAGAAGCGGTAAAACAAGCAAAGAAACGTACATGCGAGAAATTTGGTAGAAAGATAGAAGACAATTATATAGAAAACCAAAAACAGTTTTGGAATATAATTAAGAGCCTAAAGAGAAATAGAGCACCAAAAGTGCAAAATATTACAAAGAATGCTACAAAAAATAACAAAAGATTAATTCACAAAGAACTTTACGTGTTTTCTCATTTCGGCTTTCGGTGATGAAGTCCCACACAGAGCCACTGTATATCGTTGCTATGATGTCATCAAACCACAATGCCGTGCGCGAACTGATAAAGCAAGAGCGTGATGTAAAGTACCATAAAATTAAAACTTTATGTGTATTGAATTCCGAGTAAGTTAACGATCGCTCGAAACGCTCGTCTTGATTTGTGGAGAGAAATGCTCAAGAAATACGATCGCGATGCTTTAAATACCGTTTACAACTTTGTCACACGTGACGAATAAGAAAAAGTTATTTGCGCTCGAAGTACTGTGAAGCAAATCGTCGCCTTTTTTGGGAAAACTGGACATATTGCATCTATGGCTTTAGAGAGTCGTAAACGGTTACTTTTGAATGCTACACATCCACTTGTTTGTCAGATATCTTTGAAGAAATAAGAAAAAACAACTCACGATGCCGGATCATTCTCCACCATGACAATGCGGGCTTACAAAGATCAACGCGAACAATTGACTTTTTGAGCATTCAAAATGCCTGTAGTGGAGCGAAAACTTGAAAAACGTTTCTTATAATGTTATGTTTTTAATGGATTTGGGGGTCGATCGGCGCAGACCGCAGTTATTCCGTGCCAAATTAATTGGGCATAGGAAATATTTTCTTTATCGTCTCCAAGATGGTCAAGTTTCGACCCTTACCTGTGACCGATTTACGAACGGCAAAAATAGTTTATTTAGCATTTTGCTTGCTCCAGGGTAGATCGCGGCGAGCCGTAGCCAGGTGCACGTTTGCCTACTGTAGTTTGTCGGTAGCGATTTTTGGTTGGCCTGCCATAATATCGCGTACATTAAAATACACCTTTCGCATATTGATTGTGTTTATATTTACTATTCACTACCTTAATATCTATACTTGGAATTGATGGGTCATTTGCTGTGCTGTCCTGATTTAGACCCTAACGATTTCTTTTTGTTCCCGCACATGAGGAACAATAAAAAATTTACAAAATTAAATATTTGTTTTTCTCAATAGATATTCTAGCTCACCTACATTATGCTAAAATTTCAAATATCTGTTACTATTTCTTAAGTTGAATATACTATTTTAACGTATAAAATGATGATAATTGTAAGGAGTTACAAAATTTTATATTTCATCAAACAAAGCTGTTTAATTTTCTTTTAAATTAAAAGTAGGTCTATAATAAAATTTGACTGTGGAAATGTGATTACTACTTGTTTGCCTCTTTTTCCATCTCTTCGATTTTTACCCCGTAGGGTTTCTCGTGTTTTATTTTTATGTCTGCTTGGCCTCCTAGTCTACGATGTCAAAACGCCATTAGCAGGTAAGAGAAAAATATTCTTACTGAGTTCTTACAATCAAATAATTCTTAACCTTTTATCATCATCATCATCATTACAGCTATATCATCGATCGTCGGATGTAAGCCTTCCCTTGCATTTTACACTGTCGTCGATCTGTGATCTTTTGCATCCAGTCTATACCTATGAATTTCTTAACGTCGTCATTCCACCTTGTTTGTGGCCTCCTTCTATTACTCTTGTGACGTGTCTACCTATTGTAATGTAGCCTGCCCAATTCCATCTAAGTTTACACACTCGATGTATCACGTCTATCACTTTTGACTTTTCCGTATTTCATTATTATGAATCTATATATTTCACTTGGAGCTTCTTTATTTTGATGTTTTTCAGGCCCAAGATTCTGCACTATATGTTAATATAGGAAGTATGTGTTAGTTGAAGACTCTTGCTTTTAATGTGTTTGGTGTTTGAGATTTCAAAGTTTTTGCAGTTTACGGAACGTGGCACATGCTAGTGATATGCATCTACCTAGATCAGCTAGTAGTATAATAGTATAAGTTTTTGTCCTAGGTAAATGTATAAATCCACCTTCTCTATTGTGTAATAGATTTTTTTTTAATTCTATACACCATAAAATTAAACATTCGACTCAAGGAATGCGAAGAAATTGAAACAGCTACTAAAGAACTCATAACAAAACTCCAGCAAGCCGCGCAACAAGCTACACTAACCATTTCACAAAAGCAACTAAACATTGACATACCACTGGAAATTAAACGAATGGTCGCAAAAAAACGTCGTGCTAGAGCTAACTGGCAACGAAATCATACACCTGCTGCCAAAAACGCCTACAACCATATGACCAATAAATTAAAACAAAACTCAAAGAAATCAGAAATGAGAAATTTGAGCTCTATGTATCTCAATTAAATCGAACTGATGATTCTATCTGGAAACCCATCAAACAAGCTAGGAAACCAAAATTAAAAATACCACCAATTAGAAAAAGCAACACCGAACCTTGGGCAAAAAGCGATAGAGACAAAGTCAGACTCTTCGCTGAACATCTATCCTCAGTCTTTCAACCACTTGATAGCGCACCAGACCAAGAAGTAGAGCGAAGTCTTTCCATCCCTCCTGACATACGTCATGAAATTAAACCCTTTACCCCAAACGAAATAAAATCTGAAATAAATCTGCTAAACCTCAAGAAGACCCCAGGAACTGATCTGATAACTGCCAAAATGCTGCGTGAACTCCCAAAAAAGGGCCTAGTGCTCTTAACTTATATTTACAATGCAATCCTGAGGCTAGGATATTGGCCAAAATGCTTTAAGGCTGCACAAATCATAATGGTCGGAAAACCCGGAAAAGAACCAACCGACGTTACATCCTATCGACCTATCAGCCTCCTCCCGGTGACCTCAAAGCTGTTAGAAAAACTCATACTTCGTCGAATTAATGAAGACTTACTGCCCCAACATTGGATACCTTCTCATCAGTTTGGGTTTCGACAGGCTCATTCTACCGTGCAACAAGTACACCGCATTACACAAACCATAAATAAAGCACTAGAAAACAAAGAGTACTGTTCAGCTGTCTTTCTCGACATTAGTCAAGCATTTGACAAAGTGTGGCACCCGATTACTTTTCAAAATTAAGCAAACGTTCCTTTGGCATACTATAATTTACTAAAATCATATCTAAGCGATAGAACATTTCAGATAAAAATTAATGAAGTAACATCAGACTACCACCCTATCAACTCAGGCGTTCCACAAGGCAGTGTTCTGGGGCCTTTGCTCTATGTCCTATATACATCGGATCTACCAACGACACAATATACAACAATAGGAACATTCGCAGACGACACTGCTATACTGTCCAGACATGAAAATCCTGCAACTGCATCGGCCAACCTACAAAACCACTTAGTACTCCTTCAACAATGGTTACACAGATGGAAAATCAAAGTTAACGAAAACAAGTCGGTACACACAACATTTACGCTCAAAAAACAGATATGCCCACCAGTCGTAATAAATAATGCACAAATACCACAACTGGAAACGGCAAAATATCTAGGCTTACACCTAGATCATAAGCTAAATTGGAAGGAACACCTCAAGAAGAAAAAAAACAAATAGATCTAAAAGTAAAGGAACTCAACTGGCTAATTGGAAGACATTCAAAATTATCGCTTGCAAACAAAACCCTAATCTATAAGACTGTTATAAAACCAATCTGGATGTATGGAGTAGAGTTATGGGGCTGTGCATCCAAATCAAACATCGCATTAATCCAACGGACTCAATCAAAATATTACGTCAGATTACAAATGCCCCGTGGTATGTATCCAACAACACGCTGCATATGGACTTACATCTCCCAACGGTCCAGGAAGTAATCCAGGAGAGAGCTATCAAGTACCATGCAACCCTAGAAACTCACTCAAACCCCTTACTGGAGCAGATGCTGGAACCCAGGGTCAACCAAAGACTAAAGAAACTATGGCCAATAAACCTAGTGTGAGTGTCGTGGTATGGCCAAAAAACTCGTGTGTGTGTGTAGTGTATTCCTAATATCTATTAGACTCTAATACTCTAGAAGTACAAAACTGTAATTACGTAGGTTGTATTGTAGGATGCAAGCCTCATCATGTTATTCTTATCGTTAGTATCTATAATGATTGAAAACCATTTAGCTTGTAGAATGTAAACTTGTTCTGATTGCTAAATAATTACATAATAAAAAAAAATTCTGTGCTATTTCGTTTTAGTATTCATTTCTAGGCCAATTTGTTTTGATTGTTGTAAATTCGTGTAGCATTTGCTGCAGTTCTTCTTTATCAGTGGCTATTATAACAACATCACTAGCAAACACATGGTTTAGCTTCTCTTCATCAATATTGATACCTTTGTCATCCAATTTTAGTTCTTTGAACATATCTTCTACGGTGTGTAAATTGAGTCTCTTTGACGTACCCTTCTATCAATTTTAATCTTCTTGGTTTTCTGACGCAACATAATTTTTACATATGTTTTGTATTAAAAATGTATATCTGTGATCTACTCGGCTGTTGCTTAATTTAGATGGAGTCGAAGCTTTCTCGTAGTCCACGATGGCCATCTATAGTGCTATATTGTACCAATTTTTTTTTTTAATTAGCATTCTAATTACTTGTAGACAGTCTAAAGTACTGAAACCTATGCGGACCCAGCTTGTTTTTATGACTGATAGCTTTCAAGCTTGTTAGTCAATCGTTCTATAATTATCTTTATAAAAAATTCATATAAAACTGACAGCAGACTGATGGGCGTGTAGTTTGTCAGCTTATATTTATTCCCTTCTTTAAAAAGTAGAATCATTAAGGTATTGTCCCAGTCATCGGGTATTCTATTTTTAATTAAGCATTTATTATATAGTTTTTCTAATAGTTTTAATACTAGTTCTTCTCAGTATTTTAACATTTTGTTAGCGCTTTTCCGAGTCCAGCGTCTACCTTCGGGCTTCCTAAAATATGTGTTCTTACGTAGAAATTATTTTCATTTACATAGTTGATTAGTATAGTTCTTCTTTCATTTTTTTCCATGCGCCAAAAGATTCTATTCCTTCTTCGTGGTCATCTTTTTGTTTTCTAATTTCTGCATTAAAATCCCCACAATTAGTATGTATTTTGTTAGATCATTTTGTACTGCTTTGTTAATGTCTTTACACATTTACTTGACTTCTTCATCATCGTGTTCAGTAGTTGGGACATACGCCTGAATTATTCTGCATGTGCATCGTCTGTTAATTCTTATGTATATTAAAATTATATGATTATATTTATTTTAAAATTATGTCTTTGCCAATAAGATCACAAATTAAAAGTTTCGTCTAGATAGTTTTAGGCAATTTTCCAATAATGCTAGCTGCATTTCTACGTTGGATAGCTAAACTAATTTTTCGTCTTAGAAATAATTTTGATCTGGGCTCTTCGGTTAGTAGGTGAAGGTAGTTTCCAAGCTTTGAGATAAAATCCGTTGCTTCATCACACCAAGGTCCCAAAGTCTCTATTGCAAAAGGAATGAAGATGTATCCTTGGTTGATGAGTTGCTTGTATTTCCTTTTCTTGTTATTGGCAGCAGTGTTTGCGATAAGACCAACAGTTACACTAGATTGATTGATATACGATCACGGGGTTAAAGTTAAACTGTCCACTCTTTTGCCTTCATCACAGAAGAGCCCACATGGTTCCAGTTTAGATGGGATGTTAATGGATGATAAGGCCTGTTGAATGATCTTATTTAGTTCCTGGTGGCGAGACTGACAACTACTGCTTTTCTTACATGAGAGACCATGAGTTTCTGTCCATTTTATCTCCGCAGATGCAGTTGTGAGGCTCGCAAATGTTACATCCCAATCTGAGAGCAACTGATATTCTGAAAGTGTTGTCATTCAGGAAAGTTTCAAGTTTCATGCATAAAATTGTAGGTGCCAGATTCGGGTTTAGTGGCAGCAAGATATCTCGAATGATCTCTTTCAGAACTGAAATGGAATTTTATTTTCTTCATATTCAGGATGTCCCAACTTTTGTGACATGAAGGAATGGCAGGGGTTTCATCTAATAAACTGTTCCAGATTCTGATGTAGTCTAAGTATCCTGAAACATGGGGTAGGTTATTCTCAGGTAATAACATCTTGAAATAAATCAGCTCTAATACAAACGACAAAAAGGTTGGTATGTAAATATTAGATAATTTCCTAATTCCATGCCTCCTTGGGATACGGGAAGTGAAGCAAGTTTTGATGTCTGAACGTCAAGCTTGACATTGATTATTTCTTCAAGAGATTTCGAGATGTTCTCATCAATTCCATTCAGTAGTGTGGTAGAGTTGTGGAGGGGGGTTGTCCTGAGCAAGAACGTTAGTCTGGGTATCCCAAATGAATGCTTCAGAAGAAAATATGCTGTTTGGGAGCTTAGGCTGAGAAGACCTGTGAGTAGGTTAAATTTTTTTTAAACAAAATGGAAGTTAACAAAAATTTGAAGTCTCGATAGAAGCTTTTAAAAGTTAGAGATCACTTCACTATCAGTGTCTGAACAGAAGTATAGCTCACACTTTGATAGATTTGCCTCCAAACCAATTTTACGGCATTTTCTGATAAAAAATTCAAGGTCATCCAAAAAAACTTTAGGTTCTCCACCATTCGTTCCATCGTCCAAGTAATATGAATTGAGCTCAGAAGAAAGACTACTGATGATTGATTGAATTGTTAAGCAGAATAGGAGGGGTCCACAAGGGTCACCTCGCTGCGCACCAACGGACGATAAAATACGGTAATTTCCAAAGACTAAAAAGCTTGGATCTTGGTAACATTGCGTAAGGAACTTACATATTTTAGGAGCATGTTGTAGAGTTTTCTCCAGCATTACATCTCGTTCCACCGATTTAAAAACGTTTCGAAAATCAATTATTAAGTTATTCTTTTTGATATACTCTTGTATTGTACTACTTCACTTATTGTTTTTGTTTATTAGAAATGCGACTCCTCCTATTCGTTTATCTTTATTCCCTCTGTAATATAGTACATGGCCGCTTCTCAATGTTATGCATCCTTCTTTTTTTCTTCTTACTTTCGATATTCCTATGATACTCCATTTTACTTTTCCCAATTCTTATTCTAGTTTTATCATCCTACCATCTACAGCTCGCGTTGAATGTTGCCACATGCAATATTCGTTTTCTTTTGCATCCTTATATAGGATCTTGTTTGTAGACTTTCTTAAACTTTTGCCTCTCCCAGAATCCTTGAAACAGACCGTTTTGTCAACGGTCACAGAGGAGTGTCTATCTCAATCTAATGTTGGTTTGATAGCTCAAGTACTCAAATTCTTAAGACGATTTTAACAACAGTTATTAGTATCACCCAAAATTTTATTTAATAAATAGATAGGTAGCAATTAATTTTTACCTAGTAGTTACATGTACAGATTTTCAAATGGATTACTTTATCGGAGACCCGAGGTATATTTGTCAGCTGTAATTTTAATGTCTTGCCTTAATCTCTCAACATTACTTGTTAAAGAATGCAACAAAAATCCAAATGAGTACATAATGGTCGAATTTAAAAGATGAATAAATAATAAAAATTAGATTAAAATGCAAAAACAATTAAAGTAAATAGTATTGTAATAATGTAGCTCCCATTAGTGGCCAAAACCTTCTCGAGTCGGGACCTAAATCTTATAAAGACCAAAGAAAATTTGTCCATACGTGTTATTACCTCTCTCATAGGGTCGTTGGTGTTATGTATGATGCCTCTCATTGACCTTTGCTTCGATGACGCCTTAAACCTAATAGTCGGTGTTAGAGGGTAGCTAAAAGTCGGGAGACGAATGGCAACATAAATTTTTATACAGCCAACCATACCAGTCACCCTGGATTTGTAAGCGGCCACATCCTCTATCTAAAACTTTTTTTATAGATGTATATTTATTAGCAATCAGAACTACTACATTCTATGGGCTAATTGTATATCAGAATTTCAGCTTGAAGTTACGTGACGAGAGCTCTTCCAGTGAGGGACTCTCTTAATCCACAAGAAGGTCTGCTGGACAGAGTCTATGTAGTCGTCGTGGGTGTTCTCTTTCCAGTAATGGTTGAAGCAGGTTATTTGAGTGGGCTGCCAATCATTCGTGGTGGGTTCTACTTCGTAGCTTGATGACATCTTTGACATAGGGAACCCTTCTTGGCTTCTTTGGAGCAATGCTATATTGGATTTGCTTGCGCAACCCCAGATTTCTATTGCATACATCCACATAGGGATGATGATTGTTTTATATAGCAGTATTTTGTTTTCTAGGAAAGTTTTGAGTTCTTCCCTAACAGCCAATAGAGTCCTTTGATCTTCAAGTCAATCTGCTTCCGTTTTTTGGTAATGTGATCTTTCCATGTTAATCTAGTGTCCAGGTGGAATCCAAGATATTTGATAAATACAGCTCGAGGGAGTTCGACGGTATTGAGAAAAAGCGGAGGACAACGTTCGTGTCTTAGAGTGAAGTCTATGTGCTGTGATTTGTTTTCGTTTATTTTAATTTTCCGGAGATGCAACCAAGCCTGGAGTACATTTAAGTGGATTTGTACTAGGTTAGATGCTATTGCTGGGTCTTCATGAGCTGCTAGTATGGCAGTGTCATCAGCAAAAGTACAGATAATAGTTTCAGTGGTTGTTGGAATATCGGATGTGTATAGGTTGTAGTGGGTCGGTACCAAGACGCTTCCCTGTGGTACACCTGCTTCTATGGAATGATAGTCTGATTTGGCATCTCCTACTTTGGTTCTAAATTTGCGGTCTGAAAGGTAGGATTTTAAGATGTCGAAATACTTTAGTGGGAGGGTTTCCTTGACTTTATATAAGAGACCTGTATGCCAGACCTTACCAAAGGCCTGACTAACGTCCAGTAGAACTGAAGTACAATAATGTTTTTGTTCAAAAGCGTGGTTAATAACTTGGATTAATCTATGTGTTTGCTGAACTGTAGAATGTCCTGCTCGGAAACCAAATTGATGAGGAGGAAGCCAGGTATCTGGTAAAATATCGGCATTTAGTCTCTGTAGTAATAAGCGTTCTAATACCTTGGAAATTGTAGGGAGCAAACTAATTAGACGGTATGAGGTTACGTCATTTGGGTTCTTTCCTGGCTTATTTATTAAGATTATTTCTGCCGTTTTTAGCATTGGAGGCCAGTGCTGCAGTCTTAAAATGGCATTAAAAATGTAGGAAGTAAAGAGTATCTCTTTTTTCGGCAATTCCCCTGAGCATTTTTGGCATCACACCGTCTGTACCTGGTGCTTTTCGGATATTAAGATGGTTAAGTTCGTTCTGAACTTCGTGTGGAGTGAAGGATTTAATTCAAAATGGGGATTTTGGAATGTTGGATAAACTTGTTACGATGTCATTAATTATATCTTGATTGTTGGGCTTAAAGACAGATGCGAGATGATCTACAAAAAGATCAGCCTTTTCTTGGTCTCTTCTCACCCATTTAGCGTTGTGATTAGCAAGATTTTTTATTGGAGCATTGTGTTCTTTTGGTTTTTTCTTGGTTTTAATTGGTCTCCAGATAGAGTTGTCGAATCTATTTAGTCTTGTCACGTAGTCATTGAAGGATTGTTCACGGAGTTCTCTAAGTTGCACCTTTAATTGATTGCTAATGCAATTCAGTATATTTTTATCCACGAGTGCCTGGGTTGTATGCCACCTAGACCGTGCCTTCCGTTTTTTACCAATTAAATGTTTTATTTCAAGTGGTATCGATTTTGTGGTATTAGATATTGGCAGAGATGGAGTACTTTCCATATCTGAATATTTAAGGGTACTTGTGAGGGCATCCAAAGCGTCTTCGACTTCGTTATGGGTTTTGAGGCTTGTTTTTAGATTAATCCGTTGTTCCATTTTATTTTTGTATTTATTCCAGTTGGTTTTGTTGTTATGAAGTTTAGGTGTAAAATTCTTAATAATTACGAAATTACTAATAGTTGCAATTATCGGGGAATGGTCAGATGACAAATCATAACTAGGAAATACTTCCATGTATGGTGAGGAGATTCCGTTGGTGATGAAGAAATCCAACAGATCAGGAGTTTTATCTGGATCACTGGGCCAGTATGTTGGTTTACCGGTGGACAGAAATAAGTAGTTTTTTTCCTGGATTAGATTAGCTAGCTCACGACCTTTGGTAGTTGTTAGCCAGAGCCCCAGAGTATGTTTATGTTGAAATCACCTCCAGCAATAAATTTGGAGCCGAGTGTGTTGAAGAAGTCCCTGAAGTGGTTGAGTTTCAAGTAGCGCCTAGGAGGGCAATATACTGCAGAAACTGTTATCTCGTAGAAGGACGTTTTGATGTTGAGTGAAGTTGCTTGCAAGTGATTTGTTTCATGCTTTGGTAATATGTAGTGACTTATGGTATTTTTTATTAAAATTGCAGTACCTGCATGTGCAGTGTTGTCCGGGTGGTTTGTATTATAGGTTAAATAGGATGGAATACGAAAGAAGGATCTGTCGGTAAAGTGCGTTTCGCTAACAAGTAGTATGTCGATTGAATTGTGATGTAGAAAAGTCTCTACTTCGTTTTTGTGCTGAACGATGCCGTTGGTATTCCATTGGGCAATTAGTAAAAATTTATCAAATTTTATTGATGGGCGTTGTAAGCATGGTAAGAATTGAGCTGTTTTGTTGCATTAGCTGTTGGAACATATTTTTAAAATCATTTAGAAAAGTGCTGAGAGTAATTGAGTTTTCCTCTGGTGGTTTTTGGTGGTTTTGATTTCTTAATATATTCGAATACGTATTGGCCTGTTGTGCCTGAATTATTGGTTGTATTCTGTGGGATAGGGTGTATCGGTGCTGGTAATTGTTGAATATTAAGTCTGTTGTTGGCGTTATTGGGTCGTTTGAGGAGAGTATGGTAGAATTCGCATCCTCTATAGTTGGCAGGGTGAAGACCACCGCATAGTGCACATGTGGCAGGGATGTTGTTTGGTTTTGTACAGCTTGTGGAATTATGGGCTGCTCCACATTTCACACAGAAGTAAGGTCTGTTACAATATGTTTTAGTGTGGCCATATTGCTGACAACGTGTACACTGAGTAAGGCCCTTGGTTTTTCTGGGTGGCTCGACTTGTACTATTCTGTTCTGAACACCTCGTAAATTATATATTTCTTTATTGTTATCCGCTGACTCGAGGTCTACAAAGAATAGGTTTAATGGTTCTTTAGACACTCTACTTCTTCCATTTAAAATATTCCTGACTTGGTGTTCCTGATTGGCTAGCTCTTGCTTAATTTAATTTATGTCGGTTGTAAAGTGTAGGTTTTTGATAACCACTCTGAAGGCACGGTCCTCTTTCGGCTGGTACGTATGGTAAACAATGTTGGCATCTTTCATGTGGTGAATTAGTCTCCTATAGGTTTCCGGAGTATGACAGTTTATTTTTATGGTGTTATCTGTTAAAGTATTTGTGTTAAATTGTTTAGTTTCCGCAACTGTATATAAACTTTTGATCATGTCACTGTAGTGTGTAACTCCTTACACAAATATAGGAGGAGGTTTTATGGTTGTATTGTCTGGTAAGGGTGCTTCCCTCTTCTTCTTCATTTAGCTGTTTATATCTGTTTGTTACAGGTATTTCCGTAGTTTCTTTGATAGGTTTATCTTTATACTTTTTGGGTACATCGTAACCTTTGGCTTTTTTGAAGCCAGACCACGCAGTTTTAAAATTTTGCAAAGTGCTTATGTTTTGAAGTGTTCTTCGATACTAAATCCTGCATCATTTTTGTAAACATTCCCATTTGTAAATACTTTTCTTTAAATAAAACTTTTAGTAACTTTATAAAATCTCTTCATGTTCGACCCATCCTCACACCCCTGACCACAATTATCGAATGAAATTTTTTGTTCTTAGAGTACTTAAAATTCAGTTCACAGTCGGTTTACTTATTTTGGTGGCAGTTACAAATTCCAAAAATTGTTCTTTGATTTAATATTTACCAGTGTTATTTAATTGCAAATAACATAATATGACAATTGTTTGTTTAGCTTTAGTTAAACAACATAACTCCTGCTATTTGACTACTACAAAGTTTAAATATTTTACTTATTTGTTATAAAAATAATAAAGTAAATAACGACTTGTTGTGATTAATTCTTTTTTAGCATTTTACTAAGAACAAATTTTATGTTGATTAGTTTTTTAACATATTTCCTCTCAACGTGTTTGTTGTCTCATCCAAGACGCATTTAAAAAGATCTATAGTTTTCTTTATCAACGTATTTATTAGCAAACAGAATTAACATTCTATGGGCCAATATGATAACATAGGACTACAATATTAAACAGTTCTTGATGGAGAAATGAGAACTCTTCTAAAAAGCAGTTGACCTATTTCTCATTTGACGTCAATTGGCCAGCATCTTTTTAGTCTTCTGGAGTTGTGGTGTAATAGAAATGATTGTATCAGTGAATTAACATGTGGGTGTAGTTGGGGATGATAAGTTGCACTACACTCTTGTATGACAGTTGAAACGAAGGCATAAGAAAATCATCATGTAAAGTTTTGGTACCAAAGCGCCTCATCATTCAAAGAATCTTGGATTGGGAGCGTCGGATAATTGTTATGTTTGACTTGCTAGCACATCTCCCCATAACTCAATGCAATAAGTCGAAACAAGTCTAATTATTGTCTTTTATTTTTTAGGGGCAAACGGGACTTCTTTCCAATCAGCCAGTTTAGGTCCTTAAGTCGTAAATTAGTTGTATTTTCTTCTTTAAGATATGATCCTTTCAGGTAAATTTTTCGTCGTGGTGTAGTTCTAAGTAGCGTGCTGATAAATTTTTTTCAGTGTTATGTTGCCTGAGTTGATTTGCTTTCATTAATTTTAATGTACCATTTATTGGTCCAATCTTGTATAAGATTTAGGTGGTTTTGCGTACATGAAGATGTTATTATTGGACCTACATGACTTGCGAGTATAATTGTATCAGCCGCAAAACTTCCGATTGTAGTACTGGGTGTAGTAGGTATATCGGATATGTATAGTCGATAAAGCAAAGGGTTTGATTGGAAAAGTGTTCGAATAATCGCCATTTCTTTAATTCGGATTTGATCAGCTAAATAAAACTTAAAGTGGTAAACAGGGTGGAAGGATTTGCTTAATTTCAATATTTTTTGTCTTCCAAGAATTTGTTTATTGTTTGTATAGCGCGATGGCACTGTCGAACTGTTAAATAGAATTGTAAATAATATCTAGGAGGTGAAGTAAAAGCTTGGAAATTGTAGATAAAAGCCTTATAGATCTACATGAGGAGACTTGGTGCAGATTTTTACCAGATTTGCCTATTAGAAAAACTTCAGCAACATTTAGCTGAAAAGACCAATAGTGGAGACGAAGAATTTCATTTAATATATACGTTAGATGAGCCCTTTTAACATTTTCGGTGTGATTTGGTCAGGTCCAAATTTTTTGGTATTTAGATGAGCAATATATTTTTTAATTTTTTTGGGAATAATTGGTTTTATGAGATTAGGAGTTTCCACAAGATTTTGTAACTCTGTAATCATTTATTGAGTTGGTACAGAATATTGAAGGCTAAATATTTTATTCAGATGTTGTGCAAACTGATTGGCCTTGTTCTTGTTATTTTTAGCCCAATCTCCATGTAAAGAAGGCTATCTTTGCGGATTAGAGGTTTAGCTTGAATTGGTTTTATGAAAGCTTTTATTAGTTTCCTATTGAATTATCATAACGGTTAAGATACATAATCTTTGAGTTTGTTGCTTAATTGGCTGTATGTAGTTTTGTCTACTGGTGAGTCATACCGTTGGCACCTTGCTCTGGCTTTTCTTTTCTCAATGATCAGTTTTTAATTGCTAATAAAGTGCAAAATCTTTCTTAAATTTTTAGTTTCGGTTTAGCAAAGCTTGCTGCTTCTTGTAGAAGTGAAATTAGCTTGTTTGTAGCTTCCCCTAGCTCTGCACGATCTTTGAGTGATACTTTTAGATTCACAGTTTCATTGTTTTGGTTTTGTAGGCTTCCCAATCTGTTCTTGAGTTGTGTAGTTTGGGTATTTTTTAACATTTACTACTGTTGTATTGTTGGGATTACAGGAGTGTGATCCAAAGACAGGTCGTAATTCTATTCTATATTCATATACGAGAAGGCAATACCATTTGTCATAAAGAAGCCCAGCAATCTAGTATTTTGTTATGGTCTGTCGGCCAGTAGGTTGGGGTACTTTTGGTTACCTTTTGCTTACAGTACTTTGATCATTTTTCTCTCCTTTGTAGTAGTGAGACGTGATCCTCATAAAGTGTTTTTTGAATTATAATTACCTGCGGATATTAATTTGGGACCAAGAGTTGAGTAGAAGTTTGCAAAGTTTTTTTTAGATTATGACGGGATGGACCATATATCGCTGAAATTGTTGTCGTGTTGTAATACTAACTACAACATTAATCAATTTGTAGGTAATCCTTTGCATAATCCAGTAGTTCATAATGTTCAATTGTCAGGTCGATTAATGTGGTAAAATTAGTTATGATTTATCTGTAAAGTGAGTTTCACTAATTAGATGTATCTCTGTTAGGTGTTGGGAAGAAAGATTTTTATTTTTTCTTTATGTTGTGTTACCCCATTAAAGTTCCATAGAGCTATTTTGAGTGCTTTAGCCATTACTTCTTCCCTATCAGCATTGTCAGCATGTTCAAGACCGTGCTGTTTTGCTGGATGAATTATTGGGACATACTTTTAAAAATTTACCAATTATTAAATTGATATTTGCAATACTATCGTTATTCTGCGCTTGGGGGGGGGGGGGAATTATTTATATTATTGTTGAGTGCAGTGGCACAGCTAGTTTTGTTAGATTAGAAGATGGTGGTAGGAAGTTTACCTTTATTGGTGTTGGTAGGTGGTTAGTAGATTTGGTATTGACAAAGTATTTTTATAGAATCGCTGGTAGTATTCACATCATTTATAGTTTGCTGGATAGGGACCGCCGCATAGAGCGTATGAGTATTTTTGCAGGTTATAGTGTTGTGAGAACGTCCACATTTTACGCACACGAATGGCCATATAACTGACACCTCATGCACTGTATGATGATATTTTTTTGGGTGGTTATTTATTAAGCGGCGTATTTTGTCTTTGTTGTCATCCGTTGGTTCAAGGTCAACAAGAACATATTCAATGGCGCTTTGGTTTGCCTTTG
This sequence comes from Sinelater perroti, assembly GCA_036346155.1. Classification (NCBI taxonomy): domain Eukaryota; kingdom Metazoa; phylum Arthropoda; class Insecta; order Coleoptera; family Elateridae; genus Sinelater; species Sinelater perroti. The sequence goes on along the minus strand of JARFIY010000057.1, from coordinate 305,618 downwards.
CTTGGGATTAATAATATTTCTCAGATTATAACCTAGTTTTGTGATTTTATCTTTAATGTCTTGATGTCCATTATGTGACGTAAGTATTTCACCACAATTCTATAAGTTGTTTCTTCCTTGGGTTGATAAGTGTGGTAAATAATGTTCTTTTCTAACATAAGTTTAACCGGTTTCCATAGATGTCTGGGCTATTACAATTAATTTTAACAGTTTTGTTGGCTAGACTTTTAGTAGTATTCTGTCTTTCTACTATATCAGTCAGTTTTTTTTTATTGCAGGAAAGTTAGTCAGACCACAAATAAAAATACAGAGAGAGGCTTTGGTAGATTCGCTTGGTTGTTGTTTATATTTGTGGGTTTGACGTTGACTAGGCTCAGAATTTGGTATCTATTATTCAAGTTTGTTTCTTCCATTTCGGATTGCTTAGTGAGGAAGGTTTTTCTTCTTTTAATCCTTTTTATTACTTGCCATGGATTTTCAATTTTCTTACTGGTTGATAACATTCTTTCAAGCAAAGAATATTTTGTGGCAATTGTTGGACTAAAAATTGTTGCGGTTGTATCGGCTGGGGGAGGGGGAGGTGCCCTCATTTGATGGAAAGTATGTAGTGTCTATTGGCATTAGGTTGTTTGTTGCTTGTGATAGATATACTTGTTGCGTGATTGAGTTTACTATTGGGTGGTACTGCATAAAATTTGGTGGATTGTTGAGTATTATTTATAAAGCCAGGACCGTTTCCCGTCTGGAATATTTTTATTGTTTGGTAGAACTTGACTAATAGAAGTTAAAATGTACGTACGTGAGATTACATTTATTAAGGGAGAACCGACTCTACGGTCAGTTTTTTTGTCGCTGCGACGGGTAGGTATAAACGGCTCGCCACACGTCTGCTGTATTCGAATCCACGCACGGGCACTTAATTTTCGCCGATCCCAAAAGCACGTCCGTCCGCTTCAAAAGCTCAAGCCGTACTAAGATCTAAAGTAAGTATAAATTTTTAAACACCTTATTACATTTTATTTATCAACAAAAAGCTTCTAAATTGTTTGTTTCTTAACACAATTATTTACTTTTAACAGTATCCTGTCGCTTTTCCAATTTTTATGCCTTTGTCATTTTGTGTTTATAAATTATAACACATTTTGTATTTTTGATTTATCTTTTATATAAACACGTTATTTTCATTTAGTATAAAGTGCAATCAAATCGCAGTTGTTGAATGTAGTTGTCGAGGATGCTCAATTAATTCCAGAGAATCAGTTAATGTTTTTTTTCGACCGCTACATCGCTTTTCCCCTCAGGGTGTTGAAATAAAAATCAGAGGGCTACATCAAGGCGCAAACTACTAGTGTAACCAATAAATAGTCCAGCTTGTTCAATTCTCTCTTTCTGTTTTCTTTTCTCTCTTTCTCTCCCCCTTTCTCTCTCTCTCTCTCTTTCATACACACATACGCACATATGTACAACACACATATATGTACGCGCGTGTGCGTGATTAGTTCCATATTAAGTTTGGTGACGTAATTCTGAGTTCTACAAAGTTTTATTCCGTTTTTAACGTTCCACAACATCCGAAATATGCCAATGACGTTTTGAATTAGACTGATCTAGCAGAGAGATAATGCAGCGGTGCTGTCCAGTTTATTAAGACCAACACTATTAAACTTTTTGAAAAACTGGTACGACAATGGGAAGATAGAGATTAATCAACTAAAATACCACTTCATATCTTAGGATCTACAAGAGGATAAGATGAACTGCCCTAGAGTTATTTTAAATGTAAAGTTAACATAGAGAGTACATATAGATAGAACGATTGTCACGATCATTCTTCTCCATTCGCAAAGCCAAATGTCTATCCGAAAAACTGACTATCCACCCTATCATTATAAAAACGGCTCTAGTATAGAGTTAAATAGCGAAATCCTATTTGGTACTCCACAGTTCGTACGAATCTACTGTCTTCGCCATGATGTTGACACTCTTACGATCTATGGGTTAGTTTTCTTTAGAACCTTTATTAAAACATACGGAACAACGCCAACAACTACGATATCAAGAGACGCACATGCCATGAGCTTTCAAGGATCTTGATTTTTTTAGAAAACGGCTCGGAGACAACTTATGCACATGGTCCAGTACCAACTACGTCAGATCACATGGAGAACTAAGATTACCAGAGAAGAGATAGTATTGGTTAGACTTTTCCGTTTTTATGGATAAAATTTATTACGTGAATTAAAGTTATTTTTGATCATAAGCTGTTGGAAGGAAAAATATCAATCGGATAATCCTTAATAAAATTTAAAATAAAATAAAACTCATATGAATGTTCAGATAAATAAACCAAATTCGTTGCCATTTTATGCAAAATAAGTAACGTTACGCCAAAAAACATTATACGGATAAAATAATGACCTACTATAATCCCCTAGTAAAAAGAGGGTCAACGAATGGAGCAGATTGGACAAAGTATTTAGCCATATTTTTTACAAAAACGCATAAAAATGATTTACAATTCTCACAATTTGTTAGTTAACTAGGAAAGTCTTTTTGGTTCGACTACAGTGTTCTTCAGTTTGTACAATATTTTATTTAAATTAACTAAATATGTAACAACTTGTAGCTTTTAAAAATATCGCCCGAGCAGGGACTTGAACCCTGGACCCTTGGATTAAAAGTCCAATGCTCTACCGACTGAGCTACCCGGGCTCCATGAGATACCAAAGCAATCATTTTCAACATTGAAAAAGTCTGTTTTCTCTATTTTCTTCAAATTATTATAACAATTTTTTTTATTAATAATACGATTATGTAATTAATCTTTTCATTATATAAAATAGGTTTACAGTTGATTTGTGCTTAATTCCAGTGCTCGAAAGATTTGTTGATGCCAACACCACAAAAAACTGTACAGCATAGTCTAGTAAAACTCTTTGGGATAACATTTTTATTTCACTTAGATTAAACATACATAGAAAGGTAAGTAAAACCAATAAAGCAAACAAGTAAAAATCTTTTAATGTGTCTTTATTAACAAAACGATAGTCGACACCTTGTTTAACTACAGTACCGGTCAAAATTATATTATATTTCGGCTTTTCTTGAATAATTTTTGTCATTCTAGCCGAAATCTTTTGAAATTTCCCCACATAATTGCAAACCGGATTGGCCAGAAGAAATACTTTATAAAAATCAAGAAAGCCATATTCAACAATCAACCTTGTCTAAGCGAAATTATTTTTCACAAACGTAGAAACATCATTTCGAGTGACTTCTCAGCAAAAATATCCTAATACTGCGTAGAGTAGCCCTTTGCATTAATGATAGCTTGGCTTTTCTTGGGTGTGGCGTTGACGAGAGTGTCGATGGTGGGCTGGGAGATCTTCTGCACTCCTCCTCCAGCTGAGTGAACCTCTCCGCTGCATTTTTCGCTCAACGGCTTGCCACACGTCTCGTCAGCTCTCCCTATAGCGGCTCGAGGTTGTTGGAAGTTGAAACCCAGACCGAAGAAACAAAAAACGTGGACTTGCATCGTGTTGTCCAGGATGTCCTCGTATCCGAATCAGTCTAGAATTCCAGAATAAGACAAAGACAGTCAACTTCCTTCTTATCGAAGTATTCCCATACCGTACACAATCCTCCATCATACTTTATCGTGGGCAGTTGGTACTTGCAATCTACGCGAGTACCGACAGGACGTCGAATCCATGCTATTTTGTCACTGCCAAAGAGGGTGAGCTTCGTTTTGTTACTCCAGACGACTTGGCTCCACTCTCTCCGTCTCCAATCCAGATAGTCCTTCGTCCATTAAAGTCCGATTCTTCTCGCTGATCATTGGTTTCTTCACAGGTCTCCATGCAATTCTGCTTGCTGTAGACGACTTCTGACCGTTTGTATAAAGAAGCTTGGGTCCGTAAGAGCGGTTGATGTTCCGATCAGTTGTGCGAGTGGTCACACGGGGTCTTCCGGTCATATTCTTCTTCCTCACTCCTCCCTGCACTCTTCAACACTTCAGAAACATATTCACTGCTTAGGTCACTCTAAATTGCCGTGCGAGTTCAACTTGTGTTCGTCCTTGCTGCCGACCGATCAAGATTACGCCCTGGACAGAGATTGACCAGTTTCTGGAATCTCGGAGTTTTCCCATCGCCTACAACAAAAATTTGAAAAACAGAAACCAAAAAGCAAAATGATAAAAAAGATAAAATTCCATAAATCCAGGAGAAATCTAGAATTTTTCTGTAATTTTCTAAATTATACTTTACTTGACTCGCACTCTCAAGCATACCACATGCTTCACGTCGCCAAATTTCGAGTTTCTGAGAGAAGTTACAGCAGAAGAACCAAAATGTAATATAATTTTTTTAAATCAGTCGCTCTAAGTTTGTTAACAAACAGGTTTGTCATAATCAATGATACAATTGTAAACTATGTCCTGTATGCATAAAATTCAGTGCATAATTTAAAATTTTCATACGTGAAAATATCAATTTACCGAATAGCGTAAGTTGCTTTTACTTTTTATTAATCATAAATTTAATTTTGCTATAATTACAAAAATACATTGAAATAAATTTATCATTTAAGTAAATTCTCTGAATAAGTAAATACGTCCAATAATTAGATTTTAAAATCTCAAAAATTAATAAAGGAAAGTTTTTATACAAATAATAAAACCTGATCTTTACATTTGGCTTGACTTTATAATCGAAATAAAATTCTCCGCGCATTTTTTAATATTTAAAGAACCCATTCTTTGTCACATAAGTTGAGAGTCGTATTGTCACATTTTTCATTGCAAACCCAAAGAAATCAACCACTACATATGTACCTACATAATCATTTCCACATTTTTATTTTTCATGGAGAGTATAATAACAATAATAAATAATAATGATACGGCTCTAACGCTCCTCGTGGGAGCACAACCTGTGAACTGAGAGGTTAAGCCTCTCATATGTTTATTCTGTCTGCCCGGTCGTCGCGCACCATCTCTGATGCGGGGCGATGTGGCAAGCACCGCGCCTTAGACGACCACCATTATTGTTTCTTGTTCGAGTAAGTGCAGGTACTCAATTATTTTCAATGACTGAGTAGGCTACCCGCCAGGCACCAGAGAACACCGGGAATTGAACCCAGGTCCGTCCGCACCGCAGCTCGCGCCACAACCGCTTAGACCACTCTGGCGTTAATAAGTAAATTAGTAGGTCTTAATTAATGGCGTGAAAATATCTCTCTAGTGAGGGATTCTTAATTATACTTAATCTAATATTTCGGAATGCAATAGAAACTAAAATCACGTAGACAAGTCTAGAGGATAAAACCATTTAAGTTGGTGTAATGCATCATTGTTGTCTAGGAGAATTTAAGGCAAGATTGATAGTCTTCAATTCACTTCTTCCTTCACAGTTTTATGTGGAGATCTACAGTGTCATTTATGTATCATGGGGCGTTGATGAAGTACCGTGGGATTTTGGACCCAAAGCGCTCCAGAATTTTTAAATTTAAAGTGCTTGCTGTGTCCCAAAATTGGAGAGTTTTAGAAGAGTTGGTTTGAATACCTAGGTATTTAACATCTTATTGCAGAAGCTGTTTGTTGTTCAACGTTACATGTGCCCGTCTTGAGAGTAAAAGTAACATGACTGAATTTTGTTTTGTTACCCTTGATACGCCATATTTTTGGCCAGTTTTTAATAAATATAGAACCACTTTAAGATTATCAGATAAAGTCGTTGCATTTTTTATGAGTATAATATAGCGATGTCGTCCACGAATGTAAAATGTGATTGTATAGTGGGTATATCCGAGGTAAACAACAGATAGAGAATACAGCCCATCATGCTTCCCTAGGGAACCACAGAGCTAATAATATATAAATTGGTCAACTCGTCTTAGAACTTGATTTAAAAGTATTTGTCTGATAGATAAGATTTGAACAGTTGATAATATGTGTGTAGATGATTCTGTTTAATCTTCAGCAGTCCGGAGTGCCAGACTGTGAAAAGGCTTAGGCCAGGGGTCGGCAACCTGCGGCTCGCGAGCCGCATGCGGCTCTTTTGATATAAAGTTGCGGCTCTTCAATTCCATACGCAAAAAATTAATAATTTATTATCAAAACCCTTAAAAAATAAGAAAATATATTTTTAAGACAGGCTGGGGTCGTGTTGGTACTGGATTGTTCATTCATTCATTTCTTCTATTCATCAGGATGGGTCTGGTCTGCCTTTTGTTCGTTTGGCTGGTCAGTCATACATTTTGACACACTTATTGCCCCCCATTTATAACTTAAATTCTTTGAATGGGGTTAATGAAATTTCTCTGGTAGCTCTATTATAATGTATTTCCTGGAATTGGCCACTTTGTGTTAATATTCAGGTACGTCGCCGATAGAATCAGTATTAGTACAAAGTGTAAACTGTAAGGGTAGTCTGTATCATAGTGTTTTATCGTTTGTGTATGTCGTTTAAGTGCTTTAATTTTATTTATTTCTCACTGTAAAATTTTGAAGGAAACATAAGGTAATTATTTTTATTATTTGTTTTTAAGTTACAATGTAGGCCCAATACACACATCGTTCTTTTCTGGCAGTTTCACGTCGGGTAAAACTGCACGAGTAAACACGCGGAATGACATGACAACGTCCACACATTACACGTTCTATACTGTAAATATTATCCCATTTTCACGTTTTAAAGTTTTAAGACCTTGAGTTTTGATAAGGAATAGAAATATATTGGAAAAGAGAATTTTGGAATGCTGGCACAGAGGATGGTTTTCCCCACATCGAAATACTCAGAGGCGGATAAAAAACCTGACTACACTTAACATTAATAGTACTTAATATTTTTTATTTATTTAATAATATGGTTAACACGTATTTTTATTTTCCTTGTCTCTCTCGTTTTATTGGGGGCCCAATATTCTTTCTGCTTCCGGGGCCTCAACTGACCTAAATCCGCCACTGCGTTGCATGTGTGTTAATTTAATCGCTTGCGGTTCTTGCAGGTTTATTCGCTTGTATGTAAGTCAGTAACAGAATTGAATTATATATCTGAGGATTGTGTTAATGTAGTAATAATGGTTAATAAATAGGCCGTTTTAGACAGTTAACTAAAATTTAAAAAAATCATTTTTCAGCTCCCCTGCCAGCATGGCATCTGGTAAAAAAAAGAGAAGAACTAAAGAAGAAAACCGAGAATTCAATCAGGTTTGGACGGAGTCGTTTGCGTTCATATGCAACACAGATGGCCTTCCGACTTGTCTCATTTGCCACGAAAAACTCCCACACAATAAGAAGTCAAATTTGGAGAGACACTTCACTACAAAACATACCCAGTTTGCTGGTAAATATCCAGTCGGTGACGCACGAAAAAAAGCTGTTGAAGAACTCCAAAAAAATCAAACACAGTCAAGTTCAATGTTAAGGAAGTGGTCACAATTTTCCAATAATGTAAATCTGGCAAGCTTGCAGTATCATTAGAAATTTCAAAAATATGAAAACCATTTACAGATGGTGAGTACGTGAAAGATTGTTCTATACGTGCATCTGAAGAACTTCGTGATTGTAAAAACAAAGCAGAAATCATGAAAAAATCACGGATTTACCATTATCTGCTAAAACAGTACAAGATAGAACTTCTAAAATGTCTTCAAGTGTAACACATATGCAAATGGAAGACATTCAACTGGCTTCTGCCATATCACTTGTTATAGATGAGTCTTGCGACATAAAAGACACGGCACAAGTTACCCTTTTTGTCAGGTATATGTCGTCCCAAGGTCCAAAAGAAGAACTGTTAGGATTGCTACCGCTCTCAGGGCAGACTCGTGGAGAAGATATAGCAAATGCTGTGCAAACACGATTGGAAGACAATGGAATCGATATAAATAAAATCGTTTCTATAGCAACTGATGGAGCCAGAAGTATGACAGGAATACATAGAGGGGTAACATCAATTCTTTAGAAAAAAATAAACCACCCAATTTTAACATTTCACTGCATAATTCATCAAGAAGCGCTTTGAGCCCAAACATTTCCGGCCGAAATAGTTGAGGTCGTGAACTTGGTAATTAAGATTATTAACAGTATCTTGGAAAAAGCACTCTACCATCGCCAGTTTAAAGATTTCCTTGCAGAAATAGATAGCCAGTATTCTGACCTACTTCTGCACAATAAAGTTCGATGGCTGTCCAGAGGTAACGTATTGCAACGTTTTGCTTTGTGCTTGAGTGATATAAAAACATTCCTCAATGAAAAAAGTATTTACCATCCCGAATTGGAAGAAGACAAATGGCTGCAAAAATTCTACTTCATGGTAATATCACAATGAAACTAAGTGAACTAAGTCTAAAACTGCAAGGAAAGGGCAACCCAGCCTACGCCTTGCTTGAAGAAGTAGTTTGTTTCGAAGAGAAATTACTTCTTTTTGTTGAAGACATCGAGAGCGGTAAATTACTTCATTTTAAACATTTGAAGCAATATCGCAATGAGACCAATGCATCTATTGACACGAATTACTTCAGCATAGCTATAAAAAAAATGAAAGATGGATTCGCTGAAAGATTCGAGCAATTCAAGACAAACAAAAGTACTCTCGCGTTCATAGTAAATCCTCTCAACACAAATACAAACGAAATCAACATTGAGCCATTTCAAGTTGATACTGGATCACTTCAAATGCAATTGCTGGATTTGAAAACCAATGACTTGTGGCGTGGCAAGTTCACAGAACTCAAGAGCAAGTTGGAAGAGTTGGAGGCCCAGAAATGCATGCACATCGCGCAGCACAAGTGGACAGCTTTAAAAGAAATGCAGCGAGTTGAGGCCCTCATATTCGGCGCATGGAAGAGGCTTCCAGAATGCTACAGTGAGGTGAAGAAGTTGGCATATGGAGTGCTCACGATCTTCGGGTCGACATATTCGTACGAGCAAGTGTTCTCTTGCGTGAATATAATAAAAAGTAAAGTTAGAAGTCAACTAACAAATCTAAATCTAGAGTCCTGATTGAAACTTAAGACAACAAGTTATAAGCCAGATTTAATAAAACTTTCAAAAGACATGCAAAGCCAATGCTCCCATTGATGTGTACATTTGTGTTATTATATTGTTTTATACATTATATTATTTATATTATTATTTATATTATATTATTTCGTATTTGAAGCCGTTTATTTGAAATCAAAAATCAAATATATATAAGCAAATACTATAATATTAAAACGAAAATTTTTACTGGCTCTTTAAAAACTAAGAAATTTCGAAAATTGTAACTTTTGGCTCTTCCGTTTCAAAAGGTTGCCGACCCCTGGCTTAGGCTATATCGAGGAAAGCTGCGAAATATTATTCAAATGCCTGGAAGATTTGTTTGATTAGTTTGGTATTTGTCCTGAAGACCGATTTGATAATCTGCAACAGGTTTGTATTCTTCAATCGAATTCTTCTACTCTCAAGTAGAAGTTTTTCAAATACTCTTGAAACTAGTGGCGACGAACTAATGGAGATACTTCCTCAGATGGTGTTCTCGGTTTTTCTAAAAGGATAATTTTTTCCACTTTATACTAAGACGGGAAGCAAATTTCTCCTGGTATTTTGAAATATTCTTATGGCAGTCTTAGTTGGCCTGCATACATTTTTTTCCTGGATTGCATTTCTTTCTTGTGTTAACATGAATGGCAATGGCTGAAATACTGCTGCGAGGTGGGTGGGCAGTAAATGTTTTAGATTTTCTGCTGATGTTTCTGGCTCAGCTGCCATTATTTTTCTTGATAGGCGGTCCCTCCTCTTACAGATGTTTTATGAGCTTAATAGCAAGCCAGAGAAAACAATTTTCTGTCTTTGTAGGAGCAAGACTTTCCAAGTAGGCATAAAATATCTGAAGCATCTTCTCCAGGTTCCGTGCTGCTCTGTTAAACATTTTTTTGTCGACGAGTGACCGAGTGTTTTGCTATAATTTACGGAGCACCCATTTTTCAACAATCTTCGTTTAACATTTGTTGACAGACAGTGTTGGGTTTGTTGGGATCTCAAGCTGCATATTTTATGGTGCGATTTAGGGGTTCTATAAATTTATCCATGCCTTCTTTAGCTTTAAGGGGCATGGTTAAGTTGACTTTTTCACTTATTAATTCTTTAAATAAGTTTCAGTCCGTTTTTCTGTCGTAAAGATTAGGAAGCCTCAGGATATGAAATGTCATATAGCTAACGTGTCTACAAAATGGTGAGTGGTCCGATGAGAGATCTAAGTACTATTCTATTTTTGAGATTTTTGTTCTGTCTATAGGTCAGTAGGTAGATTATCTAGCAGAGAGATGCTTGAGATTATTTGTGATTAAAGAGTTTAGCAGTTGCCTGCCTTTAGGGATGGTTCACCTAGAACCCCATTGCTGGTGCTTAGATTTATAGTCTCTACCAGCTATAAATCATTCTCTAAAAGTACTAAAAAGTGTGTGTATTAATCTTTGTTTATAGAATGTTGGGGGGGGGGGGTAGATACAATATAATGCTAAAATTGTAATTGAGTCTTGTCAATCTTAGACTACAGTAGTTGTCGCTTATACGTGCTCGTGCTGATACTTATTTAGCTGATAATGTTGCATTGAACTTGTAATGATAACAGCTGAACCACCATGATGTGTCCCATCTGGGTGCTTAGAATCGTAGACATTGAGAACCTTAGTATTCTAAGATAGCTCCTATTGGTGAAGTAAGTTTCAGACACAAGTACGGTATATAAGTTATAGTGAGCAATAAATGCCTGCAGCTCTTTGCAGTTATTGGTTAAGCTTTCAGGCGTTCCAGACTACTACTTTAAGGATTTTAAGACTTGGAGACTATAGTTGTTAAAAGAGTTAGCTTCATTTTAATATTTTCACCTAATTCGAGCAACAGTCTTTCTAGTCTATCCATGTTAGTTGCTGTAGATTGTGTCAATTAGAGCAGACTCGATGTATGCTTGTTGTCGGTGGATCAGGTAAAAGTCTTGCATTGGCACTGCTTACCCGCTCTAATTGCGTTTGACTTGATTGTTTGGAACTCAACGGTGAAAATTTTCTACTTTGTATTTTTTTGTAGATTTTATAACCATTGTAGTTCGCTGGGCGGGTTTCGCTACAGAAGGCGCACTTAGCTAAGACAATTTTTGGTTTCATACAGGATTTTATGTGGGTTGTCACATTTAACACACATGTTGTCACACTGAGAAACTTCTCTTTTTTGGCGCGGTGGTTAGATGGTTATGGTTTGCTGTAAGTATTAGATTTCATAAATCTTTTTATAAGATTTGTTTGGGTTTAGACCAATAAAATATATAGATAGAGGCAGTTTGGTAACTCTGTGTTTGATATTGTTTATGTATATACTCATTACTTTGTATCTACATCTTCCTATTGCTTTTTTTTAATTCATTCACATCAGTTGACTACTGCATGTGTTTAATCTTTATTTATTCTTTTTTTAGGTAATACTAAACTTCTGATTTATTCAATCTATTAATTAGGATTCAGCAATTCTTTACTTTTTCTGGGATGGTTTTGAGCTGGTTTCTATTTATAACCTTTATAGTAAAATCTTTGTGGCAATATTATTTTTTTAACAACATATTTCCACTTAGGCACAAAGTGCTTTACGTGAGAGAGATAATTATTATATGTAGTTCTTGACGTTGAGCACTAGGTACTAGTTATATTATTATAAGTTCTAACAATATGCCTATATATTTTATTGAGGTGTCAAACATGAAGAACTATAGTTTCTACTAGATGTTACTCACTGTCTCTGGTGAGAAGGTCTGTCGACAGTTTACGTTTAAGTGTGGTGTGAAGCGATCATTTAGCAAGATTGCAGTACACGGCACTTTCGCACTGATTAATGTTAGTGTAAAATGAGTTTGACACTGTTTTTAGGTATGTTCAGTTTCCTCTGTAACTAGAAATTTTTTACATACCATCTGGCGTTGGTGATAATGCGTAGCATTTTATTTTAAAAACTTGTAACTTGTTCCGGTTGATTATGAAGGATGCACTTCAAACATTCCATTCACAGGTGAAGATAGGCCGTATAATAATTAAGTACCAAAATTTCCAAGATTTTTATTGATGATAGGGTAAAGCATGCTTAACCTTACGAATGATTCAAATAACTTTTTATTTATGTTAACCGCTTTTGTTTTGCTATTTGACTGCTTCGTTATTATCCGCGACCATTGTAAGTTCATCATCCATTTCGGATGGGGCTTGAATTTTGTTACTTACGTTGATACCAAACATGTTTTCATTTGCTATTTTTGGTTTAACGTAGTGCCTCTTTGTAAGGGTGGAATTTTTTTCGTTTTCTGTTTGTCCACTCTAAACTGGATGTAGCTGATTGATAATGTGGCTGCTGACACTGTGTGTTTGGTAATATATATTGATTCAATGGACTTTGACTCACTTGCTGACTCTATAAAGGGAATATGCACAGCTGTTCTTGGCTTACGAGGGATTTCCTGCAAAAAGATATTTTTGGCATCTTGAGTTGTCAATTTTTCACCGGCTTTCTCTCAAATTTTTGTTAGCTGGGATCGTGGAACAATTTATTTACTAATGGTAACAGTAGGATGAGTGGAGTGACCTTACCAAAGTAAGATATGCAAAAGGATCCTAAAGATAGACAACCAAACGTAGCTCAGAGCTCAGCCACGCCACATGTCATATCAGATGTTTTTGTTTGCTTTTTGTTCAAATCAATAGTAGATTTTTTTCATTTTTCATTTTACATATTTTCGCTCTTCCTCTGGCCATTTTCGATCTCAGGACTTTCATGAAAAACTCCGAAGGAACAGTGGTGAGAAATAAACAAGATATAATCGAGTCCGTCGAAAACTTCTACAAATCCTTATACAACACTTATTCACAAGAAAAATACCAACAACAACATATTATGAATGTAGGATCTGAAGAAATCCCCGAAATTAACAACGGGGAACTCAAAGCAGCCTTGCGGCAAATGAAAATTGGGAAATCACCAGGGAAAGACCGCATTACCATCGAAATGCTGAAAATGAGCGGCGAGCCTTTACTACAATCAGTCCGCACTCTGTTAAACAAATGTCTCTATGAAGCGAAGATTCCAACTGCTTGGCAATGTACGGAAGTCATCTTACTATTTAAGAAGGGCGATAGCGGAGACTTGGAGGACTACCGCCCCATTAGCCTCCTATCACATCTCTACAAACTGCTGACCAAGATCGTTACAAACCGCCTAACAACTAAATTGGATTTTTACCAGCCGGTAGAGCAGGCGGGCTTCCGAAGAAACTATGGCACTAATAATCACCTACAAACGCTCAGATCCCTCATCGAAAAAACCACAGAATACAACATGCCCATCTATCTTGCATTTATAGACTTCCATAAGGCATTTGATTCCATTGAAATTTCGGCAATCTTAAAATCACTGGACAACGCCCGAATAGACACAAGGTATTCAGACCTACTGAAATATATATACGAAAATTCCACCATAAAAGTAAAAATTAATGACGAGCTAACAACCAATCAAATTAAAGTCAAGAGAGGCGTGCGCCAGGGCGATACTATTTCGCCAAAACTGTTTACTCTCGTCTTGGAGGATATATTCAAAAACCTTGAATGGAAGCGAAAGGGACTAAATGTAGATGGAACATACCTAAGCAATCTTCGATTTGCGGACGATCTTGTCCTAATTAGCGATGACCAAGAACAACTCAAAGACATGCTAAATGAGCTCCTCAAAACATCAGAACATGTAGGCCTGAAAATGAATGTCCAAAAAACGAAAGTAATGGGCCCAGTCGAAGAGAATATCAACGTAGGCAACAACAATCTTGAAGTAGTCAAGGAATACATATACTTGGGGCACAAATTCAGGATCGGGAAAGAAAATCAGACCGCAGAAGTCTCACGCCGGATAAGCCAGAGTTGGGCTGCCTTTGGAAAACTCAGTCATATAATGAAAAACACCGATATACCAACTAACCTGAAGAGAAAGGTTTACGACACCTGTGTGCTTCCAGTTGCAACATATGGCCTGGAGACAATGACATTGACGAGAAAAAGTATGGTAAGACTTAGAACTACTCAAAGGGCTATGGAGAGAGCTATGATCGGCGTCAGTCTCAGAGAAAGAATCAATCACGAAGAGATCAGAAGGAGAACCAACGTGACGGATATAATCTCAAAAATACTAAAAATGAAATGGAAATGGGCTGGACACGTGGCACGGCAGGAGCCAAACCGATGGGACACAAAGATAATCCAATGGAGACCAAGACTTACAACGCGGAGCAGGGGAAGACCACAGAAAAGATGGACGGATGACATCAAACAAACGGGGGGTAAAAACTGGATTCAAACCGCAAGAGACAGAGACGCATGGAACAAACTTGAAGAGGCCTTTCTTCAACAGTGGATAATAAGAGGCTGATGATGATGATGATGAATAGTAGATTTGTAATAGAGGTTGCATTGTTTACATATAATTTTCAAAAGCGAAGCATTTGATGTTGCAAGTGGCTATACATACAGCATGTCGGGACATTTGTTTGCGTTAGCCATTTCCTGCTGGCAATAAATTAAATTTAGACTTATACGCAATTGTGCCTTGTTTGTTTTTGCACCAAATATTAATGATAAACGTATCGCGCTTACGTGGGTTGTACGTTATTTATTACGAAAAACTAACAAAAACAAATGTTTAGTGTTGTGAACTTTTTATTGTTTTCAAAATGTTCAATGCGAGCCGTGGTGGCTTAGTAGATAGATCGCTAGACTACGAAACCAAGAGTTGCGGGTTCGAATCCCGCTCTCTGGCATTACTGGCATTTTTACGGCCCAGCTCGACTCAGGCTGCAATAAATGAGTACCTGGAGGTCAAACTCTGGGGTAATAATAGGCGGTCGGTACGTAGCGCTAGCCACATTACTACCCTTGTGTACCGTAGGCTCTAGATTGTAGCAGATCTATCCTGTTACGACCCCAAAGGCCTTCAAGGCCTGTTACGGGGAACTATTATTATTATTATAAAATGTTCAATGCGCTGTTGTATATGCTGGAACCAATTTTTATGACATTTTTTCCATTGCCAATCAGGTATCTCCGAAACATGGGTTTTGAACGCATCACCCGACTCTCCCGCCGTTGCAAATCGTAGCACACGCAGTTGGTTCTTCATGTATAGAAACAAAAAGAAATTGTTTAGGGCCAAATTAAGACTACGAAGTGGATGACCCATCAGTTCCACGTTTTGAGTGCTCAAAAAGCCAGTTGTTTGTGTCGATGCCTGTGAGTTCGCATTGCTATGGTGGAGAATGATCTGGCGTCGCTCGTTGATTTTCTTATTTCACCGAAGACTCCTGACAAACAAATGGTTGCGTATCATTCAGAATTGTTTTAAAATGTTTTACGCTCCTCTAAAACTATAGTTGCGACATATTCAATTTTTTCAAAAAGAACAGGCGACCATTTGTTGTTGAGTTTAGCTCATCTTGAAAGTCCCATACAATCGACTGTTGTTTACTTTTGGGCTCATACGCTGAAATCCAAGATTTGTCACCTATGACTATGTTGTAAACGGTATTGGAAATACCGCGATCGTATATCTTGAAGATTTCTTTCGACCAATCGACACGAGCCTGTTTTTGAGCGATCGTTAACTTACGCGAAATTCAACGAGCACAATGATTTTTCACGGTTAGACGTGTATGCAATATCAAATATACGATAGTCTTATTAATGCCTAAAAATGCCTGAATTTCACAATAAGTCACATGACAATCTTGCTTTATCAGTTTGTGTTTGCTGGCGCCATGGTCGATTTTGCATGGCTTTCTTTAAATTCATCTACCAGCAGATTACAACCACGATTAAATTCGTTGAACCAACGATGTGTAGTGGCTCGATATGGGGCTTTATCACCAAAAGTCGAAGTGAGTTGATCGATGCTCTGTTGTCGAAAGTCGCAAAAAATCATCGCCCGAAAATGTTTACCAGTTAATTCCATTTTTTGGCCAAGAGGAAATTTTCAACTTAATGACAACAGAACAAATAGGGTCCGTATGACAAAACGTTCTAAGCACGCGTGCCGTCAAAAATGTAAAACTGTGTGATTAAAACTAGGTAAGTACTTTTCAACTGCCCTCGTATGTTACCTAGGCGGGATTTTAAATAAACATTTAAAGTTACTTTGCCGTTTCATACTGTTCTTATTAAAATGCCTTCATACATCACTATTAATAATCAGCAGTATTATTTAAATCCCATAATACCCTGCCTGCATCCTTTTATTTGAGTGCGATGCTCCTTTAAGCACCCACTTACACAAATTCTAGTGCAGCGAGGCCGCCAACAATAAATACCAGATAATAAACAGTACTCTACAAAGGGCTGCTTATTAGCACTATTAATTTATGTATTGGCGCTGTTAGCATGGATTTACGGCAGATCGCAAATCGCGCTCCCAAATTTTTTAAATCGCCCCGATGTCGGGCGCCCGCTGACTACGTAAAACATTTTTTCCGATAAGGGGGATACCTCGAGTGCGGCCCAATAAATTCCGATCGGATGCCTAATCAACAGCTACTAATTAAAGATGCAAAACACGTCCGCTTGGCAAAGCAATCTGACGCGCCTTCGGAACGGCTTTATTGCTGCATAATAAGGTCGGGCGCTTCAATTACCCAGAGCTATTAATAAGAAATGACGAACATTAGACGACTGTTGAATTTTACGGCAA
Organism: Sinelater perroti; assembly: GCA_036346155.1. Classification (NCBI taxonomy): domain Eukaryota; kingdom Metazoa; phylum Arthropoda; class Insecta; order Coleoptera; family Elateridae; genus Sinelater; species Sinelater perroti. The sequence continues at coordinate 288,868 of JARFIY010000057.1, read as the reverse complement.
TTTTTTTAGTAATTTTGTATTCGTTGGAAAAACATATCAACAAAGAAGCCTAAACCCCAAATCTCGGTGTGTCTTGAAGCAAGAATAAAAATGTTAGCAAATAGAAATTGTAGTCAAAAGTTGCCCCATTTCTATTCAAGGTAATTTTTTTATTAATATATTTGCACGATTTACAATCTACTTCAATGTGGAGTATTAAGTAAATAGCGGAAGTAATAGGTGTGGTAAGGGAAACAACGACTGGAACTTCTTAATGAAGACTATGTCGGACCAGATATGTCGCAGTCTTCTGGTAATAGGGCCATTAGTGTATAGTTGATTTACCAAATCGTTGTCATATTTTTTTGCTCGGTCTTGGTAATAGTAGTGATGTTTAGGTCAACATGAAGCGTCTGATTACTTACGTACAAGGGCTCTCGGGACGTTGAACTGGAACATCTGTACAATTTGCAGGTTTAATGATTTTATACAGACACATAACGGCAGACCGTTTGTCTCTATTGGTTTTGTTACGGTTTAGTACAGTAGCAATTTAGTTATTTGGCGAAATTAGGTCCATTTGTTTTTGTTTTGTTTGAATATGTTTTATCTGGGTGAAGTTCTAGTCGAGAATGAGTCCAAGATATTTCATTTCCGACTTCGTAGGCACAAGTACCAAATAAATTGTTACCAGCGGTCAGGTGCAGTGCCTGGTGGTAAACGTAACATAAACTGATTTTGTTTAATTGATTGTGATCTTTCATTTATAGTACCAGTCAGCAAGAATACCCGGAAGAGCTTTCAGATTTTCGATGCCACTGTTGGGTTATTGTTTACAGATAGGAGAGCCATATCGTCAGCAAATGAGTGGTCCAAAAACGCTGTCTTGCGGGATACCTAATGCGATAAGGTACCAGTTAGATTGTAAGCCATTGTATCGAATGCTGACGTAGAACTTGAGAAGAAGATACAATCTACTGCGTAGGAAGTGTTTTGAAAAGTAGACCTGAATCTCACATTTGTTGGAAAAGCTGGATTGTGTAGAGAAACTGCATTTCAATAAATTTTATTCTCTATGCGCTTTGCTATATTATTGGTTATTCTGTGTACTTGGTGGATTGTTAAGTACCGTTTGTGAAATCCAAGCTAGCGGTTGGGTAGGAATGGTAGGTCTTGTTTTCATATGTCCTTTATAAGAGAAGTCGTTCGAAGAGTTTGCTTGTAATGGGTAAAAGGCTAATGGACATATAAAATGTTAGTTTGTGCGGAGGTTTGCTGAGTTTGGGTATCATGATGATTTCAGCATCGAAAAGTAAGATAAACGAAAAATGCAGTAGGTACAACGACGCCTTTTTGAGGTAAGTATTGTAATATGCATTCTATTATTAGGTCATACCCAAAAGCCTTGCCTATATTTAATTTGTTAATTTAGTGTTTGACATTTTATGGGAAGATTGGTTTTATGGGAGGAGATAATCGGCATGTTTTGGTACTTCCTGGTTAGGTTTAAAATCAACGAGGTGTGCGGCAAAAATATCATCTTTGTTTGTCGTGCGTGCCCACTCGTTGAGACTCTTCGAGCTTTTTTACAGCTTGCCGTGATGTATGATCACCAAAAAATAAATTGGAAGCATATTATTCAAAGGAGTTAATTTGGGATTGGTATAGCAATATTTTGAGTTCTTTAGACAACTGATTATAACGATGGTGATCAATGGGATTTGTTGACATTTGCCATATCCGTAGAGCTTGTCGTTTTTTCCTAATAAGTTGGCGAATGCTATTGGTGTTTAATATAATTTCTTCAAGGGATTTCGATTTTAAGTTGAAGATTTCCGTTGGTTTTTAAGTAGCTGTGCAAGTTTTCCAAATCGGTCTTTTTATGTTAATCTGTGAGGAAACAATCATACTTATGCTAGCAATAACCGGGGTATGGTCACTCGAAAGATCAACGTTAGACTCTATTGTACAGTGATTTGAGAAATTCTATTAATTAAATCTAGGAGATCTGAAAGCTTTCTAGGATCATTTGTCTAGTACATGAGTGCTCCGTGTTAGCTATGTCATAATTGTTTTTTGTTACAACAAACAGTCGATTCCCGGCCTTTTGTTGTAATGTATGTTTCCGTGCACCCCCGAGGGATAGATTTAGAGTCTGGAGAAAATTTTAATATTTCTCTGATAATAAAGGGTGTCTGGTGGCAGATTTATATTTTTAAATACGATTATTTCAAAAAGTAATAAACGGTGCGGGGAGAGGGTGGCGCCGTTGGAATCACCGATCGTGCGGATTTGTCAGTCACGATGTCGCAGTGGTCGAGTGAGCATCGCGCGTTCTCTGTAGAGACATTTTTTAAGAGTAATGATTCTTACGTAATTGCCCGTCGACAATTTTGTTCAAAGTTCAGCATTCGGCGAATACGTGATGGACCGAGTGTAAATTTAATTCGTTCGTGGGTGCAGAGATTCCGCGCAACTGCCTCGGCTATGAATGCCCTACGGCCAGGGCCCAGTCGATCTTAAAGGACTCCCGAAAACATTGAACTGGTTGAAAGCAGTTCACGTGAAAATCCGCGACTTTCAATAAGGAAAAGAGCAGCCTGACTGGGACTTCCAAGAGCGATTATTCATGAAATTTCAAGAAAGGATCTGAAGTTCCATCCTTCCAAAATTCAAATCGTTCAAGAACTGAAAGAAAGTGACTTTGATTTAAACAAAAAATTTTGTGAAACGATTTTGGAGCGTTTTCGCACTGTAAATCCCATTTTTTGGAGCGACGAGGCTCATTTTCACTTAAACGGCCACGTCAACAAGCAAAACTGCCGTTACTGGTCTCCAAGAACCCGCAACCCTCGATTGAAACATCAAAAACCATTGCATTGCTCCAGGGTAACTGTTTGATGTGCCTTATCCACGCATGGGATAATTGGACCATTTTTTTTTCCAAAATTCTCGTGGTCAGGCGACGAATGTCAATGGTGAAAATTATCGACGCATGATTACGGATTTCTTTTTGCCAAACCTGCGAGCTCATCCATCGTACTCTTCACACACGTGGTTTCAACAGGATGGGACGACTGCACACACAGCCAGAGCTTCGATGAATTTGCTTCAGGAAAATTTCCCCCAAAAACTGATCAGTCGCTTTGGGGACATCCCATGGCCACCGAGGTCGCCCGATCTGACTCCCATGGATTTTTTTTTATGGGGCTACCTCAAAGAGAGGGTTTATAAAGACAATCCCCAATCTCTTGTGGCTTTAAAGGAAAATATTCGTCGATAAATCAGCTCAATTGAACCAAGTTTACTGCAGCGTGTGGCGCAGAACACAAGGCTTCGTTTTGAACAGTGTGTGCAACTCGACGGAAGACATACTCTTTAAAAAATGAAATCTGCATGTCTATTCGATCGTTCAATGCTCTTAATAAAACTTTGTGTCAATTATTACGTTTTTTATTTAAGTTTGAAAATATAAATCTGCCACCAGACACCCTGTATTCTACGTCTTGGGGGGCTGTAGATTACAGGTGCCGTAAAGTTCTACAGTTAACGTTGAAAAGGACAAGGGGACTACTGCTATTATTACTAAAATCAAAAACAGTAATACTAATTTTTTATTTAACATTTTTAATTTTTCTATTTTAGAAGGAGATTGCTGTTTTGTCACATGTTTATATCAAAAAATCAGTAGTTTTTTGTCGGACGCGAACACGAGAAAATATTAAATAATGGAATAAATATGAAAACACACGTGTTTGTGGTTGGCTGGGAGAATCACAGTTTGAGGTCATGTGTTCGTTGTTCACTTCGTAGCATTTACAGGGCGATAGTTTCAGTTTAATTTATCAATTTATATCACTCAATAGCTTGAGCAGTATGTAGCTTGTCTTACTTAAATCTAAATTTATAAATCACGCTTGAAAAGCTCTAACTAGTTCCCTCATTATTTCTTCCTGATTTTCTTCCTAGCTTCCATCCCGATCGCCGACCGCAGAGGACGAGATAGTCATTGAGAAGTGATTTCAATTTACATATTAATTATTTATCTTTATTTATCAGCTAAACCAGTTTTCGCTTGCCTTCAAAAACAACAAAATTTAAATTTATACAATTTGCTAAATTTACAAAACATTATTTTTGAAAAGTACGGATTTTCATTAAATTATGTAGCACTTTACTGTGTGTGCAAACACAAGTTCTCAAAATCTGTAACTTATGATAAGGGACAAGCAAGTATTTATCAGTTCCTTTATGATAAAGTAAAGCTGCTATAAAATTGTAATTCTTAAACCACAATTTTCAAGAATAGTGCAAAAAATTTGTATGCGGTATTATTTATTGTCGTTGAAACGAAAATAATTGATTTAACGTTGCACGAAGGAGAGTGTCACTTGTAGAAAATATTATAAGCCTGCAAATGTTATACAACAATATACAACAAACATCTTGTTTATAAAGCCATAATTAAACCGACGTGATACTATAGAATTCAAATGTGGGGTACCACTTCCAACTCCAATATAGAGATACCTGAACGTTTCAACTCAGAAAGCTGCTTATGTTGTAAACGCACCCTGGTATGTGGCAAACGCGGTTATCCGGATGATCTCCAAATCCCAACGGCCAAGGAGGAAATAGGCAACTACAGCAAGCAATATCGAACCCGTCTCAGCATACACCCAAACGATTTAGCAGCCAAGAAACTATAAGAAGCTTCTGCGATATGCCCCAATGAATTACTAAACAGATTTTGATTATTTTTAAGTTGTTTTTGAATTAAGGTTTAGTTTTAATGCATATTATTCTTAGGTCACTCAAGGTCTAAAATACCTACTTACTATATGAGGATGGCTATTGAGATCTCTTCGACATGTTGTATAATTTATATTATAATTTGTTGAATGTAAAATTACAGATTGTACATAAAAAAGGAATATTAAAAAACTCCTACTTAAACTTAACTTTCTAGTGGAAGACGACTGGTACGCCAAGCATACCGCCTCGGGATACAGACTAATAACACCTAAGACAAGGGCACTTTTCCATACTATCCAGCAGAATAACTTGAGCTACATGTCGATTGACGAGCCAACCTAACGGGCATCAACGACTTAGGTAAAATTCCTGATTTGCTCGACTTTGCGATTGACAGTATTTCGACGAGTACAGTAAAACTAAAGCAATTTTGAGCTAAGCTCAGGTTACTTCGTAATAATAATAACCTTGAGCACAACCATTATATGGACAACCGCGCTATCAAAGCTATGTACCGCCAAAACGGACTGAGAACAATTTCAACTCTACCTCAATGACAAACTTTAATTTAGCACATAAAGCGGAAGCAGTAGAGTACAACAATCTAAATCGTATGCTTGCCATCTCCCACTTCCCTACTCAATAGAAGTTTGGACTAATAACCCTGATTGTTAAGTCAAGAAAATCTCCGCAAGAGCCCACCTCTTTTCAACCAATAAGTCTACTGCCTCTTCTCTTCGAAATATTCAAACGCTTATTATTATACAGAAATCTGAAAACATCACCTTTCGAAAAGCTAATTCCCACTCATTAGTTTGGCTTCCTCAAAGGACACTCAAACATCTAGGAATGTCATAAATTAGTTAACTATATTATAATATTAAAGGAGAAAATGTGTGCTTCCGTTTCTTGGATACCCATCAAGTCTTCGACAAGGTATGGCACTGCAGATTGTCATATAAAATAAAAAGAAAGCTGCCCCACCAAATTTTCTCATTCTTAAATTATATCTAACGGAAAGACATTTTCAAGTACAGTTTTAGGGTACGCTATCGACCTTATCATTCTATCCACCCCGGCGTTCTACAAGGAAGTATCCTCGGTCCATTCCTATATTTCCTTTACACTTAAAACACGTCTACTACAGACAGTACTGTCACCTGGTACCAACGCAAATCTAAAAGGCTTCAGTCCCATCTAAACCTCCTACAAAGCTGGCTTGATAGGTGGCGGATTGAAGTAAACAGCAATAAATCATCTGAAATTACCTTTACCACTAAACACTCTACTTGACTCAAGTCACTATTTATGACCAACCTATACCAATAAAAACTGAAGTGAAATATTTAGGACTTTACCTAGACCAACGACTTACCTGTAAAGCCCATATAAAAGCCAAAAAACAACAATTAATCTGAAGACTAAAAGTGTATATTGGCTACTTGGATGTCATTTTGTCATTTTTGGCCTATAAGGTAATTCTAATATTTATATGGTTCTTTGACATCAAAGTTTTTAGCTGCAGCAAGCCATCAAACACCATAATTTTCAGTCATATCAATCTAAAACCCTTCATACTCTTGCCAATGCCCCCTGGTACTTGAGCCATCGAACTATTCACTACGACTTTATAACTCTCTTCCTTGAAGAAATTATAAAAAGACTTTGCCTCCAAAAGCAAAACACGTACCTTAAATCTTATAAATCATCTTATTGCCGAACTTTACTCTCACCAGCCTAAAGTGAGAACATTAAATAGACTTTACTCGGAAGACCTCGCTGAGTAACTCCTGGAGATCTATTCCGTGGATGATGCTTTACTAAAGCCAAATACTAACTTTATCACATCATTTAGGCACTAAAAATCATTAAAATAGGCAAGGCAAATCGGCATTAAAAATTCGAAAATAGACATTTAAAAAGATTAAATAGGCATTTTAAGAAACTGAATAGGGAAGTAATCTTGTGTGAAGAGTAAAAACGGTGTTTTGAAGCTCCAGTAATAAAGACCAAATAGGGCCATACTGAGTAACTCAAAACACGCTAAAATAAAAGAAGAGTGAAATTATAGGAGATTAAAACCTGGGAAGATAAAAATTCAACAGAAAGTCTCCGAATCAGTGAGTAATTAGATATAAATAAAACGGGTGGAGGTTAGAAGATAAGCAGTGGAAAATTGCATGAAACAATCAGTAGATAAGAAAATAACAAATAACAACACACTAATCAGGGTCACGCCAAAATATAGAAAATAGGCAACATCGAAGTGTGCAGTTAAAACAGACAAATTCCCAAGAAATGGCAAATATAGAGGAGCTATTACAGCAAATAAGTAGTAGACTGAATGGTATAGATACAAAATTAGACCAAATAGCTAAGGATGCTAACGCAATAAAACAAGACAATAAACAACTTAAGATGATAAGGGAGAAGGGGAAAGAAAAACACTGGAAAAAATACCAGAACCAGATAGGCGTAGAACTGGGAGAAAAGGACTGAGGAGATTATACGAGGCTAGAGAAATACAAAGCAGTGGGAACGAGACCAATACTAATTAAAAAATATATAAATATTAAAGAGAGCGATGAAATTAAAGGGCACAGATTTATGGATAAAGGAAGACTTCACTAAAGAAATACAAGAAGAACGAAGAAACTAATTCCAATTATGAAAGAGGCGAAACAAAGAGGACAGAAAGCGGTAATAAAATACAACAAATTAATAATAAACAACAAAGTATACGGCACTAATGAAAGAGACACGTAAATACAACAGTGGCAGGAAGGGAAAGAGGAGGAGACTAGTCATCCCAACAAAATAACAGTTAGCGAAAGGTCACCAAAAGGGGATACGATAGAAAAAAAGTTGAGAAAACGAGGACAACGAGAACAAAAAACTAATTACGAAAGAAACGGACAGGAATAAAGGTAACGACAAAGGCAAAGAACGCGAAAATGAAAAAGAATTACAAAAAGGGAAAAATGCAAGAAAGAAGAAGGAACACAACAAACAAGACAAGAAAATAGTAGAGACATGCAAAATAGCTACATGGAACTTTAGGAGCATGACAAGTAAAGAAAATGAGTTAGAAGATGAATTTAAGAAAGCAAGACCGGATATACTGGGTATATATACAAGAGAGCTTGTGAGTAGGAAAGAGAAATGGATAATAGATTACATAATTATAAAAGCAGAAGTTATAGAAAGGAAATATAGGATACAAGAGTAAAAAGAGAAATATACTCCGACCATTATTTAGTGCTAGCAAAAATGAAGATACGATAGGAAAACCTCAAGGTAACAAAAACAGGGGAAAAAATAAAAACAAAATTAGAGAAAATCAAAATATATAAATTAAAGAAGAAGAGACGGCAAGAATTTATAATGAAAGAGTCGAAGAGGAGATGAATAAATTCAATAATAACATAGAAGCATTATCGCTTGAAGAAACTTGGAAAAGCATAAAAGAAATACTAATAAGAACAGCATGAATTGTGTGTGAAAAGACTAAAATTGTAAAGAGTAAAAAACAAACGAGTTGGTGGAATAAAGAAATAAAGGAGAAGTAAAGGATAAGAAAAAGAAATGAAAAGAGTACCTAGGTAGCAGAAAAGAGGAAAGGTATAACAGATATAAGGATCAGAGAACGAAAGTAAAAGAAATGATAAAAAGGCGAAACAAAAAACCTGGGAAGAGTTTGGAGGGACTACTAACTAACTATTCTAGAAGATATTTAAATCGCTTCGCAAAGGAAAACAACTCAAAGTTGGCCATATAAACAATAAAAGGGAAGAATATTAGGGAGTAAAGAAGAAATCGTAAAGAGATGGAAGGAATATTTTGAAGACATACTAGCAACAGAACAAACAGATGAACTAGAATCAGAGAAAGAGAGAAAAGCAAATAGAACAGATAATAATCAACAATATAGAGAACAAGTGCAAATACAAGTAGAAAAAGTATTAGAGATGGTGAAAATGGTTAAAAATTTGAGAGTAAAATGCGTAGAAGGAATCACTAAACTGTTTAATAAAGCTTGGCAAGAAGAAAAGACACTCAAAGAGTGGAAGATAGGAATACTTCTACCGATACTCAAAAAAGGGTATAGAAGAGATTGTTCCAATTATAGGGAATTATCTTGCTACCGATAATAGTAAAACCGTATGAGAGTATACTAAAAATGAAATTGAATCCAGAAACTAAGAGCCAATTATAAGATTCACAGTGTGGGTTCAGCAAAGGTAGAGGAACACAAGACCACATGTTTGTATTAAAACAACTAATAGAAAAATTCACTACAAGCAAAATATTTGTAGCCTTCATAGACCTAGAAAAAGCATTCGATAGCGTGTTCAGGGCAATAGTATGGAATAGTCTAAAACGGAGAAAGATAAATAAAAAATTAATAAATTGTATCAGGAGTGTACAAAAATACACAAAATATAGTGAGAACAGGGAACATACAATCAAAGAATTCACAACAAAAGAAGGACTGAGACATGGCGGGGTATTAAGCCCAGCGTTGTTTAATTTAGTAATAGACGATATAGTGAAAGAAGTGAAAGGAAAAGTGAAAAAACTACAAGTGGGATATAAAAAAATGACAAGGGTAGAAATATCAGAAAGTGTATACGCCAAAAATAAACAAGACCTACAACACAACTTGGAAGTATGGAAGAATACCATAGAAAATAGAAATCTAATAATAAATGCGAAGAAGACCAAGGTTATGGTTCTAGGTTATAAGAGTATAGACACACCAACAAAAGTAAAAATAAACGAGAAATAAATTGAGCGAGAATGAGCATTCAAATACTTGGGGGGGGGGTGGGGGTGACAATTCAGTGCAGCGGAAGTATCAGGGCCAAAATAAATGAAAGAGTAGCAAATGCGATGAAGGTATACCACGCACTAAACAACATTTTTATAAGAAAAAAAGAAATATCAAAGCAAACGAAAATTACAATATACAAAACAATCTTTAAACCTATATTAATGTATGGGAGCGAGAGCTGGGGCATGACGAAACAACTGGAAAGTAATATACAAGCGGTAGTGATGAAATACTTACGAGGGATAACAAGACGAGATAAAATTAGAAATGAGAGTTAGGGAAGAATTAGGAGTAGAATCAGTGACAAAAAGAATTAAAAAACAGCAATTAAGATGGTTTGGACACAGTAATGATGGACGAGAAGAGAACAACAAGAAAAATATGGGAGACAAGAGTACCACAGAAAAGAGGCAAAGGTAGACCAAGAAAAACCTGGGATAAAGACATAGTAGAGAACCTGAGCCAAATATGATTGACGTGGATTGAAGGGAAAAGAGAGGCAAGATATAAAAAGGAATGGGCCATGAGAATATATAGTTAAGTAAAAAAAAAACATTACAGAAAGTATTTTAATTTTTAATTTGTAGTACAAATGTATGAATACTATAATACGTTGAAGTGAAATGTACGAGGGTTATTTTTTTCAAGGTCTGATTGGTCGCTAAATGAAAATCACAGTTAGAATCAAGGAAATTTTATATGGTACAATGTGATACAACATTAAGCTACTTTTCGATGTAATCGCCGATCCGAATCATATATTTGTCGTAGCGTGGTATCAATTTTCCAATACCTTCATCATAGAAAGCAGCCGCCTGTGTTTTCAGCCAATTCTGTACGCTAGTCTGCAGCTCGTTGTTTGTGGCGAAAGTTTATCTTCCTATCCAGCGTTTCATGTTGGCAAAGAGATGAAAATCTGGGGGAGCCAAGTCAGGACGGTATGGTGGGTGATCAAAAACTTCCCATCCAAAACGCTGCAGGAGGACCGTTGTTGCAACTGCAGTGTGCCGCCGCGCATTGTCATTAAGAAGGACAATGCCTGATGACAACATTCCTCTTCTCTTGTTCTGAATTGCCCTTCGAAGACGTTGAAGAGTTTTGCTGTACGAAGCTGCAGTGATGGTTGTGCCACGTGGCATAAATTCCACCAAGAGAACACCTTTACGGTCCCAAAACACTGTAGCCATACACTTTTTGGTGGAGAACGTGCGCTTGAACTTCGCTGGTTTACGACTCGGGGAGTGTGAATGCATCCACTGTTTGGACTGCTCTTTCGTTTCTTCAGTTTCGTAACGGACCCATGCCTCATCTCCTGTGACAATTTTGTCAAAAAACTCATCTCCGTCGTAATGGTAGCGCTAGAGGAAGGTTAATGCGGCGCACATTCGCTGAGTTTTGTAATGGTCAGACAGCATCTTGGGAACCCATCTCGCGCAGAGTTTGCTGTACTCGAGTCTTTCACTCACAATGGTATAGAGAGCTGACCGTGAAATTTCCGGAAGCAAATCACTCAACCGCGAATCCTATGATCCACGCGCTGAGCAAGATCATCGGTTGACATTGGCTTCCTTCCCTGGCCGCCTGCATCATGAACATCTGTGCGTCCAGCATCAAAGTTCCTGCACCATTTCCGCACTTTGCTGTCACTCATGAACGTTTCCCCGTACACTTTACTCATTCGTCTATGAATTTCAGCTGCATTGCTTCCTTCAGCATGCAGAAATCGAATGACTGAACGCAATTTGCATTTGGCGGGAGATTCTATTTTTCGAAGCACGTACCCAGAAATGGCAACCGCGAATCGACGCGTTCCCCAGGCCAACTACAGACACAGCGCAACACGTCTGCGCACAGACCTAGCGGACTTTTCCCGGAGCTTTCCTTTAACGATCAATCAGACCTTGAAACAAAAATAGCCCTCGTATTAAAATTGGCTAAATGTAACACCTTAACACCGAAAGGTTTTTTTTTAATTTATTTATTCACTATTTGCGATCTGTATACACAATAAGCAAATTTGATACATAAGTGATTAAATGACATGAAAAATGCGTTAGGATTAACGTCCAGTGACTTAAACCTATAAGTAACTTAGAAGCCGAGGAGATGTGGTTAGATTATTACAGTGGGCAAGTAAGAACTGCGATCTTGATTGCTAAGTAAATCTATAAGGTAGTTGTAGTGGTTTAACTCGGCTTAGTCTTTGAGTGTCCAAACTGTTGTCGAGTAAATTCAGCGCAAGAGGATTGCTGTGAGACTCCAATTTACTTAGGTGTCGCTCACTGAGTTTGGTAATGGTTTCTTTCACTGTGTTCACTTTTAAGTCGCGCAAAATATCAATGTTTCTTAAGAAGTAGGGTGCGTCACATATTGCACGTAGCATTTTTATCTGAAATCTTTCGATGATTTGAATATTGGTGTTTGCTGCTGACCCCCATAACTCTATGCCATAGGCCCATATTGGTTTGAATGCAACCTTATAAACTAAGAGTTTATTTTTAAGTGACAACTTGGATCTTCTACCGAGCATCCAGTAATGTTTGTTGAACTTGATCCACAATTGATTTTTTTTATCCCAGATGTGTGCCCTCCATGTTAACCCCTTGTCGAGGTGCATGCCGAGATATTTTACCTCCGCAACCTGCGGTAATGGTGTATTGTTGATATGGATTTGCGGTGTATTTCCTCTGAATTCTGTAAAGGTGATATGTAGCGATTTGGTTTCGTTCAGTCTAATCCTCCATCGCTTGGTCCATGTCACTACTTCGTTTAAATGTGCTTGTAGCATTTTAACGGCTGTTTCAGGATATTTGTGTTCCATCAGGATGGCTTTATCATCCGCAAATGTTGCTGTTAGAGATTGTGTGTTGGTGGGTACATCAGCTGTATAGAGCAGGTATAACATAGGTCCTAAGACACTGCCTTGTGGGACTCCAGAACGTGCCGGATACAGTTCACTTAGTTGTTGTCCATATTTAACCTGGAAGAGTCTATCTTCTAGATAGGATTTCAATATAATAAAGTATGGATGAGGCAGTGTATGTTTCAATTTATAAAGGAGGCCATCATGCCACACTTTATCAAAAACTTTGCTGTCATCCAGGAACACTGCCGTGCAGTATTGCTTCTCTTCGAATGATTGGTTGATGTAGTCAACAACTCGATGAACCTGCCGAATGGTGGAATGCTCATATCTGAAACCAAACTGATGATTAGGTATAAGATTTAGCTCTTCTATGACAGGTGTTAGTCTACTGGCAAGCAGTTTTTCAAAAAGTTTAATTATAATCGGCAAGAGACTGATTGGTCTGTAAGAATCAGTTAGGTTTGATGTTTTCCCTGTCTTAAGAATCATAATTACTTGGGAGACTTTCCATTGTGCCGGGCACATCGAAAGGTAAATAAGGTTTTGATTATAATAATAATAAAAAAAGAAACTGAATAGAGATTATTGTTTCTGTGATTTTATTAAACAATTTATCATCTAGACTGCATTTTTAATTATATAATAGTAAAAAAACATTATTTACAAGAATTACAGCTAATAATAAGATGTTTTCTTAAATTCGCTATCGTTAAAGATTGTCTCCTATCAATAAATATTTTAGCTGAGAAAAAGATCTCTCTACATCTACTGATGTTACCGGAGCAAATGTAAAATACGTGATTTCTAGAATAACGTAATATACATGTGATGCAAGTGTAAAGCATCTCCAGAAAGAATACAACTTAAATATTCAAAAACTTGATTTGTAGTAAATGCAGTTTTACATTTTTCCTTAATAGTGCGTCCTTTATTGCTTGAGACACTACATATATCTCATATAATATTATTTACAATATTGATGGAATTAACTGAAGTTCCTAAACTTACTATTGCACTAGGAATCACAGCATAATTAGTTGAAATAAAGTCCAGATCATTTTGTAAACTTTTTTCTCAAAAAGTTTCTTGGCAGTATTGATTGATGCTGCCGAATCTTCGTCTAAACTTCTATGTCCTTAATTTTTGTAAAATTGGTAGTGTAGTAACATGCAGCTGAAATTCACGTATCCCATCTAGTTAATATTAGTTGAGGTGGTAGAGCTAAGTCAGGTACCATTTCTTTAAAAGTCTTATCCTAGATGGTGCTTTTAGAAAAATCTTTTTTACTGAATTTATGAACTATCCACGTCGGAAAATGGTTCACGTATTTTCTCTGCTACACGATGTATTCCGTGGACAAGGTATGTCAAATCCAACATACGTGGAAATAATACTTTCAAGGCATTTCCTGTTTTTTTTTTATATACGGGGCAGTATCGCTTACGAACATAAGGACGTTGTTGTCATGAAGAATTTTTTCTGACCAAAGAGTGACAGGAAAGTCGTGAATAATTGTGCGATTGTAGTACTATTTACCCTGTCAAGAGATTCGGTATTTAACAAATAAATTTTGGATACTTGATTTGGTTCCAAATATCCAACAATTACATTGCAGATGTGCCTGCAAAATCAGGTTGTATTGATACGGAGAAGCTAAAACTTGCAATTTGCAACTTACCTTCCTGTAGCATCTGTTGTCTCATATATTAATATCGAAATCTTCTCGTCTTTCATGTTTATTCAAATTTCATCTATTGTGAATTCGTAAGCTCTGTGGAGATATTTTTTCTGAGCGTTGTTTCATTTGGTAAATTTTGTCTGACATGCTTTTCGAAAAATGACCGCAATGGCGGAGCTTGTAATTTCTGTAATGGAATTCCAGTACTCACAAAGATTTTACATAAGTCAAACGAAAACTCAGATTGTCGATCGGGTATTGACACAAGCGTTTTCAGTAACGTAGTTTTTGGGGCGGCCGCTTGCTTTTCGATTGCTCTTTTGTGGAAAAGTCCTTCAATGTGTTGAGTAACAAAATATCTTTTTTCGAAATTTACTGGTTTCTCACAGATTTTACAAAAAAGCACAAAACCATCAGTTGAAAAAATATCACTTCCAAGCTTTCGGCATTGTAGCAGAAACATATCTTCTTGCAAGGACGAATGAGGATGAATGCAAATTACAATCCAACAAAGTAGGTATTAATACTAAAGTGGGTATAGATTTTCAGGTCTAATTCTCGGTAAGGGATTAATATATTACCGGGACCAAGTAATTAAAGTAAATAATAACGAAATGGGATTTTTGTTGCTGCTATTTATTCTATGTAAAACCAAATTTATGTGGATAAATAAGCAGTTAAAAACAATTAATATTAGTAAGTACTAAATTCACTATAATAGAACCCCCGCGGAGGGGTTCCTGTCCATTATGAGCGCTAACGATAACAAAAGAAACAGTGGCGATTTATCGCCATCAGAATATGAACCGAATAAAAAATATTTGTTCGAGCCAAAAAACTTAATTACAAAAAACAAATTCTATTTAAATGAAAAACAAATCGAAAATGGTGGCAAAATTATCTATCAAGGCAAGCACGCTGCGGCAATCAACTCGATGGATACAGCTAATCTGCAAGACGCAAGTCACACCAGTACACACTGAAAAGAAAATAAAAATTCCACCTTTATATTTGCATAATGTTGATAAACTCAATTACCAGGAAATACTACAGGAACTAAAAAATAAAACCACAACTGCATTTACAACAGTCCACAAAAACAATCAACTAAGATTAAATCTAACAAGCATAGAAGATTATCGATGTATGAGAAAACACTACAGTGAAATGAAATTAAGTTATCACACTTTTAAGGACCCTGAAACAAATGATCTCTCGGTAATTATCCGGAATATTCCTGTATCACTGACGGAAAAGAAATAGAAACCGAATTAACAGCCTTAAAATACCCCATTAAAAGATTGCGCGCTTGTATAACAAGAATAGATATCCAATCCTCTTTGTGCGGTGGATCTTGAAAATACACAGGAAGGTAGGAAAATCTTTAGCTTAACAAGACTTAATTATTGCGTAATTGACGTTGAACTACGAAGAAAATCTTCAGAAATCCTGCAGTGTAAAAATGCCAACTATATGGCCACACGCGCAACTACTGCCAATCTCTGCCACGATGTGTGAAATGCACAGGTAACCATCTATATGATAACTGCCCCAAAAACCAAATGAGGAACCACAGTGTGTTAACTGTTTGGAAAAACACCCGCAAACTATAGAGGATGCAGCTACTTCCTTAAGATAAAGCAGTCAACAAATAGCAACTACAGAACACTGAATAAGACATTTGCACAAGCAACCTTAAATAAGCAGGAGAGCCATAAACCAGCCGCCCTCACCTAGTCAACGCCAAGGACGTGCACCCCAAGCTAATGCCAACCAGGCGGGCGAATCTCAAAACGAAACTGACTTTATCACAACTATATTAACAAAACTTGTTGAATTACTCATTCCACACCTAGAAAAACTAACGCCATTATTAGCATCTATACTTCCTACCTTGCTAACTAATGGACCCAAATAAACAGCAAATAGTTACTAAATTAACCTTGACTAATTGAATGCCAATGGTCAAAATGCAACGCTCCATTTTTATTGATTTTATGACTCGTTATGACATAGATATCGCTTGTGTAACAGAAACGCACTTTATTAACACTGAAGCATTCCGCATCCCAGGATATTTAGTGCACCGAAAAGATAGAGTAGCTGATAAGGCCTCCGGGGAGTAGCGATCATAGTAAAGAAAAATTAAAACATCACCTACTTCATCTTGTTGATATAGAAAACTTAGAAGCTGTAGCCATACAAGCACATGGGTAGTAACCGCCCCTAAAATTAATCTCTGCGTACAAACAACCCAATAAAAGACTATTAGACCTCGATATAGGTAAATTATTCAACAGTACGGAGCCTACGATGCTACTAGGTGATCTAAATGCAAAAACACCACCTGGGGATGCCGAACTAGCAACCCTGAGGGTATAAGGCTACACAACATTACGGCGAACCATTGCATACTTATATCAGCACCTAATGAATTTACCTACTATCCGTATAGGGCTGACTATCAGCCTGACATTTTAGACGTTGTGCTACACAAGAATCTTCAAAACCAATCCAACAAACGGTAACAAACGAACTAGACTCGGACCATCTACCCGTAATCTTGTCGTTCTATGACATACCTCAAATAAAGCCACCTACTCCTAAACTTGTTGATGGAATAACTGACTGGACAACTTTTCAAAAAGCTAGACCAAAAGTAACCTGGACGGGACCTACAATCTCCTATGTGTATCGATGAAGCAATAACACAATATACGGCTGCAATACAAGAAAGCGCACAAGAAGCTACAACACCACGGAAACGAAGAAATATTGCTTCGCACAACATAACACCTGATTATATAATAAAGCTTATAAGATCAAAAACAGATACAAAGAGAATGGCAAAGGTCACGACTACCATACTATAAAACGTTGTATAACAAATTAAATCATTTAGTAAAACAAGAGCTAGATAACCTTCGAATAATAAGATACAATAATTACCTTGAAGATATTCATCCCGGTGACTCCACTATGTGGAAGGCAACTAAAAGATTGCTAAGACAACCAAATGTTATTTATCCATTAGTAGATAACAACATGACCCACTCATCTGAAGAAGAAAAATCAGAAATATTGGCCGCCACCTAGAGAAAGTCTTTACTCCAAATGCAGATGAACACGACCCCATACTTGCGACCCAAATAGCAAACACTTTAGCTGACTTTCATATACGGGAGACTACTGAAATAACCCCTGTGACTGCCCAAGAACTGAGGCTATACATACAGCGTCTTCCTAGGCGCAAGTCCCCTGGACCAGACTTGATAAACAACGAAATATTAAAACACCTATCCAAAAAAGCAGTAGCCTACCTAACGTCAATTTGTAATGGCTGTATGAGGCTAGGTTACTTTCCACTACCTTGGCGAACTGCGAACATAATACCAATTTACAAAACTGGTAAAGACACGCACAATCCTGATAGCTACCGACCTATTAGCTTACTATCTACCCTAGCCAAATTTCTGGAAAAGGTGATACTCACTCGTCTGCAAGACTTTATACTCGAAAACGAAGTCATTCCGCCTCACCAGTTTGGGTTCAGACGTTCGCACTCAACAGCTCACCAACTTATTAGATTAACAGAACTCATTGAGAAAGGGTTTGAAGAATTGCTAGATTTGGAAAGAGCATTTGATAAGGTTTGGCTTGAAGGAATCCTGTATAAAATGATCAAGATAAACATCCCGGCTTATATAATAAAAATTGTAAATTCCTTTCTCAACAACAGAACTTTCAGAGTAAGAATCAACGCAACGCTTTCTAGCATCAAAACAACAAAGGCAAGAGTACCTCAGGGAGCCTATTGGGTCCAACCTTATTCAACCTTTATGTACATGACTTGCCCACGGTAAACAATTCAACGCTAGCCATGTTTGCCGACGATACGGCGATACTAACGCAGGGCGCTACAATTGAAACAACAATAGAACGACTACAAAATGCAGTGTGACTGGTTTAAAAAGTGGAAAATAAAAATCAATCCTACCAAATCGCAAGCAAAGATGTTTGCACTCAAACGTTACACCATCTCCCAACAGTCAGACTAAACAATGATGATATACCATGGAACCCAAAGGATGCTGCAGTAAAGTACCTAGGAGTCCACTTACATTCAAAACTCAACTGGGGTATCACATAAATAAAAAAATTAATGAGTGCACACAAGACTCATTCTATTGTACCCGCTGATCAACCGAAAATCCCATCTTAGATCTGAATGCTCATTATTGATCTATAAGGCGATCCTCCGCCCTATATTAACTTATGCATGCCCAGTTTGGAGTAACGCACCCAAAATATCATTGAAGAAACTTCAAACTATGCAGAACAAAGTGCTACGTCTTGCAATTAACTGCCCTTGGTTCATACGCAACAGCCAAATGCATCAAGAGTTAAGTGTTCCACTAATCTCAGACTACATGCACAAGCTAACTAGTAACTTCTTTAAAAAATTAGTGATGTGTACAAGTGCAACTAAATTAAACCTCGGTCAAAAGAACATACACTCTAGGATCAAGCGTAAGCTACCACAGGACCTACTCTTAACTAGCTTTAAGTAATAGTAGAACTCAAATGTTGTAAGTCAGAGGTGTGAATGTACTCACTTAATCCTCTCTCAAAAATTAATGTACTCCTAGTCATAAGTTTATTCATGTAACATAGCCGTGTATTGCATCTTGTTTGTAGAGCCAGCTAATATATATTATAAAAAAAATATGTTATAAAAAAGTTAAAAATCTAAGTATTCTAAAGTATTTTGGGCAAGACCTTAGTTTCAAATGTAGTAAATTAAGTTAGATATAAATTCCACATTGATTACTGTAATGTATAATAAAAAAAATGCTATAGCTCTCAAGGCTCTCAAAGGCTGTATAAACGGCGATGCTAATACCAACCAACTACCGATTGAGGCCAGAACAATCGGTTAGGGTTCCGGGCATCTCGCAGCCCCCAATCACACAGCACGGGCTCTAATCACCCACAAAATCTTACAATTAAGCAGCGATGTGCTGTAAACTGCCATTAAGGAAGCAATTACGGCCTCGTAATAATCTAATAACGACTTGGCTGCTTATTTATTAAACACTGCTGGCAAGTTAATAACCGCCGCGAAAGAATGCCGTAATGAGTACGTAAGCAGAACGCTACTGCAACTCCGACCGCGCGTTTTTGCGAGCGGGCAGCCGGTTAATTGCTTGCAAATCAAGGGCCCTGAATTAGCAACTTAATAATCTGGCTGCAGGACGCGCCTGACGCACAGCTCGAAATCTGTTTCTGAAATATCGAACTAGTTTTCCTACACGGAGCGGCCTCATTAATGCGTCCTGGGAGTTTCCGTTCAGCGCCCACAAATCTACGTGCATGTAATCTAAGCGCGTCAGTGGCATCCGGATTGATAAAATAAATATTCGATATTAAGTCGCGCTGTGGTTTTATTTGGCTCTGGTTGGTAATCATGTTACTACCACGATTTATCGTTGTTTTTTATAACAAGTTTATAGTAAACAACAGGTTCCAGATTGCTACATATTTCAGTTTTAAACAGTTTTTTTCTGTTCATACCTCATGTACCCATGTCTCATTTATGGCAAGTTTGGCTTTGTTGTTTTTCCTTTCAATTTTATTTGATTTTTTTATCTTAATTAGCAAGAAAAAAATACCGCTAAAAAGTCCGCAATTACCTAAGTTAAAAAACATGTTCTCCAATGTATTCACCTAACCATCCTCGAGTGATATTAGTAGCAATGCCAATTTATCACTTTGACAGTTAATGAAAAGTAAAAATCATTAAAGTCGTCTTAAGTCTAAAGAGGTGCACTAAGTGACAACCGAAGATAATCGTAATTTTGAGGACATCGAAATGCTTGAAATATTGCAGGTGTTTAATTTTTGTTTTATTTCTGCTTATTTTTTCTGTGATGTTAATTTACATTCATTTTCAAACAGCAGGTATTTACTCTAACTGCGTTTTTTTCTTTTTTAGGTTGCGAGAACCAATATTTACTAAAAGCATTACTTTATTGCCAATTTTTTAGTTTAAATTTTGTTGTCGAACATTTCACTTTGGCACAATTTGATAACAGAATTAATAATGTAGGCACCTTTTTTTATTAATTAGACTACAGTCTGTCTAAGCGCGACATTCAGTAGTTGGTTTAACGTACATTTGGTAACTAAGAACTGAAAGACATGAAGGTAGAACTTCCAATGATGTCTCATCTATATTAATCTATATCTAGTTTATAATGTATACGGCACAACATTGTTAAGGAAATTTGTTTATGAAATCTAGCGGTTTGAATCTCTTTAATCGTGGCTGTTCTACATCGTTTTCTAATAAGCACTCCATTAAAAGATTAGGGCGAACTTTTCTATTTCTTGATTAATGGTTTTGTTGGTCACATACCATGGTGCGTTTACAATGGGTCGGAGCACTTTTGACTGACATCTTCTCAATATTTTTATGTGGGATGTTTTGGGTGTACCCCATAGATGTCCCATATGGGTTTGACCATGGTTTTATAAAGCAATAACTTGACTTCTAAGGATAACTGAGACTTTCGCTCTATGATTCAATACGTTCTTTGTAACTTAAACCCGAAAAATTTAGGCTTTGACCATATGTGCGTTCTCCACGTTAGTTTCTTGTCTATATGCATTCCAAGGTATTTAGCACTGCCAGCTTGTGGAATTTCTTGATTATTGAGCATCACCGGTGGGCAGGTGCCTCTTCTTAGCGTAAATGAAACGTTCACTGATTTACTTTCTTTTACTTTTATGCGCCTCTTAGAACACCTTGTTATTGTTGGGATGTTAGGTTTAGCTCGGTATGCGATGCAAGAATTGCCGTGTCATCGGCGAAAGTAGCGACCATGTTACCTGGCGTTATCTGGAGATCTGCTGTGAAAAGCAAGTATAGAAAAGGACCCAGAACGCTACCTTGAGGAACACCCAAAGCGATAGTATATAAAGGCGTTAATTCGCTGTCATATTTGATTTGAAAGTGCCTGTTAGTCAAGTACGATTTTAGGATTTCGTAGCAATCTGAGGGTAGGGTTTTCCTGATTTTATAGAGCAGTCCCTCATGCCATACCTTATCAAAAGGCTTGAGTGATGTCCAAACACACTGCTGCGCAGTATTTTCTCTCTTCGAAGGCTTTAGTGATTTTGTCGACTGCTCTGTGAACTTGTTGCGTGTTGTTACGGAAATCAAACTGGTGGTCAGATATAAGAAGGTTGTCCTGGAGTATTGGGTGTAATTTCTCTAATATCATTTTTTTAAATACTTTTGACAACACTGGCAACAGACTGATAGGTCGGTATGATGCTGGTTGTTCTTTTGGTTTGCCAGGCTTTGGAATTAGGATAATTACGGCGTTTTTCCACAGTTTGGGAAACTGTCAGTCTTAGAATTGAATTAAATAAATTCGTTATGCATTGATAGCTTTTCTGCGGTAGTTCTTTGAGAACGTTGCCAGTAATTAAATCGAATCTGAGGCTTTATGCGGGTGTCCTTTGCTGCGAATGGTGTTTACGACTGTGTTGATTTTAAAGTTTTTGATAGGCAGGCTCATTTGATACGGCGTTTCTAGAATATTTTGGATTTCTTTTGTCATGTCCTGTTCCGCCGGGAATGGTTAGAATACATTAGCAAGATGTTGTGCAAAGGTAGACGCCTTTTCACTATCGCTTTTTGCCCACTTATTATTGGCAGTCCGAATAGGCGTGTGATGTCGTGGTTGCCTTAGGTGTCTTGTGGATTTCCAAAGCGAGTAGTCATCTGCCTCCAACGGTGACAGGTGTTTTAAGTAAGTTTGTATATTCTGATTTCTGATGTTAGAAAGTAGGTTTTTAAGCTCGGCAATTGCATGATTTAAAGTCCTTTTGTCGTTAGGGTGTCTTGTGGTTTGCCAGATCCCACGTAATCTGCGCTTTTTGCGATTTCTTGTTTTACTGTAATTGGGCAGCTTGCTGAGCTGATGTGTTGATTATTACGTATTTGTTCGGGTGTAGCCTAGCTAGCCGATTTATGAATTACCTGGTTAAAATGTTTTACTGCTTTATCTAGGTCGTTTGCGGATTTTAGTGTGCAAAGATTCGTCAATTAACTCTCTAAAGAGATCCCAGTTTGTACATTTGTTGGTGAGTTGGTGTCTTTTCTTTGATTATTATATTTGTACCCAGTATCACTAGTACTAGAGAGATCAAGGCAAGATTTAATACTTGGTAAATTTAAATTTATCCCTTTTACGAAGCACAAGTCAAGTAAGTCAGGCTGTTTTCTGGGGTCCGTAGGCCAGTATGTAGGTTCGCCTGTGGACATGGGTAGTAAATTCATATTGTTTACGGTTTTCAACATTTCTCTACTTTTGTGGTTGTTAATCGAGAACCCCAGTGGACATGCTTTGCATTGTAGTCTCCTGCCGAGATAAACCTATTACCTAGTGTGTAAAAATAGTGTTCGTATAGTTCCTGTTTGTTGTGTCTTGGTGGACAGTAGGCTGCAGATATCGTAAGTGGTCCTAGCCAGTCTTCGACTACTATCGTTGTAGCTTGGAGATATGATTCGCTGTATTTGGGGAGTTCATGATGTTTAATTAGGTTGTTGATGATTATAGCAGTGCCAGCGTGGGCAGTTCCGTCTGGATGTTGTGTTGCGTAGACCGTAAAAGTGGGATTTTGAAGTGGCTGCGGTCAGTAAAGTGCGCTTCTGATATTAACACAATGTCAAGACAGTGGTTTGTAATGAGTGGTATAAGTTCTTCTTTATGTTGTAGCACTCCATTGGCATTCCATACCGCTAATTTAAGGTGTTGAGCCATTGTGTGTTCTGGTTACAATCGAAGTTAGCAGATTCAACATTGTGCTCATTTGCTCCATTAATTGTTACATCATCGGTTTCAGTTCGGCTATATCGTTTGAGGGACCTGACAGGCCCGGAAGTTGTGGTTGAGGAACATTTTTGCTGTTTTGCATAGTATTATTGGATAATACTTGTGCATGAGTGGGACTAGGTTGGTAAAATCTTGGGGTTGGGAGTGACTTGCACTAAGAGGGGAAATCATTCTTTGTTGTATGTCCTTATATGCAAGGCATTGGTGGTTTCCATTGCAGTTTACACACTTGACTTTCTTGTATTTTTCTTTATGTTCGCATTGTGACGTGGAGTGGGTGCCAGTGCACTTAACGCATCGAGGAGTTTTATTGCAAACATTTTTGGTATGTCCTGGAGCATTGAGGTATCGTTCGTTTGACGCCCGGGGGTTTAAATTTGATTAAAGTGTGCATGCGTCTATTGATGTTATATACATCTTTGTTATTATCAGGTAGCTTTAATTCTACAACGAAAAGGTGCAGCTTTTTCTTCGTAACGGCTTCTTTCACATTCCATACGTTCATTACTGTGTGTCCAAGCGATTGTAATTCATTTTTTATTCCATTTATGCTAGTGGATGGATGTAAATTTCTAAGAAAGCCTTGGAAGCTACGCTTTTGCTTTACCTGATAGGTATGAAAGTCGGTGTTTTTTTCTGTCAGTCCTTTGGTTATGTCTATATTTTTCGGAAGTTTTTGTAAGTATTTTGATTTCATCATCGGTAAGAGCCTTAAGGGTATACTCATCTTTAGCTACAGTTTCCAAAAAAGTAATTAGGGACTCAGTAGTTTTGATTCCGGAAACAAATATCGGTGGGGGTCTTGGTTCAATGTTTTTGGAGGTACATGGCTCTTGTTCTTGTGGGATTTTATTAGCTAGCAGCTCAAAACGGTTTGTGGGGTTTAGCCAATAACTTGTAGTTTTAGGTTGCTTAACCTGATCGGTTTGTTTGTCTGTGTTATCTTGTCTGTTTAGTTTTTTATTAACAACTGTTTGCCATTCTAAATCGCGAGATATTAGTGGGGCTTGTTGCTGTTGATAAGTAAAATGAGATTAATGTGATATTTAATCAGCTTTTGGAGCTGAACGGGGATCAGTATCCATCTGTGAGAAAACAGCATCAAGTATCAGCATGGTGTTTAGCTGGGCATCGAAGTTCAAAGGCGACCAGTACTGTACCAAGAAAAGCACAGCAGGGGGCGGAAACACTGTCTGTATTATTTATTCCAAAACAAATAGTAAATATCTTTTGCGATGAAGTAGGGATTCTGCCGATGAGTTGTGTATGTCTTATAAAAACATTACCAAGAATGGTATTGGAAATCACTGTTGCCACCCTTTCTCATACACTGTGCTGCTTGACGCCCCATATTCACCAGATCTTGCACCAAGCGACTACGCTCTGTTTGCCGAAATAAAAAAGGCAATACGCGGTAAAAATATTCTTTTCCAGATAAGCTTCAGTCAGCTGTCCACAAGTAATGTGCTAGGCTCAAGAAATAGTTTTCAACATCTCTACAAAAACTGCCGGAACGGTAATAAAAATGAAGTAGAACACAACTAATAAAATGTATACTAACTTCTTGATAAGAAACTAGAAAAGAATTGTAATGTCAATCATTTTAGAGCACTCCAAGTAACTTGTAGATAAGCTAACTCTGCATATAAAATTAGAAAGCTACTTTTTGGGTAAAGCACGTTTTTTTACAAAACTGTGACGTGCGATTAAACATGAATTCTCTTTGTTGTTGTTCACTAATATTGAGTGTCCCAAATTCACGCATGATTTGAATTTCGCGCCATTGGTGCGGTAAAGTGTTTCCAACGAAAAAAAAGACTGTGACAGCTGACAGTTAAGGGTTATTAAAAATGGAGCGCTACACAAGAGAACAACGCGTTTTCATTGTTGAGTAATATTTTAAAAATAAAAGTTTCGCAGATACAGTTCGCAATTTTCATACAAAATATGGTCAGAATAGTGATTTAAATTCATCAACTGTGCAGAGATTAATTAAAAAATTTAGGGAGACTGGATCAATCATTGACAATAGACACCCTGGCCGCCCTTCAACAAGTTGTTCAATACAAAACATCGAAGCAGTTCGTGAGAGTGTTACTGAGAGTCCAGGAACATCAATTCGGCCCGTGGTCAAAATTGGACATTTTGAGAAGCTCTCTAGAGCGTATTCTCACGAAAGATTTACATCTTTATGCTTACAAAGTTCATTTGACACAAGAACTGAAGCCTACTGACCACGCACAGCGAAGAGACATCGTTGAATGGATTATGGAACAAAAACAAGTGGGGTGATTTTTCGGACAAAATAATTTTCAGCGATGAGACTTATTTTCATCTTTAGGGCTTAGTTAATCGTCAAAATTGTCACAGTTGGGGTTTAGAAAATGCACGAATGATTGTTGAGTAACAAATTCATTCACAACGTGTCACTGTTTAGTGCGGATTTTCGACTGGATGCATTATTGGACCATTCTTCTTCGAAAATACGACTGGTCAGGCACTAACAGTTAATGGTGCTGGCTATCGCGACATGATAATCCAGTTTTTTTGTGCCTAAATTGCAAGATATGAATGTAGACGACATGTGGTTTCAACAAAACGGTGCCACATGCCATACAGCCCACGAAACAATTTAAGTACTGCATCAATCATTTCCTGGTGGTGTAATTTTCCGTTTTAGTGGTCAGAATTGGCCGTCCAGATAGTGCAATTTAACCCGTTGGACTTCTTTCTTTGGGGTTTTTGAAGTCTAAGGTTTATCTTAACAAGTATACGACCACCCAAGCTTTGAAGAAGGAAATTAAGCGCTGTATCAACGATATTCAGCAACGTTTATGCAAAACAGTTATGGAAATTTTAAACAAAAGAGTGTGCATGTGCCAGCGAAGCCGTGGAGGCTACTTACCCGGTATTCTATTCCATACACAACCCTATACTGTATACTTTGTGAATCAATAAAAAATTACAATTTTAATTAAAATCCCGTGTTTTCTATCAAAATTACTTCTGGGTGGATTTTGGGACACACTTTATAATTTTTTTCAGCACTGAAAATTTATGTCCAGATAAATTAATAAAAAAAAAACTAAAGGAAGGGTTGAATTCTCCTACCATTTATTCTGAAACGTAAATTAAGAATTTCTGCCAGGGGCCGACAGCTCGCAACTGCCTCTCGTTGCACCCGAAAGCGTTGCTCCATCATCAGCGAATTCCCCGCGGCCAGCCGATCAACAGAAACACTACACCGAATTTCAATAACAACAATACGTGGCCGGCACAATACCGGCGCGGAATATTCGGAGCCAATATAAACAAACACGAAATTCCGCCGATCGCTTTGTGCTCTCGAGGCCCGCTATAAAGCAAATTCAGCCGTGTCTAACTACGAGACCGGGCGAAAAGCACGACCTGCAATAACAAACCGGACGGGGACGCGCATTAACGCCGGCCCGCTTTCACGAGGCTTTCCAGCGCCTGAAACACAATGCCGAGCTGAGAAATTGGAACTGTATGCATAATGCCGCGGGATAAAGCAAAAATTAATAATGTCACAGATAACGAGCAGGAACGCGTGTGTTCTCGTCGGGAAGGCCGCCGCTTCTATGTTATATGCATGGAATGTGGACGGAGCTTGTCATTCAGCGAAAGAAGTGGACCATTTATAGAGCAAAACCAGAGGGACAACAAAGCATGCAAGTAGGATGTAACAAAAAATGCGTGTACCATTCTAAATGCTCTTACTTTTACTTTTTCTTGTAAATTTAAGATATTAAATTGCGGGAGTGTGGACGTACTCAAGACAACCTAGCCATTTATAATTGTTTTGTACTACAATTAATACAATAACAGAATATGGATTTAAATATTTAATAAAGTTTGTGAAAATATACATAAAAATCAGTAAGAATAACTTATGATAAATACTAGGTGCGCCCAAGTTTTAAGTCCTCCAAATATAGTAGTAAGATCAATTTTAAAAGACGCAGGAAATACTTTTAAGTTCTAATATACATGGCAGCACCAAAAAATTACCACCATTGTAATGAGTGTTGTTTGATACACTTAAAATGGCGACGTTTAGTGTTTAAGGACAATGTGTAATCATCCGTTTTCTCCTCTCATGTGGTGAAACGTCCATCGAAATCCATCGCTAATTGAGTGAGAAAAGCGGCGAATACTTTACGGATGTTAAAAATGTGCGTTTGTGGGTGCTAAAGTTTATAGAAGGTCGAGAGTTGTGTGACAGTAAACAGCGAAGCAGCCTCGGCTACGAACCAGCCGGACCAAAACCACTATGCGCGAGTAAGCAAGTTGTTATGGAAGACTGTCGATTAGGTGTGCGTGATATCGCTTCTAAACTTGGCATTTTCGTAGGATCTATAGAATCCATTTTGCATGATGTTCTAAAAATGCCAAAAGTTTCTTCTTTAAGGTGTGTCCCACGAATGCTGATCGACGAACACACGTGATGCCGCCATTTTCGACTATGAAGGACACTCTCTATGGCCGCTCATTTTCCATTCGAGTCGCTGTTGCATCAGCGATTTTCCAGTGGGCAAAACACACCCCTAAGGAAGTGTTCTTAGTAGCCATAGCATCATGAGATTACGTTCAGAAGTAACAGAAGTTTCAACTTTCATGAGTAAGTACTTTTTCAGAAAAAAATGTAGATCATAGAACTTTACAACACCAAATCAGTTTTTTTTTGTTTCTGCATTAAAATAAAATATATTGGTTAAAGATGGCAACATAAAACTCATAGATGTGTAATTTTTTCTAATGAAAAATATTAAACCACGTTTCTCCTATGCTAAATGTCTTAATGATAAACAAGACGGATATAAAATCCGGAAAGACAACTTTCGAAAGCGAAGCAAGTCATGCATGTGACCATGTAACCCCCCTTGTCTTGAGGCAAATGGGGTCTTAAATTTAATACCGAGGAAGATGTCGAAGGTATATACTGACCAAATATGAAGGAAGTTAGTCAAGTATTTCCGGTGATATCGTGTCAACAGACAAACACACACACACGCAGACAGAAAGAATCGTAATCACATTAACTTTCGCCTACGCTTTACAGGCCCTCGAAAGTTAATAAAAATTGTTTAAAAAGTCTTCTTCTTCTTTTTTCCTTCTCCCTTATGCCCTAACGCGTCGGGTCCTCTAACCACTTCGGAAGCTGTCCCGGTTGGCTGCCATTCTTTTTACTTCTCTTACGTGTTTTCATCTCTGTTCTACCCTCTTTTCTAAGCTCTGTTCCCATGTTTCTCGTGGCCTTCCTCTGCTTCTTGTTCCCTCTGGCTTTGCTTCTAGAATTCTTCTGGGGTCTCTATTTCTTGACATCCTCACTATGTGCCCATACCACTGTAATTGTTTCTTCTCTACCTCCTGTATTAGCGGTTGCTGACCTACTTCTTCTGGTTATTGTATTTCGTATGCGATCTCTTTTTGTTCTACCTACTAGTCTTCTTAGATATTTCATTTCACTCGCCGTAATTTTGCTTCTGGTTTTATCTTGTATTGTCCAGCTCTCCGCCCCATACGTTAATACTGGTGTGTACATGCTTTTGTATACCCTAAGCTTTGTTTGCATGCTTACTTTTTTCGCTATTATTGATTTGTTAATCGCATAATATGCTTTGCTTGCTTTATCTCTTCTATTCAGAATCTCCTGTTCTATCGTGCCAGTTTTATTTATTATCGTTCCTAAATATTCATAGTTATTGACCCATTCTAGTTCTTCCTCATTGCACATTATTCTTGTGTTTTCGTTTGTATCATTTTTCTCGATTTTCATAATTTTAGTCTTGTTTGTGTTTATTTTCATACCTCTTCTTTCTATCGTTCTATTCCATTTGTTTATTGCTAGTTGTAGTTTTCTAGTTGAGTCTGCTGGAAGCACGATGTCGTCTGCATATATGAGGCATTGTATATATATGGGCTCTAAATTCCAATTTCCTACCTTCACATTGAATCTTGGTTCTTTTGCTTCCTGAATAATCTGATTCATTACTATTAGGAGCAGTAGGGGGCTCAGTGAGTCTCCTTGTTTGATCCCCTTTTCCATTTCAAAGCTTTGAGATTCTTTGCCTTTAATTCGCACTCTTCCTTTTGCATTAACGTATACTCTTTTTATGGCCTGTTGTAGTGGATATGATACATTTAGTTCTGCTGGCGCATTCCATATTGTTTGTTTGGGTACTGTGTCAAATGCTGATTTTATATCTATGAATGCTAGATACAACATACATCTTGTGTTTGCATCTGTGGCCTGTAAGCGGCTTGTTCTTCACATAGTTTTTCTTCAACTTCTTCTCGTAATCTTCTTTCTAGTATTCTTGAATATATCTTCTGTACTATTGAAGAAAGGCATATTGCCCTGTAGTTGCCGCAATCTTTGTATCTCCCTTCTTGTGTATAGGTACCACTATGTTTTCTTCCCAGTCATCTGGTATTTTTCCCTTTCCAGGCTAGTTGACATATCTCTTTATCCACTTTAATATTCTATCTCCCCATTCTTTATCATTTCTGGAGTTATGCCATCTCTACCTCCTGCTTTTCCTTGTTTAATATGTTTTACGGCTTCTATCACCTCTTCTATTTCTATGTCTATTTCTTCTTCTTCTTCCTGAACTGTTCCTCTCTCTCTCTGCCCCGGATATTATCATCTTTTTAAATATGTTGTTGTAATACTCTCTCCATGCCTCCAAGATTCTTCCTTCTTCTGTTTCTACTATGCCTTTGTTGTTCCTTATACTCCATACTTGCTTTCCATATTTCCTCTTAGCCCTCTGATTACTTTCCAAAACTGTCTTCCGTTATCTTCGTTGAATTTCGTCTCTAGTTCTTTTCCGAATTCCTCCCAAGTTTCTTGTTTTGCTCTATGTACCGCTTCTTTGGCTTCATTTCTTTTATTTATATAGTGTTGTTTATCGCAATCTTTCTTACTTTGTATATACCTTTTCCAAGCTTTCTTTTGATCTTTACTTTATCTTTTACTTCTTCGTTCCACCACCGGGTTCTTTTTGATCTCCCTTTACTGTTACCTTCCGCAGGTCTTTACTGCCTGTTCCACTATTTCTGTTTTAGTATTGTCCACTTCTTTTCCATGGGCCATTGGTTTCCTTCTTCTGCTTCTTTCGCTTCCCATCCTTCTAAGGTGTCTTCTAATCTGTTTTTGAATTCTTTTGCTTTTTCTGGTTTTCTTAATACTGATATTTTTATTTTCTGATATTCTCTTTGTTTCCTGGGTTCCCTGCTATAAAATCTGGTGTCTGTTATTAGCAGTCTGTGGTCTGTATGCAGTTGGCCCCCTTATTACTTTTACATCTGTTATGGCATATTTCGCTTCTCTGTTGTATGTTATATAGTCGTTAATGCTTTTCGCTTCTCTTCCTGCTGCCTCAAAAGTAATTTTGTGTATTATCTTATGGTTAAAGTGGCTGTTTCCGATTAACATTTGATTGGTAACACAAAAGTCTATCATTCTTCTTCCGTTATTATTTATGGTAGATTCTCCTCCATATTTACCTATCGTGCCATATCCTATATCTTGTCTATTTCCTATTCTGGCATTCCAGTCTCCATTTATTAATATGTGTCTGCTTCTTTCTCTCCCTTTATCTATTTGTACTTGGAGTTCTTTGTAGAATGTCTCTTTCTCTTCTTCTGTGGAGTTTTCTGTGGGGGCGTAGATCTGTATTATGGTTATTTCTTCTTGCAGTTTTAGGTCTACATATAATATCCTTGCATTTACCGCTTCCCATTGTTTTACTTGTTGGGCCAGCTGTGTAGTTAGGATTATTCCTACGCCCTCTTTAGCTCGTCCTGCTGATCCTGAGTATATAAGCTGGTAACCTTGATCTAATAGTATTCTTCCGTTTCCTTTCTTCTTTATTTCACTTATACCTAGCATCTCCATATTATATTTGGCCATTTCTTCTATTATTTTTACTTCCTTTCCGTTTATACCGTTTACATTCCATGTTCCAATTCTTATCAGTGATTCGCGCCGAGTCCGTTTCCCAGTTTTCCGTCCATTTTTAAAAAGTCAAAGGAGTAAAATATTTAAAAAAGCTCAGTTTTCTGTTGGCTAATTTATGAAAATATAAAAGAAATTATCAGACTTATTTACAATACATTTAATAAATTGTTTGAACAAGTCACTTTGACATGTACAGCAATAGTTTATTTCTGTAACAGTTGGACTCATATCTTTTGTAATTTTTGACTACAAGAAGAAATTTTCAAACTAAATTTTAAATTAAAAACTAATTCTAAACTTTATATAATTTAAATAAACAATAAGTTAAGAAAATCATTTTGACTTTTATTTTAAATAGAAGGGATGTGTTCTAAGTCGTTCATTATATTTTGAGTGATACTGATAGATCTCTTCCTTCACCCTTGACATCTGGTGATCCTTAGGACTACCCGAATTTGGCACGAACTTGGGGCAGCGCGGCACGTCCACTATCATGCTTTCGTTTGGAAGCATTAAAAATTTCGATGTTGAAATTGGCAACCGTCTTCTAAAACTCTATAGGTATAACCTCATACTGATTTAAGTATTACCATATATAAAAGAAGTTTATTTTCTATTGAATGTTTGAATCTACCAGTACATTTTTGATAAAGTTAATCTCAACTGCTTTGATTTTGTAAAAACGTATTTGCGCGCATAAATTGCTTATCAAGGTATATCCTAAAATACTTAACTTTTTTCTTGATAAAGTTCCATGGGAGGTAGCTAAAATTTTATCGGGCGCCTCTCCTGGATGACAGATGGAAGACTTCCTTAGATAGCGGGTTTTGAGATTTTCACAGGGTGGACCAAACCAGCCCGCAAGCCAAGGCGTAAAACAACATGCCGAAGGCTGTATGACTGCAGGGGTGAATGCAGTCAATAACGATTTCCTGAGGCAGCGAGCAAAACTTCTTGTATCTAGCCTGCCTCTGGCAAACTTTTATTTTCTTAGCTTCTCGTGGAAATCATACAGAACAGAAAATATGTAAATAATCTTAAGGGTAAACAAACCAAAACAACTGAAAAGAAAGGTGTTTTTCAAGTAGGCCTTAAGACCTCCGGCGAAGACAGTCATGTCGAACAGAGCAAGACATTTTTCAAAGTCAACTCTCTAGAGGTGGTGTTTCAAACCTTCCTAAAAAAGGGAATCAATTATGTAAAGCCCCAAAGGTCAATCATAAGGGACAACATAGCTGGGGCATCGGGATCCAAAAAAAAGCAAGAAGATCAAAACGCTAAAACAAACTCGATCTAAAAGCGTTACACCGTCAAAGGCGCCCCTAAAAGGCCAAAAACTGTCCTTAATTAGAAATTCTTCAGTCAGACAGTCTCTTTAGAGGAGGTGGGGGTGACTGCCGCTAAATATTCTGATGAGCTGCTGGAGACTATCCAGCTTAAAACCACACACCTTGCTATCATTTAAGCCATAAAATCCATCCCATTGGAAGGGTTCCAGGTAAGGCTTAACAAATGAAGCTAAAAACCAGTGATATTTTACTATGGAATGTGCAAATAAAGAGAATGCCTTGAAAGAGTGCTGTTCTTCAAGCTTTGGTGGAAGACCACTTTTCAAGACCCATTGTTTACACTGCTTTTATCCCCGATAAAATTAATAAACGATTCACGATGTAGAAAATCTAGCAGAGATTAAGAGTGAGCAACCGCCAGTTAAACACTTAATTCTGGAATACTTGTGAATATGTCTCCATGGAGAACGGCTAGGTATAGACTTTCTCCATGAATGCCGACTCTGTAGTGGAATTTAACGGGCTCGACATGTCTTCATACTTTGGCATTGGTGAGCTCAAATTTAAGCTAAAGACCAAGGCTGAGAAACACGAGAAAACTGCCCCCTTAAAAGCCAGCTGAGAAAGCATAATGCTCGAGCTGGGTTAACCGATTGAAAAAGATGAAGGATCCTGAATTAATAAACACCCAAATAGACCCCCCTGCCCCCGAAGGTGAGGAAAACCTTCCATGCCTTCATGATAACGATATCAGGGAAAGTCAGAGTCTCTAGAGCACCCAATGTAGCAGAGCGGTTAAGACGCTTGGAGACGGACCCGAGTTTTATTCTGGGCTTAGATGCCTAGCAGATGATTTATTGAGCTAGTAAAAATAATTGAGGGACTGTATTTATTTCAAACAACATTTTGAGGTTTCTCAACGAAGTTCAAGCTGATCCAACTTTTGTCCAAATGTTTAATTCTATCTGGAGAGGCAGGCGTGTAAATAGCCGCTCTCGTGGTGCGGTGTGGAAACGTAGTACGGCCCGTTTGGAACGTCAACCGAGAAGGCCCAAATCGTCCCTTAAACGGCCGTCGCGTAAGCGGATGGGGGCGGCTACCGATATCCACCAACGAATATTGCCAAATCGCTCACCTGAATCGGCTTCGGCTTCGGCTTCGTCGGCGACTCCAAGGTGGCCGCCTCTGCGTTGCGGAGCGGGTTTCTGCGGGTAGCGAATGTTCTTGCGGGTTGATGACACGACCGAATTGGTCGTGCTGCGGATGGCGAGTTTCTTGCGGGTTGGGACACGACCAAGTTGGCCGAGCTGCGATGCGTGAATGTGCGGTGTTAAAACACGACCAAATTGGCCGCGTTGCGGATTGCGAATGTTGCCGGGCTTCGCGCTGTCGCGCCTTTCATATCAAAAGGTGCCGCCGACGGCGTATGCAGACTTGTCGGCTGAGCAAAAGCCCATATGCCGTTTTGTGTGCGATGGCAAAACGGGCAGATATCAAAGGCTCGCATGCCGCCGCGATATAAAGCGGTTCAAGGGCGAAAAGGCCGCCATACCACTATCATTGCTTAAAATGTTTGCTATTTTAGTGTAACAAATTAACCAACTGTTAACAAAAGGCATGTGCTTGCAACAATCTATTTTGCTAAATGTAAAACCAACGACTTAGGATTTCAAATCCCTGTCGCTTATTGGCTTTTCGCACCGGTTGCAGAATTTATGTCAATTTTCAATCAGAGTAACATCACAACACAAAAAACTGATAACAACCCTAATGATTCTAACGTTAGTGACAAAGATATATTTTTTTATTAATTCTCTGGCATACAATTTGCTCTTTTCGAAGATTTACATGCTGGAGTTACTAGATGTTCCCGACAAAAAAATCTCGTAGATTTTAAGGCAATTTTTTATATTAATAATTTAATAAATTAATGTATCTATAAATAATATATTTATGAGTAGATCAGATGTTCTTTCTATCTTCCAATATAATTTAGTGAGTTTGGGCTAAGTTGTTCGTGTTTGGAAAATACATGTGTGTCTCTAAGTTAACCGGCAGTCCAGATGTAATCACAGATATTTCGCTGATTCTACATGTTAAAATTGTTGACCATTAAGAGTGACCAGCGGATAATTTGCCGCGTTTTATGTATACAGGTAAAGACTTGGATCCATTCTCTCGAACTTTTCATACTTTAAGTCAATGCTGAATTTTGTTGAGGTGGACGCGGTTTAAAACTTCACATGGAAGGTTAAAATAGTCGTGTGGTCTGCAAAGGTTGCTAGTGACAAGGATATAAATTGTAATCATTCATAGAAAGGGTCTACAAATGTCAACAGAGAAAGTAGGTTTAACATACTAACACAAAACAACATAAAATATAATACAAAACAATTAACCAAAGTACGCAGACCACCCCCAATTTGTAAATAAGTTTAAGGTAGAACGAATGTCTATTTTACTATTTCAGGAAAATGTTTAATATTCTACGAAGTAGAAATAACATTTGGCAGAGAAGTAAGATTTGTAGCATGTTCTTGCTTAGAAATGTAGTGCAATATTTCCGTTTTCAACGATTTTTGCGAAGCTTTTTGTTATTGACTTATGATCAGTTACTCCATAAACGTGGCAAACCTTATAATACTAAAGTATCCAATAAACCAAGTGACACGTCTGCCAAGTTTGCGTTATAAAATAGAAATTACCCAGTGTATCGTAAGGGCTGCAACGTTTATAGTAATTAGCAAAAGTTTAGATCAAATATCAATTAAAAAATGGCTTTAAATATCAAAATTGTTCACAAACAGTAAAAGATCATACAGCTTTAAATAAAAAAATAAAACAAAATCATAAATACGACTGCGAAAAGCCAGCGTGGTTCCGTGGTTGAGGGGTGGGCTGCGATGCTGACGGACCCGGGTTCAATTTCCGGTGCTCTCTGATGCATAGCGGGTAGCATACTTAGTCACTAAAAATAATTGAGTCGCCTTAGGCGCGGTGCTTGCCACATCGCCCCGCATCAGAGATGGTGCGCAACGACCGGGCAGAGAGAGCAAATGTATGAGAGTTTTAACCTCTCAGTTCGCAGGCCGTGCTTCCACGCGGGGCGTAGAGTCTTACCATTATTATTATTATTATTAACTACGACGTTCAATGATATAGCTCTTTTTCAATTTCTAAATAAATTTCAGTCTCTGTTTACGCAACGATTACACCAAAATAGTACAGTAATTAATTTCATATCTTTTTTAATCGATAGTAAACCGCACAATAGAAAAATCCATGACAATAGCACTTTGGAACGCAAACGGTGCAGATTAGTATTTCCAGGAAGTTTAATTATTTATAAACTCAACAGAATTGACATCTTACTCAAAACTTGTTTCAACGAGAGAAGCTACTATCAAAAATACAACTTTAAGCTTAAACTTTAAAGATATTTGTAATAATGTCACAGAATGACAAAATCAAAAAAATTATATGCAATCAACTACAATTGCACTCAAAGATTTCAGTATCACAGTAGTGCCAGCAGCCATCTACTGTTCTTATAGTCATTTATACCGATTAATCATCTTTTTTTTTTATTTACTCATTTGCTAATTTACAATCTACTCCTATAACTAACAGAATAATGAGTAAATATGAGGCAAGGTTCATGGCAAGCGTTGGGTACCGTCCCTTGACGGTTCTCCACTTTCTCCTAGTTAACTAGATCTTCTGGCCATTGTCTTTTAAGTCTTCTTTCAATTTGTGGTTGGGTGTATAGTTCACTTATGAGTTGGTTGCTGTGGTTGGTGCTGCGTTGTTTGGATTTGTTGGCGTGGTGGTTGATCACTTCTTCTATAAAGGATATTCCAAAATCGTTGTGGAGGGTTTGATTGGACACGTACCAGGGAGCGTCGGCCATCATGCGAAGTGTCTTCGACTGAAAGGTTTGTAGGATTTTTGTGTTGGAGGGCTTACTGCATCCCCACAGTTCGATACCGTAGGTCCAGACTGGTGTTAGAATTATTTTGTAGATGATCAGTTTGTTCTCCAGAGATAGTTGAGATTTCCTGCCTAGTAGCCAGTTCATTTTCTTCACTTTTAGGTCCAATTGTGTCCTTTTTGCCTTAATGTGCTCTTTCCATGTGAGTCTCTGGCCTAAATGTAGGCCCAAATATTTGACTGTGGCATTCTGTGGGATCAGAGTGTTATTTATGTTAACTTGTGGACAGTTGCTTTGTTTTGTGGTGAACGTGATCTGGGCGGACTTTTCGGTGTTGACCTGGATCTTCCATCGTTTTAGCCAGTCTTGTAGTTCGTTTAGGTGATCTTGCAGTTTATTAGAAGCTCTTGCTGGATCGATATCGGACAAGATTGCTGTGTCGTCAGCAAATGTGGCCATCATAGTGCTCTCTGTGACGGGAATGTCAGCAGTGTATATTAAGTAGAGTAGTGGCCCAAGGACGCTGCCTTGCGGCACTCCAGCTTTAATTGGGTGGAAGTCGGAGAGTGAGTTGTTTACTTTTACTTGGTAGGATCTTTCATTAAGGTAAGATTTTAGGAGTAGGTATATGGGACTGGGAAAATGCCTTTTTAATTTATATAATAATCCGTTGGTCCAAACCTTATCAAAGGCCTGCTGTACGTCAAGGAACACCGCAGCACACATCTTCTTCTCTTCGAGACTTTCTTTGATTTTGTTCA
This sequence comes from Sinelater perroti, assembly GCA_036346155.1. Lineage (NCBI taxonomy): Eukaryota > Metazoa > Arthropoda > Insecta > Coleoptera > Elateridae > Sinelater > Sinelater perroti. Next base: position 251,882 of record JARFIY010000057.1, on the reverse strand, counting down.
CAATTCGGTGGCATTGCTGTGTTGTGGAATACTTTTGTCTGAATCCAAATTGGTGTTCAGGGATTATGTCGTCTGTGAGTGTTGATTGGGCTGTGGCAGCAGGCTTATTGGACGGTACGATGAAGGTTCGGTAGGTGGTTTACCTGGTTTTCCAATCATAATTATTTGCGCGTGTTTCCACTGAACTGGGAAATAGCATAATCGAAGGATGCTGTTGAATATGCTAGTTAATAGCACGATTGCCTTTCTTGGTAGATGTTTTAAGATCTCCCCGACTATGAGGTCATACCCAGGGGTCTTGTACGAATTTGTATTGTTGATTTGTTTTCGAATTTCTGCTGGTGTAAAAGGCTTAACGGGCAGTGATAGTTGACAGGGGGCGTTAATATAGTCTTCAATTTCTTCATCTTGGTTGTCATTGTCTGAGACTGGAGAGAACACTTTTGAAAGATGATCCGCGAATACATTGCTCTTTTCTATGTCTGACTGCGCCCAGTTTCGATCAGGTTTTCTTATGGGTAGGGTTTGTATTACTGGCCTCTTAATTCTTTTTGTTGCTTTCCACAATGAATGGTCTTCGGGGGATAGATTCGTGATGTAGTGTTTGAAGGTGTCGTTGTGGTCTTGGTTTAAAACAGAGTGGAGTTGGTGTGTTATCCTGTTAAGGTCAGTTTTGTCCTGAGGATTTCTTGACCTTTGCCATTTCCCACGTGCTCTTCTTCTTTTTGTGATCAATTTTTTAATATGCAGAGGAATATTATCATTTCCCTGGTTTGCTTTGTTCCTTAGAGGAGTGGCTTTCCATGCTGCGGTTTGTATTGTATTCGTTAGATGCTGTACCACCTCTTCGATTTCGAATTGCTCTTTGATACGATGATCCAGTCTGATTTCTTCATTTATTAAGTTTTGGAACATTTGCCAATTGGTATCTTTTGTGCACAAGGTAGGCATTGGCTCTCTGTAGATAACATTGGTACCGAGGGTTAATGTTATGGCGCTATGGTCATGGCATATATCTAAACTAGACTTAATATCAATGTAAGTATTTGATATGCCTTTTGATATAGCGAAATCAAGTAGGTCCGGAATTTTATTCCTGTCCGTGGGCCAGTAGGTTGGCTCTCCCGTAGAAATATAAGTTAGGTTGTTTAGTTGTATTGAACGGAACAGATTGCGACCTTTAGGTGTGATTAATCTGGACCCCCATGTTGTATGTTTGGAGTTCCAGTCTCCGATTGCTATAAATTGTGTTCCAAGATAGTTGAAAAAGTCATTATATTCTTCTGTCGTGATATTGTGTCGTGGCGGGGAGTAAACAGCCGCAATAGTAGTTGGTCTAGGAAGTTATTCTAGTTTTAATAACGTCGCTTGGATTTTGGCTGTTTTAAAGGGTTGGAGGACATGGTGGTTAATAGTCGATCTAATTATGATGGCTGAGCCTGCATGCGCCGTACCGTCAGGGTGATGAGTATAGTAAATGGTGTAGTATGGGATTCTGATAAACGTTCTTTCAGTTGAGTGGCTTTCAGAGATTAGGAGAATATCAATTTTATTGTAGTTTAAATATAGGGTGATTTCTGGAACGTGATTTGATAGCCCGTTTGCATTCCAGGCAGCTATTCGAATTGAGGAGGTCATTGTTTGGTCAAATTGATTATGACCGTGGTAAGCATGGTGAGAATCATGCTGTTTTGGTTTAGTAGCTGGTTGAATAGGTTTTTAAATTCGTATAAAAAGTTTTGCATTGTATTAGTAAGGTTGTTATTATTATTATTATTTTTATTTTGATTACTTGTTGCTCCTGCGGCTACATGGGCATAACTACCTCTAGTTTGAGGAGGCTGTTGTGTTATCTGTTGAAAAGCTGGATTTGTACTTGAATGTAATTCGAGGATTGGTTTATTTGTGAGGTTTGGATTGTGTTTATTTCTGGACTTTAATAGATCTCTGTAAGTTGTGTCCATAGGCCTGGCATCGGGTGCATTGTATTATAGTGTTTTTATGTTTTGGTGGTTCAACTCTTATTTTTGTATTTTGTAGGAATTCTATGTTATAAATTTCTTTATTATTACTTTGCGGACTTATATCGACAAAAAATAGTGGTAGCGGATTTTTTGTAACTCTGTGCAGTGCGTTGATGATATTTCTGACTTTATGCCTTTTTCAGCTAGTTCTGTTGTTATATCTTCTAACGGGATTGAATGATGAAGACCGCGTATGACAACTCTATAGGCCCTGTCTTGTTGGTAAGTATGATATACTATTTTTTCGTCCTTCATGTGCTGGATTAATTTTCTGTAGGTGTCGGGTGTCCGTGCATTTATTTTTACTGTATTATCTGGGAAGGTTTTAGTGTAGTAAGTTTCGTCATCTGTGACAAGGGATAGATTTTCGGTCATAGCTTTGTAGTTGGTAACTCCATAAACATAAATTGGGGGTGGTTTCGGGTCTTGCGGCTGAGTATTGTTCTTCATATTGTTCGAATTGTTAGTATCAGTCTGAATGGCATTAGTATCTGCTTCGGCGAGTGATTGAAATCTGTTTGTTGTTATAGTTTGAGGGGGATTTACGGAGTCTGTTTGTGACGCTTTGCCAGGGATGAGAGTTTGTAATTTCAGAGTCATTCTCCATTTGTTCGTCTTCGCTGGTCGTGCAATCGAAAGTTTCTTGCGTTGATTTTGTGTCGTAGTTATTATTTGGCGGCATTAAAGGCTGTATGTTATTTAAAGGAGCGAGGTTAATAGGAGTGGTGGGAATTGTTCTGTTGTTACTTGATTTTGGTAAAATTGTGGAAGTTGCATATTTATAGCTGCTGGATTTAATTGGTAATTGTGTGCATGTGGCTTTTGTGCTGGTATTTGTTTTTGAAGTAATGTAGGTGGCTGCATAAGGGTGTAATTATACATATTGGTGTTTAAACCGGGCCCATTCCCGGTTGGGAACATCTTTGCGAGGTATAATGTGTTTTAAAAATTATAAATTCTTACGGTTTTTAAAGGTGAAACAGTTGTTTATCACTTGAGTTAAACATTGAAATTAAATTAATAAATAAATAAATTTGCCTGACCTGAAGCAAGGCTACGGCTGCGGCTCCGCTGTTGTGATAACTCAGGTATAGCTCGGCTCGCACGTTCGGTTTGCTTGAAGGCACTAGCAAGAATGATTCATCATCTAAGGTGATTTTAGCGCTAAACACCTCTAATGGGGATGTAGACCTATAACATATAAAACAAGCAGGGACCGCAAACTTTCAAAAACAAAAATAGTTAACAATTATGCACAGTTAAGTACCGATGAACCAATTTATTAGCCCTTTAATGTTAACATGATACCCGACCTGCTGCATATCTTTTTAAAGAAAGGTATAATTTAACCACAATACTGATGTACAATCTAGTTTTTATTTATTATCAAATTACTCCTTGGTGATAACTACTTAAGTACAACTATTATTAAAACTGAGAAGAAACAATAGATACACATAAGTGGGAGATGTTTAAGACGTGTCTCTTGGCTAATAACCAAGTAAAACTACCATTAAAATCAGAAACATATATCGAACATGCAAGAGAAATTCTGATAAGGATGGATCAAGAGGTTCCTTTACGGGCTACTTTTCCTGCAAAATAAGGCAACTCTGTAGTACTAAAAACTATCTACAGAAAGTAAACGGTAGGATCTATAAAAATGAAAACAATAGAAGAGCGTGGCAATAAAGCGAAATGTTTTCGAACGGAACATGACTAAATAAGGTAACAAAACGGTTGAAAAACTATTATACAAGGTCAAAAACTAAACGTTCAGGACTGCATTATAAATCTGCCCCTTCGTCCACTCCTTATGAAAAATAATCTTGTCAATCAGTCCCCTAAAATGCCAAAATGACACTTGAGCCAAAAATAACTCTAAGAAAACTAATATTTTTGCCGAATTTTTATTCTCAATTTTTCTACTGAATGCTTCCACAATGACCAAGCGAAATTAATAGCTGAATATTAAGAGAGCCTATTAGAGTTATCGTTATCAATTAAATATTTTACTCCTGAGAAAATTTGTAAAAATATCACCAGATAAAAATTTACCTGGTTACGAGTTAATAACGACGAAAGTATTATAATTGCTAGCTAAAATATTTAGTACGGTATTAAGAATCTATAATTTTTCTAAATGCGCCGTAGCGGGTCCTAAGCCGGCTTGAGAAGGAAGGATAAAAAAGGCTACTAAAGAAGCCTTAGCAAAGTATATTGATGTATCTACGTATACTTAAACAAATGCTAAGAAATGTTCATAAGAGTAGACTATCAGTTTTAATAAACTAGCACGTCCATCCTTTGGACTATCTAGTTACAGGCAGGTACTTTGTCCTATGGTCGGTTTTATAAGAATTGACCATAGATACAGTAGACTAATAAAACATACATATATATAACAACGCAACTATGCAAATAAGGCTGCACGAGGACACAGACAAAGTCAATATACAAAGAGGGGTAAGATAAGGGGATGTAATAGCTCCAAAATTATTCTTAATAGCTCTCGAACAAATATTCAAAAGCCTAGAATGAGAGACAAAAAATCCTAATACAAGGAGAAAGGTTAAGTCATCTATGCTTTGCTGATGACGTAGTAGTAATAGCCGAGAATAAAGAACAACTACAAACAATGCTAAGCGAATTACAGAAAGAAGCCGGAAAAAAGGTCTAGAAATAAATTTGGAAAACACAAAAATATGCACAAACGATAAAACTAATGAAGAGGATGTAATAATAGAAGGTAAAGTTATAGAAAAAGTGGAAAAATATACATATCTTGGTCAAATAGTAACAACTACAGGAGACAACCAGACAGATGAAATTGAAAGAAGAATCAAATTATCTTGGGCAGCCTACGGAAAATTGAAAGACGTTTTATCATTAAATATACCATTATAGTTGTAATCAAAAATACATAATGAGTGTATCCTGCCAGTAACCACATATGCAAGTGAAACGTGGATATTTACAAAAAAAAAAACGATAGACAAGCTACGAGTACACCAACATGCAATGGAACGCAGAATTTTGAACATATCCTAAAAAACCGCAAAACCAACAGATGGATTAGACAAAAAACAAAGGTTGAGGACATTATAGAAGGAATAACAAGACTTAAGTGGCAACGGGCAGAACATATCATAAGAAAACAAGAGGAATGGTGCAAGAAAATAATGCAATGGAGACCATGGGGAGAACATAGAAACAGAGGAAGACCCTTCAAGAGGTGGGCGAATGACATAAAAGTGTAAGCGGGACTAACATGGAACAGATTAGCACAGGACCGCACTAAATGGAGAAATATGGGAGAGGCTTATATCCGTAAATGGCTGTATATATATACATAAATAAAGAAATAATGACAACACGAATCAAAATTGACAGAGATCACTTAAGTATCATAGTCAGGTATGCGTCAAAAGATGGAAAAAATGATACGAAAAAAACTTAAAGCAAGAACTGTAACTTTACTTCAAAAATTATTTCAAATATACTTACACTAAGAAAAAAATATCAGAAGTTGATACAGAAACAGAAGAAACCAACAATTAATAAGGATAATGACAAAAATAAAACACTATAAGAAATAGCATGGAAAAAATCGCGTCAAAAGAAAAGGAAAATATTAAACAAAAAATTTCCGAGAGTATGGAGCAAAGAAATGCAGACGTAGACCAAAAATAAAAAGCATAATAAAACCTCTGACGAAGAACATACAAGAAACAAAAATCCAATATGTTCAAAAGAAACTATACCAAAAAAATCAGAAGAAAAGCTCACTGATAATCCTGGGACAAGTTTATATCAGATATACATGGAAGCCAAATACTAGCATTTAAAGTTATGACGGATTTAAGTCAGAGAATGATGTTGCAAAATTAAACATAATAAAAGAAGAACATCAGAAAAAAGGCTATAAAGAGCTCTGGTACAAATAAGTGAAAGTCAAAAGTAACGAAACAGGCTTTAATAATGATAGTAATCCTTTTGAAATTGATGAGATGAATGAATTACACAACGCATTACAGAATTCGAAATTGTTAAAATGTTGTCATAAATCTTTTCTGAATCTGTAGTATATTCTCGAACTTTAAAATCCCGATGATGAAATGTTCCAGTTTGTAAGTTCAGGATACTTTTCAAATTTTACAATTTGTCCTGCACTACAAATACATAAAACGCCACGTTTCCATAGGTGAGCAGTTTAAATTGCAATTGTTGAGTAAAGCTTTTTAGATTCAGTGCTACACCTTTGCACAGTTTTTTATTTTGGCATAGAGCTCTCTTTATGCCTACATCAATTAGGTTTAAGCGAAACGAGGGAAATAGGGAAAGGACACAACCAATATATAACGAGTACAGCTTACAATTCTCAGAAATAAAATCAGGAACAAGACCAAAAGAAGGAGTAGAAAAAAAGATAAGCAAGAAAATTATTAGCTATGATTCAACATCATCAAGAACTATAACTATAACAATAGATATGGGAGAAGAAATAAGTATAGTACAAGTATACAGCACAGATAAAAACACAATGACAGAATTCTATTCAAAAATACAAAATACTATAGATATTGCAAGAGAAACGAAACAAAATTATTATAATGAGAGGTTGGAATGGTAGAATAGGTAAAAACCATACGGGGAAACCAAAATAAACAAAAATGGTAATAAAATTGAACTAAAAACCGGAAATTCGTTTTGAAAACAAAAACAAGACAACAAATATACCTTCGTAGCACAAGAAAGGCAAGTAAAGAGCAACATAGACTACATAGTATATACAGCAAAAATGAAGAAAAACAGAAAATATAAAAGTAGAATCACAAGTAGATATGAGTCCACAACAGAGGCTAGTAATAGCAAAATAAAAAAAAAACTAAAGTAGAAAAACGTAAAAAGAACAAATGATATTAGGGTAATCATAAATAAATTAACATGTATAAAAATAATAGAAACAAAAATAAACAATTTGGAAAAAACAAATAGATGAATAGATGGCAAGCACTAAAAGAAGTATATAGATACAAGACGATAAATAATGAAAGAAACACAAGATGGTGGACAAAGAAAGTTAAAGACGCAATACAAGCATGGAAAAAATATATACACACTAAAGAGCTAAGAGGAAAATGAAGGAAAATAGACTCAGGCATAAGAAATAAAAACAACAAAATTACAAATACCTCGGACAAATTGGAAGTTTGGGATGTCACTATAAACACAGATTTGAGCAAGATAAAAATGATAAAATACAGTTAGTAGAAGTAAACATACCCAAACAACAATAAAACTAAGTACACCAAAATATAATTGACATAAAAGCGCAGGAAGCGGCAATTAATAGCGATAAAATAGACAAAGCCTGTGGTGAACACGAGGTAGATTCAGAAATGACAAAATATATGGAAATGAAAGAAATAATATGGCTATACACAATAATGTCCGAAGTATGGAAAAGAAATACTATACTTTAGAAACGGAAAAACAACGTTATAATGCCTACATTCAAAAAAAGAGACAGAATTCAATGCGATAATTATAGTCCAAGGTGCCTATCACCGCTAACATGCAAAATGTACACAAAAATAGTACAAAATAAAGTAAAAAAAACATAAAAGTAAGCTAGAAGATAAGCAAACAGCATTTGGAGAAAAAGGACAAGCAACAAATAATATATTTATAAGGCAACTCATAGAAAAAAAATGGAAACGGGAGAATAAGTTATTCTCGCATTTATAGAAACTAAAGAAACTAAATTATAAATTCAACACAAGGCACACGAGCTAAAGTGCAAGTTAATGGAAATCGATCAGAAACATTTAACATTTAGAAAAGGAATAAAACGAGATAGCCTAAGTCCATATATATTTATAATAGTAATGGATAGTTTACCTATAATACGAGATAAAGAATGAATAGGTTACCGATTTCAGTGAGGTATAGGAATATGATACCAATAAAAATAGATAGTTTACTATATGCTAATGATCTAGTGCTCGTGGCAGTTGGAAAAACCAAAATGCAGAAGTTGATAAATATACAGATAGAAGAAATAAAAAAAACTGATAATGGAAGTAAATGTAGAGAAAAGCAAGATAATGCATATAAACAAAAATAAAGGGCAAAACATAATGTATGGGGATCAACCCCCGGAAGAAGTGACCACAATGGAATACTTAGGAACTGTAATACAAAACGATGAGAGCATAGGTAATAAAACCGGGAAAGCAAATAATAGAGATTATTTAATAAATAAGACAATATTTGAGAAAAGAGAAATAAGTGAAAAAATAAAGCTGAAAATATGTAATATAATAGTGAACCCGACGATTCTGTATGGAAGTGAAGCGTGGATAATTCATTAAAAACAAGCCAAAACTAATTGCTACAGAAATAATATGCTTTTGAAAGAAAGAAAGTAGAGGAAAACTAGAACAAGAAAGTATACGAAAGTAAACAAATAGAATGGTACAAACATTTACGAAAACTGGACAACAGACTACCAAGCAGAATACTGTAAATGAAAACAACGAAGAAAGGGAAAAAAGAAGACTAACGTGGATGAAGAAAATTGCATAGATAGGAAAAGCAAGGAGGAAAACGATAGAAGATATAAACATAATGGCGTTCGACAGGAAAAATTGAAGGAATGGGTCAAGAAGACGGAACCTACAAATATCCGATATCCGTGAGAGTAAAAGGATAATAGAGAAAGAAAGAAAAAAACTACAGAGCTCTCCTTCATTATCAGCTTCTACTGGTGCATGAGCATATAGTAATGATATATTATAGACATTTTTCTTGCTGTGGGTTGGTTATCAGATCTTTGACGACGTTGCTCAAGTGTCTGGGATTCGCCAACTTGGAAGTGAGAGTCAAAAAAATGCTGCAGCGTAATTGTGCTTAACTACATATTAGAATGCTAATTTTTAAACAGTGTGACGTCAAATTTTGTTGCTTATTTTTATATCGACAGGTTTTGCTAGCTTTTAATGCTTAAGGATTTTCTTTACGACTTTCTACAACCACAGAAGGTACTACGACCAAGATTTATTGTGTAACGCGACAAGGCATGGTTTCTATATTTAAAATTTCTTTCAGATAAATAACTTCTTTCGTAAGAAACTGTACGATACTTTAGTTCACTTTTATTCAATAACAAAAAATTTAAGAAAATCAAAATTTTTAATTATGTATATTATTAGAGCTAAGTAGAGGCAAAAGAAAGCAGAGAATTAGGAAGAGTGAAATAGCAGAAAATGCGGGAAAGCAGAGAAAACGCAAATAACAGATGAACAGTGAGTAAATTGATGTAGATAATAGTTAACTGAGGTTAAGGATTTTGAGAATAAAGTCGAAAATTGCATGAGACAAGTGTAGATAAGAGATAAGAGAAATAAATACAACTAGAGTGACTTCCACAACAAAAATTTTTGGGTAGGCAACACATTATACACCAAAATAATGTAATTTACAAGTGTTAGTGTAAATAAAGTGTAAATTGAAACAGCATAGCAACTAGAAGAGGGCTGTTGATAGATAGGTGACAGACCTGCGACGGGCGGACTGGGGTCTGTCACTTTACGCAATCAACAGCAGACTTGAAGATGAATGAGATGGAGAAAGCTGAGAAGGTGTTCCAACGAATAGAGGGAAACATGAAGCAAATGAACGAGAAATTTGATACGTTTGTAATGGAAATGTGAGGGATGAAAATAAGAAACTAAAGGAGAACATGGTACAACAGCAGGAGAGAATAGCTAACTTAGAAAGAGAGATCAGGAGGAATAATATTAAATAAAAGGAGTAGTAGATGAGGAAAATGAAAGCACAAGTAGGACAGAGGAAAAAGTAACTAATATAATACAAAAGATAGGAATTGACATAGACCAAAATGATGATTTAGACCAAACGAGAAGAATCGGAAAATATATGAAAGACAAGAAAAGACCAATTTGGGTTAAGTTAACTAAAGTCAACAAAAAAGTATCAATGCTACAAAATGCGAGAAAGCTCAAGGGAACAGACATATGGATTGATGAACATTACACCAAGGAGGTATTAGAGGAAAGAAAAATGTTAATCCCACATATGAAAGAAGCGAGGAATAAAGAATATAAAGCACAACTAAAATATAATAAATTGATAATTAACGATGAAATATACAGAGCAAATGATTTGGTAACTAAGGAAAAATTGGTAAAGGACGATAGGACTGAAAACAATGCATTAAAAGGACGGTAACGGAGAGATCGCCAGAATGGACAAGTTTTGAGGAACAAATAAGAAAAATAACCCAAACAGGGGGGGGGGTAGCGACAACGAAACTGACAATGGAAAAGGTAATGAACTACAGGATTGGAAACTTGGAGTTTGGAAGGAAAAAGGGAAAGGAGAAAAGATATTAATGGATGGACACAGGTTAATATACATAGGAGTGAAAGGAAATGTAAGAGCGGCAGAAGGCGTGGCATCCATTATAAACAGGAATTTGAGTGATAAGATCACAAACTGGACAGGGTGGTCAGAAAAAATTTTCACTGTAGAACTATAAATGCAAGGAAAAGAAAGAATAACGATAATTTCAGTCTATGGACCCATTGAAAACGAGAAAAAAGAAGTAAAAGATAAATTCTGGGATGAATTAACAATGATAACAGAAACGTGCATAGGGAAAATATTCGTAGCAGCTGACTTCAACAGCAGAGTGGGGAAGAGAAAAAATGATACAGAAAAGGTGATAGGAAAATTTGGTGAAGATAAAAGGAATAACAACGGAAAGAGATTAATAGAATACTGCTCCCAAAACAACCTGATTATAGCAAACTCATTCTTCAAACATAAAAAGATACACACATACACACAAGAGGTTAAAAGTAGAGATGAGAGATCTATATTAAAATACTAGTAGAAAAAAACAACAGACATACAGTGAAAGTTGTTAGAGTTAAAAGAGGAGCTGAGATATACAGCGACCATTACCTATTAGTAGGAAAAATAAAGAGGCCAGAAGACCAGAAGCAAATAGTAAAAGAAGAATACACAGTTCAGAAAGAAACAATAAGAATCGATAAACTACAAAAAAACAGAAGCAGCAAGGGAGTATGAGAGAGTATTGATAAAATCAACAGAAATAATGAACAGATAGAGGCAATATTTTCAAGAAGTTCTACAGACCCAAGTCAGGATTAAAGAAGAAAGTACACAAAAGAAGGTATAACGGAAGAAGAGTTAGTAACAGCATTAAAGAAAATCAAAAATGGAAAGTCACCAGGACATGACGGAATCACAGGCGAAATGTTAAAAAAATGGGAGAACAAGGAATTAAGACACTACTAAAAATGTTTAAAAAAATATGGAAAGAGGAGAAAATACCAAAAGACTGGGAAATAGGAGAGATTGTCCCAATATTTAAGAAAGGAGATAGGAAGATATGTAATAACTACAGAGGCATAACGCTGCTCAGTATTCCTTTAAAACTGTATGAACAAATACTTGAAGGTAAACTCCGAACTGTAATGGAACCAACGTTATCAGAAGCACAGAGCGGTTTTCGTAAGGGTAGAAGCGCACAAGACCATAATTTACTGTTAAGCAAATAATTACAAAAACAATCCAATACAACGAGAAAGCTGCCTTTGCATTTATTGATCTTGAGAAAGCTTTCGATAGAACGCCTAGAGAGAGAGAGTGTGGAAAAGTTTGAGCAATAGAGTAGTAAGCCCAAAAGTAAGAGGGTAATTAAAAGTTTGTACCAAAAGACGAGGAATTACGTGATAAATAATAACAGAATATCAGAAGAGTTTGACACAAATGAAGGTCTAAGACAAGGAGGGGTAATGAGCCCGGTACTATTCACCATCTTTATAGACGAAATAATACGGACATGCCACCAGAGAATCAAAGGATTAAATGTAGGATACAGAAAATTACAACCCACATTCATACAAGATTGTGCATTTGCAGATGATATTATAGTAATGGCAGGAAGAGAAGAAGAACTACAGTGAAACCTACTGATAAGGAACGAAAAATTAACAGATAACGAAATGAAGATGAATATCAGCAAAACAAAAGTAATGACCATTGGGAAAGATCACCATAACATAAATATACAGAAAAATAGAGAGGAGATCGAACAGATAAAAAATTTTAAGTATCATGGGGTTACTATCGATGATAGTGGAAGACAAGAAATAGACATAACAAAACGGATAGAGAAATGTAACAAATTATATTATGCAATGAATGTAAACTTTATAAATAAATGAGAGGTGTCACAAAAAACCAAACTTACAGTGTACAAAACAATCTTTAGACCCATCATGACCTATGGATGCGAATCGTGGGTACTGACACAAAAATCTGGTGTGAACATCACACGACTTTCCTTATCCTATTATTATATATTATACCGGGTCCATCGTCTCGGCCCTGCGCTGCTCTCGTCCCGGAACTTCTTAGTTTAAAAAAGGACGAGGCGCGAGTCCAACACTCGAAAGCTGATTAAAGTAAACAGTACAAGACAATAATTGACTCGTACTTAAAATTTTGCTACGTCACTGAAGGTAACCGTGCGAGCTCGGCCGCTCGGCCTTCCCCATTATCGCCTGCGTGCTCCCTCCTAGCGGCCAAGCGCTCCCTCCCGTCCTCCCGCAGTCGACCCGGTAGCTTTCCGAGCGCGCTGTGATTGGTCCGTTTAATTAATTTTTAATCGGCTATAACTTATTTATTTGACATCGGATCAAAAAATTTCATTGTAATTTTTTGTTCGTCTCGGTTTGATCTATCCGATAATATAAATTTCCCGAAACATTTTATGAACACCCGGTATATTAAAAATCCTGAGCTTCAATTTTTTTCGAGTTCCTATTTTACCAACTTTTATTTTAAATTCATGTTTATCTCGTGACAAAAAATCATTTTTATTCTCATGAATTTTTTGTATCTTCAACCGTTTAGATTCGCGACCACTTTGCGAACTATTTTGCGACCTTGCGACCAAACGACTCGGCCGATTTTTACCAAAAGCTTCACACTGCGTCCTGTACCTACAAGTAACTTGCATGCCAAATTTCAAGTCTCTAGCTCTTACGGTTCTCGAGATATCCTGTTTACTGACAGCCTCACACACACACACGCACGCACGCACGCACGCACACGCGCACCCACGCACACGCACACGCACACGCACACACACACACACTGCAGCGCAGGGCCGAGACGATGGACCCGGTATAATATATAATAATAGGATAAGAAAAGTAGTGTGATGTTTACACCAGATTTTTTCCGGTATATAACGACAATTTTTACAAAATTGAAGACGCAAAATTTTTTCCCGAAATTTTAAAACGGGCTGATAGGTACATTGTTCACAAAGAGCACATGGTTTTCTTCCTTCTTAGGCGTGAGTCACTAATGACGGTTAAACCGATAAGCCAAAAGCCACTGCCTTTATAAAGTAAACATTTTTTTCTAAGTGCTCGATCTGTTCCAAATAGAAATCCGCATGCCAAATTTGCATTTTGCGTTCTGCCGTATTTGTGTGTGCAACTTTGCGTCAAGCAGAGCGGTTTGTTTAAGTGACTGTTGAGAATTTTTGTTTTGTCTTCATTCGCATTTCTTTGTGAAATATTTTTTTGTTGAATAATGCTGAAAGTTAAAAAAAGACGTAGTTCGTATCTGAGGCAATAAATTTCTGAAAATGATGTCTACACAACTGACGGAAAAACAATTTTGTAAAGCCTGTAGTAAAGAGGCAAGAGTACATCTGCATTTTATTAATTCTGAATTTCACTTGCAGTATCTGAATATTCTAAAATACGCAAGCACCATATTAATTAATTAAGTAACCATTTCGTTAATTTTGTTGTTTTTTGTTATTTCAGGTTGCATATAAAAAAAGTATCAACATTCAGGCTCTGAAGCAAGCTAAAGATGCAGAAATCTCGAAAAAGCCAACAGAACCGATTTTGAGTACCAATCAAGAAAAATCATTGGACCACCATACATTTTCAAAAGATCTTTGCGTGGCCTTGGTAGCTGCCAATATTCCATGGTCCAAGCTATCAACCCCCGTATTTTGCAATTTTTTAGCAAAATATACGTCAAAAACAATACCGGACGAATCGACGCTTCGAAAAAATTACCTTGGAAATATGTACGACACAGTAAGTACATAGATAAGGTGTTTTAATATAAAAGATGGTACTAAATACAATTTTTTTCTTAAAAAATCCAGATAATAATATCCATTCAAGAGAAAGTAGGTGAAAATCCTATTTGGCTTTTGATTGATGAGAGCACGAACGTTCTTGGGCGATATGTTGTAAATGCGGTGGTTGGTGGCTTTTCTCCCAATGCCACAAACCATCTTATTTTATCAAAATTTTTGGATGCTGCAAATCATAGTTCGATAGCCCGCACAGTAAAAGCGGCATTAAGTAAGTAGATTTCAAAAGAACTAACTACACGGATTTAATTTACTCCTTCCGTTTAATTTCAATAGAAATTTTGTGGACTTCTAAAGACCGGGACGACCACCTCCTACTGCTGGTAACAGATGCAGGCCCTTACATGGTAAAAGCAGGAAAAGCTTTAATGATTTGTTATGAAAAAATGATATACTTAACGTGTTTAGCTCATGACGTGCATCGCGTGGCGGAAGAAATTAGAAATCTTTTTCCCGATGTCAATGCTCTAATTTCAGTAGTTAAGAAAGTTTTTCTAAAACCCCCCAGTAGGTGCGATACCTTGAAAATGTGCTTTCCGAGACTTCCCTTCCTCCAGCTCCCGTCATCGCTCGTTAGGGGATTTGGTTGGAAGCGATATTACAACAAAAAATTTTGGAGATATTAAAAGAGTGCACATTCAAATCCTTTTTTAAGTAAATATTGGATTTGTCTGTTTCTAAATCTTAATTGCTTTTATTTTTTTCACATATTGTAGATCACTTGTGGGATGAAAAGGAAGAATCGGGGTGCAAAGGCCTAATTTTGAAAGATGCCAAAGCTGCGTTTTCTTCTGATTCTGTAGTGGTTCGTTTAGGCTACATTGGAGTCTATTTTGGCCATCTTCCAGGTTTAATCAAGCAAGTGAAAGATCCATCTCTATCCCTCACGAAGAACACAAAGTTAGTGAATCAAACTCCATTGAACTTTCCTGGAGGCAAAGGATACAAAATTCGTCAGAAAAGTGTTATGGTTCTGGAAAAAACCCAGGTTCTAAAAAAATTAACAACATCAAAATTGCCCTTAAAAGAGAGGAATAATAGATAGCCTGTCCGCTAAAGAAGTCTCCTGTTTTAAATACTCGTCCATCACTTCTTGTGATGTGGAACGTTTATTGTCACAACATGATCACATTTTGACTGATAGAAGAACGAATTTTACAGAAAAAATTTAGAGAAATACATAGTAGGCATTCTTTTTACGTGTAAATAAAAATAGTATAAATAAAATTTTCAAAAATTACAGATGTTTATTTCTTTGCTTCAGGATATTAATCAGATTGTTTTTTCCTGAAAAGTGCCTCTTTTTAATTATATTTTGCCTAATTTCAAATTTTAATTGCCTACAAATCCGACTTTTTATTATGACAATCAGCCATATATGCAAGTAATTTCACAAATAATATTCTAAAATTTGTTATATTGAAAACGTGCTTTGGGGTAAGGTAATGTAGAAAAATAATCAAAAGTATTCTTAAGGTTTCAATTTATTTTTACTTAATATATGTTAATTTAAACACTTCAGTCACGCAAAACAAAGGCTTTCAGATGACAAATTTCACTTCCTGCTTTGTTGACAAATGTCGCTTTTGTGAGGCAATTGGGCGAGCAGCGCATTACTTTCTAATTCTAACAAAAGCGAATTTCAGGAACACATCTGGAACGGCTGTCAAAATCTTAATGGATGGTTGTCGTTTCCCGCTTATGAATATTAATGCGAGTGAGAGTTGCTGTCGCTGTCGAGAGGAGAAACAAAGCTTTCTACACAATGCCTATTTTAATAGTAAAATTTGGTGAAAACCGAACGGAACAAAAGACAATACGTCATTTAGCGTGCAACTTATAGTTTAAGCGTTGCATTAGGGGCCGCAGTGCATAAACCTCACCGGCGGTTGGTGTAAAGCTTAATAACCAGGCGATTAGCATAGAATGGCCAATTTATAAAATTCGCACATCACAATTTAAATGAGTTGGAGGGAATTAATCGATACATTTAATAAATATGTAACGGATACGAAATGCTTGCATATATTTTATTTCAGGAGCATGCGAGGTGCGTTCAAGTTCCAATGTCTCCAAATTTTTTTCTAAAAAAGTACTTACCCAAGAAAGTTAAAACTTTATTTATTTATTAAATATTTCTACAATCTGTCGAAATTCGACATTTAGTAAACGTTTTGACAATCGCATGATAGTGATTACATATAAACATGTCGGTAAAGAGTCCATTGAAATTCACCTTTTATATCACATGTACTTTTTGTCACTGATTTACACATCACTCACACATTTACAGAAATATGTTTGCCAAATCTGTCGGTTTGAACCTTTATAGTCAGGGTTTCTCGTAGTAATTCTCTACCAGAACATTTGGGTGGGCATTTAAGCGATCATAAAAGCCCATGCTGTGTTTGTGTATTTCCTCATTAACGTTTTGGATATCCAGATCGCGTTGTATGACCACGTTGGGTACATACTATGGTACATCAACGATCTAACGTAGTGTTTTGGCTTGGAAACGTCTGGGTATTTCAATATTAGAAGTGCTCGCTGTTCCACAGAGTTGTATTCGTAGCTCCATACAGGTTTGAGAACGGTTTTGTATAAAAGTATTTTGTTATCTATAGATAGCTGGGATCTTACGCCCTATCAACCAGTACATTTTACGAAAGATTTCTCCTAGTTGCTTACGTTCCAGATATTTTTTTCTAGGTTAGCTGCCTATTAAAGTGGATTTCTAGGTACTTGGCGTTATCTGCTGCAGGTATTTGCTGATTACTTAAAAAGATCGTTAGACAAGTTTCTCTTCTTAACATAAAAGTTACATGAACTGACTTCGCTTAATTTATTTTAATACGCCATTTTCGGAGCTTGTTGAGGTGACCTTGAAGGATGCGGGAAGCCGTATCAGGATCGCCGTATCATCGCGAAGGTGGCAACTAGTGTCTCATTACCGGTGGGTAAATCTGATGTAAATATGACGCTGCCTTGCGGTTTATCGGAATTAATGGAAATAGACTTGATAAAATTCATCGCATTTGACTATGAAGTTTCTCTAGATAAGAAATGAACGTATAATTTGGTAATAGTCTTTGATTTTGTACAACTAGTCTTCGTCCCAAACTTTGTCAAATGCTTGAGCTACGTCTATGAACACTGCAGAACAGTATCGATTATTCTCTTTTGTAATCTTGTCTACCAATCTATGAATTTGTTCAATTGTGGCATGTTGTTTCCAGAATCCGAATTGATGATCCGGCAGCAGTCCATTTTCTATAAGTATCGGAGTAATTCTGCTTAACATTAATTTTTTAAAGCACTTGGAAAGAATGGGTAATAGACTAATTGGTTTATATGAGCTATCCTGTTCTTTAGGTTTACCCGGTTTTGGTATTAAGATTATTACTAGAACTTACCATTGTACGGGGTAATATTAAAGCCTTAGCTTTGCACTAAACAGGTAGGTTACGAATTTGAATGTTTTCTCCAGCAGTTCGTTTAGGACCTTCCCTGTAATTAGGTCGAATTCAGGCGCTTCGCGTGGGTTCGTGTTTTTAGAAATAGTAGTTTTAATCTCATTAATTTTGAACTTCTTGCCTGGTAGGCACATTTGAAACGGTGCATCTAGACGCTGCTGGATTTCATCAGTTTCTTTATCTGGGATGGTGGGAGAAACGGTTTGAACACTTTCGCCAAAAAGCCAAGACTTTTTCTTGTTTGCTTCTGGTCCATGTACCATTGTTAGCTCGAATGGGTGATTTGTGTTGTGTTGGTTGGTTTAATCGCTTGACAGCGTCTTTAGGTAGTGTTGTACATTTTGGTTTTTTATTTCTGCCAAGAGCGTTTTAAGTTCGAATATTGTTTAATTTAGTTTTTTATTTTGCCATCTGCGAAGTTGTCGTTTTTTCGGGATTTCCTTTTTTACTATCACCGGACAGGCTATACTAGTAATATGCTGTAGTGTTTTTGGTGTTGCTAACCAAGCAGCATGTTGCACTACATCATTGGAGTGTTCTATTACTCCTACTAACTCTTGATATGTTTTAAAGAGGTATCTATTGATAGCTTAGTGTCTACTAATTCTAAATTCCTAAATCCCAGTCCGTGCGTTTGATGCTTAATGTGGGAGTTTTTCTTTTTATTAGGACTTGGTTTCTATTGTTATTATTATTGGCAAGTAATTAGCTGATACATCTAAACCCGAGTCAGCCTTAAAATAGTTAGAAATAATTCCTCTCACTACACAGAAGTCGAGCAGGTCGAGTAATTTGGCCGGGTCAGTAGGCCAGTAGTTTGGCTTTCCCGTGGATAAATGATTTAACCCTAAATTATTAATGGCCTTTAGTAATTCCCTGCCTTTGGTTGCCGTGATCCTGGAGTTCCATTGTGTGTGCTTGGCATTGAAATCGTCCTCTGTAATAAATCTGCCTTGGGGTGTATGAAAGAAATGCTCATACTGCTCTTGCTTGTTGTTGTGCCGCAGAGGACAATACACCGCTGAGATTGTTAATGAACCTTTCCAATCTTCAATAACTATGGTAGTAGCTTGAATATGATTTTGTTTATGTGCGGAAAGTTTGTGGTGTTCTATAGAGTCTCGAATAATAATAGCTTTACCAGCATAAGCGCCACCATCATGTCATAAACTATATATTTTGGTATTCGTAAATAGCTTTTATTCGTAAAGTGTGATTTCGATATTAACATGACGTCTATATATTCATCGCCAACGAAGGAGTTAAGTTCATCTTTATGTGGTGTCAAGCCGTTGGCGTTCCAGGCTGCTAGTCTAAGGCGTTTAGCCATTATAAATTTTTGTGACAAGTGTTGTTAGGAGATGTAACATTTTTTTAGTTCATTTAAATCTTCTGACTGATTACTTGATGAGACTGGTGGTTGCTGGATTGTGTTACTTGTAGTGGCGGCTGCACCTCCTACCGCTTGGGCAAATGAAGTGTATTGTTATACTTGTTGAGCTGAGTATTGGCTTGTGTTTCCAAGCTGCTTTGTTCTAAATGGGGAAAAATATTTATGTTGGAATTCCTTGTACATAAAGCAACCATTGTAGTTGGTAGCGTGGTTACCATTGCAATTGACACATTTAACTCTATCATCTTTACTTGGGATGTTGCTTGGCTACCTGTGCATTTGACACAGCTTGGGATTTTTCCACAGAAGTCTTTTGTGTGCTCGAAACGTTGGCATTTGGCGCATTGCAAAATTTGGTGCTTTACACGCGATGATTCAATTTGTATCACTAAGTGAGCTAGTTTTTTGATATATATTTCCTTATTGTTTTTAGCCGATTTACCCTCAATGAATAGTGGTAGCTCTTTTTTTGTTATGCTTTTAATGTTCCCAACGTTGGTAATCTGGTTAATAAGTCAGTTTCGTTATGTAGATCGAATAGCAGTTCCTATTATTTGACACGGGTTATTCCGACTATGCTGCGACAGCGAAGAACCCACTGCAATGCTTCTTCCCCTCAGAACAGCGGCAGTGGCGGCAAGAAGAGCGACGAGGAGCTGCAAGCTAGGCAACCTAAGCTATCGATGACGGGCGGGGGGCTCCATCCACAGATTGGCGCGTCGCAAGTCTGATCGCAAAAAACGGCTGTGCACTCTAACAAAACTAAATACTTGCCACACATAGCGCGAACTGATTAAGCAGACCGAACTAAGTTGAAACTTATATTACTCCTTAACGTAATCTCCGCCTAGGCGTACACATTTTTTACAACGTGGTTGCCATAATTGTATGGCTGCTAAGAACACTTTAAAGATGTGTTTTGCTCGCTAAAAAATCGCTGATGCAACAGCGGCCGATTGGAAAATGAGCGGCCACGGAGAGTATTCCTTATGGTCAGAAATTAATAGCGGCATCACGTGTCAACATGCCCTGAGACATTGGCTTTCGCGCAGCTTTGTGTTCGTCTGTCAGCATTCGTGGGTTCCACCTTAAAACATTTCCGCATCTTCAAATCATCGGGCAAAATAGACTGCACAAATCCTACGTAAACGCCAAGTGTAGAGGCGATATCACGCACACCTAATCGATGGTCTTCCATATAACAACTTGCTTCACTCGTGCAATCATAGTTTCGGCCCAACTGCCTCATGGGCGATATTGTTTTGGTTTATTGTCACACAACTCTTAACTTTCTTTAAATTTTGCGCTTACAAACGCATCTATTTAATATTCATAACGCTGTTGCCAATTGTCTCACTCAATTGTATCACCGCGCAAAGGGAGAAAACGGATGATTACTCGTTGTTCTTGAACAGTAAATGTCGCCATTTGAAGTATACAAAACTACACTCACTGCAATGGCGGTAATTTGACCTGTGTACTATGTATGCTACAAATTCAGAAATATTTGCTGCTCTCTTAAAATTAATCGCATCCTCGTACTTACTCTCAGTGCTAAAAAAAACAATTTGAGACCTTAGAACTTGAACGCGCCTTGTACAAACATAACTGAAATTAAAATTTTAGACTGCATATGTCTATCAAACAATAAAATTTACGTAAAACAATTAAAAATGTCTGAATATTTCAACACAAGAGACTTATTGTGTAAGATTCATGTACTTTTTACATGATTGTCAAGTAAATCGTCGAATTTGCTACACCACGTCTCCAGTTTTTAAGTTAAGACTATCTACAACTTCGTAAATTTGTAAATTGAGTTTTAGTGGGCCGATTTTTTCAAAAAAAAACTCATAGTGAGCGATAAAGTTTATTTTTTTAAAGGCTTTGTAAATCCTCAAAACTCACATGCTACTCACCAAAAACCACTGCATTCAGAAAAATGCGATATTTGATATATTGGAGAAATTATTAGCTAGTGGAGTTGTAGAGAGCATTTAATTGACATACTTCATACTGCCAAGTCTGTACTTTACACTGACAGTAGTAAAATTTGGATCGGTGCAATATTTTGTGTTTTATTTAAGAAAAGCTTTCTAAAGTTTAATTTGGATTATCCTATTATGGATTATAAAAGAAGTTTACCTTTTATGAGAGTTTAGTAAACAATAGACTCCAACAATTTTTAAATTTTGAGAAATAGACTAATTAACCTAAATTTTCAAGAAATAGATTATATGTTTTTAAAAAACGAACTAAGAGACCATTTTCACCCAATAAATTCATAAGCTATCATACAATCGTGACTAAAGATTACATCAAGAATCTCAAATATATATGGTTTGCATATGGTTTCTACTTTATAAAAAGAAATGAAAATAGTACATTAATTAACTGGACTGTTCCTATAAATTTTTATGTTACAATATACTAATATTTCTGTTTTTATCCGGTTTCTTCTTATTCTTATGTCTACGTGTTCATCATTCACGCCCTTTGTTATATGCATTATTTTGTTCTTTTATATTTATTTCCATCCCTTTTTGTTTTAGCTTGTTTTTCCAAATATTTACGTTTGTTTGTAGCCGTTGTAAATTATTTGCTATTATTAATATGTCGTCTGCATATAGTAGGTCTTAAATTTTTATTGGGCTTAGGTTCAAATATCATAGGCTTGTTTTATTTCTAGCTTTATTTTTGCAGTTTGTGTAGATGTAATCCATATAGATTACAAAGAATACATGGCTTAGGTTGATCCTTGTTTAACCCTTTCTTCATTCTAAAGACTCATTTTGAGTGGAACTTGTAGTTCTCTGAGAGCATCCCATAAATATTTCCTAAATCAAACGCAGCTTTTAGATCTAGAAAGGCCAGGTATAGTTCCTTGCCTTTGCTTACGTTTTCTTCTATTATAGTTTTTATTGTGAAAATGTTGTTTTGTGTTTGTCTCCTTGGACGGAAAGCTGTTTGTTTGTCAAGTATTCTTTCCTCTACCTCAGTCCTTAGTCGTGTCTAACCGAAAAACCTATCATTTCATTAGGTGTCTTGTTTCAAAAGAGGTTTGGAACGATTAGTGACAAATCTTAAGAAACGAAGCAGTAGTTTTAAAACAATAAAAATTAAAAGTAATTCATAGACTGCTTAAATGCGTTTATATACATAAATATAAAAAACAAGTATAAAAAAAAGTCCAACATTCTTTGAAAATTTAGTTAAATTACTAATAACCTACCAGACAAATAAAAAATTATAAATTCCTGAAGGTGAATTGCGGAAATCAAACAGAAACGTGGGAAAGTTATAATAATATGATAATGTGGCGTGGGCTTTTCTTCTTTCAAACTTCACTAGTGTGTTATAACCAATAAGACGTGGTATAATATAAATCTTAAAGTGTAACTTCAAAAAGTTTCCTAAAAAAGATTATGTTGGGCATAGAACATTAGGAAAACACCAAAATTCCTATTCTGAACACTATAAAATTGTTGTCAAAACTTTAAAATAAAGTTAAGTAAACATAAATTGCTAATTATTTCCACCATGAAAAAGCTGCGAAAAGATGTACTTAATAAAACATTGTCGAAACTCCAAAGAAAGCTGCAAAGTTGTGATGTAAAAGAATTTCTATTTAATTTGTAAGAAATGGACTAACTTTCAGCTACTGACAATATTTTACTTACTTCAGACAGTTACTCTAAAATTGTGATCATAAAGGTTGAAAATGGAAAAAAAATTCTTCTGATTCGTAAAGTGTAATATCGAGGTATTAGCTGCCTCATCAAGGAATTGATACAGTTAGTGTTGTAAACTTTTATTTCAAACACTGTGAAACTTCAGATCAAATAATGGAATATTATTCTCATTACAATTTGCTCCAAAAATGTCGAGCCAATATTAATAAAATAGAAATTTTACACGATTCGATATTTTCAAAAAAACTACGTATATCTGAGTATCAATTTTTGTACCCAGAAAAACAGACGTGCATATAAACGAATAATAAAGCATTAATTGTACACAGAAATGTATTTTTAATCACAATTTCTCCAAATGCGTTTACATCGTAAATGACACTTCGTTATAAGGTCGCCGGTTCCGACTATAACCCTACAACCGAATTGTACCGTAATTTCTTTTAATTGCAGCATAGATTACAGCACCTTTCGTTTTGTATTGAACAGTGCTGTCGTAAAACATAAAACGTTCTAAATAAAATCTTGCAAATGTTTCTATGAAAATATATATTTTTCTAAAATGAAGATTTTTCAAATTGATTTTAAAAACTTTATAATAAAAAATGGTTAAGTTAATCTTATAGTGTTCTATATAAAATTAAAAATTCAATAAAGAATTAAGATTAAAAGTTTGATAACAATGTGTGTTAATGTGCATACGTAAACGTGGACGATTTTATTAACCGGAACAATAGAAAGTTAGACGCCGGTAAGTGAGCATATGTAGTGTGTGATCGTTGCATTTGCAATGACTAAACCAGTAGAACAGCAAATCTGGATTAAAACTTTGTGCAAAAGTGGAATATTACATCGCAAAACTATTAGCCTAATTCAGAAAGCTACTGAGAACGATGTTGTGAATGAAGTATAGATAATGACACGGTATAAGCAATTCAGAGATGGACAGAAATTTTTTCAAAATGATCTACGTTTTGGAAAATTAAAGGCAAGCAAAATATCGGAAAATGTTAAGCGAGGATTCCAAAACTAAGTTGTGTGAAATTTTGACGGAAGCCTGGAATGAAATGCATCGTGGCAGTATTCGTTCCGCGGCTGCGGTTACCACAGCAGAAGAAATATCGTGTTGCAGATTTGCTTCATATTGCTATCAATAAATCAAATTTTGAAATGGAAAAAATTCCAGACCATCCAAGAAAATATGGCCAATACGGCGATATAATTAATCCTGATTCCAATTTAACAGTGAAAACGTTGTTGGGAGAAGTGTATGAGATCCCAACGTACAATGTTTTTTATATTTCTTGTATTTTTTATATCGCTCAACTATGTAATTTTTGTATTATGCGGTTCAATACTCGAGGTGGACAACAAAATTTAATAGCTTCATATTGTTATATGTAGGTGAATCAAATATAAAACGAAATTGAAGATAGGGGATGCTTAAAGGAGATTTTGCCATAAAGTACCTTGCGTTACTGCTCCTTTAGTTAATAATACGATGTTGGAGCAAGAGGTAATCTCGTCTGCTGAGAAATTGATTATCAAATTACAACATCAAGCGTAAAGCTCAGAAAAGGCTCAAGACACAGTTAAGGGCCACGTCCATAAGAAGACTTAAGGGCACGCAAATTATAAACAATTTGGGGAAAACAAGAAGCAGTTGAAAATGGCCACCCATCTTCCCAAAGCCCAATGTAAACAAGAGGAATATTTATATTGTTTATTACCTTCTCGTCGGAAGTGATGCTAATTTTCAATCAGCGTTACGGTAATATTGTTGTACAAACTCAAAAAAATTAAGAATTTGTTCTGGATTACATTGTAGTACCCTACCTATAGTTCCGACTAATTGCACTGAAATTATTATTTGTTTGAACCACTAGTAGTACTTGGAGTACAACGATTTGATGACGATGTTGCTGTGCAATTATCTAATATTACAACTATCTTCATTATACGATAATGATGTAAAAGAAAACTATCTGTTGGGAAAAATCATAGGAATATAACTAGGCTCGTATTCTTATGAATAATTCATTAAACTTAAATAAAATAATTTCAATTTAAATTCGAACTAGGCGAGATGGAGAATTTTAAAACTTACGTAAAATTGGTATTACTTTATAAAACGGCAGAATAACGACTGCATTTTAAATTACAGTTCCGAAAGACCCTACCTTATATTTCTGAAGAAAATTGTTGATACCTACCTTACAGCAAATTCAAGAGTGAACAAGAATCCACAGCATGCACTGGTGCTTTGTTTTTTCTGTAACTTCCTTATCATTAAACGTTTTTTTTATTTAATCTTACATCGTTTATCGTTTCCAAACGAAAAACTTACAATTAGTTTAATAAGTATTTCGATATTACTGTTTTTATATAAAAGAATTAACAACTGTACAATAATATCGTATAAAATTAGTTTTTGTGCACTGAGGAGGTAATTAGCATTTTTTATTATTGCAAAAATAAGAAAAATTTCATTTTCCGAGTCTACTGGTAGTTGAAATCGTTTTTTCCACAGAATAAAATAATTGCCTCATTTTTTAATTAATATTATTTTAAAAAAATTTCGAGCGTTTTTCAAATCCTCTGCAAGGAAAATCAGTTTAAAGAAGTAATCTACAGAAATGTACAACTTTTAAATTTCATATTTTAAACAAACTTGCCTTGATTTCCAGTTTTATTAAATTCGAAAAGTATTTTGCTGAAACATGCTGTGGATAATAAGCAACAATCATGGTAATAAATCAAATGATACAGCTTTAGAAATCATAAATTTTCAGAAATTCCTGACTAGTTCGCAAGAGGAAAAATACCACAAAGCCAAGTTTTTTATTAACTTAAAAAATTTATAAAAAATATATAACAAGTTACGTGCCCTAAAATACAGCATTGAAATTTTGTTTATTTGTAGCAATTCAGAAGGAGCCAGTGTAGGCGAATGAATATTATTATGTATAGAGCTTTTCTCCTATCTCCCAACTTTTGTGTTCTGCATAAAACATAGATAAATCACTAACTCTTTCCGGAGACATCTTTTTCTTACCTCTTTGCTTGGTTTCTTCCTAGTTGAAGATGTGTCCGATAGTGATAACTTGGGATAACAAGAACATCTTTCTCTTGAAGCCCTGTTTAGCATTTTCTACATTTAATTCTTTAACAGTATTATCTGCATTTGTCTACTTTTCAAGTGCCGAATGTTTGTTCCTCCATTGGTTCCTTTAGTGTTTTGGGATTTCTCTCTATTTTCGACATGTTTCCTGAAAAAGAGGAATATATTAAAGTAAAACAAGTAATATAAATGGTTAAACAGAAAAAAATACACGATATCATTTTAAATTAAGACGATATGGCCAACGCTGCTAAATGATCATGCAAAAATCTAGTCGAAAGGATGGAAAAAGGTGAGAACCATTAATGGAGCTGACTGCACCAGACATGAGTTAATTGCGCAATAGCTTATGTTTAGTAAAAGAAAAAAAGCATCTACCTTTGTTTTTTAAAGATTACAAGGATCACTTTAGTATTGCACAGACTAATAACGCATTTATTTTTTAAGACAATATATCGAAATATCAGAAAATTATGTCTGTGCAGATCATTAAATTACCCAGAGTAGAGAAAGTAACATCTACTATTCATTAATGCTAATTGTTGATTTAGGGAACACTGAGGCAACAGAAAGTGCATTTCAATAATAGGAACAACGATAAAATTTTGGCTGCTTCTAAAAGCTACAACAATCAGTTCATCCGCATGAGTTAACAAATTACGATTAGAAATGTAAATGGAGCAGAAGTAAAATTTAATGTTTAGGAAACAATATTACATAATTTGTACTAATCAATTCTTACGTATGATTAAATAGAAAAAAAAATAAGTCGTGACGACGACAGTCTTTGTGAGTGCGCCTTAATCGTCGACGAAACATGAGACTTACATTACAGACAAGGATCAAATTATAGTTCATACAATGTAAGTATGCAAAATTCAACACAGACAGTTATCAATTTAAACTTCTACATTGTTAATGCATAATAATTTTGGTACTTCTAAATGAAAAATGGATCAGACGAATAAATTTCCTGGCGTCACTGCTGTGTGTCGGTACCCGTTTTTGCTAACATCATGCGGGTTCTTAGTTAACTAATTAACTGCGGTCAAGTAGAACAACAGTTCTATTTTGTTGTAACACGGGACTAGCCAAATAAAAAACGAAACACAACACACATTTATTACAACCAAACTGCTTCACTATATTTCTAAAAGGTGTCTCAAATAGAAAGCTGAATTTAAATGTTATAAATATTATTAGATTTTCATTAAATATTAAAGTACGATTAAGTATGAAAAATATGACAAATAGTCAGTTCTGCTTTGGCTGAAAATCTTGATTCTTTTCACAACATTTTCGATTACAATTTCGCACAGTTTCTGATCAATTTAAAATGATGTATTGAGTATTGAGTAGAAAGCTAGAAAAGAAGAAACAACTCGTTACATATTCCTTTGATGCCTTACAGACATTTTATTTTAAAGCCTGCTATAATCTGAGTGGCACATAACCTTCGCCAGAAAAATTCCAAGCATTAAGTTTAATTTAAAATCTCAAAACAACCACCATAAGAAACTTTATGCTACCATAGATGTCGATCGCTTCAGGAGCTGGACAAAAGCTGTCTCTAGAGAGTCAGAAGACTACAACCATCATCCTGTATTCTGTACTCATTGAATTACCAGGTTATAACCGACCAATTGGTCACCTTATTAGGTCAGGGTGTAAATGAAATGAATATTTTATTTTTTAAATTAAATTTAAAAAAACTGCATAAAACTTTAGTACTGATGATGTTTGCTTGTATAGACCGTTGACAAATTTTGAAATAAGAAATATACCACAAGAAGACATTGTGAACTCTATGAAATCACAGCAAATTAGATAGTATGGACACGTTGGACACGTTTACAGAAGAGACCCTAAAACAGCAATAAAAAATATATACAAATATAAACCTAAAGCAACCAGATCAAAAGACAAACCAAGAGAAAGCTGGGAAGACCAGATAGAAAACGACCTGCATATTATGGAAAGCTAGAAATGTAGAGCAGACATAAAAGATAAGAAAAATGGAACAAGACTGTAGACATGGAGAAAAAAAATAGAAAATTGTAAAAATGTAGATTGATTTACCACATCCCTGCCGAGTCGCTAAAGCTTCATGGAGGAGCGGTCTCAATCCCAAAAGAGATGTATGACCTTACGGATGAATAAATGTTTGCCTGTAAAAGGCTCTCCATTTTAAACTTTGTTTTGGTGACGTAAAATTTAAAAAACAACTTAAAGTTGTTTTGTAGACTTTAAAAACAACAAAAGTGTTTATCAACAGGAGACGTATCAGTAAGGTTACCAATATTGTGGTACGTTTTATATTTGTTATTATTTACAAGACAAGAAGTTGAAATTTTTATCATTCTCTCTGAAAAAATCATCGAACTCTTCTATTGACGATTACAAAATACATTTCGCGTCTGAATTATTTATAGCGTTAACATATCTTTTTTTAGGGTCATTTAGGGATAAATCCGGGTATTCACCTAAAACTACTTCTACTTTTGTTCAGTTCTTCCCTGATTTAAAAATATCATTTTGGGCCACTTTAAAAATTTTGGTAAAGCTGTCGTCAACCGCTGCGGCAACGTATTGAGTAGCGTTGTACTTGCTTTTTCTGAGAAGACGAGATCAGCAGATAGCATTTTCAACACCTCATCTCGAGAAACTTGCACTTGTTTAAATCCAACTATCTTATATTTGCAATTTCCAGTTGCTTGAATAATTTGTTAAGAAAACAAAGAGTAAATGTGTCTCAAGATAGTGGTGTCACTTCTACAAGAGCTCTTCTACATATTTTGACTTAAATATTTTCGTATAAATGTTTTACTGAGTTACTATGATTTTTTAATGTCATGTTTTTCTCGTCTGTATATAGTCATGAAAAAGGTATTCATTAAAACACCTTTAGTTTCGTTGTTTAGGGCACGTTTTAGATCCTTCTTGTCCAAAAATAGTAAAGATTTTGTACATTTTCAAAATCAGATGTAAATTAGGGCTTTTGTCATATTAATGGCATGCTTTACGTACAACATCTGCGAAAAATCGATTTTTATTGGCAAATTTATTTGAAAACAATAACAATTAGGTACCTTTCAAAATAAAGTCTATAATTTTCAATAACTCCCTGCCTTCGGCTTTGAATCAAAACGCCTTCTTGACCTCTTCAAACGATACAAACCTTAAGTCCGGAGTGTAGGCTGGATGGGGCAGCATTTCAATTTCGTCTAATTCTTTAAACTTCTCATTGGTCTTCTTGACACGGTAAGCTAGTGCATTGTCTTGTTGCATCAGGCATTGATTGTGCCGAATCAAGCGCGGGTATTTGTCAAGCAGCTTGTTATGGACGCGCTTCAGATACTTGTAGTAGAGATCAGCATTAACGGCGTTGCCATTAGAAACCAACTCAAAATGAACAATTTCCTCAAAGTTCCATCAGACGCACATCATGAACTTGACAGATGATTTGGTTGGATTGTTCGTTGAGCTTCTTGGCCTCTTGGAACCCACTGCCTTTCCAATTATGTTACGATTTGCCTTTAGAAACGGTCTTTGAGCGGATTGTTGAGAAGCTAGCGACAAGCCTCAATTGTGTGGATCTTGCTTTGATTTCGTCTGCACAAAATTAAGGTAGTCTTGTGGTAAACGCCAAGCTCTGTTGCCAAGTCACGAGCGCTTGATGGCTACTTCACCTCCAAAGCTGATTAAAAATCTCTATCATCCAGAATCGACGGCCGGGCGGAGTGGGGTTGATCCTCGAAACTAAGATCTCCAGACTCAAATCGCTTATTCCACCTAGAAACAGTCGTATAGTATATAAAAATAATAAGTTTACCATAAAACATGCATGAAAAATCTCAAAAAAAAAAACACAAAAATCGATTTTTCGCAGATCTTACAGAACTTTTTGCCTATCCTAGTAGTAATTTGACTTCAATTACGGCAAGAACCAATTCCTTGAGAACAAAATCTTGATAATTGCCAAACATTCCTGAAATTCAGACTTTCAGACGTCATCTGCACCATTAGATGTTCCTTCCAACATTAAAAAATCCAAATACATTTAGTGCATATCGCAGAAATACAAAAAATCAAACCATAAGGCATAAAGGCATTTCAAAATAATTAGTAGTTTTGTTTCTATTAAACCCGTTGTTTTTATTTACTTTACTTTAAGGTATTAAAGACAAAATTTAACTTTTGCATATCATCATTTCATCATTTTGTCTAGCTAGCACGGTACCTGGGTCCAAGCCCCTAACCGTTCTGCTCCTGGCGTTGGTTGTTGGTTGCCATGTAGGCGCTTCCTGGATGACGGAAGCTTGGTGCACCAGGTACGTTTAGCGTTTGCTAAACATGCCCAGGATGGTGGTGATATCGGTGCGGCAGTTCATTAATGTTACCACTACATCTATGGCATTTGTGGCGTTTTCTGTGGCCGTCATGATGTTATTGACGGCCTCCAGAAACGCTGAGGGGTCTACTTTTTCGAGGAGTGTCGCTAGGGGGCCCAGCCTCGGTGTTCGGGCTGTTGCTCTGCGGCTTCTTTAATTTCTTGTCCTGCTGCGTGTTGGGTCCGGGGGGCTTCTGGGGCTTCTCCTTTGGCTGCCTCGGCGTAGCTGCGTCCTTGGCTGGAGGGTGTTGTGCGGGAGCTGGCTTTGAGAATTTTGTGCATCCCCTGAAGCTGGCGGGATGGGGGCAGTTGGCACACACGGCGGGTTCACTCCGGGGTTTCTTGCACTCCCCGGAGTGTTTGTCCTGTCCACATTTTACGCACTTTGGGGCGGCGCGACAGCAACGCTGAGCGTGGCCGAAGCGCTGGCACCTGTGGCACTGGCTAATGAAATTGTTTTCTTATGTGGACGCTCCACCGTAACGTCCACGTCGAAAACATTTTTGATTTCGTATATGGCCTTTCCCGCTTTATTCCGCTCCAGTTCCAAGAACATGAGCGGCATGGGGCGGCGGTTAGGGCCTTTCCGCATTCTCCGCGCCGTGAGGATTGGGATTTTGCGGGCAAGGAGCTCTTATTTCATGTCCTCTTCGGTAACATATTCCGGGACGCTTCGCAACACGACCCGGAGTGGCTTGTCGTTCTTTAGGAGGTGGAAGTGGTGTTCTATACGCGCCTCGTCTAGGTAGCGCGTCAGGCACCAGTAGTCTTCAAGGGTGGCGGTGAAAATGGAAATACCATCCGCCACATTTTTGGCTCTGATAAATCCAATTTTCCGCTCCTGGATGGCTTTCCTGACTGACGGCCACGCCTCTTTGGCCCGCAGGATTATCGGGGGAATTCGCTCCCGAGTGGGAGCAGACGTTGTTTGGTGTGCCGCCACCGAACGGGGACTGGCGACGGCAAGCACCTCCGGCATCTCGGCTTCTTCGATGTCGCTGAGGACCATCGTCACCTTTGCGCAGCGGTGTCGGACGCGGCGGCGCTTGCGGGAGGGTTGAAATTCCCGCTCTTCCGTGGGACTCACCTTGGACGGGCCGCTAAGCTCTGCGTCGCTTAGATAGCGCTCCTGCAGCGTTTGCCACAGAGCGCGCTGGTCTGGGTTGGCGGCGAGGATTTCCGCCAGCATCTCTGCCGCGGTATCCGAGTCCAGGTGGTCGTCAAACATGGTGCCGGAAAATTACTCACAGCAGTCCGGCTCACTAATCACTCGGTACATTTGCCAGCCGGCCTCCGGCTAAATAAACTAACTCGAACTCGAATTTACAACTTGGCTGTGCTCACGGCTGATCACGACCGACCGCGTGCACTGCTCGGCTGCAACTCACTCTCCACTTTTGCATACATGTACTTTCATAAGTGTAGTCCAATTGTGTTCTCCTAAAGATATGATAGCATGCGAACGCTGCAATTAAATTAAATGGAAGTTGCTATTATGTGTGCATTGGCAATCTTAACACGACTGATAATTTTTCTACATTGTTTTGTTAGTAGTAATTGTGATTAATATATAAATGGTGTTCCATAAAAGGTGCCGAATTTGTCTGACCTAAAGTCTCCAATTATATGTATGATTTCCGCCTTTAGTTCTAGAATTGTGCGTGGTTTGCTCACGTATACTTAGATTTCACCAACCCCCATAAGAAGAAATCTATTCCTGGTCACCGTGCAAAGAAATCAGTTACGGGAATTTCTTGTGGACCAAGGTAAGCGTCTCGCGCGAAGTTTGGTAGGTCGCTCCATCCTGCTGAAACCAGGAATCGTCAATTTCCATATCTTGAAACATAGTCTACAACTGATTGGATATCGCGTTACGGTAACATTTTCCATTGACGGTAACTGCAGTCCCATCATCTTCAAAAAAAAAAAAAAACCACACAGTCATTTTTGTAGATCCATTTCACACTCCTAAATTATTCTAAGATTTTCGTTTCCTCAAATCCGACAATTCAGTTTGTTGACGATTCTGTTAAAATGAAAGTGGGCTTTGTCACTGAAATTTGTTTGCGCAATTTTCTATGATCAGCAAGTTTAAGTTGTTGCATCAGTTGAACTTTATATGCGTGTATGTGGAGATCTATATGCAAAATTTGATGTAACGAAGTTGTCGGAATGTGCTCAGTCAGTAAGCACAAATTGTCTACGCAATTGGTCTTCTGCCTCCTTAATACTAAATAAATAGTTATATAACTTGAGTTCTTGCAACTAGCATTTGTTTGTCTTAAGAGAGAGTTATTTAAAAATAAACATCAAATAAAGGAATTTGTGCACAGGACAACTCGCATGTTTTACGAAAGTGGTATAAAAAAACTGTCCATTCATCTAATTCATCGAAAGCTTTTGTGTGTCGCGTCACCATATCTCGTTTCATTGAAGCATTATAAAAGCTTCATTTAAATTTAATATACCCACGTAAATTTGATGAGAAGAGAAAATGCATGCAGATCGGTTCAAAATAAAAAGAGGCGGCAAAAAACTCCACTAGCCTGATTGTCTGCGCTCATGCCTGTAATGGAACATATCGCTTTCTTCGCAAAAAGTTGCTGCAAAAAATTAATTTCCCGAAGTATTCAAAGCCCGCCTACAATAAATCATCGTTAATGAAACTGAGCAGAACTAAAGCGGCCGACTTTTCTGTCAAGCACATAGAAGCGGTGAAAGTGTTTGGTTAACAATAACATTCTCTATGACTACAGGGTATGCTTGAATAGCAAAATAATATTTCTTCACAACGAGACAATTATTTCATTGTAATAAAGTTTTGTGCCATATATTATTCATTGATTTCATTGATACTTCGTTAGCCTTGTATATTCACAGAACGAGGGCATGTATACTGTTCTTGGACCAGGCTTTATCTTATCCTATAGCCATTTCTCAACATCCCCAATAATGCTTTTGTTATATTAAACATAAACTCTATAACATATAATAGCTTTATCATTGAACCGAACAGATAGAAATCTGAAGAAGCAAGATCTAGATTATATGATAGATGAAGAGTACAGTTTAATCAAATTTAGTGATTGCATACGTTATCGTGTTGTGTTGGGGCAAAATGTTCCTAAGACTCTTGTTTTAAAGTACGAGTAGGTGCTAATATAAGCATCAGAGTTAATCGTAACAAGAATACTGGAGAGGCAGGCGTGTAAATAGCCGCTCTCGTGGATGCG
The DNA here is from genome assembly GCA_036346155.1 of Sinelater perroti. Taxonomy (NCBI): domain Eukaryota; kingdom Metazoa; phylum Arthropoda; class Insecta; order Coleoptera; family Elateridae; genus Sinelater; species Sinelater perroti. Next base: position 218,309 of record JARFIY010000057.1, on the reverse strand, counting down.
GTGTTGGATACGATACCGATGCGGCTCGTAAGGACCAAAAATGGAGAGGCAGGCGTGTAAATAGCCGCCTCGTGGTGCGGTGTGGAAACGTAGTACGGCCGTGTGGAAGGTCAGCCGATAAGGCCAAATCGTCCCTTAAACGGCCGTCGCGTTAGCGGATGGGGCGGCTACCGATATCAACCAAAGAATTGCCAAATCGCTCACCTGAATCGGCTTCGGCTTCGTCGGCGATTCCAAGGCCACCTCTGCGTTGCGGATCTGGTATCTTCGATGTTGAGACACGACCAAATTGGCTGAGCTGCGATGCGTGAATATTTGCGGGGATGCGAAATGCGAATTTATGCGGACTGAGACACGACTGTATTGGCCACGCTGCGGGCGTGAATATGAATGTATGCGATGCGAATATGAATTTGATGTATGGGGTTAAGACACGACCTTAGTGGCCGAGCTGCGGGCATGAATTGAATGTATGCGGATATGGGAATATGAATTTATGCGGACTAAGACACGACCTTAGTGGCCGAGCTGCGGGCATGAATGTGCGGGCAAAAGCCCATGCCGTTTGTGTGCGACGGCAAAACGTAGCCGATATCAAAAGGTCCGCATGCCGCCGCGATATAAAGCGGTTCAAGGGAGAAAAGGCCGCCACACCAAATACCTCTATTGATTTCTCAAAATGCGGTTAATATGACGTTCCCTGCAAAATAAGGCTTCACATTGATTACATCATTTCATGACTTTACTCACGGAGTGTTAACGCTTTATTGCTTTGAAGTGATAGTTTTACTCTACAAAGTTTTATCTACAGCAAGATTTTGTAGTGCCAGGTGTATTGAGCCGTAGATCTATTAAGACCTCTGAGAAAGAAACCCTGGATGGTAGATAAATTGGCATTCTAATGGAAGTCATAATTCCGTATGTACTAATAGACGTTAAAAATGGCCCGTAAAGACCTATTTACGGCTCAGCCTCAAACTGAAGCCGCGTACATCATAATAGGGCAAATAACCGTTTTGTATTTGGCCAAATTGTTTTGGCTTGACAGTCGACTCCGAGGATGATTGAAGGAGCCGAGCGCTGTTTTTACCTATTTGGCCTTGGTAATCGCCCTATTTACGTGTAATCTCCAGATCATCTGGAAATCCAGAATCTCTCCGAGATAGTTAGTCGCTTCCTTCTCGAAAGATCTTAAGATCCGCTAAATTGTCTCGCCAATGAAGCGGCTTCTTGGTGGAGAACAGGAGCACCAAGCTCTTCCACGGGTTGATTTCTATTCTCCACCTATCGTACTAGTCTTTCAATTATGTAAGCTCCTTCTGGAGCCTCTTGATGACAAAGGAAGTTCTCAGCAAGCTGGACAGCATTGCCTTGTCGTCTGCGTAGTTAGCATGGTCCCGGACGAATAGGTTGTACAGCGTCGGAAACTCCTCTCCGATGATTTCATGCTAGCAATCTCAACTCCGGAACCTCTTTCGAAAGAGAAAAAACTAGATCAGCTAGACCATCGGTAGCGGCATTGGAATATAGGCCATCTTGTACACTAACACGTTGTGCTAAATCTTCTTGAAGGCCTTGGCTACATCTAGAAAAATGGCACCGGTAATTTGCTTTTGGTGCAACCCTTAGTGATGCGTTCTAGCATCCGAAGAAGCTGGGGGTAGTAGAGTGGCCGAGACAAAATCTAAACTGACTCCGAAATTAGTCAATGGTCTTTGAGAGCTGTCCTCAGGCGCTTACAAATCACTCGTTTTACAAGTTTTTCTAAAGTTGACAGCATGCTGATAACCCGGTAATTCTAGAGGAAGGTCCCAAACTTTGCAGGTTTAGGGAGCATGATAACGTCCGCCATCTTCTAGAGGCTCGGAAAGTGGCGGAAGCGGAGGACAGCGTTAGCAATGGTGAGCACGCAGACGATCACCTTCTTGAGGAGAGCCTTCTGGTTTCTGTTCCCGGAGACGGCCCACAAAGCGGTCGTCGTGGTCGAGATGGTTATGATCGACATTGTCATAGCTGAGGTCGCACTGTCGTTCCAGGTTGTTAGCAAAGGCCTCAGCTTAATAGGTATAGATAACGTCTTTCTTCCGTAGATGGGCGGCAGTGGAGTAGAGCAGTTTCGGAAGACTTTGACTATCCTCCAGAGGCTGTTATTAGCCATGATGAATGCATCGATTTTACGCTACCAAGCAGCGTTGCGGTGCTCCGTGACGGTAGTCTTGATCTCTGTAGCAATCTTACGGTACTCTTGCCCATCTTCAGAGCCAAGGAACATTGTACGCACCGTCGCACCCGATTCTTCTTTTATATTCACTCTTTTAGCCCCAAAGGTTAGTTTCTTCTATCCCGAGGAGAACAGGGTTAGGAGCGAAGCAAATAGATTCCTGAATGGAAACAATAAGGTGGTGTGCCGCTTCCTCTAGGTCTTCACCAGAACGAATTTAGGGAACTTTTTTATGACCTACTTTAGATGGACGGTGAAAGCAGGCCTTAAAACGCTGGAGCGAAAGCAGACATCGTCGGGGGTTTTCAGGGTAAGCAAAACCGGGTTAAGGTTGCTGTCAAGCTCACTAACTCAGTCTATCGTCTGCTGCATAGGAACGTCCTTGAAGATAGCAATGTTAAGCTTAATAACTCTATAGTCCATCGTGCGAAGGCCGATGGCGGTGGCCTTGGCTTGCTGTCTGTTGGTCCGATGGCAGATATAATTTGGAAGTCTCATCGCATCTCCGCCTTCGAAATAAGTCCCCTAGACCAAAATGACATCCAAATCATACTTATAGGTAAACTCTAGAAACTGATCATTCTTATCTTTCAGTCCAAGCGCGTTTCAAAAAGCAAGTCGGATGTAGAAAGGTCGGATAGGCTACCTATCTATAAAGTGGCTTAAGGATGGTGATGATGTCATCAGCATAACATCAGGCCTCCGATAATGTTCCCGAGCTTGGTAGCACCCTCGAAGAACCGGAGCAATTTAAGAATTAGCTCCACGACCTTAGCCACATCTAGCTTCTGAAGAAGGCTGAAAATGGACTCCCAGTCCTAGAAAGAGTTCTCAGACATGTGATGACGTCTCTGGGGCTGTTGGCTGAGTGGTTGGTTGCGGGTTTGGTTGAGTGCCCTGTGTCTCCTGTACGAGGAAGCAGACATGAGTAACTGTTACACCTTGTGTAGTTGGCGAAAACTACAGGGGTGCTTCGATTTTTTACAAAGTTTTCCGAGTGGTGCTCCCCAGCGCACTTCACGCACCGCAAACCGACGTCGTAGCAGTACTGGGCATGTTCAAACTTCTGATTCCTGTAACACTGTTTCACAGTCTTCTTCTTCCTAGGTAACCATCATGTCTTTGACGTGGTGAAGGTTTTAAGCAATCTTGACTCATCCGCCAGACCAATATCACGGGAAGACCCTGTTCAGCAAGGTTTTGCTTAACATCTTCCTGGAAGGTTACGGGGAGGCCTGGAGATCCGGAGTGAATTCTCCGAGGGGAAGTAACACATGTAATAGGGCATCTATCTGGTTTGCCTCCGTTAACTCCGCGGTGGTCTTCTGTGCACAGGGTTACGTGGATAATCTGCCCCGTACACTTGACTTTGGTAAAGTTAAGCCTCTTTTGCGCCATTGCTTGGCGCAGCCGAACCAGTGCTGCGTATTACGGAGCACTATCAGCGTCACCTTTACGAATGGTTGACTGTCTTCTGCGTTTATTGGCTGGCTGGGTTTGATCTGCGCATCACTCCACAGGGGACCACTCCGTGACGCGCTAAAATACTCAGTAATCACTAGATTGTCAGGCAGCACTAAACACAAAACACTGGAATACAATAATGGCTAGCGCATGCAATCGACAGGCGTATCGGCTGGAACCACCAACGACGCAGCTTCACAGCGCTCGCGGCTCAGCATGACTGTCCGCAACCACTATTCGGCTGCGAATGTTACTATCAGTTGTGCACACATTTTAGAATAATTCTTTAGTAATCGCCTTTGTATTTTTATTATTAACTGGCGATTCTTAAATAAAATTTTAGTTGGTGATGAACCGATAGTTACAAATACGAGGGTGAATCAAATATAAACGAGACTTATTTTTTAAAAAATATTTTATTTGAACTTGAAACAAAAGAATAGCAGATTATTTTTTTACATAATCTCCTGATTTAGAAACACATTTTCCCAACGTGTAGCTAATTTTAAAATGCCTTCCTCGTAGAATGAAGTTGGTCGTGTTTCCAGCCAATTGCGCACATAGACCTCAACCTCCTCATCGCTGTCGAATCTATGCTCTCCCATGACTTCCTTGAGAGGACCGAATAGGTGATAGTCGCAGGGCGATAGGTCAGGGATGTAGGAAGGGTGTTCAACTGTGACCGATGCAATTTCTGCTCAGTTGTCAGAAGGCGAGGCACCCACCTTGCGCACAGCTTACAAAACCCTAGCTCCACCGTGATGATCGAAAAAGTGCTGCTATAATTTATTCCAATCTTAGATGCAATTTCATCGATGGTCAGACGCCTGTCACCCTCAATAAATTGTTGAACGCGGACGATGTTTTCGTTGATGATGCTGGTGCGAGGTCGGCGATCATGGCTCTCATTTTCAATATTCTCACGATCCTCCACGAACTTTTTGTGCCATGCGAACACTCTAGTTCGTGACAGTGTCTCCTCCTTGAACTGCGCAGTCAATCTCCTCAGGATTTCAGCCGGTTTTACACCTTCTGTGGCGAGAAATTTAATGATAATACGCTACGCAATTGGCGACGGCACCTCCTGCTCAGACATTGTCACGACGAGTACTGACAGCAATGAACGAAATCGCCCGCCTGCTTCCCCCACTCCTGACATCCCTACCTAACACCTGACGAAGCGAGAATTCTCGCCCGTTAATATTGACGAGATCAAAAATCTCGTTTATATTTGATTCACCCTCGTAATGTCCGCTGCTGAGCAACCATAAAATTACATGTTCAAACTTTATCAGAAAAATTGCAGAACTCAGTTTTTAATTTTTTGCTTGTGATATTCAAACACAAGAAATGCATGTTATTCAGTTACTTGATATGTGTTCTGAATAGACATGGTCTTGAAAGTGTTTCCATGTAAACTCATTAGGTAACAGGGCTGTACTTAGCAACGCACTATTCGTCTTGTTGCTATATTCAGATGAAGTAACGTGGTAAAAGTGGATTCTGTTTTTTCCTTAGTTTATAGTTTTTTTAAAATGCTTCTTATTTTATTTATTATTCCGGCCTGAGTTTTCGAAACGCGTAAGCGTGCTTTTCCGCTTGGTGGATTCGAGTGTAAGCGTACCTGCGATCTACCACACTCCGTTATCTTAAAGTGCCAAGTGTCGTTCAAGCAATAACTGGAATCAGAGAGGAAGTTCAAAATACGTTTAATACAAAACCGTATGTACTACAATGTCATCCGTTCTATATGTAGTAAATTTAAATCTTGTTTCCAATTGGAGGTGGCAACGACTTAGCGCCTTCCGGAACACTCGCGATAATAAACAACCAAAATATTCCAGTTCCTGCGTAACACCAATACATACCGCAGAACACCGAATTTAACTCACAAAATCAATATGTGTCTCAAAATTAATCCATCATATTTCCACCTCTGTTAATATTCTCTCAAACAATCCCACCCTGCCAGACTAAGCAGTCCAATTGTAATATGGAATCTGTAAACAGTATTATCTAAGAAGGTATACAAACAAATAAGGATTCTGTTATAAATTTAAGAGACACGGATCACGAAAGTGAAAATAAACATAAATGGTAAACAGTAAAAGAGAAAGAGAAACTGTTCACCTACTGCTACCACATCTATAATCAACCAAATAAGTACAACACACAGATATCAAATTTTAGCCCAAAAGAGAAATAATGGCGAAAGTCACGAGTAAACCATTAACAATCAGCAATTAAAAAATTTTAAGCTACCACCACTAACTACAATTAAATGGTAGAAAATATTTTTACTGTTATTGAAAAAGAGCAATATTACACTAAGACAATGACCAACGATACAATTAAAATTAACACTTTTACCTCAGACTCTTGTATTCCACACATATCAACTCAAGAAAAATTGATCATATAAAATATTCATTCGAAATATTCATCATTCCATTCCAACAGAGACATTAAAGAAAAGCTAGTCAAACTAGGACACACATTGAAAAATATCATAACGTATGTCATGTGGTAACCAAACAATCTTTGCCGTTGTTTATGGCATACTTCGAGCTCAAAGAAAATAATAAAACTATATACAAGGTAATTTACTTGGAAAATCAAAAGGTTTCGATTGAACCTCCTAGAAAGAAAAATATCATACCACAACAGACCTTTTCAATGTCTCAAATGTGTAAAATATGTAAAAAAATACACCTGCCAAATGTGCTCTATGTGACGAGAGCCACCCGGCAAATTTTAACGAATGTGTAATTTAAAAAGACTTGCAATAAGTCAGAAATGAGTTATTTAACGGCCAACCAACACAATAATTAAAAATGAAACACTGAAATAGCAAATACATTTAAATTCAAGCGAATTTCCTCTAATCTTATGTCGAACAATAATGTACTATAACTGCAAGTCTATCATGGAATGAGCTAATGTTTTTGCAAGCAGCTGGAGGGTGAAACACTACATCCAATGAGCAACACTTCAACATTAATGAACCACTCTCTAACTTTCTCCAGAAATTTAAATTAATGTTCACGCAATTAATAAACCAAAATAGCATTATTCTTAAGTTGCTCTGTTCAGTCATTAACAAATCAGCTTAAAAATGTCTTCATCACAACAAATCGCATTGTGGGACGCTAACGGTCTCGCACGTACAGCAGATAATAACATTCCTTCATTTACAAAAGATAGATATTTTATTTATATCAGAATCTCAAGCAACACCAAGAACAACAATTAAAAGTTTATACTGCTCAGTACACTTTGCTAATCACCCAAATGGTACTCCTCAAAGCTGAGCTACTGTCATCGTGAAAAATTTAGTTGCACACTACGAGCTACAATCTTACCCAACAAATAAAATTCAAAGCACCTGCGTAAAGCTACAAACAGAGGTTTACCATTTGTAATTGCAGCCCATCAACATAGTCCATCACTACTACAGAATACAAAGAATTATTCCAGTTTCTTGAAAACAAATTCATTGTAGAGGTCTTAAAGGTCGCAACCTCAGAAACGCTATATCTCGTTGCAAAACTTGATTATCTATCTACTAGCACACCCACTTCTGCCGAGTGACCTAAATAGATCACCTGGCTTACTTGACTTTGCAGTGGTCAAAGGTATCAATTGCACGCACTTCATGGCACAGCCTAGTTTTGATCCGTCTTTCAATCACTCGCCAGTAACTATCACCGCAAGCACAACTGTTATCCATAAGGATACTCCTCCAAGACTTTGTTCCAAATCCACTGATTGGGTTTATTTTCATACTCAAAGCTGGCCATGATACAGCATACTGCATGGAAGGCTACACCAATTCTAACACCTGTTTTACCCGAAATTAGCAATGTACCATTGCTCATCCGAAAGCTTGTTATTGCGTCGAGCTAGGAAGACATGGCAAAGAAGCAGAAATGTGCAAGGTAAGACTACATATAATTGGCTGACCCATTAAGAGATGTGAGAAACAAAATCTTTGAGTAGTACACTACCAAGCTTTCGCCTAATGACCAATCGGTGTAAAAAGCAACAAAAAAAAAGCTAAAAACTAGAACGACCAACTCATAAATTCCCTAAATTAAGCAACCAGATGGTAGTTAGGCTATATCTGATAAAGAAAAACCGGACACATGTACTATACACCTCAAAAATGTTTTTACAGTACTACCATCCCAACCCAATGACGACGTTTCTGACATTGAAGCATTTCTTGACGCTCCCTGCCAACTTTCACTTCTTCTGAAAGCGTTTTCACTAACTAAAGTCCCAAACCAAATAAAATTAATTAATACTCGTAAAGCACCAACCTTCCTTCTTTTCAGTTTGGGTTTTGAGAAGGCCATTTAATAGTTCAACACAGTCATCTCATAGTTACCAAAATCATGGAAAGCTTCGAGCCAAGAAAAGTTTGTGCAGCGGTGCTATTGAACATATAACAGGCCTTGGGCAAGGTGTGGCATACGGGCCTTCTTTGTAAACTAAAACGACGCTTCTCTAGTCAACTCTATTTAATACTCAAGTAATATTTCAGTGAATGGATGTTTTAAATCAAACTGAACAACTCTGTATCAAGCTATTGCCAAATTAACTTCGGAGTGCCACAAGGGAGCGTGTTGGAACCATTTCTGTACCTCATATATACAGCTTCATTTTCAATGAATACCTTAATAACAGCATTCTTGGCAGTCAATGATAATGCAGAATCAACAGCGTAACAATTACAGACACCTAGACCTCTTAAGCGACTGGTTCAGAAAGTGGAGCATTATTATTAATCACAATAAATCGACGCAGGTGACTTTTGCAAACAAACGCGTAGTATGGTAGCCGACAATACTCAACAACGCACCAATACCAGTAAAGACCAAAGCTGCACTTTGACCATAAATTTACATAGAACTTGACCTCAAAACAATTGCAAGTGGTTAACCGGCAGGAACTTCAAAATTTTATTATGCATTAAGTTGCTCCTGATGCTGAAACCCATCTAGACCTATGCAATTCAGCTCTGAAACTGAACCAAGGCTTACCATACCAAGATACTTCAGAAATTTCAATCTAAAACCATTCTAATTATGATAAACATCCCCTGATCTGTAACTAATGGAACCTCTACGCAGACCTTATGTAATTGAGATTTTCACGTGCATATAATCAAAAATTAGCTAACTATCAAAATGAATTAGTACATTATTTAGTCTTGTATTATCAAATTATTTGCTCATTACTCAAATACTGAGAAAATTGCAAATATGAGAGCAATCAATAAAAAAATTATTTATACTCTTATTTTGCGCATTATATAGTTTCTATACTGTTTATTATGCATTTTATATCTTCTAGGCGCTTCATGCGGACGGACCCGGGTTTATTCCCCGGTGCTCTCTGATGGCTGGCGGATGCCTTACTCAATAACTATCAATGGTTGAGTACCTATGTTCACTTCGACTAAAGAGTAATCACTCCGTATCCGACATGATGAGCGACGACCGGGCAGTAAGAGCAACACATTAGTGGCTCAACTTTAGACCCTACCCGGGGGAAATCTTTCCATTATTATTATTTTCATATGTTTTACATATTTTCTTCTTTTTGAATAATTACTTAGTATTTCCTTATTGTTTATTCTTTTGTTACATCCTACACTCGGATTTTCCGATTTATGACGGAATTGTTCTACTTTTATGGTTACTACAAATCTGGGATTTGTTAATAGATTTAAAATAATATATATACAGTATGTATACGGTCGTCCCAAAAGTTAATAAACATGCAATCGTATCTCTTCTGTTGTAAAATGCGACTTGCTGCTATTGAAACGTTATACTCACCAGTTCGTACTCCTTTAAGTATGGAAAATTAAAGAAAGCATAATCGACATATAATAGTACAATATTTTTAAACGCGTAACAATGCTAGCGATACTTCAAGTGAAATTTGCATTGTTTATGGGAATGGTACTACATTTACTCAGATAGTTCGTGGTTTGGGACAGATAATTTTATCTAGAATATAGACTGTATATAATCTCTTTGAGGCCATGGTTGACAAAAATTCATTATATGCAGTTCGTAAATTTCTAACTGATTTAAACTCAACTACTTTAAACGCTTTAAAGTGTAAGTTCTTCATCAGTTAAAAGAAAGTAACATTTTTAACTACATTTTCCTGTGTGGTTCGCTTTCTCAGCAAAATGAGGAAGCTTTTTTTGGAGATACTAGTTACTGGGAATGAGAGAGGGATACTCTACGGGAATAGCATTAACCGTAAACGCTCTCAGATCAGTGATAAAAAGCCTTTAACGGTAGCAACGTCTAGCCTTTTGATAGATTTAATTGAACTGGAAGAGTGTCATTTATTATCAGTTACCTCTATAGGGTGAGACCATTAATTCAACCAAATGCTGTTCCCAACTGGTCAAATTGAAGGACACAATCAACAAAAAGCGACCAAATATTACTTTCTAGAACGATAATGGCAGACCCCAAGTCTTTAGAGGGTAAGAAACAAATTGTGAGTATTTGACTTGGACTGTCTTTTGTGATTATTTTTAATTTTTCACTAAAAAAATTTCCTTGGCAATAACTTTTTATCTTTCAAACTATAAAAATAGTATCATCTTAGCAAACTAGAAAATATGTTAAAGATTGGCATTATGCAACCTCCGTAGCAATAGGAGATCATTTTATAATACTCAGCTTACCTACCCTTTCGGGTATAAGGCGATTATAAGAATTTACTTCTCTGTATAAACTAGTTTCTTCATACTTATTTCCATGTGTTTCTGTTTTATGTTGCTTTTATTTGTTTCATGGGATGTTCTTTTACTACTGCACATCTTACGTCTTCGATCCAAGTTATTTTCAGTCTCCCTCTTGGCTCTTTTTGCTCCTGTACTTATCTAACTAGTTATTGTATGTTATTTTTTTATATGCCCATACTATCTTAATTGACATTTTTCTATCTTTTTCTATTAATTTTATTTTTAGTTCCTCTCTGTAAATTTACTCTCAATTTTTCTTAACTGCCTCATTTTCTTTCGTCATCGTCCAGTTAATATCCATGATTCTGCACCAAATATAAGCATGGAAGTAGCAACTTCCTTGAAAATTTATCTTTTTGTTTAGTTAATTATGTTAAAAAGTTTTTCCCTAAATGTAATTATCTATTAATTGGTCCATTTTCTTTTTGTAATTACGGATTTTAATATTTAAAATTTTGATAGTGGTCTAGTTTATTATCTTCTAAATACATGGTGGCGCGGAGCCAACTTACACATTTCAATTCTGAATAGTGCGTCGCTGCGATAGCTTGTCGTAGTTGACGGGAGGAGGAATGGCTCTACCATGGTAGAGGAAAGGGTCGCCACTTCATGACGCGCGTCGCCGCTATATGTCAGTCGCAATAGAGCGTTGGAGCATGCAACACCGTGTTACCTGTGTTCGTAATTATTACAAAACAAATTCTGTCACGGAAGTGCAGCGTGTCTGTCGACGACAGCTCAATATTAGCCGACATGCTGACGTACCGTCTCGTAATACCATATTGGCTTGGGTAAAGAAATTTGAAGAAACTGGTAGCGTGTTGGACGTGAGGAAGACGCCAAAGAACATGCAGACAGTGATAGAAGCTGTTGAAGGCAGTTCCCGCCGTTCGGCGCGCCAGTAATCCCGCATTTTAGGCATCAGTAGAATAAGTTTAAATCGAATGCTAAAAGAGATAAAATTTTACCCTTACTAACTGCAAGTTGTGCAACAAATTAATGAAAGAGACAAGGAAGCAAGATTTGCTTTCTGCACCACCATGAGTGGTTTGTTACGGGAAAACCCAGACATTCTGAATAATTTGTTAATGATCGACGAAGCGCATTTTCATGTTTCTGGCTAGGTAAAGAAACAGAACATGAAATTCTGGTCATCAGTGAACCCTAAGGAACTGCATTAAAAGCCCTTGCACTCTCTTAAAGTGACGGTTTGGTGTGGAATCGGTGGAATCGGAATTGTAGGCCAGTATTTCTTTCAAAATGACAATGAACAAACAGTGACCGTTGATTCAGAACGTTATGTGATTATGTTTGAAAGCTTTGTTAAACAAAAGTTACAACAGCTTGGCATTGACCCTAAAAACCTATATTTTCAAAATGAAGCAACAATCCACACCGCGCGAAACAGTATGGCTGTAGTTCGTAAAATATTCGGAACTGTTGTTTCTCGTTTCGGCGAAATCGCTTGGCCAGCTCGGTCGCCCGACCTTAGTGTACCAGACTTTTTCCTGTGGGAATTCTTGAAAGGCTGTGTGTTCCAGAGGCATATTATGAGTATTCATTACGAAGTTGCAGCCATTGATGAGGACCTATGGAGGCGCGTGTAAAACAATTTTAAGGAACGTTTGCAATTATGTATCGATGTAAACGGAGGTCATCTGCCTGATGTAGTTTTCAAAAAATAACCTTCTAATCGGTGGTAAATAAATGGTTTACTTGGTCGTATTTAAACACTTTTTCTTATTTTTTTCCTGCTTCCGTATATAATATATGACTAGTTGAAAAATGTCAGTTGGCTCTGCGCAATCCTGTATGTTGCGTGATTTTGTAGTTCCTATTATAATACTTTTTGCCTTTTCTTTGTTTATTGTTGCTTCAAATAGATACGCTTTTTCTTACCCAATTCTGACGTAATTTTGTGTATTTTTATATACTCTCTATGGCTCTATGTGATACTCTTCTTTTTTGTAGTGCCTTCTAATTATCTTTTCTTTTAATTTTGTTGTTGGAGAGGCAGGCGTGTAAATAGCCGCTCTCGTGGTGCGGTGTGGAAACGTAGTACGGCCCGTATTGGAAGGTCAGCCGATAAGGCCAAAATCGTCCCTTAAACGGCCGTCGCGTTAGCGGATGGGGGCGGCTACCGATATCAACCAATGAATTGCCAAATCGCTCACCTGAATCGGCTTCGGCTTCGGCTTCGTCGGCGATTCCAAGGTGGCCACCTCTGCGTTGCGGATCTGGTATCTTCGGGAAGTTGAGACACGACCAAATTGGCCGAGCTGCGATGCGTATATTTATGCGGGTTAAGACACGACCGAACTGGCCGCGCTGCGGGGCGTGAATGCTTGCGGGGATGCGAAATGTTTCTTGCGGGTGAAGACACGACCGTACTGGCCGCGCTGCGGGGCGTGAATGTCTCGGCTGAGCAAAAGCCCATATGCCGTTTTGTGTGCGATGGCAAAACGTGCAGATATCAAAGGCCCGCATGCCGCCGCGATATAAAGCGGTTCAAGGGCGAAAAGGCCGCCACACCAAAGGCTTTGTTTAGAAAATTGAACACACATAAACGTTTATAGCTCTTTAATTGAATTTTTTCTTATTTGTCCCGTAAATATGCATCATTCGCTCTTCTATTTAGCCTAAATGCATATTGCTTTCCTTCCATTATGTCTATAATTCATCACAACATTTTTTCTATTAATCTAACGTATATTTTAGTTACAGTACTCTGAATAGTCAATCTTCTACTGCTCGCAGCTTTTACTGCCCGGATGTAATTCCTTTCAGTGTTATATATCTGTAGTTAGCATGTCATTTCCGGGTGGTTGTTCTTGTTTATTTTTTTGATCGTCATTCTAAATTCTTCCCTGTTTGTTTTTTCTTGCTGTGCTATTTTTATTTCTAGGTTTTTATATTGTTGTATTTTATCACTTATTTATCTTTCGTCTAACAACTTTATAGAGTTGTTGTATATAATTTTGTATTGATCTTTCATATTTTTAATTGTTACTTTCTTTCTTATTATTTATTTTCCCGTATTGCTAACTTTATTCTTTCCGTCTACCTATTTGTTCTCATAATAAATCACGTGTCTTGTTATGTGGATGTTATTTTTTACAAAATGTTATTTAATTTTGTTTGTTTTCCGAACAAAGCTCAATAACACAGCTCCACAAAAAAGCGAAGGTCTTAGTGCAGAGACGTTACATACCTTACTATATGTAATCGACCACGCTGAACCCGAATCCGAGGTCCATTCAATTCCATCACGTCAGCATTTTTCATAACCTCAAAAATTAAACCCAAATAACCCTATAACCCCTCATATCATTAACCCATCAGACCCACTAACCTCATAATCCCTTAATTCCTTAATCCATTAACCTTTAAGCCCTTTAACCTCATAACTCCATCACCTCTTAACCCCATAACTTTAAAATCCAATGGGTAAAAGGCGCGTACGACTGTAATTCCGGAAATTTGAATTAAATGGACTGTTTGATAGTATGAAACTTATCATCGTAAACCCTATGATCCCTTTACCTTATAACCCTTAATCTCTTAATCTAATAGATTAAGAGTCAGAAAGGTCGCTTCTATCAGTTTTATGTTTTTGTGTGTGTGTGTGTGTATTTACAATCCAGAACACTTCCACGTGGTTGACGGTGGGCAACGGTGTTATTCCGTGACCTGGCAGAGATCCTGGATAACGGTGTTCATGTCGTCATGGAAAGAACACAAAAAAAATTAGTATGCAGAGGGTCGGATCCTCAGTATCAGCGGCTGATCAATGTAAGAAAGCGGGCCCGTAGACGTCGTTATCAAGCGACCGCATATCTTTAAAGGTGGGTATTTTGGCATTTACAAAGTAAGCTACGAGACGTAACACAACTAACAAAATATGTAAGAAAACCAAACCAGTTCTGTTATGTTTGTGGCATAGATGTTCCATCTCATATGCGGAGAAGCATCACTGATTCCATCTATAGTGTTTACAAATTTTGTTTTAAATCTGATATAATGAACTAAAATAAAAACTAAGTGCTACATATCATGTGTGTGACTACGGAAATGGAATTGGATAATTTGAGTGACAGCGCTGAAAAACAGGTAAAGAGAAATAAGGTACCGCAAAAATTAACACAAGACGAATTAAATAAATAAGGAAGAGAGTTAGGATTGTCAAAAAAGCCTGTGAGCTTCTGGCTTCACGGTTAAAACAGAAGAATCTTTTGAAACAAGGAACAAAGATTACAGTCTATAAAAATAAAAAGCAATGAATGAGACCATTTTTCACTCACGATTAACAACTTGATTTAGTATATTGCAACAATATCTTCAAATTGATAAATAGTCTAAAAGATGGTGCATACAAACCATACTTCACAACACCAATATTTTTGCTCATTTAACGATTGCTCACTCTACAGCCCTCAAAGAGTCGTATGAAAACATTAAACTCGTTTTAGAAGAAATAATCAATGGAGGATATGTGGCGATCTCAACATTGTAGGAAGCTCGTTAGGAATGTAGAGTGGAAATATCAAATTTCCCTGTTTTTATGTTTTTTGACAGCCGAGTTCGATTGAATCATTATAAGGCAACGGAATGGCCTAAACGAAACTCGCTGCAGCCCAGACCCTCAAACATTATTAAACCACCTCTTGTAAATGAATCAACAATTTTAAATTCCTCCACTACACTTGGAACTTGGCTTAATGAAACAGTTCGTGAGGGCTTTAGATGAATCTGGAAACTATCAAACATATAACTCAGAAAATGCCCAAACTTAGTGACGCCAAGCTGGAGGCAGGAATTTTCGACGGTCCGCAGATTCATTTATCAACGATGTTAATTTCACAGCCCACATGACGGATGTAAAGAGAAAGCAGCATAGATCAGTTTCCAAAGTCTATGTAACAACTTCCTAGGAAATCATAAAAGTCAAGATTATAAGAAATTGGTGTGTTACACGATAAGAAACTATCATAGTTTAGGGTGCAGCTTGAGTATTAAACTACATTTTTATATTCACACCTCAATTTTTTTTCCAGATAAACTCGGTGACTTCATTGAGGAACAGGGAAAGAGATGCAATCAAGACTTGAAAAAATAGAGAAGCGCTATCAAGGAACATGGAGTGATAATATGATGGCGGATTACTGTTGGAATCTAAAGAGCAAAACTTAAATATAATATATATATATATATATATATATATATATATATATATATATATATTTGTTATTAGTGTAAGACAAGGAAAACACTTTAAAAAAACACCCCGAAGGAAACAGAAGCCTACTACGTCCACGTCGTTGTTCTGGGATGCGGCGGAATGTAGGTTTCGTTGTGATAAATTAGGATTTTAGAAGCTCATAAAATTTTTAAAAAATTGGTAATGGGGTTTGAAGTTTTAATATGTGTACGAGGTAAAGGGGTTGAAGGGTTATGCGATTACAAGGTTTCAGAGTATAGCTGTTGCAAACGTATTAAATTTCGCTGCTTAAATCTCATCATTCTCTATCTTCTAGATTTTAAGGTTATGGGGTTAAAAAGGTCATGGAGTCCTGGGGTTTACCATTATGTGTTTTGTAGTTTCATACTTTTAAACAGTTCATCTAACTTAAATTTCCGGAATTACAGTCGTACGCGCTTCTTGCCTATTGGATTTTGAGATTATAGGGTTATAGGATTTAGGGTTTACGGATTAAGGGGTTATGGGGTTAGTGGGCCTGATGGGTTAATTATATAAGGAGTTATAGGGTTATTTGGGCTTAATTTTTGAGGTTATAAAAATCCCTAACGTGATAGGGTTACATGGACCTCGGATTCGGATTTAACGTGATCGATTACATATATTAAACTATGCCGGGTCTTTGCACTTTCGATTTTTTTTGTGGAGCTGTGTAATTCTTTGTTTTTCTTTAATAAAGTAAAATTTGATCTCTTGGTTCCTGCTGTCCACTATTCTACTAAGGTCCACTACAGCTATTACTTTGTTGTTACTTGTCAGTCTCGTTTTTTTCATAAACCTATCTTTTTCTTCCTTTAGTTATTTTAGTTTTATTTGTCTTATATGTCTATTGTCATTATCCTTTTATTTTTCACATTTCAATTACGAATGCTGCTCTCTATACAGCAGTATCTTTTATTTATACTCCTGTATAGTATGTATATTCAATATCCGTTTGATTGTTTCTTGATTTTTTTAACTTTTTAGTTTCTGTGACTTCTATGTTTGTGCATGTTTATTTTTGTTGGTTCGTCTGTTAACTCATCCCCTTTGCCATTTATACTCTTCGTATTGCATGTCTCTAATTTAATAATTTGTTGTTCTTTTCAATATTATTATTATTACATATGTATTTGCTATTCCTACTCTTATTCCCCTTACTGTGTTTCCTATCATCAACATTATTACAGTAACACATTGTTTTATATACTGTTATAAATTGCAAGCTATTATTAATAACTACATTTTTACTATTAGTTTTTTTGTAGTTGTGAAGTTATGAAAAGGAAGGTAATAAAGCAAATTTGATCGATGCAATTTAATAGTGTGACATAAAACAAAATATTGTGGATATTTCACTTACTAACAAAACAAAAAAACTTTAGAATTTCAGTGATCATTTAGAATGCTATATAAGTTAAGAAAGTAACGGAAAACCATGTTTTTTGATAGCGTCTATTTCTGTATAACCAAAATCCAAATTATTCAATTTAAAATAAAATGGCGTTTAAAACTTTATTCGAGTTTTGAATTGCAAGGCAAGCCATATAAAGTGCAGTATCCTGCAAAATTTAAAGGAGAGAATAAAATCCCATGTTAGGCCTTTTTAAAAAATCCGCTGTTGTTAGAGCACAAAGCAACTACAAGAATCGGAATGTAATCGCGTGTCGAGCGATTTTCGCTGCACAAAGGCAGCTAATAGAAAGCGAGCGTTCCATGCCGAACATCGTCGACATCACAAAGCTTTTGCTCACGATCCACGTAGCAGACATGAGTAACGATCAACGCCTGGCAACGACGGACAGAAAGGCAAATTTCAGCAGCGGCCTTTATATTTAGCCCACACGCTCGCATAATCAGGCCTGCGCGAACAATGCCAAATGGCCGCAATATTCTAAACATGAGCGTGATGAATCAATGCATGAAATTCGCTGAAACACGCGCCATAATCCCCCGATTTACAACGCTGCTTAACGAACATTTCGCTGAAGTAAAGCGGGCGCGCGGCTCCCTCCCAGGCTGCGAGGCGCTGCCCCGGCGCCGCGCCCGGCCCTGATAAGCAAGGCCATCCGACTGATAACGGGACCGCGGCGCGCGAATCCGTCCTAGTAACTTTTTGGCCGCCGCTAATTACTCGGGCAGTGGTCGTGATCATTAGCGTTTGAGCCGCTCTGCGCCGAACGGGCGGCGAATGTCTGAGTAATTGTAATTATTGAAACCGTTGTTCCCCGAGCAACTTTGGAGGTCGTAAATTGTTTATATTGTTTGTCAATGTTCCCAACATTTGTCTCGGCCGGACGGTGTCATGCAGCGAGGGATCGCCGCTTTGTAGTCACCGCCCCGTGCCGGCCGCTGCACTTGCCCCGGCCATAGTTCATCGGTGCCGCATAAGCCGGAAACCATAAATTTCGATGCAGTCATTTCACACACGAATGAAGTCGTTGTTTCTGAAAATTGCTTCTAATTGCGCCTAACGACGCCGCCTCGAATCGGCCCCAGATTAAGTTTTTACTTCGCGTCTGTGCTTTCCGTTGTACTTGGCTCCATGCTTCAGTTGTTGCAGTGATAAGCAGAAATCATTAAATTGTTTTCTAGATTCGGCAAACTCACTGTGGCAACTGTGGTGAAATTAGTAGTTGGGATGTAAGTCGTAAAAATTAAATAATTTGAAGTTTCAGTGTTGAATCTTATCTATGAGATATGATTTTATGATCAGTAGTGTGGGAAAGAATGATTTGAGTTTGTACGGGAGACCATCGTGCCATACTCGGTCGAAAGCTTGTTGAACGTCCAAGAAAGCAGCTGTACATAATTTTTTCTCTTCAAGACTTGTGAGTATGTTTTTAACAATCCTGGGGCATTGTTGTGAAGTAACTTTCCCTAAAGCCAGATTGCTGGGTTGATATTACTGTGCTTATTTCAGTGATTCTTTTGAGCAGAAGCCTTTCCAAGGCTTTCGATACGATCGATAGCAAGCTTACTGGCCGGTACGAGGAAACTGTATTCGGAGGTTTATTTGGTTTACTGGTCATTATTATTTGTGCAAACTTTCATGTGATCGGCTAATAAGCTAAATTTAACACGCTATTTTAAAGGGTGGTTAGCAAAACTAATGCTTTTCTGTGGTAATTTGACGGGTAATTAAATCATAGCCCGTTATTACGTCTTGAAATCTCTTGTATTACTTCAGTTGGAGAGAAAGAGCTTCATGTCCAAAAAGTTTTTAATAAGATTACCGTTATGTTATTATTAGGTTCAGGTGGACTAAATACTTGTGAGAAGTATTTGACTAAGACTATTGGTTTCCTTATCCAACTTCCGTTTTCTTTCCTTAAAGGTGGAATGTGCTGCATCGGCCGATTGAATGATGTAGTAGCCTTCCAGACGGTATGGTCTTCTTTTGACAGACTGCTGATTCAAATGTGTCATTTAGGCTATATTGCAGAATTGTTTTTAAATGTCGGATTAATATGTTACAGTCATTTTTGTCTATGGGATTACGACTTATCATACACCCCGTGCTCTTCTATTTTGGGCAACATGATATTTCATATATACGAGGAGGTTGACCATTTTTTATTTATAGGGAGAGAGGGGTGCTGTCTGTATAGTTTGGGTGAGATAGTGTACTACACTATCAATACCGTCTGATTGTTTTAATCAATTATTTAAGCTTAGGTTTTTATCTATGTAGGTTTTAATTACTTGGAAACGTTTGGACCATTTATTGCATGAGTGCTAAGTGTGGTGATAATAGGAGTGTGATCACTGAAAAGATCTCAGAATGTTTCTTTGGTAACATAATTAGAAAATATGATTTTAACCCCCATCAAGAAAGTCTGTGATTTTATTTGGGTCCGATGGCCAGTATGTGGGTTGACTTACAGATAAATAAAAACAGTCTGAGTTTTATTTTTTTGGTGCACTTACAGGCACTGCAGCCGCAAGGGCTTATTGTGCCCACTAACGTGAACTTAAATGCTAGGACATTCACACACACCCATGGGATTGAGCGAGATTCGAACTCGCGCGCGCCAGCTAGAGGACAGAGCCGACTGGTTGAACCATCTGAGCCACCGAGTCACCAACAGACTGAGTTAGTGATGACTTGCCTTAAATTTCTTCCTTTTGGTGCGCATAGTCTCGACCCTCAGTTTGTATGTTTGTATTTCAGTCCTTTTTGATTATTAATTTGCCTGTTAGTTGCCTGAAAAAATTTCATATTCTACTGTACTAATTCCATGTCTTCGTGCGCTGCACATTGCAGCAACGTCAAAAGACCATAGTTGGGCATTAATATCGATCACTGGGACCTGTATTTTATCTGTCTGATATTTAGTTTCCTCTTAGTGTAATATAGTGTTACAAATAATTACCACAACGCTACCGTGCCCTGTTCCATCAGAGCGGTTATGGTATATAAAGTAATGTGAAATTTTAAACATCGTTTTATCAGTGAAGTGTTTCCAATACAAGCAGTATATCAATTTTGTTATGTTGTGTAAAATTTATTATTTCTGTTTTATGGTTGTTTAGACCATTTGGATTTCACTCGGCGATGCGTATTCATTTCATTTTGATTACTAAATGTTTATTACTGTGAAAATGCTTAAAATGTTTTGGTTTGAAAAAATTGACAGCAATTTTGTTAGTAAAATTATCTTTAGTAACAAGAAGCATTTCCACCTTCGTGGGTATGTAAATATCCGAATTGTGGCATTTGGGACACAGAAAATCTACAGGTGAATTCAAGAACGGTATATACCCAAATAGCAACAGTTTAATGTAAATTTTATGCTGATGAAGTGATAGGTCTATTTTTTTAAACGCAATAACTCTCAATGATGAACGTTATCGTAAATTTTTAGTGGGCTCATTTAGACATTATAAATTTTGATGACTATGGCTCGAATAAGACTACGCTACCTGTCACGCGACGCGTGAAACAATCTAATTATTGGGGCAAATCTACCCAAAGAGCAAAATGAATTGGCTACCAAAAGCCTGCAATCTCAATCCTCTAGGAATTTGTAAAGACCAAAGTTTATACTACAAAATAAGAACAAGTCTTAAATTACAAGCAAAAATTCGAAAAATTATTTTAGAAATTAAGCCACAGTTATGTAAAATTTTGTATTCGAGAGTCTCAAATGAGCTGTAAAGGAATTTTTTAACATCCTTTTCCATATTTAATTAGAACATATGCCATTAAAAGAACGTTAAAATTTTGCTAACTAATAAATAAATAATATGTTTTTTTAAATTAAATCCCGTATTTCCTTTTGGACACCCTTTATTTCCATCTACATCGCGGGAGCAAAGCGATTCAGCAGATTGCAATTTTAGATTAAGCTTTCCAATTACAATTCACTCGGGACATCTTACTAAATGTGATGTAGCTTATGGTAGGCTGCTCAAAGTCTATTTCTGTATCAAATTTTGAAGCTTTACGAAGATAAGAAACATCTGCCCTTAAAATATATCAAAATAAATTATATATACTATAGAACTATAAAACTGAAAGCGAAAGCAAAGAACAAACATACACTAAGGTTAAATATATCGTTTTATTACACTTTGTTTTGTCAAGGCACCTAAATTAAAATTTAAATTATTTTATCTTTACTAAAAAATTGTAAAAGCATGGTCTCATATTCGGTGATGATAATGAATAATATTATTAATTATGCTTTTGAAACGTCAGGGTTAGTTATATCAGTAAATTTGTTAGCAAAGGAGAATTTAGACTTGAGGTCTATTTTAAAGTAATAGGTTTTTAGTTAAAGGTTTAAGAGTTTTTTTGTAGTTTAGTGGATTCTTCAAATTAAACCTTTATGGAAATACAGGCCTAGGTAGTTTACGTAATTAAGTTAATTAAGAACGGTAGCTCTATACTTAGTAAAATAATATAAGGGGATTTTGTTTCATTTTTGAACCAGTCGTAAATATTACGTAACAGAGCGAATACTCGGAAAAAACGTTTTCTATAACGGACATATTCTTAATCGCTTTAGGGCCGGTCACACAGATGAGAATTTGTTTGTTTTTACCTGACAAAATTAGAGAAAATGTTTCCTTCTTCTGGATTCACCAATATGATCAAGTGTTGACTCTTACTTCCGGCCCACTTAAGAATAAAGAAAGATTTAGTTTGCAGTTAGTCGTAGTAATGTGCATTATTGCCTACCCAAGTTGCATACCTAATCGTATACTGCTACATATATCGCATCTATTAAAACATATACGAGGGCAGTCTGAAAAGATGCTTAGTTGTTTGGCAGTCGTTTGTATCAGTGATTGTTAGTGTTTTTGTAAAAATAGAAAAATCGAAAACCCTGCCGTAATTAATTCTGGCATTTGAAAGGCAATAGGCCTACATAAATTAAAGCCGAGTTAGACGCCGTTTAAGGGGACTCTACTGTATCACTTTCTATCGTGAAAGATAGGCAGCTGAATTTAAATGTGGTCTTATTAGCTTGGACGATGAGTGTTCGCGGCGGCCAACAACTGCGACCTTCACCGATAATATCGAAAAAGATTGCCAAATGATAGTGGACAACCGTCGAATCAAGATTAGAGTAATAGCAGAGACTGTGGGCATATCGCATGCGAAAACCGCCCGCGCGTTGGGTCCCGCGCTTGGTCACTATGTACCAAAAATTCATTCGAATGAACATTTCCGACGCCCTGCTTAAGCGGTTTCAGCGAGGCGAGTCGGGCTTTTTATGTCGACGTATCACTGTCGATGAAATTTGGGCCTACCTTTCAAAATAGTAGACTGCAAAGAGTGAACCTGCTCCAAAAAAGACAAAAACGGTTTCATCGACCGGAAATTTTTGAAATTCTGTTTATTTAGAAAATTAAACAGCAACAACAGGGTCGTAATACGCATTATTATTCGACCAGTTGAAGGCAGCAGTTGCTGAAAAACGTCCCCGTTTGGAACGGAAGAAAGTGCTCTTCCATTATAGCGGTCGCCATGGCCAAAATTTACGGATTGCAGTTTGAATTGGTTTACCCCCAGCGATTATTTTCTGTTCCCTAAACTCATAGTTTAGCTCGGAAGGCAGAGATTTTTATCAAACGAGGAGGTCATCGCAACCGTAGACGCCTATTTTGCAAAGCAAGGCGCCAACTACTATTTGGACGGGTTAAAAAGGTTGGAGCACCGCTGAAAAAAGTGTATCGGCTTAAGAGAAGACTACGTTAAAAAATAAATTGAATTTGACAGAAAAAATACGTTTCCATGTTAGGCTCAGAACTGTTTAGACTGTCCACCTATATTCATATATAAGCTGCGTTTTTATTTACGAGGATTTGTGCTGCTTCGACTGGATCTTAATGTGTTTAGGAATTTTCCTATCATTAGTATAACTTTTTAAAGTTGCATTAGGATTTATCTACAAGTACAGAATTGGCTTTACTGCGGGACTCCAAATTTTTAATATGGTTAATATAAGAAATTTGCTTTACAAAACAATTTTTAATATAATGTTGAAGATTATCGAAAACAACCTGATGCCTTTACCAGGAAGTACTTTAATTAATTTTCCAGTTATAATATTATGTTCTAGTGATTTCTGGCAGATAGCGATTATATTCATGATTTTATTAAAGGAAAAAAGTTTTATTTTAGGCAGAGAGAGCTGGTACGGAACCATTAAGAAGTTTATATATTCTGCATCTTCTGGCAGTGGTGGTTCAAGAATATTCTGAAGATGACTAGCAAATTATTTTGTTTTATCCTTATTAATAGGTGCCTGTAATTCATTCTTATTTCCAATTGAAGAAATTCCTAACTTACCCTATTAAGATATTTATTAAAAATTTTGTTTTTTGACTCATTGGTCGTTTCTATTAGTTCTCTGGTTACTGTGTTGAGACTCCGTGTCAACTGGTAATCTACTATCCTGCCATATCTTTCAGCGACGTTACTGTCAGACAATATTTTGTTGGCTAACTGTTTGTAGCTCACGCAGCCACCATACAAATAGTTTAATGTGGCATTTTGACTACACCTTCTATATCAGTTGTTTTTAGTGGCATATTGGTTTCTAGATTTTCTAATATGTATTTGAAAATAGTTCCAATTTATTTTACGGTTTATTACTGATATAAATATTGTGATCCGAAAATAAATCAAGGCACGATTAAATTGTTCAATATTACAAAAGATTGTCTCTAATTACAAAAAACATTCAAGTCGGTTAGCCAATAAGTAGACTGGTAGTGATCTAGGTAATACTGTTGCATAGTCAGTGGCGTAGCTAAGTAACCAAAGGCCCTGGGACAAAAAAAAACTAGGGCCCCCAACTAAACTATTGAAAATCGTTTGTTCCGTATTCGTCGTGTTCTGAATTCGACGTGCTCCTGATTTGTCGTAATCCAGATTCGTCATAATACAGTCGAATCCATAATAAAATTAAAAACCAAATACAAATTGTAACTTATTTTAATGAACAAATTAAAACTATTTTATGAAAATAAAAGAAAATATCTACCTGTTACCGTTCAAAAAATACAGTCCTGTGCCAGACACACAGACAGCAGAGGCACGTTAATAGGGCCCCGTTGAGCACCCTTTGGGTACGGAATCCTAATTAAGTAGAGATTTTTAGACCAATAACACCACTTTCTTGACCGACTATACGTTTCACGACGAATCTGGGTTACGACAAATCTGGTGTACAACGAGTTCGGAACACCACGAATACGGAACAAATCTTTAAAATTTTATCAATACAAGTCAAAATAGAAATATGTAGTTACATTTAAATACTTTAAAGTTGCAAAGCTACTTTATCATCAGTTCTTTATTGTGCATAGCAGGGCACGTCCTGGTTCTACACGCATTGTTTAGGAATGAGTAATTGGATAAATAAATTAATATAAGTATTGGTATTAAGGCAATTAAGGAATAAAACTAAGTACCTAAATCAAAAAGTTTTTATTTTGCTTTATTGTATATAAAACATAAAAAACAATTTATTTAGCGATGTCATGTACAAAGGTAAACTTATCTCTATAAAGCATCTCCTCTAGTTATTATATGAAAGTCGGAAGTTTAGTTTATCTATAATCGTTTCCTAGCTTTAGTTTTCGCAAATGTATCAATGACTTCGGTTTAATCTGAACTTGATGCTTCTTTGTTTTCGATTGCTATTAGTGACAAATGTCGGAGTCGAGTTTGGCCCATAGTATTCCTCAAATAGTTTTTTATAATTTTTAATTTGCTAAATGATCTTTCAGCTTCTGCAGAAGTGACAGGAATTGTATGGAACAGTAACATTGCTGTAAATACTTCTGTTAGGTCACATTCCAACACTCCATATTTGCTCATTATTTCTTTACAGAATTGGCGAGTAGTCCATGTTTTTGCCTTAGTTAATTCAGGTAAAAGCAGGTGGTAAATATTAAGAAATTGAAGGGAAAAGTTAGGGTCTATTATATCAGAATATTTACGTTGGAATTGGTCAGACTTTTGTAATAAAGCTGTTTCATCTACATCCAGTAAAAATGTTGGTGTTAGAAAATTGAATATTTGACTGACTGTACGCATGCCAGTAAAACGTACATTTAACTGAGTTATTATTGTGTCTAGTACATTATTGAAAACAGTAATTTTAAATATTTCTTCCCTGTTTTGAAATTGGTAATCTGAAGATAATTCATCAAAATGTTTTTTTTATTTTCCTTTGCCTTTTTTCTTTGAAATGGGGATCTATACCATATTTTGTTGAAGTTTCATTGGCTTTGCGTTTAAATGATTCGAATAAATTTGCATCTTTGCATTTGTTTCTTGTAAAGCTCTACTTGCTTCATCCAAATCAATGTTGCATTTTTGCAAAGTTTTAGATGCATAATTGATATCGTTCAATATGCAGTGCATGAATTCACAAAGGAACACGAACCCGAAATTTAGCATTTTTGTTTTAATATTTTCTGCTTGACTACGCTCATCTTTACTGGAACTTTTGAGAATGATTTCTGATAATGCTTTGATTATATCGAAATAACGAAGTTTCACTGCAGATATCGTATTGACCCTACTGGACGATCTAGTCGGATTTAGTTTTTTTAGAGCGGTGTCCGATTCGCCAGTGAATTTTGACAGCAGATCCCAGCATTTGATGCTAAGTCCGAAAGAATTAAATAAATCTTGCAATGCTGCGAGATAATTCTGCAATTCCAAACAATTGCTAACGGCATCATTTACCACCAAATTTAAATTATGAGTGGCGCAATGTACGTATTCCGCGTTAGGCTGGATATCCTTAATTTGTCTTTGTACACCATTGTACACACCGCTCATGACATTGGCTCCATCATAGACTTGACCCACACATTTTTTTAAATCAATATTTTTATCCTTAAATAATGTAGTCACCTGATTGACTAAATCTGCTGCGCCGTGTTCGCTGGCTACGTAAAAACCTAGAAAAGATTCTTTAACTTCTATGTCAACTGGCTGTCCATTTTCCGATCTGGTTATTACTGCATATCTCACAACAATGTTCAGCTGGTCTACCTTCAATATATCCTGTGTCGTATCCAATATGATGGCGAAAAACGGCGACGCTGTAATCTGTTCTAGCAGATGATTTTGAAGTGTGATCCCCAAGCAAAAAATCATTTCATTTTGAATTGTTGCACTCAGATATCTTGTTGATCCTAAAAGCGATTTTAAACAATAATTAGAATATAAACAGTTAATTTTAATAAAAATAAATGAATAAAAAAATGACTACAGTAACTTAAATAATTTTGTGTTTAAATTGATTGATTATTATTTGATTAAAATTCCACATTTTGATACCCCACTCGATGGGTTTAGAAAAAAATTTTTTGTACCCTGTGTCACTCGCTCTATCAAGACGACTACCTCATATGTGAAAATCCATCAAGCCGTTTAGGCTGTAGTAGGGTACAAATAAATCCACATACATATACTAGGAATCATTATTAGAAGTAAGTTTTGTAAACAAAGAACTGTCACTTTTTACGTCATCTTGATTTTTATTTAAGAGTTTATGGCTTGGCAGCAAGTTATCAGTTATCAGACCATCCACCTTTTTTTGTTCTGGCTAAACATTAATTTTATTATTTTTAAAATCAGTAGCTTGAATTACAATAAGAAATATAATATTTTATTTTTCTTGACTTAATTTAACATATATAATTTAATATAAATAGTGATTTACTCATAACTCTAGTACAAACCTGATAACTTGCTGCCAAGCCATAAATTCCAAATACAAAATCAAGGTGACGTAGAAAGTGACAGTTTATTGTTTACAAAATTTATTTCTAATACTGAGTCCTAGCATACATACATACAAACTCTCGAGAAACGTAACCCTCCTTCTGAAGCAGTCAAGTAAAAACTTAGAAATAAAAATAATACCTTTAGGCATATCCAAAACTTGCCGCAGTATGTGATTATATCGGGCGACAAGCTCTACAACGGACAGAAAATTTCCATGGTATCCCTCTTCATTTAAGTTTTCTCGATGTCCTCTTAAAGCCAAACAACTCTTTGCTAGGGTAAGTATGACATCGAATAATCTTTGAAGAACCATTTTCCAAAATAACGCTCCTTTATGAATTTCATTTTCAAATTCCTTGTCGATAGTTGTATAACTTTTTTTCCAAAGTTCATACAAAGCACATGCTTCCGTATGACCACTAGAGAAACGGTGTTGTTTTATTCGTTCTGATAAAAGTTTCCAGTCCCGAATGCCCTTACACCATACATTACTCCTTTGCGAAGCAAATAGCCAGCAGAGTTGACAATAGGCAGCATCTAGTATTTTAAAATAACACAACCAAAAACGATGAGCTGGTCCATATTTAGAAGTTGAAAAGTAGTACCATTTTGAAAAACACCTGTTGTCCTGGTGGGCGTCTTTTGGAAAAGGTCCCGAAGGCTGTAAGGGTCCACGATCATGAATTTGACGTTTTTTATCATCACTTAACAATAAAATGTTCGTAAAATTTCCCAAGTCGTATAACGATTGATTGTTGAAATTTTCGAAAACTGACGAGATCGTTGGTTTTTTCGCTGTTACCTGTGCCACGCAGACATTGTCGTCGTTGATGTGATCAGCGACATTCTCCCTGATGGCGGTATCTTTAACTGCAATAATTGTCAGATCTCCTTCAGTAGGCTTCTCAGCCTGCACTACAGCAGACACAATCACAATGTCCAAAATATTTGGCCTAAAACTGTTTGTAGACAGCTGACTAAGAAATGTATCAATTTTCGGTAATTTTTGTCTAGTATCTTCTCTTTCCTGACGTTGTGTGTGCTTAAACGCACCGCTAGGTTTCTTATTTTCATCCATTATTTAAGTTCTCTTATTTTTGCAAACTTATTATGTCATAATCAACAAGAAATGTAATTGATATATAACGTCACGTCGTTGGGGAATCCCCGGACTCACCGGTAAACATTTTATATCGATCGACAGATGGCACTAGCAAACCTATACTACAATATAAAACGCTTCCGTTTCCGGCAAACATTCGTACGAATACTTTCATACAAGTGTGGTAGGAGTGTCATGTACTAAAGAATAGCGTTTCGTTTCTCAAGTAAAAATATTATTTCTCAAGTAATAGTTAAACGAGAAAAAAACACATAAAAATGTGAAAAAGTTTGCTATAAAAGGTTTTTTGTTGCAATAAAGTTTTAATTTACTTAACGGATTACTTTTATAGACCGTTTATTATAATTGTTTATTTCCACGGTTTTCCGTGTGCGATAACGCAAATAATGACTTATTGAAAGTGAGCGTATAATATCGTTTTTAAAATCAGTCTACTATAAGTACCACCGCTTCTCATAGGTCCGCCTTGCGTCAAGCGCGTGCTGTTGAAACGCACTGTTCGACGGCGCGACTGTGAAACCAGCCTAAGAATACAGGGGAGCTCCCCGCAAGTTTCAAACAAATATGTTCGAGACTTGTTGGGAATTCCTCTGTATTTTTTCAAATAAGTTGCCATTATTAAAGTCGCGTTCTTGGAATCTGGTTTATTTATATTCCGAAAGTTCAATTTATAGTTTGTAAGTCAGAGTCCGAGGGGCCCCCTGAGCTTGGGGACCCCGGGGCACTGCCCCGTCTAGCCCTCCGGTAGCTACGCCACTGCTTATACCACTCTTTTGCATTCATCACAAATATTTCAGACATCGTAATTTTTGAAACTAATGTTGTCACCATCACATAATGGCTTTTCATTAATTTTTTCGGGATTATAGTCTCTTCTGACAGTTGTAATTGTCGTTTGTAAAACATTTTTATTTGATTTTTCCATAACTACTTGTTTCTTTTTTGTTTCTTTATTTTTTTTCAACATCTTCAAGTATTTTTCTTTATGGATCGCTCGGCCTATGTAAGTTTCTTCTTTAATCGGTAACATGTCTGGTGGTACACTTTAAATGTGCCTTTTTCAATAGCCAAATAGATCATACTCAATTATTCCCTTAGTTACTTCGTTTAGAGGGTCGCTATTAATTTTTGTTGCGCGAGAACATTCGCTGTAATAAGCAAGCTTTACAAAATTCAAATATTTTCATCGAAATATGACTGAAATGGTTGAGAATAAGATCAGCTTTGTGTTACTAGTTGTAAAGCCATATAAAATAAATATCTGTTTATCCACTTGTTCTTCGAACATACACGTACTGTGTGTTCAAGTTGTAAAAACTTCTTAAATTTTGGGAAAACAAACGTAGGAAGGATAAAACGACCTGGAGTACTTAAAATGCAAACAACTGTATAATTCTTGTCCTCAACCTCTTTCTGCTCCTCTGGTCCAAGAATTCGTATATATTTCTGCCCGTCGTGGAGGCCGGTTTTATTTGCATTGTATATTATTTGCTGAAAAAACGTAAATGTACCCGCAACTTTCTCCAAATAATACCTAGATGTGTTTATCTGATTAATGCCGATTTCTTTGGGTTTCCTGTGAATAATATGCAGGTTATACGTCATTAATAACGCTAACTGATTACTCTAAGTCAGTTAAGTTGTTTTGCAAAGTTGCTCGAAAAATTTGTAAGCAATCATGAAGTTGCGAAAAAGTCATAATATGAATTAGCCTTCTCTTTGATAACTATTACTTTATTATTAAAGCGAGAATGATACTGAATAAGTTCCCAGTTTTCATCCACAAATATATTGTGCAATGTGCAATTCGTAACCCTGCAGTCCTTCTTAACAGTTTTAGCTCAACTGTATGAAGCTCACCCATTGGCTACCCCGAATGCACTTTTCTGAGCTGAAACAAATTTGCGCGTAAATTATATTGTCAGGTAATAAAACTAATTTAGTCTTTCATATTTATAAGCTGCGCGCCACTCAGAATTACACCACAAAACAAAGGCACCATTAACCGACAAAGCTAACCTTTTTTAATCTGATTGTGCAACACTAAATATTGGTTTATTATAACAATTCTCTCTAAGTATATTTAAAATAAATAATCGCAGTTTAATAATCGATATTAAATATGTAAAGTAATCACGATGCTACAGTGCTTTTTAATAGACATGGCCGAAACAAGTATAAAAACCCCTGATTTATTATGAGTTAAGACCGAACTTTGCCTGTTTATTTTGTTAATAGATACAGATACTTTAATAAATTATAAATTTGTTTTCAGAGGTGAGGATGCTTCTACAGCCATTTTATTTTGTCGAAAATTGCCTCTTTGAAGAGTTTCGCCTAAAATTTTCCTGATTTAACAATTTATGACAATATGTGCCTTTTTTCCGGTATGTAACGACAATGTTTAAAAAAATGAAGCAAAATTTTTTTCCAAAAAGTGCTCGATCTGTTCCAAACAAAAATCCGCATGTCAAAGTTGCATTTTGCGTTCTGCCGTATTTATGTGTGTAACTCTGTGTCAAGCAGTGCGGTTTGTTTGAGTGTTGAGAATTTCTGTTTTGTCTTTGTGAAATATTTTTTGTCGAATAATGCCAAAAATTAAAAAAGCTGTAGTTCGTATCTGAGGCAATAGATTTCTGGAAATGATGTCTACGCAAATGACGAAAACATTAATTTTTGTAAAGTCTGCATTAAAGAGGTAAGTGTACATTTATATTTTTTGAATTCTGAATTTCACTTGCAGTATCTGAATTTCTAAAACACGCAAGCACAATATCAATTAATTAAGTAACCATTCTGCTTGTTATTTCAGGTTGCATGTAAAGAAAAGTATCATGTAGGTCGACATTCAGGCTTGGTCGGGCCTCTGAAATGAGCTAAAGATGCAGAGACCTCGAAAAAACCAACACAAGCGCTTTTGACTACTATGCAAGAAAAATCATTGGATCAGCATACATTTTCAAAAGATCTTTGCGTGGCGTTGGTAGCTGCCAATATTCTAAGGTTCAAGCTATCAATCCCGTATTTCGAAATTTTTTAGCGAAACATACCTCGAAAGGAATACCGGACGAATCGACACTTCGGAAAAATTACCTTGAAAATATGTTCGACATAGTAAGTACATAGATAAAGTATTTTAATATAAAAGTTGGTACTAAATCCCCATTTTTTCCTAAAAAATTAAGGTAACAACATCCATCCGAGAAGAAGTAGGTGAAAATCCTATTTGGCTTTTTGTTGATGAGAGCACGGACGCCCTTGGGCGATATGTTGCAAATTTTGTGGTTTCTGGCCTTTTTCCAAACAGCACAAAGCCACAAAATAAAGCCACAAATAAAATTTTTTTCCTAAAAAATTCAGGTAGGTGAAAATCCTATTTGGCTTTCGAGTAATGAGAGCACAGACGCCCTTGGGTCATGTGTTGTAAATGCTGTGGTTGATGGCGTTTCTACAAATGACACATGGCCTCGTTCTATTTTATCAAAAATTTTGAATGCTGCAAATCATGTCTCGATAGCCCGAGCAGTAAAAGCGGCATTAAGTAAGTAGATTGCAAAAGAACAACTATACAAATTTAATTTAATCCTTCTGTGAAAAAGGTACAACCCCTACCCCCAATAATAGTGGAAGAAGTTAAAGAATACAGTAAGTTTCTAGAATTCCTTACGAAACAAATACCAAAAGACAAATTTAATACAAAAATAGTTAATAAAGTAAATATTAAAGTCAATACGATAAATGATGATACCTATCGTAATGTAACAAGAATATTAAAAGAAAAAACTACATATTCATGGCATACATATAAAGATAAAAAGAAAAGACCAATCAAGGTAATAGCCAAATATCTACCATCTTCCTGTCAAACAGATAGTATAATTGAAGAATTAGAAAACAGAGGATTCAAAGCTTTAAATGCTGTCAACAAAATAAAATGAAAAACAAAAAACCTCTTGATATGTTTATATTGACCTTTGATCATAACGAAGACGTAAATAAGATTCAGGCTATTAAGCATATACAGCAATGTAAGGTGGACATCCAACCCTATAAAATTCTAAATTAATACCGCAATGTAAGAAGTGTCAGGCTTATGGCCATAATAAAGAAGCGAGATGCGTCAAATAAACGTATAAATACGTGTAGGTAAACACCAGACAAAAGATTGCCCTAAACCGAAAACAGCTAAACCAAAATGTATACATTGTGGTGAAGAACACCCAGCAAATTATCGCGGGTATAAAGTACCCATTGAGTTACAAAAATTAAAAATAAAGCTATGGAGAAAAAAAACGCCTAATGCTTTTAACAAAATAACAGAAGAAAAACAGATAAAAGATAATAAAGGAAATATTGCCGTATCTAAGTTAGCAAGGACGTAACGTATGCAAATCTTACGGCAAAAAACCAATTATGCAGACGAATGACCAGCAAGATAACAATATAGAGCAAACTCTCTAAACTATCGTAGCCAAATTAGATAAACAAGAAACTATTATTACCGCATTAGATAAACGACTGAAAAGACTTGAATTTAGCACCAAGGGAGCTATACCCAAAACTAATTCGAATGGCCAATTTTATTAAAATCCTTACTTGGAACACTAATGGACTCCTTAAACACCTGCAGGAGTTCCAATTAGTATTAGAGACAGAAAATATAGATATAGCACTCATCTCAGAGACCCATTTCACTAAATACTCTTTTTCTAAGCTTAATAACTATAGAATTTATCATGCAATACATCCTGATAATGATGCTAAAAGAAGAAGTGCGGTGATAATTAAAAAAAAATATACAACATTATGAAGAACCGAAATATTTCACAGAAAAATGCAGGTGGCTGCAGTTAAAGTGAAAACGAGCAGATATTCGTTAACAGTAGCAGGAATTTACTGCCCACCTAGATATACCATACATAAAGATGAATACAATGACCTGTTTAACTATCTAGGTAGAAGATTTATTATAGGAGGAGACTACAATCCGAAACACACGCATTGGGGTTCCAGAACAATTACCACCAAGGCTAGGGAACTGCTAAAAGCAACCAGCGAATATGGAGGTATATTTATATCTACGGGAAAGCCGACATGCTGGCCCTCGGACCCTAACAAGGTACCTGATCTGATTTATTTCTTTATAATCAAAAATATGTCACCCAACTACATGGAGATAGATGAATGTCACGACTTATCTGATCATTCAGCTATGACTTTAACTTTGAGTGAAAATAAAATACAGAAAGTAAATAATCCTACATTAGTTAATAAATACACAGACTGGGCAAACTTTAAGCAAATACTTGAGAACAAAATAAAATTAGACGTGCCCCTTACAAATGAAGAAGAATTGGACGATGAATTAGAAAAATTCAATAAAGATATCCAGACAAGCGCTTGGGAGTGCACCCCAGATATTAAAAACGACTAAGATGTTGCTGTTACCCGGAAGAAATCAAGAAACTAGTAACTGAAAAAAGAAAAGCAAGAGGAAAGTGGTTTCAAACCAGAACCCGACAAGACAAATCTATATTAAATAATCTAACACAACAGCTGACAAGAGAAATTAAAGAGCTAAAAGAGGAATCTATTGCTAACTATTTGACTAATTTGACCAATGATCGCAGTACAGATCATTCCTTATGGAAATCAACAAAAAGGCTAAAGAGACCTACTGCGCAGATACCACCCATCAAAAAAGAAGATGGAAGTTGGGCTAGGAGCAACGAGCAAAAAGCGGAATGTTTTGCTGCTCATCTGGAGAGAATTTTCCAACCCTACGACCTGCAAGAATAAGAAGTAATGGAAGAAACTATCCTATTGGACGAAGAAAATGTAACACCGGTGGCGACAGGAGAAGTTATTAAACAAATTAAAAACATATATAAACCCTAACAAGGCCCCAGGATACGACTTAATCATAGACGAAATCCTGAGGAAATTACCAAGGAAAGCGATCGTAAAGTTGACCCATCTAATTAATGCTGCAATTAGACTCAAATATGTACGCGCATTGTGGAAGGTAGCGGAAATAGTTATGGTACCAAAACCAGATAAGCCTCCACATATAGCTTCCTCCTATAGACTATAGACACTATTACCGGTCATATCTAAATTATTCGAGAACTTGCTATTCAAGAGAATGCAGTTGATTATAAAGAGAAGGAAACTGATCCCAGACCATCAGTTTGGGTTCAGATGTGGGCATTCAACGGCGGACCAGGTTCATAGTATTACTAATATCATAGAAAAAGCACTAGAAGAAAAAAAGTATGCTCTGCAGTCTCCTTGGATGTCGCGCTAGCCTTTGATAAGGTGTGGCACGAAGGCTTGCAGTGGAAATTAAAATCTATCCTACCTAAACAATATTTGGATATATTAAAATCCTATCTAACAAATATATTCTATAGAATCAAGCAAGAGGACGACTATTCTGAACTCAAAGTAATTAAAGCTGGAGTACCGCAAGGCAGTGTCCTGGGCCCGGTACTCTACCTTCTATACACGAGTGATATCCCGGAATCAGAAAATGACACTGTGGCAACTTTTGCGGATGATACTGCCATACTAATAATGGGAGAAAGTAACACAGAAACAACCACCAAACTTCAAAATGCCATCAATAAGTTCCAGAAATGGACCAAGAAGTGGAAAATCAAACTTAACGAATTTAAATCAGTGCACATAAATTTTACAAATAAAAGGATAGAACACGTACCAATAAATATAAATGGTCAAACGGCTCTGTATGCTAATACCGCAAAGTACCTCGGTTTCACGTTAGATACGAAACTTCGCTGGAAAGCGCATGTGAAGAAAAAAGAAGAAGACCTAAACATCAAATATAAAAAAATGTACTGGCTTCTGGGACGAAACTCAGCTCTGTCAATACACAATAAACAACTGTTGTATAAGCAAATCTTAAAACCCATGTGGACATGTGGATCAAAGCTTTGGGGTTGTACCGCAAAAACAAATATCAAGACTATACAAACGTTCCAAAACAAGGTTTTAAGAAATATAATTAATGCGCCTTGGTATATTAGGAATGAAGATCTCCATAGGGACCTTGGTGTAGAATATGTGGAAAAAGAGATCCAAAAATATGCAAGAAGCCATGAAGAACGACTTCTACAACATGGAAACATCGAGGCCATCCACTTATTGGATAATGCAAATCAGCTAAGAAGACTCAAGAGGACTAAACCCCATGAGTTAGTGCAGTGCAGTAAATTGTTAGTGTTAAAGCAGAGAATTGTGTTAAGGGCGTGAAAAAAGTGCTTTAGAAGTTAGACTTGGCTAAGAAGACAGCAATGTGTGACTCTTGCTGTAATGCTTTTTTATGAAAAAATGATATACTCAACGTGCTTAGCTCATGGCGTGCATCGCGTGGCGGAAAATATTGGAAATATTTTCTCCGATGTAATATGCTTTCCGAGACTTTCCTTCCTCCAGCTCCCGTCATCACTCGTTGGGGGACTTGATCGGAGGCGGCTCTATACTACAATAAGAATTTTGGAGAGACTAAAAAGGTGCACATCTAAATTCTTTTTTAAGTAAATGTTAGGTCTGTCTATTTCTAAACCTTAATTTGTTTTTATTTTCTTCACAGATTGTAGATCACTTGCGAGGAAAAGGAAGAATCGGGATGCAAAGACGTAGGCCTAATTCTGAAAGATGCCAAAGCTACGTTTTTTCTGTTTCTGTAGTGGCTGATTTAGGCTACATTGAAGCCCATTTTAGCTATCCTCCAGGTTTAATCAAGCAATTGGAAGATCCATATTTATTCCTCACGGAAAGTATGAAGTTAGTAAATTAAGCTCCATTGAACTTTCCTAGAGTCAAGGGAGAAAAAATTCGCCAGAAAATTGTTATGGTTCTGGAAGACAACCCGGGTTGGAAAAAAATTAGCAACATCAAAAATGCCTTTTAGGGAGAGTGTGTAGGAATCATCGATAGCTTGTCCTCTAAAGAAGTATCCTGTTTTAAATACGCGCCCATCATTTAGGAAAAAAAGCCGAAAATGGGGAATGAAGAAGTGTTTGCCAATAAGAAAGATAAATTTGCCACTAACATCTGAATAGACAAATAGGAGGAAATAAGTTATTATGTAGAAAAAAGTCAGCGCAAGCCAAACGACCAATTAGAAACATCCATCGTATGAGTTGGAACAATTACATAAGTAAAATAAAAGATAGTGCCTATGAATATCAAGAAACTGCATATGGAATTTTAAAACATTCAAATAAAAAAATAAAGATACAACAAAAATTAACATAAAAATATAAATTGAACTTGTGGAGCTCATATATACAAATCAAGACGATAAACAAGGGTGTCCTTCATCATCCACTTTCTTTTAATTACACGTGGATCACTTAATAGAGACATGAAAACAACAGCCTCCAAAATGATTCAATTAAAGCAAAATATTTTTCTAAATTGCCTCATATTTCCTGATAATCAACATGCTAAAACGATTTCCCAAATCAGTATGTGAATTGCAAACTAAAAAAATATTTAAAGCAAAAACCAGTATAATGACTTTTAAGCAAACTTGTACCATTAGATCTAAAATAGTTATAAACAATCTAGAATTTCATTTAATTATAATAAAAACCATTAAAAACTAACAATTTTTCAACAGATATATGGTACTATGAGGAGAACTATAAGTAACAAAATACGTAAGGAAACGTTGCTGAAGTTTTACGAGACTATGGCCGTACCCACGTTATTTTACTGCAATAAAACGTGGCCTCCAAGTAAAAAAGATATTTCCAAAGTTCTTTTAATAACTAACAAAATAAAACAATTAAAGAAACTGGAAACAACATATGGACGAAATTACCAAAACTACCAATTAAGAAGTCCACAATGAAAGTAAGGACTTGATTACAGTTGATGACGATGATAATAATAAAGGGAGTACAAATAAGTCTCCGCCGTCTTTTCTAACAAATTGGG
Organism: Sinelater perroti; assembly: GCA_036346155.1. Taxonomy (NCBI): domain Eukaryota; kingdom Metazoa; phylum Arthropoda; class Insecta; order Coleoptera; family Elateridae; genus Sinelater; species Sinelater perroti. Next base: position 181,251 of record JARFIY010000057.1, on the reverse strand, counting down.
CATTTATTGTGAAAGAACAGTATCTTATGTTTTATTAAAAGTATTGTCTATCGCTAACCACTACTTTTTCCCATCTTTCTGGCAGCATACGGATACAGCGCCAGAAGAACGCTTCATTTTTTGAGGCTATCCACGAATTGACCCAATTTTTGGTATGTTGATATGATGTGAAGTGCTGCTCAGACATGCGCCATCAATCGGAACAAGTGATAATCGGAAAGCGCAATATCTAGTAAATACGGCGGGTTGGGTAGGACTTTCCAATTGAGTGTTTCCAAGTAGGTTTTGACCGGCGCCGCAACTTGTGGATGAACATTATCATGCAAGAGAATAATTTTGTCGTGCCTGGACTAGTAGTGTGTGCGTTTTTCCTTGAGTACGCGGCTCAATCTCATTATTTGTGTTCGGTAGAGCCCCAGTAACGGTTTCGTTCGGTTTGAGCAACTCATAATACACGACACCAAGCTAATCCCACCAAATACACAACATGAGTTTTTAAGTGAATATTCGGCTTGGCTATCGATGTTGAAGGATGGCCACCTAGACCCCATAATTTCCTCTTCTTTGGGTTATCGTAGTGGATCCATTTTTCATCACCAGTGACTATACGATAAAAAAAAACCCATCGTTTATGCTTGGCGAGCAACATTTCACATGTGCAAAATCGGCGTTCAACGTTTCTCGGCTTCAGTTCATATGAAACTCAATTTCCAACGATTTTAAACAATATGAAATTGCTTGTTGAATCACTCCTAATGTAAGTGCAAGTTATTTTTGGGTTTGGCAGAAATCTTTCTCCAATAATGTTTCCAATTCCGCGTCTTACTACATTTTCAGACTTCTGCTACGTTCTTTGTTTTCGACGTCAAACTCACCGTTCTTCAATTTATAAATCTACTCACGGCAACTCTCACTTAAAGCGGCCTCACTATATGTTTCTACAAGCAATCGATGCGCCTAAGCTGCAAATTTCTTCAAATTACAGAAGTAAATCAACAGTCCCCGCGAATGACGCTGATTTGGCTCAAAACTCGACATTTTTGCGCGAAAAGAATTATGTGATGCTGATAAAAAATTGCTAATATTTCAAGGTTATGGCGTTGCCAGATGTCCAACCTTACGATATGATGTTTTACATCTGACAATTTCAACCATAACTTACTGATGGGGCCATCTTTTGTGAAACGGCGGAGACTTATTTTTAGTATTTACTTTGAGTTTTATCCATTCACGACAAACGAGTTGCTTTCTGTTGACACTACTTGCTAGACCAAAAGGTTTAGTAGAGAAATCGAGAAATACAAGTGCGCAGAATTACAATTCAGAGCAGAATTTCACTATCTTTCCCTATAATTCTTTAAATTGTAAATTGATTTTAATACAAATTTGTAAAGTTTCAGACGCTGGAATATTGATATACATTAGAACTGACCATAATAACATTTACTCAAGGAAAATTTTTGGACATTTCTAGGAAATGACAGAAATGTCGTATGTAAGATAAGGTTTGTTTTTTAAGAAGTTAAATTATCTTGGAATGCTTGGCTAGGTTGTGGATGGGAAAACCAAATGTAATAATCATGGCAAATCAACGCAAGCGTTTCTCTACCAAATTTTATGAATATCAATATAATCAATTGTAAGACTAATAGATATTATAAAGAAACACCTGCAGAATATTTGATAATAAATAAAGATTAACTCCTATCCCAATCAAAAATATATATTTTTATTTCCCTATTATTAATTTCTTTACTCAAATTATTAAAAATGACAATGAATGACTTACCAGAAACAATTATTTAAAGAAAATAATTTTAGGAACTAAAATTCAATTCTTAAACTTTCTCGAGATCAAATATTTAACATGAAATTACAAAGGTTTTCTCTTTAGAGTAGGTATGTGTTTTAGTAATGTTACATTTATCTATAAATCTAATAACAAATCAGAGGTTATAAATTATTAAAGCGTACCTTCAATTTAAGTTGTACATTAAGCTGATTGGGATGTTTTATTTGTTTATCAAGGGAAAATAATCTACGAACATTGGAGAGCCAGGCGTGTAAATAGCCGTGCCCTCATGGTGCGGCGTGGGAAACTAAGTACGGCCCGTTTTTAAATGTAAAACGCTGAGGCCCAAATTGTCCCTTAAACGGCCAGCGCGAAAGCGGATGGGGGCGGCTACCGATATCAACCTTTAAGTAAAGCCAAATCGCTCACCTGAATCGGCTTCGGCTTCGGCGGCGATGGTTTCACGGTGGCCACCTTGTTGCGATGTCTTCGTGCCGGGAACACGACTGCACTGGCCGAGATGCGATGCGGATCAAGTATGTCTTGCGGGGTAGTTATCTGCGGGTTGGTTAAATGCGACCGAAATGGCCGCGTTGCGGTGTGTGTATGTCGCCGAACTTCGGCCTGGCTTAGCGGTAGGTCATTTGCGGGAAATTTTTAACTCGACAGCACTTTTCATCTCAAAAGGTGCCGCCGACGGCGTATGCAGACTCGCCGACTGAGCAAAAGCCCATATGCCGTTTTGTGTGCGATGTAAAACGTGGCGGCAGATATCAAAGCCACCAGCATGCCGCCGCGATATACAAGCGGTTCAAGGGCGAAAAGGCCGCTACACCAAACATCATTTATTTATAGCAGGTTTACTTTACTGAATTTTTTGTTTTTTAAGAGAACTTTGTTCATTGCTTTAACTTATGAGATTTTAATTATATTACTCCTATTATAATCCATTTGATAGTTCTCAAGCTGCTAAAAAAAATTATCTACTTTTAGGCCATTCTATTCCTCATCAGGGACACGTCGGGAATCTTACTCTATTATTTTAAATTTACATTAATGATATTATGGCGACTTTACATGATGTTATGTTTATTTCATTTTCAGAAGACCTAAAGATTAGTAAATTAGTGAGAGTGATTCTTTAGGGTATACTGTATTTGTAATTATAGAATTTTGAAAAATACAATTTATTGATAAATTGAAACTTATAAATAGAAAAGTTCATCAATAAAGCTAGCAATCTGTCCGAGGTAAAATCAACAACGCTTATACATGGTGCGTTATGAAAGTAAAGTGCATGGTTCTGTAAAAGCTGATTGATCCGATCTGTAAAAATCATCAAAACATTTCGAAATACGCTCCTCCTGCATCAATACACTTGCGCAGTCGCAATTTCTATGTCTGGAAGACACCCTTAAAATCGTTGGCCGGAATGTCCTTTAGGACTCTTGTAACATGAGCTTGAATGTTCTCCACGGAAAAACCAATGTTTTCCTTTGAACTCTTTCTTCACGCGGGAAAACAAAAAAAAAATCACAGAGAGCCAGGTGGGACCTGTATGAGGGCTGGGGAACCACTGAGGTGTTGCTCCGGGCCAACCATGAAGGCTGGGTGCATTGTCGTGGCGGAGTTTCATTGAGTCTTTGATGTCCCTCCTGACGCGGGCGAGCTTGCGTTTCAATCTCTTCAGCACTTTCACGTAAAACACCGCGTTGACAGTCTGTTCTGGCGGCACAAACAAAATGGACGATACCTCGGGCGTCAAAGAAGACAATGAGCATTGTTTTGACCTTTGACTTGTTCATGCGCGCCTTTTTGGGGCGTGGGGACGATGTGGTGTGCCACTCGGAGCTCTGCCTTTCCGTTTCTGGGCCGTACTCGAACATCCAGGATTCGTCTCCGGTTATGATCGAGTCAAAAAATCCGGATCATCTTCACTCAATTGCAACAAGTTTTCACAGCGCAAAACTCGAAGTTTTTCTCTTTGGCACAAGGGTGTCAGCGGTTTGCCGCATGCCTAAACGACAATTTGATTTCAAAACATCGCGCACACGCTTCTCGTTGTCGTTGATGGGCGTCCGGGACGGGGCTCATCGGCGACCTCTTCCAGGCCCACCTTAAACAACTTGTGCTATCTTCCGACTTGCGATCTTGATAAGCAGTCGTCTTTGAAGGCATCTTGTACGTTTCCGTAGCATTGGTCACAAGCCGCAAAATATGAGCGCATATTTTGTTCGAGTGAATCCTTCATCGCGCCGTGTTACAAACTGAGCCGGATGGCGTTTGGAAGAGCAAACCCCCACTACCTTTTCCCGCAAGCGGAGCGCGCTGCGATGTACAGTCGCGTCGGACAAAAATCATGCGCATTACTTTCATAACAAACCTTGTAGAACGAAACATTAAGAAGAACTAGAAACCGGCTAAATTAAAACAAACACAAATTTACAGGGATGCTTTAGAACAAGACAGTAATAACCTTAGCAACATTTAAAATAAAAAATTAGAATAGTATGAACATAAATAAAAGTAGGCAAGAAACTAAAATAGAAAAAAGAACATGTAAAACAAATACAAATAGAACTAGAGAAACACAAGATAGTGTGCGCTCTGATAAACCAAGATAATTATATATATATATACACACTATAGGCTTACAAAAAATAAAAGAAGTAACACTAATAATACAAAGAGGTAGAAAATGTAATATATAAATTAGATTTATATAAGAGAAACTCTTATTAAATTCTTAAAATATACCATTGAACCATATACTTAACGTAATCCATAAACTATATATCAAAAAGTCAATTTTATAAATAAATAAGTGGTAAACTAATAAGTTGGTAGAAAACGAATGTCATGGCTGCGCAATCTACGAGAATGGTTTGGCTGCAGCTCTGGTCAACTGTTTCGAGTAGCAATATTAAAAATTAGAATAGCAAATATGATTGCCAACCTCCGAAGCGGAGATGGCACTTGAAGAAGAAGAAACTAATAAGTAGAAAAAGATATCATCATGTTGCTTAACACCCACCGTGGAAGTAGCACCGCTTCTTTCTGAAACTTTCTATATCTATTTTGCCGAAAAGCATCAGCCCCCGTCTTCGTTTATCCTACTTCTTTACATACTTTGTGCTAGCTTTTCCTGTCTCTTGATATTATCACTCCATTAACCATTCCCTAGTCTAACTAGCTCTTCACCTTCATAATCTATTTTGATTTTGGTCTTTCCTTTCTTCTTTTGACGCTGATTCCCATGCCGTTATTATGTGTATTGTTGCTTCTGTATCTATCCGCCATATGCGGCATAGCCATTTAACCTTAAGCTGCATAACTTTCTTGACTATATCTTTTTCATGTTAGACTTACAATATTTCTTGATTACTCCCCAATTTCAATTCGTTTATATTTATTTTGGTTCGTCCCAGTATTCTTCTTAGTACTCTCCTCTCGGCTATTCCTAGTTTATCCTCATCTTTCTTTGTCATTGATATTGTTTCCAACGCATACATTATTACTGGCCTAATTAGTGTTTTATCAATTTTATTTTGGTTTATTGCTTTTCAAAATCGCTCTATTCACATAGAAGGCTCTGTTTTCTTTTATCTCTTTTGTTCTCTCCCCATTGTTAGTTATTGTCACCCCTAGATATTTAAACTGGCTCACTTCTTCGAATTACAATTTACCCACTTTTCCATTTTATCCCTTATGTCTTCTTCGATTCTCATTACTTTTGTTTTTATGTTTATTTTTATTTCTGTTTTCTCTTTCTCTAATTATTTCTTCTAACACTTGAGACATTACATCTTGTCATTTTGTAGGTCGTCTCGATAAGCGATCAGTTGTTCTCCTTTTGTCTCTATCCTTCTCTTGTTTATTTTCTTATATAATGTATTCTACTGCTAAATTCCTGTTTAATACCTTGGTTTGTTATAAATTCCTTTGCTCATCCTTTATGTGTTTTGATAATAGACCTAGTCAACCTCAAAGTAGCAAAAGTATCATCATCATATATCATATAGCTCCATTGTTGGAGCAAAGGGCGCCCTTGTTGGGGTGTTTCATTTGCTTTAGCTTTAGACTTCTTGTGGTGAGATAGCCAGTCTCACGCACTGTCTGGGGTCCGTTCCGTTGTCACAATTCTTTCCATTAGTTCCTTCCATTTTTTCCTATCTTTTGCTATTCTTTTTGCTTTGTTCCAATTTAAGTCAACCTGCTTTAGTTCTTCTGTGATTGTTTTTTTTCCAAGTATTAGTTGGTCTGCCTCTCCTTCTTTTCCCTGTCCTATTGTACTCCAAGGCTTGCCTGGTTATATTTCCTATCGGTTTTCTAAGGGTGTGACCAATCCATCTCCACTTGCGCTTTTTTATGGTGATCTCTATTCTTTCCTCTTTTGTCATTTCCCAAAGGTCCTCATTACTGATTACTTCTGGCCAGAAGATTCCGCAAATAGTTCTGAGGCATTTATTTATAAATGTTTGCAGTTTCTTATAGTGTTTTCTGTCTTCTTTCCAGGTTTCTGCTCCATATAGTAGTGTACTTTTTACATTACTGTGGAAGAGTCGGAGTTTTGTTTTTCTACTGATATTGTTTGACGTCCAAATTTTAAATAGTGAATTGAAGGCTTTCTGTGCTTGTTCTATGCGTCTTTCTATATCCCTCTCTGTGCCTCCTTTAATGCTTATTATGCTTCCTAGGTAGCATAATTCGTCTATTTCCTTTACCTCTCTTCCCTCTAATTGTATTCTTGTATTCCCCATGTTGTTTTTGAGCAAAAGTATAATGAAACAAAATAATGGCGATAGAAAGAGATTAATATTTAGTGTACACTAAATTGCTTAACAATAAATAACAAATTGTCTGAAGAAAATTCTCATCATACATTTACATAGAAAATAGCAGAAGCCAGAAACTACTAGAAATTATCTCAAATAAATGTTTAATCCCGGTATTTCTTTAATAACTTTTACACCAATTAGATACTGGAGCACAATTTGAAAAACTTTAAAAATTTACTTTATGTTGTGAGAAATGTGATGACATTATGTTGTATAATATGCAGAATATCGCCTATTCTGTTAGAAATATTTAGTTTAAATGGTTTCCGATATTTTTTTTATGAAAATAATAATTTTTTCTATCTTTTTTATCAGGTTTGCCTTGGTCAGAATTATATATATAAAAAAAATTATGAGTGCTGCTGTCACACAGGTCAAAGTTCAACTATTGCTGTCAATTGTTCGTGCCTTTCCGTGCCGACCCGAACGCCTCCGAATGACAAATTCTGGCTTGGCGGCAGACGCGGCCGAGGTATTATATTTCCGGAACCGCAAGCGATAGAAAATTTTCGTTTGAGAGCGGGTAATAAAGCACTCGTGATATATAAAAAATTAGTCTGTAAATAATTCGCCACTTCACAAAAACAAAGGAATACAATCCGCACAGCTTTTAGACGATGTGAAGATTATTGCAATATTTACAAGACTAATAATAGTTCGTTTTATTGTTAGATCGGATTTTCCGTGGTATTCTGTCGTGCCAAATGTATGAAAATTTATTTTTATTTGACTTATAGTAGAAGCAGCAATTATTGCTGAGATAAAAATATAGGGTGACCCAAATCAAACGAATTCAAATTTGAAATAAATTAGATAAAACGTCAGATTTCCTTCTTAGTATCGTCACATAGTGCAGACCTTGGATTTCAGATAACTCCATAAAAATAAGTTATAAGGTATCAAATAACAGGTTCTTCATTATGTCATGCAAAAGAGTTTTTTATTACCGTGGTTAAACTTTTCAGCCAATTTTATATTTGACGTTAGTTGTAGCTAGGTCAATGTTTGGAGTTTTGTTTACACTCTAGGTCAACACTAAATATGGCGTCAGCTAAGGCCAGCTATTTAAACGAAGAAAGGTTTTCATTGTAGCCGCTTTTACGAGAGGGGTGAAAGTGCTAGTAATAATTAATTTTAATCTATATATAACTCTTTGGAGAACATAAAATTTGAAAGAGAAGTTGAAAAAGCAGCTAAAATGAATCTTCGCGCTTTTTATACAACAAGAAAAATGATTTCCCTTGCTTATTAACTTTCGATAGCCGAACGCTATAGGCAAAAATTAATGATTTTAACATGATGTCTGTCTGTCTGTCTGGAGACACGATGACTTCCGTTATAATCATCGGATTCACTTCAAACTTGGCACACATATACCCTAGGTCAATACCTTCTTCGCTATTGAATTTCAGCCAAATCGACCAAAGGTCAAGGGGTCAACGGTGAGGTCAAACTTTTTTCCGTCACATAGCATATGTCGTATGGCACCTCATTCGATAGCAGGCGTCATAAGGAACATTATTCTGCCATTAATTTTTTGAAATTGGTCAAAGGTCATGAGGTCACGACTAGGTCATCATGGTTTTTCATGATTAGACAGATCTCATGATACCCCATTCGAAAGCAGACGTCATAAGCAACATTATTCCGCTATTAATTTTTGAAATTGGTCAAAGGCCACGAGATCACGACAAGGTGAACAGGATTTTTCAGGATTCGACAGGGTTTATTCGAGAGAAGACGACATAATCAACATTATTCCGCTATTAATTAACCCATGAAACACCAGCGTTTCAACATCAGCGAGTTCTCAGAACATCATAATTTTTTGCATGCGCTTTTATGAAGAGATGATAAGGCTCTTTGCAAAAAATCTCGGAGCGAACCCATGAAACACCATAGTTTTGACATTAGCGAGTTCTCAGAACATCATAAGTTTTTGAGTACGCGTTTTTACACGGATTTACACCACTCTCGCTTTCTGTGGAGGTACTTAAAAGAGTTTATCGTAACAAACTACGAGCCATAAGCGCCTTCAAAGCAGACTAAAGTTACTTAAAGTAATTCAGCCAGTAACAGCAAGCGTACTGATAAGCACTTTACCTAATTTGGCGAGTCCGATGCAATCCTGTCTAAGTGAAAATTGGGACTACTTCAAGCACACGTCATGATTTTTAAATTTTTCCCAATTCTCTAGGCTCCAGACTTATAATACCTTAGCAAACTTTTGTTATCTGTGTTCCCTAATAGCATTACGTCATAGCTTTGTAGCTAGAAATACATTTTTTCTAACAGTCGAGTGAAACCCATTAACATAAGCACTCTTATTCCACCATAAAATATTACAACTTACACAAACATTCCAATCCTTTTATCAGTATGTCGTGCCACTTTCTAATTTTTAAAGGTGCTTATATTTGAATGTACGAACTGTATTCCTACAAGACCTTGATTTTATTAGAAAGTGGCTTTCTTAAAGCCATTCAAAAGATTCTTATCTTCTACTTCCTTAAGACTCTAATTATGAATAAATGTTACAATTATTTTATACTACAAACAAATTTAATTTAGTAGGTGTCATGATAAAATTTTAACTCTCCAAGTTCTTCTTTCTTGGAAAGAATAGAATTATTCAGCGTTTAACTTTTCATTTATTGAAATTGAATTGTGTTCATTAACAATCAACCCACGATTTGCAGACAAATTGAAATATTCACGCCACGAAACTTGACTGACATAGAACGATGTATGCACTGGGGTGCGTCCCGGTTTCCAAAAATAGCTTTGATGGCCAAAATTCCCTAACTTTGCATTTCTTAAGGTGCATCGTCAATATAATTTATGGGTTGTGTTATAAACTGGTAGCAATTTTTTTATAAATTACCTATACGATTGTTGTTATCGTTACTATTAACCACTTCCTACACAAAGATCTGGAAATGCATCTTGCTGCCTCTTGCTCATGCTAGCTCAGTATCTGAACTTTTGTATTTAATTATAGATACTTGATGTTTGGTATGTACAAGGTCTGTTTCGAAAGTATTAAACCGTATAATACAAAAGTTACAATAAAAAAAATTGATGTAATTAATAGAGTGGTACAAGACACAAAAATCACAAATAGCTGCCTCGTCGTATTGGTCTGGAATCTTTTCTCTTTCAAAAGTAAGTTTATTTCTGGAAACATCCAGAAGTCGCAGGGTAATAAACAATTGCATACACCACTTCTTGGAATCCACAGCCCATCTCGGGTTCTCAGACTGTTCGCCACCTATGTTAGTCGTAGGCTATATACGTTTAACATCTTTCGGGTTCTGCTCATTGTTAGTCTTAGAGCATTTACATCACTTTCTAGCCATCTCTAAATTGTTTGTATCATGCCTATATTCTTGCTGCATTCATTCCTATTCGGGCCAATCACCAATTCCTTTTATTTGGGTTTTAAAATATGGTCGGCCGTCTTGTGGCTTCCCCTGTACGCGTTTTGTATAATTAGAGATAACCGCGGCGGTTGGTTCGCCTGCGCGGCGACGTCACTACAAAAGCGGAGCTGCTACTGCGTTTCGGTGTAGCCATGATGGCTTTGGAAACGTTCGTGTGTACAAAACCGTTTTGACCGAGAATTCGCCGGCGTATTTAATTGGTGGGCAGGAGTTTTCCCATCCTGGAGGTCGTTTGTTGTAGGTCGATTGCATGTACGGGAGTCTATACTTACCGACGCAGAAGCTCGGTCCGTTTTTTTTTGTATTTGACTCGGCGAAGAAAGTAGAAAAACCCCGTTGTAAATCTCGGACACAACCAGCTGAAGAACCCACATCAGAAAAGACGTTTCTCATCTTCCTCGATTCCCCCTAATTACAGCCGCGGAGAACCGAATTCTGCAATAGAACATCCGCTTCCACGGTGTATGTCTTCCAGCTTTTTGGCCTTAAGTCCGCTTAAACCTAAACAACTCCGTATTTATTAGTCTTTTGAGTCATCCGAACAGTTTCTGTGGGCAAACTTTTTAAAAAAACACAAATTCACTGCTCTACTCGATCAATTATTATAAATACAACTATTGTATACTGTAAGGACTTATTAACCAACCGATAGAATTGTCTTCATTCTCACATACATATTGCAGTCTACTCTCTACAGCCGTGCTTACTTTTCATTATATCAACATTACCTCATATGTATTTATTTAATAGATATTTTAAATATATTGGAGTTCATAATTTCAGTTACCCCTACTACACTCAATTTGTAGCATTAGTGTACACATAATTTTTTATAATGTCTATTGTATGATCACATTTAATCCCTAATTTAGTGTTGCATAAGTATTTTAATTTTATAATTGTTTTCATTGCATTTTAGATCAGTAACATAAAGAACAATCTTATTGTGTAAAGTTTTTATTTTATTAAATGCCACAACGCATGACGTATGGTACTTTGGGACAAATTATAATTTTAACTTCTTACTCAGGATCTTTTAATTATGGCATTTTCCTTTTTCAACTTATTCGTGCTTTTTTACTAATTATTCGTTTTCAATTCCACTGTATGTTTATCTTTCTTCCAACTTTCTTACAGATTCTAAAATATGTTATTTATTTTGGATTAATTGGTTTAATTTCTATATTATTTTATTTTACTGCAAAATTTAAGGTTAGGGTTCTCTTATGTACTATACAATAACTCTGATAAAGAGCGACGGGGCAAAGCCACGCATTAGATAACTTCATTATTACCTTTTGTTCGAAATGAACTGAATTACAGATAATGGGTACTTAATAAGTAAAGAATTTTTTAATGATCCTGATTCTAACTTTTAGAGATGGGGAGTGGAATGTGAATGTATTCCACGCCCCATCTCTAAAAATCTACAGAAACCTATACTATACTGAGAGTCCCATTTTAAAAGTCACACGCAAATATCTCGCTAGGGAAGACGCCGATCGACAAGTGACCTTAATAAAAGTTGATGGGTTTGAAAGGGGCCATCTAATTATGTAGTCCAGCACCCTGGTAAGGCCCTGTAATATTCAACTTTGTTTTTTTTATATTGGACATACTTAAATGGGCACACCAAGATCAACGGCTCAAAGAATTCTAAGGCTTTACAGATTCCACCCTTACTATATTACTTTAACCCAAGCGTTGACTGCTCGTGACTTCTAGGCAAGATTAGAATTTTGCAACTGATCATTGTAAAAGCTCTTCAAATGAGAAAAAAATTGAAAAATCACATTAGGGCGTATTGTTCTTCGTACAAACAAAATAAAAATTAAGGTTTTTTGATCAATAACTACTACAAAAATATAAAAGATATGATAAAATCATCATCAAACATGGAGTTGAACTGTGAATAAAATTGTAACCAAGCGACAGTCCAGCTTAGCATACGATTAAAATTTTTGTGTCCTCAAAATTCTTATCCTTTTCAATTTGTAGTATTTTTTATATTCCTTGGTTAGTTCGTAGTCAAATGATTAAAAAACCTGGACTTCCATGCAAACGGATTTAGTATAAATCTTGAGTTTCACCTAAGTAGCGGTTAGTCCTCTTAATAAAAATAATTAAAAGTATCTGTGTTCAATTAGAAGAAGTTTTGTTCTTATCGGGAGCTTTATTAAGTTTTTTCCCTAACTATTTTATGTCTTAATATATTATTATACCTGTTTTAATACTATAACGAACTCAGGTTCGATTATTGGTTTTTACTTAATAATTATTTAACAATATAAAAAAATTATTTATATCTACCTGGATGTATAGGTAATGCTCCAGTGTGGAGGTTCAATTTTTAGAGTTAGTTATTACAATGTTTACTTCTTAAGACAGCTCTGTTCTAGAATCAAAATTATCTTTGGCCACTCTAGAACAAGTTGTAGAAGAACAGGTATGTTTTCTTACTATCGCATGTATCCTTACGGCCGAAATGGCAGTGAATTTTGTTTTCGGAGCCTCATATACGTAAGATTACATATGGTCATCTGCATTCCTTGACGAACACTTCTAACACATTGTGTTCTATTTTATCCAGTATAAACAACTTCCAATTTTTCGTACGCTAACCTCTTGATGTTTCGTTGAATCATATCTTGTTGAGAGATTAGCTTCTCTACATATTAAGGTGACTCAAATAGTGATAAGAGAATTGCTTGGTTACTAAGTAGATATGCGTTGTTTTTTGTTTCTAAAAACGGAGACTATTTATTTCCCATCTATACAAGCCATAGATGTATTGGTCAAGACATCAAACAGATCTTATCCTTCACCTTAAATTAGACTTTTTTGCCATTATACTAAAAGCTTAGAATTTTAATAGTTTCTGACTCTTTGGACCTTCCGATAACCGATCATTCGCTTTGTTCGCTTAAAAACCCATTGCTGGTTTCTGCATAAGGCTTAGATAACTAATGTAAATCATTTTTGCTTACTATTGAGCGGTTTTCTAATGCGTTATATAACCCCATTTTTGAGCAATGGTATGCGTGTCCTCTTAGTGGCTCTAAAGCGCTTCTGCAGATTGTGGAACAAAATTTTTGGTTCAAATTTTTTCTTGATTCCGATTGTATACAAGTTTCTAATTCAGCTGCTAGCAATCTAAGTGCTTTTACAAACGAGATTTTGTATTATATTTGATTTTGTTCTTACTTTAATCTCAGTCTTATTGATGTTTGAATGTAACCTTTGCGAAATATTTGCGCTTTACTTGGTTCATCCTTATCACTATTCCGCCCGATTGGTGTTATAATTGACTCAAAATTGCTTTTTTTGGCCCAAGTCTAAAGGTACCCCAAATCGACTGAAAAACTCTAATTAATGTTTTTGCTACTACAGATTTCTCTTAATTGGATATGACATGCGCTTTGGTTCCTTAAGTAAAGTGGTCCATGGCAACATTATTGTTGACCACCGACGTTAACTGTTACCCTTTCCAATTAGACTATCTGCATGATATTGCCTCATAGATGCATTTTTCCTTCTAAATGAAAGTATATTATGTAATCCGCATAATTCTCACTTCCGACACCGTTTTGTCACAACTTCTTTACAGTTAATTTAATAGAACCACTTTCGAATCTTTGAAAAACGCCTTTTTAATTCCGACGTTAAGCTTCTCGACTAAAACTGCGACCTGAATTTAGTGTCATTGGCAGAAGGTATTAACTTCAAGAAATGCATTGCATCTACATTATCACTCAGTTAAGTTCCTGTATGTAACGTAGCTTCTACGATAACTATCAATCGTTAATCACTGTTGTTCTATGCAAATTTGCAAGGTAAATCCTCTAACCAAGAACAGTGATTACAGGTTTCCAGCTGTAATCTACTTGGCAGAGCGTCTGCGTTGCGGTGACTAATTCTAACACGCCGCAGTATGTCAAAATTGTACTCTTGCTGTTTTAGTTTCTAAAATTGTAATAGCCATTTCAAGGCAACACAGATAAATGCAAAAATGTGTTTTGGCTTTCATAATTACTAATAACTCTTTTTGTGTTACACAGTAATTACACCATGTTTTTAATAAAACTTTACCAAAGCAGACGATTGTCTATTTTTATCTATTCTTTATCTGAGAAAGACCACTCTTTCCATAGCAACCGATAGCGTAGTCAAGATTGATGTAATTGATGAAAAGTTCTCTGGTAATTATTTATCCAAATATATTTATGACCCTTATTGTCATGTCTCTTTTTAATTTGATTAGTGATATTCAGAAATTTCAAAAGAAACCGTGAGTAGTGCTATCGACTATTACAGAACGGCAAAACTATAAATTGCATGCTTATTTCTTAATGTGGGACACTCTTGCACTGATCTATTTTTATTCAGGTCAACCGTTATGCTGTCTTTTGACACAATATAGCCAAGTTTTTTACATCCTTCCAGAAGATGTGACATTTCCTGACACTCAGCTTGAAATTAGCATTTTGTGACTACTGAAATACTTCTTTAAGATTATTTAAATGTTACCTACTACAATCATCTATCCAGCTGCATGTGTACATCTGCCGAATTAGACCCCACAGTACGGTTTTCATAAATCGCATTTAAGTAACCGGAGCGATGCACAATTTAAACCCTATTGTGAATGCAGTGTTCTTTCCCCCCTTTTCTTTTCTTCTTTTTGGACTTTGATCTAAATTGCCAATAACTACTCTTCAAGTCTGATGTAGAAAACTGTATGGTGGTCTAATATCAAATTAATATTCTTCAATACCGACAGTTTCTTTTCCTTTTGCTATAGAAAGCGTCTGGTGATTGGTGGGTCTGCTCAATATTTCCGATGTTAATTATATGAGTTATTACATTTATTTTACATTTTTCATCGTAGTTCAAGGCAAATATGTCATAATTTTTGATAAGCATTTTCTACTTTAGAACTTAAGATTTCAGAATTATACCCAGATGTCCTTAGAGTGTCTTTTTATGAGGTCCGCATTCAGACGCATATACTAACAACAGGCGATGTAGGCGTACACTCAGATATTGCAGTATTTTTCTTTGCAGTTACAAATCCTGGATTAACATTCATTACGCTGAGAGCCACAGCATTCCCAATTTTTACAAAGGTTCTCTTCAGATTTTCTGGTCTGTCCATAATCAATTTCTTCTACTGGTCGTAGACACCCTTCTTTTACTGTAATCTTTCAGATGTACTTGCAAAATGCTTGTTTTGTGCTTTCATCTTCTAAAGCATGATTTCTTCAAAACTCTGCCGGGTGCAATAAGATCTGAGTAACGTTGGATTTAAATTCTTGCAAACGTTCCCCAGATTGCTAAACACGTTTTTAAGTTATACCTAGCATAATAGCTCAAGATGTGCATTATCATATGAGATCCGATAATCTCTTTGTTAACTTTTTGTTATAGCATGAGGCACATTTGCAGTGTTTCTGGGCACAGCAATTGGTAAAAGGATTGCACCTATTTGTTGCTGTCAATTCTTGTAATTGGCTTAATTCTTGTAATTCCTTTCTCTCATTTTTGGATCGTTCTTCTTTTACTTCCCTTAGTATCATGTCATGATTCAAAAATATTTTCCTGAAAGTTTAAAAAAAGTTTTAAACTGCACATTTAATTTTTTTAAAGATTTTATATTAACTTATTTGGATCCGTAGATTTGAACAGATATGTGTCTGAGTTCTTTGTCAATCAGGGCCCGTGGCATTCTATTCTATAGCACCTACCGTTTTCAGCTTCATCGCCCTTCATTAATGTGACTTGTTTTGCTTTCGCCATAGTAATTTATTTGAGTTGCGGCGAATCCCACCTCGGACACCAGTTGTAACAATTTTACTTTGTGGATTTCATTAATTATTTTCACTTGATAATTACTTATGAATACACACTACTATTTCCTATCTCTATAGTTGGTTAGCAACTAATTAGTTAACGCACTAACGCTATCATTAACTATTTCTTTCCAGAGGTTGCTCTGAAACCGGTTTTTTCCTTATACGCGCTTAAATATTTTCGCATGTGATTCTAGAAGCCCTGTGACTTCGGATTCATGCCACGTGCACTTAGAACGATCTGGGTGTCCACGAATGTAGGTTCTTACAATCATCATGTTCTATCAAATACACATTTTTTTATAAAACATATTTTTTTAAGTTTCATTATATAAAGTTCTTGATAATTTGATTGATAGCATTGATAGTACTTTTGATTTTGTCGTAGAATATCTTGGATAATGTTTTAGGGTGCTACTCCTTAGTCGTAACTGTACTGCCCGTGCTGCTAAACAGAAATACATTATTTCTGTTGTATCACCTGACTTATAAATACAATTTTGTGGAAAACTATAGATGATTTCACTGACGAATGACTATTTTTTAAGGTTTGGTATGCCAACCATGTTAACAGTCTCAAATTTCAATTTTTTTCTAATGCATTTTTCCGTGAAGAAATTTTCAAGTGTAGTTATTATTTGTTTAAACATTTTCAGTCTGAACTGTGGAATAACAACAATTTAAATAATCAGTTGTTTTTAAAAGTGGCAGAAATAAGATACGCTAGTCCTAAGACTAGTAAAAATTGCTTATATAATATTTTGGAATTATTAGAGAGTTTCGTTTTCTTTTAGAACCATAAACTGTGGAAACTGAGAAAATAAGCTTTCTATAAGTAATTGTTTAAAGTCGTCAAAATGACATCCACGATAAAAGACGTAATGCTACTAATTTCTTTAAATGACAGTTATATCAGTATTTCTTATGTCCTTTCGCAGCTAAATTTATATAATGTAACTAATGGTTTACATAATTTATATAATATAGCAGAGGCAACATTGCATCACATTAAATTGTGCACTAAGTTTCTTGAAGATTAGCCCATTTCCAGTTAAGCTTTAATAACGGCCATGAAGCAAAAACCATTATTTCTTCAGCTAGTTTGCGAAATTGCAGAGCGGCGTCGTAAACCGCAAAAATCCGAGCACGATTATTCGGCAATTAGTCACGATAAAGCCACAAATAGGGCCTTTGTAGGTTTAGCCGAAATTGCCTAATTAAGGCCCCTACCGCCATCCGAAGCCAAGACAACTCTATTAGCTTGAGCAACTGTTTGGTGAAATATTAACCGAACGCAGCATTTCGGCTGATTAGAAAGTTCGTTCGGTTTTGCCGCTTTAAGTGCTTTTTAATGTAATGAATGTAACAACCTTTACTCAAATCAAATTAACGTGATGTTGTTGACATTAAGAGCCTTGAAAATAGTTTGCATCCTGTTAAACCTTGTAATGTGTGCAGCAAATATTTCGAGTCACTAAATTAGCACATTTTAATTATCAATTGCTGTAATATAAATGCCGAAGCCCCTATTAGAGTGTACTAATATTCGACGAATTTGTTAAATCAACAGGAAAAATATATAGGAAAAATTAATTAAACCAACTAAAAATCGTTAGAACGTTACTATGTTAGCTATTACACACACCTACTAAGTCGACTTCCTTCAAAAGTTGCTGAATCGATAATTAATTGGGCCGAGCTTGCTAAAAGTATTGTAGAGTTTATAGCCCCTTGATATAAATATGGTTGTCAAAAGTAAACCATACAATCCAAAATTTTTGTGTTGCAAAAGTGCACTTCATTTGCACCTAAACTGGAGTATGCACTTATTTTTTAAAGCACCTGTTAGAGTACACTTTTCCTGTGGGTATACTTAAAATTAGGTCAATTTCTATTACAGTTTTTTTATCGGCACTGCACTTAATACTACGACGTCACATACACCTACGGGTTGAGCAGAACTCGAACTCGTCTGTGCCTGTTTGCAAACAGAGGAACAATGATATTGTCAGCTAAATTACGACGGCAACCCCATTACAGTTTTACCAGAATTCGTTTTTCCTTTAATTCGGCTGATCAAAATAAGCACCCCTACAAGTTCCAATGTATCAGAAATCTGTATTACGGAATTTGATAAAGAGGCAACAAAAGGTTGAAATATTGATAATCGTTTCCAAAAATTGTGAGTACGCATTCCATTTGAAGTATTTCTCTTCAATTTTTATGCACTTTTGGCAACGCCCTAGAGTCCCGTAAATCATCACTTGTGGGCAGCTGAATAAAGCTTGGAAGAAAATTTCTTATCATGCACTATTTCCTTCATTACGTCAAATATAGTCACTTAGAGTAAGATTCGGCAAATAAGGATTTTACAAGAGCATGGTGTACCGGAGAACTTTCAAAATAACAACTGTCTAACGATTCGAATATGTCATTTGTGAAACAATGCGCTGCATCTGCAATTATCATGGCAGCACTGCCAAATACAGCGTAGGGTATTACTTCGTCCATAACTTCAAAGAAAGAGTAGTTCAAGAGTAGTCAAATAGTCAAAAAGTTTTGCCTAATTCTGCTCTCAACATACACAAATAAACTTTTGAAATTAAATCCTAGATTCAGAGAAACACGCTTTCAAGGCCTTGGGTTCTTTTTCTTAATAAAAGTCTATTTTATTGTGGATAGGAAACTTTACGAGTACTAATTCTGCAGTGAAAAGAGAAGGGAAAAGGCCTTGTAGTGTACGAATACCGGAATTAATCAATACAGTAAGTCGTTTGCTTTTGTAGTCTCAGAGGCAATTTATGCTCAAATATGGCGTTGCCTAGTTGTGCAGTATGGCAAATTTCTAACAAGACCTTTGTTTTCATTATAATGGTTGTTGCATAGGCATCTTCCGAATGTGATTAGCAAAAACTCCTGGAAATATGTGAAAACATCTAACGAAACATGCCGCATGTTGCAGTTAATTTCTTTACCTAAAATCCATTTTCATTTGTCGGGATGCGTTAGTAAACAAGTTTTGTTATTGGAGTGATAACAACCTACAAGATGTCTACAAAAGACCTATTCTGCCTAGCGAACACGCGGTGTGCTGCGAGTAAAGTTGGGATCATTGTCCTTTACTTTTTTTGCGGAAAGCCAAAGTATTACGTTCACTTCAACCGATGTGTGAACATAATTTAATAATTATCCTGAGCGAATTTTGATGCAATCCAACTGCTCCAAATTCTGCGTGATATGTTTTAAGAGTCTAATTTTGTTATGAAAAAAAAAATTCAGAATGAGACCAATAATAACGAATCGAAAATATAGAACACCACTTGGTCAGTATCTTCTTTAAACTCACTGAAACAATTCTTCCAATTCTATAGTTTTGCATTGCAAAATAAATTTTGTGTGGCTCCTATCATTTTTACTTTCTTCAATTTAAAGAGAAGGAGAAAATCGCTTAGCGACTCATAGCACCATTCTCAAGAGAAGGCAACCAATCTGGTGTGGCGGCCTTTTCGCCCTTGAACCGCTTGTATATCGCGGCGGCATGCTGGTGGCTTTGATATCTGCCGCCACGTTTTGCTATCGCACACAAAACGGCATATGGGCTTTTGCTCAGCCGGCGAGTCTGCATACGCCGGCGGCGGCACCCTTTGAGATGAAAAGTGCTGTCGAGTTAAAAATTTCCCGCAAAGCCCGGCAACATACTTACACCGCATCGCGTCCAGTGCGGCCGCATTTAACCAACCCGCAGATAATTACCCCGCAAGACAGACTCGAACCGCATCGTATCTCGGCCAGTGCGGTCGTGTTCCAGGCACAAAGACATCGCAACAAGGTGGCCATCGTGAAACTTTACTTATCGGTTGATATCGGTAGCCGCCCCCATCCGCTTTCGCGCTGGCCGTTTAAGGGACGATTTGGGCCTTAGCGTTTTACATTTCAAAACGGGCCGTACTTAGTTTCCCACACCACACCACGAGGGAACGGCTATTTACACGCCTGCCTCTACACAATCCATCAGCAAAATTCCTTCCTGGTCGTAAAAGCCAACTTCTATTTGTTTTAGTATAGGATATCTTAGGATAGAAATGCGCTATCATTCCATAGAGTGGCATTTCTTTTCCGGCACTTCCTGAGTCACCCTACACAGTTGAAGCCATGGAAAACCCTTTGTCATCTTCAAGTTCTCATAAATGATGATATGCAAAATTCTTCCAGACAAACTTGTTGCATTCGCCAGTACATCGAATCGATTTGCCTGTTTATCATCTGTTTGCCATTTTCAAGTCGGGCGCAAGCTAAATATCTAGCGATACACTACTTCAACTACATGCGTTTCCTCCTTGTTCACAATTGCATTGGCGGCACTACAGACGTGACTCACTACACGCCACTGTAATATATTTTCACATAAGCCTATATTTCAATTAAGACAAAACTGGGGTTTAGCAGGGGAGTGCCAATCATTTTTGAACACATTAAATAGCTACAGGGAGTTTGTAGCCTAACAAAAATTATTTTATAGATTTAGTTTAAATATGCTCTCATTTTCTTTACTAACCCCCTTCAAATAGTTTATCAGTAATTAGTTTCAAACTGTTTATAGTATATATTTAAATTAGATTATATCTTATCGCCCAGCGGGGTTGCTAGATCCCCAACTGGGCGCCTCCCCAGGTGGCGGATAGGGAACGCCCGTCAGATATGGCGGGTACCGGGGAAATAAAATACCTGGGGCAGACCAAAACTAGCAGTAGCGTCTGACTCAGATTGAGCGGCTACAAATAGGGCACTCTTTTGCCCTGGGATCGAGGACGGTCCTAAAGGCGGAAGAACTACGAGGGTGGTCAACGGCATAAGGATACAGAAGGCAAAGGGAAACCACTGTATTAAAGGCCCATTTGGGCATCCCTAGTAAAATCAATATGGCTGAATTCAGAGCAAAATGTTCCGAGTCTCTAGTTCCCCGTTCGGTTCTCCGGGGAACGGTTTTGAATAAAGCTGCAAGAAAGAAGAAAGAGATGAAGATAGCTACATGGAATATTCAATCTATATATGAAGCAGGAAAAATCCACAACGTGCTTCAAGAAATGGAACGTCTTAAGGTTAACATAATGGGACTGAGTGAAACCAGGTGGCCAAATTCAGGGGAACTGCAAATTAACAAAGCAAAGATATACTACTCAAGTAACAACGACCCATACCATTGGAATGGAGTAGCAATAGTAGTAGACAAATCCCTGTGTAAATCAGTAATTAGCTTCATGCCTGTCTCAGATAGGGTAATCATGTTAAGAACTCAAATACTCCAAGGAATAATGAATATAATACAGGTATATGCCCCTACTGCAGATAAGGATGAGGAAGAAGTAGAACAATTTTATAACGACGTTCAGCAAGCTATAAATATCACAAAAAACAGAGAAATCACGGTTGTCATGGGGGATTTCAACTCAAAAATAGGAAAAGGAGAAGTGGAGGATATCATAGGTAATTACGGACTGGGACTAAGAAATGAGAGGGGAGATAGACTGGAACAGTTCTGCCAAGAACAGGAAATGATAATCTCAAATACGTTCTTTAAATTGCCAGAAAGAAGGCTATATACGTGGAGAGCACCAGCAGATAATAACAACAACATAGTCCGAAACCAAATAGACTATGTATTGATAAATAAACGATATCGCAATTCCATCAAGTCGGCCAAAACATATCCAGGCGCAGATGCAGCAACTGACCACAATCCGGTGATAATAAAAATCGAAACACCATTAAAAAACTTACATCACAACAGAACAAAAAACAACTACAGATAACACAATTAACAGACCAAGCAACAAAAGATCAATTAGCGGTAAAAATTAATAAATAACTAGAAGAAAAAATAGATAGAAACTTGAAGGGAGACCCAAATAACAAATGGGAAGCATTCAAAAAAGCAATAATGACCCCAAGTAGGGAAATATTAGGAGAATCAAAGGTAAATAACACAAATAAAATATGGATGACGGATGAGATACTGGAACTGATGGAAAACAGAAGACAACATAAGAATAGAGGCAATGAAATGTATAAAACCTTACATAAAGAAATAAGAAGGAAAATTAGAGAAGCTAAGGAGAAATGGTACACAAATAGAAGAATTGCAAGCAAGACATGATGATTTCAACTTGCACAAGAAAATAAAGGAAATGGGGGGAATAAGAAAATCAAATAAAAAAAAAATCCTCTTGGACAGAAATGGTAAAATAATACCCGACATAAAAGGTAAATTAGAAAGATGGAAAGAGTATATCCAGAAATTATTCGAAGATGAAAGACAACAAGAAACAATAGAAGAAAATGCAGAACGAGACAGTGGACCATATATAACAGAAGAAGAAGTAATGCATGCAATAAAGTTGGCAAAATCCAATAAAGCTACGGGTCCTGATGAAATTCCAGCTGAAATAATAAAATTAATCACGGAAGAACAAATAGGCGTGTTGGTGGATTTATATAATACAGGAATAATCCCTACAGAATGGCTCAGATGGACATTCATCGCTTTACCCAAAAAAGCCAAAGCAAGAGAATGTAATGATCATAGGACAATTAGTTTAATAAGTCACACTCTTAAAATATTTCTGAAAATATTGCATAAAAGAATTTTCAGAAAGCTAGAACAAGACTTTAGTGAAACCCAATTTGGCTTCAGGAAAGCAATGGGCACAAGAGAAGCCCTGTTCGCAGTGAATGTGTTAACTCAGAGATGTATGGATATCAATCAACCAATATATGTCTGCTTCCTCGATTACAACAAAGCATTTGACAAAGTCCGCCATAACTACCTCATTAGACTACTTAAAGATAAAAATATAGATATGAAAGATATTAGAATAATAATTCAGTTATATTTCAACCAGATTGCTAATGTAAAAGTGGAAAATGAGTTAACTGAAGAAGTACAGATACAAAGAGGAGTAAGGCAGGGATGTGTGCTTTCGCCTTTGCTCTTCAACGTATATTCTGAGGAAATAATCAAGAACGCACTGGAAGAAGTATCATTTGGGATTAAAGTTAACGGGAAATATATAAACAATATTAGATATGCAGATGACACTATACTCATGGCAGAGTCATTAGAAGGTTTACAAAGGATATTAGATCTAGTAGTCGAAAGTAGTGAAGAAAAGGGTCTGTCACTAAATATCAAAAAGACTAAATTTATGACAATCACAAAATCACAACAACGACAAGAAAATATATGGATTAGAGGAGAACAAGTGGAGAAGGTACAAAAATACAAATACCTGGGAACTATTGTCAACGAGAACAATGAATACACAGAGGAAATTAGAGCAAGAATTGGAAAGGCCAGGACCATATTTAATAAAATGAGAAATATACTATGCAACAGAGACTTATGTCTACATTGAAGAATCAGAATGTTGAGATGCTACGTGTTTTCAGTAGCATTTTATGGAATAGAGGCTTGGACGATGAAGAAAAACATCAGTGATCGACTGGAAGCATTCGAGATGTGGACCTATCGAAGAATGTTGAAAATCAGCTGGGTGGACAGAGTGACGAATGGTGAGGTACTCAGAAGAATGGGGAAGGAAAAAGAAGTATTGAATACAGTTAAGATACGGAAATTACAGTATCTGGGGCATGTGATGCGGGGAGAAAGATATGAAATCCTACAAAATATCATGCAAGGGAAGATACAGGGTAATAGGAATAGAGGAAGAAGACGCATCTCCTGGTTGAGTAACCTGAGACAATGGTACAATTGCAGTTCTATTGAATTGTTCAGAGCAGCAACGTCGAGAATACAAACAGCCATAACGATAGCCAATCTTCTAAGAGGAGACGGCACTTAAGAAGAGAAGAAGATATCTTATTGTTTCAGATTTTCGACTACATATAATCCCAGACGCAGTAATTCATTAGGCTAAGATAAGGTGAGCGAAAATATCCCTTTTTAGCGCTAATAAAATTATTAGAATTCTCCCTTGAACAGTTTTAACATTGTGAGTTGTTATAGAATTTTGTCAAAAACAATATCTTTCTGGTTAAAGCCACTGAATAACTAACATGAACTTTCAATTTCTCATTTTGTTTTGACACTGTTTTTACTAGAAGATATTAAAAGTTTATTAGCCCTTTATAGGTGGAACTTAATGAACACATTTTTTTTAAATTATAGGAATATTACTCATCAAATTTAAGGTAACCAGTCATTTTGGTTGAACTAACTCTGGCAGCTTCTTCCGTCCTGTAAATTCTCGAATTTATTTCTTCTTAAAACAGTTACATCTTATAGTATTTTAAACAATTTAATGAACAAACAAATGTTCTAACAATTTTGAATAATTGGAAAGTGTTTATGCCCTTACTTCACTCAGTTTTTATTAAACTGTGATATTTTAAACGTTTTTGTTCTTAGGCACTGTAGGCTAAATTAATTAATGCATTATTTTCAAATATTTTGGAATTTCTTTGACTTTCGCAATTTTTTTTCTTAGTAACTGTAATACAAAGAAATTTTGTTAACTAGCAAAAGCGTGCTAACGATTAAGAGGTAGTTGATGAGATTACAATCCCTTCCGTGTGTGTATGTGTGTGACTGTCATCACGATAACTTAAAAACTAAAGCTCTGATTGACACCAAATTTGTTACAAAAGTACTTCAAACTAAGACAAAGCATGAGTTCAATTTTCAGCAAAAAGAACAATTTACGTTCTTACGGTAGTGGCAATTTTGTCAAATTTTGGCAACTTTTGAGTTTACGCCCTTCTCATTTCATTTCAAACAAGGAAATACTGTAAACACAACTAAATAAATTTTAAATAAAGCTGCATATAATTTAATTTTACATATCCACCATATTTTTTCTTACTTTTTGCTGTTAACAATATAAGAATCAATCAATTTATTAATGAGAATAATTTAAAAAAATGGGTGCCTACATAGAAAACACATTTGTATCTGTGTTATTTAGACTAAAAAATATCATGTTGTAATTATCATGTAATTATTAAATACTTCTTTTGCTATAGTTTAGCTTTAGTCATTTTTATATAGTCGACTTAAATTCTTACACCGAGTTTCCTCTTTAAATATTTTTTAATCCGTAAACGTAATGGAACGTGGAGAGAGAATGTTACAATTTTGCAGAAAAGAAAAGTTACTAATCAAAACACATATTATGATCAACATCAAATACGTTTATATACTTGGAAAACGTCACAAAGCAGCCCCCAACACATAGTAAGAAATCAAATAGATTACTTCCTCATTCCAAAACGCTTTCAAAATAATATTACAAGAGTTGCTGAGTACCCAAGAATAGACTTCGGCTCTGATCATAATTTACTAACAGGAATACATTTAGACAAAAATTATTAATGCCCAAACAAAGTATAAAAAGATATATAATATTGTTGCCATGAGAAAATAGAGAAAAACTCATAGAAGAATTGAAGCACAATCCAGAAGAAACTATATAAAAACTAAAATGAAGGAACATACTGTAAAATAATAGAAACAAACATTAAATAAGCAAATGAGAAAGTAATTGGGTACAAAAATAGGAAGCAAAGAAACCATAGATGACATGAGAAATTCTTGATAGAATAGAAGAAAAACGAGTAGCGAAGATAAAACAAGACAAAGATCAATACAACGAAATACACAAAGACATACAAAACAAAATAAGACAAGCAAAAAAGAATAGCTAGCAGAACAATGTCAAGAGGCAGAGAAACCATACGAAATACACGACACTCAATTTTCACAAAAAGTTTAAACAAACTACAGTTGTGAAAGAAGACACAGGTATAAGTGCTATAATAAAAAATAATAACTACAACAGACTTGGGAAAACTACATAAAAAATTTATACTAAGAAGATCATCTAATGACGCCGAGACAGAGCGAAGCTCACGAACCCACGGGCTCGCCAATACTCATATTAAAAGCGGGACATGCGATAAAAAATTTAAAGTAAAAAAAGCACCAGGAGATGACAACATACATACAAAAACACGGAAGTTATTAAATCCAACATATTTATGTATTTTATTTAATAATAAAATCTACGATAGTGGACGCATAGCAAATAAATGGTTAAAATCAAATATTTAAAAAAATAATACCTACAAGGTCCATCCCAAAAGAAATGAGCCTTATTTTTTTTCGGACGCGAGTGTACATTCCGGCGTGCTCTGACGCTTGGGGCAGGTGGTGGGGGTCTTAGCTTCCATACGCGGTCGGTGCAAGTCGGCTCTGAGCTCTCAGGAGCAGGACGGTGTTTCCGTGAATGTCTATTTTCAATTTTCGACACGGCGCGATGGATTCAAAATCGATCAACGCTACGCAATTAAATTCTGCTTCAAACTCGGCAAGAATGCTACCGAAACGTTTGGAATGCTTCAGGAGGCCTTCAAGGATGATTGTTTATCGTACTCGCAAGTTAAAAGTGGCACAAAGCATTTAAGGAGGGCCGGGAAGAGGTGGCCGACGAACCTCGGTCTGGACGACCGTCAACCTCCCGAACCGACGAGAACGTGCAGCGAGTGCGCGATTTTTGAACGCCGATCGTCGGTTCAGTGTTTATCAAGTAGCAGATGCCCTAAACATTCCGAAATCGACAGTACATCGAGTCATTTCCGAGGATTTATCGATGCGGAAGGTGTGCGCCAAACTTGTGCCGCGGGTGTTGACTGACGAACAAAACAGCTCCGGGTGGTTCGGTGTGAAGAACTCTTGCAAATGTGCGAAGATGACCCGGAGTTTTTAAACAAAGTGGTAACAGGAGACGAAACATGGTGTTTCCAGTACGATCCGGAGACAAAAGGCAGAGCGCTGAGTGGCACACCACCGCGTCACCCGGCCGAAGAAAGCTCGGATGAGCAAATCCAGGACCAAGACAATGCTCGTCGCCTTCTTCGACGCCAGGGATTGTGCACTACGAGTTCGTACAACCCGGACGCACAGTGAATGCCGCCTTCTACCTGGAAGTCCTCAAAAGACTCAAAAGAAAGGTCACAAGTAAGCGGAGCGCGATCAAAACGACTGGGTTTGCACCACGACAACGCGCCGAGCCACACCGCGTTCATCGTGACCAAGTACCTGGCCGGATTCAACTCGGCGTGGTTCCCCAGCCTCCCTACAGCCCGGACTTGTCTCCCCGGACTTCTTTTGTTTCCGCGGTTGAAAAGAGTGCTAAAGGGCAAGCACTGGGACTCGGTTGAGGACATCCAAGAGAATGTCACAGCAGCCCTCAAGGACATCCCTAAGGAGGCCTACCAGGAAGCCTTCCGGACTTGGAAGACCCGTCTCCAAAAGTGCATTGATGCAGGAGGATCCTATTTTGAAGAATTTTGAGGTGTTGTAGCGATCTGCTCAATAAAACTATTTTTTTTTGAAAAAGGCTCATTTCTTTTGGGATGGACCCTGTATAACTGCAACGACCATAGAATATGTGGCAATACCTTTAGATATGGATTTAAGAACGCAATGAGCACAAAAGCATTATACTATATGAAAATGTTAAAGCCAAAATGCTATGAGCAACGAAAGAATGTTTTCAGAGCTTTCGTAGACTACCAAAACGCTTTTGACAACATAAGACATTATGCAGTAGAATCATACGAAACATGTATTGGAGCCAATCAACAAAACTACGGATAAGCAACTTATTATCAACTCAAGAGTTACAAATCACAAAAGGCGTACGTCAGGGTTGTGTAGTATTATCCTTATTATTATTTAACTTATATGTATAAAGAATCTTCCAAACGGCACTGCATAATCAAACAAAAGGAATCAAAGTTAACGGAACACCAATAAGCAATATGCGATACGCAGGCAACACATACATCTTCGCACACAGTCTAGAGGATCTACAGGAACTATTAAAGAGCATAAACAAAATACGAAAACAATTTGAACTTACAATAAAGACCAACAAAACGAAATTCATAGTCATTCGCAGACAGCAACCTAACCAGGCTCAAATAACGGTCGACAACAAACCCTTAGAAACAGTCAACAATTTCAAATACGTGAGATGTACAATAAATAATAATTGACAGTGACATAAAAATATGCATAAGAACAGCGATTAAACGAAAAGTTTTTGTCAGTTTTAATAAATACTTGTAGTGAAGAAAAGCACCCTTAAACTTAAGAGTGCGTATGCAGTTACATATGGCGCAGAAACGTGGCCACCAAAGATAAGGCAAATAACCAAATTAAGACCTTTGATATGTGAACCATAAAAACTCCTACATAATCCCTGGGTGGAACGAATCACAAATGAGGAAGCATTACGCAAAGCCAACACTGAAAGCAAACTAATGGGTGTGCAAGTAGAAACTCGACTTTGTTTGATCAAATTTAACTTTATTGAAAATATACTTGTTACAAAGATTCATAATCAAAACATTCGCCATTACTATCTATGGTATTTTGCCATTTATTGGGTAGATGATGAATGCCTTGGTGGTTTCGAAGTAAAACAATCGAGCCATTTTGCCACATCTTTGATAAAGCGCTGGTCTTTTAAATATAACGACATCGATCTGAATAAGTGGTAATCAGAAGGAGGCAAATATAGAGAATACTCCGCATGCTGAACTTCCCAGCCTAAGAAAAAGATGAGTTCCTGGGTTACTTTGCTGTAGGTGAACGAGTGTTATTATGAAGCAATATCACTTTCCTCCTTCCTTGGCCCGTAAATGGTCTTTTTTGCTCCAAAGCATCACTTATATTGATCAATTGGGCCTAGTAACGTTTAGCTGTAACAGTTTGACCAGGTTTTAAAAGTTCGTAGTAAATGACTTCTTTCCAACCCACCAGACACACAGTAACACATCCTTGGCATGAATATTCGTTTTTGCAACTGATATTAATGGCTGGCCTGAATCGACCCATGCTTTTCTGTGATTAGGATTGTCGTACCTATAATAATTTTGTGCAAAAAATTCTTTCTTTTGTTCCGAGAAAGCAAATTCATGGAGATGTCAACTCTTCGGGTTTTGTTGTCTTCCGTCAGTTTATGAGGAACCCATTTTGCTTCCTTCTGTATCTTATCCATTGCATGCAATCGAAGTGATATTGCTTGGTTAGTAACTCCGAACTGTTCTGCAAGCTCTTTTTAAGTTCCACATGGATTTTCATGCAGTAAAACTTGAAGTTCTTCGTCTTCAATTTTTTTTACTGCACCTGGACTAAAGTTTCCGTCACGAAAACTTGCAAACCACTTTTTTAATGTTGAATGACTCACAGAATGTTGACCTAAGTCAAGTTAATCAATTCCATAGCTTGATCAGCATTTTTTTTTGAAAACAGAATAGAATGCAATGGGGCAAATGTTGCTTATCGACATTCATCTCTTATAAAATTGATACACACGGAATGACAGCTTGAAAATGACTGAAACTTATGTCATAAAAACAGCTATGACTAAGTTACGTATGTCGAAAATGGCGGGCGAATTGGCTGCGTTCAAGTATGTTTTTTAATGCAACTAACTTTAGAGCCGAATTCTATTCTTGCACACCTATTATTACAAATAACAATAATAATAATGGTAAGGCTCTACGCCCCGCGTGGGAGCACGGCCTGCGAACTGAGAGGTTAAGGCTCTCATATGTTCCTCTCTGCCCTCTGCACCATCTCTGGTGCGCCGCGCCAAGACGACCGCCATTATTACCCCTTGTTCGAATTAACGCAGGTACTCAATTATTTTAGTGACTGAGTAGGCCACCCGTCAGGCATCAGAGAGCACCGGGAAATTACAAATAATAAAACAAAATAAAACAAAAGTTTTATACCTAGGACAAAACGTTTGAAACACTAAGAGTCATTCCAATAGGAAAAATAGAAAAAAAGATATGACCACTTATGGTTAAGGGATACAAAAAATTCGCGTGGAATCAGAAATGTAGCAAATATCTGTGTACACGTGCGACAAAAGGAATTAAAAAGTCAAAGGAACCTCTACAAGCTGCTTAGCGTAAGGCACTGGAAAAAGAAATAGTTCAAAATAGACTACGTATTTTTAACTACTTACGGTTAACCATACTTTTTAACAAATTTATGTATATATTGTCATATGATAATTTCTCACGTAACGCTGTTTTTAAGATAAAAATTTATATATCTGGTATAATAATAACTTTAATCTTTTAAACGATTAAAAAATAAAATTAATAACAAATTTCTAATACATTAGGAATTTAATTGATTAAAATTATATTTTTATAAAAATTTGTTACAAAAAAAGTATCAAAACTATAACATTTTGTTGTAGAACTAATAGAAAATTATTTGAGCTGCTGAGAAGAAATTAAACAACCGCAACTAGAACTTTTTTAGCAGCAGCTCTAGATCATTTTGTAAAAATTTTACACAAAAAATTGTCTAAGTTTCTACCAAGATTAGTTTTGATTAAAACGTTTAGTAAAATTTGGCCATTTCAAAAAATTCCCAAATTTAGAAAGTTGGATACCCCTAGGGGGGTTGCTAGGTCCCCTACTGGGCGCCTCCCCAGGTGGCGGATAGGGGGATGCTCGCTAGATATAGCGGGTACCGGGGAAATAAAATACCCGGGGTGGACCAAAACTAGATCATAGCGTCTAATCCATAGTGGGCGGCTGATTGGATAACCCTGGTAAAGGGCAGCAGCTTTACCAAAACTAATCTAAGGCCGAAGACAAATGATGTTGGCTGGGCTTAGAATTAGATATTCACAAGCAGAGCTGGAACAGCGGTATGGTTGGGAAACTGCGATGTGAAAGGCCTTGGAATGACCACCACATTATTCTTCCTAGTTAATCTATATGGCTATGGACGGTGGAAGAGTAAAGATTACTGATCATGGTTTTCGGATGCCAAGATCCGGCAGGGGAAGAAATAGTGGAAGAAATAGTGGGGCTTCCCAGGTCGTCATCCAACGAAACCCTCACGCGACGACGACGACGACGACGACTACGATTACACCTATCAATATATACAAGACAGAAATAAAGATCGCTACTTGGAACGTTAACAGCATGTATGAACCTGGTAAAACACAAAATGTC
The DNA here is from genome assembly GCA_036346155.1 of Sinelater perroti. Taxonomy (NCBI): domain Eukaryota; kingdom Metazoa; phylum Arthropoda; class Insecta; order Coleoptera; family Elateridae; genus Sinelater; species Sinelater perroti. The sequence continues at coordinate 150,257 of JARFIY010000057.1, read as the reverse complement.
GAACAAGAAATGAGTAGGATGAAGATAAACATTTTGGGAATTTCGGAATCTAGATGGCCCAACACAGGAGAACATGCAATCAGAAAAGGGAAGATCTACTACTCAGGAAGCAACGATAGGCAGCATAGACACGGAGTTGCAATAATGATCGATAAAGAAACAAATAAATCAGTTATCGGTTTTACACCTGTTTCAGAAAGAATTATTTTTCTACAGCTACTAACTTGTCATGGAAAACTTAATATAATACAAATACACCCACGGCAGATAAACAAGACGATGAAATTGAAAACTTTTATGCTGAAATACAAAAGGTACTTAAAAGTACAACAACACGAGATATAACAATGGTCATGGGTGATATAAATGCCAAAATTGGGGAAGGGAAAGTTGAAACAATTATTGGACCCTATGGACTTGGTACTCGCAATGAAAGAGGAGATCGTCTAGTCGAGTTTTGCCAAGAAAACAAATTCATAGTACTAAACACATTTTACAAACTGCCTAAACGACGGCTATACACATGGAAATCTCCTGCAGACAACGAAGACAATATTGTTCGAAATCAGATCGACTACATATTAATAAATGAACGATACAGAAACGCAGTTAGATCTGTGAAAACATACCCGGAGCGGACGTATCTTCCGATCATAACCCCTAGTTGCCAAATTTCATCTCACCTTAAAAAGGTTAATATAGGAATAACGAAAATAAACTTAATGTAGAACTCCTCAAGGCAACAGACCTACAACAAGTGCAAAACAAAAGATCAACAATAATCTATCAAAAATTAATACTGAACTTGAAGCAGGAAACAAAGTAGAACAACGATGGGTATCCTTCAAAGAATCAATCCTAAAACCCAGCAAAGAACTACTGAAAGAAACAAGGTATAAAAGGGAAGAGTGGATAACAGACGAGATTTTGAACTTAATGGAACAAAGAAGAAGATACAAAAATCGAAATAAAACATGTACCAAAATCTACAGAGGAAATACGAAGCAAAATAAGAGGAGCAAAAGAACAGTATTACGCTGAAAATGTAAAGAAATAGAAAACCTTCAAATTAAGCATGACATGTTTAACCTACATAAAAAGTAAAGGAAATAGCTGGTACAACACGTAAAAGAATGCCAACATACTATTAAACAAGGAGGGAAATATAATAACAGAAAATGCTATGAACTTGTGTAGGTGGAAAGAATATATAGAAGAATTATTCAGAGATCAGAGAGAAAACCCGAACATACACACACCCAACCAAGATATAGGACCAGACATAACAAAAGCGAAATAATACATGCAATGAAAACAATGAAAATCGTAAAACCCCAGGCTCAGATGAAATACCAAGTGAACTCCTACAACTAATTGACGAAGAGAATCTAGATATACTGGTAAATCTATTCAACATAATATATAAAACCGGAATTATACCTCAAGAAATGTTAATCTCAACGTTTGTATGTATACCAAAGAAAGCTAATGCCAAAGAATGCTGTGATTACCGCACTATAAGTCTTATGTCTCACACACTAAAAATTCTCTTAAAAATCATTCACTCTAGGATACACCGGAAACTAGAAGCAGATATCAGTGAAACACAGTTTGGTTTTCAAAATGGAGTGGGGACAAGAGAAGCATTATTTGCATTCAACGTGCTTATTCAGAGATGCTTGGATGTTAACCAAAGTGTATATCTATGCTTTATAGACTATAATAAAGCCTTTGATAGAGTTAGACACGACGCACTCATAGAAACTCTCAAAAATAAGAAATTAGATTATCAAGATATAAGACTAATATCAAACTTATATTACAGCCAGAAGGCTACAGTACGAATAGGAAACGAAACATCAGAAGCAACTGAAATTCAAAGAGGTGTCAGGCAGGGTTGTGTTTTGTCGCCCAGTCTATTTAACGCCTACTCAGAGGAAATAATGAAAAAAGCCCTGGAATCTGAAACTGCGGGAATAAAGGTAAATGGAAAACCAATAAACAATCTAAGATATGCAGATGATACCGTAATTATTACTGAAAACCTAGAAGATCTAGAAAGGGTAATGAATACAGTAATTGACTATAGTGAGGAATACGGCTTATCAATCAATATCAAAAAGACGAAGTTTATGAAGATCAGTAAAAACAATAACAACAACGACAGCTTAAGAATTAGAGGAGAACAGATAGAAAGAGTCAAGAAATACACTTACTTAGGAAGTCTAATTACAGAAAACAACGACTACACGGCATAAATAAGATCAAGAGTAGAAAAGGCAAGAGCTAATTTTCTAAAAATGAGAAACGTCTTCTGTAGTAAAGATCTGTAGTTACCATTAAAAATACGACTGCTCAGATGCTATGTGTTTAGTGTACTTTTGTATGGTATGAAAGCGTGGACGTTAAATCAAGCCGCACTAAACAAACTTGACTCCTTCGAGATGTGGACTTACCGGAGGATTTTAAGAGTATCGTGGACGGATAGAATCACAAATCTGGAGGTACTGAGAAGAATGGGAAAGGAGAAGGAAATTACAAATACAGTCAAAGAAAGAAAACTCCAATATCTGGGACATATCAAGCGTGGAGAACGGTACAACATACTACGACTTATACTACAGGGCAAGATCATGGGAAAAAGAAGCGTTGGTAGAAGACGAATGTCATGGCTGCGCAATTTACGAGAATGGTTTGACTGCAGCTCTGGTCAACTGTTTCGAGTAGCAATATCAAAAATTAGAATAGCCAATATGATTGCCAACCTCCGAAGCGGAGATGGCACTTGAAGAGAAGAAGAGATACATCTTGAATAAATTATAAGCTGAAAATCATAATCATTGATCTACGTTTTCATTTAAAAAAGCATTTTATCATTATTTTACCACTGGAAAAATTAATTATATTAATAAGTGTTACAACAAGAAATACAGGGTGTTCCATTAAGGGCGCTCAAACTTTAAATATAAATAAAACAAGTTGTGTGTGAGATATTTGAATAAAGATATGGAATATGATAACGGCCAAATGACCGCCGCGCCTTCGCTGGGCAGCGCGTATCCGAGAAAAAGTCTAATGGCATTAAATCACACGATCTCCATGGCCAATCAACGTCGCTGAAAAGCGAAATAATCATGCCGTCGTGCAGAAGATCCATTGTTGCATGCGCTGTGTGGCACATAGCGCCGTCTTGTTGGAACCACATGTCGTTGAGAATTACATGTTCCAATTTAAGACCTGTACCTCTCTCCGGTGACAGTTATGGCGGTGCCAGCTTTATTTTGGAAGAAATACAGGCCCACACCAAACAGTGACTTTTTCTGGTTGAATTTGCAACTTATGGGTCTTGTGTGGATTACTATTTCCCCAAATGCGACAATTTTGCTTGCTGCACAGCCGTTCATCCAAAAATGGACCTCGTCGCTGAAGATGATTTTCCGTCCAAAATCGGGCGCCCACTTCCAACTGCTCCAGAGCCCAGTCAGCGAATACTCGAAGCTGCTTGTGGTCGTTCGCCTTTAGTTCCTGGGCTAATTGAATTGTGTACGAGCCAAAGTCGCGACGCAAATTCGCCAAGTTAAGGTCTGCGAATGGCCAAGTTCTTGGACACGACGAGGAATTGACTGCCTCGGGTTATCCTGCACACTCTCGTTCACTGCAACAATGTTGTTTACAGACCTCACGTTTTGACGCCGTAGGGTGTTGTTTGATTGTCTATTGAACCGTTTGATTCAAATTTGTCCAGCAAACGACGAACAGTAGACTCAACAGGACGATCGTGTGTACCGTAACAATCACGTAGCGCACAGAACGTAACTCGTACTAAACTCTCATTTTGATAGTAAAGTTTAATGATTTACACGCGTTGCTCAGCACTGTAACTTTGAATGACGATTTGCCCAGCATTAATTACTATAACCTCCAAACTTGACAACTGTAGCTTTACCAGTATGGCCGCTACACACTGTCAAAATTCAAGCCGCCCTATTGCACCCTTTATAATAAAAGTGTCAGTTTCCGAAGTACCAATTCTTAAAATATGTTAAACATTTCTATTTATATTATACATTTGAACAGAAAATAAACAGTCAGCTGATAGGAAATGTGGCGTGGCTAGGTTCTGAGCATACGTTTTGTTGCCTATCTTCAGGACTGTCTTGCATGTGTTACTTTCGTAAGGTCACCTCACCCACCTATCCCACTGTTATTATTCGTAAATAAATTGTTCCATGTTCCCACCTGGCGCAAATTTGAGGGAAACGGAGTGAAAAATTGTCAGCCTAAGACGCTAAAATCCCTTTTTGTGTTATATTGTATCGCTTATATAAAGCTTGTTGTAAAATATTAGTTGTGGTTAACAAAGAATAATTACAATTATTTATAAAGCATTAGTCTAAATTTAATAAGCGTCTAAAGTAAATAAAACTATGCCAAATAAAGCAACTGTTGCTGCTCTTCCTACGACCACAACGAGCACCATCCTCCATGAAAAGATTTTCTTTAACGAGAGTGTTATTATTAAAGATAGATACTCTTGCACAAAATTAAACGTGACCTGCACCATGCAAAATGATACCTCACACCAATATAATGATTTTCTCATGTTTTATAGTTTGATAAAAAGAGTTTATCATCCATTTGATTGTACAAACGTTTCCGTACCAATTGTTATTAAATTTCTAGTTTTTGCTTTAGTCAGAAAAAATTGTCAGATCCCCAAAAGCCATCTGTCTGAGAATGCGTTTTTGTTGCCCGATTCTGTCGACACTTTTGTTGTTAGCAAGAGTTTCTTTTTGATGACGTGTTTGTGCCGATCGCCGCTAGTTCGGCCAATGTTTTTCGGAGCATCGTTGCGATGGTCCAGCAATTCTGAGTCTTAGCAGTGCTAATCGATTATTGTTTTGAATTTTGAATAACCCGATTTCTTGTGGGCAAGGATATTTTTAAACACTTCTCGTTCCAAAGCACCACCACCTACCTGGCCTAAAAGACGCCTGCAACTGAAATCATCTTTTTCTTTTCTTGTAGCGTGACGGTTAACAATAGTTAGCTATTGTACTGATAGTGAAAGACCTATTGATTACTGCCTGGAATAATTATGCAAAGAATTTTCCATACCACTGCCGTATGTGTCTATGCTAGAGCACTTTTCTTCCACCAGGTCTTCTTTTGATGTTTATTTTTCCTGCAATAATTAACCGCAACATATCGTATTTTTCGCGTTGTTGCATTATTTGTAAATTTGTAATTATTTCAAACTGGCAAGCACATCTGAATTGCTTGTTTTGTTTTTTCAGCTAGTTTTAAGCAAGCGACGGTACATTTAGATTTCAAATGCTTCCACACACTTAATGAAAGCCAATGCCTTCATCCCGTATTAAAAAAACAAAGAAAATGTAGCATGGGGCCATCCTCATTCATCCATCCATCCAATGGCGCTACAGCCCGATTCGTGCCTTGGCCTCCTTTAGGCATCTTCCCCATCCGTCTCTGTCTGTTGCCGTCTTGCAGTTTTTAACTTTCAGTATGCCGTCTGCATCTCTGGCAACCTCCTCCTGCCACCTCTTCCGGGGTCTTCCCACTGGCCTTCGTCCTTCCATCCTTGATAGCAGTACTCTTTGTGGTACTCTTTCCTCATTCATCCTCACGACGTGTCCTACCCACTTTAGTCTCTGTATCTTTACAAAATCGGATATGGGTAATTCTCTGTACTCTTGGTATATTTCATGGTTGTATCTGCACCTCCAGTTTCCGTTATCTTCTTTTGGCCAGAAAATTCTTTTTAGTATCTTTCTTTCGAATGCATCGATGTAGTTTGCCATTTTTTGTGTCATTACCCATACTTCACATCTGTAAGTTATTACTGTTCTTATTATGCTTTTGTAAATTCTGACTTTATTGTTTTTGTGGACATCGTGGGACTTAAATATGTTCAGCATGGCATAGTATGCTTTGTTCGCTTGACCGACCCTTCTTCTAATTTCCATTTCTTCATTTCCATCTTTTGCTATGTTTACTCCTAGGTATATAAAGTCTTGGACCCTTTCAATATTGTCATCACCTATTGTAACGTTTTGTAGTATTCTTCTTGAGCGTGTTTGTGTTAGAGTTTTAGTTATGTCTACATTTACTCTTAGCCCCATTTCTTTTGTATCCATCATTGATCTCCCCATTATGTTAATATCATTGGCGTATGCTGCAAGTTGTGTTGATTTGTTGATCAGAATGTTGTGGGGGTTAATTGACATTTTCCGTATGGCATATTCTAAGGCAATATTGAATAATGTAGGGGCCATTCCATCGCCTTGTTTTAATCCTTTGGTTATTTCGAGCGGGTCAGTCAATTGATTTTGTAATTTAACGTATGCCGTGGTCTCTGTCATTGTTGCTTTTATTAGTCTGATCAGTTTTCTTGGGATTCCAAATTCATGTATGATGGCGTATAATTTGTCTCTTTTTATTGAGTCGTAGGCTTGATGAAAATCAACGAATATTTGGTGGACGTCAACGTCAAATTCCCAGGTTCTTCTCAGGGATTCTTTAACACTAAACAATTGATCAATGGTGGACCTACCTTGTCTGAAGCCTTTTTGGTATTCCCCTATAAAATCTTGTGTATAATTAAGTAGTCTCTTATTCAGTATGTGCGTGAATATTTTATACGCTGTGCATAACAGTGAAATGCCTCGGTAGTTTTTACATACTAGTTTGTCGCCTTTCTTGTGTATTGGTATGATTACGCTATTCTTCCAGTTTTGTGGCATTTCTTCTTCATTCAAAACTTTTGTTATCAGCTTGGTTAGCTTTTCTCCTGCCACTTTATACAGTTCAACGGGGATTTCATCAAATCCAGGTGCTTTCTGGTGTTGTTATCTTTAAAATATTTTTCCATTTCTATCACTTGGTTATTCATCCATTGTCGTTTTTTCTTTCTGCATGTCTTATCAGCCTTTTTCTTTGCATCTGAGAATGCCTCTTTCCTTTCACGTGTTCTTTGGTGTACATACTTCATTTCTTTTGTTTATAACATCCTGGCATTCTGCATCGAACCATGCTTCTTTTCGTTGATGTTTCTGATGTCCCAATGTTCTCTCTGCTATTTTCTTAGTTATTGTCTTAATTCGATTCCACTGTTTTTCAATTTCCGTTTCTTCCACATTGTCTTGTTGATGGATGTTTTCTATTTGTTGGTTTACTTCTTCCTCATATTGCTTCCTTGTTTCTGGGTCTTTAAGTTTTCCAATATCTAGTTTTTTTGTACCTTCAATTTGTTGTGCTCTTTGTCTATTAATTTTGCATCTGTATTTAACTTGACACTAGGAAGTGGTCCGACGCGCATGATGCTCCTCTTCTTGATCGGACATCTAGGATACTTGTTGCTCCTCTCTTTTCTATCAGTAAGTGGTCTATTTGGTTGGTTGTTGCTCCATCGGGTGAGACCCATGTTCCCTTGTGGATATCTTTATGTGGGAAACATGTAGAACTGATAATCATATTTCTACTACACGCGAAGTCTATCAGCATTTCTCCATTCTCATTTGATTTTGTGTGAAGACTATCTTTTCCTATTGTACCTAGATATTCATTTTCTTTGCCTATTTGGGCGTTCATGTCACCTAGTATTATTTTTATATCATTTTTTGGGGTACTATCATACACCTGTTCTAGTTGTTGGTAGAAGGTTTCCTTGATTTCTCTGCCTTTTTCTTCCGTAGGGCAGTGTACATTTATGAGCGGTACATTAAAGAATTTTGTTTTAATTCGGAGTCTACAGATCTTTTCATTAACCGGTGTGAAATCTAGTATGCTGGGTTTGAACTCTTTGTCGACAATAAAAGCTACTCCGAATTCTTTATCCCCTCTTGGTTTGCCACTATATAATATAGTGTGTGTTTTCGTGTCTTTGATTCCTTGGTTGATCCATGTGGTTTCCTGTACTGCTGTGATTTTTATGTTGTACCTTTTTATTTCATTAAGTAGATTTATTTGGGCGCCCGGTTTGAGGAGGGTTGTTACGTTCCATGTACCCAATTCAAAGTCTATGTCCCGTTGCCTGAGTCGTTTCCGATGTATCAGTCCGTTCATCCGAAGCTTCTACATAGGTTTCAGAACAATCCTCATTCAAAGGTTCGCATTAAAGTCGTGGTAACATAGATCATTCCTCATCGTTACAAAAAATGCTAGTGCTTTTTCTACAAATGGATCTTATTTAACACTAATGTTACTTCTCAAGTAGGTATGTTTCCCAAATTTCTGCAGAGATTTTCTTTGTATCACAACGCCGTTGTCTTAGGGTGCATTGTTTATTTTGCAGTTCCTTACTAGTAGAGTATCAACAGATCGAATGTTGTATGTAATTTTCCCATTTATCACTACTTTTGTCGTGCATCTTGTAGTGCTTCTTTAAATAATTCCTTGAGCATAACTTAAATAGTAAGGGTAATGAAATGCAATCCTGTTCTATTCTCACAATTGTTTTTTGTTACCAATACAAATTTCTAAATATGTTAATTTATCATTTATTCCGATTATTTTAAAAATTCTAACAATAAGTAACTTATCGTGCTGTATTACATCGAATATCCTTTTAAAATCATTTGTACATATGTACAGATCGTTATTTATACAACAGCATCTTCAAATCATCATTTGTAGCCCTCTTGTTCCTTGTCCTTTCACTAATTCTGTCGTTGATTAGATTTAGAAATATCGTTAAAATGTGTCTTATTAGACTTATTGCTTGATGATTCCTTTCCAGAAGCACAATAAACATTTGTTTAATCAATAATTTAACGTAATTTCTGTTTCGTTAATTGTATGACAAATATTTATGTTGTTCCTATTCCTTCTCCTTCAATAAGCTTCAACAATACAGCACTGATTTTATTGAGACTGGTAGACTTACCATTCTTTGCTTGTTGTTTTAGCAACTTTCTCCTATGTTATTGGTGGATTTATATGTAACTTATCAACTCGCCTTGAGGAGTTCTGTCCTTTTCAAAACGTTCTGATACGTATTTACTAATCTTTGTAATTGTTGTCACACTTGGGTTAGTATATTTCCACCTTAACCTTGAAAGTTACTTTATAGCTTTTTTTTTAATGTGGCCACGTCTTTTATCTTATTATGTAAGAATAAATCTTATATATTTTCAAAGTTTCTGCCTTTATTATCTGTATTTAATTTCTTTATAAATTTATATTCTCTTTATAACTATTTTTGCAAATTCGAGATGTGTTTTATAATTCATTTTTGTTATTTTAGGCTTTTCTTCAAATATTTATGTTACAACTTCTTTAGAAGTTTGCTTTGCTAGGCAGAATCTTACAAAACTGCCTTTCTTTTCGTTTCTTGCACTCAATTTATAACATCCTATGGCAATCTCTTCTCTTTCCTGCCTTATTTTTACTTTTATTTCGAGCATAACAAAAGTCGTTTTATGTTTCTTTAATCATGCTTGTTCTAGTTCTTCACAGAATTTTTCAATATATTTTTTGGCTTGTATGAAAGCATATTCGTACGCTATACCAACATCTATCATTGTTGTTGATTTGTATATAATAGGTTAACAACTTAAGTCGCATTATGTGATGTAACAGACAGCATTCTTATCAATATTCACTCTTCTTAAGTCTGCCTTACTTATTCCATTTCGTTTATTGCATTCTAAACCTTTCCCAATTCATACATGTTTTAGTATTCCGTATCTCTATTCTCTTGTATTCTGGTGTTCCACATTTAATTCTAGCCGACCGAGAGGTTTATATCACTTCTGTGGCATTTAATGAGCGCCCGTACTTGGAGCTGTTGCATTCATCAATCATAATAATTATTCTTGGAGATTATCTACTTGGTAGTTTCCCCCTCTACCTACTTAGTTTTAATTTAGCCACTCTTAACATGGAGGACAGATGCTGTTTGTAGCCGCTCATTTCGACTCAGATTTAGCCCGCTAATTTTCGTCTGTTCTAAGCATTTTATTTCCCTGCTACCAATATCTGAGAGATGTTCTCCTATCTTTCACAGGGACGATACTTGATGGAGAAGTGGTAACCCCATATGGGTAAAATAATTTAAATTTTTACATTCAGGTAAGTATGGCATGGTTAAAACCACAAATATCTATATGCAGATGTCTATTAAATAATTAATTAATGAATACAGGTATTAGCTACTTTTACTCTTTTAAAACGTAATACCAATCTTATTGTTAGTGAACAAACCACTATTCTATTTGCTTTTATATTATATTTGTGTAATTGCAAATAAAGCCATTTTTCAAACATTTTGCGGTTTTTTCTCTATTTGTTTTAGAGAAGCTATTACCCGTCTCAACAAAACACTCGTTAAAAGAACGATAAAATGCGCTCGGCAATTCTAATACTTCAACAATTCTCATCTACGATTTTTCGATAAGTAACTATAGAATTTTACACGAAAGCTCGGTGATTTATTATTATTGAAACACATTAAAAAATCTATGAAAATTTGAAAGTCCAATACGAAAACTCTCCGAAACTTTTACTTAAAATACTACATAAAATGAATCAACTGGATAACAATTGGATAAAACTGAAACATTAATAGACGCAAGATCTTGTGAGTATTGGTGTGAAGTAAAGACCCATGAGAATATTTCAATAGCTAGTAAATCATTTCAATTGGACACCAACTTAGAAAACCCCCTTTCAGCGAATAATCACCAAAGACCTGCTTAAGTTTGCTGACTATTCTCACCGTCATCAATTTGGTATTTAGAGCATCATAATGTAAATTCTCAGTTACAAGAAAATATACTATTAGCGATTTTAAGTTTGCATAAGATTCCCGCAATTCATGAAAAGCAAATCTCCGACGACAACGTTCACCATTGATAATCACTGCGTTTCCGGACTTATTTTCAAAAAGTAACAGCCCAATAACTCCGCTAGCATAAAGTCCACACTAAACTATTACTTTTGGGTATCCATGCCGAAATTTTGCCTATTAAGATAAAAATGCATAACTTCTGATTCTCCAGCAGCCAATCGGCAAATACACGGTGTTCCAAATGGTCGTCTGGCTTTTGATCCCGGCTTCTGTAAATTTTGAATTGGTGCAGATGCTAAAATCCGTTGTGTAATGCTTCTTAAAATTCACTTGGAGTGACCGACGGCGCACTGAAGTTTCTGAACGCTTCGTCACACTATGATTCACAACGGCAATGTTTTCAGCTGAACAGCCGACTTGAGATTAGCTTATTTTTTTCTTGTCTGTACTCAAACCTATTTGTTCAAATGTTTAACTAGTCTTTTTACGGTTGTTACTTTTAGTGTATTCCTGCTTTCGAATTTTCAGCGTAATTTGCATTCAGTCTTGTAAAGAATTTTGACAATCGTCATTCTCTCCTTTGTCAAGCAGCACTCCATATTGACTAACCGCAATGTGTTTTTACTATAAAATAATGCCAAAATCACAGGAAAAATATCATAAAATTCAAATCCTCTGTTTTTTGTGGACAGCTGATACATGTAAACTGGCACTTGCGCTATTAGTGCCTATCTGGCACTATTTATTCATATTCTTGAATAATACAAGGTGGTTTAAATATGACCGAGACTGATTTTTGTGTATACACACTGCGCAGCAGCTGTGCGACCGCCCTCCTGCGCATCTGTTTAGTCCTATTTAGAAATTGGTAGCGTAATGTTTACTACAGACTCCAACAACAGTATGAGGAAGACTGTCTCTTACGGATCCGTATGTTTGAGTGGTGTAAGTGCTTCAGAGAGCGCAGGGAGCGCGTGGAGCATGAACTCTAAGATCGTTGGTCGCAAACATCCGTCACCGAGCCAAACATTGATCGTGCAGACATACTTATTTGTGAGAATAGGAGCAGCACTATTAAGGAACTCGGAGTAATACTGTCCATCAGCTTTGATAGTGTAGAAGATATTCTGCACTATAGTAAGGTGAATGTACGATAGGTATCACGCACTTTGACGGACGCGCACGAAATGGTGCGCATGCCAGCTGAGAGTGGTCTCCTACAACAGTTTGAAAACGAATGTAAAGCAGTTTTGAAGTCTATAGGGACCACTCATGAACTATGCACTATTTCATTTACGAGTCCCCGCAGTCATCACGAGAGTGGCGGCATACCAGATCTCCCAAGCCCAAGAGAGCGCGGAGAAGCCGTTCGACAGGAAAAGTGATAGCAACGTTCTTCTGGGATTGGCAAAGGGTTAACCATGTAAACTGTCTGGCGGATACCAGAACTCGGGCCTCCTAGCAATAAACGTAAAGAAAAAGATCTGATCCAAGTAGAAAACAGGTAAAAAGCGAGTAGCCTTCTTCGTACAGTCACAACAATAGTGGAAAACCTCCGGAAATTAAAATGGAACCTAAAATCTACTATACAGTCCCGATTTGGCTCCAAGCGATTTTGTACCTGTTCAGAAGGCTCAAATAAGACTTGCAGTTTGCAAACAACAAAGCCGTCATTCTAACTTTTGAGAGTAGTCAACAGAAGGCTGAAACGTTTGCTGAACACCTTATCACAGTGTTTCAACCAAACTCATCTCAGCTACCTACGCTAGAAAAAGAAATTAATAAGTTATTAGAAATTCCACTACAGATGACTGTACCACTGAAGAAAACAGATCATTTAGAGGTAGAAAGAATTATACAACATGAGATTAATCAAAGAAAAGTCACCGGGATATGACCTTAAAACTGGAAAACTTTTTAGCGAATTGTTCCAAAAAGGTTACAAAATTCTCACTTACATATACAATGCAGTGAAAAATGATAGAAGTTGTAATGATATTAAAACCGGAAAAAATTCAAATGGTGTTACATCGTACCGGCCTATCAGTCTCCTACCACTCTTATCCAGAGTCCTAGAAAAATTATTCTAAAACGAATTGCACCAATCATCAATGAAAACCAACTTCTACCAAATCATCAATTTGGCTTCCGTAGGGGTCATGGAACCACAGAGCAAGTAAATCGTTTGGTCCACCACATTCACCGTGACTGAAAATAAACGTTACTGTTCCGCAGTAAGTCTGGGTAAAGTCAAGCGTTTGATAACATTTTAAATTAAAATCCGCATTTCCACACCCAGTAGTTTCTCTCTTAAATCTTATCTTACAAACAGAACCTTCCGATTCAAATATCAAGAACATCACACTGAACTGTTACCACAGGGAAGTATCCTCGGGCATGTACTTTATTCTATATATACCTCCGACTTGCCGGAAATAGCTGAAACATCTGTAGCCACATATGCCGATGATACCATAATTTTAACATCGCACAATAATCCCGATACTGCCTCCAGTAACCTTAAATATACCTAAATCAATATGAAGCATGGATAAAATCATGGAGAATAAAAGTCAATGAATCCAAATCCGAACGCATCACCTTCGCACTCAAACATGGAAACTGGGGCAGTTTAGTATATCTAAATGCTGCTCCAATTCCCCAAAAAAATTTAATAAAATACTAGACGTCTAATATGGAGCAGACACATTTTTAATAAAAGAAAACAATTAGGGATGAAATTCAATAAAATGTACTGGCTACTTGGGAAGAACTCTTCATTATCTATCGACAATAAACACATCCATATTAAAACCTTTTTGAATACATGGAATACCACTGGGGCACTGCAAATAAATCAAACCTCGAAATCATACAGCGATATCAAAATAAAATATTAAGAACGATAGCCAACACTATCTTTGCATGCCCACAGTAAGTCAAGAAATTTCAAAAATTAGTGCCAAACACAAAGCCAAAATCATGACACATTTTAATCAACTGGTATCCATGGTGCTTGAAGATGAAGATGAGCGCGGGAGATTAAAAAGGTTCAAACCATCTGACCTTACCAATTGCTTTACTTAAATAAGTTTCATTTTAGTCATATTTTCATAGAATACTAGAGGTTGCTTACTGGAGCATCACTGTACATGACATGTATATAGTTGTTAAGGTATAGACTAAGTACTTTCATAACATGTATTTATAGTCCGTAACAACGGACAGATTGTACACAAATAAGGAGTCAATAAGAAAAAAAAACTTTTGGGAGTGAATACGCCGCCAACCAAAAGCCTTTTTCGGAAAGGGCGCCAGGATGCTTCCAAAACGTTAGAAAAAATTTGTTGTCCCCGGAGGCAAGTACTTTGAAGACTAATATGTTCAAGTAACTGTTTGGCCATTACTTTTTTTTTGTAAAAAATTTGAACCACCTTGTAAATAAATACATGTAACCACTAAATCTTTGCAACACCCAATGTCAATATTTTCATACATGCAAATTTCGTAGTTGCAGAAGTCGCCTAGAAGATCGTAAAAACTTCTGAAGTAAGCGACTATAAGTAAAGGCAATTTGTGTGGGTGGCCCCGAGCAGGAATATTTAAATAGAGGCAAATTCCTGTGAGAACATGCGTAGCAGGAAGAGCCTCCGGCCACTATCGTATGCGGGAAGTGTCCGCGAACGCGAGGAGCGGCCCCGGCGGCCAGCGGCGGCCGATTCCTTCTTGACCGACAGATCGGATTCTTCGTGTCTCGACTGTCACCGAATTTCTAAGAAGACCCGCCTGGGCATTTCAAACATCCGACTTAAGTAATTAAAAAACAAAGAAACCCTTTTACATTGTGTAGACACCGATATGTCAGTTTTTGGCCACATAATTAGCCTGCCGCGACCGGCCCACGGCCCATGCGTCCGTCCTTCTCGCGGCAAAGCCCGGAGCCGCCGGAGCCGGGCCGTTTTTGCAGCGCCGGGAAATCGCTAATAAACGGCGGGCCTCCGCCGTGCGTTATCCTTAATTAGGAGCGGCCGGCGGCGCGGCGCGCGGGCCTACGTGGGGCGCTCCTCAGCCGGACCAGGATAATTACGGCCGCCGCGCATTGTTTTTCAGGATAATGAGGGGCGGGCCCCGATGACAGACTGCTCAACGGTGGCCATATTTTATTTTTATAATTAATTGTAGGCACGCCTTAAACTGATGGCTGTGCAGCGAATTCGCGTGTCCCATGTCATGTCGCAGCGCTTGCTGTTCCCGACACGTCCCCGGCCCTTTTTGCCAGCGCCATTTCTTCAGGTATTAATTTTTATTGGGAATTAAAACGGGGAATTAGCCCGCGGACGGCCGCGCCGGCCGGAGTGAGCTCCGAATGAACATCCAAAATACACCGCCAGACCCGCTCTTTTCGACACGGCTATCTTCAAAGCAAAACCAAGAGTACCACTATACTGCAACAAATTTCATCAAACCACAATACACCCTACCACATATACTGAGAGATTGCCTATGACCTAAATTATTCACAGACATCCGACGGCAGCCTCACTTTAGAACGATTCTTAATATGATGCTCTGGTTAAGATAAGTACTCATTTATTTTTATAATTTTGGCAAGTACCCCAAAAAAGATATTGGCAATTTAAAAATTTATTTAAATAGGTAAAGTAGATTTACTACATATTGAATAATTTTTAAGATTTACTCTTGCAACGTTTGCAAATGTTTTACGGACACATATAGTAATAAAACTGTCAAAAATTCCCGCTCATTTTAAATAACTGTCTGTTATTGGTCGGTTTGAAAAAGTGCGGGTATTTCAATAGTCAGATACATACTGACTCATTTTTGGGGATTCATGTGTTAGTGATGCGGCTAACTTGTTGTGGTTAGGAGTGTGTAAAGTGTGTATTGTAAAAGTAAGATTTTAAATTGTAATTCGTTTGTTTCACGCAAAGAGGTAAATATAAAATGTTATAAATCTAATTAAAATTATAAATGCATTTTAAGTTATGTATTTTAACGTCACGAAATATAATTTGTTTGTTTTGCAAGTGTAGATGTTGGCAATAAATTGTTTTCAACTTTATTTATGGCGGTGATAGCTTTGGCGGTAAGTAAAAAATATATAAAGGGAGTACAAATAAGTCTCCCCGTTTGACAAAAAATGGCCCCACTAGTAAGTTATGGTTGAAGTTGTCAGATGTAAAACATCATATCGTAAGGTTAAACATCTGGCAACACCATAACCTTAAAATACGAGGGTGAATCAAATATAAACGAGACTTATTTTTTAAAAAATATTTTATTTGAACTTGAAACAAAAGAATAGCAGATTATTTTTCTACATAATCTCCTGATTTAGAAACACATTTTTCCCAACGTGTAGCTAATTTTGAAATGCCTTCCTCGTAGAATGAAGTTGGTCGTGTTTCCAGCCAATTGCGCACATAGACCTCAACCTCCTCATCGCTGTCGAATCTGTGCCCTCCCATGGCTTCCTTGAGAGGACCGAATAGGTGATAGTCGCAGAGCGATAGGTCAGGGCTGTAGGGAGGGTGTTCAATTGTGAACGATGCAATTTCTGCTCAGTTGTCAGAAGGCGAGGCACCCACGAAATACCTTACGAAACCCTAGCTCCTCTGTGATGATCGAAAAAGTGCTGCCATAACTTATTCACCCTCAATAAATTGTTGAACGTTGGTGATGCTGGTGCGAGGTCGGCGATCATGGCTCTCATTTTCAACATTTTCACGACCCTCCACGAACTTTTTGTGCCATGCGAACACTTTAGCTCGTGACAGTATCTTTTCCTTGAACTGCGCAGTCAATCTCCTCAGGATTTCAGCCGATTTTATACCTTACGTGGCGAGAAATTTAATGATAATACGCTGCGCAATTGACGACGGCACCTCCTGCTCAGACATTGTCACGACGAGTACTGGCAGGAACGAACGAAATCGCCCGCCTGCTTCCCCCACTCCTGACATCCCTACCCAACGCCTGACGAAGCGAGAACTCTCGCGCGTTAATAATGCGCGCCCGAGATCAAAAGTCTCGTTTATATTTGATTCGCCCTCGTATTAGCAATTTTGTATCAGCATCACATAATTTTTTCGTACGAAAATGTTGAGTTTTGCACCGAATAAGTGTTATGTGCGGGAACTTTTGATTTATTTCTTTAATTTGAAGAAATCTGCAGCTGACGCGCATCGATTGCCTGTAAAAGCATGTGGTGAGGCTGCTTTAAGTGAGAGAAGTTGTCGTGAGTGGTTTCATAAGTTTAAGAACGGTGAGTTTGACGTCGAAGACAAAGAAGGCAGCGAAAGTGTACGAAGACGCAGAATTGGAAGCATTATTGGAGGAAGATTCCTGCCAAATGCAAGAAGAACTTGCACTTACATTAGGAGTGACTCAACAAGCAATTTCACATCGCTTAAAATCGATGGAAATAATTCAAAAGCAAGGAAATTGGGTTCCAACTAAAGCCGACGAAACGTTGAACGCCAATTTTGCACAAATAAAATACTGTTTGCCAAACATAAACGAAAGGGTTTTTTGCATCGTATAGTTACTGGTGATGAGGAATGGATCCATTACGATAATCCAAAAAAAAGGAAATCATGAGGACCACGTGGCCATATTTCAACGTCAACAGCCAAGCCGAATATTCATAGAAAAAACTCATGTTGTGTATTTGGTGGGATCAACTTGGTGTCGTGTTTTATGAGTTTCTCAAACCGAAAGAAACCATTACTGGGGCTCTCTAGCGAAGACAATTGATGAGATTGAGCCGAGAACTCAAGGAAAAACGCCCCCACTACTACTCCAGACACGACAAAATGATTCTCCTCCACGATAATGCTCGTCCACATGTTGCGTCGCCGGTCAAGACCTAGTTGGAAACACTCAATTCGGAAGTCTTGCGCCATCCGCCGTATTCACCAGACATTACCCCTTTCGATTATCACTTGTTCCGATCGATGACCTGTCTGAGCAGCACTTCATATCATAAGAAGATACTAAAAATTGGGTCGATTCGTGGATAGCCTCAAATGATGAAGCGTTCTTCCGACGCGGTATCCGTATGCTACCAGAAAGAGGGGAAAAAGTAATGGCTAGCGATGGACAATACTTTGAATAAAATATAAGATTCCGTTCTTTTAGAATAAATGCCCGATTTTTGATAAGAAACGACGGAGTCTTATTTGTACTCCCTTTATATTCTAATAAAGCTTCTAATTAACATATGTATTGTAGCGTAATTTAATTACGGATCTATCACCACCTAGAAAACGTAGATCAAAGCACCTCACTGTTACTAACAAAGGATATATATTAAATATTTTTAAACCACACAAAGGAGATAAATCAAGAAAGAGTAAATGCAAAATTGTGCCATTTATTTAGAAAATAATAGGTTTGTTTCCTTTTAAAGAAAAAGTTGTATTAGACAAATTTTATGCTAATTATTTTACAAAATAATTTACTAAATTTGAACAAAGTATTTACTTAGTGCTGTTAATAAAAATGAAGATATGTCATTTATTAAAAGGACTACATTGAGTACGCCATTGAAAGAAATTAGTTTTCAGTGAGTAAATAAAAAAGTGTTATTTGTTAAAAACAGACCGACTAATAGTATGCTTAAAGAAATTGATGAAACTTAGAGACAACAATTTCTTTGTGAAATAATGAAGATGAGAACTGAGGCAAAGAAAATTTATTTCTTATATAAGACATGTGTAAATGCCGGCGATACTCTAACATAAGTTTGGATGAATACACAAAATGAAACTGCGAGGCAAGCCTTTATGAGTGGCTTAACGACTAGACTTAAAAATTTCTTAGGTAAAGGAAAACGTCTCATTGTACTTCGCATTGATTGTAAATATGTTATTTTAGAAAATGGATTATTACTGTTTAGGCCAAACAAAAGTGAAGGTTATCATACAGACATGAAGAACGAGGTTTTGAAAACTGGTTCAACCAAATCTAGCCAACATTGGAGGTGTTATTACGATGGACAATACCCGTGTGGTTGGTTCACGGGTTATAAAGTCGTGGTCGGAGTTCAGAAACTCTTGACGTTTCGTCCACAACTGCGGCGGGCATCTTCAGAAGCAAATCTTCTAAAAATTAAGTGACTGGTCCGTGCGTTGTCACTTTTATATTTCGTGCAAGTATGGTAGAAATAATGTTGGGAGGTCGTTGTTGACATCACCGGGATGGTAGATGACGTGATCGAGCTAGCTGCTGACGTCAATCGGGTCGTTGCAGTTAATATTTTGGCATTTTCTGACGTCACTCACTCTTTCACAGTATTGCGGTCTGTTTTTCTTTGCGGCTTGAGAGCGATAAACCAAGATAGGATTGCTTTGTTACATTAGACATACAGGTGTTGAGAGAGGTCGGAGAATGGAGATTTACAACATACAGTGTACAGAAAACTCCCGCATATGGACAGATATCTTCATGAGCAGTCGAATCACCACCCAAGTCAAAAAAGAACGGCTGTGAAAATATTGTTAAATCGAGCACGACGTAAATTTCAACCACAGTTTTGGATAAAGAAGTAAAATATTTGGAACAAGCCTTACAAGGGAATGGTTACTCGAGGATGGAGATAAATACAGCAATTAAACCTAATAAATGCTCACGAAAGACACAACCAAAATCGGCTGCGGTAGACAAAGCTTTTTTGCCTTACATCAACATGGTCACAGACCGAATAGGAAAAATTCTTAATAAACACAAGATGGAAACCATCTATACTACTACTACCAAAAATACAAGAAACCCACTAGATACACCAGGGGTATGCTCATGAGAGCAAGTCTACGTTGAGACTACGGGCCGAGCGATTACCACCAGGATAAAGGAACACAAACGTTATCTACGCCTTAATCAACCCAATAAATCAGCAGTTGCTGAACATGCTTCAGAAAATCCTAACCACGAGATAGAATTCGGGCAAACACAAATTTTATCCAATTGTAGGAATTACTACCCGAGATTATACAGAGGCGGTTTAGATTTATAAATATTTTTTTTTATTATTTTTTTTTATTTAATTAGCAATCAAAATACAAGGTATTCTATAAGCTAATTTGTTAACCTACAATCTAAATTTAGGATTTAGATCGATTAATAACATGATGAGATCTCATCCAGCGATGAGCTCTCTAAGTCTATTTATAGGTCACCGTCTTTTTAGTCTTCTTATTGCTGTGTCTTCTAGTAAGGGCTGTATTAAAGGATTTGTGTGAGCTTCCAATTTTTGGTGGTGGGTGATGCTTCTCTCATGGATAACTTCTTTTATAGTTGGTATCTTCAAATCTTTGTGGATCATTTCATTTGCAATATACCATGGGGAATTAACTATCGTTCTTAGTATTTTGGACTGGCACATTTGGATTATTTCGATATTGGACTTGCTGGCACAGCCCCATAGTTCTATTCCATACGTCCATATGGGTTTGATTACTGATTTGTACAACAATAGTTTGTTTTCTATAGATAGCGGAGACTTTCTACCGATCAACCAATATAGCTCTCTGTTTTAGGTCCATTTGCTTTCTTTTTTTGCAGATGTGTTCTCTCCAGTTTAATTTGGAATCTAAGTGTATTCCCAGGTATTTTACTGTCACAGTTTGTGGTATTACTATGTTGTTTAGGTATATGGGTGGACACGGATCTTTTCTCAGGGTAAATGTGGTATGAGTAGATTTTGTCTCGTTTACTTTTACATTCCACTTTTGAAGCCAGTGTTCTAGAACATGTAGATAATCTTGTATTAGAGTGTGTGCTTGGAGGACTACATTGTGGCTAGCCAGTATGACAATGTCGTCAGCAAATGTGCCCATTGTGATGTTTGGTGAAACTGGAAGATCTGATGTAAATAAGAGATAAAGTAGCGGGCCCAGGACACTGCCCTGTGGTACCCCAGAGTTGATTGGGAGTATAGTTGAGACTTCCTGTCTTACTTTTGTTCTGAAGTGTCTATCACTTAGGTATGTTTTAAGTTGTTTGTAAAACGCTGGTATGAGTTTTTTAATTTTAAACAGTAATCCTGGGTGCCAGACCCTGTCGAAAGCCTGGCTTACGTCTAGGAATACAGATACGGAGTATTCTTTGTTGTTTAAACTGGCGAGGATAGTTTGCGATATGCGATGACACTGTTGGGCGGTCGAGTGAGCCTGTCGAAATCCAAATTGATAATCGGGTATCCATTCAGTATTGATTCTTTTAAGAACTAGTTTTTCTAGCAATTTTGAAACAGCTGGTAATAAGCTGATAGGTCGATATGATTTTGCGCTATTTGGGTCTTTTCCAGGCTTAAGGATTAAAATTATCTCGGCAGTTTTTAATTTTTGAGGCCAATATTTGATTCGGAGGATTGCATTAAAGATATACGTCAGTAATACTATGCCTTTTTGGCAGTTCTTTAAGCATTTTGCTGTTATAAGGTCCATGCCCGGGGCTTTTTGCATTCAGGCGTTTTATTTCCTCCTTTATTTCTTTAGGTGTGACGGGTTTAATTGGTTGCGTTGCTAAAACGGGAGATTCTAATATTTCCATTATTACCTCGTCCGGGTCATTTTCGTGCGGCTGAAAAACATCGGCAAGGTGTTTCGCAAATACTTCTGCTTTCTCCTTATCACTTTTGCCCACTGTTCTTGTGATGGTTGTTCCATTCTTAAAGGGGAAGAGTTATTATTGGTTTGCTTTTAGCTTTGATCGGTTTCAAATAGAATTGTCATAACGGTTAAGGTTAGATAAATAATCTTTGAGTGACTCTTCTCTCAGAGATTTTAATTTAGATTTCAGCTTATTACTAAGTCTGTTCAATATTTTCTTGTCTGCTGGGGTGTGTGTTCGTTGCCATTTGGCTCGTGCTTTTCTTTTTCAGCTACCAGTTTTTAATTTCGAGAGGAATATTCGTGATGTCTTTTTTGTATGTTACTATTGGAGTAGCTTGTTGGGCTGCTTCTTGAAGGGTATTTATAAGACTATTTGTAGCTTCCTCAATTTCATTTGAGTTTTTAAGCCTTAGATTTAAATTTATTGCGCCTATATTCGTCCCAGTCAGTTTTCGAATTATGTAGTCTAGGTACAGGTTAAATATATAATGGGTATGTGCTGTAGGTGGCTATTACCGGTGAATGATCTGAGGACAAGTCGTAGCTAGGTGTAATGTCCATATAGGTTGGCGAAATATTGTTTGTGACAAAAAAGTCTAGTAAATCCGGTAACTTATCTCTGTCTGTCGACCAATATGTTGGAGTTCCCGTAGATAAGTATGTATATCTTTTGTCTTGAATGAGTTTGAATAGCTCCCTTCCTTTTGTGGTGGTTAGTCGGGATCCCCATGCCGTGTTTTTACTATTGTAATCTCCTCCTGCCAGAAATTTGGTGCCTAAAGTGCTGAAGTAGTATTCAAAGTGGTGTTTTTTTTATATTATGTTTTGGTGGACAGTAGACTGCACTAACTGTTATTTCACATGGGGAAATGTGGACACGAATTGAGGTGGCTTGGAGATAGTCTTCAGCAAACTTTGGTAGTTCGTAGTGACTTATTGTTTGTTTTATTATTATAGCTGTGCCTGCATGTGCACTGCCATCCGGGTAATTAGTGTGATATACATTATACTTCGGTATTTTGAAATATGTCTTTTCAGTGAAATGAGTTTCACTGATCAGGAGGATATCTATTAAGTTTTGTTTTAAAAATAACTGAATTTCATCTTTGTGTTGAGCAAGGCCATTGGTATTCCATAAAGCTATTCTAAGAGCCATTGTTTTGTTTATTGATTAGCATTGTTAACATATTGAGCACCATACTATTCTGCTGTATCAGTTGGTTGAACATTATTTTAAATTCTTCTAAGAATTTAATTAGTGACATGGTCGATTCAGCGCCTTGAATTGTATTCTGGGGTTTAGTTACACGACTATAGCTTCTAGTTTGGGGTCTTGTCGATAGCGGTTGCGGTTGACTTTGTTGTGTTATGTTATTTTGATGTGTTAGGTTGTTTTGATGATTAGGATGGTAATTGTTTGTTTTAGCTTTATAATTTTTTTGGTAATACTCACGTCCCCGGTAGTTAGCTGGATGTCCACCTCCACATAGGCCACATATAGCTGGCGTATTTTTACTTTTCTTACAACTTGATGTAATGTGTTGGCCACCGCACTTAACGCACAGATAGGGTCTATTGCAATAGGCTTTAGTGTGGCCGTATAATTGGCATCTGGTACATTGCACTAAATTGTTGTATTTTCTTGGTGGTTCTATTTGGATGACACTGTTTAGTAATCTGTTTATTTTGTAGATATCCTTGTTATTCTTTGACGGTTCCAGGTCAACAAAGAACATATTAAGGGGATATTTTGTTACACGATGTTTCATATTTATTATATTTCTCACTTTGTGTCCGTGTTGTGTGATTTCCTGTTTTATATCTTCTAGGTCAATCGAATGGTGTAGGTATTTAATTACAACTCTGTACGACCTTTCTTCCTTCGGTTGGTAGGTGTGATGAATTATATTATTATCTTTCATGTATTTTGCTAATTTTCTAAATGTGTCTGGGCTTTGACAGGTTAACTTTACAGTATTGTTTGCCAAGCTCCTAGTTGTGTATTGTTCTAATTCAACTATTTCTGCTAGTTTATTAATCATTTGTGGTAAATTTGCAACTCCGTACACAAATATGGGAGAGGGTTTAGGAGTGCCCTTGCTTGCATTGTTATCTATCTGGCTATTTGCAAGTGCATTGAATGTGTTATTTAATGGTATCGCTTCTTCTTCATGATTTATGGATTTCCTTTTCTTCCTTCTCTTAGTACCTTTTACTACTTGCCACGGGTTCTCTTTAGTAGAGTAGGTGTTATTTTCTTCATCACTAGTTGAAGCCATTCTTGTGTATTCATGGGTGCTATTTTGTCTATTTACATGATACATTGGATTTTCTTGCATTATAAATTGTTCTTGATTGGGCGGAAAAGAGTACTGGCTCGTAGGTTGTGAATGATATATTTGTTGTTGTAGTGGTTGAGAGGAATAGTAAAATTGTGATGGCACATTAGTATTGAGCATTGTTTGACTCTGTGTATTATTTGATGGTTGTAATACATACGATTGACCCTGTATGTTGTTTTGTGTCATTGGATTTTGGACGAGTCCCATACCTGGGCCGTTTCCTGCTGGTAACATTTTAAAGTTCGGTTAAACCGCACTGTTATTGAGTAACAATATTTATTTGCGTATTTATTTACGTGGAAATTTATTTATGTTTAAAATAAACTTTAATTGTACTTAAGATTAACTTTATCACTGCCCGCACGAGGCGGGAGGTCACCGAGCGCGCACTTATCTTTCGAGTTTCAGAACACACGTCTTTACGCTTCAAATTTCAAATGCGAACCCGAGTTAATTAGTGATATGACTTACTTGAGAATGTGCTCGCTAGGCCCTGCGGCCTTGCGGTTATCGCTACGACTTGGTTGCTGCGCTCGCAGTGATGGCTCAGGTAAAACACTTCTGCTCGCGCCAACAGTCGAGCGCGGAATCATTTATAAATATAAAAATAATTTTAACAGGAACGGCGGATTCAATCTACCTAAATCTGGGTTTATTGCTTTTAAAGAGCAAAAAACAGACTGTGATACTATAAAAAAGTGAGTGACGTCGAAAATGCCCAAATATTACCTGCAACGACCCGATCGACGTCAACAACGGCCCCCCAACACCATCCCTACTATACTCGCACGAGTATAAAAGCGAAAACGCACGGGACAATCACTTAAATTTTAAAAGATTTTCTTTTAAAGATGTTCGCCGCAGTTGTGGACGAAACGTCAAGAGTTTCCGAACTCCGACCACGGCCTTATAGCCCGAGAACCAATCACACGATGCACCACTACACCGGTCGTGAAAACCTTTGCATCTACATGAACAATATCCCTTATCATAGTAGAAAACTGGAAAAAAAAACTAAATTTCTGCCCACAGAAAAGTGACATTCAAGTCTAGCTTCAAAGTACGTCTACATTTTGAAGAAAGTGCTGCAATTGCTTCCATATCATAGTGAACTAAAATTAAGAGAGATGTGGTTAAGAAAAATACAGTTTTTAAAATTTAAGATGTTAAAAGACTTTTTCTAACTGCCGTAAGTAATGTGACTCCCGACAGTTAAAAATGTAATACAACATGCAATAGAAGAAAAAAACAAACTGTGGGACCTGGACTTAATTGCAGAAGTTGCAGTGGAACCATTAATTTTACATGTGGGACGAGGGAATTTATCATATCTGAACGAAAATCTGAATCCAAGCAGCAGATAGGAGAATGGATAGGTCTAGTAAAAATAAATCCATTAATCTAGCGTTCTAAAAGTCCGACCGGTTTACACAAGATGGCATTAGAAAGCTGACATTTCGTACTAAAAAAACTTATTTGGCAGTTTTGTGAATGGTTGACTCAGTTTTGTTTGAGCTCACGTCAAAGGTGGACACCACCAACGAAAAAATACGGTATATTTTACAGTTTTTCTTCGATAAAGGTGAAAACGCAAGCCAGACGGCTAAAAATGTGAATAGTGTTTATGGTTCTGATACAATTAAGCGGAGTTTTGGTTTCGTCGATTCCGTCCCGGTAATTTCGATGTCAAAGATGCACCACGCTCTTGAAGGCCAATTGTCGAAAATGTGGATAAAATCATGGAAATGGCCGAGCCCGACCGTCATATAAGCACTGTTTCTATTGCCAAGGAGCTAAACATTGCAAAAAAACCGTTTGGAACCATTTGGAAAAGGCTGGATACAAAAGGAATCTGGATGTATGGGTGCCACACGAGTTAACGCAAAAAAAAACTCATGGACCGAATCTCCATCTGTGAATCGCAACAATCGCCATTTCTGAGGCGGATGGTTACTAGCGATGAAAAGTGAATCACTTACGACAACGTCAAGCGAAAACGGTCGTGGTCGAAGCGCGGTGAGCCGGCGCAAACGGTAGCCAAGTCGGGATTGACGGTCAGGAAGGTTTTACTGTATGTTTGGTGGGATTGGAAAGGAATCATATACTATGAGCTACTCCCCTACGGCTAAACTCTTAATTCGAACCTGTACCGTAGACAATTGGACCGTCTGAAGGAAGCAATCGCCCAGAAGCGGCCAGCTTTGGCTACTAGGACAGTATTTGTTTTTCATCAAGACAACGCCAGATCACAAACATCGATAGCGACTCGCCAGAAGCTCCGAGAGCTTGGTTGGGAGGTTCTTATGCATCCACCTTATAGTCCAAACCTGGCACCAAGTGATTACCACCTGCCCTGTCCATGGCGAACTATTTTGCTGGTGAAAAATTCGCCTTGTGGAAATCGACTGTCCCAGTTTTTTACCAATAGGGACAAGGGCTTCTATGAGAATAAAATTACCTTCAAAATGGCAACAAGTTATCGAACAAAACGGCGCATATTTGATCTAAATCGGTTCATTCTAAGTATGTTAAATAAAACCTTCAATTTAATTCAAAAATTATGGATTTCTTTTTCCTAGACTTATTATATTTAAATTTCTCTTATCATTAATTGTTGAATTAAGTTAGTAAAAAAAGGAATTATCTTTAAATAAACCGTAATTGATTAAAAATAATTCTGTTTCTACAATTACTTTTTCGTCATTGAGACTCGCTTAAATTTAAAGTGGGGGAGTTCAAATTAAACAAGAAATCTCAGTCTGACAACTAATGAAAACATTCAAAGCTTATTCCGTCATTTGATAAATAATTGATTATTATATAATTTAAATTTAAATATTTTGTTTAGTTAAAACCACGGGCGTTATAAAACCTATTTAAATATATAACTAAAAATATATACTTTGTACATGTTTGTAAGTTAAAAATCAAAATTCTGTTCTAACAAACAAAATGTTACATTGTAAACCTGGTTCGGCGAACATCGTTCTACGTCTCTGGGGCCCGTCATGACGATTTATTACTATAATATCCGTTGAACGCAGGTTAGTTGCACAACTTTAAAGTTACTCTCTCTCTCTAATTTAAACTTTTATATACTCTTTGACTGCGAAGGAGAAAAATAAAAATAAACATACATCTGTCAAAAAAGTACGGGGAATTTATAATTTAAAAAGCTTCGACTAAAGAATTAAAAAATCTTTTTGTGTTGCTGGCACTGTTCTTAATTACTATGCCTAAACTGAGCGCGATCTGTCAACCAGTTTGTTTACAGCAGCTGGTTGAATCGGTCGCCTCAGTAGTGCGTCACGATTTTTAGAATAAACGAAAATTTTGAACAAAGAGTTCCTTTAAATTTTGTGCTACCAACGGAATTTTGTGTGCCGACTCGCTAATAATTTTAGAAGAGGCTTATAGTAAATCAGTTTTATTAAAAACACGGGCCTACGAGTGTACAAAGCGCTCAAAAAGGGGCGAGAGATCATCGAAACAATTATTGTTCCGTATGACTTTCGACCTCTTCAAACGACAAAAACATCGAAAAAGTAACGGAAATTGTGTTCGATAATCGCCATTCCAGCTTAAGAGAGATAGCACGTGACTTCAAGGTCTCTCATGAGTGGATAACTTGGGCGAAAGGCGCGTCGCCGCTCGGCTCGTTCCAAAAGAGCTGAGCTTTCTACAAAAACAGTTCCGTCTCGTTAGACATGCTGGATCGCGTCAGTTCTGATCCCACATTAATGGAACGCATCATAACAGATGATGAGACATGGGTCTGTGAGTTTGGCGTGCAAACAAGTCAACAGGCATCAGAATGGAGGGCAAAAAACGAGCAAAATCCTAAAAAATTACGTCAAAGTCGCTTAAAAGTCAAAGTAATGCTCAGTTTTTTTAGATATTTGTAGTTTGGTTTATCATGAATTCTTTTCAGACGAACAGACGGTCAATAAAGAATACTATTTAGTCGTATTGAAGCATTTTGCAGCAAATTCGTCAAAATAGAATTGTGGAACAAAAATTTGTGGATTTTGCACGACGACAATGCATCATCGCATAGAACAGCAATTGTGACCGAATTTAAGGCCAAAAACGCGACAACCACCATCGTTCCAACGCCGTGCTTACCTAATTTTGATTCGTCTGACTTCTTTTTGTTTCCGAAACTAAAATTGCCACTCCGTGGTATTTATTTTGAGTCGATCGAGTCCATAAAACATTTATATAACATAAATATGTTTCGAAGACTGGAAAAAACGCTGGCATATGTGTGTCGCGTCAAATGTGGCCTACTTTAAAGGCGGCAAAATAAATATTAATGAGTGAACCAAAATTGTATGTTTTATTTATTAATTCCGATGCTTTTTTGACGAAGTACACAAGGTGTGCTTAAGTAATAATTTGTATGTTTGCCCTTTCTCCAAGCTTTAGTTATAGTAGTTTGTAAATTATCGCGTTCGCTCACAATAGCTGCTGTTTACTGCTCTCCAAAACATAAATTTAGCCAAGAATATCCTGCATATGAATCGGTTAATTAAAAAATGGAACAAGTCAGCTTTTTTTACATTTTGTAATTTGATGGATTTCGGTTGGCAAGGCCAATGAAACAGTTAAGAAACGGAACATGTCAAAACATTCGTTTGAAACTTATAGGACGCGAAAAATTTACCTTCACTGAAGAAACGGTCAGTGACTTGTTCCGTTTTTTAATTAACCATTTTTTTATCATTTGGGAACACTGATTTAAACGTCATTTTGAACAACAGCTGTTTTGAGGTTACTTTTAATAAAGTTTATAGTTATTTCCTGATGCTCAAATGATGTTTAAAAATGTCTGATAACGAAAGTGAAACAGCGGAAGTAATTAAAAGAAAAGAAAAGGTGTAAGAAACAAAACATCAGCAAAAATTATAAAGGAGTCTTGGTTTCTGGTGAAAAACCTGCTGAGGCTTGTGGCTGTGCGTTAAAATGTTTTGAGAAGATCGACGAAGAGTCTCGACTTCAAGCGTTCGCTAGTTTACATAATTTAAATAGTAAAAATGAGCAAGACATATTTTTGTATGGCCTTATCGAGGTTGTATCGATCAAGCAAAAGCGGCCACGCAGCAATGATTTACAAAAAGCGAAACCTAAACAAACATCCTACAAGTTTTCTGTGAAAGTTGAGGTTTCCAAAATTCGGGTATGTAAAAAGGCATTTACGAGTATCTATTCCGTAAAAAATCATGCCTTATTTCGACAGCAACGACTAAGTCTAGCAGGAACTATTCCTACCGATCTCAGAGAAAAACAAGGTAATCAAAGAACAGTACCAGGTAATCTCATTCATCAAGTCAAGGAACACATCTCAAGTTTTCCTGTGAAGCGATCTCACTATGCGTCTAAAGAGTACCTTTATCTGTCGGCATATTTAAATATTCAAACAATGTATAAGCTATACAAGGAGAAATTCCCAACATCACCAGTAAAACAATCATTTTATTACAAGGTTTTTAAAGAACACTTTGATTTGCATTTTGGCAGACCACAGGTTGATGTCTGTTGTGAATGTGAAAGGCTTAATATCAGGATTAATTCACCAGACCTCAATGCGGCAGCTGTTAAGACTGCTAAAGCTGAATTAGCTGTTCATAAAAGAAGAGCACAAAGATTTTACAGTATCTTAAAAGAGGTAGAAGAGTTGAGCAAATCAAGAGATGATGTTCTTGGATTATGTTTCGATTATATGCAGAATATTTCTTTGCCTTGTATTCCAGTGCAGGAAATGTTTTACTACAGGCAACTTTCCTTATACCCTTTCTGTATTAAAAATCTTAAAACAGATGAAAGTCGCTTTTTCTTATACCATGAGGGGATTGCACTAAAGGGCCCCAATGAAACATGCTCATTTTTATATAACTATGTACTGGAACAGGTGCCTCATACAGTAAGAGAACTTTATATCTTTACTGATGGATGTGGCGGGCCGAACAGGAATCACGTCATGATAAGCTTATGTCAAGCTCTTGTAGATACTGACCGATTTGATAAGATTTATCATCGTTTGACCGTCCGTGGCCATTCTTTTTTGCCCAACGGTCGTAGCTTTTAAAGAGAAAAGACAGGTATTATGAACCGATGAAAATTTGCCAGTTCGGATGCAACGCACATCGAAAGTTTACCGTGTCGATGGTCAAAACTGAAGATATTTTGGACTTCAAAGGCTGGTGGACAAAATTTTACAAAAAAGATGCTGTTTCTATCGAAACACAATCGCATCAGGTTCCACGAAGTCAAAAGCAACATTTTTTGGTGTCACACTTCTTGGAGTTTGAATATTCGGCAGATCAGAAAGGATGCGTAGTAACTCGTCATTTCATTCAAAACTGTGGACGAGTTAACACATTCGATTTGAGAAGAAACCGATCCGCCATTCCCGTTTTACCGGTCGAAAAAGCATACAATGGTTCTATACCCATTAATGCTAAAAAAATTGAAGATCTAAGACGTACTTTGCAATACATCCCTCACGCTCACATGCAGTATTTTGTTAGCATAGTGGAAAACTGGCCTAAGAAAACGAAAATAATGATAATGATGACGAATAAAGTTAATTCCTAGTAGATTTCTAGTGCATTTGTTTTCATTTTTCCTAATCTTTATCCGTTTGAGTAAGAAAAGGAACAAAACAATGTAAAATATGTATACTAATAAAATCATTGTAATGTAGTAAAAATAAACATAACTTTCATAATAAAGATCTTGCGAAATCAATTTTTTGTGTCTCCTGAAAAGTAAGGTCATTGTGACATGTTCCTATTCTTAAATAACTGATTCATATGTTCTTTACCTTATTTGAAAGAAAATTTCTAGTTGGCGGGCTTTTAACTGCAAACACACCAGATGAGAATCCGACTGATAACTTCATCCGCTTATTACTGACGACAACTCTAAATGCGTCTCAACCAGCGCTTCAACTTATTGGCCCATCGATCCACCATAAAATTCCAATTTATTAAACTTTTATATAGCAGCTGGTATTTTACGGAATTATATAGAAGTTTCTGCTAATTGTGAATTGCCCTCAGACCACAATCCAATACTTGTTACTATTAGCACACTTTCCATGAAATACCCTAAACTAGTACTTATAATAGCTGAACGGACCTAGATCAATTTTAACAATATGCACATTAGGGGTCCAGGCTATAAGGGCGAAATTTTTTTTCGAATTAAGATACGCATACCCTCTAATTTTTTTCCAATTGACCCTAATAACTAAAATAATAAATATTATTGAGATCGGATAACGATAACCCGTGCCGACTTCATGCCAAACTTTGAACAGAAAAGTTAGTATGGAAGCCATAGAGGGATTTTAGAACTTAATGTTTATCCAGTAAATAAAACACTGTTTACCTGTATTTTATGTTTATGAAGTATTTATCATTCAGAGGACATTATTTATTAAATTTTCTTTTCAAAGTTTGCTTTTCACAGTCAGGATATACCTGTCTGTGTTCTTGTAGGCAACGTAATAAAAAGTGCTTTTGTTCTTCCAGTGATTAAGCCATGAAAGTCTTTCATTAACTTAACCGTTAACTGCTTTCAGTGTCTTCTTTTTAGGTGTTGAAATGAAGCAGTATTTGCCCATGAAGTAGGACACTCGTTGAGAAAACTGTCATTGATTTTGAGTCGATTGAGCAAGGACTTGCTTTTGATGGAAGCAAAGTTATCGATGTTTTTCTCTGAAATTAAAAAGAAATAATAGTTATCATAAATCAAAGTAATAAAATAAAACAAAAAAACTAATATTTTTACTTGTTAGACTAACCGTAAAGTGGACCACAAAGTTCTTCTTTGTTTGGGATGTAGCATTTACCGTGGGCTGATGGATTTTCTTTGGGGAAGTTAGCAACCATTTTTATTTTAGTTTCTTGGTCTATATCATCGTCAAATAGAGACAAAACAGACACTTCATCTGACAAATACCATAAATGCTGGCAGAACTTCTGTAAAGCTGCTTTTAAGATGCTTTTGTCGATGGTTTTATAAGCCTTCATGGCCTTCAAAAAGCACAAATCCTGGTAAGGTGCTTTTGCCGCTAAAGTGCATTGCAACCAAGGCTTAACGTAGGATGTCACGATAAACAAGCAAGCGTCTAACAGAGCTTCTTTATCCTTGTTTGAAATTCTGAATTGAGTAATGATATTTTTAATGAATAAATTGCTCTCGCTATCTATCGCGCTTGGTGCATGGCGCCTGGAAGCCGAATCTGAAATTTCTTCTTTGTATCTTCGCCAAGAAATATTCTTGAAAGCTCTATTAATTCTCGATAGTCATCTCTAGCAATTTTTTAGTCATTTAAGTTCGGTAAAATTCTAGCAGTTTGTCAATTTTTGAAACATTCAGGCATAATAGCTTTTCTGTATAGGTCTGTCTCCTCTCGGGATTGACATTTTCCACTTTTCTCAGAACTTTTGAACAATGGAATGTCAGGGTTTGTGGTCATTTGACTGATTTTTACCTCAAACACGCCTTTTAATACCAATTCTTAGACGTGATGGCGGCAAGCAAAAATAAGCATTTCTCTATTCAGTTCCTGTTCGAGCACACATGCACCATTAATACGATCTATATTTGATGCAGTAGTATCACAACAGAGAATCTGCCTTTATCTTCATGATTCCAGTCAATAATAGCATTCCAAACTGCCTGTGCCTGTTCGCTTCCTGAAGAGTTGTCCAATTTTGGCACAGCGATAAGTTCTTTTTTATCATAAGAAATAACTATCGGTAGACGTTCTTCTTTAGATTTGCGTGCATCTAAAGCCGACAACAGTTTGCCATCCCAGTGGACAGTTACAGTATCTGGTACCTCGTTTTGGAAACCAACTTTTATAGCTTCTGCGTGCTCTTTTCGCTTTTCCGTACGAATTCTTTGAATCGAGGACTTGCTTATAGAAAATTCGTCAGTGTTATGTCTAAGTGCCTCAATAGGTGCTTCAATAATAAATACGGAATTTCTCATATTTAACTGACACCTATCTAATGCTGTCACTAATTTTGGAGGGATAAAATTTTTCTTCACAGAAGATTTGGATAGGCAAATTTTCTTGTAAATCTATTATTTCAAAATCATAAAACGAATTTTCTTGTAGTGATTCATAAGATGATATTTAAGAAGTTAAGAATGAAAAATATTAGCACGTTTTGCTCAATGTTTTCAAGGCGCGCCTTTTCCTCTTTTTCGGTCAGTTTTTGTCCACTGCAGCTAAGTGACCAAGTCGACCTGGCTCTCTCTGCCGCTGCAAGAAGATCTTATCTTCCTTTATCTTTATTAATTGACGCGCATCGGCATGTGCGATGTCAAACAAATTGTCTAAGTTTCTAACAAACTCTTCTTGACGCTACTCAAACACGTCTTGTGTTTTGTTTCCATTTTTTGCAAATCTCCCCAAACTTGATATAAAGTAACTAGTTTCTTAACACAGTTAAATATTTAGTCGGTATACGTGCCTTTCCCGATAAATAATGCACTCACGAATAGTAAGATTTGCGCTTTCATTGACCCTTAAATTCACTTCACGAATATTATAAAACATAACTGGCAGTATTTGTCCATTAGAAGGAAGTTTTGAACCGGTAATTTGATGTTTTCGCCCCCTATTAAAAATAATCCCTTTTTAGAACTGCGTAATTCCACTGACATGTTGACTGAACGAAATCAATGCGTTTAATAATAAAACAAACAAGCAATAATAAGCACATCGAAACGTTAGCTCCCGCGCGCCTTAGTATGCAAGTATTGATATGTTTCGATGCAAGTCGACACGGGTTGCCGTGGTTCTAAGTACATGAAACTTTATTTACAATTGTTTTGACATCATTCCAACAAAATTAGAGGGTATGTGTTGAAAAAAAAGAACTTTCATTTTTTTGGGACACCTTAATGTACATGAATACTAATGAGTCAAAATTTGTGAAATAGGATACTAAAAATGGACCTGCCGAATTTCAATCGGTTCTCTGCACAATTTTGTAGATATATACGCAGGAAATACTCATAAAAATTGTTTCTTAAACATTTGAGTTTTCGGCGATGCTATAAACAAATCAATTTTTACACGCCTTTTTTTTCAAATTGCAATTTCTCCGAAAACACCGATGAAAGTTAACGAAACTTTCAGGGTAAATTTGTGAATAGTACTTACTTACTTAATCCAAAACCTTTCTACCTTTCGGTGTAAGGTTATTGAGCTTTATGTGCTTTATGGATTCGGGCTTGTCTTGCACAGTTCTCTCCACTTTTTTCTATCCTTTGCTGTTGTGCGAATTTCTTCCCACTTTATGTTTCTTGATTCTGCTGCCTCTTTTAGTTCCTCCTTCCATGTTTTTCTAGGTCTTCCTATCCTATTTTTCCCTTTTGGTCTTGCTTCAAACACTTTTTTCACTGTTCTGTTTTTGTCCATTCTTATTATATGTCCCAACCACCCTAACTGTCTCTCTTGCACTGATACCGCTACCGCTTTAGTTTATAAATTTTCTCTAACTGTTGTGCTCCTGATGTGGTCTCTCTTTGTTTTGCCCTCTATTTTACGTAGGAATCTCATCTCCGTACTTTCGACCCTGCTCCTATGTTTATTCACTGTTGTCCATGATTCACTGCCATAGATGAGTATTGGTGTTACAACTTTTTTGAATACTTCTACTTTTGCGTCATTTGGTACTTCCTTTTTTCCTAGAAAAGAGGACTTTATGGAGTTAAATAGTCGTCCTGTAATTCCTACTCTTTCATTTATCTCGTCATCGAGTTTTCCATTTTCCTGTATCCATACACCTAAGTATTTGAACTTCTCTACTTGTTCCAATTTTCTTCCCTCTATATATATACGATGTCTTCTCTTGTCTGGTGCTATTACCATTGTTTTGGTTTTATCTCCGTTTATCTTCATGTTTTTCTTTTTTAGTTCTAGGTTGTATACATTGATATTTTCTTGTAGGTCTTTCTCACTTTTTCCGAATATAACCATATCATCAGCAAAAAGTAATTCTGATATGTAGATTTTTTCCATATTCCAGCTTCCTACATGGTATCTTCTTGTTTTTTTCTTGCATTCTTTTATTGCCTCATCTAATACTAAATTAAATAGCAGCGGGCTGAGTACACATCCCTGTCTTAGGCCTATATTGGCCTTAAATTCCTCCGACTGCTCGTGTCTCGTTCTTATTATGTTTCCGCTATTTTCGTATAGTGCTTTGATGGCTGCTACTTCTCTGTAATTTATGTTTGCTTTTTCTAGACACTGCCATATTGTATCTATTTCTATTCTGTCGAAGGCCTTTTGCAGATCTATAAAACAGAGATGTATTTCTTCCCCTTTCTCTATGACCTTTTCACTTAGCTGTCTGATTGTAAATATGTGGTCTTGTACCTCCCGTCCTTCTCTAAACCCACTCTGGGTGTCTTCTATTGTCTTATCTAGTTTGTCTCTGAGTCTAGTTTCTACAATCCTTGCGAATACCTTCCCTTTGATGCTTAGTAAGGAAATTCCTCTGTAATTACAGCATTCTCTTCGGTCTCCCTTCTTGTATATGGGTATTATGATTCCTATTTTCCATTCCTTTGGTACTTTTCCTGCTACTAAGATGTCGTTGTATAGTTCTAGTAACCTTTCCTTGCCTGTTTCTCCTATGTATTTTACTATCTCTGGGGTAATTTCATCTATGCCTGGGGCTTTTGCTAGTTTGAGTTTCCTTATTGCTATATCAAATTCTTCTTTTTTTTTGTTATTTTTCTTTCTGCGCTATCTTCCTCTGTTGAGTTCGTATCTTTTTCAAAGTCGGTATTTTCCCTCCCTCTTCTTTTTCACAACCCTCTCTGTTCTTCCCCTGCTGCCAACAAATCTTCGAAATATTGTTTCCATCTTTCCATAATATCGTTTCATTTGTCAGTACATTTCCTGTTTATCCTTGATGTTTTTGTGGGTGTAGTTTTCTTTTTCTCAGTTGCTTCAAAGTTCCGTAAAATAGTTTCTGGTTGTCGTCAAATTCTTTTTCATTTTGTTTCGAATTCTTCCCACGCTTTCTGTTTTGCTTCCTTCACCTTGTTTTTTACCTGCGTTCTTTTCTCTTTGTATAGATTGTAGTCCTCTTCCAATTTTGTTTGTAGATATTTGCGCCAGCATTCTTTTTTCTTTTTTACCAGTGTTTTTATGTCAGTTGTCCACCATGCCGTTCTTTTAAAGTCCGTGTTAGTTACCTTTGTCACTCCGCAACATTTGCGCGCTGCTTTTATCATGCATTGTTTTATCGTTTTCCATTTATCTTCTATATTTGGTCTGGTATTTTTTGTCTCGTACTCCTTTTTTAGGATGTCTTGGTATTTCTTCCTGATGTGTTCTTCTTGTAACATGTGGCTTTTAATTTTCTCCTTAGTTATTTTTCTATGTTTCTCTGTCGCTTGTTTTTGGCTCACCCTCATATCCATTTG
Organism: Sinelater perroti; assembly: GCA_036346155.1. Taxonomy (NCBI): domain Eukaryota; kingdom Metazoa; phylum Arthropoda; class Insecta; order Coleoptera; family Elateridae; genus Sinelater; species Sinelater perroti. Next base: position 114,000 of record JARFIY010000057.1, on the reverse strand, counting down.
GAGTAAGTAGTGGTCGCTGCCTATTTCCGGTCCTCTCTTCACCTTAACATCTTTGATTTTTCGCCAATTCTCCCCGTTCACTAAATAGTCTATTTGATTTCTCGTTTCTACTGTGTTGCACCCTTGTGTATTTGTGTATGTCTTTATGTACGAAATTTGTGTTCGTTATTACTAAATCATTTGCCACGCAGAACTCTACAATTTTCGTACCGTTTCTATTTCTTTTGTGCTCTCCTTGTCTTCCTAAAATTCTCTCTATACCTCTATTATCCTTTCCTACGCTTCCATTTAGGTCCCCCATAATTATAATATTGTTTCCTTTCGTATCTATTACTTTTTGTAGTTCCTCAAAGAACTGGTTTTTTATTTCCATTTTCTCGTCTTCATCTTTTTCCCCTAGTTTGACTTCTACTGCCATTATTCTTTCATTTACATACCTTTCATGTATTATTGTTTCCATTTTGCCAGGGTGTACCACTAAACCCACTCCCGCTTGTGCCCTTTCAGATTTTTCTATTCCTGACCAAAGCATCCAATATCCTTTATGTAGTCTCTTGCCCTTTCTTCTTTGTCTCTGTTATTCCCATAAAATCCAGCTTTTGTTTCTCCATTTCTTCTATGAGTTCCTCCTCCTTCCCGTTTATACTTCTGATGTTCCATGTTCCTATTTTTATATACTCCTGCTTTCCTCTTTTTTGTTTCGTTTCTCTACTCGTGTCCGTGTCCTTTGCTCTGTTCGTCATCTTTTGTGTCTGTTTTTTTATTTTCTGGGTGCTTAGTTTTTTGAGGAGGGAGTCTCTTCTATGACTCTTTGATCTCCTTCGCTCCACTTGTAGCAAGTTCCGTCTATTATTATCTACTGGTATCCAGTTTTTACCTCTTTTCCTTCTGCTCTTTTCGCTCTTGATATTTTTCTGATTTCCGCTTGTAATCTTCTCTCGTCCTGTGTTTGATCGTTTTCAATGTATATTCTTGTTCCTTTCAAAGATTTCTTGTTTTGCATTACTTCCTGTTTTTCATTCCAAGAATCCATCTCCACAACTGTTAGTGCTGGCTTTATGGTATGTACATTTTTTACTTTGGCCTCCACTTGTAATTTTTCTTCGAGGAACTCCATCGCGACTTGTTTCTTATTCTGTCCTTTGAATTAAACCCCTTTTATTACAATATTGCATTTCCTTCTATTCTTTTCTGTTGTCTCTAGTTTTCCTTCCAGCTTTTCTATTCTTTTGATTAGGTAGCCTTATTCCAGCTCCCACTTGTCTTCCTTCTTCTTGAACTCCTCTCTAAGCTCCTTGTTAGCTTTCGTGTTTTCCTTTATTTCCTTCATCATCTCTTCAAACATTATTTTCAGCTCACTTATTTCCGACATTTTGGTATTCGCTGATCCTGTGATTTTTAACAGGGGGGATCTGATAATGTTTTTTCTCTTGCTTTCTCTACAGAGTTCTTGGTCCAATTATGTGCTGCTATTTAACTCCCGTTCCCTTTTGTTTGTGTTTTCCATCCAGTTAGCTCTTAAATGTGATCCCCTAAAATTTGTTCAAATTTTATAGCACGCTTATTTGTTTATTTGTTTATCTTTCCTCCGAACTCCGTTGACCGCGACCTTTATCGCTATCCGTACTTGCCCCGCTCGCTTATCACACTTTCGCCGCCCGTTCGTTGTCGTCCGCTCTAGGTTTATTCACTGCATTGTACACGTAAAATCTCAGAACACTGCACAAAACCCTTTGTTTTCCTCTTTTTTCTTAACTTTTCGCCACTAAATCCGCTTTGTTTTATATGCACGTTTTACGTCGCGTTGAAATTTACGAATTTCATTTGGTGTGGTATAGCCCGTATACGGTGTTTATATATCGCCACCTGCTATAAAATTCGCGTCCGCGCCGTCCGACATCTAAAACTACTACTTTGTGAATAGTAATAGAAATAAATGCAAAAAGAAAATTTTCAAAAACCCGTTATTTCTTTGCAAATAATTAATTTTTTAATAAACAATGAAAAATTAACCATCTTCTCGTAGGGCTAGGAAAAAAATCTTTGAATTGTAATGTTCCTTATACTTTAAGCTACACCTACGCGAAACAAAATTATTGCATTTCCCATGAGAAGAGAAGTTATTGATGTTTTAGTGGAATGATACGTGCGCGAGGTCTGGCATAAAAAGACTCGCCCCGGGTGGTCTACTTTACCGACTCGCTTTTCTGTCATTGCAACCCTTGAAATGACTAATGTCAATTAATTGAGAGTGATAAAATTTTATTATTTTACATAAATATTCATAAATTATAATATACATGCCTATAAATTCCTCTCTACGCTTTCGATATGTTGTAAAAAAATGTACATTGCATAGTACTTTAATTCAATATTTTATATATTTTTTCGTTTGATCTCTCTATCTACTTTTAGACACTCGTAATCTGGATTCTTGAATGACACATCGATGTCCATATCATCTTCTTCTCTGTCTGCGTATCTGTCTCTTCTCTACTCTCTTCCATTGGTTTTTTTTGTCACGTTACTGTTTTTAATTGATCGTACTTCTTATATAGCTGTGTCCTACATGAATTACAAATATACTGACTGTCAAAATTGCAGAATTTTCATGGCACGCATTTGTTAAGAAAACTAATTTTATGCGGTAGCAACTGTGGCCTTTTTTTTGAAAGGATTGCAACATTTTGGCGGAGGTGTCATTACGTAGACAATAACCTTATTCAACGACGACAAGCCAACTAATGTGTCTGCACACAAAAAATCTGGTGTGAACGTCACACGACTTTCCTTATCCTATTATTTGGGTAATTCTGGCAAACATTCTAGGTTTCAATTTTTTTTCGAGTTCCTATTTTACCAACTTTTACTTTAAATTCATGTTTATCTCGTGATAACAAACCATTTTTAATCACATGAATTTTTTGTATCTTCAACTGTTTAGATTCGCGACCGCTTTGCGGCCGATTTTGCGACCTTGCGACCAAACGGCTCGGCCGATTTTTTCCAAAGTTTCGCACTGCGTCCCCTACCTACAAGAACTTGCATACCAAATTTCAAGTCTCTAGTTCTTACGGTTCTCGAGATATACTGTTTACTGACAGACCGACAGACAAACAGTAGACACACTCGCATACACGAACCAATGGCCCAAACCAACATTTTTTGGTATCCTGAGGCTAACTCGTCTAAAAATGTGAAAAACTGGGTAGGTCAAATTTTCGTCGATTTCATTACTTTCCTTATTATAGGATAATAATAATAATAATGGTAAGACTCTACGCCCCGCGTGGGAGCACGGCCTGCGAGCTGAGTGGTTAAGGCTCTTATACGTTCGCTCTCTCTGCCCGGTTGTCGCGCACCATCTCTGATGCGGGCCGATGTGACAAGCACCGCGCCTAAGACGACCGCCACTATTACCCCTTGTTCGAATGATGCCAGGCATCAGAGAGCACAGGGAATTGAACCCGGGTCTGTCAGCATCGCAGCCCGTCCCTCAACCTCGGGACCACGCTGGCACACTATTATAGGGTAAGGAATGTAAAAATCTTACTTACTTATACTTTGTTCTTTCCCTTGTACCTTACGGTGTCGGGTCCTCTATCCATTTTTGGTACTCCTTTCTGTTGAGCGCCATCCTCTTTACTTCCTCGATGTTCCTTCCCCTCTGCTGTACCACAGTTTTAATACTGTCTATCCATTTCATTCTGGGCCTGCCCCTTTCTCTCTTCCCATCTCCTCTTGCTTTCATGATCCTCCTTGGGAGCCTCTTGCTGTCCATACGTACCACATGTCCATACCACTGGAGCTGTCTATTTTGTATGGTTTCTATCAGCGGATCTACCCTTAGCTCTTCTCTTGTAATTATGTTCCTCACTCTATCTCTTCTGGTCCTGTCCATTATTCGCCTTAAATACCTCATTTCTGCGGCAGTGATTTTGCTTTTGTGATTGTCTTGCATGGGCCAAGTTTCGGCTCCGTATATCAGTGTTGGTACATGTACTGTTTTGTATAGGTGTAACTTTGTTTCTTTTCTCAATTCTTTTTTATTTATCAGTGTTGTGTTTATCTGGTAGTATACTTTTGCTGCTTTTGATGTTCTGTTTCTTATTTCCTGTTCTAATGTACCATCATTGCTTAATATTACTCCCAGGTACTCATATTGTTTTACTACTTCTAGGGTGTTCTGTCCGCATCTAATATTCATGTCTTCATCCTCATTGCCTGTTTGTTTTCTAATTTTCATGATTTTGCTTTTTTTTGCATTAATTTTCATTCCTGCATTTTGTATACTGTTGTTCCACTTATTGACTGCGGCTTGTAATTTCCTGGCTGGGTCCGCCAGTAGCACAATATCGTCTGCATACACCAGGCTTTGGAGGTTTACTTCTTCCATTCTCCAGTGCCCCAATTTTAAATTTAGTGATCTCTGTTTACTCTTCTTTAGAATTTGGTCCATAACTATAATGAATAGGAGAGGACTAAAGTCTCCTTGTTTGATTCCTTTTTCTATGTTGAAGCTCTTCGACTCCTTCCCTTTATTCTGACTGTTCCTATTACTTTTTGTATAACGCTTTTGTGACTTTGGTCAGTTTATCAGGTACTCCTGTCTCTTCCATGGCCTTCCATATAATCCTCTTTGGTATACTGTCGAAGGCTGCACTTATGTCTAAAAATGCCAGGTATAATGGTTTTCCTTCTTCTAATCTCTTTTCCGTCGCCGCTCTTATAGTGTATATGTGATCTTGTGTTTGTCTATTTTTTCGAAATGCTGCTTGTTCCTCTTGTAATTCATTGTCCACGTAACTTCTGATCCGTGTCTCAATTATTCTCGAGAATATCTTCTGTATACATGATGACAGGCAGATGGCTCGGTAGTTATCACAATCATTAGTATTTCCCTTTTTGTGTATTGGGACGATTATATCCTCCCATTCTTTAGGTATGACTTCTTCATCCCAGGCTTGTTGGCATATTCTTTGAATCCACTCTCCCAATTTTTCACCTCCGTATTTGACCATCTCGGGGTTGATTTCGTCTTTTCCGGCCGATTTTCCTAATTTCAGTCTGTTAATTGCTTCTATTACTTCTTCCGTGGTTTTTTTTTGTTCACCCTCCATTTCTGCTGGGGCTTGCCTTATGTTTCTCCTCTCAGGTTCTATTCCTTCTGCCTTAAATTTATCTTTGTAATATTCTCTCCATGTATCTGGGATTTTGCTTTCTTCTGTGACCATGACTCCGTTTTTATCTTTTATACACCATGTTGTTTTGCCATATTTTCCCCTTAGTTGTTTAACTGTCGTCCAAAACTCTTTCTTGTTATTAGTGTTATCTCGGAATTTCTCCTCAATCTCCTTTCCAAAGTCCTCCCATGCTATATTCTTTGCTTCCTTAACTATTTCCTTTGTTTCGTTCCTCAATGTTATATAGCTTTGCCTGTCTTCTTCTCTTTTCGTCTGCAGATATTTCTTCCATGCCCTCTTCCTTTCTTTGACTTTCTGTTTTATCTCTTCATTCCACCATTTTGTTCTTTTTTGTTTTGGGCTAATTCTCTTTTCCCACATACCTCTATGGCTGCTTTTATTATTGTGGTTTTGAGTCTCTCCCATCTTTCGTCTATCGTCCATTGATCTCTTTGCTCTTCCTCTCTTTCATGTTGTCTTAACAATTCGTTGATTTTATGCTGGTATTCTATTTTTTCCTGTTCTGTCCTTAGTTCTTCCGTCTTTATCCTCTGGTACTCCTTTTCTGGTGGTTTCGGTACTCTCGCATAGAATCTTGTATCTACTGTGACTAATTTGTGGTCGGAATTTATTTCCGCTCCTCTTATAGCTTTTACATCTAATATAGCATATTTAGTTTCTGGGGTGTAGGTGTAGTAGTCTACTGTACTCCTGGCATTTCGATTGTCTGCTGTGAAAGTGATCTTATGTATGTCCTTGTGGTTGAACCAACTATTTCCGATTAACATCTTATTAGTGATACAAAAGTCATTCTGTTGCCGTTGTCGTTTATTATCCTGTTTGTACAGAACTTCCCCAATACTTCATTTCCTCTTCTAGGGTCGTTCCCAACTCTGCCGTTCCAATCCCCCATGACGATAACGTGTCTTGATCTTTCCTTAGCTTTCTCGTATGTTTGTTGTAAACTTGCGTAGAACATCTCTTTCTCTAGTATATCTGCGTCCTCTGTAGGTGCATAGATTTGTATTAGTGTTACTTCTTCATTCAAAGTTATGTCCAACGTGATTATTCGTGAGTTAATGCCTTCCCATCCCGTCATTTGGTTAGTTAGTTCATTACTTATTAGGAAACCTACCCCTTCTTTTGCTCTGGCTCCTAATGGTACACCTGAGTATATAAGTTTGTATCCTTTGTCCATCATTATTTCTTTACTTCCTTTTTTCTTTACTTCTGATGGTCCTGGTATTTTCACCCTATATCTTATCATTTCCTCTATCAGCTCCACCTCCTTTCCATTTAACCCCCTTACATTCCATATTCCTAATCTAGTCCGTTGTTCTCGCTTTGGTCGCTTTCCATGCATCCGTCCATGTCCGAGGCTAGTGATTGTTCTCCGAATCTAGTTACCTCGTATGGGTGATTAGCCCGACGACGAGGGCCCCGTTACCTCGGGACAACCGGTATCAGGATATACCCCCCGATGCTGGGTCGTCAGAGCCCCGTTCGTTTTCTAGCAGAGGGTACCACGTGCAGGTGGGGTTGACATTTGAGTAGCTGGATGTTGGCGCCACTCCTTACCCTCCTGTGAATGTAAAAATCAAAACAAAATATAACACGCCGACTGTTGCTTGTTTGTACTTGCATAAGCCTACCACACTTAAAATAGTCATCCCGAATCGTATGCGGCACATGCGATGCATTTTTGTAATGGACCGCGCTACGTTCAACTCGCTCACGATTGAAGGCAAGTAACGAAAAAAATAATAGAAAGATATAAATCGGTAGATTTTTGACCTACTCTTTCTAATGTTGCTATTATATTTGGTTAAAAACTCCTTCGTCATAATGAGAATCGAGTTACAAGTTTAGGCTGTTTTTTCTTAAAGTATGTATTTTTTAACTTATATCAAACGAAAGAGCAACTCGTCAATAACATGTAAAACAATTTTCAATGTGGAAAATGAAGAATTATCGCAAGTAAACGAAGACGGCGGTACGTGGTCTACCTGGTGGCACGCGGCCTCGTGCATAGTGCTAGTATACAGGTTCCGGCTGCCGGGAGGCCGCGAGACCCTTCCACTTAAACATCAATATCTTCTCTTCCCATGGGAAATGCAGTAATTTTTTTTTCTCCTAGGTGTAGCTTAGAGTATAAGGAACATTACACTTCAAAGATTTTTTTTATAACCCTACGAGGAGTTGGTTAATTTTTCAATTGTTTATTAAAAAATTAATTATTTATAAACAAATTCCGGGTTTTAAAAATTATTTTCCTTTATTTATTTCTATCACTGTTCACGAATCTACCCTTAAAGTATTGTTAACTTTCATTGTGCATTTTTGGAGAAATTGTAATTTGAAAAAAAAGTGTGTAAAAATTGATTTGTTTATAACATCGCGGAAAATTCGAATTTTTTAAAAAAAATTGTATTAGTATTCCCTGGGTATATATCTACAAAATTGTGCAGAGAACCAATTGGAATTCGGCAGGTCCATTTTTAGTGTCCGATTTTACAAATTTTTACTCGATGTAAGCTTCAAAAATTTCCAAAGATGATTAGAGAATTTGGAAAGAATGATGACTCTTGGGTGAGATCAGATTAAAAAAAGATGTACTCAACTGCAAGACCGCTAGTTCGGATTCAGGAGAGGTCATTCGACCATGTAACTGTGTCATAAAATAACAAATGTAACTCAAGTATCGCTCCGTAACAAATAATTTTGTTAAGTTGCCCTGTTAATCGTACTTATCGAACCCATATTTTCAAAATAAACTTTCGCGACACTAATATTCTCGCCTGTAACGTGGATTCTCAAATCTACTGCAAGAAGCACTAAATGCTATAGAAGAGCGGTTAGAAAATGGAATTAAACAAAGTTTACACCTACACTACCACTCGTAGATGTAGGGGCAATAAATAAAAAATAAATTTATACACTTTAATGTAAGAAAACAATTTATTATGTCATATATTATTGTGCAATATTTAAAAACAAACAAAAATCGAACACTAGAAAGAATTGACTTAAATATTAAATATTTGTTTTATAAAAAATACTGCTTTTTACATTTAATACTGCTTTTACGACCCATTTGGTAAATCTCTCCAGGCACCTCGAAGCTAATTTTTAGACGTGGGACGCTCGTTTCTTACTCTTGTGTCCAGCCCATTCCATAGCAACTCTATAGAGTTAAGGTTTTGAGCGTTTTTTGTTTTTCTTGGTTTATTAGATAGTCCTTACAAAGCTTACGTTTAGGATCGTTGTCTTGCGTCATCGCAAATCCCTTTCCCATTAACCGCAACCCAGATTTCTTATACTGGTCTTTCCTCATAATGCAATAAATTTTTATTAAGTCTCCCACAACGACCAAAGAAAAGCACCCCACACTGAAACAGACCCACCTCCGTGTTTGACAATCGAAAGAGTACAGTCTTGGATTATCTTTACAGTCTTCAGTTTCTGACTGACAATTTCAAATTTGGATTTGTCGGTCGATAATGCGTTTTGCCACTATTTAACCGTCTAGGGACGATGCTTTTGCGCCCACTAAAGCTGTTTATTCTTATTACTACACTGCAATAACGGTTTTTTGGTCGCAATACGACAATGAAGATTACTGGAGAGGCAGGCGTGTAAATAGCCGCTCTCGTGGTGCGGTGTGGGATACTATACCGATCCGGCTCGTAAGGACCAAAAAATGGAAGGTATGGCGTGTAAATAGCCGCTCTCGTGATGCGGTGTGGAAACGTAGTACGGCCCGTATTGGAAGGTCAGCCGCTAAGGCCAAAATCGTCCCTTAAACGGCCGTCGCGTTAGCGGATGGGGGCGGCTACCGATATCAACCAATGAATTGCAAAATCGCTCACCTGAATCGGCTTCGGCTTCGTCGGCGATTCCAAGGTGGCCACCTCTGCGTTGCGGATCTGGTATCTTCGGGATGTTGAGACACGACCAAATTGGCCGAGCTGCGATGCGTGAATTTATGCGGGTTAAGACACGACCGAACTGGCCGCGCTGCGGGGCGTGAATATTTCCGGGGTGTTGAATATGCGTGAATGTATGCGGGTTAAGACACGACCGTATTGGCCGCGCTGCGGGGCGTGAATGCTTGCGGGGTGTTGAATATGCGTGAATGTATGCGGGTTAAGACACGACCGTATTGGCCGCGCTGCGATGCGTATATGCTTGCGGGGATGCGAAATGTTTCTTGCGGGTGAAGACACGACCGTACCGGCCGCGCTGCGGGGCGTGAATGTCTCGGCTGAGCAAAAGCCCATGCCGTTTGTGTGCGACGTAGCTGATATCAAAGGTCCGCATGCCGCCGCGATATAAAGCGGTTCAAGGGCGAAAAGGCCGCCACACCAATTACCCTCCTAAAGACGCCGCTTTATTGTTTTATTACGTCCCGGTTAAATTTGCAGCAGTATATGGGGCAGTTGATTTTCTATTTTGCTTACTTCAGCCCGATGAGCTGGTTCTCCGCATCGGATGTTACTCGTAATGGCCCAGTGCTATGGCGATTCCTAAGACTTCCTCTTTCTTTGTAGCGCTCTAATATAGGATTCACCATTGAAGCACACATTCTAAATGTTTTCGCAATGCTACGCACTGATAACCGGTTTCGATGTAAGGTGAGAAGTTTTTGGGCTACTGAATGCAAAATTTCAAGGCGAGACGTGAAAAGAAACCATGTAAGCGGTCCAAAGCCTAATGATAAAATGGCGAAGTCGAAGTCGGAGCTCCGGATGGCGCATGTTTTTTTTAATGTAAACAAAGGGATAGAGGAAAACAAATTTGAAGCATTGCGGACATATAAGCATTATAATTACTTATACTAGTTTTCAGCCTAACAAATCTACAAGTTTACATTATTTTTATTCAAAAAAATATTGTCTAAAGAAGGGGTAAAGGGTTAAGCAAAACCTTTTTTTTTACAAAAAGTATAGTTACTTACTGCATAACTAAATTTTAATGAGGTGTCCATACTTTCATGGGCGGTAGTGTGCAATGTTCACAAGATGACGATCAGAGTATTCCTGGGTAACACTCAACAACATTCTCATACCACAAGCTAAATATTTGGGCCTTTATGTGGACACACGCTTAAGATGAAAAGCCCATATACTCAAAAAACACAAAGAAATTGGTCTCATAATTAGAAAAATATATTGGCTTATAAGACCAACATCATAGCTGTTATTATACGACTCATCTGGTCTTATGGCAAATTATGGGGTTCTGCAATACTGACATAATGCAACGATCCCATTCGAAGACGTTAGGGATCATATTTAATGCTATCTGGTATGTATCCAACCATACACTTCATACCAATTCCAACATTGAAAATGTGAGAGACGTAATTAGAAAGTCACCGACTGCTGAGACATTCCGATAAAGTAGTGACTCCGCTAACACCGCAACCATTCTTATGCAGACTGAAGCGCATGCGGCCGTGGGGCTAAAAGTATAATCCCTGGTTGTACAAATGCGTGTTAACGCCATCGTTTCCTAACAATGGATTAACATTAATGGTCTGTTAGAAGTTTGTTATGTTGCAAAAAAGACCTAGCATGATCCTTCAATCCCTGATTAAAATATCAGAAATTACTAGATTTGAAGTATAGATTATACAACGTAACCGTAAGCCGGATTTATTTACATAATTTTGAGGAAAATGCTTTTAAAAAATGTTTTAGGGGACGTTGCCCAATTTTTTCATTAAATTACAATAATTACGTACAAATCATAATATAAAAGCTTTCAGATCTACATGATATTATTCACAAACCTACAAATTCATGATTATTTTATAAGTAATTTTATTTCAAAAAATTTTTAGATAAATAAAAAAGCTGACACAGTTATCAACAGTAGACATGACATTAAATATGCAATGAAGTGTAATCTGAAGCTGCTTGCTGGGGAACTAAGCGAAGCAATGAAAAAAGTGTGTGCTTGTCTATGATTACTATGTCATATTATCAACTATTTTAAAATATTGAGTTTTATACTTCATGTTAATAATAAGTCAGGCTGTGACTTTTCAGTATCACTTGATATAGTTAGCTATATAATTTATATAAGCACAGTCAGCATTGCTTTTGTGTAAATATAAATGGAAATTATAAAATTGGTAAATATAGAAGAATTTTAAAAATGTTCACCATTTTCAAAATTTGCGCATGGGAGCTATCGTTTAAGAAAAGTACCATTGTGAACTGTTCTGGGCCAACTGGCAATTATATTACATTAGTAAAAAGGCTTGTTCCTAGCTAAATATTTTCGTCGACAATTGAAGAAGTGAGTCAATAATCGTTTTATCAGCCATACCTAAGTATGATGACATGTGTTCGGCTATATTCGCTTTCACATAAATCAAACTTGTACCGCAAGCGCCTACTAACGGCAAGAATTGTCCACGTAGTGTATAAAACACCGATAGGTAACGCAAACTGTTTAATTACTTTATGATAATTTATGTTTTGATTTAAAACAGGTCAACCGTAACCTAAATCAAAAATCTAGAATGTTTATGCCAGGTGTGGCAACAAACCAATTAGAGTGAGTTCTTGATCCTTGAAATCGGTTTATAGGTGTAGGAGGAGTTGCAATGTTAGTTACAAACATAGTTACATGTTTGCAATTTTATAAAGTAGCAATGTATTATAGCCAGGTTTACTGTTTTTCCCAATTCTACCGCAATTTTATATGTACGATGTTGCGTTACTCAGTGTGTTTCGAGTGATTAAACTTATGAACCGTCAAATGACACACATAACGGACTATTATAAGCCAAAAATGCTTTGTGCAACCGAAATACCTGCTAACAACCCGTTAAAACGTCACAGATACGCTACTTGTCAGTTTCTTCGTAAGCTACCATCGGTTTGTCACAAAATGGTTTCTGCATTGGTAATTCCGTGAGTCTTGTTCGAGCGTTTAATAAGTGCATAAGAATTTGCGCTATGTTATCACGCTGTGAACGTCGAACTGCGATTGCAATTGAGCTTTTAAACTAGATAAGTATAAATCATTACACAAACCTGCAAGTTTATTTGTAAATTATTGTTGTTACTGATTATTACCTTTTACGCCGGTCTTTACTGTGGAGCCATGACAACAAATTTAAATCCAAATAATATAATATACAGGGTGATTCTAAATATAAGTGACAAACTTTATGAGCTGATTTCTGGGGTTATTTTTTCATAAAAGTTCACATAAACAAATGTCCAAAACGGCTTAGTTTTAAAGTTATAGGATGTTTAATAATAAATTAAGGGTTTAACAATAAAAGGTAGGTAATAAACAAAATAAACTTATAGAAATTGTTGAATATGATCGCTGCCAACTGCAATAAAGGCTTCTGTCCTTCGTCGTACTGAATGGCGAACACGTTCAAAAATACCAAGGTTGCTTCGAATTGTCTCAAATGATGCAACAATGCGATTTATGGGTTCCTCAATATTTTTAATGGGAATCGCATAAACTAGTGACTTAACGTGACTCCAAAGAAATATATCTTGTGGTTGTGGACCTCCTCGTCCTGTCCACCGATTTGTATATGCACCGTCCAAAAACTCACGAGCAACTAAACTGAAATGTGCATAAGATACATTTGTAATCTTAAATGATATGAAACTTCTTGTAACAGCAGTGGCAGTTCTTCTTCAAAAGAAGTGGCGGTATACTTCTTCATTTAAGCTCATCGCCAAAAATGTGAACTTATCAAGTGATTTTCAACAATTCCAGAAGAACAGAAGCTTGCAATAAACTTAACTCAACTATAATACTGGATGGTGTAATTTATTATTAAACATTTTATAACTTTACATCCAAAACGTTTAGACATTTAGACATAAGAACTTTTATGATTAAAATAACCCTAGGAATCAGTCCTCAAAGTACGTCGCGTATATTTAGAATCATCCTGTATAATCAAAATCTTATACCGAATTACCTACAGTACGGAAATCATTATCATTATCAACAACAGCAGTTAACTCAAACAACTAGTACCCAAATACAACCAAACTCCGCGTTTACGCAAAACACGAACTTTCAGATTATGAATCCATATCCGATACAAACGCAGCATTTGCCAACATGTACAAAATTAAAATCGGACACTGCTTCAAAATCGTCCGCAAATGAAATATCTTGGCAAGAATTGAGAAAAATAAGAAAATAAGTGAGGGGTAACTAGTCCCCCATCGGGCGCCTCCCCAGGTGGCCGATAGGGGAATGCTCACCAGATATGGCGAGTACCGGGGAAATAAAATACCCGGGGCGGACCAAAACTAGTAGGTATATGGAAGCAGCAAGTACCACAACTGGACTAAGGCGGAGGAGATGGACTATGGAACGGCTCACCCCCAGATAGTCATAGGCGACGGCCACATAATGGCCCTACCGGTTATGATACTGCGATGAGGAAGGCAACGGAAAACCACCTCATTACTTATTTCCTAGTACAATCATCATGGCTGAGAACATACAAACCACGGCCCTCAGTCCCGGCAGACCTTCAATGGTCAGAGGGTGCGAAGAATCCCAGGTCAGCTATGAAAATTGCAACATGGAATGTGCGAAGTATATTTGGAGCAGGAAGACTGCAAAATGTAACCAAAGAGATGAATCGACTACAGCTGGACATTCTCGGAATTAGTGAAGTACGGTGGCCAGGATCTGGTAAAATAAAAACAGATAATGGAGTAATGTACTACTCTGGCAGTAATGAAGCAAAACACCAACATGGAATCGGAATAATAGTCACCAAAGAAACTAACAAAAGCGTCACTAGTTTCACTCCACTATCTGAAAGAGCAATGTTAATACAACTATGTGCCACAGTAGATAAAATAAATATAATCCAAGTCTATGCACCTACCAATGAGAAAAACGCGGATGAAGTAGAAGAATTCTATGAACAAATAGACACCATTCTATCCCTAACCAAAAAGAGCGATGTGACATTAATAATAGGAGACTTTAATGCCAAAATTGGAAAAGGAAGAAGTGGAGAACATGTAGAAGAGTTCGGTCTTGGAATGCGAAATGAAAGGGGTGATAGACTGATCCAATTTTGCCAAGAAAGAGAATTTATAGTAGCCAACACATTCTTTAAACTGCCAGATAGAAGATTATGGACTTGGAAATCACCACAAGACACACCACAGAATATTTGCCGAAATCAAATTGACTATGTTTTAATTAGAAAACGATACAGAAATAGTATAAAGTCGGCAAAAACATATCCAGGGACAGATATAGCGTCTGATCACAATCCTGTTGTCATAAAAATGGATATAAAACTTAAGAAGATACAAATAACAAAGAAGACTAGTAGAATAGAAGTGCAACACCTGAAGGAAGAAAACATAAGAACACAAGTTAAAAATGAAATAAATAACAATTTAAGCAACATGGGAAGACACTCCTTGGATAACAACGACAACATAGATTCAAGATGGCATACCGTAAAAGATGCGATAATGAAACCAGAGAAAGAAATACTCACCGAAAGAAAACCAACAAAGAAAAAAGGTGGATGACAGACGAAATCTTAGAGCTGATGGAAGAGAGAGAAAAGTAAGATAAAAGAGGACAGCAAATACAGTGAAATCCACAAATTGATAAGGAAAAAAATTAAAACTGAAAAGAAAATTGGATGAAACAAGAATGTGAAGAAATAGAAAGGCACAACAGAAACACGATATGTTTAACGTACACAGAAAGATCAAAGATGTCACAGGTACATACAAGAAGAGACAATCAAACATTTTAAAAGACAAACAAGGAATAATTATACTAGATGTAAAACAAAAATAGAAAGATGGAAAGAATATATTGAAGAACTATTCGCCGATGACAGAAAGGAAGACTATAAAACTATTGAAGGAGAACATGGCCCCAAAATAACAAAAGAAGAAGTCATTAAAGCATTTGAAACATCAAAATGCGGTAAAGCAACTGGACCAGACGAAGTTCCAATTGAACTAATTAAACTAATAGACGACGACCAAGTAAATATTCTTGTAGATTTATACAACACCATATACTCAACTGGTATAATACCGAAAGAATGGCTGAATTCAACGTTTATTACAATACCAAAGAAAAACAACGCAAAAGAATGTTGTGAACATAGAACGATAAGCTTAATGAACCACACGCTTAAAGCCTTTCTAAAGATCATACACGCAAGAATATATAAAACACTAGAAGCAGATATTAGTGAGAGACAGTTTGGCTTTAGAAATGGTTTTGGAACAAGAGAAGCATTGTTCACACTAAACATACTAATACAGAGATGCAGAGATATTAATAAAGAAGTATACGCATGTTTCATAGACTACGAAAAAGCGTTCGATAAAGTTAGACACGATAAACTAATGAAACTCCTAAAACAAAAGAACATAGACGTAGAAGACATGCGGATAATTGCAAACTTATATCGGCAACAAAAAACAACAGTAAAAGTAGAAAATCAGCTGACAGAAGAAATAAAAATACAGAGAGGAGTTCGGCAAGTTTGTATTCTTTCGCCCATGCTGTTCAACCTATACTCGGAAGCAATATTTCAAGAAGCACTAATCGAAGAAAACGGTGGTATAGTAGTAAACGGAAAGATAATTAACAACATACGTTATTCTGATGATACTGTACTTTTAGCAGATAATATTCCAGATTTACAGAGACTTATTGAACGGACAAATGACATCAGCAGAAAATATGGTCTCCGAATGAATTTAAATAAAACTAAATACATGGCAATCACAAAAACACCAGTGAACATTCCTGACATTAGAATAGATAATGTGAGTATAGAGAGAGTAAACAAATATAAATACCTGGGAACATGGGTGAATGATAATTGGGAATACACAAATGAAATAAGGACACGTATTGAAATGGCTAGAACCACGTTTGTAAAATGAAACAAATTCTAACCAACAGGATTTAAGCTTGGAAATACGGATGAGGACAACCAGATGCTATGTTTTCAGTGTTCTCTTATATGGAATGGAGGCATGGACCCTAATTAAAGAAATTAGCAGAAAAATAGAAGCATTCGAACTCTGGATATACCGGCGAATATTGAAAATATCATGGATGGATAGAGGGACAAACGAGGAGGTGCTACGACGAATGAACAAGAACAAAGAACTCCTGTATACAATAAAGCAAAGAAAGCTGGAATATTTAGGCCACGTAATGAGAGGGAATAAATACCAAATTCTACAACTGGTAATACAAGGAAAGATACATGGAAAACGAGACGTGGGAAGAAGAAGAATATCCTGGCTTAAAAACCTACGCCAGTGGTACGACTGCACGTCAAGAGAATTGTTTAGAGCAGCAATGTCCAAAATTAGAATAGCAATGATTGCCAACATCCGATAGGATACGGGACCTAAAGAAAGAAAGAAGAAAATAAGGCTAACCCAAAAGGAATCTAAAACAAATCAAGTTGTGACAACTGTTGAAGTACCGGATGCAAACAAATATGCACTACACAAGAAAATGAAGTGAAAATGCTACCATATGAAAATGAAGCAACTAGTAATCAATAAGAAAATATTCCCAGATCCCCTTCTGTCTTTATCTAAGGTGTTAAAAAATTTTCCGGCGTGCTTAAAAACCTCAACCTTTATTATTCCATAAAATGCATTTCATTACAAGACAATGGCAGATAATTCTGTAGAAGTTAACATAAAAACTCTTGATTCCTACTGCACCTTAATAAAGTACCTACAGACAATCACACACTTATCAAATAAAGGAAAATCGAGCCTATAGGATGGTTATAATATAACTTCATTACTTAGTTCCCGTCGATATACTTTAAAAAATTAACTGAAAAAATTTGGTAAGAGTGAAACCACCAAGGAGAAAACAGAATTAGTCTAGTGCACACGTTGTAAGGCACATAATCACACGAAAGCATACTGCAATAAACCCTACGCTTGTGTGAAATGCAAAAGTGCCCATAATACCACCACTTGTACTAAGAACCCCACATCCCCCGCAAAATGTGTCTTATGTGATAGGGCAAATTATAAAGACTGCACAGTCTATCGCAAACTTCAAAAGAAAAACCAGTCTATCAAAGCTCCACTACAAAATGGATCCACCAGAAGAAATATAGTTTCACCTTTAAATCACAGTAAATTTGCAATGCGATTTAATTAAACTCTTTTAGTCAATCTGCCCTTAAACAAACAGTATAGTCATGTCCTTAAATCCAACTCAAATCAAATAAAACATCAAATAAATAAATATTCTTAAATTTTTTACTTACCTAATCCTTATGCCTTTTTACCGTTAGGTGTAAGGTAGGTGGGAGAAGAGTTTGTTATGTTGCTGTATATTTTTCTTTCTGTCCTGGGCTACTTGTTTTATACCTTCCCAGTTTATTCCCCTGTTTGCTGCTGCCTCTCTTATTCCTTCTTCCCAGGTTTTCCTTGGCCTTCCTTTTTGATTTTTACCCGGCACCCACGATTCATACACTCTTTTCACTAATCTGTATTTTGGCATACGACACACATGACCAAACCACCTTAGTTGTCCTTCTTCTATTTTTTCCATTATAGGTTTTATCTTGTCTGTACGTCTCATTTCGGATTTTATCTCTTTTCGTTTTATTTTGTATCCTTCTTAGGAACCGCATCTCCATTGCATTTAGTCTTTTTTTATGTTTTTCTGTCAAAGACCACGATTCACTACTATATATTATTTACGTTCTCGCCACTTTTTTCACTACTTCTGTTTTTATTTTTCTTGGTACTTCTTTCTTTCCTAAAAAGTTCATTTTCAGAGTACTGTAGATTCTCCCTGTTTTCTCCATTCTATCATTAATTTCTTTATCTACCTGTTCAATTTGTTTTTCTTGTATTTTTATTTTGTGTGTTATATTCTTTCTTGCCACTACCATACTTTTACTTTTCGCTGTATTTATTTTCATGTTTATTTTCCGTAGCTCTGTTTCTAGCACCTCTATGTTGTATTGTAGATTCTCTTCTGTGTCGGCTATTATCGTCATGTCGTCCGCGAACATCAGTTCGTTTATTTCTGTTTGTTCTATTTGCCAGTATTCCAATTTTATCTTCTTCATCTTTTTCTTTGCATTTTTCATCGCCTCGTCTAGCACTATTGAGAACAGCAAGGGGCTCAGCACGCATCCTTGCTTTACTCCTATTTGTGTTACGAACTCTCGTGACTCTTCAATGTTAGTCCTTACTACGTTTTTATTATTTCTGTACATTGCTTTTACTATTTCTATCGTTCTTTCTTCTATTCCTCTTTTTTCTAGTGCTTTCCTTATTTGTTCTCTTTGTATTCTGTCAAAAGCTTTTTCTAAATCTATAAAGCACATATGTATTTCCCTTCCTTTTTTAATAAATTTTTCGCTGATTTGTCTAATGATGAATATTAAATCGTGTGTGCTTCTCCCCTTCCTAAAACTACATTGAGTCTCTTCTATTGCAATTTCTATTCTGTCTCTTATTCTTTTTTCAATTATTCTGGCCAGTATTTTCGCGAGGACCCTTATTAACATAATTCCTCTATAATTACCACATTCTCTTTTGTCATCTTTCTTATGTATGGGGAGTATGATTCCTATATTCCAATCCTTTGGTATTATCATTGTCTTCATTATTTCATTTAGCAATTCTGTAAATTTGGTTGTTCCTTAATTTCCCATAAACTTTATCATTTCCGGTGTTATTTTGTCTCTTCCTGCTGCTTTTCCTAACTTAATTTTTTTAGGGCCTCCCTAACTTCTTTCTCTTGTATTTCTTCGATTTCCTCTCTTTCGTCTAGTTCTTTCTTTTCATCTGTTGTACTATTTTCTGCTTTTGTTATTTCCTCGAAATGTTCTTTCTATCTTTCCATTATTTGATCTTCTTCTGTTATTATTTTTCCGCCCTTTCCCTTTATATTCATCATATTATATTCCTTTTTCTTGCCAAGTTGTTTTAAGGTTCCATAAAATAGTTTTTGGTTCCCCTGAAAGTTTTCTGTCATCTTTTCTCCAAATTTTATCCATGATTCTTCTTCAGCTTTTCTCACCGCCGCTTTCGCTTCTGTTCTTGTTTCTTTATATTTTTCGCAGTCATCTGTTTTTTTTTTGTACTTAAGTATCTCTTCCATGCTTGCTTTTTCTCTTTGATCTTTGCTTTTGTATCTTCGTTCCACCATGCTATTTTCTTCAGATTTTTATTAGCTATTTTCTTTGTCCCGCAACTCTCTCTCGCAGCGTTTAGTATGGTACCTTTAAATCTTTCCCACTTTTCTTCTACCTCTTTTGTATTATCTTTTACTCTAAATTTTTTGGTTAGAATTTCCCTATATCTTTTTTGGTTCTCTGTTTCTTTTAGTTTATATGTTTTTATAGTTTCCACTGATTTCTTTCCCCTCTTATATTCTTTTTATTCTTTAGGTCCATCTTTACCAACTAGTGCTCGCTTCCTATCTCTGCTTGTAATGTTACTTTGACGTCTTGTACCTTTTCCCATTTTGGTTTACTTATTAAGAAATAGTCAATAATTGACTTCTCGTTCCTGCTTTCTACAACTCTTGTGAATTTGTATATATCCTTATGTTTTAATTTTGTGTTTACAATCACTAAATTATTTTCTATGCTGATTTCTATGATTCTGTCCCCGTTATTATTTCTTTCCCTAAGTACTTTTCTATACCTGTATTCTGTTTTCCTACTCGTCCATTTAAGTCTTCCATAACAATTACATTTTCTCCTCCATTATCTATTTCTCTTTGTACTTCCTGAAAGAACTTATCTTTATCTTCTTTTCTAGCATCTTCGTTTTCTCCATATGCTACTATCACACTCCATATTTCTGCTCCTATTAGTTTTATTTCTAATCTTAAAATTCGTTCATTTGTGTATTCTTCCTTTATAGTGCCTTTTAGTATGTCTGGATTTATTATGAATCCTACCCCACATCTTGCTCCTTCACTCCTGACCAAAATAGCCAGTATCCTTTATGGATTCGTTTCATACCTTTTTCTTTCTTTTTGGTTTCTGTTACTCCTAGGATTTTCACTTGATGTTCTATTATTTCTTCTACTAAATCTTCTTCTTTGTCTTTAATGCTCCTCACATTCCATGTTCCTATTCTCAACTTAAATTTTGCTTACTTTCCTCTTATCCTTTTCTTTCTCTTTACTTTTGTCTACTCCTACGCTCTTCATTTTGTTGTTCCTCTTATATTGTTTATCGTCGTCCATGTCCATCGCACATTTCGTTATAAGTTCGGCCTGGTTCTTTCTTGTTATCAGTTTTTTGATTTCTCTATAACTCCTTTTTCCTCTTCATCCCAGACGAGTTCCACTCCTTCTGTGATGATTTTCTTATAACCGATTTTCGTTCTTCTACCTTTACTTCTCTCTTCTTTTGCAATTTTTCTGATTTCGGCCTGTATTCCTCTCCCTCTTTTGGCGTCATATCATTATCTATGTATACAGTGGATCCTCTCAGTTTATATTTGTTCTTCATGACCTTCTGTTTATTATCCCTGTCTTTCATTTCAACCAAACTTTCAATTGTACCTTTATTTCCTTGCAGTGTTACTACATTCTTTACTTCTACTTCTACTCCCAATTTTTCTGCGAGGAATTGTTTTGTTTCTTCTTCTTTTCGATCTTCTACTAATTTTACACCCTTGATTATCAACCTACACTTTCGTTTTTCTTTTTCTATTATTTCAAACTTATCTTTCAGTTGTTCGATTCTTTTTTGGAGTTGTTTTTTTCTCCGGTTCCCATTTTATCTCCCGTTTTGCCATTTCCTCTCGTAGTTTCTGATTTTCTTCTGTACTTTTCTTAATTTCATCTCTCATAATTTTAATCATGCCTTTAATTTCCTTTAGATCTCCCATTTTTCTTTCACTTACTGCTATTTTTTCTGTGTTTAGTGTTGGTGATCTAATTACTATTTTGCTTTTCTTAAAGATCTCTTCTTTTTCTTCGCTGCTGTTTAGACCTCTATCTCTTTTGGATCCTGAACTCATTTATAATCCCTTTTTTGTCAATATTTTATCTGAATTTAGAGTTTTGTACGTTTGGTAAATAAACTTTCCGTATCGTCCGGGTCGCGTTATCTCCCATCTGCCGGCCGTTTGTATTCTTGATTGTTCCTATTTACACTGCCCTATAAACGCTCCTTATTTATGATTAACTACTCACTCTTATTAAATTGCTAATAATAATTTTCACTTTCAGATTCAGTTAGCTACACTTCACGAAAAAGTCGGTGTGACAAAGCCCGTATTCGAGTATTTTATCGCCACCAGCCAATTTCGCGTCTATCCGTTTTCGCTCCACAAACTCAACTCCAATTTTTTGTATGAGTTCAAAAGTCTCTTCTAACATCTAATTCAACAAAATAGTACTATCCTAAATGTCATAAGAAAATATCATCATAATAGCTAATTTTCTGAGAGCAGCTGTATAGAACTCAAATGGGCCCCAGCAATACAGAGGCTAAATTGAAATTTTCCTCAAAATAAATTATATTAGTATAATGCTCATCTCAGAATCACACAACACAACAAGAACACATATTAGAATATCTAGATATTTAATTTGCCATGCAGAGCATTCTAATGGAACGGCCCACGGTACTACTGCTATCATAATAAAAGAAAACATAATACATCACAAAGCGCCAAAATGTAAAACAAATCATATTCAAGCAACTACCATTCAAGTGAACAAGTTACCACAACTATTAGTAATATCAGCGGTATACTGTCCCCCATAACACAAGACCTCTAGTATTTAATTTTATTAATTTTTACAGGCACTTGAATTATCATTCATAGAGGGTGGCGATTTCAACTCTAAGCATGGACAATGGGGTTTTCGATTAATTATTTCCAAAAGCAGACAGCTTTATGAATACATAAATGATAACAACTTTGTTTTTTTCTCCTCAGGAGTACTTACCTACTGACCAACAAACTTAAACAGAATTCTGACTGTTAATTATACCAATGTAGAATCCAATTATGGCCTCTCGGACCATTTGCCAATTATTATGACGATTAGTTCTTTAGTAATTATAAGACAAACCAATGGTATGTTATATAATACATACACAAATTGGAGTAGTTTTCGTAACTATATTATTTTAAACGTCAGCCTAGAGATCAAAATAAAAGAATCAGAAGTGTTAGATCAAGCTACAGACTACATACAAATTATACAAGAAACAATTACGCACTCTACTTCGCAAATTACTATCCAAACAACTATACCAAAATACTATCAATATATTTCTTGAAATAAAAATAATAAAAGCAGAAAAAAGGAGAGCAAGATCTACCTGTCAAAAACACTCAACATAACACATAGAAATAGCTATAACAGATTACTCTTTTTCTTCTTCCCTACTTTTATATAAACTATTAGCCTGTACTCTAACTGTAAATTTCGTGTAGTGCTATGAGCCATGTTGAGCGTACCCCGCGCAGGTGGATAGTCTAATCCGTTGGAAGGAGAATGTACTTTACGACCACTATAGGTGTTTTATAGCAGCTGGAGAGCATTTGATGTTTGCCGTTGCTTTTGAGCTGGCAGTTGAACTCAGGTTCGCCGCGCGTGTGTGAAGATCGAGACTTTCGTGCTTTCACAGATTATTCAAGAAATTAAAAGCAAAGTTAAAGGAATTTTAAAATAAAAAATTCAATGTATACATCTCTACTCTATTCAAAAATGATAACACAACAAAAACTGCCATCTTTTGCACTTCATTTTACAAAAGTGTTTACTATGTATGCTACAGGCACAAATAGAGAAACTGAAGGCTACCCAGATTCAGTATTACATTTTAACTTCCTAAAAAAAAAAAAATTGCTAATAAAAAATAAAACACCTAAAATTGGCAAACAACAGAACAACCATTAAAAGAGCTTCATAGAAAGAGTCAGTTGTAATCAGTACCATACTTAATGCGGTATTGCGCTTGTTCTATTGATCCAAGAAATTTAAAATAGCAGAAATTATATTTTTGCTAAAACCTGGAAAGCCGCCAAAGGAAGTTTTAGCTCATCAACCCATAAACCTTTTATTGGTTTCGTGAAAACTGCTGTAAAAATGCTTTTTCAAAGAATACGTGCCGATTATGAAAAAGCAAATCGGATATCTAACCACCAATATGGATTCCGACATAAGCATTCAACAGTTTAAGAGTGCTACCGTGTAACAGATAGAATAAACAAGACTTTTGAAGGAGAGACATTATTTTGCATTATTTCTTAATACTATTAAAGCATATGATAAGGTGTGGCACAGGAGATTTTTATATATACTTTCCCACTAATACTTCCTGCTCCTAAAATCTTGCCTGAACAATCACAATTTTTGTATTCGTTATGAAAATGCTACATTCAATCCCTGTAGTATAAACTCCAATGTTCCTCAGAAGCGTTTTAGGTCCAATCTTCTACATATTGTATACTGCACACATGCCAATGATGCAAGAAACACTAATCAGTACCTTTTTAGACGACACGGCTGTATTAGAAATCGACGTAGACTCTATGATAGCCAGCCAGCTTCTTCAAAGCCATATTTACACTTGAAAAAATAGAAAGTTAAAGTGAACGAAACAAATTCAGTGAATATTCAGTAATATGAAGACGACAGCAATGCTCTCAGATCAAAATTAATAATTTACTAGTACTAGAGGCATCTAGACTGGTATGGGAATGCATCAACGAACTCAATGCACTGGCAGAACACAACACGGTGAAACTGTTATGGGCACCTGGGCTTTGTGGTTTCTACGGTAATGGGAAAGTCAATGAATTGGCTAGGCAAGGATCTAATGAGGCTTATATCGGCCCATAACCCGCTTTAGGAATTTCAAAAATTGCTGCCTGAAGCTTTATTAAGGAGAGGACACGCATTCATCATCGAATATACTGGAAGAATCGACCAGGACACAATTTCAGAAAAACCTTCAATAAGGGACCTTGCCAAAAGAGAGCTACATAACTCCTAAGTAGGCTACAGCTAAAGACAACCATAGGGTTTCTCACAGGACATAAGACTGTTACAGAACACCTCTGAAAAATTGGCAAATTCAACGGTGACCTTGCATGCAGACTTTGTAGCGAGGAATCAGAAGCAGCCTTACACATCCTATGCAAGTGCGAAGCGCTGTGCAGGCAAAGGCAACATACGTTTGGGAGACCGATCCTGGAACCGGAAGACTTTCAGACACACCCTGTAAAGGACCTCTATCTGTTGATTCAGGAGACATCAATTACAGATTGGTTGTGAGTTTACTTTATTATGGTAATCACAATAACCCATAGGCTGCGGTGTATATGGATCTATCAAGGAAGACACCCTAAGAAACAAAAAAAATACCACAGGCCAAAGAAGCCAAATATCTCGGGATGCACTTAGATTCCAGACTAACTTGGAAGACACACATATTGAAAAAAGAAAATAAATAGACCTTAAAGTCAAGAAAATGTATTGGCTATTAGGCAAAAAATCATTGTTATCCATTGAAAACAAAGTCCTCATTTACAAAGTAATTATAAAACCAATGTGGGCATACGGCGTTGAGCTATGGTGATGTTCATGTAAATCAAAGACATATTCAACTTTTCCAATCAAAGACACTACGAGCTATAGTCAAAGTTCCCTAGTTCGCGTCAAATCAGGCAATACATAAAGATTTAAACATACCCTTTGTTAAAGAGATTATTAAGCAGATGGCAGCCAAACACCAAAGTAAATTGGAAGCGTAATATAACAGCTCCACCTCATTAGTTTCTGTGATTTACGTTCATTATAAATAATTATTATTTAAATTAATGCAAATGTTACATATGTTAAATTATAATATGAGGGCAAGCACCAATGAGTATCATATCATATCATAGGTCATATAATTCACTAATAAAAATATCATAATTAATTCTGACTTAATCTCAATATTCAAAAAATCTGCATATTCTTTATGTCATAATGTTCTGTGTTGAAAATAAATATACTCAAAACAGGATAAATTTAAGCAAAACATTTTTGTAATAAAAGTTTCGGGCTCGTTGATATTTTGGCCGTTAAATTCCAGGAATTGGTAATAAAATTGTGCCAGAGGCACATCGGACCACTATTGCCAGGTGCATTTTGGCTAAAGCGTGGGAGAAAATTAAAAAATTGCTGCGTGTAGCTCGCCATGAAATGTGGATCCGTCCGACGTCCCAAGCGACTTGTATGCAGAAAGCAAAAACAGGTAGCGAGTGTGAATACAAACAAAAATCGCATCGGCGAATCCACGGCCGAGTCTGTGGCCGAAGTCTTTATTGGCCGCCGTGTAATTATGTGCAAAGAATTTGCACCACAAGGCCGAACAGTAAATCCAGCTTTTTATGGACCTTGCATGTGAAAGACTATCGTCGCTTTTGCATTAAACATCGTGATAACGCGCCCGCTTGCACCTCATTGCTTGATGCAGATTTTAAGTATTTTTTACCACCCCCTTTAAAGCCCGAATTTAGTAAACATTATACGGCGCGAGAAGCATTATTTGAAAGCGTTACAAAATAAAAGTAAAAATTAAAACCATTTTAAATTTATTCTAAAAAATACACACAACAGACTTTAATTTTTTAGTATATTTGGCTCACCTTGTATAAAGCAAAGTTAACATTGTGATATTGGCCTACTAGTTACGTGTACTTTGCTTTCTTGTACTTTTTCCTGTAAGTGCATTAACTCTATTGTGTTAAAATATAAAAATTGCTATTCCAATTAAAATAAAATTTTTACGTTAAATATTTTTTTAAATTTATTTGTTAGCAATTAGAGTAATTACAGTAATCTATGAGCTAATTATATGTAGAATTAACCTAGTGAGGTAATTCCTAATTTAATCTTTAAATCTACTGGCCACTTTCGTTATAATCTTCTAGTTGAGGTTCTTCAGCTAACGACATTCTTGTTACATTTGGATAATTTTCCAGGGTTGCGTGATCTTTTAAGGTTTCTGTTTATAAAAGGCCGGATTTAGCCTACTTTGTCTATTTATTTTGGTAATAGATATTGATATAAATAATATAATATAATAAATTAGAAATTTGTCTTCAGAGGTGGGGAAGCTTCTACAGTTATTTTATTTTGCCGAAAATTGCCTGTTTGAAAGATTTTCCTTAAAATTTGCCTGAATTAACGATTTATAACACTATGTGCCTTTTCCGGTATTTTTAAAAAATTGAAAAAGCAAACTTTTTTCTCGGAATTTAAAAACTGGCTAACAGGTACATTGTTCACAAGCGAGCACGTGCTTTTCTACTGCCTTTGTAGGCGTGAGTCACTAATAACAAGAAAACCGATAAGCCGAAGGTCACTGCCTTCATAAAGTAAACATTTTTTTCAAGAAGTGCTCGATCTGTTCCAAACAGAAATCCGAATGCCAAAGTTGCATTTAGCGTTCTGCCGTATTTGTGTGCGCAACTCTGTGTCAAGCAGTGCGGTTTGTTCAAGTGACAGTTGAGAGTTTCCGTTTTGTCTTGATTCGCATTTCTTTGTGAAATATTTTTTGTCGAATAATGCCGAATGTTAAAAAAACCGTAGTTCGTATCTGAGGCAATAAATTTTTGAAAATGTTGTCTATACAACTGACAAAAAATTATTTTTTGTAAAGTCCGTAGTAAAGAGGTAAATGTACATTTGCATATTTCTAATTCTGAATTTCACTTGCAGTATCTGAATATTATAAAATACGCAAGCACCGTATTAATTAATTAAGTAGCCATTTATTAATTCTGTTTGCTATTTCGGGTTGCTTGTAAAAAAAGTTTCACGTAAATCAACATTCAGGCTCGGCCGGGTATCTGAAACGAGCTAAAGATGCAGGGACCTCGACAAAGCCAACACAAGCGCTTTTGACTACTATGCAAGAAATATAAAAGATGGTACCAAATACAATTTTTTCCTAAAAAATTTAGATAATAACATCCATCCGAGAGGAAGTAGGTGAAAATTCTATTTGGCTTTCGATAGATGAGAGCACAGACGCCCTTGGGCTATATGTTGTAAATGCTGTGGTTCGTGTCCTTTTTCCAAATGGCACAAAGCCTTGTTTTATTTTATCAAAATTTTTGGGATGCTGCAAATCATGCTTCGAAAGCCCGTACAGTAAAAGCGGCATTAAGTAAGTAGATTTTAAAAGAACTAACTATACCAATTTAATTTACTCCTTCCGTTTAATTTTAATAGAAATTTTGTGGCCTTCTGATGGCCGGGACGACCGCCTCTTGCTGCTGGTGACAGATGCAACTCCCTACATGGTCGAAGCAGAAAAAGATTTAATGATTTTTTTATGAAAAAATGATACACTTAACGTGCTTAGCCCATGGCATGCATCGCGTGGCGGAAGAAATTAGACATAGGCCTAATTCTGAAAGATGCAAAAGCTGCATTTTCTTCTGAATCTGTAGTGGCTGATTTAGGCTACGTTGAAGCCTATTTTAGCTATCTTCCAGGTTTAATTAAGAAATTAGAAGATCCATCTCTCCCATTAAATTTCCTTGGAGTCAAGGGAGAAAAAATTTGTTAGAAAATTGTTATGGAAAAACCCAGCTTGGAAACAAATTAACAACATTAAAAATGCCCTTGAAGAAAAGGGTGTAGGAATAATGGATAGCTTGTCTTCTAAAGAAGTATCCTGTTGTAAATACGCGCGCATCACTTCTTATGATGTGAAATGTTCATTTTCAAGAAATAAACACATTTTGACTGATAGAACGAATTTTACAGAAAATAATTTAGAGAAATACATAGTAGGCATTCTTTTTACGTGTAAATAAAAAATAATATAAACAAAATTTCCAAAAATTTGCGATTTATATTTCTATGTTTCAGGATATTAATCAATTTGTTTTTGCCTGAAAAGTGCTTATTTTAATTTTTTTGCCTAATTTCATATTTTATTTTACCCACAACTTCGGTCTTAAATGATAAATAAGCAGTGCTATATATTACATTATTTTATAAAATATCAACTAGAGCGGTTTACATCAAAATATAAACATCAAAACATTGCAAAATAAAAATTATTTAAGCATATGGCTCAACTTAATAGTCAATAATAACAAAAGAAATATCTTTTGACGGAAAAACCATTGCAGTGAAAGATTCCCCCATGAATATGCTGTAGCTGTAAGAAATTTCAATGCTTGAATTGGCAAAAAAAAAATTCAAGAAAAGATAGGCTTCTTTGTATCGCGTGAAAGGACCGATGAGCAATACTATATTATTTAACTGTCTTTGGATAGACGAAAAGTATAAAGAGGTCTATGTGCTATCTGATAAATAGTAAGTAAAGATTGTATCAATATTAAATACCACAAAATGGTGCGTGCAAGCCTAGTAATTAACACGAACCAACAAAAAATAGGGTGGTAAGAATAAAAAAAGGGTAATGAAGAAAATGCAGTGATAAAGAAAGGTGTAGAGATAGTAGGAGACTTACATTAAGATTTCTATAAACAGAAACAAAAGGCAACAAGGTAAATTAATTTTTTTTAAGTAAAAATGTATAATTTCTACGCGCCGTAAATATAGGGTTTTGCAATAGCTAGCGTTACGCGTGTTTTTAGGTCAGAAACGTCATCGCAATCGGCTCAAATGTTATATATTTTGATAGTTGACAGTTTAAACTTCATTTGAAACAAATAAGTGTTTGGTTTGGTCACGTCTTTCAGTTCTTACATTAAGTTGAATATGAAGACCAAACTGTGCATTTTTTGTTGCATATTTTGCTTTTTTATTTTTACGCAGGAAAGAACTTAAGACTGTCTTAAAAAATTACGTAGCGTTTACGGGGACAATGTCCTAACAAGAGCGTCAGTGTCAAAGATGGTTCGCTAAATTTTGTGCTGGTGATTTTGACCTCGCAGCGGAAGGCTCGTTGACGTCAATGATTATCAAATAAAAGAACTGATTGAAGCAAATCCACTTTCGACTACTCGCGACATCGCACAGACACTGAGCCTTAATTATTTAATCGTCCACGACCCAGAAAATTGGGATTTATCAGCAAGCTTGATATATGGGTTCCGCATGGACTTAAAGTCCATCTCACCAACCGCATAATATCCGATACTCATCTCAATTGCAACAAAATCGACCCGTTTTTGAAGCGCCTCATGACGGTCGATGAAAAATGAATTGTTTACAATAATATTCAACCTCAATGATCGTGGTGCAGACGAAAAGAGCGAGCCAAAACAACATTCAAAACCGATGTTTACCAAAAAAAGTTATGCTCTCAATATAGTGGCACTACAGACTACAAGAGTGTAGTATTTGAGCTTCTGTTTGAGATTCTGTTGTATACTGTCGTCGGCTGAATGGTTTAATATATTCTCAAGGAGAAACCAGCAGAACTCGTCAATTGCAAAGGCATGATGTTCCATCCTGACCATACAAGACCTCATACAAATTTGATGACTCGCCAGAAGTTGCTGCAGCTTAGATGCAAAGTTGTGGCTCGTCCTCCTTACTCACCGAACCTTGCCCCATCAGATTAACATTTGTTTCGTTCTTTGCAAAACAACTTGGATGGTAGGTCTTTCGATTCTGATGGGACCATCAAAGAGTATTTCACCCAGTTCTTCGCTGTCCTTCTACGAACGCTAAAGAAAGATGGAAAAGGGTCATCGATCAAAGTGAACTTTATTGTGATATTAATAGATAAGTCTTGAAAATTACCCAAAAATACGTCATGACTTTTCCGACAATCAAACATAGAGAAGAGATATAAACAACCTTAAAAATATGTCTACAAATAAAGTACCAGGAGAAAACAGTATTACAAACTTTACTGCATAAGGGACATTGAAAATATTATTAAACAAATGTCTAGAAGAAAGCAACATACCAAAATGGTGGAACACCTCATATATAAGAAAAACGATAGAAGCAGATTAGAAAACTATCGTTCAATATAACCGAACAAATGAATCTCCAACAGAAATACTGTACGGCAGACCACTTTCTAACCACAAGAAGGTTAAATAAATGCGAAAATTTTCTTCTGAAGATGTCCACCGCAGTTGTGGACAAAACGTCAAGTTTCCCGAACTTTCACCAGATGAGAATGGTATTCAGATAAGTGGGAAAATGCTCAATCATCTGAAGTTTGCGAATGATAACGAGTTGATGTCACAGAGTATTGAAAACCTGTAGTTAATAATTTGTAAGTTAAAACAATATTAAAAAAAAAATAAGTCTGGCAATAAATAAGTAAAATAAACAAAATAATAGCCATTCAAAAAGAAAAATATAAAGAAACAACTCAAAACAGAATATATAGATGAGTATATACACTTTGTGCGGATGATAGAACGTACAAGACAAAATCAAACATCAAAAATTGAAATAAAGTTATAACTAGCATGATACTAGCAATACACTTGATAAAAAATGTTTATAACAAATGCGTCCTTATGCTGCAGACCTATAAATCACAAACATGGATCTTGGCAAGTAATATGAAAAAGCTAGCTAAAACACATAGGACCATGAAAATGCAAATATTAAGCATAAAGCTAAAAGATAGAACATTCAGCACCTTTGAAATGAAGATAATTACACTGGCTGGCAGTGAGACGGGAAGAGGGCGTGTGCAAGTGAAATTATTTAAAAAGGACTGTCGGATTTGGTTGGATAAGAAAAACCGCAAATTAAAACAAGCAGAAACTAAAATAAATGTGGAAGTTGCGATTTGACTTTCCTAGCGTTAAGATCGGTGTCCCGTTCCGCTCGCTCGAAAATACAAGTGTCAACGGCTATCGCGTGTTATCGCCGCCTGCGGCTATTACTAGTGATTTTAGTGCATTTCCTACAACAATTAATATTAGTAAGTCCTAAATTCACTATAATAGAACCCCTGCGGAGGGGTTCCTGTCCATTATGAGCGCTAACGATAACAAAAGAAACAGTGGCGATTTATCGCC
Source organism: Sinelater perroti (assembly GCA_036346155.1). NCBI lineage: Eukaryota > Metazoa > Arthropoda > Insecta > Coleoptera > Elateridae > Sinelater > Sinelater perroti. The sequence goes on along the minus strand of JARFIY010000057.1, from coordinate 82,802 downwards.
ATCAGAATATGAACAAAATAAAAAATATTTGTTCGAGCCAAAAAAACTTAATTACAAAAAACAAATTCTATTTAAATGAAAAAAAAATCGAAAATGCTGGAAAAATTATCTATCAAGGCAAGCACGCTGCGGCAATCAACTCGATGGATACAGCTAATCTGCAGACGCAAGTCACACCAGTACCCGTTGAAAAGAAAATAAAAATTCCACCTTTATATTTGCATAATGCTGATAAACTCAATTACCAGGAAATACTACAGGAACTAAAAGATAAAACCACAACTGAATTTACAACAGTCCACAAAAACAATCAACTAAGATTAAATCTAACAAGCATTGAAGATTATCGATGTATGACAAAACACTACAGTGAAATGAAATTAAGTTATCACACTTTTAAGGACCCAGAAAAAATAATCTCTCGGTAATTATCCGGAATATTCCTGTATCACTGACGGAAAAGAAATAGAAACCGAATTAACAACCTTAAAATACCCATTAAAAGATTGCGCTTGTATAACAAGAATAGATATCCAATCCCTCTTTGTGCGGTGGATCTTGAAAATACACAGGAAGGTAGGAAAATCTTTAGCTTAACAAGACTTAATTATTGCGTAATTGACGTTGAACTACGAAGAAAATCTTCAGAAATCCCGCAGTGTAAAAATGCCAACTATATGGCCACACGCGCAACTACTGCCAATCTCTGCCACGATGTGTGAAATGCACAGGTAACCATCTATATGATAACTGCCCCAAAAAACCAAATGAGGAACCACAGTGTGTTAACTGTTTGGAAAACACCCCGCAAACTATAGAGGATGCAGCTACTTCCTTAAGATAAAGCAGACAACAAATAGCAACTACAGAACACCGAATAAGACATTTGCACAAGCAACCTTAAATAAGCAGGAGAGCCATGTAAACCAGCCGCCCTCACCTAGTCAACGCCAAGGACGTGCACGCCAAGCTAATGCCAACCAGGCGGGCGAATCTCAAAACGAAACTGACTTTATCACAACTATATTAACAAAACTTGTTGAATTACTCATTCCACACCTAGAAAAACTAACGCCATTATTAGCATCTATACTTCCTACCTTGCTAACTAATGAACCCAAATAAACAACAAATAGTTACTAAATTAACCTTGACTAATTGGAATGCCAATGGTCTAAAAATGCAACGCTCCATTTTTATTGATTTTATGACTCGTTATGACATAGATATCGCTTGTGTAACAGAAACGCACTTTAATAACACTGAAGCATTCCGCATCCCAGGATATTTAGTGCACCGAAAAGATAGAGTAGCTGATAAGGCCTCCGGGGGAGTAGCGATCATAGTAAAGAAAAAATTAAAACATCACCTACTTCATCTTGTTGATATAGAAAACTTAGAAGCTGTAGCCATACAAGTACACATGGGTAGTAACCGCCCCCTAAAATTAATCTCTGCGTACAAACAACACAGTAAAAGACTATTAAACCTCGATATAGGTAAATTATTCAACAGTACGGAGCCTACGATGCTACTAGGTGATCTAAATGCAAAAAACACCACCTGGGGATGCCGAACTAGCAACCCTGAGGGTATAAGGCTACACAACATTACGGCGAACCATTGGATACTTATATCAGCACCTAATGAATTTACCTACTATCCGTATAGGGCTGACTATCAGCCTGACATTTTAGACGTTGTGCTACACAAGAATCTTCAAAAACCAATCCAACAAACGGTAACAAACGAACTAGACTCGGACCATCTACCCGTAATCTTGTCGTTCTATGACATACCTCAAATAAAGCCACCTACTCCTAAACTTGTTGATGGAATAACCGACTGGACAACTTTTCAAAAAAAGCTAGACCAAAAACTAACCTGGACGGGACCGCTACAATCTCCTATGTGTATCCATGAAGCAATAACACAATATACGGTTGCAATACAAGAAAGCGCACAAGAAGCTACAACACCACGGAAACGAAGAAATATTGCTTCGCACAACGTAACACCTGATTATATAATAAAGCTTATAAGATCAAAAAACAGATACAGAAGAGAATGGCAAAGGTCACGTCTACCATACTATAAAACGTTGTATAACAAATTAAATCATTTAGTAAAACAAGATTACATAATCTTCGAATAATAAGATACAATAGTTACCTTGAAGATATTCATCCCGGTGACTCCACTATGTGGAAGGCAACTAAAATATTGCTAAGACAACCAAATGTTATTTATCCATTAGTAGATAACAACACGACCCACTCATCTGAAGAAGAAAAATCAGAAATATTGGCCGCGCACCTAGAGAAAGCCTTTACTCGAAATGCAGATGAACACGACCCCATACTTGCGACCCAAATAGCAAACACTTTAGCTGACTTTCATATACGGGAGACTACTGAAATAACCCCTGTGACTGCCCAAGAACTGAGGCTATACATACAGCGTCTTCCTAGACGCAAGTCCACTGGACCAGACTTGATAAACAACGAAATATTGAAACACCTATCCAAAAAAGCAGTAGCCTACCTAACGTCAATTTGTAATGGCTGTATGAGGCTAGGTTACTTTCCACTACCTTGGCGAACTGCGAACATACTACCAATTTACAAAACTGGTAAAGACAAGCACAATCCTGATAGCTACCGACCTATTAGCTTACTATCTACCCTAGCCAAACTTCTGGAAAAGGTGATACTCACTCGTCTGCAAGACTTTATACTCGAAATTTGGGTTCAGACGGTCGCACTCAACAGCTCACCAACTTATTAGATTAACAGAACTCATTGAGAAAGGGTTTGAAGAAAAAAAATATACCGCAGCAATATTTCTAGATTTGGAAAGAGCCTTTGATAAGGTTTGGCTTGAAGGAATCCTGTATAAAATGATCAAGATAAACATCCCGGCTTATATAATAAAAATTGTAAATTCCTTTCTCAACAACAGAACTTTCAGAGTAAGAATCAACGCAACGCTTTCTAGCATCAAAACAACAAAGGCAGGAGTACCTCAGGGGAGCCTATTGGGTCCAACCTTATTCAACCTTTATGTACATGACTTGCCCACGGTAAACAATTCAACGCTAGCCATGTTTGCCGACGATACGGCGATACTAACGCAGGGCGCTACAATTGAAACAACAATAGAACGACTACAAAATGCAGTAAACATAACGTGTGAGTGGTTTAAAAATTGGAAAATAAAAATCATTCCTACCAAATCGCAAGCAAAGATGTTTGCACTCAAACGTTACACCCATCTCCCAACAGTCAGACTAAACAATGATGATATACCATGGAACCCAAAGGATGCTGCAGTAAAGTATCACATAAATAAAAAAAATTAATGAGTGCCATACAAGACTCATTCTATTGTACCCGCTGATCAACCGAAAATCCCATCTTAGATCTGAATGCTCATTATTGATCTATAAGGCGATCCTCCGCCCTATATTAACTTCAAACAATGCAGAACAAAGTGCTACGTCTTGCAATTAACTGCCCTTGGTTCATACGCAACAGCCAAATACATCAAGAGTTAAGTGTTCCACTAATCTCAGACTACATTCACAAGCTAACTAGTAACTTCTTTAAAAAATTAGTGATGTGTACAAGTGCAACTAAATTAAACCTCGGTCAAAAGAACATACACTCTAGGATCAAGCGTAAGCTACCACAAGACCTACTCTAGATTAACTAGCTTTAAGTAATAGTAGTCTCAAATGTTGTAAGTCAGAGGTGTGAGTGCACTCACTTAATCCTCTCTCAAAAATTAATGTACTCCTAGTCATAAGTTTATTCATGTAATATAGCCGTGTATTGCATCTTGTTTGTAAAGCCAGCTAATATATATTATAAAAAAAAAAATGTCACTTATATCCACACCTCGGATACAAAATTAGTATCAAAATGAAGAACAATAGTACTAAAAAACATAAATTAATTATTATCATCGTAAACCAAAAATAAGAAAACTTTTAAAATTTAGGAGAAGAGATTTTGCATTATTCGTCTCTAAAACTAACATTTTAAAATAAACAAACATTTAAAATAACATTTATTTTTATTTTTATTGATCATCTTCTCTCAATCACAATAATTCTGCTAGTCCAAACCACTTTAATAGCAGTTTTTGCTGCTCTTCTCTCAAATACAACCTAATTTTCCTATATTTTATTTACAATTATAATTAGGGAAATGTTAGCTTTCTTTGTCTACTATTACTTCAACATTATTTCTTTAAGTTCTTATTGCCTTTACTGCCTTTGTGAAAAACACGCCTTAATTGATTTTCCGTCTCCTTCTAAGATCTCAGCATAATGAAACTTCGAATCATTCTTAAGAATATGTTTAGGAATTATTACAGGAATTTTCCTTGCCATGCGCTACTGCTCTGATGTTTCTTCAGCCTTTAATAGAGTTGTTCATATTTACCGTTACGAAAACTAACTCTTACGAGATATTCATGCCAATGGACTTTAATTTTTTCATTTGTCCATATCTTTATGTTGAACAAAGTATATATTCAGTTTTATACAATTTTAACAATTATTCTTGTCACTGTAATAAGAACCACCTTCACTGAGAATTATATATCAATGATAAGAACTGCTGTAATTGATAACATTTTATGTGCTATTCCGTATCTAGTAACTATAATAAATTTGATATAGGTAATACTACATTAACCCAATATTTCATCCGTTACTTTTTTTCGTTGTTCTAGCCTTATCATTTGTTCACTTAATATTTCACCACCAAAAAAGATCTAACAACCCATTATGAACTAACAAAAATACTGATAAAATTCTATTTTACCCTTATTTTACATCTAAACTATTCTAGGATTCAATATTATTTTGTACTATTAGTAAAATGAATACTAACTAACTCTTGTGTAATAGAAAACCCAGAAAGTTTTACTTCTGCTAATTCCTTAATAACTCCTGTCGACAGCCGATCAATACTCAATAAATTAGGAGGCGAGTGCATTATTCAAATCAATATGCAATAATTATATCCCTAATAAGAATATATAAAGAAATCAATTATACTCTATTAATAAACTCCTATTTTTATTATTCTTAACAATCTCAATTCTCCTCACATTTGAAGCCCCCTATATCAATACTAAACAAATTTCTACCATTCTTTATTTCCCAATTTTACATCTAACATCAATACATTGAATAAAATCTTATTCTTTATTTTTTTATTTACCCAAGATTTACAATCTACTCTAGAAAAACAAAAAGAAATATAATTAGTGATTTTTAAGTAATTGGTTGGATTGATACATTAATTAAAACTATGGATCTGCATTTTCTTACTTCTAGTGGAGCGCTAATAATACTATAATCCGTTCAGCGAATACATATAATAATAAATTATCATGACACACCCCTAAACCACCCCTGAAACGCAGAAAGATGTGCGCCGAAGCCAGATTTACAATGTAGCATTTTGATTGTTAGAATTGAATTTTGATTTTTAACCTACAAATATATACAAAGCATATATTTATAATTATATATTTAAATGGGTTTTCTAATCGCCATTCCAACTAAATATTTAAAATCATAAAAAATTATAATGTTAAAATTACGTAATTACCAATTATCTATAAGATAATGAAACAAGCTTAATCGCTTTCATTAAATATCAAACTAACATTTCTTGCTTAATTTGAAGCCCTCTGGATATTAACTCTAATTATTTGGACTCTTAACGGCGGTACAGTAAACATAGAAATAGAATAATTCTTAATTAGTTCATTAAAAAATGGAAATCCTTTCTAGGCTTCTATACATTAAAATGAGACTTATGTAGATAGTAATGTCGTCTGTCCGTCCGCCCGTCGTTTTATTTTTCCACTTTTGATCAAAACAGCTTCAAGCTGAACACAAGTTTCTATTTCTGTCATACAACAAAACAGCATGGTGTTGAACATGCTCTCAACCCTGGTTAACAAAATTCATTAAATTTGTAAAAATAACCCAGTGGAATGCCAATGGCCCTCTACAGCATAAACAGGAGGTTGAAATATTCCTTTATAACAATTCTATTGATATACTATTAATATCAGAAACTCACTTCACAGACAGATCCTACTTTAATATACATAGCTACTTAACTTATTTCACCAACTATCCAGATAATACTGCCATTAATCTATCAGCCACTTCGAATTACCTAAATACGAGACAGTACACCTACAAGCCACAGCAATGAGAGTTAAAATGCTCCCGTATGAACTAACAGTAACTTCTGTTTTCTGCCCACCGCGTCACAATATCAAAAAAGAACATTTTCAGAACTTCTTCCGGACTCTAGGAACAAAATTTATTGTAGGAGGAGTAAAAACTCCCTTTGGGGATCCCGCATGACAACTACTAAAGGCAGAGAGTTGGCAAAACATCTCCATGAGGAAAATTATGCTTTCCTTTCTACAGGTACTCCTACCTATTGGCCTACCGATCCCAACATAACTCCCGACCTACTGGATCTTTTCATAACGAATGGTATCTCATCACCATATATGGATATTGTCCCTAGCTATGACCTTTCCTCGGATCACTCTCCGATAATAGCCACCATCAGCTCTTGTGCCATATATAAAAAGCATATTGCTAGAGTGCACTACAGAAAAACCGATTGGGAAGAGTATCAAAATCATATTCAAGAAAATATAAACTTAAAAGTTAGCCTCAAAACTCCAGAAGAAATTGACGAAGCATTAAACAAGTGGTTCTGCATCCTTCAGGAGGTTGCGCAGTAAGCAACTCCTCCAGTATATCCTCGGAGCTCTACATTCAACGTCCCTGTGGAGATTAAAAACTTATAGCTGTGAAAAGAAGAGCCAGAGCAATTTGGCACCGGACCCAAACACCTTCCGAAAAAAATACTTTCAATCGACTAAGTAACCAGTTGAAACAAAAAATTAAAGATGTGCAAAATCAATCCTTCCATGACTACATCATTAGTTTGAACAAATACGACAACTCAATCTGGAAGCCGGTAAAAAATGCAAGAAAGCCTAAAAACCAAGTGCCTCCCATATTTAATGAAACAGACCCAAACTATAGATGGGCCAGAAGTGACGAGGAAAAGGCTAAATTGTTTGCAGAGTACCTTGAGGAAGTCTTCACCCTCAACAATGATGTAGTCGATAATGAGATCGAGAGACAATTAAGTAACAAAGTTCGAGGAATAACAAGTTTCTCTTCTAAAGAGATTCAAAAAGAAATCAAAATACTAAAACTCTGTAAATCTCCTGGCATAGATGGCGTGACTCCTAAAATGTTAAAAGAACTACCAATAAAAGAACTAGTGTTACTTACTTATATATTTAATGCTATCATTAAAATTAAATTACTGGCCCAAGCAACTGAAAGCCGCACAAAGACCGGGCAAAGACTTAAACAAGGTTTCATCATATCGTCCAATAAGCTTGTTGTCTATAACCTCAAAAATACTGGAAAGACTTATATTGCAAAGAATAGTTGCTGATCCTAACAGTGAAGAATGGATAACTCAACATCAATTTGGCTTTTGTCAAAATCACACTACGATACAACCAATTCATAGGATGTCACAAAATTAATGAAGCATTCGAAAATAAGAAATACTGTACATCGGTTTTCTTAGATGTAAGTAGAGCCTTCGACAAAGTTTGGCACTCGGACCTATTATACAAGATTAGAACATTCTTGCCCGTAACATACTAAATCTCCTAAAATCTACTAAACCGATCAAATTTAAATAGATTTACTACAATGGGCACCTCAAGCTGACGACAGTTGTCCTTTCTACAACGATGACCACAACTGCAAATTACCTAAAAATCATTAAATCAAATACAAGAGTGGACACATAAATGGAAAATCAAGATCAATGAAGATAAATCTGTCAAGTTAATTTTACCTTAAGAAAAGACTGCCCACTGTTTATCTAAATAACATACAAATACCTACTTCATCTTGTACAAAATACTTGGGGATACATTTAGATAATAAACTATCTGGAAACAACACGTGGTTAAAAACGTAAACAGTCGATCTAAAACTTAATGAAATGCAATGGTTACTTGGTAGGAAGTCAAAATTACCACTTGAAAATAGCTCCTTCTTTATAAAATGATCCTTAAGCCAATATGGGTTTATGGAATTGAACTATCTTGGTTAACCAGTCGTTCGAATATGGCAATTATACAGAAGTCAGTCTAAAATTAATGATCTCCAATGCGTGTATTTACTAATGCACACTTCATTCAGACTGAAAATTCCATTGTAAAAAGTATTAAACACCACATAAAGCTAGAACACCACATCAACGCACTCCTTAATCCTCTTCTGGAAATACAAAATACGAGAAGGCTTAAACAGAAATGGCCTAATGATCTAAAAATGTCTAAGGAGGACTTGTCACTGGAAACCTCACACATCAATGAAGAGCTACTTGTTCTTAGATCAACACGTTAGCTCATAGAATTCTATTGAAATTCCAATTGCTAATAAAATAAATTATGAAAAAAAATTCTGTATTTTGACATTTGTATAATTATAATTTTGATCTGTCATAGGTAGAGACATAACGTTTTCACTATTTAAGTAAGAACGATAAGTCAAGTCTAGACGCCAAAAATCAGCCTGATTGGAAAATCTCAAGACCGGTTTGACCGAAAGTGGCCGCAAATTTTTGTCTATTTATAGAAGCCTTGGACATCTGTGAAACCGAAGTTCCACGTCCGTACTTGTTTTACTACTAATTCAACACAACAATTAATTCCAAAAGAATTTAAATACAATAAATTATAATAAAATAAAAACAACTAATGTTTTATTTAAAAACTATATAAATAATAATAATATAAATTGATAATTTTGTTAGGGGCTATTGGAACAGTGATACTTGGGATCCACTGTAAATTATCACTCTATCAAAGGCAATAATTGACTTTCACGTTGTTTTTCAAGAAACTATAGAATAAGTTGGTCCACGGTAGCGACATTCCTGAATAATGTATATAGTCTTCAGTTATTGGTTGTGGTATATTCTGTTTAACAAGAAACAGAAGTTCTTGTTTTACCATACCTTCTTCAAAAGGTATAGATTTACTTTGAAGCCATGAAATTAACTTACTGGGGATTTTGTCACGATTTCAGTAATTTGAGTTTTTGTTATTTGAGCAGTATAGCTTTGCTTGGTTAATTTGTATTTCTCCTGAGTTTGGCCATCTGGTTTTGCTAAGTCCCAATATATTTACACTGAGGCGTTGCATTTCTTAAATCATGTTGTAAATTTTCCCCGTTTTATGTATGGATTGAATATTCCACGTACCTATCTTGATGTCTTTCTTTCTGTTCATTGTCTTCCCCGGAAATCCGAGCGGGGAACTAAATCCGGTTTTTCGTTGCCCTCTGCATTCCCATGAGACTGACTTTTCAGGTTATTGCTCCTTTAGGATCGATATTTCACTCCAAACGCAAGAGGGTGCCCCGTGCTCTGTTTGGTCATCCACCCTCAGAATTTGGCTGTTGGCAATACAGAGGGAGGTGGCTTATACTAGCGATCATCCGGTAATTTGCAGCTGGTTTTGGTCCGCCCCAAGCATTTTATTTCCCTGGTACCCACCATATCTGATGGTGGACCAGCAACCCCCCACGGGTACTACTGCACACATGAATCCGTATCACAGCTTTTAAAACTTTCAAAATCGTATGTTGTTCTCTTTATTGCTATTTCGAAAAGGAGATACATTCTTGAAAGTGCCTTCAAGCAGACCACAACGGCGGAGCCGCAGCCGTAGCCTTGCTTAAGGTCAGGCAAATTTATATATTTATTAATTTAATTTCAACGTTTAACTCAAGCGATAAACAACTGTTTCACTTTTAAAAACCGTAAGAATTTATAATTTTAAAACACATTATACCTCGCAAAGATGTTCCCAACCGGGAATGGGCCCGGTTTAAACACCAATATGTATAATTACACCCTTATGCAGCCACCTACATTACTTCAAAATCAAATACCAGCACAAATGCCGCAGGCACACAATTACCAATTAAATCCAGCAGCTATAAATATGCAACTTCCACAATTTTACCAAAATCAAGTAACAGAACAATTCCCATCACTTCCTATTAACCTCGCTCCTTTAAATAACACACAGCCTTTAATGCCGCCAAATAATAACTACAACGACACAAAATCAACGCAAGAAACTTTCGATTGCACGACCAGCGAAGACGAACAAATGGAGAATGACTCTGAAATTACAAACTCTCATCCCTGGCAAAGCGTCACAAACAAGAGAAAAAGGTTTAAGATTCAAACAGACTCCGTAATTTCCCCTGAAACTATAACAACAAACAGATTTCAATCACTCGCCGAAGCAGATACTAATGCCATTCAAACTCATACTAACAATTCGAACAATATGAAGAACAATACTCAGCCGCAAGACCCGAAACCACCCCAATTTACGTTTATGGAGTTACCAACTACAAAGCTATGACCGAAAATCTATCCCTTGTCACAGATGACGAAACTTACTACACTAAAACCTTCCCAGATAATACAGTAAAAATAAATGCACGGACACCCGACACCTACAGAAAATTAATCCAGCACATGAAGGACGAAAAATAGTATATCATACTTACCAACTAAAACAAGACAGGGCCTATAGAGTTGTCATACGCGGTCTTCATCATTCAATCCCGTTAGAAGATATAACAACAGAACTAGCTGAAAAGGCATAAAGTCAGAAATATCATCAATGCACGGCACAGAGTTACAAAAATCCGCTACCACTATTTTTCGTCGATATAAGTCCGCAAAGTAATAATAAAGAAATTTATAACATAGAATTCCTTCAAAATACAAAAATAAGAGTTGAACCACCAAAACATAAAACACTATAATACAATGCACCGATGCCAGGCCTATGGACACTCCAAATCGTATTGTATGAAAGCATACAACTGCGTTAAATGCGGCAAACCACACGATTCAAAAGCTGTAATAAAACCAAAGACACCCCGGCTACCTGTGCACTATGTGGCGGAGGGCACCCTGCCAACTACAAGGGCTGCACAACTTACAGAGATCTATTAAAGTCCAGAAATAAACACAATCCAAACCTCACAAATAAACCAATCCTCGAATTACATTCAAGTACAAATCAGCTTTTCAACAGATAACACAACAGCCTCCTCAAACTAGAGGTAGTTATGCCCATGTAGCCGCAGGAGCAACAAGTAATCAAAATAAAAATAATAATATTAATGACAACCTTACTAATACAATGCAAAACTTTTATATGAATTTAAAACCTATTCAACCAGCTACTAAACCAAAACAGCATGATTCTCACCATGCTTACCACGGTCATAAGCAATTTGACCAAACAATGACCTCCTCAATTCGAATAGCTGCCTGGAATGCAAACGGGCTATCAAATCACGTTCCAGAAATCACCCTATATTTAAACTACAATAAAATTGATATTCTCCTAATCTCTGAAAGCCACTCAACTGAAAGAACGTTTATCAGAATCCCATACTACACCATTTACTATACTCATCACCCTGACGGTACGGCGCATGCAGGCTCAGCCATCATAATTAGATCGACTATTAACCACCATGTCCTCCAACCCTTTAAAACAGCCAAAATCCAAGCGACGTTATTAAAACTAGAATCACTTCCTAGACCAACTACTATTGCGGCTGTTTACTCCCGCCAGACACAATATCACGACAGAAGAATATAATGACTTTTCAACTATCTTGGAACACAATTTATAGCAATCGGAGACTGGAACTCCAAACATACAACATGGGGTCCAGATTAATCACACCTAAAGGTCGCAATCTGTTCCGTTCAATACAACTAAACAACCTAACTTATATTTCTACGGAGAGCCAACCTACTGGCCCACGGACAGGAATAAAATTCGGACCTACTTGATTTCGCTATATCAAAAGGCATATCAAATACTTACATTGATATTAATTCTAGTTTAGATCTATGCCATGACCATAGCGCCATAATATTAACCCTCGGTACCAATGTTATCTACAGAGAGCCAATGCCTACCTTGTGCACAAAAGATACCAATTGGCAAATGTTCCAAAACTTAATAAATGAAGAAATCAGACTGGATCATCGTATCAAAGAGCAATTCGAAATCGAAGAGGTGGTACAGCATCTAACGAATACAATACAAACCGCAGCATGGAAAGCCACTCCTCTAAGGAACAAAGCAAACCAGGAAATGATAATATTCCTCTGCATATTAAAAATTGATCACAAAAGAAGAAGAGCAAGTGGGAAATGGCAAAGGTCAAGAAACCCTCAGGACAAAACTGACCTTAACAGGATAACACACCAACTCCACTCTGTTTTAAACCAAGCCTGCAACGACACCTTCAAACACTACATCACGAATCTATCCCCGAAGACCATTCGTTGTGGAAAGCAACAAAAGATTTAAGAGGCCAGTAATACAAACCCCACCCATAAGAAAACCTGATCGAAACTGGGCGCAGTCAGACATAGAAAAGCAATATATTCGCGGATCATCTTTCAAAAGTGTTCTCTCCAGTCTCAGACAATGACAACCGAGCTGAAGAAATTGAAGACTATATTAACGCCCCTCGTCAACTATCACTGCCCGTTAAGCCTTTTACACCAGCAGAAATTCTAAAACAAATCAACAATACAAATTCGTACAAGACCCCTGAGTATGACCTCATAGTCGGGGAGATCTTAAAACATCTACCAAGAAAGGCAATCGTGCTATTAACTACTATTTTCAACAGCATCCTTCGATTATGCTATTTCCCAGTTCAGTGGAAACACGCGCAAATAATTATGATTGGAAAACCAGGTAAACCACCTACCGAACCTTCATCGTACCGTCCAATAAGCCTGCTGCCACAAATGTCAAAAATATTTGAAAAACTTCTTCTCGACAGAATAACCCAATCAACACTCACAGACGACATAATCCCTCAACACCAATTTGGATTCAGACAAAAGTATTCCACAACACAGCAATGCCACCGAATTGTGAACAAAATCAAAGAAAGTCTCGAAGAGAAGAAGATGTGTGCTGCGGTGTTCCTTGACGTACAGCAGGCCTTTGATAAGGTTTGGACCAACGGATTATATATAAATTAAAAGGCATTTTCCCAGTCCCATATACCTACTCCTAAAATCTTACCTTAATGAAAGATCCTACCAAGTAAAAGTAAACAACTCACCTCCGACTACCACCCAATTAAAGCTGGAGTGCCGCAAGGCAGCGTCCTTGGGCCACTACTCTACTTAATATACACTGCTGACATTCCCGTCACAGAGAGCACTATGATGGCCACATTTGCTGACGACACAGCAATCTTGTCGTCCGATATCGATCCAGCAAGAGCTTCTAATAAACTGCAAGATCACCTAAACGAACTACAAGACTGGCTAAAACGATGGAAGATCCAGGTCAACACCGAAAAGTCCGCCCAGATCACGTTCACCACAAAACGAAGCAACTGTCCACAAGTTAACATAAATAACACTCTGATCCCACAGAAAGCCACAGTCAAATATTTGGGCCTACATTTAGACCAGAGACTCACATGGAAAGAGCACATTAAAGCAAAAAGGACACAATTGGACCTAAAAGTGAAGAAAATGAACTGGCTACTAGGCAGGAAATCTTAACTATCTCTGGAGAACAAACTGATCATCTACAAAATAATTCTAACACCAGTCTGGACCTACGGTATCGAACTGTGGGGATGCAGTAAGCCCTCCAACACAAAAATCCTACAAACCTTTCAGTCGAAGACACTTCGCATGATGGCCGACGCTCCCTGGTACGTGTCCAATCAAACCCTCCACAACGATTTTGGAATATCCTTTATAAAAGAAGTGATCAACCACCACGCCAACAAATCCAAACAACGCAGCACCAACCACAGCAACAAACTCATAAGTGAACTATACACCCAACCACAAATTGAAAGAAGACTTAAAAGACAATGGCCAGAAGACCTAGTTAACTAGGAGAAAGTGGAGAACCGTCAAGGGACGCTACCCAACGCTCGCCATGAACCTTGCCTCATATTTACTCATTACTCTGTTAGTTATAGGAGTAGATTGTAAATTAGCAAATGAGTGAATAAAAAAAAAATTTCGAAAAGGAGAGATTATTCTACAGAACCTTGTGTAATCGCAATTACTTGCACAAGCTTTATTAGAACTAGAAACTTTTGCTAAATCTAAAATTACCCAATTTCTAACCCTCATCTTTGTAACTCCTATTTTTTAAATATGTAATGATAAATGTAATGAAAAGTCTAACTAAACTCTTAAGCTAAGAGCACCTGTTGGGCTGCTCTAGAATACGACGAATATTTTAAAACATTCAGATAATAAATATTTATCCCTTTGCACTCCAGCCTATTGACTCATATAGAGATACCAGCAACTACACCAATATATTAGTTATATATGTAACAGAAAATAATATAAATAATATAACAGAAAAATACGGTTGCTGCAATAAAAAAATATTTATTTCTAAATAACATTATGTAAAATAATTCCTAATTTATTTTCTTTTAACAAAATAAAAATTTTATGTTTTGAAATTACGCATGGTATGGTACCTTTCCAAGCAATCCCCCATGTGCATGCGGGGGTTTCTGGGACAAGTAGCACAATACTCGCTTGTTTCGCGTCTTTGGCCTTTTTCTTGTCTGATGGAACACACTACACAGTCTCTTTTGTTGCCTTTTTGTCCAACCTGGTTTCAAACGGTGAAGTTGACGGTCTTGTGCGATATTCTCGGAAGTCGCCTACCGGTTGATCAACTAATCGCTTTACGAACTTCAAATGCGATAGTGGCTTTTCGTTTCTACTCGTTTTCACACCTTTGTATAATATATATGAATATATACTAGACATCTCCATGCCCCATCTCCATTTTCCTCCACCATTTAAGGGATTTTCTTAAAAAACAGTAACTGGAGGCGTATTGATCAGCGCGATCAACACCGCCCATCGAATTTGTATAATTCACTACAACTTTTGGCTTATTCACATCTTGTTGTTCGCCTCTTAAAAATCTTGTTTTAGTCATAAATCCAGCGCTATCAATAGTGCTCAATAGCGTTACAATTCTTTTGTCTTTCCAAGACAATAACATCGTGTTTCCCCTTTTATTAGCAACAGATTTATTTTCGGAAAATTTGGCTTTCTGTATCGAATCAGGTATTCCCTTTCTGTTCATTTTCAATATCCCTGTCAGATGACATTTCACTTTCAACAATTCTTCTGCCAACGGTATACTGGTATAGTATCTGTCCGTAAACATATGATAAAATTGTGCATCTTGTACTCTGGTCAATAATCTATCATATAAATGCAACGGAATCCTAGCGCTGACCGGTAGTTCCTGTTTTATAAGACTTTCGGAAGTGATACTGCCATAATATGGAAGAATATTGTATACATATCCTGTTTCAGAATCAGCCAAAACGTATATTCTTATTCCCCACTTCGTAGGCTTATTAGGATTATAAGTTATAAAACTTATTTTACTTTTGAACTTGATAACCGATTCGTCTACACATATGTTTTTACCCGGTATAAAATACTCGGAAAATTTGGAATTGATGTATTCTAAAAAATTACTGACCCGTTGATTACGTGTTCTAATATCTATCCTCTGAGGATCTATTGTTTTCAAATGTAACATCCAAAATATTTGGTTGAATCGTCTTCTTGTGAATACATTTGAAAATCATATTTATAAATAGGTATTTTAGGGTTATTGTTGGTTGACCAATAGTCCTGCATATTTGGCAAAGGCATCGTGCTCATATTGAGGATGACTCCAAGAAAGGCCAGAATTCTTCTTTATTTGTATCGCGCCACGTATGCCATATGGAATTCTTGCTAAGAGTTTTATTCCTCAATTTGTTTTTGGCGTAACTGTTCGTTTCCGTTATAATTTTGTCTACGAGATCATCCGTGAAATACAATTTGAAAAATTGTATCGGTTCGTCGATATTGAAAATTTGCGGCCCTGGAACTTTATTTCCCGTTGCAAAGTTTATATTTTGTAAGGGAATATCACTTCCTGTAATATCGGTCCATCCACTGTCGTCTACAGGTACAACTTCATCTTCGGAATTCGATTCAATAATTTGAATTCTTCGTTTTTTTCTCACTACTATTATGTCACTATCGTCACTATCTGTTCCTGAATTATTCCCAATATCGTCTACTAATATTTCACTCAAATTATCTCCGTGCAACACAAAATCGAGTTCATCTTCCACATCGCCTATTTCACAGTTTTGTTCAAAAATTTCACTTTTCATCTTTACCACACAAGGGACTGCAACGTTTTGACAAGAAACAAAAAGCAACGCATATTGTGATATAAACATAGTACAGATAATATAAACACAGGCTGTTTCCCTTACTCAAGTGTTTTTTTACAAAAGTGCCGAATAAACAAATAAAGCGTGTCGCCGTAGCGACGATGGATTTAAAGTTCATATTTTAAATTTCGCATATACGGCGACAACGGAGTGCTAAGGGTTATATACCCAATACAATCAGAACTAATTACAAGGGCGAGATAAAGAAGAATAATTGAACCATACAATGAATCTCCTAAGATGCAACAATATGTAGGGAAAATTAGAAAGAAAAGTAGCCAAATATGTGAGAAGAAAGAAAAAACTAATTTGAAAGTGTCAAAAAATGAACTAACCAAAAAAAGACACAAATTTGCACGCAAGTTCATCAGCCCTACATGATGTGGCACCAACAGAGAGAGAACATCTTACTGATTTGTAATTTTTTCCAAAATTCCAGTCTCCTGTTTGAACAACTGTTTATAGTATTCAAAACTGGGTTTGGTAGTAGCGCGTTTTCGGCTGCCATGTGGGAGGCACGGCCGATCTTCCCACCCAGCGCTGTACAAATATAGCTTAGAACCCGGCGAGCGCCGAATAATTTGTCCGCGTAATGATTAATAAAGACTTCACATAATATTTAAGCGCTGCGCCCGATTTTATTGCCGCGCCGCGCCCGTCGCCGCCAAATTTATTTTTCGGCAATATTTACATTTCCGTAATTTATGTGGCTGCATTTATTTTTCGGTATATCCGCCCGGCTGCCAGCAGCGGGGGGCGCGAGTTATTCGCGCGCGCTCCGCCCGACGCCTTGCCACTTTTGTGCGCTGGCATTTGGATGCGAAGCAGAATTTTATTTCAAACGCGGCCATAAATCCGCGGTCGGCCGCTTTGTCCCGGACTTTCCATTTTTCTCCGCTCGTCGCCTTCTTATTCTCGCCCCACGGATTTTCGGCGCTGGAAAGCGCGCGGGAGCGCGCGGTCTTGCACCGGCCGGGCCGGACGACAACGTAAATATTAACTTAACTGGCTGCTCGTTGCATACACAACGATTTTGGTCAACATGGCCAGCAAACATTTCAATGGGCGACAAATTTGTCGCCCTAGTGTGAAAATCCCTTAAATAGCTGAACAAACAGGCCTGTTGACATCGGGCAGATGCGGAAAAGGGGCTGATTGTGGCCGAAACCAGACGGCGCGGGAGTTTGGTGGTCTGATTTGGGCTGCTTGCTTTGCAATTAACACGTATTGTCAAAACAATTTATTACACCATCGTTGCACTAACTAAGCCTAATCAGGTGATAAAGTGGTTACAGGAACACCAGCTTCTAATAAACACCAATAAGTTTGTAGCTTTTCGACAAAACTTTTATTTGTGAGCTTAACCTTATTAAGAATTCTAAATAATTATGTAACTACCAAACTTAAGTTAAAGTCAAAAATCAATTTTAGATTTTCTATTATTTAAAGTAATAATAACTTTAAATCATAAAATATCTAACAAAAGATAATTGACTTATAGAAGAAACGATATGCAAGTTTAAATTAATCAGTTTTATGCTTGATACGTGAGCTGCACGATGTCTATTGCGAAATGGCAACCCTGCGTGTGCTAGGTGCTATCCGGGGCATGTAACATGCAGTTTAACCCTTAAATGGCACTGGGGGTCCAAAATACACCAGAGTGTTTTTGATCAATAATTTTTCATAGTTGCGCGCTAAAATATGCTTCGTGGCGCCACCAGGCGTTAGTCAAGGCTTGGCCCAAGCTGTTTGTGTAGAGTTTCTAGATTAGTCGAGCGTTAGCTGTCTTGGAGAACGCACCAAAATCAAGGTGGGGTCCATAATACCCCCCGTGTGTCATTTATGTATATTTTTTTGCAAATCAGAGTAAAAAAATTATAAGTGTTTTGTGGTTAAATATTGAAATAATACGTTAGTATTAGTGAATATGTGATACAACTTTTTTTTCATACAATTATTCATAATTCATGTAATAAACAGATTATGGCTTATATTTTACGCCGTCGGCCTATCAACGAACTTCTGCTGGAAGATGATGAGCACCAGGTCTTGATGCAGCTTCTTCAAGTGAGGAAGATATCGTTGAACAGGATGACGATGATTTTGACACTAAGTTTTGTTTCTCCTCAAGCTATCAGATTACGTTATTGTCACATACGCCAAAAAAGAATAAAACAGTTTTGGTTGCGTCCCCTTACTCAAAATCAACCGAAATAACAAACGGAAAGCCTAATATTACTAAGTGGCGAAGTCACTTACTAACTTCTTGTTGTACGTCTGTCTGTCCGCCCGTCCAAGCAAAAACTCGAGAACGGCTGGGAATTTCCAAATTCTGTTTTCACCAATCGACACGTGACCAAAAAGGCTCGTTTTGCTAGTGATATTGAAACTGATTGGTCAAAGGTCAGCGTTAGTTTGGGAGACTGCTTCGCCACTTCGCTATGCGTTGCAAGCTTTGCAGGTTTATTTTACATTATAATTCAACGAAAGGTTGTACGGATACCTTTGACCAGCTCTGCCACGCGTACACGGTCACCAAGAGGAAAAACCGCTGGCCAGTGCGATATTTCTACAGCATACTAGATCAAGCGGCTGTTAACGCAAGACAATAAAAGCTCCTGTTAGAGCAAATGACTGCAGTGCCCTTCATGCTTACGCCCGATGTACGATAAACATAATTTTTATATGTGCACTGATTGCGCAGAGACGGATTAGCTACTTTTTGTATAAAATTCACCTATTTCATAATTCGATTATAATTTCACTTAATTTTGATTAAATTCTCAAGATACATAACCTTTTTCACAAGATAAATACCTTTTTTTAAAAAATCGGCAATTGTAATTGATAATATCTTAAAGAGTCATATTTCACAAGTTCACAAACCAAATTTCGTTAAAAAATATTAAAAATTCAAAAAGTTATGAATTTTTTAGTGAAATAGGCCAATTTTCAATTTTTTAAACAAATTTTAATTTTTTCACTATCTTAATTTTAGATGTTATAAATCATAAAATCCTTTAGTAGGGACTTCAAGGTACACCTAAAAAAATTGGCAAACAAAAATATTTATAAATAAATTTTTTCCACGCTGCGGTCCGAAAAACTCCGTGTGGCACTTATGTAATTATTTTACGTGTGTCATTTAAGGGTTAACATTTTGGTTTTGTTTTCATTATGTTGAAATTTTCTGTATGTTGAAAAGCGAATTAACTTGAGAACTTTTTTGTGCGATAACTTTTTAGGACATTCGACGTGGATTATTTGAACAACAGTGGTCGATCAACTCATTTCGACTTTTGGTGATAAAGCCCCAAATAGAGCCACTGTATATCGTTAGTTCAATGAATTTAATCGTGGTCGTAATTTACTGACGGATTATTTTAAAAAATCTGGTGTGAACATCACACGACTTTCCTTATCCTATTATTTGGCTAATTCTGGCTAAAATCGTGGGCTTCAATTTTTTTTCGAGTTCCTATTTTACCAACTTTTACTTTAAATTCATATTTATCTCGATAACAAACCATTTTTATTCTTATGAATTTTTTGTATCTTCAACCGTTTAGATTCGCGACCGCTTTGCGACCGATTTTGCGACCTTGCAACCAAACGGCTCGGTCGATTTTTATCAAAAGTTTCACACTGCGTCCCCTATCTACAAGTAACTTACATACCAATATCTAGCTCTTACGGTTCTTGAGATATCCTGTTTACTGGCAGACGGACAGACACACACGCACACACGAATCAGTGACCCAAACCAACTTTTTGGTGTCCTGAGGCTATAATTCGTCCAGAAATGTGAAAAACTGGGTAGGACAAATTTCCGCCGATTACTTTCCTTATTTTATAGGATAAGGAAAGTAAAAAGCAGTTTAAAATCATCGGCTGTGGTGTCAGCAAACATTGATGCCATGCGAGAATTGATAAAGCAAGCTTATCATGTGACTTATTCTGAAATTCAGCCATTCTTAGGCATTAGTATAACTAGCATACATTCAATATTACATGAACATTTATCGGTGAAAAAACTGTGTACACTTAGATCATACATAACTTAACGATCGCTCAAAAATTAGCTCAGGAAATAGTCGAGTAAAATTAGTAACAAAAACGCTAAAAGCTCAAAATTTTTTGCGGGTGCACATATCAAGACATAAGCGCATTAGATTCGCAAAAGCCTCAGAAAAAAATGTTTGCACGTATTTTTTTGTTATAATGCGAAAGTGCATTTATGCACGAAAAAAATGCATTTATTTGATGAATTTTTTACAGACCCTAAAGAATATTTTATTTCTCGCTAAATACTGGCCAAAATAAGCTCAATCCCGTTACTTGGAGGGGGTCTCTTATCACGAATATGATGCTTAGAAAGTGCCCAGATGCACTTAGGGGGGGGGAGGCGTAATTCTGGGGATGGGGGTGATTTTAGGGAATTACCTCAAATTTGTTTGTGCTCCGAGTTTAAAGTGTCTGAATAACAGTGTTTGGGGTCGCTGATAATAAATATGATATTTAAAAAGTGCCCCAATGCAATTGATGTGGAGCATAATCCTGGAGATGAGAGCGAATTTGGGGAATAACCTCAAATTTGTTTGTTTTTCAAATTTAAACTGTCTATACAAGGGTTTTTAGGATCGCTAATCACGAATGTGATACTTAGAAAGTGCTCCGATGCACTTGGAGGGGGGGGGGGGCATAATTCTGGGGATAGGAGTGATTTTAGGGAATTACCTCAAATTGGTTTGTGTTCCGAGTTTAAACTGTCTGAATAAGAGTTTTTGGAGTCGTTGATAACGATGTTAATTCTCAAATTAAGCTCCACTTTGGAGACAGGAGCACCAGGGTACAAGTAGTGCATTGTTTCATTTGAATATGATACGATTTTAATTATTTTCAAAAACGATTTTTTCAGATATTATTGCGAAAAAAATTTTGCTTGCGCACAGACAACCTCATCAAGGTGGTCGCTTATCAACAGTATTAAATAAATAGGGATTTTCAATTTTTTTGTAAGGTTTACTAACGTTCTATTTTTAGTAAAAACGTAAGTCAGGGTTCTGTTTTCAGTAAAAAAGAAAATCGCTTTTTAGCGCATGTGATTGTCGGTTAAAAATGTTCGATGAGGTGTAGGATAATTGAGAAACCAAGATTCGTCAATTTACGTCACCACGCCGTAATGTAAAAAAATGTCGTAAAAATAGTCATTTTTCTGTAAAAGAGCCGTATTCAAACTTCAAGGTGCCTGGGCCCCCGATGTAACTTGGCAATCAAGCATTTAAGGGTTACAATTGATAGCTCATTCAAAAGAAGATTTTAAGTACAACAAAACATTGTTCTGGCTCGGACAGCAATCCGTTGCACACAATGCATTTTTTTTCCAAAAGCCTTGCACATATGTAACAACCACATGCCAAATGGTTTTTGCAAAAAAATGTATTGTGTGCAACGGATTCCGTCTGGGCTAGAACACATTTTTGTTGTACTTGAAACGCTCTTTTCAAAGAGCTATTAATTGTAACCAAAGGATGCATGGTTGCCAAGTTAACAGCGGGGGCCCAGGCACCTTGAAGTTTGAATAAGGTTTTTTCGGCACTTTGATAGCACATTTTCTTAAAATTCGGTAGTTTCCGATTCAGCACACGGTAGATATTTTATTTTTTAGCTGATTGAAAATGAATATATATTTGGAATATTATTATTGCAACAAAGATTGATTGTGAAAATTTAATTATTGTAATGTTTTTCTTTCTAAATCTGTTGCTCAAAATGTCTATCATTGCTGCATTAAAATTTCAATTTACTATGATAAAGGAGAAATGCTAAGGAAACCCTGTAAAATTTAAATTTCACTTTCGTTTTTTTTTTACTTAAAATAGTACCTTGGAAACCAGTTTTTAAACCTTGAAACCTCCTATTTATTTAATAGTGTTAAAACGTGGACACTGATAGGGTTGTATGTGTGCAGGAGAAAAATAGTTTTCGAAAATAATTAAAATTTAATCTCGCTCAAATAAGTCCGCGTTTGACTTTCAGAAAATAAGGCGTGTGAAGTGTTGCAACGCGATTAGCGCTAACCGCGGGGTCAGCAGTTATAGTACGCCACTTGCATGTATCAACATGGAACACAGCAGCAATAATATTTATTTTCCAACGCAACTATTTCAGCAGCCAATGCCACAGTTGCAAATGGGATCCGCACCGCTATTTAGCCAGGTAACACTACAAAACCCCATTATAAATAATTCTTATTTTCCTAATTTTCCAACATAAATATCGAATATGCTCCCTATGCAACCCCAAATGCCTGTATCAACTACCAGAAAAATTTTGTCACAACAAATAAATAATCCGCCAATCAACAACGAATCAGGTAACATGTTTACATCGGATAATAATAGTAACATCGAATCTGTTACGTCTCTAAACAATGAATGGCAACACGTGCAAACAAAAAAACGAAAACTTCAAATCAATCAAGTAAAATAAGCAATATCATGCACAATAATAGATATGCTATCCTCTCTAATGATAAAGCAAGTGAAGAGGATAACACAACGAATGCATATCAAACTAGTCTACACAAGCCGCCTCCAATATTTGTTTACGGTGTTACAGACTATAACAAAATGATTAATCCGTTATCAAACGTTGCCGTAACAGAACAGTATAAAACTAAAGCCATGGTCAATAATGTAGTTAAAATAACTGCTACTACTCCAGATACCTATCGCAAATTAATAACTTACATTCAATATTCTAAAGTTATATGCCATACATACCAACTCAAAGAGAATACGGCGTTCAGAGTGGTAATTCGCAACCTTCATCACACAATGGCCATTAAGGACATATCAGAATGACTTAAAGAAGAAGGCTTTGTTGTAAGATCTATTACAAAACTTAAACACAGGTCCACAAAAAAACCTCTACCGCTATTTTTCGTAGACCAAGATAAAGATATTTATAATCTACAGTATCTAAATAATAGTTATAAATGTGGAGCCACCACATAGAAGTACAACTATTGTCCAATGTGCCAGCAATATAACCACACAAAGACTTATTGTAATCGTCCACATATTTGTGTAAAATACTTGTACGAAGCCAAAGGAAACAGCCGCCAAGTGCGCTCTATGTGGCGGAGATCACCCTGCTAATTATAGAGGCTGCATCATACACAAAAAATTACAAAGCAAAATGAGATCAGGCATGCAACCCCAAGATAAACAACCAAATCAAAATCAGCTACACCATAATGCATCACAGAGTAAGTTTGCAAGCACAGCCTTTAAGTACACCACTTACCTACAGTCAAGCAGCACAAAGAGGCACAGAGCACAATCAAAATCAAGAACTAACATTACACAAGTTTTTAGAGGAATTTAAACTCATGTTTTCGCAATTAATGCAACTAAATAACATGGTTATAAACATGTTACCCACGATTATAAATAAACTCATTCGCTAATGGCCAAATCTTTACGTATAGGCTTATGCAATGCCAATGGCATCTTGTCAAAACTACACGAAACTGAACTGTTCCTAAAATTAAATAACATTGATATATTACTTATATCAGAAACGCCCTTTACAGTTAGGTCGTATCTAAGAATACCGCATTATAACTACTATCATACGAAACACAAGATGGAACAGCCCATGGAGGCACAGCTATATTAATTAAGAGTTCAATAGCCCACTATCAATTACAACACTACAAAGAACCCTTTTTACAAGCCACTATAATACAAGTTTGTAAACTATCCAATCCACTAACTATATCGGCTGTTTATTGTCCACCTAGGCACAGACTCACCAAGAATATCAAACCATTCTTCCAACTGCTTGGCAAGAACTTTATATGTGGAGGGAATTTCAATTGTAAACATATCTCCTGGGGCTCTCGGTTAATTACAACAAGGGACAGAGAACTATACAATTTAGTGCGCGACGAAAATTATGGTTATCTCTCCCTTGGTGAGACTACATATTGACCCGGCTAAAATACCTGACTGTTGGACTTTTTCGTCACAAATGGAATATCTTCAAACTACACTGATATTGCTAACTACGATCTGTCATCTGATCACACAGCAGTTATAGTTACAATTAGTACATCAATAATTAAGCAATCACCTAGACCTGCATTATATAGTATAACTATAAAACTGATTGGGCTACATATAGAACAGCTGTCAAGAAAAATTTAGTAACAAACATCAGCCTCAATACCCCTCACGAGTTAGAGGAAGCTGCAGTTCATTTTATTACCACCATCCAACATGCCGCATGGAACTCTACACTTGGTTACTAAAGAGATACGTCAAGATATAAATGTCCCTAACGAAATACTTACCCTAGTACGTCAAAAGCGCAGAGCAGGAATGGAACGGCATAGAACTCGCAATCCAGATGATAAAAGAGTATGCAATAGGCTAGCAAATAGAATAAAAACTGAAATCAAAATGTTAAAGCAAGAAACATTCAATCACTACTTAACCACGCTATCACAAACAGATAATAGTATTTGAAAATTGCCAAATCAAATAAGAGACCACAAGCATCAAAGCAAACAAAGAAAAGGCTGACCTGTTTGCTCAACACTTCACAGAAGTCTCCAACGATCCAGATGATGAAGCACTAAGTTTCCTTGAGACACCCCTACAACTATCACTGCCTATTTAAAATTTTACGACTACGGAAATCTCCACAGTGTTCTCGCTGAACAATCAAGACTTGGTGTAATCTTCTTAAGAAACCTGTTCAATGGTATACTACGCACTAAATACTGGCCATTACCACTAAAATTTGCGCAGATAATACTCCTATTAAAACCAGGAAAAACCCCTGAAGAAATCACCTCTTACCGCCCAATAAGTTTATTGGCCCAAATCTCATACTACTTGAGAAACTACTTAAAAGTTTAACTGATTCATTAGAAAACTGTATCCCGAGTCTTCAGTTCGGTTTCAGGAAACAGCATTCCGCAGTACAGCAGTGCCATCGTGTTGTAAACATAATTAATAAGGCTTTAGAGAACAAGTCCTGCTGCCCAGCAGTGTTCATAGAGATTAAGCAAGCGTTTGACAAGGTATAGCATGTAGGCCTCTTATGCAAGATTAGAACATTACTCCCAAGTGGATATTATCAACTTCTTAAATCTTATCTGCGTGACAGACACTTTCAGATAAAATATAGACAATGTTATTCCGATATTCACTCTATTAATTCTGAAGTTCCTCAGGGAAGTGTCTTGAGATCTTTCTTATACACATTATACACCGCCGACATACCTACTAGCGATGACACTTATATAGGTACTTTTTCTGACGATACTATCCTTGTCTCTGAGCATACTGATCCTCACACAGCCTCTACAAACCTTCAAACTCACCTTTTCCTCCTGGAAACTTGGCTAAATAAGTGACGTATTAAAGTTTTTTTTTTTTTTTAAATATATATTAGCTGGTTCTGCAAACAAGATGCAATACACGGCTATGTTACATGAATAAACTTATGACTAGGAGTACATTAATTTTTGAGAGAGGATTAAGTGAGTGCATTCACACCTCTGACTTACAACATTTGAGTTCTACTATTACTTAAAGCTAGTTAATCTAGAGTAGGTCCTGTGGTAGCTTACGCTTGATCCTAGAGTGTACGTTCTTTTGACCGAGGTTTAATTTAGTTGCACTTGTACACATCACTAATTTTTTAAAGAAATTACTAGTTAGCTTGTGAATGTAGTCTGAGATTAGTGGAACACTTAACTCTTGATGTATTTGGCTGTTGCGTATGAACCAAGGGCAGTTAATTGCAAGACGTAGCACTTTGTTCTGCATAGTTTGAAGTTTATTCAATGATGTTTTGGGTGAGTTACTCCAAACTGGGCATGCATAAGTTAATATAGGGCGGAGGATCGCCTTATAGATCAATAATGAGCATTCAGATCTAAGATGGGATTTTCGGTTGATCAGCGGGTACAATAGAATGAGTCTTGTATGGCACTCATTAATTTTTTTATTTATGTGATACCCCCAGTTGAGTTTTGAATGTAAGTGGACTCCTAGGTACTTTACTGCAGCATCCTTTGGGTTCCATGGTATATCGTCATTGTTTAGTCTGAATGTTGGGAGATGGGTGTAACGTTTGAGTGCAAACATCTTTGCTTGCGATTTGGTAGGATTGATTTTTATTTTCCACTTTTTAAACCAGTCACACGTTATGTTTACTGCATTTTGTAGTCGTTCTATTGTTGTTTCAATTGTAGCGCTCTGCGTTAGTATCGCCGTATCGTCGGCAAACATGGCTAGCGTTGAATTGTTTACCGTGGGCAAGTCATCTACATAAAGGTTGAATAAGGTTGGACCCAATAGGCTCCCCTGAGGTACTCCTGCCTTTGTTGTTTTGATGCTAGAAAGCGTTGCGTTGATTCTTACTCTGAAAGTTCTGTTGTTGAGAAAGGAATTTACTATTTTTATTATATAAGCCGGGATGTTTATCTTGATCATTTTATACAGGATTCCTTCAAAGCCAAACCTTATCAAAGGCTCTTTCCAAATCTAGAAATATTGCTGCGGTATATTTCTTTTCTTCAAACCCTTTCTCAATGAGTTCTGTTAATCTAATAAGTTGGTGAGCTGTTGAGTGCGACCGTCTGAACCCAAACTGGTGAGGCGGAATGACTTCGTTTTCGAGTATAAAGTCTTGCAGACGAGTGAGTATCACCTTTTCCAGAAGTTTGGCTAGGGTAGATAGTAAACTAATAGGTCGGTAGCTATCAGGATTGTGCTTGTCTTTACCATTTTTGTAAATTGGTAGTATGTTCGCAGTTCGCCAAGGTAGTGGAAAGTAACCTAGCCTCATACAGCCATTACAAATTGACGTTAGGTAGGCTACTGCTTTTTTGGATAGGTGTTTCAATATTTCGTTGTTTATCAAGTCTGGTCCAGGGGACTTGCGCCTAGGAAGACGCTGTATGTATAGCCTCAGTTCTTGGGCAGTCACAGGGGTTATTTCAGTAGTCTCCCGTATATGAAAGTCAGCTAAAGTGTTTGCTATTTGGGTCGCAAGTATGGGGTCGTGTTCATCTGCATTTGGAGTAAAGACTTTCTCTAGGTGCGCGGCCAATATTTCTGATTTTTCTTCTTCAGATGAGTGGGTCGTGTTGTTATTTACTAATGGATAAATAACATTTGGTTGACTTAGCAATCTTTTAGTTGCCTTCCACATAGTGGAGTCACCGGGATGAATATCTTCAAGGTAACTATTGTATCTTATTATTCGAAGGTTATCTAGCTCTTGTTTTACTAAATGATTTAATTTGTTATACAACGTTTTATAGTATGGTAGTCGTGACCTTTGCCATTCTCTTCCGTATCTGTTTTTTGATCTTATAAGCTTTATTATATAATCAGGTGTTATGTTGTGCGAAGCAATATTTCTTCGTTTCCGTGGTGTTGTAGCTTCTTGTGCGCTTTCTTGTATTGCAACCGTATATTGTGTTATTGCTTCATCGATACACATAGGAGATTGTAGCGGTCCCGTCCAGGTTAGTTTTTGGTCTAGCTTTTTTTGAAAAGTTGTCCAGTCGGTTATTCCATCAACAAGTTTAGGAGTAGGTGGCTTTATTTGAGGTATGTCATAGAACGACAAGATTACGGGTAGATGGTCCGAGTCTAGTTCGTTTGTTACCGTTCGTTGGATTGGTTTTTGAAGATTCTTGTGTAGCACAACGTCTAAAATGTCAGGCTGATAGTCAGCCCTATACGGATAGTAAGTAAATTCATTAGGTGCTGATATAAGTATGCAATGGTTCGCCTTACTGTTGTGTAGCCTTATACCCTCAGGGTTGCTAGTTCGGCATCCCCAGGTGGTGTTTTTTGCATTTAGATCACCTAGTAACATCGTAAGGTCCGTACTGTTGAATAATTTACCTATATCGAGGTCTAATAGTCTTTTATTGGGTTGTTTGTACGCAGAGATTAATTTTAGGGGGCGGTTACTACCCATGTGTACTTGTATGGCTACAGCTTCTAAGTTTTCTTTACTATGATCGCTACTCCCCCGGAGGCCTTATCAGCTACTCTATCTTTTCGGTGCACTAAATATCCTGGGATGCGGAATGCTTCAGTGTTAATAAAGTGCGTTTCTGTTACACAAGCGATGTCTATGTCATAACGAGTCATAAAATCAATAAAAATGGAGCGTTGCATTTTTAGACCATTGGCATTCCAATTAGTCAAGGTTAATTTAGTAACTATTTGCTGTTTATTTGGGTCCATTAGTTAGCAAGGTAGGAAGTATAGATGCTAATAATGGCGTTAGTTGTTCTAGGTGTGGAATGAGTAATTCAACAAGTTTTGTTAATATAGTTGTGATAAAGTCAGTTTCGTTTTGAGATTCGCCCGCCTGGTTGGCATTAGCTTGGGGTGCACGTCCTTGGCGTTGACTAGGTGAGGGCGGCTGGTTTACATGGCTCTCCTGCTTATTTAAGGTTGCTTGTGCAAATGTCTTATTCGGTGTTCTGTAGTTGCTATTTGTTGACTGCTTTATCTTAAGGAAGTAGCTGCATCCTCTATAGTTTGCGGGGTGTTTTTCCAAACAGTTAACACACTGTGGTTCCTCATTTGGTTTTTTGGGGCAGTTATCATATAGATGGTTACCTGTGCATTTCACACATCGTGGCAGAGATTGGCAGTAGTTGCGCGTGTGGCCATATAGTTGGCATTTTTTACACTGCGGGATTTCTGAAGATTTTCTTCGTAGTTCAACGTCAATTACGCAATAATTAAGTCTTGTTAAGCTAAAGATTTTCCTACCTTCCTGTGTATTTTCAAGATCCACCGCACAAAGAGGGATTGGATATCTATTCTTGTTATACAAGCGCGCAATCTTTTTAATGTGGTATTTTAAGGCTGTTAATTCGGTTTCTATTTCTTTTTCCGTCAGTGATATAGGAATATTCCGGATAATTACCGAGAGATTATTTGTTTCTGGGTCCTTAAAAGTGTGATAACTTAATTTCATTTCACTGTAGTGTTTTGTCATACATCGATAATCTTCTATGTTTGTTAGATTTAATCTTAGTTGATTGTTTTTGTGGACTGTTGTAAATTCAGTTGTGGTTTTATCTTTTAGTTCCTGTAGTATTTCCTGGTAATTGAGTTTATCAGCATTATGCAAATATAAAGGTGGAATTTTTATTTTCTTTTCAACGGGTACTGGTGTGACTTGCGTCTGCAGATTAGCTGTATTCATCGAGTTGATTGCCGCAGCGTGCTTGCCTTGATAGATAATTTTGCCAGCATTTTCGATTTTTTTTTTCATTTAAATAGAATTTGTTTTTGTAATTAAGTTTTTTGGCTCGAACAAATATTTTTTATTCGGTTCATATTCTGATGGCGATAAATCGCCACTGTTTCTTTTGTTATCGTTAGCGCTCATAATGGACAGGAACCCCTCCGCAGGGGTTCTATTATAGCGAATTTAGTACTTACTAATGTTAATTGTTGTAAGGAATGCACTATCACTAGTAATAGCCGCAGGCGGCGATAACACGCGATAGCCGTTGACACTTGTACTTTCGAGCGAGCGGAACGGGACACCGATCTTAACGCTAGGAAAGTCAAATTGCAACTACGTATTAAAGTAAATAAAGCACAAAATACTCAAATAACTTACACTCTCAATCGTACGGACTGTCCGACAGTGCATTTAAATAATATAGCACTCCCCCAAGCTAATGAAGCACACTATTTGGGACTTCATCTGGACAAGAAACTTTCATGGAAGAGTCAGATACTAAAGAAAAGGAAAGAGATAGATCTATAGAATCCGCAAAATGGTCTGGGTGCTCGGTAGAAAGTCGTGCTTATCTATAGAGAACAAGCTTTTACTCTACAAGGCAATAGTTGTTCCAATCTGGGCGTATGGTATCAAGCTTTGGGGCTGCTCTTGCAAATCAAATGTAAACATCATGCAACGCCTACAGTCCAAAACACTAAGAATGGTCGCAAATGGCCCCTGATATGTAAGCAACCTGACACTACATACAGACCTCGGAATTTCTACAGTCCAAGAGGAATGTACCAAAAGAAGTACCAGGCACTTCCTGAGTTTAGAGGGACATCCAAATACTCTCGCGTCTAATCTACAACATGATTCTCCCATCAGAAGACTACGCAAGAAAAAATGGCCGATTGATCTAAAAGCAGAATAGCTCCAAGATGTGGGATAACGTCGATGGATAAATTCCATTCATGATATTATTACAGATATCCAATTAACTCATAGAATTTAATGTACTAATTCTGATTGATAATATCCACTAAATATTAAAAAAAATTATACTAATATGGTGCCCCAGGATATCCTTTCCCAAAAATGCCCTAGGGCATTTTTTCACTTTGGTACATTGGAGCTTAATTTGAGAATCAACATTGTTATCAGCGACCCTTATTCGGACAGTTAAACCTCGGAATACAAACAAATTTCAGGTAATTCTTCAACATCACCCCCATCCTCAGAATTATGATCCCCCAAGTGCATCAGGGCACTTTTTGAGCATCATATTTGTGATCAGAAACCTCAAAAACCCTTGTATAGACAGTTTAAAATAAACAAATTTGAGGTTCTTCCCAAAAATAGTCTCCGTCCTCAGGATTGTGCTCCCCTCCAGTTGCATTCGGCCCCTTTTTAAATATTATATTTGTTATCAGCGACCGCAAAAACCCTTATTCAGACAGTTTAAACTCCGAAAAACAAACAAATTTAAGGCAATTTCTTTAAATCACCCCCATCACCAGAATTATAAGCCCCCCCTCCCCCATGTGCATCAGGAAAATTTATAAGCATCATATTCGTGATAAGCGACTTCAAAAACCCTCGAGTAACGAAAATGAGATTATTTTGACCAATATTAAGCGAGAAAGAAAATATCATTTAGAGTCCGCAAAAAGCTCATCAAATAAATGCATTTTTCGTGCACAAATGCACTTTCGCATTATAACAAAAAAATATGTGGCAACATTTTTTCTGAGGTTTTTCGGAACCGAATGCGCCCTGGAACATCTCGATACGTGTACCCACAAAAAATTTCGAGCTTTTTTCTAATTTGCCTCCACTAAAATACGATCGCGGTGCTTCAAATGCCGTTTGCAACATCATCACAGCTGTCGAATCTTGGATTTATGCATGTTTTCAACTAAGGTCAGTATTTGAATGAAAGAGATTGACAATAACGCCGGACACAGAGCGTTACAATTTAACCTCAACACTGAACGTATTTATTACTCCGAAAGACAAGAACAGACTAAAAACCTACAGACTGAACCGACTAAACTCTGCGCCGGACAAAATGACAACTAAATAATTCGGCATCTGTCAACTGCGTTGACGACACTAATAATTAAACAGTAAGTTTCTTAACAACATAACACAATATTGTTTGCTGCTTTACACAAACAGCAATTAAACAGTGCGTGTACAAACGTATTCAACGACGATGGCTTCTCTCAAGTGCATTTATTCATGCCTCGAACATTTCCCTCCCAGTAATTCTAGTAATTAGAATTACCTCCTCACAGCTTTGCTACGGGGCGACGTAAGATTCCATCTTTCCCTGAATACAAGGCCTCCACAATCCCCTTCGTCCACTAATTCCTCTGCTGGTTGATCTAAACATTTGTTTGCAACATTCTTCACAGCACTTCGTAGTCCAAGTATCCAGTAATACTGTAACTCGTTACATATCTTTTCAATACCATGATGTCCATGTATCTTACGATACCACCTGATGAGGAGTTGAGTCAAGTGATGCGCCGGATAAAAGATCGTAGCATATCTAGCTGCAACTGGCACATTAGGAGACTTTTTGATGCAGAGACTGACGCAAATGACATCATCCTTTAGACATAAAGAAAATCTCATTAGGCGTAAAGAGTGCTTCACCTTTCTTCCAGTCCTCAAATCTTGTAACTCGTCTCCGAAAAAAAATTTCTGGGTCCGAAGATTCTACAAAATTCTGACATCTTTTCACGCAATGCAAAAAATCTTCTGACCCGTGCGGTAACTGATATCGTTAATATCGGATAACCAATTCTTTTCTGTAACAACTAGATAACACTGATTACAAACTTAGAGGTCTTCTTTTTCTTCATCTAGGCAGACCTTACTTTCCTAAAGCTATTTCTCTTTAGGCAGCAACACATTATACCACCTACACTCTAGGGTGATGTCCTCAGGAATTTCATCCCTAGTTCCGTCATCTGCAACATTTTCCTTGACTGGAACCATCTCCACTAACATGCGTCCTTCAATTCCAGTATTTCACTAATTCGGTATGCTATATTGGTTATAGCGACTAGCATCCACAGAACGCTACCAACAAAGAACGTTTTGGAAATACGCCGTGCTGTGGTCAGCTAACCGGGCTCCTACTAAGGCGGCTTGCAGCTCCAACTTCGAAATGAACACCAGCTTAAATGGTGAGACGTGGGACTTGGCTATCAAAATCTTATCAAAGATTCCGCTCAACAATCTCACTCTTAGATAGATCAGTGGACAATAGGCTTGTTGATTGGCATCACAAAAGACATGCAACTGCAGGTCGCCGTATTTAAATATTTGTATCTGGGATCTTCACAACCTGACTCAAAACACTCCTCCATTTTACTGCTAGGTAAGATGTCAGCTGCTCGGCCCATCCAATGAAAGTTCTCTAAGTATCTTGCAATAATATTTTTCTTTTCACTGTCAAATTTGCTAATAATCCAAGCGGATCAAACAGCCTCATGATGAGTCTCAGCAGCTCCCTTTTTATAGGTAGTTTTAGATTTCTATAAATTAAAATGAGAAGCCTTATGTAGAGAGTAATGTCTGTCTGTCCGGCCTTTTATTTTTCAACCTTTGATCAAGACAGCTTCCAAGCATAAGTTAAGTTCAAACGCCAAAAATCAACCTGATCGGAAAATCTCGAGACCGGTTTGACCGGAAGGGGCCGCAAATTTTTGTTTATGTATAGAAGCCCCGGACATCTTTAGAACCGGAGTTCTAGTCTTTGGGTACTGTTAATGCCATCCATGCTTCATTAACAATTCTGTGTAGTAGCACCACTCTATCTTCTTCCATGTATTTGAGTAATTCTGCTTTTAAGCTGTCTATTTCTGGTGCCTTCCCATTCTTCAATTTTTCTACCGCTTTCCTTACTTCTTTAAATTGTATACTGTCTTTTCCTTTTTCTGACTTTAATGCTCTATCCTGTGCTCCGATTCCGGTTTCTTTTTCTTTAATATCAGCTCCATCACACATGTATTAAAAGTAATATTTCTATCTGCTCATAACTTTATTATCTTCTTTCTGTCCATAATTTGCCTTAACCCATTTTTCCTTTTTTTGTTTCTCGTATTCTCAAAAACTCTATAAAATAGCTTCTGGTCTGATTTCCTGCCTTTTTCCATCTTGTTACCAAAGCCTTTTCATTCCTTGACTTTGACTATTTTAACCTTCTCTTTTGCTGTTCGTCTCGCTGTTTCATAATTTTCGTAGGCTTCTTAATTTTTTTGTTTTAATTAAACTTTTCATGCTATTTTTTAATTTTAAATATGTTTTTAATTTCTTCGCTCTACCAACGTGTTCTCCTCTTAGATCATCCTGTTGTTAGTGCTAACCTTGTATGTAATTTCTTTTAATTTCTCCCATTTTTTCTCTATTGTCATATTTTGCAATTTATCTGCTGCATCTTGTATCTTTTTTTATATACTCCATTCTACAAACACCTGTCTTTGTAGTTTGTATATTTTGATAGTTTTTGTTTCATTTTTGTTAAGTTTTCGTATACTCTTTTGCTTAGTTATTTTCCATTCCTGCTGCTCGCTGGTAGTGATCTGTCGATAGTTCGGCACCCCTATATACTCTTACATCCTTATGATTCTTCTGTTTGCTTTCTCTGTAATGACATAGTTTATAATTGATCTTTCATCCAGTTCTGGTTCTTCCCTAATGTATTTGCGACAGTCCTTATGTGTTACGGCCAAAAATGGACGGTATCTTAATTTTAAATTTGAACAAAGAAGCTTCAAACAAAAGCCAAAACTAAAACACTCACCTTTTTGAAGCGGCGCTCTCCAGCATAAATGGGTTCCCTGTGCTGTAATCTTGGAGGATCCAGGAAGAAAAAATAAAGCTGTGGGTGAAAAGAAAGGACAAGTTACTCTAATCTTCACAGCGGAGCCGATCGGAAGCGTCTTTCCTGGTTTCTTCTTGGTTCCTCGCCGGGTCAGATACAAAGAAAATCGGACCGGAAACAAAACGACCTCCGGGAAAAGGATAATCTGGTTGGCAAAATATCGAATTCCGCAACAAAATTAGCCTCAACAAAACGGTCACGCGGAAATGGAATCTTCTGCCGCCAATCAAACACGCCGGCGAACTCTCGGTCAAAACGCTTTCGGCCACGGAAGATTTAAAGCCGGTCGCCCGCTTTCTAACCTCAAAATTCAAAACGAAGTGAGCGAAAAAGCTCCGCTTTTATATATTAACGCATCACGCAGGCGGGCAAATTGGCTGCCGCTATCTCGAATAGAAACTAAAGAGCGTACATCTAAATAAAAATAATTGGAGATTGGCGCAAACATTATTTTAATAAAAGGAGTTTGTTCCCCATTTTTATTGCCCCTTATTCCGTTCTATACATTTCTCTGCTAATCGTTTTTTGCTGTTTCCTGGGCTGGTTTACTTTGCTCATTGTAACACTTCTCCAGTTTTTGGGATTTTCTGTTGCAGGTCGAATTTTCTTTGTCGATTATCAACTTCTGATATCCCACCTTAACTGTTTTTTCTTTTGCTGATTTTTCTTTAGCAAGTTTCCGTATTATTGCTTGCATCTTTTTTTCATTTTATGCCAGATCGTCGTTTATACACACTTTTCCTTTAGAGTTTCAAAGTTTGCTCTTGTTGTTTATCACCATACTCTTGCCCCCTATACTATTTAATTTTACCAAATGAGTTTGTTCTTCTAGTTTTCTTGCAGTTTCTGCTTTCACTGTTACGCTCAGTTTCCTTTCTATAAACTCTTACATTTTTTTAAACATTTTTGGGTTAGCTAATTCTATATTTATTCGTTGGCTAACTATGTTCCTTCTTCCTTTTGTCTTTTTAATTTTTCTATTCTCCCATTTGCTATCGCCACTACAATACCAACAGTCTGATATGCCACAGAAAATTTGACATTAAAAGCAAAACATAAGGGAAAAATAGAAATGAAATATCTAAGAAGTATAACTAATAAAGCAAAATGGTATATAATACGAAATGAGAAAGTTAGAGAAGTACTAGAGCAGAAATCAGTAACTAGGAAAATTAAAAACAGACAACTCAACTGGTACGGTCACATATTACGGATGGACACAGAAAGATTGTGTAGAAAAATATTTGAAGCGTGAAAAACGTGGATAGGACAAATTACTAAAATAGGAGAAAAAGCAAGAGATATAAATAAATGAAAGAAGTAGTATGTACCGTAGTTAAAAAACATTTTGTAGCATATTTCAGTTCTTCTGTGGTCCTTAGACTTAAATTACTGTCGAGATGTTGGTTGAAGGCATCCCAGTTAGTCTTTCTATTACTGATCGAAGAGTTGTGTGTTTTGAAGATAATACTTGTGTTAATTGTCGCTATGATCAGGGAATGATCAAAAGTAAGAACATAATTGGAAGTGAGATCCATATAATTCGGGGAAAACTCTTTGGTGATGAAGTCCATGAGATCTATGTTGATAAGAAATTTCAATTGTTATCTGTAATAAGTTTAAAAATGCTTTGTGTTTTGCTGTGATTCAACGGGATCCCCAATGGGTATGTTTGACATTAAAATCTCCACCTGTTAAAATTTTTGGCCTGGTGTGTCAAAAAATAGTTGCAACATTTGGTGAATCAAATTGTGTTTCGGAGGATAGTAAATGACCGAAATTAATAATAGAGTTGTGCGTTTTTTAACTTGGATTGCTGTAGCTTGTAAAAATTTTGTTTTGTATTCTGGTTGTTCATAATAGGTAATAAATTGCGAATAAACATTACATGAACCACCGTGTGCAATACCACCAAAGTGTTATGTGTGATACACAGAGTAGTAGGGTATTGTTATGTACGATCTGTTAGTGAAATGACTCTGAGACGAGCAGAATGTCTACATTATTATTTTTTTTAATATATCATTTAATTAGCAATCAGAATTACAAGTCATTCTATAGGCTAATATGCTGTTTTTTAATTACTAGGGTAGTCGTGGTTGGTGTGAAGAGGACT
Source organism: Sinelater perroti (assembly GCA_036346155.1). Classification (NCBI taxonomy): domain Eukaryota; kingdom Metazoa; phylum Arthropoda; class Insecta; order Coleoptera; family Elateridae; genus Sinelater; species Sinelater perroti. The sequence goes on along the minus strand of JARFIY010000057.1, from coordinate 46,022 downwards.
TCTCCAGTGAGTTGCCCTCGCTAATCCTGTTTCAGATATGCCGGCCAGTTTCGTTTCAGTCTTCTACCATTTTGCGCATCAAGCAGTGGGTGCAACAGGGGGTTGACGTGGGTTTCCAGTTTGTTGTGATGTCTTGTACTTTTTTGTTTTATGGCGTCCCTCACATAAGGAATTTTTATATCATTGTGAATCGTCAGATTGGAGACGTACCATGGTTCGTTCGTGATCATACGAAGTATTTTTGATTGGCACCTTTGAATTTTGTTTAAGTTAAATTTACTCGCACATCCCCATAGTTCTGCTCCATACATCCAGATTGGTTTAATTACGGTGTTGTAGAGTAACAGTTTGTTTTCAAGCGTGACCTTAGATTTTCGTCCAATTAGCCATTGGAGTTCTTTCATCCTCAAGTCAATCTGTTTACGTTTCTTATCTACATGTTCTTTCCACGTCAATCTGTTGTCCAGGTGTATTCCTAAATATCTTGCACTTGTAGATTGCGGTATTGGTATATTGTTAAAATATAATGGTGGGCATAACCCTTTTCGTAGTGTAAAATTTACTTGCACAGATTTTGTCTCATTAATTTTGATTTTCCATTTACGAGTCCATGTCTGTATTTAGGTCTAGGTGGTTTTGTAGAGTGGTCGATGCTATGAGTGGGTCAATGGCAGTTGAGAGAATGACAGTGTCATCGGCAAACGTACCCATTGTTGTGTTTTCATTGGTGGGAAGATCGGCTGTATAGAGCACGTAGAGCAGGGTCCCAAGACGCTGCCTTGGGGCACTCAGATTTAATTGGACGTTGGACCGACACCTCGACATTGACTTTGATGCAAAATTCTCTACTACTTAGGTAAGATTTTATCAGTTTGAAGTAGGTGATGGGTAGAAGTTCTTTGATCTTATATAGTAATCCAGTATGCCATACCTTATGAAAGGCTTTACTGACATCTAGAAAAACTGATAGACAGTATTTCTTTTGGTCTAATGCTTGATTTATTTGGTGACTGATTCGATGCACTTGCTGTATAGTGGAATGGTTATTGCGGAAGCCAAACTGATGCATAGGTATCCAATCTTCTGTCATTGGGTCAGAGTTTATTCTTTGCAGAAGGAGTCGTTCGAGTAATTTTGAGATAATTGGTAACAGACTTATAGGACGGTACGATGATACGTCGTTGGGTTCTTTATCTGGTTTAAGTGTTAGTATTATTTCGGCAATTTTTAATTGTTTTGGCCAGTAGTTTAGTCTTGCGATAGCATTGAAAATGTAGGTAAGTAAAACTAACCTTTCCTTGGCATCTCCTTTAACATTTTTGTAGTCACTTTATCTATTCCTGGAGCTTTTCGAAGATTTAATAAGCTGGTTTCCTTCTCAATCTCTTTCGGAGTAAAGGATTTGATCTTTGGTATGGTCATCATTAGGCGTAAATACTTCGGCAAAGTAGTTTGCAAATAGGACAGCCTTTTCCTTATCACTTCTAGCCCACTGTTGATATGCTATTGCAGGGTTACGGAGATGAGGTATTGGCGCCTTAGGTTTTTTTTATGTTTTATAGGTTTCCATATGGAATTGTCGTATCTGTTCATTTCTTTTAGTTGACGCTGCAGTTGGTTATTTAATCTGTTTAGTACAGTTTTATCTGCTGGTGCATGGGTCCAGTGCCACTTTGCCCTGGCTCTTCTTTTTTCTGCTATAAGCCTCTTAATGACCGTAGGTATTATATACTTGTGATTTTGGAATTCTGTGTGAGGAGTGGCATGTAGAGCGGCCTGTTTGAGGATGTTTACTAGGGTGGTTAGAACGGTGTCAATTTCCTCTGGAGTTTTCAGACTTACTCTCAAATTTATGTCTTCTTGTATCTTGTTCCTGTAATGTTCCCAATTTGTGTTTTTGTTATGAAGTCTGGGCATTGGTTTTTTATGAATAGCATATTGACTGATTGTTGCAATTACCGGCAAGTGATCAGAGGAGAGATCGTAGCATGGTGTTACGTTCATATACCTTTGCGAGATATCATTGGTTACATAAAAGTCCAAAAGATCTGGGATCTTATTGGGGTCTGACGACCAATAGATTGGTGTACCCGTTGAAAGGAAGAAGTAATTATTTTCCTGTATGAGATTAGCCAACTGGCTGCCTTTTGTTGTGATTAGTCGAGATCCCCACAGCGTATGCTTACTATTGTAGTCTCCACCTGCAACAAATTTATGCCCTAGTATCTGGAAGAATTCCTTGAAATTTTCTTTTTTGATATTGTGCCGTGGTGGACAATATACTGCTGCTACTGTTAATTCGTATGGGAGTGTCTTTACTTTAATGGCTGTGGCTTGTAAGTGATTAGTTACATATTTTTGGCAGTTCGATGTGGTTTATAGAACTTTTTATTAAAATGGCGGTCCCAGCGTGTGCAGTATTATCTGAATGATTGGTTATGTAGGTTGTAAAGTTAGGTATGCGAAAATATGATCTATCTGTGAAATGTGTTTCGCTGACCAGCATGATGCCCACTGAATTATGATGAAGGAATATTTCAACTTCATTTTTGTGCTGTAGAAGGCCATTGGCATTCCACAGGGCTATTGTTAGAAATTTAGTGAATTTTACTTATCAGTGTGGTAAGTAGATTCATCACCATGCTGTTCTGTTGCACGAGTTGCTGAAACATAGCTTTAAACTCATCAAGGAATTTGCACAGGCTGATGGAGGGTGTTCCTGTGTGATGTTCGTTGTGTTCTCTACTCTCAGTTGAGCGTAATGTATTTTGTTCGTTGGTTCTGTTATTTTTCACTGCTCCTACATAGCTTAAATTTTGTTGGATACTATTTGTTTGAGGTTGATTTTCTGTATAGATGGCTGTTAACGGGTTGTGTTGAATGTTTAGTCTATTGTTAGCATTGTTGGATTTTTAGTAAGCCTTGGTAGAATTCGCAGCCTTTATAGCTAGCCGGATGAGGACCATTGCATAATGCACATCGTGCAGGTGTGTCTTTGTTTTTGTACAATTATTCGTGCTATGAGTCCTCCGCATTTAACACATACATAGGGTTTAGTACAATGCTTTAGTATGACCATTATTGCTGACAGCGCATGCACTGTGATATACCTTTAACTTTTTGGGTGGTTCAATAGTTATTAGTTGGTTTTGTATTTTTGTATTTTATAAATATTTTTATTGCTTTGTGCTGGCTCTAGATCAACAAAGAATAGGTTTAAAGGTTCTTTTGTTATTCGTTTTGGTTGTTTTCGTTCTGAACTTATCTGCTGATGTGGCGGCTGTGATGTTCGTTTTTTGCCATCGCACAAACGGCATATGTTTGTAGCCGACAAGTCTGCATACGCCGTCGGCGCCTTGTTGAAATGTGCTGGAATGCAAATTGCCGCAAAGATGAAGCAGGTTCGAAGCGGAACAGTAGTGCAGCTCGGCCATTGTCGTGTCAATTGCATTTATTGTATGCAGCTCGGCCAATTTGTGTGTTTAACTGCCATTTCTACGCATCATTTAGTCGTGTCTTATGCAAGAACATTGCTAGATTATACCCGATCCGACAAGATGGCGGTGGAATCGCTACGAAGCCGAAGCGCGATTCAGGTTGTTGCAATATTCGTGGATATCGGTAGTTGCCCATCCGCTTACGCGACGGCCGTTTAAGACGATCTATCGGCTGACCTTCAAACGGTTAACATGTTGCATACGATATTATTTATTTTTGGTCTGAGCCGCATCGATATGTTTTGACATGGGTATATTTATGTTCAGTTTTCTTGCGTTCATAATATTTCTGACTTGATGTCCGTCTTTACTAAGTTCTTTTAATGCTTTCTGTGCTAGTAGAAAATGTAAGTGCTTCAGTACTACCCTATAGGCTCGTTCCTCCTTCGGTTGATATGTATGGTGCACAATTTTGTTTTCTTGCATGAAGTGAATCAGTTTTCGGTAAGTATCAGAGGTATTGCAATTGATTTTTATTGTATTGTTAGCTAGAGATTTTGTGCTGTACTGCTCTATTTCTATGATTTCATTTAATTTGTTTATCATTTGTTGGTAATTTATTACGCCATAGACAAAGATTGGCGGGGTCGTGGGACCTTGTTTTCTACTTGTGTTGTGTTAGTTTCTTCTTCCATGGCATCAGGTTAAATGGCTATATTTATTTTGTATTAAAATGTTTTGACTGTTGGGTATATTTATTTTTCTTCGCTTGGTTTGTTTTACTTTTGCCATGGGTTTTCTTTGGAGTTTTCATTGGGGTTTTCTTCTGTTTCATCATAGCTGGTTGAGGTCAGTCTGTAGTACTGGCGTTCGTTGTTTGATTGCTGCTGCTGAGTGGCATGGGAATGGGCTGGTGTGTTCATGTTCTGTTGCGGTATGAAGAAGTTGCTACTAGTGGGTATTGATTGACTTTGTTGTTGACAGTTATAGTACTGCGGCATTTGTGTGTTAGCTATTGTAACACCCGGTATAACGTTGTTCATTGGGATTACTTGCATGGGATTATTATATGGTACGCCATTTTGGTTATAATTAACTCTTGGGCCATTATATGCTGGTAACATTTTGAATTTGTTTAATGAAGTTTAATAGGTAAACACAGTTACCTCGTAGTTTATTGAGCACGAAAATATTAAGCTGACCCCGCGGTCAGTTATCGTTCACAGCTAGCCGATAAAACGCCCGCACAAGTGATATCACCGCGGCTCGGTTCGCGCACGACCGTTCAACAAAATTAAAACTAAAATTTGTATTGAAAAGTAAAAATTTCCAAGAGCGACCCAAGAAAATATAAATTGGAACAGGTAAAATACGGCTAACCTTAAGCAAGGCTGCAGTCGCTGCCGTTGATGACGCAGCACGGGCTGGCTTGTAGATCCGTTCGTTTTCCTTCAAAGCAGGAGGGTTAGCGTACACATCTACTCACTAGCACGGTCGTAAAGCGAATGTACATTATTTACCTGTAGGAAATTTTTAATTTCAAGGTTTTATATTTTAGTCCATTGGCGTTCCAAAAAGCTACTCGAAGAAAGTTGGCTGTTAGTGAGTTAGTTTGGTCATAACAGTATTTAACATGTTTAAGATTATGCTGTTTTGTTGAAGGAGCTGATTAAGAATGTTTTAAATTTATCAAGAAACTATTGGAGGGTTAAATCTTGGTTTGGGTAGAGTTGGTTTGAGGCTTTTTGTGAGTAAGTTGGATTCGATGAATGCAGTTTGTTAAGGAGTTGTTGGAAATGTTCTTGGCGATTCAGGCATGGGAAATTTAGTTCTGTTGATTGAAGGTAAAAAGGTCTTGGCTGATTATTTGTAGTTATTGATAAGCTGAGCCCTTGTAATTAGCCGAATGTGCCCTCTTGCATGTGACCTTAGTGTTCTAATTGTGGTACAAATCTTAGTATCGTGGGCTGTTCCACATTTCACACATGCATATGCCCTTGCAATATGTTCGAAAATTGCCATAATTTTGACATATTGACATTTCTGTGCTTTTTTGGGGGGAGGGGGGTACTAAAAACTGACTATATTTGCCAGTGATCGAACGTTAAATATATCCTTGTTACTCTCAGAAGCCTTAAGGTCGATAAAAAAAGTTCAAGGTGATCCCTATGATCGTTTCATTTTTATGTTAATAATGCTGCATACTTTGTGTCCTAGCTTTTTGAGGACTTTGTTATTACTTCGGTTGGAATAGAATGATGAACGTCTGAGCGGGTTTTACGTTTATTTTAACTACATTATCGGTTAGGGTCTTAGTCGTGTATTGTTCGATTTCTGCTACTGCGGTTAAATGTGTTGCCATTTTATCATAATTTTGGCGGTTTATTTATTACTAAAGTTAATACTTGTGTATCTGATACTGGTAGATTATTTTGAGTGTTTTGCACTAGTATCGAATATTTACTTTCTAGCAATAAAGGTTGTTGTTGCTGGTCTTGTGATAAGAGCAAAGTACGTGATTGTTTGCGTCGTTTGCCTTTGTGTTTTTAGCGGCCTTCCAGTTGTTGGTATTGTTGTTTGTTTCGTTTTCATCTCCGTCGCTCTTCTCTGCACTAAAGAATGAGTTGCATTCTTCACGATTTGGCATTTAGTATACATGTTGCGATGGTACAACTGGGAAGATAGAAGTGACTGCTGCTGATACTGAGAGCATGGGGGTGCTTGACACTGAGGAATTTGGTACTGCAGACTGCCCTGCTTGTCTCTGGAACACGTCTTTGTGGTTCAAAAGTCAAATAAGAAATGTTTTTGCAAATTTAGTGAAATATTTGCTTAATTGTAACCAAAAACATATTCAAGAATAAACTGTGATAAATTTGAAAGAGCTGAAAGATATCTAACATTTTAAAAGGCAATTTGTGACCATAAATAAGGTCAAAATATTTTTCCGGACTCTTAATACATTGATGCACACGTTGGAACCTTGTTTTATAATATTCCTCCATAGCGATTCAAGTCTCTCCGAAACACGGGCTTTGAACGCATCAACCACCTCTTCCGACCTCAAAAATCGTTGTCTACGCAGTTTGTTCTTTATTTGCAAGAGCAAAAAGAAATCGGAACTGTACAACAGATCAATTCTACAGTTTGAGTGCTCAAAAAGCCAGTTGTTTGCGTCGATTGTTATGGTGGAGAATGATCTGGCGTCGCAAGTTAGTTTTAGACTTCTGGCAAACAAATGGTTGTGTACCATTCAGAATTGATCATTTTACAATCTTATAAAACCACATTTGCAACCTATACAATTTTGCAAAAAAACAGGTGACGATTTGCTGCGAAGTGCTTCAAGCGCGAATGACTTTTATTGGATTTGGTTCAACTTAGAAGGCCCATATAATTGACTGTTGTTTACTTTCGAACTCACATGCATAAATCACAGATTACTCACCTGTGACGATATTGTAAATGGTTTTTGAAGCACCGCGATCGTATTTTCTGAGAATTTCTTTCGACTAACCGACATGAGCCTTTTTTAGAGCGATCGTTAACTTATGCAGTATCCAACGCTTTTACATCTTTGTCACGGTTTCATTGTTATGTAATATCAAATGTATGCTAATCATACTAATGGCTAAGGATGGCTGCATTTTATAATGTCACATGATAATCTTACAGTTCCACAGCTGATTTTAGGCGGCCTTCCTTATATTTATTCGCCAACGGACTACGACCATGGTTAAATTCGTTTAACCAACGATATACAGTAGCTCTTTGTGTGGCTTCATCACCAAAAGTCTAAGTGAGTTGATCGACTCACTGTTGTTGAGATAATCCACGTCAAAAGTCGTAAAAAATTATCACACGAAAATTTTCTCGAGTTAATAGATGTGCAAGTAGAAACTCGACTTTATTTGGTCAAATTCAACTTTATTGAGAAGATACTTGTTACAAAGATTAATAATCGAATTATTCGCTATTACTATCTATGATCTTTTGCCATTTATCGGGTAGATGATAGATGCCTTCGCGATAGAAACTTGGTGGTTTTGAAGCACAACAGTCATCGAGCCATTTTCGCACATCTCCAACTTTCGTGAACCGCTAGTCTTTCAAATATGACATCAATCTGAATACGTGGTAACCAGAAGGAGCCAAGTCTGGAAAATATGCCGCATGCTGGACAACTTCCCCGCCTAAAGAGAAGGCGAGTTCCTGGGTTGGTTTTGCTGTATGTGGACGAGCGTTGTCATGCAGCAATACTATTTTTCGCCTTTGTTGATCAGTATAAGTTTTTTGTCTCCAGAGCATCACTTAAATTGATCAATTAGACTTGGTAACGTTCAGCTGTAACAGTTGACTAGGTTCCAGACACTCTTGGTAAATGACTCCTTGCCAATCCCACCAGACACACAGTAACAATTTCTTGGCATGAATATTTGCAACTGAAGTTGATAGCTGGCCTAGATCAACCCATGCTTTTCATCGTTTAGAATTGCCGAACAAAATCTACTTTTTGCTACCCGTAATGAGTTTGTGCAAAAATTCTTTCTTTTTACCGAGAAACCAAATTTATGCAGATGTCAACTCTTCGGTTTTTGTTTTCTTCCGTCAGTATATGAGGAACCCATTATTCTTCCTTCTGTATCTTTCACATTGCGTGCAATCGAAGTGATATTGCTTGGTGAGTAACTCCTAACTGTTCTGCAAGCTCTTCTTGAGTTTGACATAGATTTTCATCCAGTAAAACTTAAAATTCTTCGACTTCAAATTTTTTACTGCACCTGGACGTGGATCGCCCTCAAGACTAAAATTTTTATGAAATCTTGTAAACCATTCTTTCATTATTAAATGACTCACAGAATGTTTGGTCAGAGTCGAATTAATCAATTCCATAGCTTGAGTAGCATTTTTTTTCGTTTGACACCAGAATAGAATGCAAGGGCGTAAATGTTGCTTATCGACATTCATTTCTTATAAAATTGATACACACGGAATAGCTTGTAAATAACTAAAACTTACGTCATAAAAACAGAAATGACTAAGCTACATTTATCCAAAATGCCGAGCTCTGCCTTCAAGTATATTTTTTAATGCAACAAATTTCAGAGCCGAGTTTCTACTTGCACACCTATTATTTCCATTGTTGATCGACCGGGAATTTTCAACTTAATAAAATCAAAACAAATATTGCCCCTACGACAAAACATTCTAAGTTTGTATGTCATCAAAAGTGGCAAATTGTATTATGCAAACCTCAGATTGCGTTGAGAAGTGAAATAATACTTAAACCACATTATCAATTCGTAACTTTTCGATCTATCATCGTAGCCCTGTATATATCTATTGTAGCAAAATAGTGCCCAACTACAAGAACATTTATAAGACGACATCAAATTTTTATGCTAAACTGTTCCACTCTCAGTCCAAACTATTCAAGGACCAACTTGTAAGCCTTCAATATTTTTGAGTTAATTTACTAATATATCTCAGGGAGGTTTATAGAAATCGATTAAAAGTACAAACATACTAAGCAATATTTTACAGAAAATTTATTTAATAAAATAAAGTTTCTGCATATGCAGTTTTCAATTAGTTCTTGCTTCAATAAATTTTAATTCAACCGGTTTACCAAGCTTGGCTTGAAAACCGTTTTTATAGTATTTCCTGATCTATAAAAGCAATATATGTGAAATTACTTCAATTTGAATATTCCTCATTTTAAAAGTGGTATTAATTATCACTAACCATAAATAATTTGTGAGTCAAGTCTTTAATTGCGACCTCTCTGCCATAGTACGTCCTACTTCACAACTTATTTCCGTATTAAGTTAAAACTTAAATGAAACGGCATTTAGCAATAATCGCGATGGTTGCTGCAAGAACTTCTGCATGCAAGCCAATTTAAGGCGATTTTTCCCCGGCCAACCATAACTTCAGCAGCCCGGAGTTGTTTTGTCGAGGTTCTGCTTAAAACGAAAGGCAAATAACAAGAAGTTGATTTAGAGGATCATTAGCAGCTGCAAGCTGTGCAGAAGAGGCACTCGGTGGTGACATGCAATACTTTATTTACCCATATATTCATCCATTTGCTGTAAATCTTAAAAATTTATGCTTATAAGTATTCATTCTTAGCGAAAGTTATTGCCGTAAAGAGCGCAGCCAGTCGGCCGGCCGGCTCCTCTGTTTACTTCATTGTTGCCTCATTTTTGCCAGGGCTTTATAGCTTCTGCAGTTAATCACGGCCCTTTTTCTAGTCCAAAGAAAAGAATATTATTTGTTGCCCTTTTAAGCTTGCAAGTTTTAAATGCTTCAGGTTTGTAGAAGTCTTATATTAAAGGAAGACTTTAATGGCTATTGCTTTAATTAAGGACCAATCTTATCTGACAAAATTTAGGAAACTTGAGAATTTACAATAAGTGTACGTGTCAGTGTTTCGAGATTATAACCATTAAACGTATAATAACTTATGCATTTTCAAAAAAATCTGAAAAGACCACTGTTTTGTATAATATTGTATAATATTTATAAATATTATTTGGCAAAGAAGGTACCAACCAGTCACTGGCATTATTTATAAGCTTTCTTTTTTCTATAGCTTTTTGCCATTAACTTTCTTTAAATCTCTTGAATTTGCTGTTCTTCTCGTGCTTTTGGCCGTAGTTACAATTTCATCTATAAGTTTACTTCTGCTCTGCTAATATTTAAATCTATCATGTGATAACTTGAATTTGTTGCAATAGTTGAAGGTAGATATGGATGTGCAGAAATTCACACATTCTCAAATTCTAAAAAAACATTTTTAAATCATGACTTCATAAAGTTTATTTGTTTTTGATAGTGAACTACTGGTTGAAAGTTTCGAAGCGTAATGACGTATCAGAAATCGACTTTGCGAGTGTGATATCAAACATTCGAAAATAAGTATATGTTTATAAATCCTAACAAAACTAACAAAAGTTAATAAAATAGTAATAAAAATTTTATGCTATACAAGTACAGGTGTGGAAATAGTATAACATTCATATTTAATAATGTTTACGTTCAGAAATTACTGTGGACCACGTACCAATATAAATAATGGGCATCAAATCTTTCAGCAAGAAAAAATTCAATAGCAACCGATTACAAATAATCCATTAATTCTATACCACCACCCCAACAACAACGACATAAATGCGGTAAACCCAGAGTATCACCTACAAAGAATAACGTCAAAGAGTCAACCAAATAGCAAAAAGTGAATGGATAGCAATAAGAAGCACCAAAAGTAAAAATATTTTCAAAAGCTCGCTACCAGTAACGATAAAATTGTGAGAAACCACCGACACAACGAAGAAAATTGCAATAACACAAATATTACAACAAACTTCTAAACTCCCACCAATATTTGTACATAGCATATTAAACTACAAACAAAACGAAACATATCAGGGCCATAGTGAAGATGAGCAATGCTGCACAAAAGGTTTGACAAATAAAGAATTCAAGAAAAAAATATATTCTAACACACATTCCCGCTAAATAAAATATCTACACCATTCAACGGATATTAATAATATTAAAGGCTACAAGGTCTACTCGGAATCACCAAGGATCTGCTTAATTTTTTTTTGTAGATTTAAAGCCAATAGAAAGCAACAAAGACATACAAAATAACAGGATTACAAAATAAAATCGTACAAATAGAACTTTAAAGAACTACAATAAATCTTATGTATGCGTTAAATGTGGAAGCTCACGCAATACTAAAAACTGCATAAAGGCTATAGACTCAAACGAAATGTGCTTTATTCGGAGGAAGCCATACAGACAACTATAAAGAATGTGACCATTATTACAGGTTAGTTAAAGGAAACAATAACACCACTGATTAATACAAATCCACATATAAAAAACATACAACACACCTCCATCTCTCACCAACAAAGTTATGCAAATGCAGTCAGACTAACCGCTAAGCAGTACAAAGACACGCTTACCAAACCAACTAAGTTTATTGAAGAGCTCAAACGTTTATTCAATCAGTTATTTTAACAGAACAGAATGCTAATAATGCTAATTAATAAAATAAATTAAAAATGGTTATCCTAAGGATAGTCCAATAGAATGGCAATGGGCTTTCAGGTCATAAAGAAGAAATAAAATTACCTTGCAATCAAAATTTTATTGATATACTTCTAATTAGTGAGACACGTCTAACTAATGTAACAGAAGTTATTTCAATATACCAAAATGCAAATTATACTATACGAATTACCTGGATGGCATTGCATATGGAGGCGCAGTAATACTTACCAAAGATACAGTCGGGCACTTACAATTTATTGCTAGATTATTATACAAAACATTACAGGCAATGTTAATTTAAAATTGGCTGGTGCTCCGCCTTACGGCACTACACCAGCCCTACCGCGACCGTATTTAACAATTTTACGCAATCCTGTATTTTACAATGCTCAATTTCCTTAAAATTATTGTGGTCGCAAATTTACCTGCCCCGGCATTCGCCTTAGTGTAGGACCCGGGAAAACCACAAAAACCCGAGTCAGGGCAGGCGACTCAAAACCACTGATGGCTCCGAGTCCTCCTAGCTATTACATCACTACGCAAAGAAACAGACTAAAATCTACCTTGACTTACGCCGCACTTAGTGTCTGCTAGATTGTTCAAAGAGTTCGCATCTCGCACAACACTTGCTTTTCCCAACCCCCGCGCGCCCATCACAAGTTCGCGTCAACACGTAATCTCGCAAAAACCGCAAGAGCCGCCCACCATTCACGCACGTTCGAAAGTCCCTCTAGCTGCTCCTGCGTTCGTAACCATCTCCAGCCGCTGGTAACCAGGGTCCTCTCTGCCCTGTCCCTGGTCTCCTCCTCTGCGTTGCAGGTCAGCAGGACGTGCATGGCGTCGTCGACCTCCCCACACGCGCATCTGTTTTGATCTTCCGCCAGCTTCCGGATTCAGACTAGGTATGACCGGAAGTTGCTATGCCCAGTAATAAGCTGGACGGTGTGCCGGTTAAAGCACTCCGCAGCTTGTCGCGCATGTCGTCCCGTTTCCGCTGCTTGTCATCTCTGCTCCCATCTTGCTCTCGTCCTGGCTCGTAGACGATTTTTTACGAGCCCCATTGGTACCGTCTCCTGCCGCTGCCTCTTTAGCCAACTGGTCCGCACGCTCGTTGCCTGGAGTCCCGACGTGCGCCTTGGTCCAATGGAACCGGACATCGATCTCGGCCGACAGCGTCTTTGCAAGGCTCCACACCTCAATTTGCAAATCCGTCGGCGCTCTCATATTCTTGAAAGCAAGTAGCGCTGACTTGCTGTCAGATATTACAGCGCATCTTGGGATCGTTGCTCTGTGCCTTTGTATGTAAGCTAGGCACTCTCGGATGGCTACTAACTCGCACTGGAAAATAGTGCTCCAGTCTGCGAGTTTTGCTCGTTCGTAGTGTATTTCTTCGTTTCCTTGCATGACCACGAACGCGGCCCCTGCTCTCCCGGCGTCTGCCCGCGATCCGTCCGCGTAGCAGCACAGTTGTCGCTGCTCCGGCTCCGCCACGCTGAATGGGATGCCGTCTCGCTCGGCCAGGTGCCCCGTCTCCTCCATGGACTGCCTCCGGTCAATGACGCCCTGCCGCAACCCCAGCTCCTCTCGAAGCTGCTGCTCCGGCCCGTTCGTCAGGCTCCTGCGATCGGCCGCCTCCTGCAAAATAAAATGCAAAGGCGTAACTGGTTCAATGCTAACGCGGTTTCGGTGGCTACAGTGCGGTAAGCACTTGCAGCCTTAACTGCGAGTATCCTCTGTACGCTGAGCAAGTCCCTAGTTTCTCTAACTTTGCACCCTTATTTCAGCAGCGTACAGCATTGCCGGCTGTACTGCCCCCTCAAATATCCGCGCCGCCGATTTACCGCGAAAACCCCAGGTTAATCGCGCCGCCGCTCCGATCCGATGGGAAATCTTTTTCCCTTTATCGCAAACCGCCCGTATGTGACTTTTCCACAGTAATCGATCATCGATTTCTACTCCAAGGTACCGGATGTGGTCCTTGCAGTAGACGCGCTCGCCGTTGACCAGGAAAGTCGGTCTCTCCTGCCCAGGTCGTTTACCGAAAAATACCGCCTCCGTCTTTTTTGCATTAAACCGCAATTTCGCGCTATCCGCCCATGTTTTAAGCGCTCCGAGTGCCTCGTTTCCGCGCGCTTTTAGCGTTTTAAATTGCGCCGCCCGAACTATTAAAAGGGTGTCGTCCGCGAATCCCACAATCCGGCATCCTTGCGGCAACTGAACCCTGATCATGCTCTCGTATATCAGCTTCCAGTATGCCGGTCCAGAGCACGAACCCTGGGGACACCCCCCCGCGTTATTTCTCGCGTCACGATTCCGTGGCCCGTTTCGACCTGCGCCACCCGTTCGCTAAGGTAGTGTTTTACTAGCGAGAGGAGATTTCGTGGACACTCTGTCTCAGCTAGTTCCTGGATAATTCCAGGCCACCACGCGTTATCGAACGCCCCCGCGATATCTAAGGCGATTAAAGCGCAATAATCTTTCGTGTCCCTAGCGTTCCTGACCTCGGAGACCGCGCGAAAATCGTATTGTCGCTCGTGAAAACCGCCGTTTTCCCGTACTACATATTCCACGCGCGTTGTAATGATACGGTCTAACGCCTTACCGACCACCGGGAGCAAGCTTATTGACCGGAAGCTACCTGGGTCGGTAGGATCCACTTTTCGCGGTTTCGGAATAAAAAGCACCGTTTGTATTTTCCAACATCTCGGAAAGATGCCGAACTATAAAGTCGCATTGAAGATGCTTTCGAAGATAGCCGGAGCAATCTCGAAAGCCTTCAACACCGCATCCGCGGTAACGCCGTCATGCCCCGGGTTTTTTTTTGCGTCCATTCGCGCTATCGATCTATAAATTTCGCCCGTGGTTATACGAACGTCGGCTCGACGGTTGCCGACAATCGTAGCCGTTTCGCGTCTAACTTCCGCCTGATTCGCGTCGTCTTCTTCCGCATCGTCGCGGGGGAAGAAGTTTTCCAATAAAAATTCCGCCGTTTCGCGAGCTCCTCTTGTGTACGTACCGTCCGCACAGTCGGGCACTACGAGCTTCTAAAATATAAGGAACGTGGAGAGACAGGCGTTTAAATAGCCGTGCCCTCGTGGTGCGGTGTGGGAAACTAAGTACGGCCCTTAAACGGCTAGCGCGAAAGCGGATGGGGGCGGCTACCGATATCAACCGATAAGTAAAGCCAAATCGCTCACCTGAATCGGCTTCGGCTTCGGCGGCGATGGTTTCACTGTGGCCACCTTGTTGCGATGTCTTCGTGCCGGGGACACGACCGCACTGGCCGAGATACAATGCGGATCGAGTATTTCTTTCGGGGTAGTTATCTGCGGGTTGGTTAAATGCGGCCCTACTGGACGCGTTGCGGAGTGAGTATATGTTGCGGGATGTTAAAACACGACCGAATTGGCCGCGTTGCGGTGTGAGTATTTGCGGGTTGATTAAATGCGGCAGTACTGGACGCGATGCGGTATGCGTATGTGGCCGGGCTTCGCGCCTGGCTTAGCGGTGGGTCTTTGCGGGATAATTTTTAACTCGACAGCATTTTTCATCTCAAAGGGTGCTGCCGCCGGCGTATGCAGACTTGCCGGCTGAGCAAAAGCCCATATGCCGTTTTGTGTGCGATAGCAAAACGTAGCGGCAGATATCAAAGCCACCAGCATGCCGCCGCGATATACAAGCGGTTCAAGGGCCAAAAGGCCGCCACACCAGAACGTCTTATTCAAACAGCATCCATAAAAGCCAAAAGCTTTTCATATGACCTAACTAGTAAAGCTGTGTACTTTCTTTTCCGTGATCATTTAAAAAAAGAAGTTTTTGAATCATTTTTTCAAACACCGGGACCGGGGTTTTCGACGGGAGGCAGTTACAACAGCAAACATACCTTATAGGGCACACGTCTTACAACAGGTAAAGGTAGAGCATTAGCCGAAGTTGTCGACAAAAAACTATTCCTTTCTATCGGCTAGTACCCCAACATGCTGACCTACCGATTCAGGCAAAATTCCGGACTTATTGTATATCTTTGTAACCAACGGAATTTTCTCTACATATATAGGTATATCATTAAGCTATGACTTATTTTTACACCATAACCATTAGGCCAATAGCTACTATAAGTGGTTCTGTTATAATAAAGAAATTAATACCTATATTACACAACTATAAAACAAATTTAGATACTTATTGTATTGTACCAGAATATATAGAAGGAGAAACTGATAATCTAAAAAATTTGCTCCAGCATTCTGCCAAACTATTTCAATTATTGAAACACAAAAGCTAATATCATATTATATAAAATAAAGAAACTAATAGCTGAAAAAGGCGACCCAAGCCAGTCTGGCAACGTACTCGCACACCAGATTGCAGAACAAGCTAAATAATAAGTAAAATAAAAACTGAATAAAACTAGAAATGGACCTTTCAAAATATACCTTTCTAATCTTACTAAGCAAGATAACTTTATTTGTAAACCCATAAAAAATAAGAAAAAAACT
Organism: Sinelater perroti; assembly: GCA_036346155.1. NCBI lineage: Eukaryota > Metazoa > Arthropoda > Insecta > Coleoptera > Elateridae > Sinelater > Sinelater perroti. The sequence continues at coordinate 30,019 of JARFIY010000057.1, read as the reverse complement.
TAAAACAACATCACCACTGCTTCGAAAAAGTTTAGTATCTACATAATCGTAAGCGAAAAGTTATAAAGCGAAGGTCGACCTATTTTCAGAGTATCTCTTGGAAGTCCTTCTTTAACAAAACAATGGCCAAGTTAAGAAGTAGAACTATCTACCTGCTTCTCAGAACAAGAAAACCTGAAATTATTCACTCATAAGCAATTTATGAAGAAATTAAGATTATAAACTCAAAAAACACGTTAATTATCGACTCAAGTCAGACTCAGTCAACAGCCCAAAATCGTTAAAAATAGCCCAAATGATAATAGTACCTAGACCAGGAAAAATCCCACAAATGTGGCATCCTACCGACCAATAATTCTGCTACCAACAATTTTAAGACTTTTAGAAGAACTTCTACTCAAAAGAATTAACGAGGACATAAGCCCACAAGACTGGACCCCATGCTACCAATTCGGGTTCCGCTAAGCTCACTCTGCTGTGCAGCAGTGCCGCCGCATTGCAAATATTATTAAGCATGCAATGAAAAACAATACTGAACTGCAGAGTATTCCTAAATGTGAGCCAGGCGTTTGAGAAAGTATGGTATGACCTACTATATAAAATCAAAAGAATCCTTCCAAAACGTTACTTCAATGAACGTGAACTTGAAATCAAGTTTAATAGTAAAACCTGAAATCGTTACAAAATTCTTTCCTGCGTACCACAAGGAAATATTCTTAGTCCGCTTTTATATGTACAGTATACATCAGATAATTCATTAGCCAAAGAAATGCCAATAAGTATATTGGCGCATTTGCAACTCACGAATATCCTACTACAGCTGCAATGTATTTATAAGACTACTTGGACCTAGTGGAAGTATGGTTTAAGAAATATAAAATTAGTCATCATTTTAATTATTATTAAGCGGCGAATCGAAGCGGAGTCAATTACTAACTTCGTGTTGTCTGTCTGTCCGTCCGTCCGAGCGATAACTCGAGAACGGCTGGGAATTTCCAAATTCTGTTTTCACCAATCGACAGGTGACAGGTGCTAGTGATTTTGAAACTGATTGGTAAAAGGGTTCTCAAATTTGGGAAACTGCTTCGCCACTTCGCTATGCGTTGCAAGCTTTGCAGGTTTATTTTTATTATTAAACTTACACCAAGGTATTTCGTATGGTCGCAGTTTAATTGTCATTGCGGCATTAAACGTGTTTATATATCATGTCGCCTCCGCATCCGCTAACGTGCATCCAAGAATTGATTCAGGCTCTGTCTGTCACAAGCCAGAATAAAGGATGAATGACAGGGGAGTAACACCTTTCTAAAAAACCGGGGTTTAGCTGCCCCGGCTGATAGCACCCTGTAAGGGCCCCATCTCAGGGTCACGAGTGAAAACCGGTTAACGCCTCAAATTGCGGACGTATAATACCCCAACGGAATAGGAGACGGAAGAACCAAGAGGACTTTAAGGTAGTAGTTGGTTGATACAACCGATGGGGGCTAATCTCCCCTTGGTCAAGGTGGGAGCGCGTAGATAGTATGGAAAAGGTTGACTTATAAAGACAACATGACTTACGCAGTCCTAGTTAGCAGGATTACCACCTACACACCAGCATGTAGAGTTAGCACGATGTGTTAAATGGCCCTTATGATGATCTATATAAATATGTCGAATTTGCAAAATTACCCTAGTTGAGTAGGAAAAAAGTACCAAAATCTCACACTGCTACAGCAATAGTCAGCCGCGAGGATTCTGGGAGAGGCAAAATTTCGACTAAAGAAATCCAAGCTACAAGAAACAATACGAAACAAATAGAAATGTATATCGCTACCTATAATATAAAAACTCTAAGCAGCGAAGAGAGAATGACAGAAAAAAAAGAATTAGAAGGTATAAATTGTTATATTTTGGGACACGTTTAAAAGGAGAAAACTGCAGTACTCTGAAATCAGGAGACGTACTATTTCACAAATAAGTACAGACGTAGAACTCCGGTTCCACAGATTTCCGGGGCTTCTATATATAAACAAACGGTTACTTCCGGTGAAATCGGTCTCGAGATTTTCCGATCAGGCTGATTTTTGGCGTCTGGAGTTGACTTATAGTCGTTAGTTGAATACTGAAAACGTTATGTCTCTATGACAGATGAAAAATTATAAGGCGTGACAAATGTCGGAAATAAAAAATAATTTCCAGCTTGGAAGCTGTCTTGATCAGAAGTTATAAGGAATGATCTATTGGAAGCTGGGTGCACCAAAATCGTTATCACATTGTTGTAGGACATCTCACCTATGCCAGCTCGTAGATGTAAACCGAGTAGGAAATGGGCTTTCGAATGATACCCCTCTTATGTCTTTAGGCTCAGTAGTTCCCGAGTTGAAAGTCGTGACGGACGGAAAGATCGACAGGCACCGATATAGAAGTCTAAAGCGAAGAACCATCTTCAATTGGTGGAGTAGGTCTGATAATATCCAGGAAATCGATCCAGATCAATGAATTAAAAGCAATATCAGAAAGAGTTATGTGTGTTACATTGAAATTAAGTAACAAATATAAACTAATGATCATACAGACATATGCCCCTACAAAAGACCATCCGGATAAAAAAGTTAACGTGACATAAGAATTGTACTAAAAGAATAAAAATCACAATGCACGGTAATAATAGGTGATTGGAACACAAAAATTTGAGGAAAGCAGAAAGACGATTATATATTTATCGGAAAATTTGGACTAGGAGATAGGGACGATAGAAGAAGAAAATTACTATCTTCAGGAAAAGTAGTTATACGCGATGAACATCTTTTTCGAAAAACCACAGCAAAGGAAAGGACATGGAGAAGTCTAAACAGAGTAATTAAAAATCAAATGTGTTACGTTAAAACAGACAAAAAGCAAAAGATAAAATATCACTGCTAAATAAATCTAATACAGGGAGTGATCATACGCTAGAAGTTAATATAAAGCGGGAAAGACACAACCTGATACAAAGGAGGCAGAAAAGATATAGCGAAGAGTGTATAAAACAAAATGAAGGAAGATTGGTATCTGGTTGGTAACCAGAAATAGCTAAGAAATTAAAACACCTGGATGACCAAGAACATCTAAGTTTAGATCAACAAGCAGAAAAGGTAACAGAAGCAATAAAAACATCTTTCTACGAGGCAAAAATTCCCAGTAAAACCTAAAAAAATAAGCAATGAAACTGAAAAACTTACAACAAAAAGGAGAAATTTGTTAAGGAACACGGTAGAATGTAAAGAATTAAACAAAAGAGTCAAAAAAGAGATTAGCGAAGACATTCGAAACGCAGTTAACACAACAGACAATAAAAGACAATGTAAATATAAAAGTACTAAAAACAGAAAGATCTAAAGGGAAGACCAAAATATACCAACTAAAAAACAAGAATGACGAACTACTTATTAGAAGAAAAGACAAAAAAGAACAGAGGAATTCTATAGAGCCCTGTACAAAACCGAAGATAACAGATTACTCGAAGATATGCCTCAATTACAGAGGATAATTCCCCAAATAGAAACTGATAAAATAGAAATGACACTGCCAAAAATAAAAAATAAACGAACTTCAAGAAAAGACAGTATAACTGTAGACCTGATCAAAAAGGAGGACCTCAACTTTTAAAAAGTATAAAATAACTTCTAAACCGGTGTCTTATGGAAGAGAAGATACCTGAAATATAGCACAACACGCAAATTGTACTAATACATAAAAAAGGGGATAATACTAAACTTGAAAACTATTGTCCCATAAGCTTGCTGCCGCATCTATTATAAGTTACTTACTAAAATGATAGTTAACTGCTTTACAAACAAATTGGAACTTTACTAAGCACCAGAACAACCAGGCTTCAGAAAAGGGTTTAACACCACGGATCATATTTAAACTATACGTAGCCTCATCGAAAAGCATACAGTATACAACGTCCCATTACATCTAGCCTTTATTGACTACAAGAAGGCGTTTAAGCTCGCAACAAAAGGTGTTTTTAAAAATCTACAATGGGATAATCGAGGAATTAATACAGACCGCAAAAGACTCGCCATCTAAGATACGCGGACGGGGTAGTTCTCAGTAAATGATATAGAAGGACTACAGAATATGATAGATGAATTGGTGTTAGAGTCAGAGAAAGTCGGACTAAGAGTAAACGCATCGAAAACAAAGGTTATGAGCCCAGATCAAGAACAAATACTAATAAACGGAAAACTGATAGAAAAGCTTATAGAGTATATATACTTGGGACACACAATTAAAATTGGAAAGAAAAATCAAGGTGAAGAAATAAACAGAAAATTAAATTAAAATGGGCAGCTTTCGGACGACTTTTATACGTATTCAAGTCAGATATCCCAAATGATCTAAAACGTGAAGTATATAACAAATGCATCACACCGCTATTAACTTATAGATTACAAACCATGATATTGACAAAGAACTCGACGAATAAATTGAGGGTAGCACAACGAGGTATGGGGCGCGCAATGATGGAGATAAGCCTCAGAAATAAAATTAGGAATGAAGAAATAAGAATGAAAACTGGAGTCGAAGATGTAATAAAGATAATTAGTCACAACAAATGGAATTGCCAGACAATCACATGACCACTGGACATGACCCACAACGAAATGTAGAAAGACCTTTAAAACGATGGACGGACGATATAGTGGAATTTGCTGGAAAAAAATGGCAGAGAATAACAAAGCAAAAAGACAAATGGAAAATTAAAAGGGAGGCCTATATCTAGAAGTGGATTGCAGAAAAGGCTGAAGAAGAAGAAAAAGAAAGTCAACAATTCTAAATCGTCCCATTTAACGTTCACGCTTTCGAAAGGCCACTGCCCTATCGTAATTCTAAATCAAACAGCCATACAACAGAATGAAAGAACTAAATATTTGGAATCACATGTAGATTCTAACTTAAATCGCAAACAGTCGCAATCGCATACAGTAAGCAAGAAAAAACAAAGTGATCTAAAAATAAAGGAAATTAACTGACTAATTTGCAGAAAATCTAAATTAAGTATTGAAAATGCAATCAAGCTCATACAGGCATACGAGTCAAGCTCTGGAGCTGCTCAAGCAAGTCTAACATAGTCGTTATGTAGCGATCTCAATCCAAACACTTTGGAACATCGAAAATAATCCCTAGTAAATATCAGATCATACCCTACATACCGACTTTAAAAACCAACATGTCAGTAAACTTATAAACTAGAATAGTAACAAACCCAACAACAACTTGGAAACTGAACCTAATCCACTGCTAGAGCCGTTACTGCACCCTACACTCTACAGAAGACTGAATCGATCCTGGACAATAGATCTTCGATAAAGCTGAGGTAACATCGTTGGATGGATCCCTCTCCACTCCACGTGTAAGAAGTTAGACTTACCTTGTACGTAATAATCACATTAGCTTATAGAGTGCATTTAATTCTGAATGCTAAAAAATATTTATAGCTAAATGTCATGTTCTCTGTTTCAACTTTTTATATCATTCTCTTATCAGACTGTCGCATACTATTACGATTATACACGTAACAAAGCAGTCAATAAATTTCACTAGTGTTATGTTTATAAAACAAGTTTTACTGCATACCTAACAATTTGCAAAATAACTATAACAAAGTCAATGTTAACATGCAAATATAAAATTAATAACAAATTATACAGAACTATAATAATATACTTATATAGAACTAAAAATACTTTTATCGTAAAAAAAAATATTGTAGTCTAGTACCTAAACTGTCTTTTTTATGACCAATTCAAGAAATCGCAATGATTTCACTTTATATATCAAAATCCAATTCGATAAAATAAAATTTGGTCTCTTTATGGTAATGTAAAATACATTAGGGCAAGAACTTGTATATTGTCTTGAACATTTTGTCTTCTAAAGAAAGGAAAATTTTATTAAGCAACTAGATCAGAGTATTGCAAATAAATTGAAGATCTTGTCAACAATTTTAATTCTACATGGAGAAGTTGTTGTGTATATTGAGGAGTTTAACAGCTGCCACTGTAAAATTAAACCCGAACAATGAAATCTGTTTATCGTAAAACAAGAACTTGCACAATGAACGGATAGTAAAAAATAACAACAAAAACATAAAAATAGCAGATATGAAAACCCCAAAATTTAGGTATTTGATATACGAACATAACTTTGTGGAATAATAGAAACACGAGGTTACCACAAATGCATTATCGGAACTAAAGTAGAAAAGTCAAAAACAATAGAAGATACAAAAACTATATACAGCGCCAATGATAAAAATTTGAAAGCACTATTAAACAGTAACACCACGTAAGTTACCTTTAAATTTGACAGAAAAAGATGTACACAATAAGTCTGACATGAGTAAAACAAAGAAATAGAAAATATTTTTTTGAATAACGATGGTATAAACGTTGCTCCTAAAGCAGCATCCAAAAAAACTATATAGCAAAAAGTATAACACTGAGTCTCAAAAATAAAGCTTTGTTCAAAAGTAAACTCCAGAACAAAGAATGCATAAAGCCAGAGATGATACAAAAATCTGTTAATAAAAAGTACCACTAAATAACATTACACATAAAAAAAGTGACAAGTGATAGCGTCAAAAGCAATTTGTGATATTAGTATTTGACCAGTGTTCCGAGCAGCCGAGGCCGCATCTTCCAGGGTTTTCTGTAGCATCAGTCCCGGTTTTAGTCAGCAAGAGTGTAGACGTAACGAATGTGAGTGTGATAGCACATTTCAAGTTCAGACGCGGTACCCGCCCAGCGCCGCATTATCAGCTGGATTCACCTGTTAAGAAAAACGTTCCACAATTAATAGCTGTAAATCGCTAGTGCAACATTAAACGGACTTTATTTCTAAAACACCAAAAAATAAGAGATGCAGGGAAGCAATGATGATCTCTGTACCAATAACTACCTCCTAATTATATATCCAAGTACGTCGGCAACATAAATGTACCCTCAACGATTCTATACACAAATTTCAATGTCAGCACATATACCTTGGTAGTCCGCGTTTGACTTTCATACCGTTAAGACGTGTGCTGAGCGATAATAGTGAAAGAGTGTAACGCGGTTATCGCTGACCTTAGGTCAGCAATACGGTGGTTTAATCTGAGTGAAGTATAATAATTATAAACTCACATTTCGTAAAACAGTTATATGAAAACAATCCACATGTTACTAAAATGGCATGCAACAGCAATAATAATTTATATATTCCGTCAACGCAATTAACACAGCAGCTAGCATCTCAATCACATAATAGCTTCGCCCCGATGGATAGCCAGGTAAATCCCCAATTACCTATTATCAATACTCCTTATTTACATAACAACTTGACATATGTGCCGAATGTGCAGATCCCAAATTTACAATCTCAAATGAATACACAAACTAATGATACTTTTACATCAATGCAACTAAATAACATACCGACAAATAATTTATCTAACAGAATAAATACACCCGATAGTGATAGTGAGGTGGAATTGAATACAATGCCCAATAAAGAATGGCAATGTGTACAAAACAGAAAGAGGAAAAGAATAACAAAACAATCAGCACAAAATAAAGCAGTGCATGTCACACAAAATAATAGATATTCTGCCCTTAATAGCCTTAATGAGGATATTACTGACGTCGCACCGGTTGTTCAACAAAATAAGATACCCAGACCACCTCCGATATTTGTACACGGAGTTACATATTATAATAAAATGATAAATGCTCTAACAGCTGTTGCTGAAATAGAACAATATAAAACAAAAGCAATGGCTGATAATATAGTTAAGCTAAGTGCAAATACTCCAGACACATACCGTAAGTTAATAACATTCATGAAGGAATCAGGTATAATTTACCACACATATTAGATAGATGAGAGAAAATGAAGCTTATAGAGTTGTCATTTCAAAGTAAGAGCTGTAACAAACATCAAACACAGAATTACAAAATTACCCTCACCAATGTTTTTTGTAGACTTGGAACCTGCTGAAAACAATAAAGACATTTACAATCTTAAATTTTTAAATAATCACGTTATAAAAGTGGAGCCGCCACGTAAAAATACATCAATTGTCCAGTGTACAAGGTGTCAACAATATAACCATACTAAAGCCTACTGTAACCGTCCCTACGCTTGCGTTAAATGTGGAGGACCGCATGACACTAAGACATCCAAGAAATCAAAAGATTTGCCGGCTAAATGTGCTTAATGTGGCGGTGATCATCCCTCCAACTATAGAGGCTGTACAGTACACAAAGAATTACAAAACAGACTGAAACCAGACACACAGAGTCAAAACAGGATTATCAATTCAAAACACTTACCACCCAGTAACAATAGACAACACTCAAAGTTAACACCCTCAACATACAGCCAAGTAGTACAAGGTGACACTGTACAAGCCAACAGTCAAGACACAATTTACGGACAGATCTTATCTAAGAGTTCCGCACTATACATACTATCATACGGAACATCCGGATGGTACCGCCCACGGCGGAACAGCGCTATTCATAAAGAGCTCAATAGTTCATTATGAACTACAAAAATATGAGGATCCATGCCTACAAGCAACAACAATACAAGTTTGTAAATTACCAAACCCAATTATCATATCTGCTGTCTATTGTCCACCAAGACATAATATTACCAAGGAGGACCTAGAGCCGTCTTTCCAATCACTTGGCAGTACATTCATATGCGGTGGAGACTTCAACTGTAAGCACACCTACTGGGGATCTCGGCTAATTACCACTATCTCCTATGAGAAGAAAAATATGGATACCTATCAACTGGGTAGCCAACATACTGGCCCACGGACCATAATAAAACACCCGATTTGCTGGACTTTTTTGTCACAAATGGAATTTCTTCTAACTACAAGGATATTATCGGCAATCTTGACTTATCTTCATATCATACATTAGTTATCGCTACAATCAGTACAACGATAATTAAAAAATCACCAAGACCATCACTTTATAACAATAAAACAGATTGGGACTCATACAGGGTCATTCTTCAAGAAACCCTACAATCAAATGTTAGTTTAAAAACTCCCCAGGAATTAGAGCAAGCTACTGATCACAGAAGCGAAGAGCGAGAGCTAGATGGCATAGAACACAACATCCAACTGACAAAACATTGTATAATAGATTAGCAAATACCTTAAAGATCCAACTACACATGATAAGCCAGGAAACTTTTAACCACTATCTAACTACATTATCAAGAACAGATAGTAGTATTTGGAAAATAGCCAAAGCAAACAAACGGCCACAAAAAACAAATCCCCCACTAAGAAAAACAAATAACGAGTGGGCTAGAAGAGATCAGGAAAAGGCAGACTTATTTGCACGACACTTTGCTAATGTTTTACGCCCTACTCAGATGATCCTGATGATACAGTAAACAGCTTCTTGGACATACCATTGCAACTGTCGCTACCTATCAAGAGATTCACCTGTGCAGAGCTGGAAGAAGAAATTCAACATATTAACCATAACAAAGCACCAGGGTACGAACTAATATAGGGCAAAGTGCTTGCTGAATTACCTAGAGTCGGTCTGGTGTTTCTAAGGAACCTTTTCAATTCTATCTTACGTCTCCATTATTGGCCGTTACCACTTAAATTCGCACAGATAATTCTCATACCAAAACCAAGTAAACTTGCTGAGGAAATTACATCTTACCGTCCAATAAGCTTACTGCCCCAAGTATCTAAACTGTTAGAAAAACTTTTAGTTAGGAGAATACATGAAACAGTTATATTGGAAAACTGCATCCCGGACCACCAGTTTGGGTTCAGAAAGTATCACTCTACCATTCAGCAATGTCATCGCGTCGTAAATATGATCAACAAAGCACTGGACTCTAAATCTTACTGTCCAGCAGTATTTAGTGATATACAACAGGCGTTCGATAAAGTATGGCATAAGGGCTCTTATACAAACTCAAATTACACCTTCCAAGTGAATATTATTTACTTATAAAATCCTATTTATCAAATCGACACTTCCAGATAAAGTATGGCCAAGAATATTCTGCCATTCATTCAATCAACTCCGGAGTACCACAAGGCAGCGTTCCTGGACCTCTTCTATATACATTGTACACGGCAGACATACCTACAACAGTAGCTACAACTATAAGCACCTTCGCTGACGATACAGTCCTTCTCTCTCATCATACCAATCCTCAAACAGCCTCCTTAAACTAGCAACATCATCTGTCCCTCTTACAAACCTGGCTAAACAAATTGAGAATCCGAGTGAACGAAGCCAAATGCACCCAGGTAAATTTTACCCTAAATCGCTTGGAATGCCCGCCGGTGCATGTAAATAATATAGCCAGTGGCGTAGCTAGGTAACCAAAGGCCCTGGGGCAAGAAATAAACTAGGGCCCCAACTAAACTATTTAAAATCGTTTGTTCCGCATTCGTCGTGTTCCGAATTCGACGTACTCCAGATTTGTCGTAATACAGTCGACTCCATAATAAAATTAAAAACCAAATAGAAATTGTAACTTATTTTAATGAACAAATTAAAATTATTTTATGAAAATAAAGAAAATATCTACCTGTTACCGTTCAAAAAATACAGTCCTGTGCCAGACACACAGACAGCAGAGGCACGTTAATAGGCCCGTTGAGCACCCTTTGGGTACGGAATCCTAATTAAGTAGAGATTTTAAACCTATAACACCATTTTCTTGACCGACTATACGTTTTACGACGAATCTGGAGTACGACGAATCTGGGTTACGACAAATCTGGAGTACGTCGAGTTCGGAACAGGACGAATACGGAACAAATCTTTAAAATTTTATCAATACAAGTCAAAATATAAATATGTAGTTACATTTAAATACCTTAAAGTTGCGAAGCTACTTTATCATCAGTTCTTTATTGTGCATAGCAGGGCACGTCCTGGTTCTACACGCAGAGTTTAGGAATGAATAATTGGATAAATAAATTAATATAAGTATTGGTATTAAGGCAATTAAGGAATAAAACTAAGTACCTAAATCCAAAAGTTTTGTTTTGCTTTATTGTACATAAAACATCAAAACAATTTATTTAGCGATGTCATGTACAAAGGTAAACTTATCTCAATAAAGCATCTCCTCTAGTTATTATATGAAAGTCGGAAGTTTGGTTTATCTATAATCGTTTCCTAGCTTTAGTGTTCGCAAATGTATCAATGACTTCGGTTAAATCTAAACTTGATGCTTCTTTGTTTTCGATCCCTATTAGTGATAAATGTCGGAGTCGAGCTTGGCCCATAGTATTCCTCAAATTGTTTTTTATAATTTTTAATTTGCTAAATGATCTTTCAGCTTCTGCAGAAGTGACAGGAATTGTATGGAACAGTAACATTGCTGTAAATACTTCTGTTAGGTCACATTCCAACACTCCATATTTGCTCATTATTTCTTTACAGAATTGGTGAATAGTCCATGTTTTTGCCTTAGTTAATTCAGGTAAAAACAGGTGGTAAATATTAAGAAATTGAAGGGAAAAGTTAGAGTCTATTATATCAGAATATTTACGTTGGAATTGGTCACACTCTTGTAATAAAGTTGTTTCATCTACATCCAGTAAAAATGTTGGTGTTAGAAAATTGAATATTTGACTGACTGTACTCTTGCCAGTAAAACGTGCATTTAACTGAGTTATTATTGTGTCTAGTACATTATTGAAAATAGTAATTTTAAATATTTCTTCCCTGTTTTGAAATCGGTAATCTGAAGATAATTCATCAAAATGTTTTTTTATTTTCCTTTGCCTTTTTTCTTTGAAATGGGGATCTATGCCATATTTTGTTGCAGTTTCACTGGCTTTGCGTTTAAATGATTCGAAGTCATTTCTATAAATTCGCATATTTGCATTTGTTCCTTGTAAAGCTCTACTTGCTTCGTCCAAATCAATGTTGCATTTTTGCAAAGTTTTAGGTGCATAATTAATATCGTTCAATATGCAGTGCATGAATTTACAAAGGAACACGAACTCGAAAATTTGGCATTTTTGTTTTAATATTTTCTGCTTGACTACGCTCATCTTTACTGGAACTTTTGAGAATGATTTCTGATCATTCTTTGATTATATCGAAATAACGAAGTTTTACTGCAGATATCGTATTTACCTTACTGGACCATCTAGTCGGATTTAGTTTTTTTAGAGTGGTGTCCGATTCGCCAGTAAATTTTGACAGCAGTTTGATGTTAAGTCCGAAAAAATTAAACAAAACTTGCAATGCTGCGAAATAATTCTGCAATTCCAAACAATTGCTAACGGTATCATTTACCACCAAATTTAAATTATGAGTGGCGCAATGTACGTACCCCGCGTTAGGCTGGATATTCTTAATTTGTTTTTGCACACCATTGTACACACCGCTCGTGACATTGGCTCCATCATAGCCCTGACCCACACATTTTTTTAAATCAATATTTTTATCCTTAAATAATGTAGTCACCTGATTGACTAAATCTGCTGCGCCGTGGTCGCTGGCTGCGTAAAAACCTAGAAAAGTTTCTTTAACCTCTATGTCAACTGGCTGTCCATTTCCCGATCTGGTTATTACTGCATATCTCACAACAATGCTCAGCTGGTCTACCTTCGATATATCCTCTGTCGTATCCAATATGATGGCGAAAAACGGCGACGCTCTAATCTGTTCTAGCAGATGAATTTCAAGTGTGGTCCCCAAGCAACCAATCATTTCATTTTGAATTGTTGCACTCAGATATCTTGTTGATCCTAAAAGCGATTTTAAACAATAATTAGAATATAAACAGTTAATTTTAATAAAAATAAATGAATAAAAAAAGGACTACAGTAACTTAAATAATTTTGTGTTTAAATTGATTGATTATTATTTGATTAAAATTCCACATTTTGATACCCCACACGACGGGTTTAGAAATATTTTTTTTGTACCCTGTCACTCGCTCTATCAAGACGACTACCTCATATGTGAAAATCCATCAAGCCGTTTAGGCTGTAGCAGGGTACAAATAAATCCACATACATATACTAGGAATCAGTATTAGAAGTAAGTTTTGTAAACAAAGAACTGTCAATTTTTATGTCATCTTGATTTTTAATTAAGAGTTTATGGCTTGGCAGCAAGTTATCAGTTATCAGACCATCCACCTTTTTTTGTTCTGGCTAAACATTAATTTTATTATTTTTAAAATCAGTAGCTTAAAATACAATAAGAAATATAATATTTTATTTTTCTTGACTTAATTTAACATATATAATTTAATATAAATAGTGATTTACTCACAACTCTAGTACAAACCTGATAACTTGCTGCCAAGCCATAAATTCCAAATACAAAATCAAGATGACAGTTTATTGTTTACAAAATTTACTTCTAATACTGAGTCCTAGCATACATACATACAAACTCTCGAGAAACATAACCCTCCTTCTGAAGCAGTCAGGTACAAACTTAGAAATAAAAATAATACCTTTAGGCATATCCAAAACTTGCCGCAGTATGTGATCATATCGGGCGACAAGCTCTACAACGGACAAAAAATTTCCATGGTACCCCTCCTCATTTAAGTTTTCTCGATGCCCTCTTAAAGCCAAAGAACTCTTTGCTAGAGTAAGTATGACATCGAATAATCTTTGAAGAACCATTTTCCAAAATGACGCTTCTTTACGAATTTCATTTTCAAGTTTCTTGTCGATAGTTGTATCGCTTTTTTTCCAAAGTTCATACACAGCACATACTTCCGTATGACCACTCGAGACTCTGTGTTGTTTTATTCGTTCTGATAAATGTTTTCAGTCCCGAATTCCCTTACACCATACATTATTCCTTTGCGAAGCAAATAGCCAGCAGGGTTGACAATAGGCAGCATCTAGTATTTTAGAATAACACAATCAAAAACGATGAACTGGTCCATATTTAGAAGTTGAAAAGTAGTACGATTTTGAAAAACACCTGTCGTCCTGGTGGGCGTCTTTTGGAAAAGGTCCCGAAGGCTGTAAAGGTCCACGATCAAGAATTTGACGTTTTTTATCATCACTTAACAATAAAATGTTCGTAAAATTTCCCAAGTCGCATGATGATTGATTGTACAAATTTTCGAAAACTGACGAGATCGTTGGTTTTTCCACTGTTACCTATACCACGCAGACATTGTCGTCGCTGATATGATCAGCGACATCCTCCCTGATGACGGTATCTTTAACTGCAATAATTGTCAGATCTTCAGTAGGCTTCTCAGCCTGCACTACAGTAGACACAATCACATTGTCCAAAATATTTGGGCTACAACTGCTTGTAGACGGCTGACTAAGAAATGTGTCAATTTTCGGTAATTTTTGTCTAGTATCTTCTCTTTCCTGACGTTGTCTGCGCTTAAACGCACCGCTAGGTTTCTTCTTTTCATTCATTATTTAAGTTCTCCTATTTTTGCAAACTTATTATGTCATAATCAACAAGAAACGTAATTGATATATAACGTCACGTCGTTGGGGAATCCCCGGACTCACCGGTAAACATTTTATATCGATCGACAGATGGCACTAGCAAACCTATACTATAATGCTCCGACTACAGTTCTATGTATGCGGCACGAAGTTTTTAAAATCAGTCTACTATAAGTACCACCGCTTCGCAGCGTGCAATATAAGGCTGGTTTCACAGTCGCGCCGTTGAGCGGCGCCGTCCAGACGCGCGCGCTTGTAAATTCACTAGTAGCGTTTTATAGTCACGCTGTTGAAGCGCGCCGCGTTTCTCATAGGTCTGCCTTGCGTCAAGCGCGTGCTGTTGAAACGCGCTGTTCGACGGCGCGACTGTGAAACCAGCCTAAGAATACAGGGGAATTCCCCTGCATTTTTTCAAATAAGTTGCCATTATTAAAGTCGCGTTCCTAGAATCTGGTTTATTTATATTCCGAATGTGGGAGAAATTTTCACTAGTCCAATTTATAGTTTGTAAGTCAAAGTCCGAGGGGCCCCCTGGGCTTGGGGGCCCCGGGGCACTGCCCCGTCTAGCCCTCCGGTAGCTACGCCACTGAATATAGCAATTCCTCAAGCAAATGAAGCCCGCTACCTGGGCCTTCATTTAGACAAAAGACTCACGTGGAAACTGCATATATTAAAGAAAAGAAAGGAAGTTGATCTACGACTTAAAAAAATGTACTGGTCACTTGGTAGGAAATCGTGTCTATCTTTAGAAAACAAGATTCTACTTTATAAAATAATAATTAAACCTATCTGGACCTATGGCATCGTGGGGCTGTGGGGATGCTCCTGCAAGTCAAACGTAAACATAATCCAACGCATGCAATCCAAAACATTGAGAATGTTAGCCAATGCTCCCTGGTATTTTAGCAACGACACCCTGCATAGCGACCTGGAAATGCCAACAGTAGTAGAAGAACGCACTAAAAGAAGCAACAACTATTTCCTGCGAAATCAAGTTCATCCCAATGTCCTGGCATCCAGCCTGCAACATGATCCACCTCCTAGACGACTACAAAAAACGTGGCCCATTGATCTAAGAAGAAACTAACGGGATAACATCGATGGATGGATTGCCCTCACGTCACTATCGTCATCTCATTAGCTCATAGGACCTTATTATATGTTTATTATGTAAAATGGTTCTGATTGTTAATCTGCAAATAAACTATATAAAAAAAATAGAAAAATGTTAATTATTTTATAATATCAATTTATACGATGACGTACACCGCAAAAAATTGCATAAGTTTAATTAGAAAAGCAATTTTTTGTTACATCAATAGAAGTGAAGCAAACATGTTACATATTGATTTTTAAGAACAGTTTTATATTTGTTCTAAATTTTAGTTTTAATGCAGTCGATTAGGGCATTCTAAAAATTACATTTCTGTACTAGAAACATAAAGCTTTCAGAATTTATAAAAATTTTACAAATATGAGACAAGGCTGTAAATAGAACATAACATATTATAGTTATCACACATTTAAACAATTTTTATCAACGCATTTTTCAATACTATTAACTGGCTTTAGAAAAATGTTTTAGTTAGAAGGAATATAACTGTTTTGAGAAAATGTTGCTTGTATAGCCAGTGTTAAGAAAGCACAACTAATATACCAATATATAAATTGTAATAAATCCCGAGGCTCAGATCTGGAATTATTTTTCTTGCTTTTCGATATTAGATCTGTATAAATGTCGTATAACTAATTATAATCCTACGATAAATGTACGATTTCTATATTAAAGAATGCAATGTATTTTTGTAACTCTGTAAGTACGCTGACCGCTACCGCAATAAAATCGCCCAAAAATATCAAGGAGTTGTTTATAAAAAGTACAGTAACGTAAAATAAGCACATTTCCCTTGGCTTCGTGTTATCGCTTTTTGGCTTAAAAAGATCGAGAAGTTGATTAACTTGCTAAATATAAATTCAATGTCTTAAGATTTTATCAAGTTATCAGGCGAATTAACATTGCCATCTCGTATAATTTAGAAAGCTATCAATAAATCCAATTAAAATCACGTTATATTTTTGGAACTCAATAAACTGCTTTGTAGATTGCCGAAATAGATATCATTATATACAATTTCTGTGTTAAAAGTACAAATGCCTTATCACTCACATATATCGATAGCTCTTCAGAAAGTTATAAATAAACAGCTTTGTAGATTGCCGAAATAAATAATATTGAAATATTTAGTTGATATAGATTTTGTGACGAAACATTAAAATACAAATCAGCAACAATTCCTTTTTAATTTCTGCTGTTAACCAAGAAATAAAAAACCTGCATTCTGTGCAATATTCACATTTAACCGTAGCAAGAAACAGGCAAAATTTATACTGTTTATTCTTACCATTGATTAATAGGTCATGTTATAGAACGCTCGATGTCGGTACATTTTTAGCACTTTAATTTTTAGAATTTCTAAGTTTCTCAGTAATATGAAAAATTCATAGCAAATATTTTTTCTACAATTTTAACTCTGTACACTAAAAAACTGTAGATATATCACATAAAAAACTATACATTTTGAATTTATTGTATTTGGGTGCAAGAGCACACTCGAAGAGCGCGTATATGTCTCACTCGTATATGGAATGATCCACCTTAAATTTTAAGATTCGAATGGTGCGCCGTTTGCATTTTGTAAACGTTGCAAGTTTGCATATGTACAGTTGGTATCTAAATACTTGTCAAAGTCTATCAAAAACCGACAGAAGCGCCATGCATTTGTGGACTAGGTTTTAGAGAACAGAACAGTTAATGCTGACTTTTATCAAAAGGCTGATATTGAACTGCAAAGCTCATTTTTCTATAAATAGCTTTGTGAAGCGTCAAATGTGTCTGGTGTGGGGTAGTGAACAGTGGGGTGGTACCTCTTCGGGGATACATTTGGAAAAGCTGTTACTGTCAATGATGTATGCTAGTGAAATATGCTAACAAATGTTTTTTTTTTTAATAAAACCAATAATTTAAACTTGCAGACATGTGATTTCAACCGGATGAACTCGCTTGTCAAATGCGTGGTCTTGTGATCTAGCTCCACACTTTTCTCTAGGAAAAAAATTATGACAACAAATCTATAATTACAAGACTACAAGAGAACATGTACTTGATGAAATAGAAACGCATTTGTGGAAAGAACGGTTGCATGGCATCGGAGTCCTTGTGTCATGCGATCTGATTTTAAAGGTACAAGCGGCTGTTATATAAAATGCGCATCCATAATATCGTGTAGTAGGAGAGTCTGGAGCGTTTTGTTTAAGACTCACTTTAGCTTTCTGGGGCAAACAAACGTGGCGTGTGTGATGAAAAGTATTTGAGGTAGAGTAGTGTTATCAGATATGTGCAAGCCAAAGAGTTAATTAGATCGAAAGTCAACGCAGATTAAACGGCGTTTATGGTCTGAAAGTTTTAAACCGAAAAAAATCAGCGATTGGTGCGAAAAATTTAATAAACCAGAAAAGGAAAGAGGCAGACCAAGGACCTAACACACGGCAATTGCACAACTGTCGAACGTTTGATTAAAGAAGATTGTTAATTTATATTTATTCGGTTCTTTTTTGACGAGAGAGCGCTTTTCGTGTCAGAAGAAATTGCAAGTCACAGTTGTAGACTACTTCGAGCAATTTGACAAGCAGCAGTAACGTGATGGGATGTTCACACTACTGTCACGCTGGGATAATGTTTACGGAGATTTTGTCAGTAAATATACAATAGCATGTAGATTATTGTGAAATGTATCAAAACATTTTTTTAAATATAAATGCTTACTTTTAATATCGGAGACTCCTTCCTTGTATTTCATACGTAACTGCTAAGTCTCTATTTTACATTAATGTAAACAAAATTCGACTTGATCCAATATTTTGTGTTTTATTTAGGAAAAAATTTCTAAATTGGAATTACCTTATTATCTGATTTACTAATCAGCATACGCATGCCATAAAAGCACAAATCTTAGCTCATATTTACAAATGCTTTTAGAATTTTTGTACACTACATATTTCTTAAACCATCTTTGCCTTATTAAATTGGTAATTTTTTTTAAATTTTTTAGTCCTTGATAGAATTTTGGATTTTCTTTGTTCTAAAATTATTTTTAATTTCCTCTAATTTTGTGCTCCATTTCTGTTTCTTAGCTCTTCTGCGCACTTTCTTAGTTTTTCATCTTAATTCTTTATAATTTTGTTTGTTTTCATGTGGGTTTGACCACCTTGGTGCATATGCAATACATCACCTTTAGTTTTAGACCACATGCTTCTCCATGAGCTGGTCTGGCTAACATGTGCTGCATTCGTCTTCCTTTTGATTCTTTGAATGTGTTAAGACGAGATGAGTTATAAGTGTAAAACAACTCTAAGACACTTTTCGTCACCCGATACTTTTATTTTTAGATTTCAAAATCTAAGAAGTCTCAGTCATTCTCGGTTTTTCCTCCTTGCAAATGCTACTACGGTAGATATTAAAGAAACTATGTTTTAGTTCCTCTGCATCTAACCAGTTTGTGTCCAGGTTTACATTTCTTTGCATACGTTCTTTAATTATGTTGTTTTTTATTGGGACAGTATAACTAAATCATACGCATATTCCAGTGTACCATGTCCCTTCTTTGGAGTGTCTTTAACAGTTTGTCTATTACAATGTTTAAAGTAGAAGAGACAAAACTTCTGCTAACGAATATTTTCCTGCAACTTTCCTTCGCCCATCACGGATACATATATTTGTCTTTCTTTAAGCATACCTACATATCTACCTGCAGCTTGTCTTGTCGATCCCTTTAGTAATCAACGATGTCACAAGAAAAATATAACAAGACCTACTTAAAGTACTCTAAAAGAAATCGTAAATGTATTTCTAGGAAAATATTGTTTAGATGCGACAAAATCACAGCGATGGAAACCTCTGTTATCTTGTAACTAAAGAATATTTGCAGGGCAAACCCACATATCTCGAATTGTGGTTAGCGTTGACGAAATTCGTGGTCATTTTTTGAATTTGTTGAGTTTAAAAACTTGATTGCGGATTGGACGATCTTGACTAAGGAATAGTTAAGAATATAGTAGAAAAAATGTTTTGAAGCTGTGGCATTAACGGCTTAGTTTGTAATTATCACCCCCAAATGCCGGTATTCCACAGAAGACAGTAAGTAGACTGTTACTTTTATCTGACGTTTCGATGCAACAAAATGCAAGACTGCAAGTATCTCCTTACGTCAGAAGAGAATAATTCTCGAAAATTATTCGACATAGAATTTTTTCTTCATTTTCGAATTCAGCGTAAAATTTCCTATAAGAATCCATTTTAAAATTTTAAAAAATCCTTAATTTTGTGACAGCGACAGACAGACCGACAGACATATAGAATTCAGTAACGAACTTTTCAAGTTCGTTGAAAATTATTTCTGTCTTAATCTGCACCACCTTTCTCTGTTTTGTATTTGCTACTCAAGATAATTTTACTATGTCTACTCTTTAAAATGGCAAAAATATAACTAAATATTATGTGTGTTTGTAAACTCACATTGCAACTTATGAACAGATTTCAAAAATTAATATCTCATTCGAATGGATTTGTTGCAAAACCTCGCATGTACATTTTATCTTTTCGATTTAGGTCACGGTTTACCTGTCACAGGTCAAAACATAAAATAATTTGACAGTTTGCGTCAACTGTCGGTCAGCTGTCAGGAGGCGCATGTGGCACAACTTTGATTTATGTGGCACGTCGTTGGAACGGGCTTGTTTACCAGTTATACCATTATACTGCTTAATAATTGTCACTGAAACAGCTATAATATACTTTAGAATTAATTTATTTGATATTCTATTGGATAGTATTATATATTATAAGCAGCAAACTAGAACATTGGCATTAAATGAGTTGTTTATAAGTACAATTATTTATTCACTTTGTAGACGGATGTTACCTAATTTTTTTTATTTTAAGAAGAACTGTCTTGAACTTACAGATTATTATATTACACAAACAAAAAAAATATTTACTGAACAACTTATATAGTGTTAAAAACAGGTTCATAATTGAAAATATAATAGGTCTAGTAAAAAGAAATCCATTATTTTTCTAATAGATGGCTTTAATAAATTGTATCTCGCGCTCTAAAAGTCCGATCGATTTACACTAGATGGCTTTAGAAAGTTGACATTTCGTACTACAAAAACTTATTTGACAGTTTTATGAATAGTTGACTCAGTTTTGTTTCAGCTCATGTCAAAGATGGACACCAACAAAGAGAAATATTTTACAGTTTTTCTTTGATAAAGGTGAAAACGCAAACGAGGCGGCTGAAAATGTGAATAGTGTTTATGGTTCTGATACTATAACAGCCGATCAAGCGCAGTTTTGATTTCATCAATTCCGTTCCGGTAATTTCGATGTCAAAGATGCACCACGCTCTGGAAGGCCAATTATCGAAAATGTGGATAAAATCATGGAAATGGCCGAGTCCGACCGTCACATAAGCACTCTTTCTATTGCTCAGGAGCTAAACATTGCACAAAAAACCGTTTGGAACCATTTGGGAAAGGCTAGATACAAAAGGATGTATGGGTGCCACACGAGTTAACGCAAAAAAACCTCATGTACCGAATCTCCATCTGTGAATCGCTGCTGAATCGCAACAAAGTCGACTCATTTTTGAAGCGTATGGTGACTGGCGATGAAAAGTGGATCACTTACGACAATGTCAAACGAAATCGGCCGTAGTTGAAGCGCGGTGAGCCGGCGCAAACGGTGGCCAAGCCAGGATTGACGGTCAGGAAGGTTTTGCTGTGCGTTTGGTGGAATGAGCTGCTCCCCTACAGCCAAACTCTTAATTTGAACCTGTACTGTAAACAATTGGACCGTCTGAAGGAAGCAATAGCACAGACTTTGGCCACTAGGACAGAAATTGTGTATCATTAAGACAACGCCAGGCCACACACACCAATAGCTACTCGCCAGAAGCTCTGGGAGCTTGGTTGGGAGGTTCTTATGCATCCACCTTTTAGTTCGGACCTGGCACCAAGTGATAATCATCTGTTTCTGTCCATAGGGAACTATTTTGCTGCTGAAACTTTTGCCTCAAGATAGGCTTGTGAAAATCGACTGTCCCAGTTTTTTGTCAATAGGGACAAGGGCTTCTATGAGAGAGGCATAAAGGAATTACCTTCAAAATGGCAACAAGTTATCGAACAAAACGGCGCATATTTGACCTAAATCGGTTCATTCTAAGTATGTTAAATAAAAATAATGGATTTCTTTTTATTAGACCTATTATCTTATCTATACTTGACTAAAAGAATTTTATATCGCTTGATAATTTCATTATATAAGTACAACAGCTCGATTGAGAAAGTAGTTCTGCTATTTTATCCTACAAGTGAAAATTACTGTCTTATTATTAGCTGCACTGTCCGTGGCGTTCAAAGGTTGTGTAAGTTATTTTGTACAAAAGCATTGATTCAAATATTTATTTAAATTTTGCATTACGAATCAATTACGTAACTGTAATGGTTAAGCTGACTTTATAATACAACTTAATATGTAAGTTTTCTAAACGCATATATTAAATATGACAACTGGAAATTTAATTTCACATTTGAGTCTTTTGAGCATTTGGCTTTTTTTCCATTTTATTTTAAATACAATGTCTTTGATTTGTTTAATAAACCAGTAAGTGGTAACTATAATACAGCGGTTTATATTTATAACAGAATATATAATTAACTTTTACAATATCCTACAATTTAGTATTTTAAAATAAAATAATTTTTTTACACACGCGTGGTATAAATGACTAAAAATGACACAAAGAATTATATTTTTTTGACAAACTCCAAAATTCTTCATCAATGGAAGCATACCGTTCAACCCTACCAAGCTGAATGTATAAGAGAATCGCAGACGGATCCAAAAGCTGTGGAAGAATTTTATAATACTGGACATATGGCAGATCATTATAAATGCTATTTTACTTGTATTTGTCTAAAATTTGGTATAGTAAATTCTAATGGTGACGCGGATTTTGAAAAATTGACTAAATTTTTTGACGGCATGTACCCTGAAATTAGTAGGGAATGTTCTAACTATACAGGAAAAAACAAGTGCCGGATAATTAACGACTGAATTGGTTGTACTACCGATGAAATTTTGTTTAAACGTCTATCCTAAAAAGGCGTATTGCCCGTGAATGGGTGAAAATAAAAACTCCAAACGCTAGGTTCGTTTTAGTAGTACAGCTTGTATTTAATTTTGAAAAATTAGTAAATGATTTCCACTAAATAAAGAAGTAAGTATAAGTATGTCAAGAATTTTACTTATTATAACCAACATTCAAATATAAATTGCTGAATACAAAATAGTAAAAAGTGAAACAGACTGTTAGTGACAATTAATTCTTGTGTCTGAGAATTGTAGGGTTTACAAATACTTAGACATTCAGAGAAACAGACGAGTAAACTGAAAATCATCACCTTAAGGGGACATTCTGGTTTGGAGCCAAAAAAAGATGGAAAGTTTTTTTATGAAAAAACGGTTGAAGATAGCGACTTGAAATTTTTTATTGTTGAGAATACATATCAGATTTCTACAAAAAAAAATTTTTTGTCATTTCAATTTCATTCATCGTCACCAGAGGGCGCCCAGAAAAGACCCACTAACATCCAAATTATCGAAAGATATCAGTCAAAAGTCCTACGTGCTATGTGCGATGCTCCGTATTTTGTGAGGAATGCTGACATAATGAGTGATGTGAAAGTGGACACAGTTAAGGAAAGTATTAGAAAGTTTAGTGCAAAATATCTAAATAAACTAGAACATCATAGCAACGTCTTAGTGATCAACCTTTTGGACAATAGTGACAACATCCAAAGACTAAACAGATTAAAGCCCCTTGACCTGCCAAATAGATTTTAGTTTTAGTTAATGTTTTTATTATTATTATAAATATAAGCAACAACTATATTTTAAGATAACATTGAGTTAAGGTCACTGGACCCTAACTCACATGCATACTACTCAACCCACAATTCACACATTAAATATGCTTATTGTAAGTCTTTATAGATTGCAAATAGTTAATAAATTTTAAAAAAAGACCACTTTTTCGTAGTACAAGGCTCCAAGTCATTTGAAAAAAAAACCGTTTTGAAGAGCACTAAAAGATCTAGGTTATTGACCACTATGACTAAAAAATTTCCAAAAATAAGAATTTGACTCGACTTTTACGAAAAAACGGAATTTTTGACCGAATTTTTTTATAAAAAAGTATGTAATATTTAATTGCCTTTTTAACGATGTATTATTTTTGGGATTACTTTGCGCCGTTGCCAAGTTGTCCAAAAAAAGGCAACTAAAGGTGAAAAGTAAGGTCTTAACAAAATTAATCACAGTGATTTTGAAATTAAATTTAAGAAAATTATATTTGGCATATTTAAAGTGAAGGTTCAATTTTTGGTTATTATTGTACAGGGTGTTCTCTACAGGCTAACTAATATGGTAATTTTCAAACTTTAATTACCCAAGATTTACAAACAGAACACCCTATATTTTATTATTTCATATGGCGTCCCTTTTAATTCTCTTTAATTTTTGTTTAAACAATACTATATGTAAAATTGGTATTTTATTGAGAAAATTAACATTTTATCGATAAATATGTAATTTTTCAGTTTTCGTCAAGTTAGTTAGAATTTTTTTGTATTATGTCATTTTCTTTTTGGTTTATTATTATGTTTAATTACACAATAGTTACCTTAGTTAAACTCTCCTTATTTATTTACGACTTTTGATTCAGTGTCTAATAATCTCGCTCACGGTCTTAGGCACAATAAATGAATTATGATTAAAGTATGCTATGAAAAAACATCTGTGGCGGAGCGGTCAAATTATAAATTATCATTTTGTGTCAGTTTCATTTCGACCTTATATTTGCAATATCTGAAAATAAATACAAACTTATTCATTTCACAAAAATAACAAGTAGATCTGGACTATCCTTCACACAACTCCTGCAAGAAGCAGTTACTCGGGAAATTCCATATGTGATCTTAACTATACGTTAAGCAACTTATCTTCTAAATGTTCACAAATAATCGACAGCTTTCACTGACAAAAGTTATGAAGTATCTAGGCATTCATCTTGGACGACCATTAACGTTAAGAAAAGATATCTAGAATAAAAAAAAAACAACTGAATACTAGGTTCTACAGGAAGTTTATGAGTTACTACTTTTAATTATCTGTAGATGGCAAAGCATTTCTGTATAAAATTATGTTAAGGCTTTGTAAGATCCTATAGACTGCAATTACACAAATATGCTAGTAAATCCAACTTATTTACTTATGGTTACAATACTTTAGACGGTTATGCTTTTGAGTACAGGTTAAATATTCAAATTGTTTTAGTGTTTACTTAATTATTTATCAGATATATATATATATATATATAGATACATATAGGATATATATAATCATATAGGAACTATTATAGAAGAAAGACAACTGAGATGGTTAGGACACCTGCTACGAATGGATGAAAACAGAATATCAAGACAAGTCTGAGAAGCTAGAACCCAGGGAAAAACAAAGTAGGAAGACCTAGGATTAGATGGGAAGAACAAGTAAGACAAAAGCGGTCGGGAATCAGTGGTGTGACATTCATGGAATAGCCCAAGACAGGAGGATATGGAAAGATAAAATTCATGTGTAAAATGAAATGTATATATATATTTACAATCCGACACCTAACGGTAAATTTTAGTTTAAAATAATAATAATAATATATATATATATATATAACGCAGGTTCAATTCAGGTGCTCTCTGATGCCTGGCAGTGGCCTACTCAATCACTAAAAATAATTGAGTACCTGCGTTCATTCGAACAAGGGTAATAATGGGGTCGTCTAAGGGGGCATCGCCCCATGAGATGGTGCGCGACGCCGGGCAAAAAACCATATGAGAGCCAACCTCTCAGTTGTGCTACGCGGGGCCTTATTTAATTATATATATATATATATATATATATATATATATATATATATATGTGTGTGTATGCGCGCGCGTGTGTGTGTATAGTCAGTCAAATTTTGCCCAACTTCGAAATTTCTCCTTACAAGATGGATTTGTGGTCTCTTATGTATTCGAGTGCGCTGATCACGGGAAAAATAGTAATAAAAATTTCTAGTGTTGCACTTCTGTGCGAAAATCGCTTGCAAAAGTTTAAAAGGCTCATATCTCACGAACAAAGGCACGTAGAGAAAAACGGTTTGCACCAATTGAAAGAGCGCGTAAGAATGCATAAAGAAATGATGCATAAGATGCATAAGAAATGATATTTTATTCGACATTGATAAGCGTGAAATGTGGAGAAAAATAGCCGTGAACGCGATGTGCGGAAATTAACTGCCGACAGAGGAGAAAGTCCCCACTCCGCGGCTATAAGCGCTGCGGGAGCACGTGGCGAGTGAGAGGAACAAGAGGGGGAAGAAGAGCAAGCTCGAGCTGGCGTGATTTTCCTTTTCGACCGGTCGCGCGCGACTGAAAAATATTGTACCAAATTTGAAAAATAAAACAAAAAAAGTGCAAATATATTATAGCAGTATTTTTTTATTTACTTTGGACGATTTTTGATATTCTAAAAATATTTCAAAAAGGACTGCTTTTATAAAAAGTTATATTATTACAATTTTTTTTTCATACGAATCTTTGAATTACTTTTTCATGTACATCTTTAAATATCGATATTTATAATTTCGTTTTCTGCATTTACAAGATAATTATCGAAATCATTTATTTCTTCTTCAGCTAATTCATTTTCGTCTGCATCTTCATATGGAATATTTTCAACTTCATCCTCCACATCAGCTTCGTGAATATTTTTCCTTTCTGCGTTATCACAGCTCTCGCCGTTACAGATTTTACAAGCAAATTACAAGGCAAACCTCTGCTTTCTTAAACTACACCGGCCTGTGTCACCTCCCATGACAGCTGCAAAATATCTGAAAATACAGAACGAACTATTAGTTATTTCAATGAGATGAAAACTGTATCAAATTTAAACTTACCGATTCCAATAGTTCTTTGGTGCTGGTGGTTTATTCGTAATTTGGGATCAACATAATATTCGTTCTTTTCCATCCCCCTCCTCATTAATTTCGTTTCCCAACCACCCTGAATTTGACAATAAACACGTTTTGCGTGTTGTTGGGATTCTGTTTAAAAAGACGACAAATCTTTTTTTTGGCAGTGAAATAACATATCAAATAGATGTGATGTTTTGCGATTTGGTTTTATATAGATGTATAATCACTTGTTTTGCTTCAAATAATTCATAAACTTACTTATTTTTTTTATAAAATGTTTTAGCTGCATCTTGAAGATTTTTTTATTTTTCAGTTGGAATATAGTTTTTTTCTTTCTTGTAAATAGCGCTCGTAAATCACAGCCAGCAAAAGCGTGCGCAAATAAAAAAACTCGAAAATGTTTTATCCTAGTGGGACAGCTGCATTGCTTTTTTTCCGTTTGAAATTTTTAAAATATAAATCACTTAGTTCTGATGTTAATCCTATCCAAGTGAGCAAATCGACGTCATCACCTACTACTGCAACAGACTGTTCGGTTGTGTCATTCTGCTCGATTGCTTTTGATAATTAAGTAATCGGCATCTTCAGTACGATTTTGGTGTCAATGTTGCGTTCACTCCCAAAATTAGTCAAGAGCTGTACAAATTTAAATTTATTAGCTGTGTTTTAAAAAATTTCTTTTGGTGTAAACTAGATTATTAACCGATATTTCAACGTCTGATGCTACAGTTTTCTCCTTTCGCTGATATCTCTCGTACGACTTAACTCCAATGATTTCATCATTGCAACCATCAAAAACGATAACGGCATCATTACCATAGCAGGGTGTTATAAAATCGTAATAAATTTGAATAAATTTGAAATGATTTTAATATTTTATACAACTCAAACTTGGCAGATTTGCGGATCCAACCGTTTTCATCGAAAAAGCCAAGGATGCGACGCCATGGCATTTCTCGCTATTCATAAGCCCCCGCAAACCGAAACTTTAAAGCATAACAGTATATTGGCAGATACACAGGTCACCTTAGTTCATCTTTCTGGTTGAAGTTCTTTGTGTCCAAAGAATCTCAAAATGTGCTTTGTGGTTAATTGTAAATTTTGTTTATATTTTAATATAGCAACTCTGGATCATGTTTATGTCTTTTTTCGACAATCGTATATTGTTGATTATGTGAAGTTTAATTGTGTTACCTTTACATGTTCATAAGCCGGCTTTTATGCTTTTTCAACACAACCTAAAAGCTTCATTTACCTTGACGAACTATTAACACATATGTATGCATTGTGAGGGTTATATACGCATAGAAAACAGGGTTATCTCTGATCAAAGGTTTCAATTTTTAAATAAAAACCAGATAATAAACTCAATATTGTAAAAATATGTAAAAATAAACTCAAGTGCTTTTTGATATGCCCTTTTTATTATTTCTGGTTACCTTAGAATATAAAGTGTTAACGTAAAAAATGTTTGATATTTAGTGTTTTTTATTCGTATCTGATTGATGATAATTGCGGTATGCGATGGTATTTCTAGTTGTCAGAAAATGATTTAACTAAAATTATAAAAAAAGACGTTTGTTGTGTTACTTCAATAATAAAAGTCTCTTTCAATGCTATTTTCTAGTAACCGAATCATAAAAAGCCAAAATATATGCAAGGGGCATTTTTATAACTGATAATATATGCAACCAAAACCTATAATTTATAACATTACAGTGTGAAATTTGGTATAGAAAAAAAATATATATATATATAAATAATCAAAAATCCTATCTACCCATAAGGGTGTGAGGTTACAAAATTTGTTTTCACAATAGCATTTCACAGTCGTATTTCACTAAACATTTGTTAAACACAATAACTCCTTCAGTTCGATATCAATTTTTCCACTTGCTTCTATCTGCTGCTAACCTTTTGGCCTCTGTCCACAATTTTCCTTTCTTCTTCAGTTCTTTTCAATTGCGTCATTCCAAATTTTTTTGGTCTTCCTCTCTTTCTTTTATTGCTTTGGATTCCCAGACCATTCGGGTTGGTTTTTTCCATCCTTTGTAGGTCCCACCATCCCAGTTGTCTTTTTCAATAAAGTCTTCTGCAGGTTCAATCTTTAGTTTTCTCTTTACTTCATTTAATTTTCACGCTTGGTTATACCTTTTACTTTTCTCATATTTCATTTCAACTGCCTTTATCTTACTTCTATCTTGGTCAGCTAGCCCCATGACTCGCATCCGAAGGTAAAATTTCTGAATACTGCCTTGTGCACCTTCATCTCGTCGTTTTCTTGATATTCCTTTTTATTGATTAGGCCTTTACTCAGTGCATGAGACACTTTTTAGCTAACTCTATCCTTCTATTCACCTCTATACTTTGTTCTCCTGTTTCTACTAGAGTTACTCCCAGATACTGGAAGTTGCTTTTGTTCTATCTTTCCTTCATCTATTTGGATTTTACATTTTCTTATTGTTTTACCCATTATTTTAGTTTTTGACTTATTCATCTTCATTCTATTTTGGCTTAATACTTCGTTCCACACCTGCAAATTTTTCTTAACGTCCTTTTCATTTCCGCTATTGACACTACATTCTGCAAATGCACATTCGGATATAACAAACTTTCCATCTTTCGTATCCCACAGCCAAGGGTTTTGTTCTTTTTGCAAATTAAATGGTCCATAAGATAAAAAAAAGTAGGGGCTGAGACATCCCCTTGTCTAACTCCTTCATTTTGAAAAATTTGACTCTGCATTTTGCTTATTATCTTATTTTTGTCTCTTTGTACATACATTTCTTGAAAGTATTCTTTCCATTGTTGCATAACTTCTTACTTTTTATTTCTTCTTTTTTTTTTTTTATATCTGTTTTTTTCCTTAGGTTTTTTAGAACTTTGAAAAATAGTTACTGATTACTTTTACTATCTTTTTATAGTTTTCTCCGAAATTTTATGTCTGCTGTTTTTTTCTAACTTTTTAATTTAGTTCTTTGTTCTTTGTATTCTTCATATTTTTTTGTTTCTGTTTACGTAGATTATCCACTTTACCTTAATTTAACTTGTTTTTATTTCTTCTGGCCACCAGTTGTTTGTTTCTTATCCTTGTTTCTTTATATGTTCCATATTTTGGTCTCCACTTTTATGTTTAAATATTTCCCATAATTCCTCCATTTTTGTTATCTATTTCATCTTTGATCTTCTCTATTTTTTTAATGTATTCTTTAAATTCCTTTTATTTCTTCTTTTATTTTTTAATTGTTTTTTTTTTTGTTTCTTTTTGGCATCTTGTGGGTTCTCTTTTTTTGTTTTATTTCTGCAACAAGGTAGTGGTATGCCTATTTCGAATCCTCTTTGACTACTACGTCCTTATTACTGCTCACTTTTTCCTTTCTCAAATGTAAAATTAAACAAAATAGAATATTCT